>OX439485.1:2127500-4527500 GCA_949320155.1 Melangyna quadrimaculata | reverse complement strand
AGACAATAACAGGTTTTTCAGATTTGTTGACTTTTCTACCCCCCCGCATCCCTTTATTATTGACCCTAGGAAAAACGTGAATTTTATAGACAATTTAACTCTCTCTAATTAAGTAGCATAGACTTTTCCGCTAACATGCTAGGTTGTGCCAATATTCACGAAAATCTACAGAGGGGTACCTGTAACCCCCCCTCCTCAGTTTAGCTCGCGGCCCTGAGCTGGGCACTTTGGGTATGTTATACCTGTGGGTTCCTCCTACCATATAAAAAAATAATCCAGAAGGCCTTATTTTTTGCAAGCAAAATTCCTTCGTTGACTGTACTATAAGTAAAGTTTGAGAGAGGTTAATGAGTTGAATCTTCGATTTGGTTTGTATATACAAATGGCGCTAATGGCAAATAAATGGCGCCAATAAAACAATAAAGGACAAGCACTATTTCGCATGATTAAAACCACTTAATTTATGGATTCTCTGGTCAATGTACAAAAACGATAACTTAACCAGTAGATGCGAATCTCATTGATTAAAAATTATAAGCTATCACGAACAAACTGGCCCTTTTTTCAATCGTACGTCTTACCAATGCCTACGTGCCATCTTAAACGATTTATGACAAGGGTCTTACATTAGAAATAATAATTTATTAGAACGAGTGTGGGTGTGCCTGAATTTTAAAAATTCCAGAGTTTGAACAACATGGTGATCATTTTAAATAAATTTTTATATCATTAACCTTTATTGAAATAGATTGATATGTATATATTTATAAACACAAAAATTATGACATGCGATGACAAATGGAAGAATACAATTATAATTCACGTATACGATCTGACAACGAGCGCATATCGAAAATTAAATGAAATGTAGTTTGAAATGTAGCTGTTGGCCATATTTAGAAAAATCAGTCCATAAAAATTCCATTGGTTTTGACTTTTAAATATATGTATCTATAATTTAGGCAGTGCTGATGATGATGGAAGTGAGAGATCCGGGTATTGTATTATTTTACGAGGTCTAATTTTTCATTTCACCTTTCTACACTAAACAAATGTCTTAGACCGCTTTCATACAAAGAAACTGAGTTGCCAGAAACTAGCTAGTTTGTAGGCGAGAAGGGTGAGAGGGGAGATTTTTTTCTTTCCCTTACGCCTTCTCGCCTACAAACTGCCAGTTGCCGGCAACTCAGTTTGCTTGTGTGAAAGCAGTCTTAGCTTTTATTTCATAAACAAAAATGTAGCTTCAAATATGTATAATCGATGTGCGTAGGGGAATCTGGGGAACCTGTTGATCCACGATTCTTGCAAAGCTTTTTTTTAGAACATTAAACATGTACTATTTAAAAATACTGAAGTGACAAAATTGATTGCCCTTTACGTGACACTTTATACATTAGGGTCTGAACAAATGTTTGTAATTTTTTGATATTTCCATCCAATTATTTAGTTATATGATCTTTGTCTATGGTGTTATCTGCTCAAAATTTCAACTTCCTAAGGTGCAAGCAAGTTCTAAAATGATTTACTTTCCTCAAGTGTTTCTATAAAATTCTTAATGGTACTGTCGTTTAATATGCGACACAAAACTAGTAGACTAAGAGCCCGCAGCAAATTTTGGGTGTGAACGATAGCAAAAATTCCTTTTGTTTATAAGATAGGTCCATACTATTCACATGCAAATATGAAAGTCTGGCATGTCGGGGTTGGGGCGTTTGTATGCAATACTGCATTTAAAATGCAGTGTAGGAACTTCAAAATCATGTTTAATGAAAGAGCTGAGTGCTTTAAACATGGCTATGGAGTCCAAAATATTTTCCGAAGAGCCAAATGACTGCAAGAAGCACTCTGCGTCTTGCAGACAATTGCACCCACAGAAAAGGTCTTGAAGCTCTTTAATTAAATACAATTTTGAAGTTCCTATCATTGGTACCTGGGCCTTAAGAAAAAAAAGCATTTTCAATGCATCATTACGTACAAAGGCCTCAACCCTGACATGCCAGATTTCCATATTTGCTTATGAATAGTATGGACGTATTTTAAAACAAAAGGAATTTTTGCTATCGTTCACACCAAAAATTTACTGTGGGCTCTCGGTCTATAGGACACGTTGAGGGAAATGGTATGGCAAGGGGATTTCATCTTCCCTCTTTGAGTTAGGGGGAAATTTTCTAAAACAAAAATTTAAAAATATATAATTATAGCCAACGCCAAAACTAAAGCCAGAAATGCCACATTTAATTTTTGAAAAAAATATTTTCAAACTTAAGACTAACAAAAAAAATTATCAGAATTTTAGTTTTTAAATTGTTCGTAAGGGCCAGTTTCACAGTCGCAGTTCTGGCACTTAAGTGCACAATATAGGATACAAAATGTCAGTTTTCGCAGTGCACGATAAAACCTGAATAAGTTCTACTTAAGTCCCCCGTGTTGGACACTTAGGTGTTACTAACTCAGGCTGCGGAAATAACCAAAAAAATTCATTATGCTTATCTTAAGTGCAACTTATTCAAGTAAGTGTTCACTGTGAAACTGGCCCTAAGTATAACAGCTCTATTCTCCCCAACATCACTGATTCCTCACAAGTCACAGGAAGAGGTGAAATTGATTTTGTGACTTTTTCGTATTGACCCCATAGTCACAACTTGTGAGAGTTGATTCCTCACAAGTCACAGGAAGAGGTGAAATTGATTTTGTGACTTTTTCGTATTTTCCCCCATAGTCACAACTTGTGAGAGTCATAAAAACAATCAAAATTGTGATCTCCTTCAGGGCAGGTCACAACTCACTTATTGTTTGAGAGTTGACATTTCGATTCGACGATAAGTTTATTTAGTAAAAATTATAAATTTTATATGGTTGGAAAGCCATAAATGTAGGAGATGTGCAGAATATACCTTAGGCACGCATTTACTCGCTGCGTCATTTTATTTTTCATATCACTATCCAGTGCATATTAAAAACTAAAAAATAATGTTTTGTGATTTTCAAACAAATTGTTTGACTAAAGAGTCTGTGAATGTGAGTTTTTGGTGGTCGAATTTCGGCAAGTGGGCGATACTAGTTAAATAAAAATAGGAGTGCTTTTGATTCTGGTGCATCTCTTACTACCGAAGTTGTACCCGAAAATACAGAAGTAAGAATTTTACAATAGCACAGAATTTTAAACAGACTATTCACATTGATTATTTTTTTTTTGTTTCCCGAAACCCCTGCTGAGATCTTATATTCAAAATTATACGGTACACGATATTCAGCCAACTTCCTTGCATTTTTCTAATTTGTAAGTTGTTGTTTTCTTTTGAAAATAATATGTTCTACTTCTATGATACATAAAACATATAAAATATTAGGGAATAATCCATCTGTTCCAATTTCAATTTTTGTTTTAAACATGCCGCCTCCACTGGTCATGAACGATGTACATAATCCAAACTACAATCCAATCCACAATCTGATTTGTATTGATATATCACTGCATGGGCATGGATTATTGCGAATCCATTGGATTTTTTCCAGACATGTTCATAGTCCTGGCCAGTGGTGCGTTCTTTTTTGTTACTATAGTTAATGTGTCAAAAACAAGAGTTGCAATGTCAAAAGTTACTTTTCATTTAGGAACGATCAAAGTTAAAAATATAGTTGATTTGTCAAACGAAAAGTGTTGAAAAAAAATAATGAAAAATAATAATCAAGAAAAAATTGTTATTGCATCAAATTTATTGTAAAAAAATTGTATTAGCATTTTAAAAATGCCTCTATTTTACAAATTAAATCACAATTAACTTAATTTTTGCACGAAATCGAATCATTAAACAAAGTATTTGCAATTTGTTTTTGCTATTTTTCTTTCATTCTTTATCGGCACACATTTCCTTATTAAACAATTAACCAAATTGGAAGAATACAATTTCGAAAGAAAGTTAATTATTACGAAAACAATTCCAAAGATCAAAATCGATAAAAAAAAACAATAAAATTGCAAATAAATAACTAAAAAACTGAAAACAATTCCAAATTAAAAGGCGAAAAACAAGCACAAGCTAACCACAAAATGGAACCATTTCATATCAACGAGATGAGTTGGAAACCAAAAGTAACTTTTTGACACTTCAACTTTGAGTTTAGGAAGAACTCTAAGACGTCAAAAAGTTACTCAAAGTTAATAAAGGAACGACGAGAGTTAACTATAGTCAACTTTAGTTAACTTTAGAAAGAAAAAGAACGCACTTCAGTGGAGGCGGCATGTAAATATCTAATAATCAGCTGTTCGAATAATGACACTACACAATTCACCCTTTCCTTTACTATGGTGGGTTTCCTTGTGAGTTTTCTTTTGAGGATCGAGTCACAACAACCCTCACAAGGAATTGTCATAGGGGCTTGTGACTCCTCACAAGGGGGAGAATCGGGCTGTTAATTTAGTTTTTTTTAGTAGAAAACACTATTGTATTGTGTTTTTTTGGATAGTCATTGAAAATTACAAATCATGAAAATGTACTGTTTCTTCTGCATACATACATATATATTATATATACATAATAAGGATTTTGATATTCTTAAATGAGGGTCAGCGCTAGTTAAAATGACTTTGACTTATTTACTTATGATTTTGAGCTAAATTTCGATAATACAGGGTGTCCCGCACAGTCACCGGCTCAGACGAAAACAATAATAGGCTTTTGGGGTGGTTGTAAGTTGAAAAACTTCAGTGGTAATTTTCTTGTTTTCGCTTTCTTTTTGACTTCTAATGGTTTCTATGATTTTTGATATCGTTTCTTTTAACTGTCTTTATTTTTGCCATGCTCCATCCTATTCTTGAATTGTTATTGAAGGTATTTACACACCTCTCTCACTAGGGGGACTCCATCACTTGGTTTCAATTAAGTATATTAGACTTAAATCTCTTTATAACGCTTTGCTTTATAGCTAAATAGGACGAGTATAATAAGAGGTTTAGTGGATGATAATCTACTCACAGTAAATGAGGTATGGCTTTTCGTACCATGAATAGTAAAGGTTTAAAAATGTTATAGTTATAGCTTTTTAATGAGTGCCAAACCGATCAAATGCCTACTTTTCATGTGATGCTTAATCTTAGAATGGTAGAATGGTCATTTTGATTGAACTAATCCAAACAAGTTTTTACTTGAGTATATACTATTTATTTATTATAAATGTCAAGTTTCGGGTTCGATTAAATATCGTCTTAAAGGTACGACACTTTTGGTCTCATTTCAAAACTATATGTAATCAGTGTCGGAAAAAAAAATCCAATTATAAAACATTCTCAGCAGCACTTCAAAATAACAACACTTGGTGGTAGCATACTCAAGTAGTTCTTGTTCCATTTTTAAACATTCAATAATCAAAATTTATTATTCTTTGAAATGCACATTGATCACAAAATGAATGACTTAATTACATATACTTCCTTTAATTTGAAGTAAGATTAATGCAAACATCGCAAACGAGGAAGTGCTTAAGCACTTAAACGTTCAATCTGCATGAAATTTCATGAAGATTTAGGTCAACCCTATTGACTTGTGTTTCTCAGGAAGCACTCCCATTCTGACTTTCATAAGCACTTAAATTTTCATATCAAAATAACTTTACTTCCTTTAAGTTATTATATTCACTTAGGACCAAACATCATTGAAAGAAAATGTATTGTATGTTTACTTACATTAGTGCTCCTACATATACACATTTTTGGAGAAGTTATTTGGAATTGAATTTTTGATTTATTTAATACTCAAATGGGTACTTTCCTAAAATTACCTAAAAAGGCTTTCTATTTATTGTATTACTGTCTTAAAATATATTGAAAGCGCATATTTATTGGCTTCCTACTCACTTCTTGATTCCGATTGCCAAAAATTGAAAAGCTGTACTCAACTCATTAATAAACCATTTATCACTGTCTGCCCGGATCTACATATTCCACTTCAATGTTAAATAATGTACCTGCCAAAAAAATACAACCAAATACCGTATCTGCAAATTCATATATTAATTGACTTAATAAAGTTATTATATGTTCACAAAGCCATTCACTATGAACAACCCGAAACAAATTACTCTTAATGACCTTTCACCCAACATAAAAGGCTATTAATCCTTTATTCTCACCCTCAATTTATATGTAAGTCTCAGCCTCATTACTCATCATTCACCTCAAACCATACAATGCGTTCAGTTAATTTCGCAGCTTTATTTCAAACTATGTATATGCAATGCATACATACATACAACACGCATGACCGTGTCTAATTTTACATATTTTGCTTCCAAAAAAGGCAAAAACAAAATCCAAGGAATTTATCAAAAATACAAAAAAAAACTAAAATTATAAAATAAAACAGTCCAATCCCAGCTGCCTCGATTTTTTTTTATTTTAAAATTCAAACCATGTCCGTAAGTCGTGGTCGGCTGTGTGGTTGGTTATACACCTGCGGTTCGAACATCTATATAACGTATGCGCATCATCACATAGCCGCCTCCGTATTTCGTGTGTGTTTTTTTCTGATGGTGCAGTCATACCTGAACTCATTGAGAACTTGGACTTCTTAATCATTCCAGAGACAAGCAATTATTTTAAAATTTATTGAAAGCCCATTTTATTTCCTTGGGTAGTACCCCTATCTTCAATATAAATATATTATGGCTTTCGATGGTTGATCAATTTGATAAAGTTTATTATGCATTTGAGAACATATTATTATTTTTAAATTTTTTCTGATGCATTCTAGTGCATTGACAACCGATTCGATGACGAATTATATGCGCATTTATATTGTATCTAATTTTGATTCAAATGGGGTTGATTTTGAAAATGAGGTCATTCATCAACCTCCTTGTTCAAGGCAATCCAAAGCAGTATGGATGAGAATATTAAAACGAAAAGCAAATCACTATGCAAGTAGAATAATATTTTGTAAAAACATAAATGATCATGTAAAAGCAATAGACATTAATAGTTTAATGATTCATTTTTAATTTATTTATCAAAGAAGAAAACAAATCATCCATAAATCAATTCAAGGTAGTTTATTTGATATTTGAAGATGTCCGCATCAAAAAATGTCAAAAATGACAGCTTACTTCAAAAATCGATAGATATTATTATCATTATAACCCGTCATTTTAAATCCTCCTATTATAATTGTTATAAATGTGTAGGTAGAGTATGTGTTAAGGTATGCATCGTCACCACATCATGACGGATCTCTTTTACTTCTATTCAAAATTCCAGCAAAACCCTATAGTACCCATATAGTTTGGTATTGAATCTTGCAGTGGGAGAATGAAGTGGGAGATCCTAATGGAGCATACATTTTCATAAAAAAAGGCTTTCATTTGACAAAAACTTTAAGTCACTACTGTTCCTGATGCTGACTTACAAGTTGGACTGGACTGGTTCTAACCTGCTGTCAAATTAAAATTTATTTATTTATTTGATTCTTCAAACACTAATACAGCACACTCACCGTCAATAACATTATGATTCCATAATTTATACTTCTTGGAATTTTTAAAAATTCAAAATTAATATTATCAACGAAATATGTGTGTTCAATTAGTTGCCCATAAATCAAACAAAAATTATCTCTTTAAAATTCAATTCTTCACAATAGAAAATCATCTCATGAAAAATTACTGTTCACATTCGACTATGCGTTTGACCAACACGTTCAAAACAACTTTTTCAGCAAAGAAAAAAAAGCAACAACAAATTACAAAGGCATTCAAAAGTTAATGGTTGAGCATTCTCATTTTTGTTTTGCCTGTGTTATAAAGGAGGATGAAGAAGAAGTCGTACGAAGGTACAAATCTGACACCTACCCATGACAAAAGACTTGGCTGGCTTAAGCAACTTCCAAACAAGGCAACAGGTGTCATCTTATGAACTGATGACTTATGGTGAGGGGCAGCTACTGTTTGTGGCAATTTGTAAGATCGACGTGAAGATAGAGTTCCTATACCTACATGACTTAAACATGGAAGTTCAACATATTTCTGTCTGACTCACTAATTCATATATGTTTGTACGTGCTGAACTGCTTGTTGACGACACGACTTGACGATGAGATGATGATGCTGGTGCTGGAATGCAATAGTGCACTCGGAAAGTCTCTTGAATATTATCGTATATCGTGAGTGCATCACGTATATTGCACAGCAGCCAGCGCCCATAATTTATTTCTATTGCTCCAAGTATACATTTGTTCAATCCTGCGTAGACATTTTGCAACTGACATTCACATTCCATCAGTGATTATTTAACTATTTGACGAACCAGTCACTAGTGATATGCGATTAGTTTCCCGCTTTAAGAGGCTGTTGCACTTTACAAGCGAACGTTGCGTTACAACTTACAACTCTTGGCTCATTTCGACCCAGCCAACGGTGTATGGGCAATAATTTCCCACTATATACCCAACTAGGAGACAGTGGCTCACTGACCCACAATGGTGTTCATAAACTTTCCTGTTTACATAGATGAATCCATGTTTTTCATCAAACCGGTGCGGTGTTTGTGTGAGTGATACAAAATAAAAGACGATAATTGTAAAATTGAGCTGACACACATTTTGTTGGCACAGTACTTGACAAGCTGACATAGCCTTTACAATAAGACAGGCTTTAGGGGTCAGTTTATGTATAAGCTAAGTTTTCGGATACGGGGATGAACCTTTATGTCTTATAATGTTTTGAAGGAAATAAATTTGATTGGTTAAAACAGAATTTATTGATGTACAGTAGAAATAAAATTTAAAAAAATAAATCATCAACCCATTTTTTTAAATATCGAATTTTCCAAAAAATGTTCTTTTGTATTAATAATATATTAATTAAAATGTTTGTTATTCTTTAAATTATTATTTAGTTTAAAATTTGTTGTATCTGCCTAATATGTGTAAGTCCTTAACATTTTTTGCGAAAAAGAAAATCAGGTACCAAGTTCGATCAAAATCGCTACATCCATTTTCCCGATCCATATGAATCTAAAACAATGTTAATTCAAATTTCCCCTCTAGTAGAGCGGTAACCACAGATTCATATTAAAATGTAAGAATAATTATTGTGTAACCTAAGCCGTGTTTTTTGAGAGAGTGACTAGCCACTCAGTAAACGTTTTACACGGAATAAGCTGTGAAATTCAGAATCATACCTATTTAAAACAACAGAGAAAAAAATCAGTAAAAAAAAAATATAGAACACAAAATAACAAGTATACGCCACAGTGTACAGGTACACACTAATTTTATAGTTTCTTTTGGTTAATAATCCGGCTTGACTCCGTGAAATAACTCCCCAAGAAATAACCCACCAAAAAATAGAATGAAATAACCCCCCAAATTGGGGCTTTATTCCATTATGTAATTAATCCCCAAATTCGAAAATGAAATAAATCCCCAAAAAGGCATGAAATAAGTCCCCAAAAAATAATGAAATAAGTCCCCAAAAAGGATTGAAACAAGTCCCCAACTTTAAGAATTGTCTTACCATCATAAATCGGGTGGCACAAGGGCTCATGAAGAACCAGGGCCTAGTGACTAACAACTCGCAACCATTCATGTGTGCGCCTTTCGACAGGAATGGAAGGGACCTACAATTTTATGCCGAATCCGAACGGCTAGACGAGAAGCACTTATTCGTGACAAGTGATACTCTTGGAGGATTTGTCAATTCCTCGCAAGGGGCAGTAGCCCTGAAAAAAACCGCCGCACCCCCCCCCCCTCCGCGGTGATCACACATCACAAAATCGTCTATCAAATTTTTTATACTTTATGGTAAGACAATTCTTAAATTTACAATCACCGTTCATTAAAGCAAGAAGTCAAAAATCGATGTAAAATTGAAGAATGAAATAAGTGTCCAAATTTGGGGATATATTTCATAGTTGAAATTGAGGTGTTATTTCATCATGAAATAACTCCCCAAATTAAAAATGAAATAAGACCCAAAAAAGCATGAATTAAATCCCCAAAAATGGGGAGTTCTTTCGTATGAAGGAACTCCCCATTTCCCAACAAATTTTTGGGGGGTTATTTCATATTTTTTTGGGGGGGTTATTTCTTGGGGAGTTATTTCACGGAGCCATCCGGCATTCCGTAGTAGCCCGTAGTGTAATGGTTAGTGCGTTCGACTGTCACGGTGGAGGTCTGGGATCGCTTCCCAGCCTCGTCCACCTAAAAACTAAAAAAGTTTTTTTTCAGGGCTACTGCCTCTTGCGAGGAATTGACAAATCCTCGAAGAGTATCACGAATAAGTGCTTCTCGTCTAGCCGTTCGGATTCGGCATAAAATTGAAGGTCCCTACCATTCCTGTCGAAAGGCGCACACAGGAATGGTTGCGAGTTGTAAGTCACTAGGCCCTGGTTCTTCATGAGCCGTTGTGCCACCCGACTTATTTATTTATCATCCGGCATTCCTGCAAAGTTGCACATAAAGCAGGAATGATTGATAGTTGAAAAGTCACTATAGCCCTGGTACTCCACTGCTGCTGTTGGACCACGAGTACGAGTATAGACCTATAGACCGAACAACACAAGGGCGCCCCTTTTAGATTTAAGACTGAGACAAGGCTTTTTACATAACATGAAACTATTGGGAGTGTATTGGTTTCGTATCAAAACAAAATTTTCACCTGTGTGTCTTGATGTTCATCGATCTAGAGCCTAAACGGTTGTTAACAGATTTTCTGAAAATTTGGTGTGAAGCACCATCGATTGAGATAGAAATATAATTTGTGTTGTGTTCGAAAGATTTACTTAATATAAGAAAATTATATTTACAAAAAATAAAAAACGAAAAAACTAAGATGAAGAAAATAGAGTATGTTAATAAAAATAAATTGGGTGGTGGAACGTGCGTGAAGAACCAGGGCCTAGTGACTAACAACTCGCAACCATTCCTATGTGCGCGTGTCGATAGAGTATGAATAAGTAAATAATTGGAATATTTTATTGGACGGAATTTAATGTTTAAAAAATATGTAACCGTTTTTTTGATAGGAAATTTTTGAAAACACACAATTTTTCACATGAACTTTCGGTAGTTGTTCGGAAGTTACTTTTTTTTGGCCAACAGTAGCTTGTCAAATTCTGCAAATTTACTTCTCCTAAGATTTAAAAAATAAAATAAACAGATCAATATATCCAAATTTATTTCACAGTTGTAGAAGTTGAAGAACTTACTGATTCAATTTTGCAAAAAGTGTGCTCGTTTTGTTTTCTGACGTGTGTGTGTATTGTAAGTAGATACATTAGCATCAAAGACTATATACTGCCGTCCTAAGGAAAAAGGGTGTATCTCCATTTTAATAGTTTTGAGATAAATGCATTTTATTATTTTGAGTTATCTTGGAAAACAGACAAAAATGGATATATTATATACACATTTTCATTCGTGATTTAGAAACATTTCCAGTTGGAAATATAATTTTGTTTTTGATACAAAAATAAAAAAACTCATCCCTCTCACGAATTCCATTGTAATAGTAAACTTGTAACGAATCACTGAAAACCGGATCATAGAATCCATCGTAGTGGAAAATCCTATACAAATTTCCACTACGAACGGAATCGGTGACAGTTTTTTTCGGGATTCGTAAAAATATTCCGATTACGATGGAATTTGTGATAAGGCTGATTGTTTATTGATTCTAAATATGTACATATAACTTAAACTCAGTTTTTGATTTTTGGACGGTAGCACAGTATGATGTTTTTTGAGTTCATATCTTGAGTTTTTACAATAAAGCTATTTCGAGTATCAACTTTATCTCCCAAGATTGATCCTTTAAAGCTGCAACATCTTCAAGGAACACAAAAAATAATAACTCAAACATCCCATTACAACGGGGAAATTACCAAAAGAAGTCGACAGAATAATTTGGAAAGTCAGTGCGGCCATATAGGAGTTTAGTATATCTTTTACGCCCTAGATAAATATTTTATACTTCTTGGGGAACAAGCCGATCGTTATTCGAAATTGAAAAAGAGAAAGTGGTCTGTTCACATGCCTTGCTGACATCATTTCAAGCCCAAGCCCGACATAAGTGATCAGGCAAACAAATTATCCAATCCCATGCAATCACTTAACCTATCCACGTCCCATATACGTTTTGCATAATATCTGTGTTGTTTCAACCGTCCTTTGTTTCAACCGTACCCTGTCTCCCCTACCCCACACCAAAAGGTTCCTCTGGCACAACTCTGTTTAGTTTAGTTAGACAGCTACTGCTGTTCAACAAATAAACTTGCAAGAGGCGCAAGACACATCTTTTCGACCCAAATACCTATTTGCCGTACTGGCAGCAAAACATATGTACATATATAAAGTGCAAACATTTGAATGTTTTTTTTTTTTTTACTACTGACAAAAAAGGCATCAAAACCAGTAACTTAATTTAATACGAACACATATAAGTATGTATAAGTACTAAAATTAAAAGGCCTTAGCTCAAACACCCACGCTTAATTAAAAGGCTTTATGCCAACGTTTGTTAAATATTAATCCTTTTTAAGTGCCAACAACCATTCCTATAATAAATACCTTCTTTAATTAAAAAAAAAAAAAAATACATTTACCTAGTGGAATAACATGTTTTATTCTAAAATTTCAAATTCCATTACCAAAACAGGTATCGGTGTTTCTTTAAATTATATCAACAATAAAATTTAAATATGTGTGTGACAAAAATTTATCACTGCTAATAAATTTGATAATTTTGATTTGGCTATATAATTTTTTGTTTTGGTAAAACCCAAAAATACATCCGGACAGTGTCCAAATATGGTGCTGAATGAATTGTATATTTCCGATATACCACCAGTTGCTGAATTTTTGATAGCAACAATAATTATTTACAGTCAATGATAATTAGATGTCAATTAATTTAGTTTAATTAAGATAATAAAACAAAATTATTAGCTAAGAAAGTCTTAAATATATGTACGTATTTTGATAGCTTTGTGAATTGTGGTTGTTGAATAATTGAGTATTAAAATAAACGTTTCATTTTTAGTAATAGTTCCGGTTTCTTAAAACAACCTGGGTTTATCTGGGAGTATCAATAACTTCTGACATGGGAATAATGATTAATAATATGAACAATGAAGAGTATTTAAATTTAGAATCGAAATAATGGGCAAAACACTTCGTTGGAGCTTTGGATTTGCATGTATTTTATGAAGGGTTATACCCGCTTCACACGGTAGGTTTTTTAGGTATAATTATTATGGTAGTTAAGTTCATAATTCAATTGACTTGAGGCCACCCACGATTAAACGTATGTGGCTTTCTAAATTGTTCAGTTAAAAAAAAAAAGCCTTGAATGGCCTGCCATCAATATATGACCAAACCACAAGATACCAACATTCACATTCCGTCCGATTCCAATACCCAACCGAATCATACCAGCAAAACACTAAATTCCGGCAACAAAATATTTAATCGGTCAGATATCGTGCTGGGATAAGACCAGTCTTCTGTGAATCCACCATCTAACCTTGCAATCCATTTCGCACACAGAACTTCTGTGAACCGCCAAGTCTCAAACCACGTGGAAACGCAATTTATGCAAATCACTTTTGATTGGAAGACAATGTACCCTTTAAACTTCCCTCGTCTCGTCTTGTCTCGTCTAGTTTGTTTGTGTGTTAATGAGTCTGGAGCACTAGAAGAAAGATATTGCACAAATTGCGCAATGGAATAGATGGCTCCGCCACCACAGTGCCAGTATGTTCCACATCCGCCACAGTTAACATCAGCGATGGCGGTGGCGGGCGATGGCGTGGTGGTGATGGCATGGCGGTGGCCGATCATAATAGCCCACAAAGAGTCAACACTTCAAGTTCATTTTTATGGCTGGGTAGCCTCACTGGCAAGCCTGATGGATGAGATCTCTCGACTAGGGAATTCTTATTTATTTGTTCATCTTGATCTATGCTGGCATAAAATTTAATGGAGCATTCGTTTGATGGAATGCGAATACCACCAGCAACGTTGTTGTTATAGTGCAGTCTTGGAATCATGGTTGATGTGGATTGGCTGAGAGAATTTTCGAATTCTATTGTTTTGTTGTTTTGAGATCTATCTTGAAATAATGAATCTAGCAGATCTCAATCGGAGGCGAGTGTTTTGAAATGTTTTGGAGTTTTTGTATTTGTTTGTATAGTGTAAACACGAGAGTGAACTTGTTGTCTTTGAAAACGGGTGAGTGATTTAAACCAATGGATATATTGGAGTCTGCGATGTGTGGACATTTTTTGTTTTCTTACGAAATTACTATAAATTCATGTGCAATAAACTGCGAAGTAAAATACATTGTTGGTTATCATGGTATTTTTCCATTATTTAAATTATTTATTTATTAATTTGTTAAGTTATTAACTTATTTATTAATTTTTATAATCCAAGAATTAACATTATAAATGTAAACTTTAAAAGCAAGTCTGTATAAAAAAAAATGATGCCAACTTATAGCTATAGTCTTAAGATTAAAAAAAAAGCTGGTCGGACAAGGTTCTTCAGGTGGAAACGCACTTTTTCGGTTGCAGTTTTGGCTTAAGATTCATAAACCATGATGGGTTTTTATAAATGGGGTATCAGACTGCCCGCTTTACAAAACCAGTGGTCGGACAGACTCTTGTTGGTTGTTGGGACGAATCTGACCACTTTTGTAAAAACATCTATTTTTGTATCCTTTGTGTTTAACACGTGGACAACTATGCAAACAAATTGTATATAGCCTATAAAATAGCCTTTACCACTTAAATAAAGAAAGAAAAAACCTAAACAATAGAAGTTATATTGTTTTTGTTTTTTTTACCACTTAAATGCATTTTAAATGCAATGAATACAAAAATAGCTGTTTTTATGTTAAGTGGTCGGCCTCGTCGCAAAAACAAAAAAAAGTCTGTCCGTAATACATTTTGTGAAAATAATTTTCAAACTCAAAATTAAAAAAAAAAAAACTTAATTTTGTTTCTTCTTTCCAAGATGGCGGACGCCCCACAAGACCAAAAATCCCGCAAATAGAGATTTATGCTAAGAAGCAACCCCTCTTCAAAACTGCATTCAAACTTTTCAGACGTCAAAACATTTTTCAGATTGCCCTTATTTGACTCCCCGTTGCCTGTACTATATATTGATTTTCCATTCCTTGCACAAATTTTAAATTTTTCATACACTATCACCCTTATTCATAAAGAAAAAATAGTTATTTTAGCTCCCGTGTTTAGGAAAACTACACAATGGAATCTCAATATTCCGGCCTCAAATGGAGCAGTTAGCAATTGCCTTTAGTTTGAGCCCAGAAAATTTGTATTCCATCGTGTAGTTTCCCTAAACACGGGCGCTAAAATAACTATTTTTTCTTTATGAATACGGGTGTATATATATTGATCTTCCAGTATAGAATACAGCCGTAGTAGCCATAGCTTGACATAAAAAAAAAATAAAATAAATATATTTTATGGCGCAACAGCTCTTGGAGAACCAAGTCCCAGTGACTGACAACTCTCAACCATTCCTGTGTGTGCTTGTCGACAGGAATGGAGGGGACGGCTAGACGAGAATCACTTTTTCATGACAAGTGATACTCTTGGATTATTTGTCAATTCCTCCCAAGGGCAGTAGCGCTTAAAAAAATAAAACTTTTTAGTTAGAATTGAACCCAGACCTCCGACAGTCAAATGCACTAACCATAACGCTATGGGCTACTACATTCTTGACAATAATAATTTTCGTTGAAATTGAAGTTTTGACATGAATAATTTAGCGTGAGTTCGCTATTTGATGACTGGCACTCACCACCCGTGAAATGAAAAACGAATAAATTTCACAATCTTTCTGACGCAATTTTTTCAATCACAAAACGTGAAATGAAGATGAAGTAACGTGAACAAATTGAAATTTTGCATCCAATCAATTTGGACTGACTTCATTTCCCTGTGGTTATTTCATTTTTATACATATTCATATTTAAAATAAAAAAAATATATTCCCAATGAGTCAAAATCAATGCATTAGCATCAGCAGCAGCCTTCATACCTTGATAATGAGCTAAGATATAAAACCTTCATTATGTAAGTTCTTTAATACAAGTCATTCTTTAAAAATGATCTTTATCAACCTTTGTATATTTGCTGTGACTTTTAAAATATTATTTATCATAAAATTAATTTTTGCTAACTTGTTCATTAAATATTATTTTTTTTTTGTATAGCTACTTGGACTAAGACACTATTATTATTTCAAAATTTAAGAACAACTTAGTTCTCAATTAATATCCAGTAAAGTTTCCCCAAAGTCAATGAGTAGCATGCGACTTTGGCCACAACGACTCTTGTGAAAACTAAGACCTTGAGCAATGATGTTAAAAATCACCTGCCAAAGACATACCACCCGCTGCGCTGTTCAGCCACTGTCATCGTTTTTATTTGTATGTTAGTTTAAGATTAATGGTAAAAAGGTTCTAGTTTCACATAAATTTTAATAATCTGAGTTACTCTAAGAAAACATCCGTCTGCAAAATAATAATATCAAAAGTGGTTTTATTATGATAAATGTCTTGTTTGTTTATATTTTGTGGACATACAAATTTAAATGCATTTAAAGTAGGCAAACTATGTATTTTTGATGCAAAATAAAATAAATCATTTTTTGCTTGAATTTTTCTAAAAATTAAGTCACCCACAGACTCTGGGATGAAATCCACCAGGAAATGTCAAAAATATAAATATATGAGTAATTAAACCTTTACGGAGTAACAATAACAAGAACAAGTTATTGCCAACTTTTCGCTTTGCGTAAAATTAAATCATTTTCAAATACATATACGAATGCGAGTGTACGCCAAAAGACGCATCCAACCGCATAGATACGTATCTGCAAGTTTGATTGGTATAATAACCGCCAGTCTGGGCACTACATAGTTGTTGTGTCCACACCCGCGGGTAATTTCCATTCATTTTTGCAGATTATAGTTTTTTAATTAAAAATGTGTTGCTTAAATCTTTGGAAGCTATGAGTGACTATATAAAGATAGGTGTATGGGGAAAATCTTCTCAGCATTGCATTATGGTTATGTTGAAAGATGATTATTATATCCCCAGTTTGATGGGTCTCGAATTATCCTTCGATGCAGGCGTCTTCATTCATCAGTGGAAAACTTTTTTCATTGCCAAATCGGTAAATCTGTGCCTTGTCCACCAAAAACAAAAAATGACAAATGGCTCTTCATAACTAATCGCCTCCGAAGGGCTCCAAACTGCAACGGAGGCAGTTAAGCTTCTTAACGTCTTCTTCTTCGAGCTAAAAATTATCTCCTTAAACACCTGACAAGTTATTAATTTTTCCGGTACGAATAGGTAATAAAAAAAATATCTGCACTCAGCAACCACATTTAATGTATCGTGGTCTGGTGGCAAACATCTTTTTATTTTTGTGGATCTTTGGAAAGGCCTTCAACAGTAAGTTGATTTATGAAATTGTTTACCATTAGTCGGGCTAAGTTGGCCAAATTATCTTGCCCAAAAGAAAATAAGCGTACGCGCGTATTAAAATGCATTACTCGTAAAACACCAGATTAAGATGAAGATACTGCATATTAAGTGGTAAATTGAGCTTGTCGTTGATGACATTTTCCGATATGCCACGTTATCACATACATAATAAGAAGAGCATGACAATTATGCCTATTACGCTGCGAAACGAAAAAATTCCATACCAAAATGACACAACGAAATCATAAGCGCGAAAAATGTCGTTCTGTTCTTCGTTGTGAAGCCTGGTAGGTACGCTTCCGATGCGCAACGAAAAATTCCACACAAAAATGACATGACATGATAAAATCATAAACGAGAACTTTTGTTAGCAGTACGCTATTTGACCAGCGAAATTAATTACTATACCAGATTATTTTGAGAAGTCTCCAATTTATTTTCGCACAGAATTAATTGCTGCGAAAAATGACATTTGAGTTTTATTTGTGTTTGTTTTTAGTACATCATAACTTTCTAACATTTGTTTAATTTATTTTTATTTTATTTATTTACAATATTTGTGAAACTCTTCATGAATATTTGTCCTCTCATTTTGCTGCCAGCAAACAATTTCGTTTCGAATCAGCAGCAGCTTGAGAGCAAAATTTACAATTATATAGAAATTTGTAGAAGTCTCCACTCTTTTTTTTCGACCATACCAAAAAAGTGTCATTATGATTTTGGTGGTGTTCATGTTTGATTTTGATGTATCTTTTTCATAACGGCAAGGACTTCTGTAATTATTGTAGTTTTTTTTGGTGCCATGACATAAGACCAAGCGTCATAAAACCAAATTTCGGTGTTTGGCCTTATGACGCTTTACAAAAGCGACAAAAGGCCAATTTTTAAGAGTTGGTCTTATGTCGCTTTGTCATACAATTTTAGAATTTAAATCAATAATACCCAAAATTTGCGCGAATTAATTCTAAAATTTTACGATTTAGTGAATTTAAAGTTTATGTCAAGATTAATTTAAATAAAAACAAGAACTATAAGAAAAACTGTTACGTAAATGTTTAAATGTATAAGTAGGACGGGAGGCGACCGTAGGTTTACCTATCTCATCGCGGCTTCGAAAAAGAATGATGCCAATTCAAAGCTTTAGTCTTATCATTAACAAGACCGCTGGTCGGACAAGGTTTTTTAGGTGGCAATGTGTAGAAAACGCACTTTTTCGGTTGCATTTTTGGCTTAGGATACCTAAACCATGATGGATTTTTATAAATAGGGTATCAAATGTAAGCTTAGAATGCCCTCTTTACAAAACCAGTGGTCGGACAATCATTTGTTGGTTGTTGCGGCGATTTCGACCACTTTTGTAAAAAGAGCTATTTTTTCAACACTTGCATTTAAAATGCATTTAAAATGCATTAAAGTGGTAAAAGCGTTATTCTAGGCTATATGAAATAGTTTTGCATAGTTTTCCACGTGTTAAACAAAAATACAAAAATAGCTGTTTTTACAAAAGTGGTCGGACTCGCCACAACAACCAACAAAAGTCTGTCAGACCACTGGTTTTGTAAAGAGGACAGCCTTAGCTTTCATTTGATACCCCATTTATAAAAATCCATCATGGTTTAGGTATCCTAAGCCAAAAATGCAACCGAAAAAGTGCGTTTTCTACCCATTGCCACCTGAAAAACCTTGTCCGACCAGCGGTTTTGTTAAAGTCAAGACTAAAGCTATGAATTGGCATCATTCTTTTCTGAAGCCGCGATGAGATAGGTAAACCTACGGTCGCCTCCCGTACTAAAGTAGGTACGAACCAAGTTTAAAAATAAAATTAGTAATGAAAGGAATGCGCATAGGGCATAGCGCATCTTGTATTGCTTATTTTTCGAATGCAAGCATTGCTAAAAACGTTTTTTTTAATTTCAATAAATAGGGTTCTGGTTATTTTAAATGAGGTATTTCTGTTATTGGTTTATCCTTTCATATCTACGTTTATTGGTGGGTCGATGGCCGCATATCTTCACGTCTTCCAATATACAATATAACAGTTTGAAACCAGTTTTTTTCCAACAGCAAAAATTAAAACGTGTTGGTTTCATTTTTGTCGTCTGAGAAAGATAGGTTTTGACCGGGAACAAATTTATTCATGAAATTTTATTGCTGGTATCCACGCAGAATCTTATCCTCAACAACATATCCAAAGTCCCCCGAAATCCCAGCCTTGGCTTTTTGTAGAGAGGCATTTAAATAGGTGGAGAGGGATGGGCGGTGGGAGTTTATCAAGCTGAACATTTTGGTATAATACAATCTAATCATATGACACATGTTTGTAAGGTGCTTTAAAACGCCGGTTCTAAAGAGACCAAAACTGAAAAGATACATGTATCCTGTAGAAAGTTAAAGTCCTTTTTATGGAATTATTACTTTTTTTTAAGTAAGTACAACAAGTACAAGGGTAATATTTTACCCAAAACCATTTTAAGACAATGGGATATTAATGAAATTTGGTATAAATGTTCCATTTGTCATGGTTAATAAGAATCAAAAGAGTTTCCAAAAATATCTGTGGTGAAAGGGTGTTTTTTTTTGAGGGCGAGATGTTAGTGCGTCTTTATTACCATAAGTTCTATGAATAAGTTTTGACACTGATCAAATTTGATAAAAATATTAATTATGTTATGGTTTCCAAGTATCAAAAGAGTCCATTAAAATAACTTGATCCAAAGAGTTCTTTTAGAGAGTTTGTTTGTTTGACCTGCACTATACGGAGAAAAATGTTAGGTCCTACGAAAAATTGTATTTCCGTGTAATCGAGACAGTACATATGACATATGATATATGTTTTAAATGTATTTTTTAACGCCGAATCTAATACAATAAAAACCAATTTGATACAAGCACCCTAAAAAAAGTTAGATTAATTTTGAAGCAAATATGACTGTTTTTTTCCGTTAAGCAGGTCAAACATTACAACCCCAAAAAACACCCTTGGACCTTAGATATTTATATGAACTCTATTGATCCTTGGGCGCCAATATAAATTTAATATTTTTAGCAAATTTCATAAATGTCAGAATTTGTTCATGGATGTTATGGTAATAATCACTTACTTGCATCTCTCCGACAAAAAAACACCCTTTAACCTCAGATATTTTTGGGGACTCTTTTGATTCTTGGTAAACATGCCAAATGAAACATTCAATTTAAATTTCATAAATATCCCATAATTTTAAAATGTTTTTTTTTTTTATTTTACTTGTTGTACTTAAAAAAAGTCATCATTCCATAAAAAGGCCTTTTACTTTCTACGGGATACATGTATCTTTTCAATTTTGGTTTCTTTAGAATCAGCATTGCAAAGCACCATAAAAACATGTGTCATATAATTAGATTCTATTATAACAATTTTTTTTAACTTGAAAAACTCCTGCCTCCTCCCCCTCTTCACCTCTTAACATGCGTCTATACAAAAAACCAATGCGGGGATTTTGGGGGACTTTGGATGTGTTGTTGAGGATAAAATTCTGGGTCAATACCAGCAATAAAATTTCATGAATTAATTTGTTCCCACTTGCCCATGTTAAATTTTCTATCTTTCCTAGACTATTAGTACAGTCAACGAAGGAATTTTGCTTGCAAAAAATAGTGCTCTCTGGATTATTTTTTTATATGGTAGGAATTACCCTCAGGTATAACAAACCCAAAGTCGCCAGCCCAGGGCCGCGAGCTAAGCTCAGGAGGGGGGTTAAAGGTACCCCTTTTTAAATTTTCGTGAATATTTCCACAACCTAGCATGTAAGCGGAAAAGTCGATACTATTTAATTAGAGAGAATTAAATTATCTATAAAAATATATATTCACATTTTTTCTTGGGTCAAAAAAAAAAGGAGATGCGGGCGGTAGAAAAGTCAACCAATTTGAAAAACCTGATATTGTCTTAGATATTGAATGTTTTCTGACTAATTTGCTTGGAAAAAACAAAAAACGTTAATACACATCCATTCACTGTTGTTTCATCATGTCGTGAAGCTAATAAAGGAGTTATAATTTCCTTCTTTTAAAAAAACAAATAAAAAAAATTGTCGTCGTAACTTTCAATTTTCTCAAAAACTAGGAGACATAGACCCATTTAGTTTTCAGTTTTCAATTAATAATTCAATTAATAGGGGTTGTGAACAATAAAAGCCAATTCTGCATTTTATTTAACAATTTGAATGACAAAATCAAAAACGATATTTTCAACTTTTTTTTTTAAATTTTGAGTTTGAAAGTAATTTTTAGAAAAACTATGGACATCAATAACTTTATTTGAAAATAAAATAAAAGAACGGAGTTTTTGCCTTCAAAAAAGATAAATTTTGTTTGTCGGTGTTGCCGTTGTTTTTTAATATTATTTTTAAAAAAATGCCCCTCTTCTCTTAAGGGAGGGAGAAAGCACCCCCTTCTATGGCAAATAAATTTTGTATTGTGTTCCTTTAAAAAAAAACGTTATAATTTTTTGGCGCCATATGAAAACAACTCTTGCTATTTAAATTTTGCCTAATTTAGTATACATCAACTTTTTCGTATAGTTTCGGATATATAGAAAAAGAAGGAAATTGTAACTCCTTTCTTAGCTTCACGACATGATGAAACAACAGTTAATGAATGTGTATTAATGTTTTTTGTTTTTTCCAAGTAAATTGGTCAGAAAACATTCAATATCTAAGACTATAACAGGTTTTTCAGATTTGTTGACTTTTCTACCGCCCGCATCTCCTTTATTTTTGACCCACCCTAGAAAAAATGTGAATATATATTTTTATAGATAATTTAATTCACTCTTATTAAGTAGTATAGACTTTTCCGCTAACATGCTAGGTTGTGGAAATATTCACGAAAATCTAAGAAGGGGTACCTTTAACCCCCCCTCCTGAGTTTAGCTCGCAGTGCTGGGCTGGGGACTTTGTGTATGTTATTCCTGGGGGTAACCCCTACCATATAAAAAATAATCCAGAGAGCACTCTTTTTTGCATTTATTTTATAATTTTGAGTCTTCGTTGACTGGGCTATATTGTCAATCTGTAAGAAAAAGAGTCTATCGAAAATTCTTAAATTTTTAAATTCTCTGCACAAAAGTAAGAAAGCTAACCGCCTCTTAAGACAGTTTTTGGTACTTCCGCTTTTAAAAGTGAATGACATAATAATTGTCATTTGATTTTTTAAATTCAAAAATCGATGATAAACCATTTAAAAAAACTTAGAGTACAATACAATGGTGGTAGCCCACTCAAGTGGTTGTTCAACATTCAAAAATTCATAAATAATATAAATGACGGAGCGAAAGCTATGCAGCCTAACTGCGAGTGTGTTATCACACAAAAAACCCAATAAAACTTAGAGTACTTTCGATTATATTTATTTATAAAACACACTTATAAATTTTCTTGTTTTTCTTATTTGTTTTTTTAAGGATGTTTCAGAATAATTAATTCCTTTTTTGGAAACAGTTCAAAGTGACATAAGACCAAATTGGTCTTATGACGCTATACAAAGCGACATAATGCCAACTCTTAAAATTCGGCCCTATGTCACTTTCGTAAAGAGTCATATGGCCAAACTCCGAAATTTGGCCCTATGACCCTTGGCCTTATGTCACGGCACGTTTTTTTTTTTTCTTGTAGTAAGCATTTCATTCATTCACAGACGAAATTTTTTGGGACCTGTTTCATTAACCAGACAATTTTGTATATTTCAGAGCAGTAAAGTAAGTTGGTTTTTAAAAGGCTACATCGTGCATAATGGTCACAAAAAAAAATAAAAAGTGTTAAAAAATTGCTCTTACCTACATCTTTTATCATTCAAAAGTATATGTGCATACATTATTCTATGTATATTTCAGCGAAAAATATTCGCACAGAGAAAGAAACTTGAAGCTAAGTTATTCAGCTAAAATGCTATAGCATTTGTCAAACCAGGACAATTTTCTTTAAAGCCAAGGAAAAATTTGAACAAAAATCAAACGTTAGTATCGGGTTTCTTAATTGTATCAAGCCTGATGCCTGCGAAACCACCCGCCCAAGGAAATCAATATTCTGAAGAGATTTAATAATTTAGTGATACCAAAAATTGATTTCAAATGAAGTGAGCATACCTAAGTACCTACATATATTATGGGAATTGAGAAACAACCACAAGCTTGGCGTCAAAAGCAGGAGAATTCCGCTCAACAATCGGCAACCACCACATCAGATTACAGACATGATTTAGCTGTGGCACGAGCTAGTTGTCTCATTTCCATTTTGACCAAAACGACAACATCGACGACAGATTCCCTGCCGAGTGACAGTAGTGAACACCAAACGATAACGCAATGTGAAACACCATTCAATCTGTTGCCGTTTTCGTTTCCCCAACGATCCGAATACTATATACAATGCAATCA
The DNA here is from genome assembly GCA_949320155.1 of Melangyna quadrimaculata. Taxonomy (NCBI): domain Eukaryota; kingdom Metazoa; phylum Arthropoda; class Insecta; order Diptera; family Syrphidae; genus Melangyna; species Melangyna quadrimaculata. Next base: position 4,503,570 of record OX439485.1, on the reverse strand, counting down.
CGACGCGGCGCGACAGATTGTTTGTTATATAACATCCAGAGCCAGACCTCGATGTTATCCAAGCTCGGAGTGAAGTCAGTATATTCATCGCCTTACAAATCTATGTTCAACGTCCTGGGGTTAATGGGTTCAGGCCAACTTCACTGGTATTTAACCCACTATCGCTGATGAAGAATATATTCGCGTGTTCCACTGGTTATTTTTACACCGATCATGATTGGAATGCTCCTTTGAAGGTCAAGCCAGAGAAGAAGTGATATAAATATCTTTTGTCCAGTTTATATTTTTTTCTGTGTAAACACGTGGGCGTGCAAATTAAATTACCACCTTTTCGCGACAGTTAAATAAAATTAACTTTATCGCAAAGTTGCCGTTGGCATGTCGCTGCTGCTGCGGCAGCCAGCGCATTCCATAGGTTAAAGTGCTATCAACTAATTTACATAGCAGAAGAGTGACAAATTGTTGTGTGTTGATATTATAATGAGCAAACCACCCTCACGGTTATTTAACTGCTAGGGCAAAAAAAAAAATGTTTAAATAAATTAAGTATTTAAGGAATTTTTGGCATGTGTTTAAACTTGAATTTTAAATTCAAGAATTAAATCTATCGAGATGGGAATTTCCCGAAATAAGTATTAATATTTAATTCTAACAAAAAAAAAATATCTTAAGAAGATTAAAGTAATTCTATATAAGCGAGTTGGTGTGGGTGGATGTAGAAATATGTTTATTGTATACAAACATATATGGTTATTGTTCAGCGTATTGCAGTAGCAAATTTTTAAAGATTATACAAACAAATTAGTTAAGCCATAACTTGGTGTTATTTCTAATGAGAGCCCATTTACTTTTAAAACGCCCATTCCAAGATTTTATAAAAAGAATTCTTAACAACAATTCTTGTTTGTTTTTATTACTGGTTTTGGTTAGCAAAACACCCCAATCAGATTATTTAATAATTTATTTACAGAATTAATGATAATTTATTTTTAAGTTAACACCCTGCAAGCTCGAGTAGGTTGTTGTGAATGTTTTGTATGATTTTTTAAATCGTTCGTCGAAAAAATAATATCGCATAACATGATCTTCAAACGCTTTTGTTTGCTTTTAAATCGGTGAAGAAATATGGTAGGTTTTTTTTTTCAAGTCACGGAATAAATTCAAAGCGTATTGTTCTTCTAAATTTTGGTTTTCACAGTTCACTAAACGAGACTAAGGGACTAAGACAGTACTAGTTAAGTTTTGCTTATTCTATAGCTAAATAAAAAAAGAACTATGGAATAACTGTTTGTAAGAAACACAACTATGAGCTGATATTTACGGAATGAGACTTTATTCCTTTGAATCAAGTTCTAACTGAACAATTTCCATTATTTAAAAGACAACCAATTATGTGTTCCTTGCATTAATGCAATATAATAAATAAATTATATGTAAATGAATAGAGATGAACGTGTTAAGAAGTACATCATGGCGAATACGTAATATAGTTTGCGGGCCAATAAATTTGTATATGCATGTATACTTAATCACTCAAGTAGGATATTTATCATTTAATTTAACATGACATAATGTAGTATAGATATAATATTAATTTATTATCGGGCTTTAGTTTATAATAATTTCATTTATTAGTCGTATAACATAGTAGCACTTTGAACTAAGACTAACACTTGTTAGCCATTTCAACATACTTACATATTTGTATTATTTAAGGGAGTTTTCAAAAATACGATTGTGTATGTGTGCGAAAACTGGAGAGGAATATGCGTTCTGCCTGCAGTAGCCAAGATAATAGCAAGGATAATATTGGACCGAATTAAAGACCACCTCGAAGACACACTCGACGCCGAACAAGCAGGTTTCCGCACTGGATCTTCCTGTGTTGATCACATCAACACCTTGAGGATCATCATCGAACAGTGCGTTGAATATCGATCACCACTTCACCTGCTGTTCATCGATTTTGAAAAGGCGTTCGACAGTGTCAATAGAGAATTTATTTGGCTTGCTTTGCACAGGAGGGGCATCCCAGATAAATTGATTGCTATTATCAAGGCTACATATGATGGATCCAGGTGTCACGTTTTGCACAAAGGTAGGCTGTCAGAGGAGTTTGAAATCCAAAGTGGAGTTAGGCAAGGCTGTATACTGTCACCAATACTGTTCCTGTTGGTGATAAGTGACGTACTGCACGCAGCTTTGTCAAATGGAAATGGAGGAATTCAGTGGACTCTGCAATCTCACCTCAAACATCTGGACTACGCGGACGACGTATGCTTACTCTCTCATAGGATCATGGATCTCCATCAAATGACAACAAGGGTGGAGAGAGAAGCAGAAATCGTAGGGCTTAAGATCAACTCGGCAAAAACTAAAAGGATCAGCCTTGGAACTTCCTCATCAATCCAAGTAAATATTTCTGGACAACCGGTAGAGATGGTAGAGGATTTCCAATATCTTGGGAGTATTATCTCTACGGGTGGCGGAACTGAACTGGACGTAAACAGCCGAATCAGAAAAGCAAAGGCTGCGTTCGGAATGCTGTCCAAAATATGGAGAAACAACTCTTTTAGCTTAAAGACCAAGCTACGACTGTTCCGCTCCAATGTTGAATCCGTTCTGCTTTACGGCTGCAGCACTTGGAAAGTCACTGAAATTGTCACCAGAAAGCTGCAAACCTTCGTTAATAGATGTCTACGAAACATCTTGAGGATTTTCTGGCCCAACCGTATCTCCAATGCCGAACTTCATGCGAGAACGGGTCAGGAGCCCATAGACTCCATTATACGAAGAAGAAAGTGGCAGTGGATTGGCCATACGCTTCGAAAAGGCGATCGGTGCATTGCATCTCAAGCAATGCAGTGGAACCCGCTCACACAGGAGGGAAGACAAGTGGGCCGGCCTAGAAGTACATGGCGAAGAACGGTCGAACAGGAATCGGCACGACTGGGGAAAAGTTGGAGAGAGCTGAAATATATTTCAAGAAATCGTACACGATGGCGCGTAGGTGTAGTGGAGGCCCTATGTCCCGTAAGGGAAACATCACGGACGTAATAGGTCCGAGGACCTAAGTAAGTAAGTAAGTAAGTATGTGTGCTCGTGTTTTATCGGTCGGAGTCTATAATTTGCACCCTGGTTCTATGCCAGGCCAAGTATATCCGAGAATTTTCTACGTGTTTTTTTAATAAGACAATTAGTGTAGAAAATATAAAAACTTTTTAGAAAATGTCACTCTTTTTTTTTAAATACACTATCAGATCTTTGTCTATGAGCGCTTAAATCAAGCTGCAACTTACGACTAAGGAATTGCCAACACAAAAAATGTGTACACCGGCTCATCACTTCGTGCAGCGTAAGTAGTTAGTAGCAACTGGCAGACTACAAAATACACTAAGGAGAACGGATTAACAGCACAAAATTAGACAATCAAGAACAAAACATAAAACAATAAAAACATATAAAATTTGACTTATACAAACATTTATGAGCGTGGTATACTGGTCTTCAATACATTTTTAAGATTCATTTTACTAATATTGAAGTCAAAAATACTTTCATTTAAATTTAATAGCTTGCAAATTCGAGTTATCGGTTCGTGCATTTCATAATTAGTACGATGCTGGGGTAAACTTATCAAATCCAGACTGCGAAGGCTGTGGGCCCCTCCACGAAAGTTGAAACTTAAGCAATTTAATAAATCGGGCGCAGCAAATACAGTATTATTACTGATCCTCCGTTGTGACAAAGTTTGGATCTGAAGAAGATTTATTCGATGCTCATAGGGTGGAAGGTTATATGGATCCCTTTAAGACAAAACGAATAAAATTGCGCTGTACTGCTCCTGTATCCTATTTTTATGAATCTCCTAGAAAGGAGTCCATATCTGGGAAGCATAATCATGGTGGTTTCGCACTAATTAGTTGTAAAGTAACATAAGGATCCTGAAATTCCTTAGCCTATTGCTTTACAAACCCCAACATAGAGTTGGCTTTTTAACGACATAATTGATGTGTACTGCAAAACCAAGCTTATAAGTAAAATGAACTCCAAGGTCTTTAAAACTTTGAACATGAAGTAAAACATGTTCGAACATTTTATGATTATATGAACTTGGAATCCGTTTTTTAGAAAAAAATCATGAATGGCTTGACTTTTTTTTTGCATTCAGATTCAAACCGTTTTTATAACACCATAAAACTAAATTGTCAATATCATCTTGCAGAAGCAAACGATCGCTGGCATATTCAATGCTTTTAAAAATGTTCATATCATCTCCAAATATAAGAATTTCGCTGTTACGTACACACAAAGGAACATCATTAATAGCTAATATAAAAAGAAGAGGTCCGTAGTGACTACCCTAAGGAACCCCCGACTTGGCAATAAAAGGGTTATGGGAATACAAATGTATGACTTCTACAATTGAGTCAAAAAATAAAATGCAGCACTAGATCACACGAACTCGCTCTCGCAACTAACGTATGTTTTGGATCAGTAATATAAATAATAATATCAGTGTTAAAAACAAGTTTAAATATAAATTATGGCAATAACGCCCAAGGAAAAATCACTCAAAACGAATTGGAAATATTACCCAAAAAAAACAAATAAGAAATTGGAAATATGGTCCAAAATTACTTATGTTCCAAATTGTAAAATGGAAATGTCACCCAAGATTTTGCCAAGCAAAATTTCAACGGAATTTATTAAAACATATCACCAGCCAGGCTTCAATTCAATAGTTTCCTTTAACAAGAGTTCACCTGCTTCGCGGGTTCAAAAGGTTTTAACTCCCTTTTTGGAGCCTCTGTCCCACTTGCGCAACTCCGTCGCTCCACTTAGGGCATGCTCAGTCACCAGGCAGGTGCCTATGTCAACAGTTTTCTTGGACAACAGATTTTTCGTTCAGAAATAGACGAATGCGATAGTATTTAAACTATTCTATTGTACCTGGCTTCATTAAAATAGTTTCAGTATAAAATACCCACCCACAAGGTTTTTGCCCTTGCGTGATATTTACTTGCATTTAGGCGTTTGTTTCATCTTGTTAAAAATTGCAAAAATTGTGGGTGTTACCATTGTTTTTCAATATTGTTGTTTCTATACATTAAGTCATGTTTTTAGATAACTGCCCCTCCCATCTTAACGGGGGTATATAGACCCCCCTTCCGGTATAATTGTCCTATTCTTTTGGCTCAACATACACGCTCCAGTGCTTTGATGCATTTATGTCAACCATTCTTTATTTTCCATTATACAGTTTGATAACACTACTTTTTATATTAAATTTTTTATCGCTAAATTTTAAATTGCTGTATTTTGGAAACCATTGGGTCTACAGAGTTGGCTTTGGTCTCAAGTTGAAGCAAATTAAGTTACTTTGATTTCGCAGAACAATGCTTTTATTTAAAATTAATTATTTAGGACTAAAATTACCAATAACTAAAAATCGCGGTTTTTCTGATTTTTGACCATGAAGCGGTCTCCGCTCGAGGTCGAAAACTAAGGTTATTTACAACCAAAATCCTCACCAACTCAGCAAAAATCAGAAATACCAGATTTGACGCAAACGGTGCCTTCCATACAAACGAATTTTAAATAACTTAAACATTTTTAAAAAGAAATTTTTTTTATATATATATTTTTTTTTAATTTCATATTCATAAATGTTCATATTATGAAGGACCTACTATGCCACAAAAAGTGATCTAAATCGGTGCGGCTAACGGATTTGGAAAATAAAAAAAAAACGTTATATGGCAAGTATCGTTGTCAACTGTTAAAGATTCATTTTTAAACCCGAAAATGCTCATTTTTCTTTGCTATTTGTTCTACGGCTTCTTAATCACTAACTTTATTTATTGTTTAAAAAATATATGAACCAATAAGTTGTGTGAAAATGTATTTCTCTTATTTAATTTTTGACTACTTGATTCAATTGAACCAAACATTCTTAAGCGATCTTACGAAATGTAAAAGTAAATATACTGTGGATTTTCAGAAAATGTGGATTTTATGAAATCAAATAATCATACTTAAGTTAATTTCCAATAGAACATGTTAAAATAACTAAATTGTAATTAAAATTAAAAATCATTTTAATAAAATATAAAAAAGAGGACAAAATGCGAACTTTTCCAAAAAAAAAAAGAAGAAGAAACAAAACATTTGTTAGCATTATCTTAGAGCTTGTTAAGATTTATTATTCTTGCTTATTTATTTTTCGATTTTTTCTATTAACAATTGACAAGTCACTCATTAAATATGAGTCAGTTAAATCTTACTCGTATGTCCATTATTTTCAGTAAATAACGATAAATTATAAATAATTACATACCCAAGCAATTATTAGTTTTTATTTTAATTACTTATATTACATTAAAATCTTTATAAACAGTCCGTGTTATTCTATGTTATTACAAGATATGTCTTAAATACCAATAAAGTTAAATGTCAATAACTTTTATTCAGTTGATAATATTGATCCAACAATTATATCATCAGTAAAACCATTGAAGAATTTTAATAGGTTTGAAGCTACAACATAATTTAAATAGTTAAACGTCAATCTAATCTTAATAACCTAAACCGACATTTCGACGACAGCATTCAATTTAATTTATTTTTCAAAGAAAAAATAATAATCGAGAACAATTAAAAATAAAATCGTCTTTAATCATATAAAACCTTGTTCTCTCTCGCTTAAAGTTGTAAGCTTAGATACTTACAACATACGTGTGAGATTAAAAAAAAAATCTATCATAAAAGCATATAATGCATATACTCAATATAAAGCTAAACCTTTGACTCATTCAACCCCTTTGAGTATATATAATATGGAGTGCTCGTTTACATTCCAAAAACGTAACCATCATAGGGGGCGCGGTAATCTATGCAGTAATTCAATTTTCAATATAAAGAGGGTTTTTACAACAACACCGTCATAGCTGCAGCTGTCAAAATACCCTCTCTACATTGAAATCACGCCCCCTATCACAGGCTCAAGTACTTCAATGCATTAGGGATACGAACCAGCACTCCGTATTATACATACTCAGAGTTCAACTCACGAACTTCATTTATGCAGGTACATATAAACTATTCATTTACTTTTTTGCTATAAGTAAAAGTTAAATAAAGTAAGTCAAAGTTGCCAAACGTGCCAATCGTGCCACATTCATCAGGGCAACTTTTAACTGCAATCTAAGATCATCCAATGATCGTTTCTTGTTCATTGAGTACCCCGATCATTTGCAACTGAAATTATTATGAAATGGACCATCAAATGGCGAGGTACGCGCAAAAAGTTGTGCCATTTCAATGCCCGTCCCCATAGGTCACATTAAGACGTACTTTTTAAGACAGGTAGTTGGCACTAAGTGGCTTTATTAATCGAAAGTATCACCACATTGACGCGACCTGGAGCGAACGCAAATACGACGACGTTTTAGGAGCAGTAGCTCTGTGCTGATATTAACTGACCATTTTTTATATGGTCTTTTTTGTTTCCATTTCATTGGATCCTACAGGTTTTTTTTGGACAGTTACGAATCCGCAATGAAATTTCTTATGGTGGGATGCGGGACACACTTAACTATACAACTACTGATGGGATTGCATAAGATGCTTGGAAATGACACCGTATAACATGGTGTCAAGCGAGGAGTGGCAATTGTTTTGATTGCCACTATGACGAAGGCAACGAGGATGAATGTTTTCGTGACGTGAACATTGTGCGCGTAGAATACCGCCACGGGTGCTACACTAATGAATACGATGTTGCTGTCGAGACCCCAGATCCCAGAAAGACCCTAGCAGTAGCAGAGGCTAGCAGTAGGTTGGTTTGATATGTTTTGTGGAAATTAGTGGCGACCTAGCAAGGCCGCATCTTTAGGTGCATATTTAATTGGCCGTTATTATTTGGAAAGCCATTGTCAGCTCGTGGCATTGAAAATGGTGCTTGTTTAGTGCGGTGCTGTGCGATGCCATCAAAAAGATCTAAAATTTTCCCGATGTTAATGACCTAATTATGTGTAAATTGTACATTGTTTGGCAAAGATGATGGGACCATAATAATTGGCTATTATGGTTTTAAATTTGATTAAAGTTTGGATCGTGGGTTAAGAGAGGTTAATAATAATTAATAATGAGTTTTGGGTGTGTTCGTGTACATACTCATTGTTGATTTTAGGATAGAGTCTAAAATATAAGAGTAAAAGAGTATTCGTTTTCAAAAATAAATATAAGCCCTGTTTTTTCAGAGAGTGAATAGCAACTCAGCAATTTTTTTACACGGAAAACACAAACAAAATTCTTCATAATAATTTGTTTTGTTATTATTGCATTGCGTATAAAATGTTTGCTGAGTTGCTATACACTCTCTCAAAAAACACGGCTGTAATTTCAATCAAATATAACATTTTAAATAATACAAAATTTTATAAAAGATTATCCCCCCCCCCCCCCAATATTCCATTTTGAGAGTTGCTAGGTTCAGAGGACTTAGGGGACTTGCAAGTAAGGCAAATTTCTAGACTGTGATTGGTCAGCTGTCGAAATATTCTTTTAAATGAAGGGAACTTATGACAGCTGGCCAATCACAGTCTATAATTTTGCCGTACTTGCAAGTCACCTAAGTCATCTGAATGTACCCAGTCTCATCGCTTTTCGCAGTAAAATCGTTGAAATTTTGTATCAGGTTAAAAAAAAGTAAAAAGCTAATTACACTGATGTCGACTGCCTCAATCGGTATTCCCTAAAATATCGACTTGTGGATATTTTGTCTCCTTAAAATTAAGTAAAAAAAACTGTTTTGGTTTAGGTATTTTAAAATATGGACTCTATAAGGTCGATTTTAATCATCTCGACAAACAAAAATTTATAATTTCAAACTTTAATTTAAAAAAATAGGTACAAGTTCCCATAATAATAGGTGTACAACTTCCATCCTCTTGGAAGACGAATTAAAGATAATATAAAGATCTAATCAAATTTAACAAGACGTTCTATTACTTATTTGATGAATAAAGCTCTCATGTACCTTCATATCATGGACCTAGTATCAAGGCCGTAGCCAGGAGGGATCACATAGGTGCGATCCAAAAAATTTCTTTTACTTTTCAGTTTTAATGACCAAATTTTGCCCCAAATGATTTCATAACCTTAGGTTTACAATGATGTTATTGCTGGAAGTAACTAATATGTTTTCGAGTATCTGTGTTCTTTGCCTCATTTTACGCTGTTAATTTCGTGGTTTTCGAGACATCCAAAAACAATTAGATAAATCGCTCTTTTGCTTATTTGAGGTTCATATAAATTTATTTTTTCAAAAAAAAAAGTAAAGTAAAACAAATCTCAATTTTATATTGCAAATACGATCTTTTCTTTAATGCCGTTTTCCATTGGTTTCACTCAATGTTTCACTCATTCTGAAATCCAATGGAACAGTCCAAGATGATTCTACTCAAGTCTGAGTTTTGGTATCTGTATAGGTGAATCGTCAAATAAAAATTATTTGCTACCACACAGGGATGTAAAACACGAGTGTGTCAACTCCGAACGTCCAAATAATGGTTTGTGTTTGATATTTTCTTAATTTGTTTATTAAAATTTACCAACATCTTTTATTTTGGATGCAAATTAAATAAAAATGGAAAGTTAAAAAAAAAAACATGAAGTACATTGTAGTTTATTGTGACGTTTGAGTTTGAATGTACTTGTGCTTCTTGAGTGGATTCTGATTTGAAATCAAGAATCGAATTTCTCTTCTCAAAATCGTCAGAAGCGTACTTTTTGTGTCAATTGAATGGTTTCAGAAGACTTCCGGACGTCCAATGAAAAACGGCATAAGAGAAAAAAATTAGTTTGTTAGTTGTTTTTGTTTTAACTTCTTTTAGCTTCTCAATTTTCTTTTTATTCACTATTCTGTTTTGGAACAGGCATAACCTAATCAAAAAGAGTTTGGTTCTTCCCGTAATGTGATTTTAATAATTAGAGACTCACACGAAGAGTTTCTCATGCCATTACGATTTTCTTGGTTAACCTCAAATATAATAAAAAAATGTTTTTTTCATGTTTAGAAAGGAATATCTGAAATCAGTGTATCAAAAGCTTTCGGAAAAATAAAAACTAGTAAAAAATTTTGATTTTGTAAGCATGTGTAACTAATGAGTCATTAATCTGGCTTAAAAACAATGGCAAAAATGTCTAAAAAGGTCTATTATAAAGGGATTAGTATGAGCCTACTTAACATTTTTCTAATTCTAATTCTAATACTAAAATTTTCTAAATTTTAAATACTTTTTAATTAGTATCATACTAAACCTATTTCATTCATAAACTTCAGGTGAACACGTCCAAAAAAGTGACAGCTCTTACAAAAAAATCATTAACATTCATTTATAAACGTCAAAGTGTCATTCATTTAGTACGATAGGTAGGTAATAAAAAGATTAAATAGCCTTTTGATGATTTTAACTTTATTAATGTGTTAGGAGATGGTACGATGCTAAACTCGTTCAAAATTAGCAAAATACAATTTGGAAGCTAGTATTATACTAAAAATGATTTAACATGGGGCTAAGTCGACTAAAATTTTGCACCAATGTTTTTAAAGAAGTTAAATTCAAGAATCAAGATTAAAGATTAAAATACTTATATGTTTTTTTTGTAATCATATCCCCCTCCGAAATATTTTTCTGGCTACGGCCTTGCCTAGTATAATAAGTTCATGATTCTTATGAAATGTAAGCACTTATTTTTGTTTTCAGCTTAAAATGATATTCGTTTAATCGCTATTATAACTGATTTCAAAGTATTGTTTTTAAGTTTTAGATTGTCCCCCGTATATTGGAAGAAAAAATAGTTATTTCAGATCTCTTGACTGCACCATGGAAGTTCCGGACTCAAATGGAGCAATAATCAATTGCTTTTAGTTTGAGTCCGGAAAATTCTTATTCCATGGTGTAGTTTCCCTAAACACACGAGCTTAAATAACTGTGTTTCCTTTATAAATACGGGGTAAGGGTTTATTGAAAAGATTAAATTCCACGATGTAATATAACTTCTATCAGATAATCAAATAAATAATATGCAGTGTATTTTTTTTTAAATTGAATTGAGGTTTTTTATTTTTATTCACCACTGTTGTTTGATTTCGATTCCAAGATTCCAAGTGGTAAAATATTGAAACCATCACTTTCTGTATGAAAAGTTTTTGTAGTATGTACGAGAACCACTTTTTATAGCAGTTATTTATTCTATCACACAGAAGATGGCCACACGATAGAATATTCTATCACACAGTAGATGGCCAACATTGAATAAATACAAAAAGAAGTGACACCATTATACTACGTTTTCATTAGAGCCGAAATGAGGTAATTTCGAAATTTGGCAAAAAAGTGTTTTCATTAGTCGTGTTTTTTTGTGCCCCCTATGTTAGCTTAAGAAGTAGTGGCACAAACAAACGCTCATAATTGCAGCACTGATATAACAATGACATTTTCTGACATTTTGGCTGTCAAATGTTTGTCAACAAAAAAAAATGTAAACTAAATTTTGTTAAAATTTTGATAAGTTAAAAGAAACGTCTCCTCCTTGGACCAGGTCTTTCTTTTATTTATTGGAAAATAAAATTTATTTTAAATTAATAATTATATTTTAACAAATAAAACAATTTTCAGTTTTTACTTTTTTTTCTGTCATATTTTTCTCGATCATTCGACCCGTGCTTCACGATCCATCTGCCAAATTAATAAATTTTTGGATGAATTTTTGACATTTGTTGAGAATTCAAAACGAAATCGCCAAAATTAAAATTTAAATCACCAAAAAATCGCCAAATTTCAACATTTTCAACCCAAAAACTCATCAAAAAAAAATCCGCAATTTGTAGTTTTAATATCAAAACATCATTTAAAAAAAAATAAATAAAGAAAACAATGTGCAATGTGCTAAATGCTAATCCATCTTTCTTTGATTTGGTTAACCAACAAAGTGCCCGATTACACGATTCGTTTTTTCGGTTGTTTCGCCTTTCGTCTTTTTGACAGATTGGGTGAGGGGAGAAGAAATATAGAGGGAAGGAAGTAACGAAAGCAGGAATGAAAATTTCAAGGCTGTTTCTGGTTGAACTTTGAGTTTCTGATTTGGCAACCACAATGCTCCTCGATGTTAGCAAAAAACGATTTGAACAAAAATGATTGAATTGGAAAATTGTTTTTCGTAATTGGATATACCTAATATACTATTGTATTTGAGAAATAAGTGATTAAAAAATATTTTTATTTATTACTAATGATTATTTTCTTACAAAACAACCCCAAATTGCATGAAAGTCAAAATAACGAATGGAAGTGCGTATGCATTTTCGCGAACCATGTAATCATGAACGTTCGTGCCTGTCAAAAAGAAGAAAGAGGAAACAACCGAAAAAACGAATCGTGTAATCAGGCTCAAAGTTGTTTGTTTTGACAAACATATGTACGTCATTTATTTTAGGGATAGTAGTGAAATCGAATTTCAATTTTGGGCTGCGTTCAGCGCAAATGGCGATGAAAAAGATGTAAGGTTAAAGTGAACATTTGAGAAAAGAATATTAGAATTTCGATTCGAAAAAATTAAATCACCAAAAACTAAATATATCGCCTTTTTTGGGGTACATCGCCAAACCGATTTTCGTGTCGCAAAATGAAATTTCAAATCGCACATTTGGGGATAAATCGCACAATCTGACAACCCTTTGTACTACTACAATAGTCAATGGATCAGATGTTCAAGTTTTTTTTCTGCACACTGAGTATTGAAACTAACATTGGAAAATATTAAAAAAAAAAAAAACTTATTTATACGGAATCATATGGGTCAGAGCGTGCAGGTTTTTTTATTGCAAACTGTAACTGTGTAAGGGTTAAGTGCCTGCTTACACAGGAGATGGAAATTTTAATAGAATGAAAAACGAGAATAGAGTGAAAAAATGAAAGCTACGAGGGTCGAATTGTTCTTGCGCATATATATATATATAAAAAAAATGACTTGCAAAAAAAATTAACTTTTTTACAAAAAAAAATTATCTTTTTCACAAAAAAAAAATTACCAAAATTAACTTTTTTACAAAAAAAAAAACTAAACATTTTTACAAAAAAAAATTAATCTTTTTTACAAAAAAAAATTAACTTTTTTACAAAAAAAAACTTTTACACAAAAAAGATGATCTCATTTCTGAATTTGCAAAATGTAAGGCCAGAAAAGTAAGTTTAAACGTTTCCACTCTGCTCATTTCTTCGATGCGTTTAAGTTTATGGTTTTACTTTTTTTTCCTAAAAAAAATTAACTGAAGTTCCTTTCAATTTTGTGTATGTATATATACATATGTATGTATATATTTTTATATTATTTTCTTTTTAAATTAGTTAATTGATTTATTTTTTTTAAATGAAGTTTATATATTTTTTATTTTGTATATGTTTATATAAATGTATGTATATGTATTTTTATTTTATTTTGTTTTTTATTTATTTACTATTTTTTTGTAAATATGTACTTTTATTACATTTGATACATACAATCATATATGTAAACATATTTGTTTGTTACTGATAATTAGGCCTACCGGGGATACCTCAATAGAAAAAACGCATTGAAAGTCTACCTCCTGGGTAATGTGAAAAAAGCTTATGCATGTGTATCAGTGTATGTGTGAAAATATAAAAAAAGGGGCGCTTTCTACAAATCTTGCACAGGGGGCAAGTTTGGCTGGGGCCGGCCCTGTCGAGTTGTATTTTTGATTTTTTTAAAAAAATAATTAAAATAATATAATAATGGATACGAAACTATCTTATCGCATCGATTCTTGATCGTGGGCATTACAATTTTTATAAATTAAAACAAGCCTTAAAAAATATATTTTCTCAGTTATTTCTTATGTAAACTTACCTTCTGCACTAGACCGACTACTACATTCTTGCGCCATTTTAATTGTTTGAGATTTTTATTCAATTTCACCTGTCAAATGCTTGTGTTCAGCATTCAACTCTGTCTCTGCGCAGTTATTTTATTCTGAACTGATGTACCCCGTTTAAAGGCAATATCGAAAGTTCGAGTTGGATGAGAGTCGGATTTAAGACCCAAGTTTTTCGTCACGTGAGTTGACAGCCCCATTTGAAGTTGAGTTGATATGGATGTTAAGATTACATTTGAAGGAATGGCTTCAATATATAAATTTCATACAATTAAAAAGTAATGAATTTTAGTACATACTATGCATAACTATCAAAACAAATAAATAACTATACTCGCACAAAAAGACAAATCGTCAACACGTCCATGAGACCGACTCTTCGACCCAGGTTTCTTATCAAAAATATTGCCTCGACTCCGCTCCTGAAGTGGAATCGAGTCGGTTTAAGCTCCTTTCAGCTCAATGCAGGTATACAAAGGGGCCAAGCGAGCTTGAAGCTCGCTCGAATACATCATGTAAACAGGGTAATATAGCGCGCTCTGAACAAGCTCAGAACACGGTCAGAACGAAAAAAGAAGCACAAGTTCGAAGCTATGAACGTTCAGAGGTAAAAAAGAAACACAATTTTTCGTTTGACAGTTCAGTCTCTGAACTAAAAATGAAAAACGCTTAAGGTTAGACCGCACACAACTGCAGCGGAACTACACTTCACGACACGGCAAAACATTATTTGTATGAAATTGTATGAGCTATATCGCACTAAGCGGCAACAGAACTTCATAAAATTTCATACAAATTATTTTGAATCGCAGTTCCGCTGCAGTGCAGTTCCGCCTAGTGCGGTCTAACCTTTATTGTTCAGGCAACTGAGATTGCTGAGGCCCACTCAAACCTCCTTTTTCTGAACACCCCTAGTGCCAATTCATAGCTTATGTCGATTTCTTTTCAACGATTGGAGATCAAATCTTTTTTTGTGTTCTCAGGAATGCGCAAAAAAAATAAATTCATTTCTGTGATTGTATGTGTGCAATTTGACAGGCCCGAACGCAGAATTCTTTAATTTTTTTTTTTTTTTTTGAAAATGGAAAGTTATTGTAATTTTATCTACATAATGTACATTAGTAAATTTTATTTATTTTATTTTATTTACTGAACAACGTGAACTTTATACTTTTACACCACGGATATAATTTAATTGAACAAGTTGACAAAAAAGCCAAACGTAAACAATAGCCAGAGAAATGTCAAATCTTCCTAGTGTGTGTGCAAGTCGGTGTAAATCTTTCTAACGTCGAATTCCTTACAACCAAAAAAATTCGAATTTTTCTAAACAAATCGATTTTTTTCTAAACAAAATCGATTTTAATGCTGTCAAACAAATCTTGCGTTTTTAGCTAGATTTCACATCAAATCGCACACACACTATCAAGATTTGACATTTCTCATGCATCAAGATGGAATTAAATGTTCACATTACAATTTTGTGGCGAAGTTAAAAAAGAAAACAAATGTTTAAGTGTTCTTAATTGTTTAATATTTAAGTGAATGATGAAAAAAAAGTAAAGATAATTGTGCGTATCTTCAAGAAACAAAAAATCCCATTTAAATAACATACAATTCGCGAGGAAAACACGTTGCAAAATTATTTTTCTTCGTCCCCTAATGAAATATTCAGAATAGATCCTCGCTGCTGTGTGTGGATTTATTTTGGATTGTAATTTTTTTACTTGATTACGCGCACAATTGTTTTTGATGTTTTGAATTATCAGACGAAATATATTTGCTTTTAAATTATCAAAACAACGCGAAAATAAAATACACTTTAATATTTGCTTAGCGCGCACTACTTCTTAGTTTTTGTGCGACAACAAAATTCCTGTCAAAATGCACTCACACACTCACAAAAAAAATCGACTTCAAATGGTTGTAAGGAATTCGACATAAAATAAAAGATTTCATTTGTTTAGAAAATTTGATCTTTTCTTCTAAACAAATCAAATTTCCCCTTCACAGATTTGATTTTTTTGTTGAAAGGAAATCCACATAAGATTGGGTTTTCTTTGCCAGGCCAATAAACAGTATTTGCTTATATTGAATTCACTAAATTTTGTCAGACTGAACACAATTTCAAAAATAAAATAAATCATAGTGTGGTTTCAGCCTTAAAGTTTTCCAAATGGTTCATGTCAAAGCTAAAATAAAAAAAAAAAATCCCAAGCAAACCTCAACCAACTTCACCTACAATAATTTTTCCACCGAACTGCCATACATTTTTTTCTTCTACTTTCTACTCTGCTTTGTGCTTGCTGTTTTTCTCAGTGACAGCTAAACACACAAAAACGCCGTTTGGACCTCCCCTCTCGAACAAGTTTTAATAATTTTCGCATAATTTTGCAAGGCCGTTCCAAGTTAGAAACAAAAACAGAAAAAAGTTATTTTTATTCCATAAAAAAAAACAAAACCCACTACTTCCTAAATAGCCCAGCGTCAGACTGAGTGCGAAATGACGTCTTTCACCCAATAATTTGTTCCTTATTAAAACTCGTGCTAAATAAAAAAAAAAGAAAAGAAAAAAACTCGCTTTAATTTTGATTTGGATTTTGTGCGTTCCATGTGATTGGTTTATTCCTTCTTTTTTGTGTATGAAGTTTCCCATTTTTCTTGCGCTAAAGTTCAATAATCGTGATCTACGCAACCCCGAAGTGCAGGGCCTAGCCCAGGAATGCAACACAATTCGGTCTCTATTCGCTCATTTCAGTCTGAATACAGCAACTGATATTGTTCAGTGCTGCGCCCAGTGTTTTCTTTCCCTTCCCTAATTCAGCCCAGAACCAACGCCACACATGTAAACAAACTGCTAAATGAATATTTTTTTATTCCAGATCCGACGGCCTCGTAGTTGTCGTTCAATACGACAAAGTAGTAGTTGTTTGTTTGAATCGAAATATTTAACAACTATTTTTCCTATCAGCGGCCGCAGCAGACGCCCTGAACTTCTAATCTCGTTTCTTATCAGAACCCAACAACACCTCTACCAATTCAATTCACAAGGGATGGTGTCATAAAAAGATCAATTTCCCTCGAACATAGAGATAACAATTGCGACTTGCTAGTTAATCGGTGACGACGACGCGGCTCTTTCAGTGCGATGAAGTGAAAGTGTTTCTAGTCGGTATATATATCTCTCCGGGCGACACAAACTCGTATCTTGCGCGGTATTTTGTTAACTAATGAGTAACAAATTATTGAGTTCATTTCCATCAAAGACACTCGAGAAGTTTGATACAAAACAACAAAAAACCAGAAGCAGCAGCAGCCAGAATAGCAGCAAACGTTGGCGGCAATGCGAACGAAAAATTTAGTCCTAATCCTTTGCTGTGTTGTGCTGACGAGTTTTATTTTTATAATTCTTGGGCCAGCCGGACAACAAAATGATTCCCTTAAAAATATCGTCACACAAACTCATCAGCGATTTAATAAATTACAAGTAAGTGAAATATTTTTGTTGCTATTCTTTTTTGTTCTTCTAAAAAAAGGAAAACAGAATTATGTAACTGTGAATGTAGAGTGAATCCTTCAAGGACGTCGTTTGACGATGGTCGTATGACGATGTAGACATTGACTGAATAACTAGTGGGTGGGATATTTTTCGTGGGTATCTTCGATTTTTGAACTTTAACTTTGATGTGATTGTATCATTTAGTCTCAAGATAAAACTTGAATCAATACATTTTTGAGGAAATCTGATTTGCCTAATTAATGATTAATGATGTACCACTTACCAAATTACAATAAATAAAATCAAGTTAGGACTTGAGTGCTTTATTTCAATGTTTTAAGTTCTGCGTTTGGTAGGTATGCACGAAATATTAAAACGGCGATTTATAATCAGATTATACTCATAATTAGGTAAGCATATACCCCCTTATTTATAAAGAAAAAATAGTTATTTAAGCTTCCGTGCTTAGGAAAACTACACCATGGAATTAGAATGTTCCGGACTCAAATGGAGCAGTAAGCATTTGCCTTTAACTTGAGTCCTCAAAATTCTTACTCCATGGTGGTTTTCCTAAACACGGGAGCTGAAATTACTATTTTTTTATTTTTGGCTTGCATTATCTATGCATTTTTCAATGCATAATTGAAAAAAATCAAGAGGAAAAAGAAAAGGGGTAAATATAACCTGCTAGTATACCAATGAAAAGCAAAAACATTCGAATTGGCGTGTTCAGGAAAACCAGATATCGAGGATTTTGCTCATTTCAAAGCTGAGCAAACGATGCCAAAAATTTTTCCTTCGTATTTTGACAGCAAAACTGAGATTTTTGGCTAATTAATCCTGTTTAGGCAACTGAGATTGCTGAGGCCCTCTGAAATCTCCTTTCCTCGCTGCGCCGGTCTCACTCGTTTTTTTTTTTAAGTTTTTTTTTGTTTTTAATTCAACTTATAAATACATCTTAAAGCTAAACAAAAATTCATAAAAACTAGCTTAATTATCAATAACTTACAACTAACTTACAGGCCCCAAGCGGCCGCTCTAAGTTAAACTATCTATACAAACTTATTACTATTGCCTTTCGGCCTAAGAGCTAATTTTAAACTAATATCTATCCGGTTTTATTTTTACCAAGAAAGATTTGATTTGTTTTTTTTGTGCCAACCTGATTGTCCCTACTTAACTTAATTTTTTTTTTCGCCAAAAACGAACAAGCTAATTCGATTAAATATATCAATTTAACCACCCAAACTGGTTCTCCTGTTTTACCCTTTCTCTTCCGAGACAGAGTAAAACGCCAAAGGCGCTCTTGTCCGTCTTGTGCGAGCACGTCTCGATAAATAAGTCGCCTATCTACGGTTCTACGGTTGACGTGGTAGATAAGCGGAACTCTATCCTGTATAAGCCCTCGACTCTCTAAATAGAGGAAACCATCGGGTGGGATAAATCCACTTAAACTTATACACTTGTCGTATTCATTGTTGGGGTAGTAAGCCCCAAAAATTAAGCTGTTGGTTGAGGACATCTCTCTTGCAATGTGACCCCAAATCAGCTTAAATAAGAAATTAAGTATTCTGTTTATATTGGCTCCATTGTATAGAACCTGGTTGGAATAATAATGTTTGTAATCTGACTCTGGTGTTCTGTGTAATTTAAGGCTCAGTGAATCTGTGCATTTCCTTTGTATCAAGACCTATATCAAAAACCAATTTTCTTCAATCTTGGTACAAGGAAATTTTATGTTACGTGTTTCCTAGACAAAAACATTAATTTTTTAGTTCATTTTTTAGGTGGAATACAACTGTTTTGACGTTTTCAAATATGTACTTAAATTACTATACTCTGTTTAACAAAAATTGGGAAGATAGACGTTTGTATCTCTGTCTGGTCGCATTGGCTTGCATATACCCATTTCAAGTAAAAACTCTCATAGGGTTTCCGTACTTTGCATTATTCTCCCTTAATTAATTCTGTTCTCAAAAGCTTGAAAACAGAAAGCTATTTTATAAACACCACTGAAATAGCTCTTTTGTATTGCCTTCAATGGGTAAGGTAACTCTGTTGGAATATATATATATGGGTGATTCTCCACTAAAAGCTTCTTTTCGTGGACCCGACCAAAAATGGTTCAACAAATTAAAATAACTTATTTATTTAAAGTCACTAAGAGCGCAAGCAACATTTCTAACTGGGCCACTTCTAAATTTTAAGAATTTGCAGATATGTAAAAAAAAAATTATTGTTTTTATGGTCCAAATGTCATTTCCGTCGCGTGCCTCCTCCTTGTTTCAGCGCGGAAAAAAGGTTTTTTGTTTGTTTTTAAATGCATAAATTTTAATTTGACTGAGTTCCAGGATTAAGAATATGTAGTGAAATACAACTTCCCTAAAAATAAGATTTGAAATAATTAACTTCTTCTTCATTTAAACGGCAATTGTCATGGTCTGGACGGGGACCACAACTCTCTTACTCAACTTATTCACCTAGGATACCACTTGTGGGGTTCGCCGGGTTGACCTCAGAAAACGTCGACAGGCCTCCCGGTTTTGGATTGTTCCATGTCTGAGGCCAACTAAATGCAGGTGTCGTTGCATTTGTTTCTTCCAGGAGTTTTAGCGCCTCCCTTTGTGCGCCTGCGATAGTGTTGGAACGTCTTGCCCTACTGTCTTTTGAACTGGGTTCTCCTGGCATCTTCTTTGTTCATGACAGTACCAGCTAAGGTTATCATGCTGTATTCCGATTTTCTTGCTTCTTATTCGATCACGCTTTGTCACTCCTGCTATCATGCGAAGCATGTTTATTTTAGCTTCCGTCAATTTACTCTCATACTTCTTGTACTTAAATTTTAGTCTTTGAAGTGCTCAAAATTATTTGCAATATTAAAAACTTCATAATTGATTGGGAACTACATTGTTAAGCACTCATGTGAAGTTAAAGTACTTAAAAATAGGTCTTTATTCAATTGATTGCAATAGATACTTAAATGATTGCATTCCTTCCTAACTCCGATATTTAGTAATTCAAGTTTTTTTTTTATGGTTTATTAACTACATATTTCATAACTGTCATCCTAAACAAATTATCTTAAAATGTACGATTTAATTAAAATAGTGATTGAATAATATTGTTTCCAACTAAAATAATATAAAACAAAGCAAAACAAATCGTTGAACATTTGATAACAGAATCGAATATCCCCACACCTAATCTAAATATATATGTATAGGTGTATATTAGGTCGATAAGAAACCACCAAAATATAACAAAGAAATTGTTTATAGTACCTACCTATGTATGTACATATAAGTTTTATTGCACCACACATAATTTGGCAATACAGATAAAAATAAAATTACACCTTGAACGCATATAGATTTAGTCTATTTGATCCAAAATTACTGAAGTCATAAAAAATATTCATTAGGCAAGCCCAAATTGTTGCCTTACATCATTGCCGGCTGTTAGAAAATGGGAGCCGACTCGTGGTCGCTAAGTTCAGTCATTCAAGGATAAATAAAAGCTCGATCGATATAACTTTTTTGTTTGAATGAAATTCAAACGATTAAGATGAGACAAATAAAAATAAAAAAAAAACCCTTAATTGCGCGTCCAGGTGTCTCTCCTTATCTCAACCTGCACATGATAGCTGTATCACTTACCTCTTCTCTTATTCTATTGAAAAATATTTACTTTAAATTTACATGCATATAACATATGTACCTTCTAACTAAATTCTATGGAGTCATTGACCATACTGTATATGTGTAGTAGGGTGTCTGTTATTTCCCAAACTCATTTCTGGGTGTGCTATCGAAAAAAATGAGCTTGGGAAATAACGGAGACCCTAATGAGTAGGTACATTTTTCATAACACACGTGGCTGTTTAAAGGAAAAAAAAATATTTTATATTCAACTGGTAACATAAAACCCACGTGATTTGTTATAACTTAAGTCTATGCCGTTCCTTGTTCTATCGTTTTGATTCCGCATGAGTTTCTTTAGTTCTTGGGCGTTCAAAAGGACGTTCAATTCAACATGCGTGACCACAGCCGGAAAATCATTTAATATTTGGATTTTACTTTCCTTTCTTAAAGCTTCTTATAACGCACACGCTAGCTGCCACTTCTGATTAATTATAATTTTAAGTAATTCATTAGTCGAGAAATTAATATGTACATAGTTTTGTGAAAGAATGGATTAATTACTTGCACATTTAATTTCCTTCTTGAAAAGCCTCATTAATTTAGAATCCTAAAAAGTATATAGATTAGAAACTAATATTGAGGGTTTCAAGAATAGAAGTGTTTTTCACTAGTTGCAAAATCTACACCAAACGAAGATGTCATTTCAATGAGCCAATTTAAAGAGAAAGATTTATCTTTCACTGAGCATACGTATATGTTCTGTTTATGCCGCCTCGTCTCAAGGATAAGAATGCCGGCAGTGATATTGTGGGCGCGAAATATTAATTGTGTTTAAAATATAGCAATTTATTTCTTCTTTAATTTGGGAAGTGTTTGCTTTCGAGCAAGGTTGAGGTTGTAGGTAAATGGTTTGTTTATCTAATTTGTACATTATAAAACTAAATATAGAATATTGTGTAAGAAACAAATTGTTGATTCTTCCGCTTCTGCTATTCGATATTGCATGCAGTTGGTATTATTTTTTTATTTTTAGAGAGCCTTTTAAATTAAAATACATATTTTATCAAATATGATTGAATAATGATGAATGCAGTAAACCCAAGATTTGTCTTAAGATTCCGTGTGAGCATGTTGATGTAAGTGCACTTACATAAGGCTTGAACTAAATGCGTTTATAGTCCATGATGGCCTAAACACTAGAGCCTTAACCAATACGCCACTCCCAGAGCGGTATCTAGCAATCTGGGCCAACTAAGCAAATCAATTTTTACTTGTGGATTCCTCTGTTGCGTTGTCCATCAGGTATAGATTTGGGCTTGTGCGTCGCTGTCCATACACTCGCTCCACTTACATGTCCCCCAACCGTTTCAGCTTTTGTATTTTCAGCTTACTGACTACGTCGACGAGACTACGTAGTTTGACGGAGTTTTTTTTTTTAATTATAGCTCTGTTATTGACTTATACCGGCGTACAATTTTTTTCACAACGAAGTTAAATGATGATGACATTAAACGTCCCGTGCCTTGAAAGGTTTTGAGGTGTTCTTGTGAAGGATCGAGATTTGTCTTTGAATCATAATCCTGCACAAGTGGACATCTTGGTAGAGGAATGCCTCTGAAAAATTTGTTCTTAGACTTTCCTGGCACTTGTTTGTTCTTAGACTTTCCTGGCACTAAGCAAAACAATAACAATTGAACGATATCGTTTTAACGATCTCTGTCACTTGTTTGCCGACTGATATGACAGAAACAGCTATTACCAAAACAATTTTTTTTTATCGTTATCGTTTTACGTAATAAGGTCGCCAGTGTTTTTGAAAAAAAAAAAGTTTTAAGACGTTGACAGATTAAAGCTGATAGATAAAAGAAATAAGAATTTTAGGAGTCCTATTCCTCTTCAGCAATCAAATCACAGCTCCTTTCCTTTGAATTTTGATTTTGTCATTGGTAACTAACAGGGCTTCTCTCACTTTGGAGCTTTAAAACATCAGATACATAATGTTTACTATTTAATTTTACATTATATTCGTAATATTTTTTTAGAAAGCTGAAAAAAAAATTCTTGTCTCTAAAACCTAATCTGAAGAAAAATGCCTTATTTTAGTTATATCACAATTTTTTTTAAAACAAAGATTTGTTATTTTATCAAATTTTCTAATTAATAATGAATGAATAATTGTAAAAGTCTATATAAAGAAAGAAAGTGCAAAGTGCACAAAAAAATAAGAAAAATCAAAGTTTGTACAAAAACAAAGCAACTTGCATGCATGACTGGTTCTCATGATTCGCAACTTATTGAAACTACGTAGTGAAAAACAATTAAAAAGGAAAATCAAACAGAATTATATCACTTTTTTAACTCATTCAAAGTTCGTAGTTCCAGTTTTCTTTCTTTTTCTCATTCGGAATCTTTGATTTAGAAAAACACCCTTATTTGGTATTATGCTATCACCCGTCCTGGTGCCGGCTCACAGCAGAAAGCCTATTAACGTGTCACAATTCCCATACACCTATATGACGTTGTTGTCAACAGAAAAAAGTTGCAATGAGTTTCCGGCATTTCCACCATCCAGTGGACAATAATTGCTTTCAACGCGTCATTTATGTCATGGTAGCTTATAACTAACCGCAATTACGCTTTCTTATTCTGCTGTCGAGCTGATGAATATGAGCCTATGGAAGCAAACTTTCAACAAAACAATAGAACTTTTAATAAGCCTCGCGCACAGACAGCTTCAGAGAGCTGGTGAAAAAGTAGTTTCTTTTTGATTTCAAAAAGTCTAAATTTTTAAAGAGCCTATCGTGGTTCATTCACATTTTAAAGTCGCTTCCTCAAAATACAGGTAGTTTTTCAACAATCGTACGAGCGAGTATAATATGCTTTTCAAGTTTTTTGTTTTGTTTAAAAGTTACACGTCAACTTCAATCTTTTCTGATCAAAATTCAATAAGCCATTGAACACAAATCGATGGGGCGGATCTTATTTGCATATGTTAGGCACACAGCTCGCCAATTTGCTTTCCCGGAAAAAAAAACAAGCTTATGGTGTATCCCTTCCTCTGCACCGATAGCAAGTAAGTATTATAATGACTCCAACTAGAGTAGGCGCTAACCGAATCCTCTCGTGATATTTACTGTACGTACAGGAGGGTGGTAAAACTGTTAGCGCGACACGGCATATTCATCCAGTAAATAAAAGCATTCAAACAGCGGACCATAGTCAGAACTGGATGTGAAGCAATGTTGTGGTGTTTTTGTGGGTGAAAATTAAAATGGAAAATTGCTGTGCCGGCCCCTATTCTCTATGGAGGTGCACAAAGTTCTCTTCCAGCAAATGCTTTGCTGCTAGGCTTCATTTATCTGTGCTGATTAAGTTTACGTTGGCTTTAGACGTATCCGGTATATACACATAGGAATAAATCTGTGTACGATTGTTTACCTTTAGCCGTTATTTGGGTGTGCTGGGGTGGTTGATTGTTTATTTTGAAGTGAGGTTAGGCTTCGAAAAATTAGATTCGTTGACCCAAAAGGATTTCAAATTTAAATTGGTGTTTTTGCGGGGGCTTATAATTGTAAACAACTGCAAGAGGCTATTCTATTAATTAAATATGTTATGTAAACTACACAGAATAGTAAAATAATTGTGTTACGCGTTTGAGAATCTGGTTAGAATCTGAATTTATACGCAAATTAGCTTAATAATATCAAAAAATGTAAACAGCTTAATATGATTTCATCACTCTAGATCACTTAACCGCGTCAGTTTGAATCTTTGATCTCTTATGTGGGGAAAGGTGATTTTCGAGAATCCACGAACTCGAGATGTTCGCGATCTAGCGGTTCCTGAAATGCATATGAGAGCTCCACTCGCGCGTTACTTCTTATAACATATAAATTTAATTCAATTTAGTTTGATCACCAACAAAACCGAACAAAAGCTAAGGTTATTATATCTTCGGACTGACGAACGATTAATATAAAAAAAGTATAATTATGTACGTAATGTATATAATTGGATGTATTTTATTTTTGTACATGCACATGGAACAGTCGGCGACGGCAGTTTTTGCTGTTATTTAAAACTGTTTATTTGACATTTTTGTTATAATTTTGAATGAATCACCCTGCAGAGCGAATGTTCCGCGAATGACTTCTACTCAATGACGACGACAAATACTTCGGGGGAGCATGTTTTCCACGGAAAATGAAGGCTCAAAATTTTCCAAAATGTCCTATCTGAAATATAGGGAACACACCATACCAAGAAAAAACATATCCACATACCATGATATTTCACTATCAGGGTTTGACGAGTCTTCCGCGCAGAAAACCAGTCTAGTTTTTGACAAGGCAGTTAAGAGTTTTACATAGATTCTGACAAGGGGCTAGCAAGGGTTAGCTAAGGCTAGAACTTGACGATTATGAACCCTTTTGCCTCGTCAGGCAAACATAAAAAGTTGGCTTTAGTGGCTGGTACTTGATCCCGCGATCTTTTGCTTGTCAGTCAATGCGCTACCCATTGCAATAACTCGCATACAAAAATTTAATGTCGAAAGTGAACAAATTTCATACTCTAATGTTCATACCATACTGCATTACAAATACATATAATATAGAGATGTCTTACACCCATAGAAAAAGTATGTATGAAAAAGAAGTCAAAGTTAAGAGAGAAAAAAGTGTCGTATGATACGTAAACTACATGGTACTTACAAGTTTTTTTGTTTTTGTTGTGCAAGAGACATTCCTGATGGGGTACCGAAACATGTTCAATAAGCCTCACGAGTGTTTGAAAAGTTTCCCTCGTGTAAATTTTTGGCACTGAATTCCAACAAGGGCTTGTTAAGTTTTGAGCGTTGTTCTCGTCTAGATTTTCCCTGCTGAAAACTTACTAAGGCCTTGATCAAACTATAGACATAAACTTAATAATTTTTTCCAGCCGGGTTGGTATAGCCGGGGTGGTATTCTTATCCTTTCGGTCACCTAACATTACGTCCATAATCCGAGGAGCACAAATTAACTTTTGTTTCATCACTCCACAGGATGTAATGCCATTTTTTCACACCTTCAACATAAAACAAAAATTTATTTTATCTAAAATCAAAATCCTCGTACCTATTTTTTTGCCCACCTGTGTATATATATATATAAAAAAAAAGCTAATGATCATCGGGCTGCCAAATTGGGTTTTAGGTTGGCTGAAGTCATATTTATGTTGCAGATCACAGTTTGTTTACTTTAAAAATAAAACAACAAAAAGAATAGTTGTACATTCCGGAGTTCCTCAAGGAAGCCATTTAGGTCCCTTTTTATTCTTATTATTTATTAATGATTTACATGCTGCAGTCCACTATTCACAACTACTTTTGTTCGCCGATGACGCTAAGCTTCGATTATATTGACTCTGAATTACTGCAAAAAGATGTAAGAAGTGTTTCCCTTTGGTGTAAAGTCCATGGTATGGAACTCAATGTATCAAAGTGAAAGTGTATGTCTTTTACCCGCAAACGTTCGCCTTTCTTTAATGTCTATGCTGTGTGGTCAACCACTCGAAAGAGTTGATCATTTTTGTGATCTTGGCGTTATAATGGACTCTAAATTAGACTTCAATAAAAATATTGATCATATCATTAACAAAGCAAAATGCAGATTGGGTTTCGTTTGTCGATTTTCAAAGGAATTTCAAGACCCATACATTTTAAAAACTTTATACTGCTCTCTTGTGCGATCGAATATCGAATACTGTAGCTGTGTTTGGAGTCCCAAGTACCAAAACAATATTAATAGACTGGAATCTGTACAAAAACGATTTCTTCGTTATGCCCTTCGACATCTACCATGGAATATCAACACACATCTATCACCATACAATCAACGCCTTGCTTAAATTAATTTACCATCACTAATGAATAGGAGGACAGTTTTTGGAATATGATTTATTTATGATGTTTTGATTGGAGAAATTGATTTAGAATATATTTTATCATAACTCAACCTGAATATATACTCACGATCCTTTAGATGTGGGGACTTTTTAAGCTAAAGATTTAACAGAACAAATTATGGAATTTATGAACCTTTGTTTGCTGCATGTGCAGGTTTTAATAAGTATTTTAATGTTATTGATTTCAACGTATACAAATATTGTTTAAAAAAAGATTTATATAGAATTTTACATTCTCAGAACTAATAATTTTTTAAATTTGTAGCTACATAAATCTTCCTATTTATTTTCCCTATATGGTAGCCCAGACATTAAAATATGCATTTATTAAATTTTCAATACCAATTTCATTGACTGATCGCAAATTTTCCAAATTGATTCGACAGTTAACCTCTTTGTTTACTCTTATGCCATTTAAGGAATTCAATCGCATGTCAGATTTAAATGTTTGTGTCATGGTTTAAATTTCATACATTTACTACAAGTAATCAATAAGTTCTACTTGTTATATTATCGATTCCCATAGCACAATGTAAATTTGTGTCTTATACATAGTCCCAAATGGATTACTACACCAATGACCCAACAAAGGAAATACTTTGATTGGAAAAAGCTATAGGAACAAAAAAAGAGATATGAAGTCCAATGTAACTCGGGATATATCTTACATAAGAAGAGGTATTGGAATGTTTTAAATAAAATGATATAAAATGATAAAGTGATACAAACAACCAACAATACCTGTATGTTGTATAGTTTCGTTTGTATAATAAGCTTCATATACGTTCACTGGGTAACATTTTCATATTCATTGGAACCATCAGTCAATTTGACGGACTCTGTATCATCCACACACCCAAATGTTATGTGCGTAATCTAATGCTATATTTACACATAAACTTATTCTTGCTTATAGAATTTATCAGATTCCACTTATTATGGGATAAATTTGAACATGATAATATGATTCATTAGCTCCCAAACAACAAGCCTTTTTTTCAGAACTGATAAGATACGAACATAACTGACTCATAAATGTATGGTGGTGAAAATAATTAAATTCAATTTAAAAATAAAACCATGGGGTTTTCGCTTAACTATATTGTTTTCATCATTCATTGTAAAGTACATACACACCGCTCCAGTTGAATAGAAACAAACTTTTTTTTACTATCAGAGCGTTTTGTCTCTATAAATTACGGTGAGAAGAAAAAATATGGTTCTAATAATGAAAGTGTAAATTAAAAATAATAATTGTTTTATGAAATTAAAAGATGGACCGCGGAAAACCATTAAACCCTGCAGAAAAAGCCAAAATAGAAGTACACGCGGAAAACAAGCTTCCCCTACGCACAATCGCCAACAAAATAAGTAGAAGTGTTAAAATTGTTTGGTGGAAAAAATGTGTAAGGTAAAGAAAGATAACTAGACTGGCTTTAAATTCAAGCGACTCTACTGCTAAAATCAAGACGAAGAGTGGTATTACAGAGAGTCTTAAAACTATTAGACGTGTTATTCGAGGCTCACTTAATTTAAAGCGCCTAAAATTGAAGAAAAAACCACCGTTAAATCCAATACGAAGACACAATATAATAGATTTTTGGAGAAAGAATATGACGTGGAAGAAAGAGTGGACAAAAGTGGTATTTTCTGATTAAAAAGACTTAATTAAGATGGCCCGGATGGATATAATTATTATTTTCATGTTATAAGGAAGGAACCCAGGTTTCTGGAGCACCAACATAGCAGAAAAGGCGGTGTAATGGCATGGGGTGCGATTTTCTGGTTTTGAACAATTGATATGGAGTTTCTCACATTGAAAATGACGGCAAACTCCTACAAGGAAATATTGCAAAAAGCTTTCCCTAAGTATACCGATGCCTTTGGACCAATACCATGAACATT
This sequence comes from Melangyna quadrimaculata, assembly GCA_949320155.1. NCBI lineage: Eukaryota > Metazoa > Arthropoda > Insecta > Diptera > Syrphidae > Melangyna > Melangyna quadrimaculata. Next base: position 4,474,619 of record OX439485.1, on the reverse strand, counting down.
TCAACAAGACAACGTGCCAATCCTCAACGCCATAGCGGAGAAATATGCTACCTTACTTCAATGGCCACCGTGTTCTCCGGACCAAAATATTATTGAAAACGTATGGGGATGGATAGCTCGTAAAGTTTACGATTAAGGACAAAGAATCACTTACTGCTGCAAGCAAAGAAGCATGAAGTGTAATATCTTTTAATAACAATCAAATAACTGCATTATTCAGTCTCCAACATGGTTTTTCAGGTTATTTCAAATAAAGGTGGTAGCACACATTATGAAAATATGATTAGAAATAAAAAACTACCCTCTTTTACTGCATTTTTTCAATTGTTTTCCTTATTTAAGAGAGTGTTTTATTCAAGTGGCGCAAAAAATCAGTGTTTTTAATGAAGTAATTAAAAAAGTGGTAAAAAATAACCTAACGGTATTTTCCTGAATTATTCTGTCCCTGCAGTTTTATTTGCAATAGATCCCTCTTATGGGCACTAAAACCAAAAGGCGAATTTATAAATTTACAAAACAAACGTGTAGCGCACGCTCAGATAGTAAAAAAAAGTTTGTTTCTATTTAAGTGGAACGGAGTGTAATTGTCACGATTTACTATATTGCAGTCCATATAGTTATAGCTCCGAAAATTGGGTCGCGTAATGTTCTATATAAAATGATTGTAATTATTAACGAAAGCTTCTTACAAAACAATAATAATGCGGTAAATTAAAAAAAAAAATATCATAGAAAATTAGCTTTGAAAACAGAAATTATATTTCTTGATATCACTCCACAGTTTTACAGATAAAGAATTGGCACCCTAGTTAATTCCCGTGATGAGAAACGGAGGGCACAGACAACTTATGATTAAGGAGAGTTTAGAATTTGAGTTTACTGGGGCGAGGGTGCAAACTGGCTAATGTGTCACAATCTAAAATTGTTGTCCAATGTGTTGCATTCCTTACCTGAAAATCTAAATTAACAAAACAAATAATAATTTAGTATATTATTAGTAGACATATGTATGTAAGTAATCAAATTGAGGTGCACAAATAAGGCCTTAGTTCTTTGATTTTTCTTCTTTTCTGAATAATTTATGTTAGTTTATGATACTCCAATTTTTTTTTGCAATCTAGTCTTAAATTTTTGTAAACCGTGTAAATCTTGCTGAAAATACGGCTTGAATACGATATGTCGACTTTCAAAATCTCGACTCCACAAGATCGACTTTCATAATCTCGACAAAAAATATTGTCGACTAGTTAAAGTCTAAGCGGTCAATAAATAATTCATAAAATTTTATTGCTGGTATCGACGCAAAATGTTGTCCCCAATAATACATCCAAAGTCCCCCAAAATACCCGTATTGGATTTTTGTATAATATGTAGACCTATTCAAGAGGGCCGGAGGGAAGAATATGCCACAAAGAGAACAAAGCTGAAAAGATACTTCAAGTATCATATAGAAAGTTAAAGTTTGTTTTAATGTAATGATGAAAGAATCAAAAGAGTCTCCAAAAATATCTGCGGCGAAAGGGTGTCTTTGTGAGGGTGAGATACAAGTGAGTAAATTTTACCATAACATGCATGAACAAATAAAGTTTTTTGAACCAACTTGACTGGATTTCTTTTTAGTTATCTAAAACTTTGGTTCTGCATTATGTAGAATTGAATTTAACAAATTTCTTAATTTTCTGAGGACTCTTTCGCATTTAAATAAAGGTTAAAATACTTAATTCTTACTTTCACAAGGCTTATGACTGATTTTTTCTGAAAATGTCTTCCATATACAGACACTTTCACAAACACAAACCGAATTGCGTTCTAAAATCTAAAATTTAAATCATAAAATTCATACCTACCTACTTGTTTACCTAAATGAAAAACAACTCTATTTTTTTTAACATTCCCCTTCTAGTTCACCAGCACACACCCCCTTGGTGTTTACATATACAAAATCTGAAATACTAGCTCTTGAAGGTTGCTCTTACTTTTTGCACAAAAGAAAATTTAACCCTGAGAATTTCCCAAGGGCATATAATAAAATGGGTGAAAAATCGCATCCATTCTCAAGAAGTTAAAAAACAATTTCGCATTCCACAAAGAATTTTAAAGTTGAAATAGGTATGTATATGTATATTCGTATATATTAAACTTTAAAACTAACAACATACATACATATATGTATGTTAACAGTGTGTTTGAGATTTGTTCTTTGCAAGAACTGTGTTTTAAAAATATTATCTTTGATATGAAATCATATTACGTTCATTTCGTTTGTGATAAAGCAAAATATTAATCACTCATACGCCATGTAATCCCAAATGACTTCTGGCTGCTTATAACATACTCAATGTTAGATTACCAGTAATGTCGCCTTTCAAATGTCATGTCATTGATTCTACAATTGGATATTTGAATAAATAATGTAACCATGCCAGGCTTCACTTATAAATAAATAAATAAATAAACAATAATTCATATTTGACAATGAAAATGTTTTCAGTGCGGTTAACGTTGTACAGGACATTTTTCATTGTATACAATGCTCCACCTACCCGGTTAAACAAACACCTTTTTATTTTTGTACTGACTTGTTCCTTCCGAAAATTATTTATGTATGCAGTCACATTTATCTCAATGAAGCCTTTTTTCTGTTTACATCTGAGCTTTATGTAGCATTTCGATTGGCAAATATTCATGTATGTTAGGGCTGCCAGACGTCCCGATATTGGCGGGACAGTCCAGATATTTGAACCCTGCCCGGATATCTGTCCCGATTTTGTCCCGACTTTCCACTTTTACTTGCTACTTATGGTTTTGAGTCAAAAACAAAAAAGTATTTAATCAAAACTGCCATTACGATACCTAATGTAGAAGTCCAAAAACAGATTTTCAACAAAAGACATCCGTCGGTTTCGTCGGTTTGTTTGTCTGTGCGTCCCGATTTATCGAGTTAATGCCTAAGTGAATCGGTGGATTTGCTTTACATTTGGTGTGAAATATTCTATGTTATTCCCTAGGAGGGAGATTCAATTTTTTGTTTTAGCTTATCTGGATAGAACGGTCATATAATAATTTCGGTTTTGTCAAGTTTTCCAAAAAAACGGCTGTAATGGTTTTGATAAAACTTCGTACAGGTAATCCCTAGAACATTTTTTATAACACTGCATAAGTTTTTGCCAAAAAAAAATCGAAGAACTGAAATAAATATTCCCGAATATCTCGTTATTGGCTATTTTTGATTTTGTCAACATTTTGAATTCGGTAGGTACTTCTTATTTAGTCAAAAAATATTGGCCAACATTTTAAACAGCCTAATATTAAGGGTTAAGCATGACACTTCTTAATATTTTTCTAATTTTAAAACAGGTAAGTAAAATTTTCTAAATTTTAAATATTTTTGAAGTTGAAGAACACGTCCAAAAAAGTGCCGCTCGTGCAAAAAATTCGCAAACATACCTCATTTTGACATTTAGAAACGTTAAGCGGTGTCATATGGATTCGATACTAAATAAACAAAATAGATTTTAATTTAAGTAAAGTGTTATGTTATGAGATAGTACGATGCTTAACTTGTTTTAAATTTATTAATTAAAAATAGTTTAACATCGTACTAAATCGACTAAAATTTACCGCCATTGCATTTAAGATTTGTATAAATAGATTTTTTTTAATGTCCCGATTTGTCGCGGTTTTTGGGCCCTGGCGTCCCGATATTAACCAAATTTAATCTGGCAGCCATTATGTATGTAGTTATTTTTTTTTTTTTTTTATAAAATAAAATAATTTAAGTTGTTAACTTATGAAAGTTCAAATTTAAGAACCATACGTTATATTCAAACTCACCGGATATCACAACAATTTGAGAGAGGAATTTATAAATTCAACCTTTTTAACGTTATTCAGCTTTTTTATGCTTGTAGTTTCACAAAGGCAAACTAAAAAACAAATAAGAAATCAGAAACAAAATTAATTTTAACTTGCTCTATAGTCTATAGTGGGTAGTATTGGTTTCGCTTCAAAAAAAAATGTCGAGATTTTAATCAAAACTAACATAACGATGATAGAGAAGTCTAAAAGGGTTAATTTCAGTAAGACGTCCGTCGGTCTATTTGTCTGTGCGCCCGTACGTCTATGCGTCCTGATGTACATTGAGCTAGAGCTTAAACGGTTGAACGGATTTACTTCAAGTTTGGTCTGAAGCATTTGTATGTGATACCCTAGAGGAAAAATTCAATTTATTGTTTTATCTCATCTAGAACGGGTAGCTGCCATAAAACGATTTCGGTTTTATCGAGTTTTCTCAAAAATGCCTAACGATATTGATTAAACTTCGTTCATATTGGGGCATATTCATAGTCGCAGATAGACCCAGGTTTAACTAAACTACAGTTTGAGACAATTTTGGCTCAATGAATACAGACCGATTTTAATTACAAATTGTTGGTTTTATATTTTTATAAGATAATTAATTTGGTAAACTACACAAAAAGCTTCAAATATTTTGAAATAATAAACTTTAAAAAAAATAGAATCAACGTCTGAAAATTCAACCAAAGCTGTGTTTAACTTAGACCCAGGTCTAAAATGACTATGAATACGCCCCATTATGTCTAGAAAAGTTATAATAAAACTGCATACTAAATTTTTGTCAAAAAAAAAATCGAAGCATGGAAATAAAGTTCTGGATTTTTTTAAAAACAATTTACTTAATTTTGGGATATTCTCGAATATCTCGTCATTAGTTTGGTGGAATTTGTCATAATTTTTCAATTCGATACTACTATATTATTCAAAAAAATATTGATTTCAATTTTTTCAAAAAAATTAAATGAAAATAACTATTTTTTATGTTTAAACTTTTTTTCACACTTTTTTTTGTATGAAATCAAAATTGCTATTTTGAATTGTTTTTATTATTTTATTGTTGACGATATAAAAGTATTATCGAACTATTAGGTATCTACTGTACACCGTCAACGTCGCGCTACATTCTAGTCGTTAGCAACAAGAGCAAGTTAGTGCGATTCAGTCGTGCATTTATTTTAGTAGTAAATTAATACACAAAAAGGGTTCAATGAGAAAATCTTAATAGACCGAGAGCCAACGACATAAAAAGTCAAGTCATTAGCGTAATGTTGACACCCATGCTAATACATAGCTTTGGAAGGGTAAAACCAGTAAATGTCTGCCTGCCCATACCCTTAACGAAGGGGTGGGGGGTTGAAAATGGGATTTTATTAATTTTTTATCCGCGGTATTATCACTTCAATTAATTTTTTGAAAATATTTATACTTATGATGCTCGGTCATTTTCCTTTCTTCTTAACACCTTGATTTTGATGATCAGACTAGTAGAACTCAAGTTATAAGCTTTTTAAACGAACCATAATCTACTTTTTTTGGAGACTTTGTTTTGTTGATTTTTTTCGTTTAAAAAATCTTCAAGTAAACAAATATAAGGCTCGCTGAAAAAGCTTACATCTTGAGTTCTACTAGTCGGATCATCAAAATCAAGGTGTTTAGAAGTAAGGAAAATGATAGAGCATCATGATATATTTTCAAAAAATTAATGAAGTGATAATACCGAGGATAAACAATTAAGAAAATCTCCATTTTCAACCTCTCCCCCACACTTCTTCGTCAAGGGTATGGGCAGGCAGACAAGGTTATCCTGGTTTAACCCTTCCAGAGCTTTGTTTTGGTTTGGGTTTCAACATTACGCAAATGACTTGACTTTTTATGTCGTTGGCTCTTAGACTATAACGACTATATTAATACCTACTTACTACTGTTTACGCAGGGGCTTACTCTCTGAACTAACAGAGAAAGTTTGTGCTATCTAGTCGTGCATTTGATGTCTCATAAAAAAAAAACAAATTGTAAACTTTAAATTTAAGCTTAAAATTTTAATGTTGACTGCATAATTCCAAGTTAAAACATGCTTATTTGGAACGTATGCATATGATGTGTGACATCCTTTTTTGACCTGTACGAATGTGAAAGCCATATCATTGCTTAGGTTAACTATTTATTTGATATTTAAACTTACCTAGTGCACCGTGTTATACCATTTTATTGTACCCTTGAGGTTAAGTCTTGATTGTTTTTGCCTCGAAAAAGGACATTGCGTGTGAACCTTCTGGATTCTACACAACATATTTTACTTTGCATTGTCTAGTTTTCCTTTAACTAACTAAAATAACATTACTTTATCTGTCCCTGGAGGAAGTAGTCAAATTTATTTTATATTTCCACCGTTTCCAATAGAATTTTGTTTGGAAAAATAGGACAGCTTGGTTTAATAAATTTGTTTTGTTTGGACAATGTAAACATTATCTAAAACGAATATGTTTTACCCTATGAACCAATTAAAGTTTAATTTCGTACAATATACATTATGTACCTACATACATACACTCCGCTCCACTTGAATAGAAACAAACTTTTGTTGTTCTATCAGAGCGTGTAGCGCTTTGGTAAATATATAAATTCACCTTTTGATTTTAGTTCCTAAAAGAGGGATCTATTGCGAATAAAACTGCAGGGACAGAAAAATTCAGGAAAATACCATTAGTTTATTTTTTACCACTCTTCTAATTACTTCATTAAATACACTGTTTTTTTTTGCGCCACTTGAATAGAAACAATGTGCGTTTTGTCTCTATAGATTACGGTAAGAGGAAAAAATATTGTTCTAATAATGAGAGTGCAGATTAAAAATAATTATTGTTTTATCAAAGAAAAGATGGGCCGCGGAAAACCATTAAACACTGCAGAAAAAGCCAAAATAGAAGTACACGCGAAAAACAAGCTTCCGCTACGCACAATTGCCCACAAAATAAGAATGTGAAAATTGTTTGGTCGAACCTTAGAAATAAAGAAAACTATGGAAAAAATGTGTAAGGTAGGCAATCAAGAGCCACAATAGAAGCAGACCGAAGAAAGATAATTAGACTGGCTTCAAATTCAAGCGACTCTGCTGCTAAAATCAAGGCGAAGAGTGGTATGACAGCAAGTCTTACCTTGCTAGACTTGCTATTCGTGGGTCACAACATTTAAACCACCTAAAATTGAAGAAAAAACCACCGTTAAATCCAATACGAGGACACAATATAATACATTTTTGCAGAAAGAATATGACGTGAAAGGAAGAGTGGACAAAAGTGGTATTTTCTGATGAAAAAAAAAAATTCAATAAAGATGGTCCGGATGGATATAATTAATATTTCTATGTTATGAGAAAGGAACCCAGGTTTCTGGAGCATCACCATAGCCGAGAAGGCGATATAATGGCGTGAGGTGGGATTTTCTGGTTTGGAACAATTGATCTGGAGTTTCTCAGATTGAAAATGACGGCAAACTCCTATACAAGGAAATATTGCAAGAAGCTTTCCCTAAGTTTACCGATATTGAAAACGTATGGGGATGTATGGTTCGTAAAGTTTACGATTAAGGACAAAGAATCACTTACTGCTGTAAGCAAAGAAGCATGAAGTGAAATATCTTTAAATAACAATAAAATAACTGCATTATTCAGTCTCCAACATGGTGTTTCAGGTTATTTCAAATAAAGGTGGTAGCACACATTATGAAAATATGATTAGAAATAAAAAACTACCCCCTTTTACTGCATTTTTTCAATTGTTTTCCTTATTTAAGAGAGTGTTCAAGTGCCGCAAAAAAAACAGTGTTTTTAATGAAGTATTTAAAAAAGTGGTACAAAATAAACTAATGGTATTTTCCTGAATTAAAAAGTGATAAAAAATAACCGAACGGTATTTTCCTGAATTATTCTGTCCCCGCAGTTTTATTCGCAATAGATCCCTCTTTTAGGAACTAAAACCAAAAGGTGAATTTATATATTTACCAAAGCGCTACACGCTCCGATAGTACAAAAAATGTTTGTTTCTATTCAAGTGGAGCGGAGTGTATGTAGGTAATCTCTTATTTACGAGTAAAGTTGATTATTATACTCGTAACTAAAAGTGAGTGAGATATTATTAATGTTTATTTATTTTCTTCAGTACCTATATAATGTCACTGTAAAACCTAGAAATTAGAAAATTCAAAAATGTATAACTTTTAAGGTTTTCGCGGTGGGTAACACAATCATGACATTTTTAAGATTTCCGGATAAGCCGCGTTTAGGGTAAATACATACAGTAATGCACTAGCTTAATACTAATACTAATTAAAGAATTTTATGGTAAGATTAAGAATGTTTCAGCAACATTATATAAAGTCTAAGAAAGATAGGATCTGACCGGGAACAAATTAATTCATGAAATTTTATTACTAGTATCGACGCAGAATTGTTTCCTCAACAACATATCCAAAGTCCCCCAAAATCCCCGCATTGGCTTTTTGTATAGACGCATTTAAAGAGGTGGAGAGGGAAAAGAGGTGGGAGTTTATCAAGCTGAAAATTTTGTTATAATACAATCTAATCATATGACACATGTTTTGAGGGTGCTTTAAAACGCTGATTCTAAAAAGACCAAAACTGAAAAGATTTATGTATCCTGCAGAAAGTTAAAGCCCTTTTTATGGAATGATGACTCTTTTTTAAGTACAACAAGTTAATGAGATATTAATGAAATTTGGTATAAATGTTCCACTTGGCATGTTTACCGAGAATCAAAAGAGTCCCCAAGAATACATGTGGTGAACGGGTGTTTTTTTGAGAGCGAAATGTTAGTGCGTCATTATTACTATAACATCTATGAATAAGTTTTGACACTGATTAAATTAGCTAAAAATATTAAATATGTCATGGTTTCCAAGTATTCAAAGAGTCCATTAAAGTAACTTGATCCAAAGAGTTTTTTTAGAGAGTTTATCTTTGGCCTGCCCTATACGGAGCAAAATGTTAAGTCTCACGAAAAACTGTGTTTTCGTGTAATCGAGACGTATGATATATGATTTAAAGGTATTTTTTAACGCCGAATCTAATAATACCAAGGTATTTTTGGGGACTCTTTTGATTCTTGGTAAACTTGCCAAATGAAACATTTCTACTAAATTTGATTAATATCCCATTATTTTAAAATGGTTTTGTGTAATATTTTACATATTGGACTTAATAAAAAGTCATCATTCCATAAAAAGACCTTTAACTTTCTACGGGATACATGTATCTTTTCAGTTTTTATCTCTTTAGAATCAACATTGAAAAGCACCCTAAAACCATGTGTCATATGATTAGATTGTATCATAACAAATTTGTTTAGCTTGATAAACTCCCGCCTCCTCCCCCTCTTCACCTCTTTAAATGCGTCTATACAAAAAACCAATGCGGGAATTTTGGGGGACTTTGAATATGTTAACAAGGAGGAAAAGAGAATAGTTTTACAAAGGCACAAAAACCACGGAGGAAAAAATGTTTTGGCCTGGGGATGTTTTTCTAGTCAAAGAATCGGCCCAACTCATAAGATAGATGGTATAATGGATAGTTTTGTGTATGACGTCCTCTTAATCGTCATCCTGCCACACGCAGAAGTAGAAATGCCCTTCAAATGGACATTCCAATATGACATCGATCCAAAACATACCGTTAAATTAGTGCAAAATTGTTTTTTGGAAAATAAAATCAACGTTTTGAAGTGACCGGCACAGTCACCTGACCTCATACCCATACAAAAAAAACTATTTGAGATTGAAGACCGCCAGATTCAACGAGATAGCTGCAAAGATAAGGATTTCTTGTTGTTCTAACAGAAATTGCTTGGAAGTATTCCCCAGGAAATCATAAAGAACTTAATTGAGTCAATGCATGGTAGTTGTCAAGCATCAGTTATCAAAAACAGTGGCTTCATAGCAAAATATTGGAAAACAACTATAGAATTTAATTATGTGCTTTAGTTTTGTCGCAATTGCTTTTAATATTTTTTTTTAATTTTTTGTTGTATGTTCTTTTTGTTTGCGATTGAAGAGCTAATGTATACCTACATAAACCAAATAAAATTCATTTAAAAATGTCCATGTTCAGAAGTGTAGTAACACAAAATGTAACCAAGTGAAATGGAGTGCTTTTGTTTTGTCCGACACTGTACATAGGTATATGTTATGTATGTTTATGTATACAGATCAAAATTAATGAAACACGAAAGGTGGACCCAGTTAGGACTGTTGCACAATGACACGTTTCCTTGTTACATTTAAAACGGTTCGAAATGACAAATCGATTTCGATATAAGAAATCCGGTGATTTCAAATATTCCAACAATACTTTATCTGAGAAAAATTAAAACTTGTCCATCAATTTTAATTTGGTATTAATATTAATAGAATTAACGGATGTGATTCAAAACTAGCCAAATTATTGTTATATTTATTTTTTTATATTTTATGTTTTATATTTTATTTTCGAAATTTTGTAAGAAAACTCATGTGCATTCTGTTTCTCTTGAGTATCTCTAACATTTAATCTAAGTCGACTCTCCGTCTTTAAAGCATTTGTCTGATTTCCATTTTAGTAAACTATTAAAAAAAATAAAAAAATGCACACTTCCACATCAAGTTATGAATAATAATATTAAATTAATGAATTCTGATTAGATTTTTGCTTGCACGGAGTCAAATGGCACAGTCATATTATACTTCCCATTTTAATAAACCTATAAATTGCACCAATACAAAAGAAAAAAGATTAATTTAATTTAAACAAAAACATACTACTAGAGACCACGTAACATTACTTGACGCAATCTAGAATTCCACATGAAGCATTCATTATGATAGGCAGAAAATTCTAGAAAAATGTGTAGAGACGTTGTTTTAATAGAACAGAAAGAAACAAGAAAACAACTTAGAATTGCCCCTTGAAAACTTAATGACGGTGCTTATTTGCCTCTTAAAACGATGATTACTTGCAAAATGTATCATTTCATACTTCATCTACACGAACTCATTTTCTCCTTTCAGTTTGGATGGATTTAACCTTCAAATATTTCGGTCACTAATCCACCTTGGAGGTCCTTTCTGCCGCCTTGTATTGTGTGTCATGTATCATGTTAGAGTTATATTTTATTTGTGTCGTATGGTTTTTCGGCACCCTTCACAAAGCTATGAAATAAATTTTTAAATGTACTTAATTTTTTTTTATTTCGTTTGCCTTAACAAAATTTGTTAAATAATAAAATGAATTTAAAGTCTTACTTTTATTGTCTAAATTACAGTTTTTTTTAAAGAAAAATTATTTATTAGCCGTGTTTTTTGAGAAAGTGTCAGCAAACTCAGCAAACATTTTATAGGCAAAACAATAACAAAACAAATTTTTTGTTGTGTATTTTTTTGTTTATGTTTTTCGTATAAACAATTTCTTATTTGCTATAAACTCTTTTAAAAAAAACACGGTTATTTATGAAATTTATTAGCAAAAAATCGTTAATTATTATTTTGCAGGTAATAAAATTGAAAACTTGAGGTAATTAAGCAGTTCTGAGTTGAAATGTTTTGTCTTTTAAGGGGCGTTTTTATAAACAGGACAACTCTTTTTCTAGTGAAAGATAATTTGACAGCTCACAGAATATTTGTGTTCAGAAGGTGTTTTGCAATGTCTCTCAGGTGTTAGACCACTTGGAATTCAATCTAATTGCTGAAATACCGACAAATTGCTTTGGCTTCAGGATTCCTCGGCAAACAAATCTCAGTTTGGCTGTCAAAATACATACTGAGGAACTACATTTTGTGGATTCGCTTGCTTAGCTTTTGACGGAGCAAAATCTCCGCCACATTGGATTTGTTTGATTCGATTACTCAAATATTTTGACGTTTCCATATAAACTATCGATAGCGAAATAATATTTCAACTAAATATTCATGCTGATAATACTCTTTTTTTATTGGACCTTAAATTAATTACAGAAAATTACATGGACTTAGATTTTTTTAATTAAGCGCGCACTAAATGGGCTCTTACTACCCTTAAAATGTTTAAACACAGTGCGAGCGTTAGGAAAATAAGGAAGGATTTATGAGGAGATGCCAGTGCAAATTAGTTTTGAACCTTTGAATATCAAAATGGGAAAAATAGTGCCGGGTAAAGCATTCCACATTCTTGTAGTGCGACTAAAGAAAGACTAAAGTTATTGAGTATTTATGTACCTACATACGTCTAAATTACTTTATTCAGATATCGTTTTTTTTCGCCCCATTTTATGAAAATTTGTTTGCTCTAAGATATCAATAATCATTTTTTGTATTACTTTACTTATCGTTTTTTGGGCAAACAACAGTCAAAAATGCCTTTATTTATTTATTTTATTTTTATAACTTGTGATGTATCTTCTTAAGGGAAAGATAAACAACATTTGGAAAAAAAATCGAAACAGAAAATTTGTTCAAACATTGATATGGAAGGCGGAACAAATTGAATCTATATTTTGTGATTTATTTTCTTCAATTTTATATCTTGTTAATATTTGATCATGTGCATAACGAAATACCTTATACTTCAGTTAATAAAAAAATATATTTTCAATGGTTGGTTAGGCTTTGATAAAAATGTGAGAATGGAACAAGGTTATTTAAAATTTTTAAATTCTCTTGTGGAATTATATGTTCAAGTACAAGTACCGGTACTTAAATTTTGTAAGTACAAGTACCGAGGAATTGTACTTGTACTTAAATAATTCCAAGTACTTAAATCACAATATATTTAATTACTTTACGGCTCTGGTTTCAAATATATTTTTTCAATACGAGAAGGGTCCTTCATACAAAGAAAATTTACAAATACACCAGGGCCCTGTTTCACAGAACATACTTCACATACATCACATACAACATACATAAATTCATTTCTCAATCATACATCACATACAATTTTCTGTTTCATATATTCCATTGGAAGGATTGTTTGATGTTTATAATTGTTGTATACGATGTATGATTTGACATAAAGTAAGCGAGCAAACTTGGGATTCTTCTTCATTCTGTCTATTCATTCATGCTATTCAGTTCTCGACCGATCACTGAAATCAAGCATCGTCGGGTGAGTTAGTACTAAGACCGCGTGTGTTTTTTGGTTTCATATTTTTTTTTTTTTGTTATAATTGAAATTTGTTTATAAAATGGTGCCTTTCTCCCACCAAAAACTAGAACATGTGTACAATTTCAATAAACAGATCACTTCAGCATTGTTCCATGTTATATACGGAATGATTTGCTAGTCTTGTGATGTTTAAGTAGTGGGCGACGATTTCGCCTGACATGTAAAAACATACTCATGAACATGGATCCATTCATGATTCCATTTCATGGAGTTGTTGACCATTGTTTCGCTTTTCCTGTTATTATTCTTCTCATTATTCTTCTCTGTGAAAATTTGTGTTTCTTCCTTCATAATTATATTTTAGGAAAACAAAATAGTAGGAACAAGCAAGTATAATAATAATAATAATTTTATTTTAATAATAATAACAACTTACTTATTTGTATCTGCGTTTTGTTCCACTCATCTCGTTTTTTATTTCGATTTTTTTCGATGTAAAAGTTGTATGAAGTTTCACATACATTGTAGACCCACAAATGCTTGAAATTTCCAGTCAATTCACCTCACATACATTTGTTGTATGACAGCGTTCATACAACAATTCTGTGAAACAGAATTGATGTATGATAACTGCCAAAATCATACATTGTATGTGCTGTGAAACAGGGCCCAGATCATAATGAAAAACACTACAGTGACATTATGAAGGCAATGTAGCAGTACCTCTCAGATTATAGATAATTGTGGTCGTTTAAAATTATTTGCATCAATAAAATACCTGCTGCCAATTTAAGATATAGAGACAAAATATTTTATTGCCAACCCATAATATCCCAAACACAGAGTATGAATTGAAAATGAGAGTTATAATATCGCTTCCGGTAGCGCAAACAGAAAAATATCTGAATCATTTTAGATAAGAGCGCAAGGCGGCACACAAGTCGTTATTTGAAATGAGTTCGCTATATGAATGTTAATATTTTTTTCTAGTAAATATTTGTTGTGCTGTTTGTGAAAATATTTCTTGTTTTTAAATAATTAAACTATCACAAGAAATTTAAAATTCTCAAAATCTACAGATTGTGCCTAATGATCTATCAGTTAAACATGAATCAATAACTTTCATAAGAGGAGTATGTTGATTAAACTTAATCTCGTTGATTACTGAAATTATTATTTTCTTCTATATTTAGATCGATAATCCTTGTGCCATGGGCGATAACAAAGCAGAAAGTTCTCAAAAACAGACCAATTAAACTGCTTACGTCGAAGAAGAATTGACCAAAAATTATTCACTCACAGTAATTTGAAGACGAAAATTCTGCATTACTTAAAAGAAAGAACTTTTTTTCAATTCCAACCTACCCATAGGAGAAATATATTGGACTGGGTCATTGTCAATCACATGAAACTTAGTCACATCAAACAAAAGCAACAACTTCTCTTATTGTTAGCCATCAGAATGAAGAATTTTTTCTTAACCATGAACAGCAGTGTTTCACTGCAATTAAAAATTAAAATTAAATTTCAGTATGAGTTCAGTAAATTATTGTAGAATTATGTATTTATATGGGTGAACTCTCAAGTCGTAAACTCGTAAGTGACAACAACTTGGGTGACTTCAATAATTGGTCTTATCTTTTATAAAAGCAAATTAACTGGCTGAACACAATAGAGTGCCGCAACAAGAACTGCAGCTGCAAGTAGAAAAAATATCGTACGCTCTATTTTCTATGTGCCCACAATGCAGCAGTACAGTTTGATCATTTTTGTTAATAAATTCCAAAATATATGCCTCTTATTTATTGCTAAATAATTGTTTCACATTCATTCACTGTCTTTATAGCCAAATACAACGCAAAAACGCTGAAAACAGAAATATTTTTTTTTTCCTCGAGTTAGATTCTTTATTTTTCCTATTGAGAATGTGAAAGCGTGCAGCAAAAGCTAAAAGTTGACCAACTTCTGCGATGATGCGATAGCAGCTGTATTCAATATTTTGACAAGTACTGCAGCACGGATTGCAAATGCAGCTACGTCGTCATTGTGTTCAGCCAGTTATTTGAACGGCTCGGCAGCGCGGTCGGAATTTTTTTAAGATGATAAAAAAAAAGTTTTGATAATGAAAAAAAATGCACGACTGGATCGCACATGCTTGTTTTTGTCATACAAGACTATAATGTGGCTAAGCTTTGTGCTTTAGTAAACAATTGCATAGTTTAGGGAAATTGTGGAAAAGCTGATGTCTTGTCTATACAAAAATATTTTTGTTCTCAATTTGTTTTTTGTAAAATTCTGGAAAGCAATGTTATCGATCATATTTCAAATCGGCCCACCGCTTAGACTCTGGCTCGTTGTACAGTCTTCAGTACGGACTCCGCACGTAATGAAGAAACCCACTTTTTTGGGCTTCTCTGTCTGTGGAGAACTATTGGATTATCATTAAAGGCTAGGCTACCAATGTTTGTTTTGTATATATCAGTATTTTAAAACATGTTATGTGTCAACAAAAAAAAAATTAGTTCCAAAATACGCCAAGCCTTTTAATTTAGATTCGCCGCAGACTGGAGCCAAATAGATTTTTTTTATTTTTTCCTGGCAGCAAACCCTTAGCTATTTATTTGACGTTTAATTGAACGCTGAATGTTTCACAAGGTGTGTTTGTTAGGTTTAATCTTGCAAATCCAACATTATCAAAACTTGTGTTTTCGATTGAGGTTTTCAGCCGAAACCAATATTTTCGGGAAAACCTGTTTTTGGGTTTGACGCCTGGGCAGAAAAACAATCTAGTTTTCGACAAGGCACTAGAGAGTTTTACATAGATTCTGGCAAGGCACAAGCACGAGTAAGCAAAGACCAGAACATGGACCTTGGCGATTATGAACCCTTCTGCCTCGTCAGGCAAAAGAAAAAATAAAAAAAGAAAAAGCTGGAATATGTGGGACTTTATCCCACGATCTTCTGTTTGTCAGTTCAATGCGATCCACTGGGCTAACCAGCTATACAAAAATTCAATGTCGAAAGTGAATAACTCATTCAGTGTTACCTCTGAACATTAAGAAAAAGTGTCAAAAAAGTTTTAAGTATTGGTTCTCTATAATTTTCTACGAGAACTTTTCAGGAACCTATTCTTTTAAGTCCAATTCAGTGCATCTAAAACATTTATAGCCGAAAACATTGATTCTCAGAGCTCAAGCGCTTCTGTGAAGCAAAATCAATATTTTCTTACAAATTAATATAAATTTGAATAAAGAAATTCATTTAAATGTTTTTTTCCTTGAATCAGAACATTTCTGTATTTTTAAGTTTAAAAATATCTTCAAGACTAGCTTCATTAGCTTATAACTCCAAGAATTTGTGCTAGTCAAATTTTCAAATTCAGAAACCAAAATAAAATAGTAAAATTAATTTCACAATTTAATTATTTCTTGGGTATAAAAAACGTATCACAACTGATCACACAATTATTGGATAATGTTTTAGAATATTTGTTTAAATGGATTTCATGTTCTTTAATTTGTGAATTTTTAATAATTATTTTAGCCTCATTAATATCTGATACAAATTGATATACGACATAGCTACCAGTGACAAAACATTTTTTACTATACATAAGATAAAAAAAAAATTCCTGATGAAATTTTTGTTTATTTCAAAAAGTGTCCAAAAAGTTGCTTGATTTCTAAAAGGTGTCCAAAATCGACTACGAAAAGGTGTTAAAATGACACTAAAGTCTCCCAAAGGTAACCCTGAACTCATTCCATATTGCAAAACAAATACTTACAGAATAGAACCGGATTTTATGTACTTGCTTTTTAGGTAGAACAATTTAGAACAGGCTTTTTCGCATTGAACAATCTTATAATACACAGATGTCTCATACCCGTAGTGATAAGTGTGATATGAAAAAGAAGACAAAAGAAAGAGAAAAAAGTGTCGTATGATTCTAAATTTGCATGGTGCTTACAGAAATTTTGTTTTTGGTGTACAAGTGAAATTCCTGGTGGGGTACCGAAACTTGTCAAACAAGTTTTTACTAGACAGGGCCTTACGAGTAACCCTCGTCTAAATTCTTGGTACCGAAATCCAGCAAGGGCTTGCTTGCCAAGTATCTGACAAGTTTTCCTCGTCTAGATTTCCCCTACTGAAAACTTATTAGGACCTTGCCCAAACTAGACAGAAACTAGGAGTTTTTCCAGCCGGGCGTGAAAAGGCTATATGTTGTAGTTTCCCGATCTGCATGAGTTTAAACAAAAATTGGGACTCCTTCTCTAGGGAATCGCATACAAATGGTTCCTTTCCAATTTGAATAAAATCCGTTCAACCGCTTAGGCTCTCGCTGGATAAACATCAGGACGCATGAATGAAAGAATACAAGATTACGACACTTCGGATTTTTCGCTGTGTTATTGTAGTTTTCAACACGCTTCGTGACTCAAGTGGAGACAAAAAAGACTAAACTTTGGTATAATTTGTATGAGATATAGGGGCGCGAAAACTTTTAAGTTACTTGAACTCGTTGTTAAAGTGATTTTTTTACCATATTTTTTTTTATATTGTGGGCTATATTTTGATGATATAAAAACAACAATAAAAATAATTATTCAAGAAGGAATTATATCTGATATTTTTAATTTTTTTCATCGCACCCTTTATTTTTGCTTCATATTTTGACTATTAATGTAATTTAAAACAATTGAATAACAATTAAAAAACATTTTTGGTAATATTTTTGTGTTTTTAAATGAAAAACTATAATAATCATAAAACAATTCGCGAACAAAAAATCATACCTATACAAATTTTCATGGCTGTCGCATCTGTTGATATGTTTTGTCTCCAAAAACATAGGAAATGGCCTAATCTTTTATTCTTTCATTCATGATCGGGACGGACAGATAAACAGACTGACGCACAGTAGGTCCTCTCCATATAAAACAGTGCTCAAAATACCGTTTTTAAATTTTGTGAATAAAAATAAAATAAAAGTGCCAAATTAATATTAACGGTCTAACACCCCTCATACGTAAGTATTACTTTCTCTCTTGGTCTGGCGGCCAAGTTACGATACTTCATTTCACACATGCGGTGGTCTTGATCTTGTGGTTGCATTTTTTGTTTTTAAAAGTTAAATTCTTCCGTTAAAAAAAAAATATGTCGATTGTTAATCAAGGTATGTAGATTACAAATATATTATTTATTTTATTATTTAAAGTGTTTTTAAGTATATAAAGTACATCAACAAAAAAGGCTTTCACTCGGAATGAAATCTTTAAAACGGTTTTTTTTTTCAATTTGCGCGAAGAACTTTTAAATCTAATTATACAGACTGAAAGACCAGATTTTCTTTATTATAAATCCGAAGAGAGAAGTGAGAGCATGGTGCGCGTTTTTAAAATAAAGCTGTTTGAGTTAGAGACTCAGGAAACTTATAGTGAAAGAGTCGACATAAATTGTGGGTAAAGGAGGTATAGCCGAAAAGCTAATTACGTGGGCTTATAGGTACGTTTACCGTGATATCGAATACAAAAGTTTTTGCACTTTTTTGTATAGATTAAGGTAGGGAAAGGGGTAGGTTTTGCTTAAAATTAGTGATTTTTCTGATTTTTGTCTAAGGTGTGTAACCATTTTAATTCGTATAGATATTTTATAAGAAAAATGGTCCTCTGTAATTTTTCCTAAGTTTCAATACTTTTATCTCGATGATTCAATTGACAGAACTCAAAATATAATCTTATTAAGCGTGACTTCCATAAGTAGTAGGTATATTACGGTGGTCCTTATAAAGGTCATTTTCTTATTTTCAATGACGCACCCCCCTAATTAGTTCTAAATAAATACAAGAAAATCCTGGACAACTTTAACTCATTTTATTAACGTAAAACCCGGCCCTTATGATGTCTGAAATTTTGTATGGGAAATCCCATGTATTTTCATATCCAACTTTAAAAATTCATAACTTTAGTTAATGATTGATAAAGAAAATTGTATTTCGCACACATGTAGTAACTTTTGTCTTGTTTTTTTAAAAGACGGTATTAAAAAAATTTGTACACAATTTATTTAAGTTTAAAATGAAATAAAAATAAAATATTTTCGTTTTAATGGCTATAAGTGGTTAAATAACTGTTGTAAATTTTTTTCTGATACATTTTTATAAATATGACAAAAGTGACTACGTGGTTTCATTTTTTTTATCAATCATTACCAAAGTTAAGATTTTTCAAATTTGAATTTACAAAAATACATGGGATTTCCCCTACAAAACTTCAGACGTCTTGGGGACCGGGCTAAAGTTCATATAATTAGCTAAAATTTTACAGGATTTTTTTAAATTTATTTTGAACAAATAAGGGGGTTGCGTCACCCAAAATAAAACAATGACCTTTATAAGGACCACCCCAAGGTATATAGTATTAAGTATTTCTTCTTCTTGTTCTTTTTCAGGCGAATATAACATATTATGAATTTCATTTGTTAAAGCAGTAAGTACCAATATTCATCAGTAGTGATGATTTAAAATAGGATACAGAATTTTGAGCACTGCTTAGTATGAAAGGGACCCACTGTGTGACGACGCGACGGACGTCATGCCGAAAATATTTTTTTGGACTGCTCAATCATCGTAATGTTATTATATCAAAACGGCGAAACCTTACCCGGGGCTTAGACAAGAGAGTAGAACTAGTAGCGTATATGTGTGTTAGTGTATCTGAACACGAGGGAGTCGACTAGCAGGGCAAATAGTATAATATTTTTGCCTGCGAGTAGCCTGCCAGTTATCCTACTAGTTTAGTGTATTGTTTTCATTTATTTGTTTTGTTTCCATATTTTCCATAATTTGTATATTTTTCTGTATGAAATATTTTTTAAAAAATCATAATAGTTGACAAAACGCGCAGTGAGCTACTATATACATCCATAAAACTAACACTATGATACAAATGCTACTAGTTCTACTCGTTTGTCTAAACCCTGGGTTAGTGAAAGTTAACATAGAAAGCAAGCTAAACTTTGTATTTTTTTACCTAAAATTTGAGTTGAAATCCCCTCCTTCAAACCGCCTTTAACTTTTTAGTTGTCATCATCAAATCAATCATCCAAATAAATTGAGTATCATTTCAACTCTCACGTGATATTTTTTTAAAAGTTCATTTAAAGTGACAAATAAAACGAACGAGTGTGGACTCCATATGATATGTATGTAGAATGTACAATTAGAACATATTTTTTTTACATTTTTTGTTTCGGATTCCCCGTTAATAAAATACAACCATTAATATACAAAGACATCGAAGAAAGGGGGGCGTGTTTTTGTTGTCGACATTGGAGAATGGACTCAAAATGAAAGGAACATGGTTAAGGCCGGTACGTTCTTCTAATAGTTTCCAGGACGAGTAGTTATAGATTTTTTTTGTTATTCATGGAATGATTGAAGGTAAAAACAACTCTGATGAAAAATCCTTGAATGTTAAAGTTTTCAAACAAATCAATTCAAAAAGCAAGAGAGGGTGGTGAACAAGATTAAATTAAAAACTTTCAGCATTCTGAATATTCATTCCTCATATTAGACACCACCATGATGGTACTACTGCTGCTAGCTGCTTCATGGAATGCCATAACAGAACACTTTATTCAAAAAATTAATTAAAATTCCTGCAGAAGTAGAAGTAGAACACAGCATTCATGGTGGGAAGATGTATCTGCACTACGGCAAATGCATAGAGCTTGTAGGTAGGAAGGTATAGCCTAGGTGTAGTGGTTTGTTTTTTGTTCTTCAAGCTGAAACATTGAAGGTAATATTTCTTGAATTTTGTATTGCAATAAAGGTGCAGGTAACTTTAATTTAGAAGAGCTTATGAGCTTGAGGAGATGAAAATGCATTTGCATCCTAATGTGTTATTTATAAACTTTGTATTCTGGTTGAAAGTGTTCGATTCTGCGGTATACCTATACACTGTTTTGACAGTTGATATAAATACTTGTGATCAAATCAACCATAAAGTGGATCACACATAATCAATGTTTCCACTTTGTGTAAAAATTGAGTTAGTTTGAGTATTGATTGACTAAGTTTCAAATTCAAAAATGCCTTTTCTTAATTAGATAATGACAGGTATTTATAAATCTTTTTCAGTACAGACTTTTAAGTATCTAAGTTCGTTGTAATGCATTTTTACTCTCCAGTCTAAACTGCATTTCTTCCATAATTTCTAACGATTTCCTTTGAAGATTTGGTTAAACGATTTTCACCACTTAATTGTCATAAATCTACGAGTAAGAACACTCACATTTTGACATCATTTAAACATTTAACAAAGACCCGATTTGCATCTTTGCAAAACTACCTACTCATCAAACTGCTTAAAAAAGTGCAATCAATTTACGGTGGCAAATGGTAGGACGCTTGGGGCACTTTGCGGTCGCGACACTGTTCTAAATTGAAAAGTGTGATATGAGAAAAGCACATTTATTTTCTGAATATTATTCAGGCATATAAAATAAAATTTGAAAAAAAAATTACCCGTGTATCTTGGCGCCGTTTATCTACAATTGTTAACCGTGGTGTACTATGAGCTAGGGGCATAGCACAGAATGATGACTTGCAACTGGCAAGGTTCCCCTTGGCAAGCTATACGTTTTTTTTTTTAACTTTAATTTGTCACTACACGCGATTTTGGTGCTTTAATTAGAAATGAAAAGTGTATGACTATGAGTGTGGGCGTGCAAAGTGGTTAAGGTTGGGATTGAGATCTGTAAAACCTTTGAACTGTGTCATAAGGTATATAATGTGACCACATTAAAACAGTAAATGACAACAATCGGGTTAAGTAACAAATGAAATACGCTTCGGTATATTGAATTGACAATGAATTTGTTTTAAAGTAATTACTTCTATAAATGTGTGACAATAACAAACGGCATTATAAATATAGGGATACTTTTGTATATATCCCTATAATTTTATTGCTCTGATTAATTAGTGAAATTATATATACAACACACTAGGTAAAAAGTATTATATTAGGTAATTGCTTTTCCGAAGGAGATAGAGCTTTCTGTCCACTCTTATTTGATAAAATTTCAGGGAATTTGGAATGTGTCATATCCTTAAAGGGTCGTTCCATATCGTTATTTTGTTGTTGTGCAGAACTTTGAGAACTATTACATCACGGTATGCTTTCGGGATGTTGAAGGTAACCTAAAGGTGCAAAGATATCGTGTTTTTGCTATTACAACAAATATGTTTGATTGGTATTGGTATTGTTTTTTTTTAATTTAATTATTTTACAAAAAAACTATACCTATACTAGATTTTAGCCTTACATCTACAACTTTTAGATAACAGATATCTGAAATAGATTTTTAGAGCTAAACAAATTTAAGCATAAAAATGACGAATTTAAAATGATTCAGTGGGCACAGAGGAGGTTGTGATGCATACAAAAATAAAATATACTGGGTTTACTTTCTTAGAACCCTAAAGACATTCTCACAAAGTTTTTTTTTTAGACGGTTTCATATGAAATGACGTGGTCTTCAATGGCACGTCTTTGGAAGTTAATTTTCAAGCACATTTTCGATAAATGTTTACGTAACGTTGCCGTAGGCATGAAGCCTCATGCCACCTTGTTAAATTAGTGCAATCTATAATTTCCAAAAAAAAAAGACATTAAGAAATGAGTCTTGTGAATACAAAATTCGGAAGCTTGAACTTGGTTTTGTAAGCAAAAGCTTGACCACGCTATACTATCGTTATACAAAAACAAATATCAAAAACATATCCCAAGATTTTGATTCTAGTGCGAAAAATTCCAATTGACATTTGCGGCATACTAAAGTTTTGGTTGAATAAAATCTTAAAAACTCTTGTCTTCATTTAGCTTAGTCAAATGAGACAATAAATTCGCAAAGCGCGATGTAGTTCTGCATTTTTGATATGTTGTTGGGGCATGTTAGAGAATTCTGTAGCTAAGTTTGCAACTTCGAAAAACCTATGCAGTAAAAATACAACAGTAAAAAAAACGTTAAAGTCACCCTATTTTTTCCGACATTTTCTTTTATAACTTTGAAAATATGCAACTCAGGAAAAAACCTCGCACTATAAACTTGTTATAAAAATTTTTACAAGACCACATTAGTTTTAAATTCATGCATGTTATATTTGTGTTGCTATCTAACCAGGAATTAAAAAAAAATCTGAAAAACTAAGTAATTTTGAAGCACTCAAAAAATAGGTCAAAAATTGTTAAATTCTGCTTAAAATTTGGAATTAAATAGTCTAGAGTAATAGAAGACGAAATTCGATCCAAATCGGTAAAATAGTTTTGGCAAGAAACATGATGTTAACTTAGAACAACAAGCAATCTTTGCATCATGGCTGTGGTCAAAGTTAGACACTTGAGTTGGCACTGATTTTTGTACACGTATTTGGAACCCTTCCTTTAACTATCATAAAATATGGTTATGATATTTATAACTATTTTTTATGCAACTTTGGTTGTCAATTTAAAAGTCTCGAAAATGTTAACCAAATTACATATTCACATGCCAAGTGAACAATTTTCGGAACTTTTAAAATCGCTACCAAAGTTGCTTAAAAAAAGATATATAAATTTCATAACTATATTTTATCATAGCTAAGTACGTGAACAAAAATCAGTGCCAACTTAAGTGTCCTACTTTGACCACAGCAATGATGCAAACATTGCTTGTTGCACTTAGTTAGCATCATGTTCCTTGCCAAAACTATTTGACCGATTTGAATCGAGTTTTCGAATTTCGTCTTGTAGTACTTGATTCCAAATTTTTAGCAGATTTGGAAAATGTCTGACCTATTTCTTGAGTGCTTCAAAATTACTTAGTTTTTCAATTTTTTTTTTAATTCTTGGTTAGATAGCAACACAAATATAACATGCATGATTTTAAAACTGATGTGGTCTTGTAGAAAACAAGTTTATAGTGGACGGTTTTTTCCTAAGTTGCATATTTCCGCGATTTTAGCGTTTTTTCACGGTTGCATTATTCCTGCAGCGAGGTTTTTCGAAGTTGCGAAGTTGGCTATAGACTACTCTAACATGCCCCAACAACATATTGAAAATACAGAACAACATCGCGCTTTGCAAATTTAGCACTTTTTTTTGTAATTATTGACTGGGCTCATTTCAGCTTTCTCTATTTGTATTATTATTTTTCACTGGTAAAATAAACAAACAAAACAAAAATTCATTAGTTCACCGAAGCCACCAGGGCCTCAGGAAACCATCATGGTCTTTCACAACAAACATATTTAGGCAAGATTAGATTTTCGAAAAATGTGTAAAGCAAATACATAATGCATGTACATTACTATTATAAGTAACTTTTATCTTATCTTATCTTACCTTTGTCAACAAACAAAAATCATTCATTTGCTTATCTTTATGATTAGACCTAACCTAGATAAGATTCTCTTAGTACTATTATGGTGATTCACTAATGGTCATTAATTGCAGTGGTAATAGAAAACACATTATCTTAATTATTCCATATAATCAACAGTATTTGGCAATAGTAATATTTTTGTGTGATACGCCATAACGCAAAGCTACAAATGCGACCCAATTTTTATTTTTAGAAACTTGATTTTTAAATTAAATTTCAATTATCAAATATCTTCTGTATACAAATAATGTTTGAAATTTCCTTTGATTAAAAGTGTAAAATATCTTATCAGTATGTTTACCTTTTTGTAAATGAGTTTTCTTTTATTTTTAGGAGAATTTGCGTGCAACAGAATCGAAAAAATTCGACATCGACCCAAAATACCTGGCAATTTTGGGTTTCAGTAATCTTCCAACATCACCATCACAGACATTGTACACTGGTCAAACGCAACAACAGCAGCAGTCATCACAGCCATTTACAACAAATGCCACTCAGTTTAATGGCACGAAAGCAAACTTTACAATTGTTACATACGTTCAAGAAGGTCAGGCACCGTCCGCCATCCTGCTGTCGCAGAACATAGCTGCAAAATTTCCAAATGAATATCTGCTAATCTATGATCTCGGTCTGTCCGAAGATGATTCTAGGGCTTTATCAGCGTTCTGTAATAGCTCGAAGTGTTCAGTAATAAACTATGACCTGTCCGTTTTTCCATCGTATGTGACGGATCAACGGATGCATGCATATCGTCCCATTGTGATAAAGGACTCTTTGATGCGTTCCAAAAATATCCTCTTTGCCGAAAATTACATTCGGATTCGTGGAAATAGTCGAGATTTATATGATCTCCGAGCTAAGGCTGGACCTGGTGTGTTGGGTTGGACAACCTCAAAGGCTGTCTCCACACGTACGCATCCAAAAATGTTTGATTACTTTCAAACGGACGCAGAAGATTTTATTTTCCTGCGGATGGTTGAGTTGGATAAGGTGTTCTTTTCCGATACACCGTTAGTGGAGGAGAAAATTCTACTGCCATGGATTAAGTGTGCGCTCACACTTGAATGCATTGATCCGATAGGTAAGTCAAAATATGTTTTAACCCTTTCGGTACGGATGTGGTACAAGACAAAGAACATTTATATGGACTTGTACCACATCCGTACCGAAAGGGTTAATTAAACGTACACTAGTCCGAACAAAAATATAAGAATGAAGATTTTTTAAGATAAACGTACTTTTAATTTTTTTTTCTCTTAACACTTAATAAGTATAAACTATGCAGATTTTATTATATGTCTCAAAATTTATAAATGTAATTAATAATAGAAACCACTGACTTAAAATTTTGAAAAAAAATAATAGTCTTTCTACAACTTATGTTATTCAAGAGCATTAATTTAACTAAATGAATGGATTTCTTAAACAAATAAAAAAACCTACACAAGTTTAGTCTAATACCAGCACAGAAAAACAATCTAGTTTTCGACAAGGCACTAGAGAGTTTTACATACATTCTGGCAAGGCCTTGGCGATTATGAACTTTTTTGCTTATGTCGGACATAATCCCGCGATCTTCTGCTTGTCAGTCCAATGCGCTTCCCACTGGGCTGTACAAAAACTCAATAGGCCCTATTGCGATTGTCGATCAGCGATCGCACTTTCAACGATCATAACCATCGACTTATTGCTCAATGAGCATTGCGTAACTTGATCGACTATTATATGAGTTATTGTGAATGAAAAAATATAAATTGTGAATTATTCATGCTTTGACGTTTGACAGATTGTTTTTTTTTTCATACTGGATTGTTTATTTATTTCGTTTGGTGAAGTTTGGAATAAAATAGTTAATTTTTATATAAATATAACTTTAAATACTAAATGGATACAATCGAAGCGTGGTTAAGTGACAGAGATTCAGAAGAAGATACAAGAAATGGAATTTTAGAGGTCATCATCTAACTCCTTGGAGTTAGATACTAAATTGTACGAATTTACTTGATTCTGTAGTTTTTTTTCTTTCCATTTATTTGTCTTTTGTAGCTTTGTTAACTATTTTCGATTATCCAAGCCAGCCTTTATGGATTTACTTTCTGAAATGAATGGAAAACTTAAGCTGGGAATAACAAAATCATCAATTCCCAACTTCCTTAAATTGTGTACCGCGTTACTAATGATTTTTTCGTTGGATTGGCTCAATATTCTGTATCCTTAATCTTTAAAGAAGTCCTAAGTGTAATAGAAACACACATATGTTTGTACAGTCAAAATAAACGAAAGTGAAATACGCCAAACAAAAATGTATTTTTTTTTCTTTTGAAAAACTCGGATTCCTAGCAGTTATTGGGTGTATTAATGTCTTTTATACGGTTTTTCGTTGAAACTTGTTTTGCCCTCCATTAAGAATAATAATTTAATATATTTTACTTATAAAAAACATTTTTTTAAATAAAAAACACTTTCATTTTGTTCCCTACACAATTTTTAACTTGTTGAATAGACCCCGTCGATCACAAAAATGCGATCGACAACGAGCGATAAGATTTTCGATAATTGTCGAACGCAATCGACAACCACAATACCGTGTTCTCAATTTGTTGATCGCTCGTTACCGATTATTGATCGACGATCGACAACCGCAATAGAGCCCAATGTCCACAGTGAATAAGTTTCATACTCTATAGTTCAGTAACTATATACATTCACGTATGCCTCAAACCTGGTATTTCTGACTTTTTACTGAGTTGTTCAGGATATTGGCCTAGTAAATAACCTAAGTAATAACACAAGTTTTTACCTAAAACCAGTTTTAAAACGAGTGTTTTAAAAGTTTCCCTCGTCTAAATTTCTGGTAATGAAATCCAGCCAGGGCTTGCCAAGTACCTCGTAAAGTTTGTCTCGTCTAGATTTTCCCTACTGAAAACTTGCTAGGGCTTAGCCAAAACGAATTTTTCCAGTCGGGTATCTTTCTTTCATGTTAAGTATCATTTTTAGAAAAAAATACTATTTTTGTTTGTCTTTATTTAACGTGGATTTTTTTTTTTTTTTTTTGAAAATTGTCCATCTTGTTCTAATGAGAGGGAATAGACCCTCCTTCTAAACGATTTTTTCTTCTGTTAATTCAATAAATGCGCACTAGCATCTTGAGTACTTCTTTAAGAAAATTACGCCTCCAGCTTAACTAAAGGAAATAGACCCCCGTCCTATACCATTTGGGTCTTTTATAAACACAATCTACACGCTCTGTTAGTAATTTCCCAAAAATCTGCAGTTGAGTTATATCACCAATTATAAAAAACCGCGGCCCTCTTGGATTTGGCTATATCTAGGAAACTATATTGATTTCATTGTAGATAGGTAAATACTATTCAGGTTCAGTTCATTTGAGACCTGAATTAAATAGCCTCTCTAGTGCACTTAGTTCCCAAGATATAGAAAAATCCAAGATGTCCACGGTTTTTTCAAGTTTTTTTAAGAAATAACGAATATATTAAGGGACACTGTACGGAACATATTCGCCGATTTTCAGTCGTTAATAATCCAAAAACTAAGCAACCAAAAGTTGATTGTCTACCCCTCCGCAGATTTTTGGGAACTTAACCAAATTGTTTGTCTAATTTGACTGTGCTAATGTGCATATCTAAAAATCGAGGGAAATTATTTCTTATTTCGAACCAAATCTTTAAGTCATCAAGCTTCTCGTCCGATAATTTATTACACCTTTTTACATATTACAATATTTTAATGTTTAAATTTCTTCATCTTATTATATTTACATAGACGCAGTCATAAGCTGCTTAACATCTGTGTACATCTGTGAAGGGATGATCTAATTTTATTCCACGCTATTGGGTTGTTTACTGTATTTTTTTCTTCTTTTTTTGCTACTTGACTTGTCTTTCATGTTATTGGTGATTAACTTTTTTTTTACTTATTTCAATAGCTCATATCTACGTTTCATACAAATCTATTGGTCAAAGCTTCTTTTTTCCGATTAATCGATCCTGTGTTACTGCATGTAGCATAAATTAGTAATTAACTTTGCATCATCAATATTTTCTATCTCCATTGAAATGATTTCTTTTTCACTGCATCATAGAGAAAAAAATCAATTTAATATTAACTTATGACCTTTTTCGTTCCCCTATCTATAGCTTGATTTTCTTTTCTAAAAAAAAAAATAAAGCAGAACAAGAAAAATAACTAGGATTTGTTTGATGCGTAGTTTTCAGATGAATTGGCTATTCTGATTACAGGCTATTGTACAAACAAAGTTATCACTCCCTATTGGCGCAATCGAGTGCATCTTATAAAAAATTAAGCCAGCTCCACTGGTGATCCTATTTCAGCTTACCTTCTATTTTAAATTACCATCGCAGCTATCAAGTGCGATACCCCTTCACACTAATCCGATATGCTGGCTATGACTCCACAGCCACTCTACCTATAAAAAAAGAGCTCTGTCAGTATGAACAGAAATTTAATATTTATCAGTGGCATGATGGTGGTGAGACTGCTGGTCTAGTGGTAGTTTCTCTATATATGTATAAGGTTAACTCAGTCCATTAGTCTCTATCTCTAGATGGAAAAGTATAAATGTACGTCTCTCTACCCCATCGGTTGAGTGGCTGTTACGTCATCGATTGGATTAGAGAGATAGTCAGCTCTGTGAGACTTCATGAATAATCACCGCAATTGAAAGTAGGTATATAAAAGTAAGTACATGCATTATGTTCGAAGAGTGCTACTTAGAAAAGTAAAAACAACTTGACACTTCTATATACCTCTTTTGATGAAAATGATACCTACAAGACGATATCACTGGCAAATGACTTCAGGGAACCGCAGCTTTATAGAATTTCAACATTTTCCATAACCATAATACAACATAATAACTATACAAACTTACATATCTTCATTTGTAACGTGACTTTGTGTCACGCCACATTACTACAATGCAATGACCAACAACCAATTGGAATTATAGCTGATTGTCATCGATTCGAAAAGTTTCCATTGTTGCGAGTCAAAAATTAATGGTGTTAATATCCAGTCCACTTATGTAAAGGGTGGTTAAATTTTAAGGGCCGATGTTGAATGTGAACCACAGCTAAACGTCAATTTTTTTTCTGCATTTCATTTCAAATTTCTCAATTTCAGACTAACTCAATTTGAACCATGGAAAGATACACAATCGAGCAACGCGTTAAAGCTATTCAGGCTAATTATGAAAATGGGCGTTCAAATCAAAATGCATATCGTGCACTTCGTGATTTTTGTTCGGTAAATTTAATCGTCCAAATGTGCGTACAATCGGAAAAATCGTGCAAAAATTTGCGCAAACCGGGTCTGTAGGAGATGTAAAAACACCAGTGCAGGCTCGTACAGCTCGTACTGCAGAAAATATTGCTGCTGTTCCCGATAGTGTGGCTGAAGAGCCGTCCACCTCAACTGGTCGTCTTGTCCAACAATTGCACCTCACGCTCGTCGTTGATGAACATTATGCATAAAGACTTACATTTACACGCTTACAAGGTGCAATTGACTCCAGAACTAAAGCCTCTTGACTATTTCAAGCGTCGTCAATGGTCTGAATGGTGGCAAGAAATGGCAACAGTGGATGATCAATTTTCGAAGAAAATCATCTTTAGTGATGAGGCACATTTTCTCCTCAGTGGATTCGTCAATAAGCAGAATTGCCGCATTTGGGCGAATGATAATCCAAGCTTACGAAACAATGGCTCTTTTGCGAGACAAATTCAATGGCCGTGTTATCTCACGTGGTGGCCATGTCAATTGGCCGCCAAGATCGTGTGAATTGACACCGTTGGACTTCTTTCTTTGGGGTTATTTGAAAGAAAAGGTGTAAGTCGATAAGCCAGCAAGAATTCAAGAGCTAAAGGATTAGATAATTCGGCACATTAACGACATAGAACCTCAATTATGCCTCAGCGTCATCGAAAATTTGGACCATCGATCGGATGAAGGTGTGCCGCCGAGGTCGCGGCGGCCATTTGGCCGATATTTTGTTCCATACATAATTGAACCATACCAATGACAATAATTTCCTAAATAATTTGTGTTATATTCAAAATCAACATCAGTCCTTAAAATTTAACCACCCTCTATGTATGTACATAACATAATGTTTTATAAACATTTATTTCTCGATTTTTCTTGACTGTTCAAGGTGTAAAATTTTTAGAGATTAAATTTTGTTTAAGAATTACAAACAAAAATGTATGAATTTTTTTACCTGATTATAAAATTAGAATTAAAGAATTTTCAAAAACTTAAGATGTTAATGCGCTAACCAGTAGAAATTTAAAGTGCCAGAATTAAATCGTGTTTCCTGATAAAGTATTCAGCATGCGGATTGATTTTTTTTGCTTTGCTTCTTATTTTTAAGTACCTACTTTATAAAATCACCGATAGATTGAAATTTGCTAACTTGGGATATTTATTAAATTATGGGTTGTAGGAAAAACAGCGCACGTGATAAACTAGATACTATAAACTAACTATTGCACTGACTTTTAAATATACCCCTAAATGCTTAAATAACAGCATATTCTTTATTATGCACAAATTCATAAAAGTATGTATTTGATATTTCAAGGCGAACAATTAATATATAACTAAAACACTGTTTAAATGAGAGCGACCAACGACCGACGAATGAATGAACAAATGCGATTTAAATCCTTAATAAACTTCAATTCTTTAAAAAATCGAGACAAATTGGAATAAATATAATTGGGGATTATTTTAAGATACTAAAATTTTCATTTTAATTACTGAAACAAGAGAATTTTAAGAAAACAATTTGTTCGTCGCGAAAAGCCGCAATTCGTTACGACCAATTTATTTTCTCAAATTTCTCATATTTAAGCAAATAAAAATTCAGAGTTTATAATTTTAAAATTAATCTTAAATTGAATTCCACCATTTTGACTAGATTTTGTGAAATATTATGGTTAATTAATTTTGTAATTCCCATTTGTTTGTTCATTCGTCGGTCGTTGGTCGCTCTCATGTGAATGGTCCCTAAAAGAGATGTAATCGCTGTACTAATCACTAACAGTAACCGTCGCTATCAGTGCATACATATGTATGTATTTGCAGGTTCAATCTAAATTTAAAACACATGTACAATGTACATATGCAAAAATATCTTAAAAGCCATCACAATTTTTTTTTAGGATTATTGAAGAAGCAAAATTATAAAAAGGAAAACAATGCCAGGCCACGGGTAACAAAATTTCCAACAATTCTTGATTAGAAATTCTAATTGGGTTGGATATAGTTCACAATTGATTTTCGCAGTAAAATTGATGTAAGCTGGACTGAACTTAATACAAATTGCGTCTTGACAAGGCACTCACTGTCAACTGAACAGTCCAAGTGAGAACGCCGGGACGAAACGCCAATTTGTATGGACTAAAGGCCTTTAAAAGATATATTGAATCAATAATTCAACAAGTCCAATTAAATAATGCTAAGTCTTCTACTTGGCTTATGTATTTCAGTAGTATATAGAATTTGTATTATAAAACACACTCATATGTAAAAAGGAAAACTATCTTTGTGCTTTTTGTCTGCTTTTGTAAAATTTACTTATGCGCTGAGCGACTGAGATCGCTCTTGCTTATGTTCGGTTAAGTTAACGAAACTGAGAAAAATTAAACGAAACGCAGCTGGACTCCATTATGTTTACTCAAATGATAGTGTTTGCTTTCGCACATTTGGATTTGCTTATGCTATTATAGTTGGGCCTTAAGGGACAATTTTTTTAATAGCCATTTACCCATTTTGATAGTACTTATTATTCGAAATGTGTTCCGGTTGCTAGAGTATTTATTCCTCTGATAGTCTAACTGATGCTTGAAATATCGGCTCTAAGCAGTCTATTTTTAACTTACAATAATTAAAAGTTAATTCGTGAATTGTTTTTTAATTGACATTCTGTTTATTTGTTAAGAGAATTTATTAAAGTTTGTTAATAGCATCGTTCACTGTTTAAAACTTGGACTTTAAATATTATCAATTTGACGTAATGAATTGAATAGTAAATAATTCTTTTTGCTTAAAAGTACCTACCTTAATTTTTTAAACGTTCATCCTTAATCGCTAGCAAGCTCGTGCAACCTAGAAGTGCTGTATAATTTGTATAGATATGTTTATGTTAACCCACTTGTGATCTGGAACTAAGATAGCGGTAAATTCATTTTATGGCATATTTTATTTGTGGATTCTCTCTATCGTGCTCACATGCAACACGCACCCCACGTGTATAGTAGCCAAAACATTTCGAAATTCAACCAAAAAAAACTTCTTAATGCAAATTTACATAAAACGTTAATGTGCCCAGGGATTATATTTTCTTTTTATTAATGTTCAGGACAATATGTTATTTAAAAAAAAAATCAAAAAAAATGTGTGGCCTTTGGCAAAAGAAATTCCTTGTGAAATCGTAAATCTTATCCCATAAAAGTACAAGTGCATATGTGTTTGTATATACTAGTTTAATACACGATTCAAAGTCCTTAGTTATTGTGTGTAGTGCGTGAATACACACATCCGTCTCCAACTGCTATACCGCCACCACCGAAGGTCAGTATTAAAAGAAAATCTTTTTTTCGAAACAAGCTCATCACAATTCGACCCCTGCAGATTGTTAAACAACATGGTAATTTGAATGAAAATTACTTTTTTTTTTCTTTATCATCATCATCGTAATCATCGTGAGAGGTTTGTGTACTTTCGTGGAAATGAAAATTGCTGCCCAGCTACAAGCTTCCTTAAATTTAAAAACCTACACTCATTTTGTGGCTTTAAAGTATTAAAGAATTAATCGATAAACATTAATAACATAAGATCTTACCGCAAATTCATTTTTAACTTTAAAATAAAATTTTGGAAAAGTGAACTGAATCCCTATTATGAAAGTACTCAGATCCGTGCAAGTAATTAGAATCGAATGCCACATCACTTCAGCTCTGCAAAAATCCATTTGCATGCATTTGAGCGCAATGCTAATTCACATATAGAGCTTGAATAAGGAGGTGGGTCTTTGGTGGCATCGGGGAGAGGCACGGTGCGATTAAAAGAACATACACAAACCAATATATACTAATCCGTCCTTGCTCATGCACATACATTTGAGTAGATTCAAATCTTTTGAAAAACGTTTAAGTGGTGGCCCATTTTTGGCACATGATTTCTACCCAATTTGCATTGAAATTGAGTGAGCCGGCTTTGAAAGCAAAAGCACAGGTGGTCGTGAAGGTGGAACGTGGAAGGTAGTTTCTTTTTCATTTTCAATAATTTTCTAATCGAATAGGTATTCTCAAATTGTTTTTGGTGAAATGTGTGCTGCAGTTCAGGAATGCCACGCTGTTCAAATGACGGTAGTGCAGATAAACCAAAATACAATTCGTTTTATTGAATATGTCACGAAATGAGGCTACGTCTTGGTCGAAGTTTGGTCGCAAATTTTAATAAAATGTTTATGGACCGGAACGAAGCAAAAAATATAATAACAAGACTATATTTTGAGAATATCCTAGGTGTGATATTGTGCTCCTAATTGCCGGAAATTCAACCACATAAAACTGGATTAGTCGGAATAATACTGCGCCTCACAAACAAATCATATCCATTCTTTTTACATTTATCGTGTGTTTTATTGAGCACATATGAGAGTTGTCGCATGGGGTAAGCTAGTATATTAATATAACATTTGCAATCAGCTAACTGGGTAGAAAATACACTACATTGCTTTTAACACTCGTTGACTAAACTCATTAATATTAAAAGACGACATGAATCTAGTATCATGATTCACTATGGTATAAAATGTGCAAGTAAAAATCAACATTACGTGACAACATTACGTCAGAGTAGCAATTACCTTATACTGTTAGACAAAGCTAAAGTTCGACAGGCTTCAACTTCTGATGGTTAGATAGTGGTTTTTTAACCTGGAATCATGTTTTCTGTCCTTAGTACGCATCGTGCATAACATTTCTGGTTTTTCCGACATTAATGTACATGTTCCTTTAAGGGACTTGCAGTACAAATAATATTTGATGCAATACCTTTGACCTTTTATTTTATTTTTTTGTTTTCATAGTGACAAAAATATAAAAACGAAATGATGTGTTGTGGTTTCTGAGTAACTAAAATAAGTGCAAAATAAAAAAATTATTATTTATAATAAAAAAAAAAAAAAAATTCCTTGCCCAGAGCAATTTCAGCCATATACCTATAGAGTATTCTAGCACAGAGAGGTCAACTGATGCAAAGCACAGAAAGAAACAAGAAAAATTGAGAACATTTACCCTGTGGCAAGATTACTTTGTGGTGATAGAAAAAGCTAAGTGTATCCCTAAAGTTATGTGTGCATACGTACTTTGAGGTTCCTAGGAAAACGTATACTAAACTATTTTAAATAATACAGGTAGGTATTCACTTATGTCGATTTCGATTCAACACAAATTATTCGATTTTTTTGATCT
Source organism: Melangyna quadrimaculata (assembly GCA_949320155.1). Classification (NCBI taxonomy): domain Eukaryota; kingdom Metazoa; phylum Arthropoda; class Insecta; order Diptera; family Syrphidae; genus Melangyna; species Melangyna quadrimaculata. The sequence goes on along the minus strand of OX439485.1, from coordinate 4,439,687 downwards.
TTTTCAGATTTCACGTTCTTAACTAATGGGTGATTTTTTAAGAGGTTTAGAACTTAAAAAAAAAAAAAAAACACAAAATATTCGAAAAAATGAATGAAATATTTATTTGAATCGATAGTTTGAATCTTGCAATTTAATGTTTAAAGATAATTTCATGCAAATGTTGACCGCGGCTGCGTCTCAGGTAGCCCATCCGCTGAGTCCAATTTTGGCATACTCTTTTACACATATCGGCCGGTATCTCACGAATGAATGCATGGATGTTGGCTTCCAGTGCGTCAATCGAGGGGGCTTGTCCCTATAGACATTAGCCTTGACATACACCCACAAAAAATAGTCTAATGGTGTCTAATCGCACGATCTAGGCGGCCAATTGACCGGCCCGAAACGTGAAATTAACTGTTCACCAAACTCGCCTCGCAATTGCGCCATTGTTTCGCGTGCTGTGTGGCATGTGGCACCGTCTTGTTGAAACCACATATCATGCAAGTCAAGAACTTCCATTTCGGGCAAAACAAAGTTTGTTATCATCGCTCGGTAGCGTTCACCATTGACAGTAACGCTGCGATTCGCATCATCTTTGAAGAAATATGGCCCAATAATGCCGCCGGCCCATAAACCGCACCAAACAGTGGCTTTTTCGGGATGCATTGGTAGCTGTTGCAATGCTTCTGGCTGATCTTCACTCCAAATGCGGCAATTTTGCTTATTTACGTACCCATTCAACCAAAAATGAGCCTCATCGCTGAACACAATTTTTCGATAAAAAAGCGGATCCTCGGCCAGCTTTCCAAGAGCCCATTCACCAAAAATTCGGCGTTGTGGTAGGTCGGCTGGCTTTAGTTCTTGCACCAGCTGTATCTTAAAAGGCTTTACGCCCAAATCCTTCCGCAAAATTTTCCACGTAGTGCTGTAACAAAGGCCTAACTGCTGGGAACGGCGCCGAATCGACATTTCGCGGTCTTCTGTCACACAAGCTGATACGGCCGCAATATTTTCTTCACTACGCACAGTACGTAAACGTGTTGGTGGTTTAATGTCCAACAAAGTAAATTTGGTGCGAAATTTGGTCACAATCTTCCGAATAGACTGCTCAGAAGGTCGAGAATGCCGACCATAAAATGGAAGCAGCGCGCGATGAACATTTCGAACCGAGCACGAATTTTGATAGTAAAATTCAATAATTTGCAAGCGTTGTTCATTTGTAAGACGATCCATGGTTAAATTGCAAACCAAACTGAAGCTGTTTGACAGTGACACAAGGTACTAAACACACGTCAGCTGTCAAAACCAGTGTTGCCAAAACAAACCAGCTAAAAAATCACCCGTTACAAAAAAAATCTGGTGGTCTGATTTGATTGAAATCAATTTTGCAAATCTCGATTTCAAACACAGATTTTCACACGCACTTGCACACACACCAAATTAAAGTGACATTTTCATCCAAATCAATAGAAAATGGTACTCACACAATTGCAAACATAGATCAAATCACGTTTTGAGTTCTTTATACCACAATTGATCTAATGTCTGACCACCAAATCCAAAATTGTTGAATCGAAATCGACATTAGCGAATCCAACCACTTTGGTATTTCCTTTTGGCTTTTTTTTATATTAATCTGATTTGAACTTCCTTTGTATTTTATTTGCTAGGCGTTTGTTTTTATATATTATTTCTTCATTAAATTAAATTTCTGGTGATCTATATAAACCATCGGTCAAATTCAGCCTGATTTATGCGCCAAAGTCATCGAAAACTAGACCTTTCGAATCCGCGCCAACCAGCGAAGCCGCGGCGGCCATTTGAACGATATTATATTTCACACAATGTCATTGATAGGGCTATCAAATAAAGATACTTTATTGGTATCTCATATAGAACTTGTTTTATTCAATTCTAAAATCGACCCGCCATTAATGGAAAACCCTTTATAATGCGGTTCCGGAATAAAGTTTTGACTTCCTTTTTAACCCAGAATTGAACTAGCTTTATGTAGGTATTATGTTTTTATGTTTGTGTATGGAAAGGATGAATTCAAGTTTCGATCACACCGCAATTTTCTCAGCATATAAGACATCAAGCGTTATATCAGTTAAGTAATTAACGATAAATAATAGTCACCAAAATGCGTTTCCATTTTATTATAAGATAAAGCAATTAAGAGATTATTTTTTAAACTCAAAAATAAAATTCTAAACTCTTTTTTCGGCCCAAATGACTGGACTTCATGTGAAGAACATTCTGAAAAGTATGTGATCAAATTCCCTAATTAAAGCAACAAACACAAAAACTGTGCCAACCGGTTCCCGGATGTTCCGCATGAAATTCCGTTTCAAAAAGTCCATCCCAAAAATGTTCCTTTATTCCCGATAGTTCCCTTGCCCTAAAAAAGACTACATAAATAAATTTCGAATTTAATTTTTGTTGTTATCTTTTTTACAGGTGCCCAATCGAACGGTTGTAAATACAACAAAAAACCGCAGTACCGATATTCCGGTTGCCACGCATATGATACTTCTGCGTTTAATATTGTCTTAGGATTAACCTGGCATCTGGATGATTCCAGATACTCGCTACCTGGCGAAGAGAACAATATCTTCTATCAAGAAACTCTCGAGCAAGCTACAAAAATTCTTGAAAACAGACGCCGCAACAGCAGTGACACCTCAGACCATCCATTTGCGGATGACTGATTAAGACTCGGCTCACGTAACCACAAGAAAAAAAGAAAAACCAGTACACGCAACAACAAGACACACAAAACAAACTATTTACACTTAAGTCGAAAGGTTAAGTATTAAAGTTATTAAAAAATATAATTATGTAATAATTATAAAGTATAAATTAAGATTTAAAAAATAAAAGTGATTTAACTATGCTTAGGATTTGCATAATTTTTGTTTGTTTATCTTAATTTATACTTGAATCTTGAATCGTTATTTATTGTATGTATACTTCATTTTTGTGATTACAATGTTTTTTTTTTTTATTTTTATAGTATAACTTAATAAATTTTGGAATTTAAATAAATATATTTTCTACAACTTAATGCTTCTAATATTATACAAGAGTTATTTGATCAAATCTATACAATTGAAAAATCTATCTGCTTGTAAGTTTGTAATTGGAAATAAGTAACAATTTAAAATGCAAGGAACCAATCTAGAAAGAAAAAAGTATAAAATCAGAATTTCGATTTACTTTCATTTTCAAAATTTTCCTTAGAATAAAAAAAAACTATGAGGCTGTAAATAAAAATTTTTCAAAATATTTAAGAATGCCAAGAATGGTTAGCTATTTTTTGTATTAAAAAAAAAAATATTCATTTTCTGTTTGAATCTAGTCATACGCTAAAGCTTAGTTCTCCTGTTTCATGATCAAAATAAAGTTATGTATTGTATAAACGGCAACACTAGAGAAATAAACATGTCATCACCATAATAAAAAAAAAAAAAAAAATTAACTAACAAAATGAAATCGATGTTAACAAAAAAAACATCATATACAAACGTTTAGTATAGACTATACATTCACTTAACAAAATGCCAATATTTATGTTAAAATAAAATTAATAGGAACTAAAATTTAGAATAAATATTCAGATAAATAAATTTTAAAACTTAATAAACAATTTAAAAGGAAATAAATCAAAATAAAATATCAAAAATATTACTATAATATTAACCTACTTGAATGAATACTTCTAGGGTGAAAAAAGACTTTGAGATTGGATGTTTGTCTTTAACAATAATCAGCTAGCATCACAGTTTCGACTAAAAAACAAAATTTTAGTTAACATTAAAAGAAATGTGATAAAAGAAAACAAAAATACATTCAATTAAAGGAATTAGTTTTATTTTTCGGTTTCATGCTAAAAAAAATTATTTCTTTCTTTTAAATTTATGTATGTTAACTGTTTTTATTTCGTTTATAATGTAAAATTGTGTTATTTAAAAAAAATGCTGTTTTAAGCATAATGGTTAGTCCTGTATAACATTTGTTTCAGTTTCATATACAAAAAGAGCTTTTACTAGAGGATTTTAAATAACTAGCTGAACATTTACCTAAGTTAATTTCTGTTTTAAACATTTATAGGTACCTAAATTACTTTCTGAGTCTATTATAGACATTATGAAATTGAAATTATTTTTTTATATAATTTTCCCGGTTAATGTAAAATAACCCTGACAAAATAAGATTAATAAAGTGGATGAGTAATAATTACTATAAAGGAAGAGACGTGTTTTATTTATGCTGGAATTATATAGTCGTATAAACAAGAATTAAGAAAATAAAAGAAAAGCTCAAGAATGTAAGTGGCATTTAAATGCCCAACATGGAAGGAAGACCCATTTTTGCAGGTTAAGGGAGCACTGCAATTGGACTTTAAGGGCAGTTTCCAAGTCACATAATTGAAACTTTAATGTGCAATATAGGACATAAAAGTCGCAGTTTCGGAGTACCTACACACTGCCTCAAGGTTCTTATATTGATGGACACTTTACACTTAGTTGTTACTAATACCATCTATACTAATACGCACACTGCGAAAATGTGCATAGTGTGACCGTGAAACTGGACCTTTAAGGCTCTTCCAAACCAACGCGAAATCAGCGTAAAGTTGGGGGGGGCGACTTTCCATTAAGGGCGCACGGCTAGAATTTTGATTTTTTTTTTACAGTGAGCTAGGGGTCTCTTTAGAACAGCTTTAAAATATTACGGTGAGGAAAACCCCCTAAATATGATTAAAAAATGTTTAAATTTTTCGATTTTGGCACTTTTTTTTCACACTACTCAAGTTTCCCTTAAGATAGCACACATTTTCACAGGCGAATACTTTTTTTTGGGTAGATTAAATAATTTAATTCAATAATTTAAATATCAATAAACTTTTATTTCAGTTTTTAATAAACATTTAAAGTTATAAAATTGATGAAATCTGAGGCCACTAAATAAAAAAAATCACACAATTATTTTGACAGTTCTACTATTCAACAACTTTGCTATGATAAGTGTTGAATGGCGTGTGGGATTTTATTTTGGGATTTTTTGTTGGGAAGTTTTTTGCGAATTAGGATATTTTTTTTTTCGATAAAAAGTAGGTTTGGGTGGCCCGCTTCGCGGTTTAGAGATTTTAACTCCCTTTTCGGGTGCTCAGTCCCGCTCACGCGACTCCGTCGCTCCGCTTAGGGTATGCTCAGTCGTCTGGCAGGCGCCTATGTTGTCAGTCGATCTATTATCAAAGTTCTTTGTAGTAAACAGTACCTTGGGTGGCCCGCTTCGCGGGTTTAAGGATTTTAACCCCCTTTTCGGGTCCTCAGTCCCGCTCACGCGACTCCGTCGCTCCGCTTAGGGTATGCTCAGTCGTCTGGCAGGCGCCTATGTTGTTAGTCGATCTATTATCAAAGTTTTTTGTAGTAAACAGTACCTTGGGTGGCCCGCTTCGCGGGTTTAAGGATTTTAACCCCCTTTTCGGGTCCTCAGTCCCGCTCACGCGACTCCGTCGCTCCGCTTAGGGTATGCTCAGTCGTCTGGCAGGCGCCTATGTTGTCAGTCGATCTATTATCAAAGTTTTTTTTGTAGTAAACAATACCTTGGGTGGCTCCCAAAAAAATCCCAAAAAAAAACCACATATCCCAACACTTACCATAGCACAGTAACATAGTCCCGGTCTACATTGAACGATTTTTCCCGTGCTGAATGGAAAAATCGGCCGAAACTGGAAGGATCATGTCGGCTGTACCTCTCAATCGCACACGATTACAACAACAATTTTTTGTCGGCACTGAAAATATCGTTCAATGTAGACCGGGACATACTCTTAGTCCCGGTCAACATTGAACGATTTTTCCCGTGCTGAATGGAAAAATCGGCCGAAACTGGAAGGATCATGTCGGCTGTACCTCTCAATCGCACACGATTACAACAACAATTTTTTGTCGGCACTGAAAATATCGTTCAACGTAGACCGGGACTTACTTGTGTGATGGCAGAGCACAGTACACATACTACACATGTATATACCCTGATGGTAAAGAACTGTCAAAAGAAAAAAACAGTGCTTCGTGGTCGTCAATTGCATACATTTTGTATGAAAAATTGAAAATTTAAAAATTAATTAAAAATATTAATAAAAGTTTCCTCACTTTAAAATTGTGATATTTATTACTTTTAGTCATAAATCTATTAAATAAAAGTATTCGCGTGTTAAAATTCGTGCGCCCTTAAAGGAAAGTTCAGCCTAAAGTTGGCTTTAGACTTTCGTTCTTCATTTGGTCTACGTTGTTCGGTGTTCGTTCTTCTCTCAACAACGAACAACGAAGGAAGCATTTACAAATTTACATTAATTCGGTTTTTTATTCAGTTCGTTCCTAACAACAAAATGAAAAACAACAAATTGTTGGCAGGGCGGCACTTTTAATAGCGAAAAAAAAAGAAAAGAGATCCTGTCGGACGAAGGTACCTATGTAGGCTCCAGTTATAGCTTTCATTGAAAGCCATCATTGAAAATTTTGTCTGTCAATTTTGATGCACTTAAACAAATACAACTGATGGCGTTTTGCTTCCTAAATGAAGGTTGTCAGTTACATATTTTTTTTAGGCGCCAGTTTTAGCTTTCATTGAAATCCATCATTGAAACACAAATCAGTGAAACAGTGGAATATTTTCTGACAAACTGAGCGCTCAATGTCCGATTAACGGAGGCAGAATCATTTTCATTTGGTGGGACAACATTGTCCCGATCTACATTGCCCGATATTTCCACGAAGATTTTTCCAGAAATCGTGTGAAATGTACACACAGAACGATTTTTTCCATGAGATACTTGTCTTCTTCATTTTTTTATTTCTGTGCTCTTCATTTTGCATTGATATTCACTCACACCATCAACCCAGCGGCACACTGACACCGAACAAACACAAAAAACTGGAAAGTGGGCGAAAGAGAACATAAACAGCGGTACAAAACGATTTGATCCCTACCCCTCACTTTTCACTCCCTTCACCGACGAACAAAAGATCGGCACTGGAAAAATCGTTCAATGTAGACCGGGACATTCTCCACTTTCTGATGAAAATCGTTATTTTGATATTGGCCGCATTCAGAAACCTATGCGATAGCCTATCTAAGATAGGTTCGTAACCATATAGGTTTCTGAACAGCCAACTGTTTTTGACATTTGGCTTTTGGATACAAACGTATACCTAAATTTTTCCGATAGCTTGGACAGCTATCCAACAGCAACAGCTGTTTTGTCATCAGCTGTTTTTTTACACGGGATTACAACCACACGAACCTATCTGGATAGCTCTGCATAGGTTTCTGAATACGGCCATTTTGTTCCCAAAAGTAAAACACATTCGTTCCAATGAAATGCGTTCCTTTCTCTTCCTGTTCTCGTCTGTCAGTTTTTCGTTCAATGATCGACTTTAACCTCAAAGTTGTTTGCATCATTGAAACACAAATAAGGGGCCAGTTATAGCGATCAGTAAAAACCATCAGTAAAAGTTGAAACAGTTGAAAACTGGAATTTTTTACGTACGGTCGGTTATAGCAATCATTAAAATTCTATCAGTAATAGAATGTCAAACTTCCAGCAACTACCTTTTATTATTTTTAATGATGTGAATTGCTTCAGTAATTTTTTTACTGATGGAGTGGAACAGTTAAAAAATAGAACACAGAAAACTGAAACGAAATGTTCCATTCTTTGTGAATTGGCAATCAGCTGTTCAGTAAAACGAATTTCCATCAGTAAAATAAATAAATGCTTTTTTTATAAAAATTATTCTTCCTTGGGATTATTTTTTACCAGAAAAAAATATTTTAATTGATTTGCCATCGATTCGTACCATTTTTATGTGAATTTATGCAAGAGAAAATTTTTACTGATGGTTTTTACTGATCGCTATAACTGGCCCCTATCATGAAATTTTCTTTCATTGAAAATTCCATTCCCCATACAAAAAACAACTTTGAGGTTAAAGTCGATCATTGAACGAAAAACTGACCGACGAAAACAGGAAGAGAAAGGAACGCATTTCATTGGAACGAATGTGTTTAAAACGATTTTTTCATAATTGAAAAACTAAAATACTTCTTTTACGTACAAGTTTCACCGGTTATATCCGTACTTCAAGATTCGAGAACTCATTAATTGTAGTTGTACGGATTTAACCAGTGAAATGTATGCGCATAAAAGGCCTTCCACACTAGCCCACATGTCAAAAAAGTGGGAACAAATCATGTAGAATAGTGTGGAAACAAAATATGAAAGCCCAGCCTACACAACCCGACATTCTTTCCCACACGATTTGACATGTGTTAATACATGAATAATTTTAGGAATGGTTCTAATTCTATCCCACATTCTATCACACTTTTTTTTAGCTTACGGTAATGTTTTAATACAAGCAAGTGTGGAAGTAAAATATGAAAAGTCATTTTATTCCCACAAATTTGGCAGTCGCGTGGAATTCTTTCCCACTTTAAATTTGGCATGTATTAATACACAGTGGGGTAGTGTGGAAGAGCTATAAGAAGTACTTTTAAAGGACAAGTTTCAGTGCTTTCGCTATGGTTTAAGAAACTACTGGCGAATAAACATTAGAAGTACTTCCAGTAGTACTTTGCTGATATACATTTGAAGTACCTTTGTCAGTACTTTAATGGAGGAGAAATACACTTTATTTCGCATGCTAGAAAGAGATAGCTGCTTCATATATTCTCATGTATGGTAGGTATATAACTGAGTTTTTTCCCGAGCCCCTATCTTTTTTCAGTGGAAAAGAAGTTCTTATATTACGTACATATTTCACCGGTTATTTATGTAGTTCTACGTTTGCTGGGGTACTTGTAGCGATTTTAAAATTTCTTTATTTGTGCAAATTTGTTTGTGTGTGGAGAAAGTTCATTATCTACTTAGACCCTATACAATAAGTTTGTTTTGTTGTGTTAACTATTTAAAAACTGATTTTATTTAGGTACATTTTTCATCTTGTTTTATTATTTGAACTAGCGCTAAAAATGATGATAATTATCGTTGCATCAGGGAAACTAACGTTGTTTGTTCCAGAATAGATATTTTTAGTAATTGTACAAGAGATACTTTCAAAATACATGTATTGAATATTATAATGATACAACCCGTTTAATGTTAATATTTAATAATAATTTACTGTATTGCTATAGAATTCCTTAAAGTTAGAATTTGTATCGAGAATTTTTATTTATTTTAACCAATGTAAATATATATATATATATATGATACGTAGTTTTAAAAGGGATCTTCTCTCTGTTTAATGAAATAAATATATATATCATGTTTTTTTCTCTGATTATTATATCTACAGAATAGTATTCTTATTAGAAAGTTAAAACCTATTTACAAAATTTTGTATTTATATACCAAGGCTACTTGTGCCATTCAGTGATTAAAAAACCTTCGAAAATGTCCCAACAAGTTGCACAACACTGTAAAACAATGTGCATTTAAACACTTTTCCCATTTAAACACACGTTGTTTGGGTAACAACGAACAACAAACACCGAAATTTCTGACCTGATTTCAATTTGCACATTGTTCATTTTTTCTTAGTAGGATTGTGCAGTGATGTTTTTTTTCAGAACAGAACAGAACAGGATAGAACAGAAATGCCAGACAAGATAGAACGGGCAGCTGCCTGACAGTTGTCAAAAACCTGTTCTAAGTTGTTCTAACTAAAAACGTCACTGAACAAAGCTAGTTTATTGTTCGGTTTCTCATTTACATTTTCGTTGTTCCGCGTACGAACAACAACGTTAACCGATGATAACACCGAAAGACTAAAGCCAGTTTAACAGCCGCATTGATAGGAAAAATGAAGGATACACAATGCTTAATAACAACAAAAAGTACCACCAGCGAATGTTCCGCGTTAGTTTGGGAGAGCGCGAAACTTTCGACTGCAAAAATTAATTTTCATTTACAACAGCGAATGTTTTGCGTTGGTTTGAGAAACCCTTTAAGGCACGCGAAACATTCGGTGCGTCGGAGAAAAATTTACGGTTGAGTGGGAACTCATTTATCACCATGTAAATAAATTTTGACAGGGGAATGTTTCGCCAGCATTCGTCTTGGTATTCTGTATTTCGGTATTCTCTCTCTATCCAACAAATTTAAATTTTATATTTTGCATCCCCTTATTTTTTGCAGAAATGAAGATACATATCCACCATCTTAGAAGAAGAAATAGAGGAAGAGGTATCTGTCACATATACAGTGTACGTGAGTGAAGCAATTTTTGAGAACCAGAAGTGTCAAATCGTTAGCGTGTGATTAGAAAAAACAAAGAAACAAAAATTGATACAAGTTAAAACCCAAATTAATATAACAATTACTTTGAAAAAACAAATAATTTAAAGTACATTAATTAGACATTATGGTGATTTTCTTATAAATTAAAAAAAAACATGAAGTGCATTGTTCAGGGGTGTGGAAATCAACAAAACAAGGTGGATAAAGGCATTTCCTTTCACAGGTTAGTTTTATTATACTATTCTCAAAAAAAGTGCTGTAATGTTTTTGTATTTAGATTGATGAACTATTAAACAACATATTTAGAATGGGTTACACTTTAAATTATGTCAAGAATATTGTTATTTAGTTGAAAATGTGCACATAATTTTTTTGTTAGAATTCAAGAACCAGAAATGTCAAACTGAAATTCTAGTAAATAGGGTCGCATGAAATTATATTGGAGTTTGAAAGGCGAAACTATCTGTTAAGCGCCCTTCTTATGAGAAAATTATTTTTTGTTATTAAATCGATTTTTTTTTCGTCAACTTATTAGTTCATGTTTCAATGTTAATTTGTCTTTTCAGTAAGGTGTCTATCAGTTCATGTTTGGTTATTCATGGCTCATATTTAAAGTTTAGTCCAATATAAAAAATATGTTGTTCGATAGTTAATTAACCTACATAAATACAAACAGTTAACAGAACTTGCTTTGAGAAAAATATAATAAAACTCACTTGTGAGGAAATGAACTTACCGCCTGTTTTCGTCGTTTTTCACACGATTTAACAACGCACGCACTTAATGTTTCTTTTTTTTTTTTTTTGTTTATTGATAGATAACCACAATGTCTATTTTATTCACTTGAAAAATTTTGTTTTTTTTTTCAAAGTTTTAGCTTTTTTATATATATGTATATGCGTCTTAATTTGTAACAGTTTTTCATTGTTTCTTTTTTAAAGTCACGCTAGCGATTTGATATTTCAGATTGACAAAGATTGCTTCACGCACGTACTCTTTCTTATTTTAAGACCATACCACTAAAACAAGTTAGGAAAAAAACAAAAATTACTATTCTGATGGCGGTCTAGTGAGTTGCCGTCAAGGAGCACTCCGTCCCTGCTGTAATGCATTTGTGTTTGTGGGATCTCACACCATTTTAAAAACTGCTTCACTTTTTTCCAACAAGGGCAGTTCCTCTATTTCTACTTCTAAGTCCACCATACAATAGAAACGTCAAAATTAGTTGCCCGAATTAAATAAAATGTAGGCTTAGCCTTAAGTTATATCCTCCCATCTAGATCTCTTGTTACGTTTTGACATTTCAGCTGTCATCTGAAAAAAGTTCGACTTCGTTTTCTAGTTGGTGAAGGAGGCATGTTTTTGCAAAATAATTTCTAAATATTAAAAGAAGAATCGATTAAAGCCAGCGTTATTATCTAATAAAATAAGAATCAGTTATGAATTTCCGAGGATTGTATCAGTTTAAGAACTCCTGGCAAGGGTAAGTGATCGTAAATAAGCTAAATACTTCAAACTAACCTTCCTCCTTTGAGCTGACGAAATCTGATTTAAAATGTATTCACAGAATTTCCAGAACTTTTACCTCAGCTCCATTTGGAACATCGGCTTTACCAAAAGATGGTGTCAACATACCATCCAACAAAATTGTAACAAACTTGCCTCCTCTGACAAAACCGCTATCCGATTTACCAGAAGTAGAATATGCTAAGCCCAGCAAAGATGACAACATTACTCAAGTGACAACATTACCGAATGGTCTGCGTGTAGCTTCCGAGAAACGCTTCGGTCAGTTCTGCACTGTGGGGCTAGTTATTGATTCAGGGGCACGTTATGAAGTCGCCTACCCCAGTGGTGTGTCACACTTTCTCGAGAAATTGGCTTTTAATGTAAGTTTTTGCATAGAAAGTTGGTAGGGAAACGTTAATTTATTGATCTTCCAATTAGTCGACTATGAATTTTCCCAATAAAGATGCTATCCTCAAGGAACTTGAGAAAAACGGCGGAATCTGTGATTGCCAGAGTTCGAGAGATACTCTAATTTATGCTGCCAGTATTGACAGTCGTGCCGTGGAATCGGTCACTAGGCTATTAGCCGATGTCACTCTGCGTCCTAGACTTGAAGAGGAAGAAGTATTAATAGCACGCCGGACTATTCAATTCGAATTAGAGACCCTTGGCATGCGACCCGAGCAGGAAACTATTCTCATGGACATGATACATGCAGCTGCCTACAGAGAAAACACACTAGGTCTGCCGAAGCTGTGTCCATCGAAAAACTTGGAACTGATTGACAGAAATGTGCTCTTAAACTACCTCAAGTATCACCATGCTCCACAGCGAATGGTGGTCGCAGGAGTTGGGGTAAGATAATCTTTCTGATATGACTTAAGTTTCTGATTGATATATCGCAACACAGGTCGATCACGATGAGCTTGTTAAAAACGTTGAGAAGTTCTTTGTTGCTCAGCCTGCCATTTGGGACTCGGAAAAGATCAGTGGCTATGGAGCTGATTCTGTTGATAAGTCTATTTCACAGTACACTGGTGGATTAAGAAAGGTCCTTCTTGTTTTCATTGTCTTTGTTCCTAATCAATAATTATTGTCTTTCTTGTAGGAAGAATGTGATATTCCCATTTATGCTGCTGCTGGCCTGCCAGAGCTTGCTCACATTGTTATCGGTCTTGAAGGATGTTCCCATCAAGACAAAGATTTTGTGCCATTGTGTGTTCTTAATATCATGATGGGTGGAGGAGGCTCATTTTCAGCTGGTGGCCCAGGCAAAGGAATGTATTCTAGGCTCTACACAAACGTTTTAAATCGTTATCATTGGATGTACAGTGCGACCGCATACAACCACGCCTATAGCGATTCGGGAATCTTTTGCATCCATGCCAGTGCTCCTCCGAACAACGTTCGTGAAATGGTAGAAGTTGTTACCCGCGAATTAGTGAATATGCAATCGGAACCTGGCAAAGAAGAACTGAGTCGAGCAAAAATTCAGCTGCAGTCTATGTTACTGATGAATCTTGAATCTAGACCTGTTGTGTTTGAAGATGTTGGCAGACAAGTGCTAGCAACTGGACATAGAAAACGTCCAGAGCATTTTATTACAGAAATTGGTAAAATTAATTCTTCAATTATTGGAAAGCTTATAGTTATTTATTTTGTTTTACAGAAAAAGTGTCTGCAACAGATATTCAACGTGTTGCTCAGAGAATTTTGGCTACACCACCATCGATGGCGGCGCGAGGAGAGATTTCCAAGCTGCCGGATCTTAAAGACGTTCAGATTGCCCTAAGTAACGGCGGAAAGTTTGCGTCTAATCGTCGGCTCTCTTTGTTTAAGTAAATTTTATCTTGATATAGCGAAGCGGAAATAAAAAGCAAATAATATTTAGTTAACTTAAGTCATTTTGTCAATTCCATCTACGGATAAATTGATATATTTTGTAGATTACTTTTATTACCGGGGGGTCTTAATTATGTACTTTGGCTGGTAGTGTATAAGCTTTTGGTATCCGACACAACCTAGAAAAAATTTATTTACGGCTCAATATTATTCAAACGGAGGGAGAATCGTTTATACGCTTAAAACCTTAAAATCTAAAATTTTTCGAAAGAGATCTCTTAGCGCCAGCGGTATGTGCCCAATGTAAACTTTCTACGCCAAAAGCGTTAACTGCAACATTGCGTCCTCTTCACTTACGTGGCTTGACAGAAGAGAAGAACGAAGATATTTAAACGAGTTCATTCGGGGCTAATTTATCACACAAACCAGTAGTAAATTTGGCTAATACTGAAAACATGAATAACCAAAACTAGTGTTAAATTTAACACCCTAGCTAGTAGACTTCTATCAACCATAATTCTCATAACCAAAAAAATATTTTTTTATATGACAGGGCTATTCTGTTTAATTATAACTTATAAAATATCAATACAATTTATGGTCAATACTTCAACCTTAAGTACTTATTTCTCCAGATTCAATTTCTGATGATGATGAAACATCTTCTACGTCAGCCAGTGCTGAAAATGGTTTGCTTGTCTTTTCAATAATATCACCATTTCTTTGGTCTTTATTTATGTTTGAGATTTCAACCGCATCTACGCTTTTGGTATTTTTAGGAGTGCAATTATCAATAGAAATGTGATCTAAATCGTCATCAGACAAAGGACTAAGTGAATCATCGACAACAGCAGGTTTCGCTAAGAAACTTGGTTTGGTTTTGAAAGAATCATCCTTTTCGCTGGCTTCACTGCAAGAAGATGTTCTCTTCTTGCTGCTACTACGTTTTCTTTTTTTTTTGTGTTTCTTCTTTGGTGTCTTCGATTTTTTCTTCTTCTTCTTGAGTTTCACCTCAACATCTGAGTCTATGTTGAGCTCATTGTCGTCGGGAAGCTCATCCGATGATATATCTTCTCGCACTCGGTATTGCTTCGGTAGATGAGATTCATCCAGATCGTTAGAGAAGAATTTTTTCGGTGGCTGCTTAAATGTATCCTCCAGATCCGAATTAACGTCGCCAGTTTGTCTTTTAATGCTCTTAGCAATGACCCTCTTCTGATGATCAAGTTGTGGGAAGAGCTCCCGAGAATTCTCTAATGCCTGCTTGGCGGCATTCATTTCGGCTTGCTGAATAGTGTGTCCAGTAGCTGTAGCCAATCTCTTCGATCTAAAATAAACCGCAACCGTATAAATGCGCGTATTGGTGGGGCCAATTGATTCGACCACTTTGTAGATAGGAATGTCTGGTTCGCCACCCTCCATTGTTCGCAATGTCAGGCAACATTGCTGTAGTTTTGACTTGGGATCGTTCCAATCTTGATTCATGATGAACATCTGAAGCCGAGGAAATAGACAAACATGGCAAAACTGTTCACAGTACATGAGTCCTTTGTCGACATACAAAGCACCAAGGAATGCTTCTAGCAAATCGGCCCGATCCTTGGTCTTCATATCTGCCTTTGGATTTGAAAAAACTGCATACTGAGTCATGCCAAGATCATCACACACAACTGCTTGAGTACGATTATTGACCAAAGACGAACGCAAAAGGGATAAATGTCCTTCGTGATGTTCGGGAAAGTGGCGATATAGATATTCAGAGCAAATCAACTGAAGCACAGTATCGCCAAGAAATTCAAGTCGCTGATTTGAACCAAGTGTGAGATGCGTAAAACCAATGCTTCGATCGGTAAAAGCACGTGCGAGCAGTCGAATGTGTTTGAATTTGATTCCAATGGAATCCTCGAATTTAGTTAATTCTTGGAGTACTGGGTAGGAAGATATGCAATGCCGGTCTCCGAGTGGTTCCTGTTCCTGCAATGGGTGCTCGGACAAGTTTTTCCATATTTCTTTCAGCGCTTCCTCGCCCATGAACAGGGCACTCATGAATACCTTATCGGCCACGGAAATTCCACCGTCCAGCAGCAGAGCTCCCATTAGAGCTTCAAAACAATTTGCCATTGCATGGCGCAGTTCCAGCTCGTGACACAAATCCGATCCATGAGCATACAGCATATATTCTTCCAACTGCAGTTTCTTCGACAGCACTGCTAGATGTTGATTCTGAACAATAGCAGCCCGATAGGTGGCCAAACCACCTTCCTCTAAGTCGGGAAACATAAAAAACAAGTGAATGGAACTAAGGAATTCCACAACTGCATCGCCAAGGAACTCTAATCTCTCATTGTGAGTGATATTGGACATTGTTTCATACTCTTTGCCAAACCTGGACATGATATTGATCAAAGTGTTGATTCCTCGTTTGCGAGTGTTCATGTAGTGAATCTTTCTATCGCCGTACTCTGGCTGGCGAATACCGCAGTTGGTCAAGCTGTTTCTGGCATGGTCTGGATTTGTACCAAAGTTTTCTTTGTATGATGGATGGGTTAGTGCTAGTTGCAGGAGATATCTTAAAAATTAAAAGAATAGAATAAAATAGCAAAAGCAAAAACTCAGATAGGTACCTATTTTTAAACTGATAACCAATGTTACGTTCCAGAAGACTCAATGCCTGATGGAAGCGCAGATGCCCGGTGAGCACTGGAATTAGCATTGCATGTTGAATCACATCGCACATAATGCCTGTTCTGAAGAATCCCTTTGAACTAATGGCAACTGTAATATTCCTCTTCATACGACCCTGCGTACGCATTTCCTGCAAACGGATCTCCTTGTCCTCAAGCTTACGTTTATCTTTGTAGGATGGCTTGGACATGTTTGCCATCAAATGACGAAACTTTACATATTCCCTCCAGGCTTTCTGATAGTCGGGATTTCCGGCATAGCTGAGTTGAGGTGGCCGAATACCAAAGTGAACGATAGCTGGATGAATTAAAGATTCATTGTCCTTATCTACGCAATCCGGTATATCTGGGACGTTACGATCAAGTTGATCGATTCTAACGGAACACGGCTTTTGTCCAGGCTTTGTCACAACCATTCCCTTGATGTAATCAACGTAATCCTGCCAGTCATTCTGACCAATATCAGCCATGGTGGACAAGCGTTCAGGGTCCACCAGAGGCCCTGAGTTGTCGAGCAAATACTTGAGCACCTCACTCATTGCGAGCACTTCTTTGCCATTGTCGGCCAGATCTCGAACAAATCGGGGAAGGAAATGAAAAGCCGGACAGGAGGAGTCTGCATTCACAGTTGGAAAGAGACTGAAATCAACCAGTTCGAGAAGCTCACGGAAAAGGTAATTAGCTGGAATTTGTTAAATTAAAAGACTTGCATTTTCTCAAAAATTAACTACAAAAATAAATCTTACAAAATAATTCAAGCTCCTGGATGGTAAAGTTCTCGGGAATCTTCTCGGCAATGTACAAAATTGTGTACTCAATGTTGAATCGTATAACCTTACAAGTTGGCAACTCATCGATCGGTGAATGGGAAAACAGAGAGAATCCTTCGAAGAGGAATTCATGTTCGTCGTGTTTGATGATCGTAGGAGTCTTAGTGAGAAAGTTAGTTGGTGGCGAAACAGTTATCCTATAATGGTAGAGTTTGTTCGCGTTGTTTAAATTCGGTATGCACTTTGGGATTCCCACTTCGCCAGGGTAGATTCCATGCCGGATACCTATTCTGCGTGATTTAGCCGAACAACGACAAAGTGGTCCGTCGTTCATTTCACCAGGATCGTTGTGCCACAAATCGGGGTGCAGTCGGTAGGGGTGTTGGACTTTTCTAGACAACTCTTCCATACAGCAGTCTTGCTCAATTTGAAATTCATCGCCTGAGGAATCGGACGATGATGAACATACCTCGGATTTGTGCTTGCAAAGTCTGCGGCGATGTTTGCGTGGTGGTGGAACGTAGGGTTCCATCTTAGCCTTAATCTTTTCGGCTCTTTGAACCAGTTCCTCGTTAAAGAGATTGCAGAGAGCTTCAAGACGAGATGTACCTTCAACTTCGTTTCCATTATTCGTGCGACGATAATAGATGTCAGCTGGCGATGATCTAATCCACACGTCTTTCTCTTCGTTCTCTTCCAGCTCGGCTAGTTTCTTGGCAATCTCTTCGGATGTTTCACAGAAGTAGCTTCGCCAGTTTTTCAGAAGACGATCCCTTTCTGTTTCCGGCTTTTTGGGTGGTTTTTCGGATTGATGGTGATTAGAATAGTTGGAGCTACTGGAAGAACGTCCATCTGATGAAGATGGTCGGGTCGTTGGTGGACGAATTGAAGGAGCTCTGTAGCTGCTCGACGGGACAAATGTTTTCCTTGGACGGTAAGAGGATCTGTGTTCATGGGATGGTGGTGGTGGTTGAGATAAAGGACGAATTGCTGGATTTCTGTATGTTAAATTCGGTCGTGGAGCATACCAAGTGCGAGAGTGACTACTCTGAGGAGGGGGAGGAGGGGCTTTTGAAGGATAATCAGTGACAGGCAAACCCGGAGGAGGTGGCTGGTTAGGATAGCTGATGTAGGGTGTTGATGGTGGTGGTGGTGGAGGGTAGTGCATGTAGGGGGCTGTTGACTTATGTGGTGGTACAGGCGCTGGAGGACCGTACGGTGGTAGTGGAGGTGTATAATATCTATGCACTGTATTTGATATCGGTGGCGGTGGAACTGCAGGATTGAAAGTCGTAGACATAACTACATTTGGATATACGGGAGTAGGAGTTCCCACAGTGTAGGTTGGCGGTGTGTAAGTTGCCGGTGGAACGGTGGGTACGTATGAAGTTGGTTGAGATGTAGCAGGATATGTACCCGGTGGAGGGGGTAATGGAGGTTGATGTTGATTTTGAGTTGGGTAACTCATATTGGGTACTAGTTCTGGGAAATAGTGTCTTATTTTAAGACTTTTTACTATCAAATCTATTTAATATTTTTCCGGACTCCTATCGAAAAATTTTAACTTGTATTGTCAGCTGTCAGTATTTTTTTTGTCAAATCAATGGAATGGAGGTGTTCAAAATAGCTTGCTCTAAAGGTTTGTTCGATTTATATTTTTTTTAATGTCGAACTCCTTACAGCCATTTGAAGTCGATTTCATTTAAAAATTTTTCTTGGTAGAAGGAATTTAAAAAAATTCGACTTTTTTTTGTGAGTGTGTGAGTGCAATTTGACAGGAATTTTGTTGCCGCACAAAAACAAAGAAGTGGTGCGCGCTAAACAAATATTAAAGTGTATTTTATTTTTCGCGTTGTTTTGATAATTTAAAACCAAATATATTTCGTCTGAAAATTGAAAAAGAACAAAAACAATTGTGCGCGTAATCAAGTAAAAAAATTACAATCCAAAATAAATCCACACACAGCAGCGAAGATCTATTCTGAATATTTCACTAGGGGACGAATATAAATAAATTTGCAACGTGTTTTTGTCGCAAATTATTGTATGTTATTTAAATGGGATTTTTGTTTCTTGAAGATATATGCACAATTATCTTTCCTTTTGTTGATCATTTACTGAAATATTTAATAATTTGAAACACTTTAACATTTGTTTTCATTTTTAACATCGTCACAAAATTGTAATGAGAACATTTAATTTCATCCTGATGCATGAGAAATGTCAAATCTTGATAATGTGTGTGCGATTTGATGTGAAATCTAGCTAAAAACGCAAGATTTGTTTGACAGCATTAAAATCGATTTTGTTTAGAAAAAATTCGATTTGTTCAGAAATATTCGAATTTTTTTGGTTGCAAGGAATTCGACATAAATTCCGATATACATTTAAGGCTCTCCCAAACCAATGCGGAACATTCGTTGCGGCGAAAAAACATTCGCATGTCAAAATTTATTTACATGGTGATATATGAGAGTGCCCACACCAACGCGGCGGAGAAACATATGAAATAATTTTGAGTGACGAATGTTTTTTCGCCGCAACGAATGTTTCGCATTGGTTTGGGAGAGCCTTTATGTGCTACACCATTCCGCTTAAAAAAACTATTTCTAAACTCAACGTAATTGACAATTTACTCATTAGTTACATCCTATCCTCACAAACCGTTATTATTGGGCTCATTCAACGCATAGAATTTTTCAGTACTTTATTTTCAGATGGAGCTTCTGATTGGTCAGCTGTCATAAGAAGTTAGCTGACATTCAGTTACGTTTAGTGAAGTTGAGTTACGTTTCATCTGAATTTTCATCAAGAAATTTCCATCTGAAAATTCAGCTGACAGCTTCTCTATACAAAAAAAAGGCTCTCCATACTAAAACTGACATTTAACATAATTTTGCGTTCAACGAAAAAAATTAAGTACTTTATTTTCGGCAGTTGTCAAATTTTGTATTGAATGCGCCTATTTTCCGATTTTGAAATTTAGACTGCTTTCACACAAGGAAACTGAGTTGCTGGAAACTGGGAGTTTGTAGGCGAGAAGGGCAAGAAGTAAGGGGAATGAAAAAAATCTCCCCGGTCAACGATTGAGGAGATTTTTATCACATTCCTTTTCACACTGTCCGTAATGTGCCTTCAGATAAAAGACTTTATATGGAAAAAACAGAAATCTCCGGCAATTCAGTTTTCTTCTGTGAAAGCTACAAGGCAATTAAAGGAAAACGTCAAAAAAATCTCCAGCAACTGGTTTTCCTGTGTAAAAGGGGAATTACTTATACCCGTGACACTGGTGGTACGGATACTTTGGTATTCGCTTATACCACTAGTGTGTCATGTTATACTATCTTTATACCACGAGAGCAAACTAGTATCAGCATGGTATCAAAACTTGGGTTTTTACCGTAGTATACGTTGCCTTTTAACGATACTAGCGCGTTTCTCCAAAAGTGACGAGTAGTGAACTACAATTTTGACAAGGAAAATAATTTTTGTTTGTGTTTTATAAATTTTAAAATCGAATTAAATATGTAAAGGTCAGAACTTTGAAAAAAAAAATGAAACAAAACCAAAATAATTAACAAAAAAAGAAAAAATATTCAGTTCTTCAGAAATAATTCTCAATTATTTCATTTTATTATTTTGTAAGTATAATTAATTATTGACAGCAAACATATATTGACAAATATCGAAAATTTAGATCTGCCAATTGAAACTATACAAGGATGTGTGTCATCCAGTGTTGCCGAAAGTACTCCCATAGGAGTATTGTACTACTTTCACCACCTCCGAAACTCCCGTACTCCTCCTTTGACATTCGTACTCCTATTTTTTTTAAAGGCCTTAAATATCTAAGACCCCTTTCACACAAGGAAACTGAGTTGCCGGTGATTTTTAGTTTCTAGGCGAGAATGGCGTAAAAGGAAGACAACAAATTTCCCCTCACACCCTTCTCGCCTACAAACTAGCCAGTTTCTGGCGACTCAGTTTCCTTGTGTGAAAGCCGTCTAATACTTTAATTCTTTAATTAACTTTAAACTTAATGGGCCGTAGGTATTCATAGTCATTTTAGAGCTGGCTCTAAGTTGAACATAGGTTTAGTTGAATTTTCGGATGTTGGTTCTATTTTGTTTGTGTAGGACACCAAGTTAATTATATTATAAAAATATAAAACCAACAGTTTTTAATTAAAATCGGTCTGTATTCATTGAGCCAAAATTGTCTTAAACTGTAGTTTAGTTAAACCTGCGTCTATCTGCGACTATGAATATGCCTCAATGCAAATTTGGCAGCATTATAATCTTCAAAACTGTCGTCTAAAAGGGAATTTCCCTCTTTCTTGTTTTTTAGAAACCCATAGAAAGCTTAAAAACCATAGAATTTTTATCGGTACAAATGAACTGTCAAAATTTGTATGGGAAAAATATTCGGCAAAACATAGAATTTTATCTCACAAATTTGAAGCGGAAAGCGTAGAAATAATCCTGATATACTGCGATAAGTCAAATACGAGGTTTAATTTGATGATTTCCCACGTTTACGCAAGTATTTTTAATGGGGTGTTCATGTAAACATCTTGCGGAAAGTTAGAATTTTCTGAACATCGGAAAATTATCTCGTTGCATGATTACCCTTAAGGTTAGACCGCACTTAACGGCAGCGGAACTGCGCTTCATGACGCGGCAAAACATTATTTGTACGAAATTGTATTAGCTATGTCGCACTAAGCGGCAACTACACTTCATACAAATTATTGTGAATCGCAGTTCCGCTGCAGTGCAGTTCCGCCTAGTGCGGTCTAACTTTTATTGTTCCTTGAGATTGTGGTTCTGTTTTTTTGTTTTGTTGCGTAGTTCAATAAAATGAAAAGGTTTGCTAAATTAATGCTTAAAATATTGTTATTCTTTGTAAGAATAATTCCAAGTAAACTTGCATTATATTTAGTGAAATTGAATTTCTTTGAGGCGGTAAGGCAAAAAAGCTGTAAATGTACCTTGTGTTGTTAGAGGTTCTGAAACATATAATAATTTATTTATTTTTTTTTTTTTTTTTTACTGAATTTATTTGTTGATGTTTTTGATATGATTTTGTCCACACACTTATTTTTGAAGACTTAAAAATGTCTGTACTACTATTTTTCTCAAAATACTCCCCTTTTTTGGCTGCGGTACTACCTTCTAATATCGTGGTATCGGCAATACCATAGTATCTGAACTATAGTATGTAAACTCCATGTGTGTCTTTAGTAATAAGCTGGCTTTAGACTTTCGTTCTTCATTCGTTGTCCGTTGTTCGGTGTTCGTTCTTCTCTCAACAACGAACAACCAAGAAAGCATTTACATTAGAAAGTATCTCTCTATTCTACAAAATTGTTATAAAGATTGGAGAGTACAGGACAGGGAGAAACTGAGGTAATTGACGATTAGAATAACGTTTAAGGCAACAATAAATGAACGAACAACGTACATCCAAAAATAAAGCTAGTTTAAGGGAGTCAACACCAAACTTTGTTTTTTGTTATTTTCTTCCACCAATTTTGTTTACGAAGGGGAAGTTTGAAGCTTTTTTTGCTCTATTTAACGGGGAAGTAGGATAATAAATATAATTTTAAAAGGAATTAGAGCTTGTATTTTTTCTTTCGCAGTGTGCGAGATATGCTGTAGCAAGTCAAGTAAGTATTACTGTCTGCCCAAATAAAAGGCTGCAACCAATATTGCCACTAAAGAATATAAGTTATATAAGAATTTTGTATATGAACTAGGGATAGGAAGAAATTATTTAAATTTTGTATTTTGATATTTGCATTCATATTTAAGTAGATATTTCATATATAATAAGATTATATGAATACCATTAGGTAGGTAATTATAATGTTATATTATCTATATATTATATTAAATAGTAAAACAAATTAAAAGAATTCTATATCTCCTGAAGTTTTTTTTAACTGTAAAACTTTTATATACATTTTTTTTAGGTGAAATAATTTTTTTTTTTAACTTGATCAAAATTGTATAATATATAACAATAAATATAATTTTTTAAAAAGGCAAAAGATATTTATTTTTCTTTTAAATTTTTTCTAATATCTTAAGTATTTTTTTAAGGTAAAAAGATATTTATTTTTTTATAGGTAAATATTTTATTTCTTTTAATTTGTTTCAATTTTTGTATCTTAAGTATTTTTTAAAGATAAAAATGTTACCAAAATCTCTTTACTTTTAAAAGTATTTTTTTGAAGGTAAAATAGTTTTTTCAAATTTTGTTCATCTTAAAAAATATAAAAAAAGATATTGTTTTTTTAATTTTATCAAAATTTCTTTACTTTAAAAATCATTTTTTTTTTTAAGTTAAAATTGTTGTTTCCTAAAATTTCTCAAGAATTTTTTAAAGGTAAAATATTTTTTTTTTAATTTTTTCCTTTTTTTTATCTAAAGTATTTTTTAAAGGTAATAACGTATTTATTTTTTTTAATTCAACCAAAATGTATGTACGTTTTAAAGTATTTTTACAATAATTTTTTTTTTAATTTTTTTTTTCAAATTTTCTTTACCATAAAAAGTTTTCTTTTAAGGTAAGACCGCATTAGGCGAAACTGCACTGCAGCGGAACTGCGATTCAAAATAATTTTTATGAAATTTAATGAAGTTCAGTTGCCGCTTAGTGCGATATAGCTCATACAGTTTCATACAAATAATGTTTTGCCGCAAAAGGCAAAAAGGATTTTTCTTTTATTTTACCAAAATGCCTTTGCTTTTAAAATTATTTTTTTAAGTTAAAATTATTTTTTCTTTAATTTATCAAGAGTTTTTTTTAATGTAAAATACTTTTTGTTTTAATTTTATCAAAATTTGTTTGCCCGTAAAAGTATTTTTTTTTAGTGCTTAAAGAATTGTATTTTTCTTTAAGGAAAAATATTTTTTTTTTTAATTTATTCAAAATTTGTTTACCTTTAAAAACATTTTTTAACGGTAAAAAAGAAAAGAGAGAAAATTTTATCAAAATGTTCTTACCTATAGTTTATTTCAATTTCATTAAAATTTCTTTGCCTCTAAAAATACCTACCTATTTTGTTAAAAGGAAATAGTTGATTTTTTAAATTTATTAAAATTTCTTAACTTTTGAAAGTATATTTTTTAAATTTCTCTACTCTTAAAAATATTTTTTTTAGGTAAAATAGTTTTTTTTTTAATTTTTATCGTAAGTAGGTATTTTTTAAAGGTAAAAAAATATTTATTTTTTTAAATTTTCCCAAAATTTTTATTTAAATTGTTTTTTTTTTTTTAATATTTTCGAGTTTTGTTTACCTTAAAAAATTTTTTTTTTAAGGTAAAAAGTTATTCTTTTATAAATTTTATCAAAATTTCTTTACTTTTAAAAGTATATTTTTAGTTCTAGTTTTTCTTAAATTTATCAAGAGTTTTTTAAATGTAAAATACTTTTTTTTTAATTTTATCAAAATTTGTTTTCCTGTAAAAGTATTTTTTTAGCAGTAAAAGAATTGTTTTTTTTTTCTTAAAAGTAAAATATTTTTTTTTATTTAATCAAAACTTTTTTACCTCTAAAAGCATTTTTTAATGTAATTTTTTTATAGGTATTTAAAAAAGTTAACTTTTTTAAATTTTATAAAAATGTTCTAGTTTTTTTCTTCAATTTTATTAAAATGTATTTATCTCTAAAAGTACCTACCTATTTTGTTAAACGTTAAAAAAAATAGTTGATTTTTTAATGTATCAAAATGCCTTAACTGTTAAAAGTATTTTTTTGAAAGGTAGCTAAAACAAATTCTTTGTTTTTATTAATTTTTTACATTTAAAGTAAGCAAACTTTTGATAAATTTACCTGTAAAAAAATTACTTTTAAGTTTTTTTTCTAGTTTTTTTTCCAAAAAAAATAAACCTCAAAAAAATTATAATCATAAAGAAATATAGCATCGTTGTAAGACTATGTTTGCCTAGGAATTGTGAAAATTAGCAACGGTGTAGTCTTGATAATATGATTTTCAGCTGAAAATGAAATCTTTCAACAAATTCGAAGCAAATCAAATCATAATTAACCTATCTATAGACATATGTATGTATATTGTGTACTATCATAGACTTTGATAGAAAACAACAACAAAAATCTATTCGCAAATTCAAATAAAAAACGATACCGTTGTACAATGCACCATGACAACGAGAACATTTTTTTCATTTTGTGCGAATTATCCCCTTCGTTGCCATGACGAAAAACTATCTCACTCACACCAGGTAATTGTTGTCAGCAACTGTCAGAATCAACAAAATATACTCTCCTTCTTACTACCAGCTTTTATTCCTCTTCCTATCCTCATTCACATCTCTCCAAACCAACGTGGCACGATGTTTGTTTTATTTCTCACTTTTGTACTTTTGTACAAAAGTAGGCCTATGTAGCTAAGGCTTAATAGTACTATAGTTTTTATACACAATGCTACATGCCAATTTTATTTTCATATCTACACCTTCAAAATTTGTCTCGAGAAAAACAATGTAGATACAATTTGATACGTTGAACACACGGATTATAAACTGGCCCATTGATCCAACAAATCGAACAAGTCTTAAATTTGACATTTGTTATCAACTATCATCATTTCTCTTTTTGGTTTTGTTTGGCATGATTTTTTCAAGTGTTTTTGTTTATAAAATAAAATAGGTGCATATATATTTAAATAAGTTTATAAAAATAAAAATATATGGAAATCATTTCCTAAAAATTCATCAATGTTAAGAATATTAACGAGTTTTAGCAAAACTATTAAAACTTATCGCTTTTTAACTAGTATTAATCAATTTGAACAATCAATGCCATATTATGCTGTTGCGGCTGGTTGGGAAGTGGGAATATTTGATACGTGGTACTATATTTTGTAACTTGTAAATAAAAACCTTATTTAATATTCTCTATTTATTCAAGGGCCATATGTGAGAAGAAAGTCAAAGTATTCTCCAAGCCAATATACAAAAAATTTAACACCAGAGAAGAAGCAGAAGCTTTTCTTAAAAAACATGGTGTAAGCATACCTGCCGACTCAAATAATCTTAATCATGATGCAGGCCCATTACGCGGGACACCTAAAAAGAAAAAGGATTTTGGGACTGAATTGAAAAAACTAGTTGAACAAAGAAATGTATCTAAATTAAAGGACTCAGGTTACCGTAAATGGGAATCATCAATCTCGGAAGACAGTGGGAGTGAAGAT
The DNA here is from genome assembly GCA_949320155.1 of Melangyna quadrimaculata. NCBI lineage: Eukaryota > Metazoa > Arthropoda > Insecta > Diptera > Syrphidae > Melangyna > Melangyna quadrimaculata. The sequence goes on along the minus strand of OX439485.1, from coordinate 4,413,359 downwards.
GATGTACAACCCCAGCCATTTCTTCCGGAAATCAAAGATAGTTGGCCAGATGAGCTGGAATGCGAGGAAGATGACGAACATATCTTGGTTCGCCTAACATTTTTTTTTCTTGCAAATTAATCTCATTATAATGGTTATCTTCTCATTTAGCTGGCTGCTGTAGCTGAAGTAGAAGGTATACCAGAGAATACTTTGAAAAGGAAAACTCCCATCGGTGCTGCTAGTGGGTCGGGTAGTTCAAAAGTTCTAAAAAAATACTCACATGAATCAAAAATTTGGGAACCGATTGGTTTGAAAAAAATTGGAGATTTCGAATTTCCAATTGACTCTGAGGGTTTTGTGATTGTATACACAGACGGATCCTGTATAAACAATGGGAAAGCTAATGCCGTTGCAGGTTTTGGTGTTTACTTCACCGAATGTCATCCACTGTAAGAACAAACTGGAACATTTGATTGGATTCTATTTTACCTAGTTATTTTCTAGAAATGCGGCCAAACCAGTTAGCGGAAGAGTAACCAATAATGCTGGAGAAATTCAAGCTGCAATATATGCTATTCGAATTGCTAAGGATTTTGGCATTAAAAGGCTTTGCTTAAGCACAGATTCTCAATTCCTAATCAATGCAGTGACAGCTTGGATGAAAAGTTGGAAACGAAATGGTTGGAAATTAAAAGGCGGAGCACCAGTTAAGAACAAGGACGATTTTGTGATTATAGATGGCTTGCTAGACGGCAGCATTCAAATAAAATGGGTAAGGTATCTACTTGGTTGGCATTATAGAAATAGAAACATAAAAATGCATTTTCAGAATTACGTAAAAGGACACAAAGGAATAATCGGAAATGAAAAAGCTGATCGCCTAGCACGGGAGGGTGCAGCTCTTTACAAATCGATGGTAGGATAGCTCATAACATGGGTATAATTTATATTTCAAAGCATGATGTGCATCAAAATTTACAATTTTGATAACATTTGAAAAAGTTACACTTAAATAAAGAGCTAATGCTCAGAAATAAACTTTATTATATACTAAGGGCCAGTTTATTCACAGCTAATCATCTTTAATCCATGATTAGTGGAGCCTGGAAATCCTCAAATCTGTTTGTTGATTAAATTTTTTTTGAAGTGACACTTCCTTGGGCGCGTTGAGAGTGAAATTTCAAGGTTGAATTTTTGTGAAACGAAAAAATGTAACGCTGACATCATTGATTAGCTAAGTGGTGGGAGGTAGAGTAAAATCTTTTATTGATAGGCTAATATGTTTTATAGTGCAATAAGTTTGGATTTTATGATAATCTATTTTATTGTAGCAGATAAAAAGGAAAATGTCCATTTATGTCTTTTTTCTAATTCCGTTAATTAGAATGCTAAAGTTTTGAAATTTTTTGGTGGATAGATAAGAATCCTACTGGTATGGAGATATAAATTATTTAAATTTTTTTTCTCAAAATTGGCTAATTTCAAAAAATTAAATTAAATCAGGAGAGTCCGCTACAAATTTAAATTATATATGGTTGCAAAATACATAAAACCAAATTGAAGTTGTCATATATAATTTTTTGATTTTACAGAGATTTTGAGTGTAGGAATTTTTGGAAATTCAACATTTTCTATCTATGTCTATTTTTTGTCTATGTAATTATAAAGGATTGCTCAGTGAGGTTTATTTCAGATCAGAACAGAAATGTCAGACAAGATAGAACAGGCAGCTGTCTGACAGTTGTCAAAAACTTGTACCCACGTTCTGTAAGTGCCTGTCCACATTGGATTTTTAATGCTTGGTGTTAACATGTTGGTTGTGTCCTAACGATGAAGAGTAAATCCTCTCAGTTCAATCTACCCATCTACCTATCTTCCACCCTCGAAGTCTAACTATCTTTCACTCACACAATAAAAAGTTATCATGTTGAATCCTAGAATATTGTTTGAAAGTGGCGCAACGGTGCAATTTGGGTGGAATCTACCCATCTCCTTTTCACTCACATAAAATCTACCTCTCTCACAGGTTGCACCTAGCATTAAAAATCCAATGTGGACAGGCACTAATTTCTCAAATCGAAAAATCGGTCGAGAAACGGTGATAAATGAAACAAAACCTATGCATTTCGTTTCAATTTTCAGCGTTTCTCGAGCGATTAACTCGATGCGAGAAGTTACAGAACGTGGGCACTGTTCTACCTAAAACGTAAGAAGAGAAAATCCTGTTCTATTCTGTTCCAAACTGTTCGGAACAGACTCACTGAACAGCAAATCAGAACAGTTTGGAACAGAAAATTGTTATTGAACAGCAAAAACTTGCACTTTTCTGTTCTAAACTGTTCCAAACTGTTCGGAACAACGTCACTGAACAAAGCTTAAGCCATTGACATATTAGATATGGACAGCCAGCCGAATGACATTTCCATACAAAAACTCCAAGAAATTCAGTTCGAGCAACATTAGGGCTTTTGTAGGACAAGCGGAACAAAAATAATATCTTTTCCCAAAGCCAACTCTTGTCATCGGGCTTAACTAACATTTTGTGCCGTAGAAACTAATTCCAGTTTTTACTAAGCCCCTGCCTATTTTGACATCAGTGTCTCTCTAGTGACGTTCATAGAAGTAGTAGTGTAATTTTTTTAGATTTCAGTGAATTGAAAATTACATTTTTAAATAATTAAATTCAACCCATAACTCATAATATAATACTTTTGCCAGGACAAACAACGAGTTATCAATTACAAAGAATTCACTCAACTCCTTCACGATTTCCACGAATAATATGCAATGGAAGCATTCCTAAGCAAAGATCCAGCTGGGTCTGGATACATTTCACCAATGGACACATCACATCAGATGTTAAAGACAGCCTTTTTGCAGTAAGTTAAAAATATGAGCGTGCAATGATTAAAATATGCATAAATAAAACAAACAAAAATTATGTTTCAGGTGACAGCATTCACATCGCTCCTCAACAACATGGAATTGATGGAACGTATTTACCTTTATGCAAGCCAAGGCAGTCGCGTCGAACCCGGCACAAAGGATGAACTCCTTTTGGCAGCCCAAACAATAAGCTTGATTAGCTTTGGTTTGCCCAGGAGCATGTTGATTTTCGAAAAGCAGTAAAATAGCTACACTTTAGTTTCAAAACGGTTAACTCTACTGATAATTAAAATTCTATGTATTTTAGGAAATAGATTCCATCGCAAAGTTGTTCGACCTTAAATTCAATAAGCTCTGTGAAGATTCTTTTGTAATCCATTTGAGTTTCACGGTTATAACCATACAAACTTATGTTCCCGCATTTCAGAAACCTTTTTGGATAGTGGAATTTCCAAACAAAGATTTGGTTTCTTCGGGTTTCTTGTTAGAATCAGTGGAGCAAAGTGATGAGAATGTTGATGCTGGTTGCAGTGGATTGTGTTTTTCCAAAACCAGAGAAACCACTGAAGAAGTTCTTTGTTTGTCCTCCATCTTCGGCATCGTCTGGCTTAGTAGAAGAATCAGAAGTTGTGCCGGCTTATTTTCTATGTGCTTTACGAATAACACAATTTTTGAGTTAAATCTTCTAGTGCAGTTTGGAAGGTTCCTTTCTTTTTTGGCTCAGTTTCACGATACCAATTATCGTGATTCAAATCTGATGTTGCACGACGTTTTCTTGAAGCCGACATTTTATGAGTTTTTTCTTCAAATATAATTTTGTTATTGTATTTATTTCTGTTTTATAGAGATTTTTTATGGGACGATGGCTACGGTTTTCGGGGCGGCGCAAACTGATTCCCGTCCATGTCCTTTTGATGTGGAGCTACAACGGCAGCGTATGATAAAATCAATAGATTCGGATCTTGAAAGCATTGTTCAAGGGGGAATCAAAAACCACGTTCAATTTAATGGCTCGAAAACTCAATACTGTCTCATGTCGCTAACCATCAATGACACTTGCATCGAGGAAAGTGGAAAGTTTTCGGTTCTCAGTATGTGTACAGACCACATATAAAATTAACAAAATATTAGGATACATTGGCACTAAAACAAAACGAAACCATCGTCATCGTCACAGCTGTTATGAAATCGCAGAATACGTTTTTTCTCGGCAGGTTTTAAAAAATCTTTCTGACCATCATTTTGCTTTGCCTTACGCTTCTCTCGTCTTTTGATTTTAAGAATTTCTTCTGCCCGTTCCAGCGGGCACATAGATTTCTCAACATCTGATTCATCATCACTTACAACAATAAATGAATCCACAAGATATGAACCATAGTCTAGGGGTAACCTTTGGGAAAATATTTTCGAGGCATCATTTTATTGACGGTTCTCAGGAATCTTAAAACCTCCCCTTATGTGGCCGCAAAGGCTTCTATCAGAAATAATCAGAATGAATTGAATATTATTATGCATATATTTTGTACCTCAAAGATTTTAATTACACCCCGGTCATCTGTATTGACGATTCATTTTCTGCTTTGTCCTCATCAACCACAACCGAATCATGAATATATTGGCCAATTGTATGATCAAACTCATCTTCCATAGACGAACCACTTAGAAACTGCTTCAACCGACGTCTATAAACTCATTGTTGCACTTTTGTCGCAAGGGTGCATTTCTGGCCAAACTTCTACGAATAAGCTGCAAATGAAAACAAAATAAATTATAAGAAATTTCAATAAAAGCATTTTGTTATTAAATACTTCTAGGTTCATTTGTATCTCTGGTTTTCGTTTCTTTCGTATTGGAGAAGAGTCTTTGTCGTAGCTACTATCGGTATCACTAGTTATTAGGGGATACTTGTGCCGGCGCAGAAGTAATCAATCTCAAAGGGGACTTTTCCTTAACTTTATGCTCTGAAACTGGTTCAAATAATTCGTCGAATAGGTATGTCAGGAGAAGCCCTATGAGCGAATGTAGGAGTAGAATCATTTTTAGCACTTTCTAGAATTTCGTCGATAGAGAACTCTGATAGGTCATTAATGTAAATGTCTTGCAATTCGGGATGAACGCCTCAAAATGTATGGATCAATAGAAGTTTGAATGTCGTTAGAATATTTAGATGAAGATGTGCCTCCTGCTGTCGTTGAATTTACGGTAGTTGGTTTGTTTTTTAACTTTTCTTCAGTAAAAGAAAATAATATCGTCAGGAGTTGAATCATCCGAACCTAAGGTTGCCGTTATTTCCAATGGATTCACAGGGAATTTTTCTTTCTCGGTTGTAGAACTGTTTGCTAAATTTTTGTCCTCATACAAAAACGAAAAAACAATAAACAAAAATAAATTTCTTCAACGTTCTCAGTCTGTCATACTTCAGCAAACTCAATTGTCTTTGTCAAAAGCTACAGCGCTTTTCCGCTTGTCCTACATTAGCGCTTTTTAATAGATGGAATCATTTGAAGTTTCAGTCAATGGCTTAAGCCTTTACTCTGAATTTCTGTCTTCTGTGATTTTCTGTGCATGGTCAAAAGTTCTGTCAAGCCATATTTTTTAAATGAATTTGACATGACTTCGGACTAAAAATAACAGAAAATCACAGAAACTCAAAGTTAAGGAGCAGACCTATAATCGAATGAACCATCAATTCATTTATAGGGTTTGAACACTATAAACAGATATAAGGTATGCTCATTGCGTTTTGACAGATGTGGTGTGACGTCATCGTCATCTCGTTCTAATATAAGATAGAAGAAGGGAATACTATTTTATTGGATTATTTTTTTTAATTTTTCTATTTATACAGTTAATTTCACCTTCAAAAATTTGTTTAAATGGTTAATTCTAAAATACAGTCAACACTCAAGAAATAGTCTATTTGCAATAAGTCTAGATGCACAGCTTCAGCATTTTTTAAATGGTTTTCCAGGAACTTCCTTTCTGTATATAGATGTTCCTTATTGTTTTTAATAAAAATGTTTTCTAAGCCCCACATTAATAAACTAGCTGGGAGTTATCACTTACTCGTGATAAGCTAGGAGTTAAATTTCTGCCACTTACTAGCTAGCTAAGCCAACAAGGAAAGTGGTTCAGCAAAGGGTTAAATAATATAAGTAAATATACGTTCTAATTCACCAATTGTCTCTTAATACATGGTCACACAAGAGTTCGAAAGTTACAGGTGAGTTAAGCGCTGTTTTTATTAATATGGCTATAAAAGTATAACATTTTCAAAGAATGTATCACTTCGTTTCTAAGTACACCTTCCAACTTTTCATCCACCAACTAAAGCTGCAGGATGTATAAGGGTCATGGTACTGATTCTTTCTTTAAGGCGCCAGTTATAGCTTTCATCGAAATCCATCATTGAAACACAAATCTGTGAAATGGTGGAATATTTTCTGACAATTCGGTTAAAGCTATCATGAAATTTTCTTTCATTGAAAATTCCATTCCCCATTGGTGCGTTCTTTTATTAACCATAGTTAACAATGGTTAACTATAGTTAACAATGGTCGTTCCTTTATTACAAAATAGTTACGATTTGTAACTATATGACGTCATCACATCGTTCCTAAATTCAGTTAATTAGTGTCAAATAGTTACACTTCGTAACTAGTTCCAACTCATCTCAATGATATGAGTTGAAAGTGTTGATCTGTCAAAGCACATGTGAGAAGGTTTGTTTACAAAAAAATAATTGTTGAAGAATCAAAACAAAGCTTTAAGGTGAAGTGAAATGTATTAAAATTGAATTTTTTACAATTTTTAATGAAAAAGGAGATTATATTGAAGAAAAATAACATGATTTTATGGTAATTAACGATGAAATAAAGTTTTCTAATGTTTTCGTTTGACATATCAACAATATCTAACAATAAATCGTTCCTAAATGAAATGTAACAATTTCCAACTAAATCTAACAATGACACTTCAACAATTTTTTTTGACATAACAACCATAGTTAACTATGGTTAGTAAAAGAACGCACCACATACAAAAAACAACTTTGAGGTTATAGTCGATCATTGAACATAAAACTGACAGACCGAAACAGGAAGAGAAAGGAACGCATTTCATTGGAACTAATGTGTTCTACTTTTGGGAACAAAATATCAGCTGTTCATTGAAAAAGATTTTCATCATTGAAAAACAAAAAATGATTTTATATGAAAGTTGTAAAGAAAACTAAACATTTTTTTCATTAAAAAAATTATATAACTGACAACCATCATTTTGGTACTAAAACGCCATCAGTTTTATTTGTTTAAGTGCATCAAAATTGAAAGACAAAATTTTCAATGATGGTTTTCAATGAAAGCTATAACTGGCGCCTAAAGCTCTTTAAAAGTATATCCCTAAAGGTTAGACCGCACTAGGCGGAACTGCACTGCAGTGGAACTGCGATTCACAATAATTTGTATGAAATTTTATGAAGTTCAGTTGCCGCTTAGTGCGATATAGCTCCTACTATTTCATACAAATAATATTTTGCCGCGTCGTGAAGTTCAGTTCCGCTGCAGTTGTGTGCGGTCTAACCTTTACTGTATAGTCACTCTTAACTAAATGTCCTGAGCAAACACGACTGGTTTAAAGTATAATCGTTTTTATTCCCAGAAGCACTAATCCACAATTTCTTTCAAGAAATACTGATATGTATTTTAATTTTTGTTCACTATTTTTTTCTGTCCGGTGTATTAATACACCCCAAAACAGCACACACAACCATTTTCAAATTTTAAAATTCACTTTTTAAACGGAAAAACAAATCAAATATCAAAAACCAATTGAAAACTTCCAGTTAACAATCCCGCTTGTCAAACAGGGGGGTGGCGATGACGTCACAGCATAAGCAAGATGGCGAATTGGGTGTATATAATGAGCATACCTTATTTCTGTTTATCGTGGGGTTTGAATTTGATAATTTTTTTTTTGTAAACTAATTATTATATGATGGAAACCCCAAAATGTTTATTTAAGTATGTAAGTATTTTTGTTTTTGTGTATTAGCAGGAGTCCAACCCCTAATCCTTCCATTCGATCCGGAAAAATCAAAATTTCTTATCAAAAATAACAAAAATACTATGTTAAAAACAAAAACGGACCATCGATATTAGGAAGAATTATGTCATTCATCAGCAAATCGACAAAACACAATTGAGGCGATGAACTGATTTCACTTTCGAAAGCAATTAATTTGCTATTTTTTTAATTTCATTTAATTTATTATTTTTTTTTTTTTTCAAAAAAGATTTTTATGATATTTTTATTTGAGAGCAATTATCAAAATGTACCTAATTTTGCTGTCAAATACTGAGAAAACAAATTTGGATCTGAAGCCAGTCGCCTACTTGAATCAGATAACTCACCCAAGAGCAAAAGCATCAACATAGTTACACAAACCGCATCTGTTATGGCTCTTCCAAATCAACGCGACCAAAAACAAAACTTTGGCAAATCAAAATGTATTTGCATTGCGATAAACGAGTGCATTTAAGTTGAACAAACATAAAGCCTGATCCACATCTGTGTCGTGTGTGTTGTGTTGTGGAGTCGTGTGTCGCTATCGCTACAATGTATTTCTTATGCGTAGAACCCTATTTGTCTCGTTGTTGTGATGCAGTGTGGCGCATACAATATATGGAATGACAGCGATCAGGCTTAAGTTTCACAAATAATTCAACAAAATAAAATAATTTTAGGCGTGCTCCTTTTTCATTAGAGCCGAAATGAGGTAATTTCCGAATTTGGCAAACAAGTGTTTTCATTATCAAATTTGCTAATTTCATTTGACATCTCATTTCATTTTGAATTTGGAATGGCAGTTAGCCGTTTATTTTTGTTGTTTTCTCTGTCTGTTTTATGTTGTTGAGTATATAGTGTATTGATATTTTCATGGAAAAGCTTTTAAGAGCTTTTGAAATTGATTCCCGCTGGATGCATTCACCTAATTTCCAACCTAATTTCGTGCAAATGAGTTTGAAATTACCTCATTTCGAAATGTGATTTTGTATTGGAAATTAGGTAATTTCGGATCTCATTTGGGAATTTGCAACGAAATTACCTCATTTGGCCCAGTGAAAACGGCATATTAGCCTCCTACGGTCTGTCGAATTTACATATCGTCGATATGAGTCCGCATCAGTCCACTCTCCGAAGGAACTGAGCTATTTTTTCCCCAAAGTTGCTCAATTTAAAGCACTGCTGGCAACGATTAGTTTTGACAATTGAGTTTGTCTAATGCATTTGTCCTTTTCTAGCTTCCTTCTCGTTTAAATATAAAAAAAGACAGATATATAAAATTTATTTTTCACGACATTATCTCTTTCTCACTTGTTTAGCAGAAAAAAAAAACAGCAACACAAAAACCTGCGAAAAACGAAAGGAAAATCAAAAGAAGATAGAGAAAACTAAAGGCGTTTTTTTGCCACCACCGCACGATATTACAACTTTTTCGTCGTCGAATACGACGTATCTGCTTTTGCTGTCAAAAATAAACGCGGAGGAAAATTTTATCGCAACAAATTCTATTTCGTGTGCTGTTCTACAAGCAAATTAATAATACTGTAAATAATATTACATACATATGCATAAAACTTATTATTAACAAAAACAAGGAACTAAATTAAAAAAAGTTCTCTGCATCAAATAAAAGTTTATTCCTCGGAAAATGTTGCAATAATTGAATAACAACTCATACAAAAAAAAATTCATGTGCAAAAGAAAAAAGTGATATTTGCAGTGTGCGTAGTTCGGATATCAAGAAGTTAAGTGTGAAGCACAACAATTTGATTTTATTTTGTATTCGTTTCTATTAATTTTGGTTGACTTCTATTTTCTATTCCTATAGACAGCTAGAAAACAACATTTCTTTTTTAAAGTGATAAAAATAAATGTCGCATCGCGAAAATGTGCAGCTTAGAAATAACTCAGAAAGACTTGCAAGATTTATTAGAAATTTTCGAAAAAAAAGCATTCGAGGCGGGATTATGTGAGGAAAGTTCAACGGTAAGTTTATCTTTTTTCAATTTCCAAATAGAAAAATAAAACTTTGGCTCTGATTCTGGGCACAGTTACCTACATATATATAAATAACTGCATTCAAATTAAAATTCCAGTAATTTATTCAAAGCCAAGCTTGTAACTACCTATACTTTGGCAATAAACAAGTGTACCTATCGGAGAAGAATCATAGATTCTAAAAAAATTGTTCGCAAAACTTATTATAGGTATTCTAAAGCACAACGCTTATCTCTATACTTAGATCCGGACAACGTAGAAAGACGGTCGTAGGTACTCACTTTAAATAATAATATAAAACAGCAACCACCCAATTCTAGAGTCAAAGGTCCAACTAGGAATACAATTCGCCCTCTCAGAATGTCAGTACAATTTAAGTAAAAAGCCCAATAAACAATAAATAGATCTGTCTATGTACCTACATACCTGCCAAGTATTTATATTTGCTAGTTTATCGCCCACTGGCCGAAATTCGACCAAAAACTCACTCAAAAACTCATATTGACACTTGAAAGAAACTTTTATTTAGATTCAAATGGCGTGTTTAGGAAAGGGAGATTTGGGAGGGCCTCAGCAAAAAATCTCAGTTTGGCTGTCAAAATACTAAGGCAAAAATGTTTGACGGAGCAAAATCTCCGATATCTCTCTTTCCTGAACTCGCCTAAACAATTTTGTGAAAAATAATTATTGAAATGTATAAAACTGTGTAAAAAGCTTTTAAGAAGCAAACATTTTTGCTAAATAAAACACAAACTAACTAACAATTAGTTTAAAAAATTAAATACAAATTTTAGTTTTAAAATTTTTTTTTTTTAATATGCACAGTGATCGGTAGTGCAAAATCAAAAATGACCCACAGTGTGTAAATGCGTGTCTCAGGTATATTCTGCACATCTCCGCACCCATGACTTTCCAACCATACCTTTAACGTTTATCCAAATCGGTTGGATACTTTTTAGTACCACAAAATTTATCATATATAGGTAAATAAGTACCTATCTAATAGAAAATTTCTATCAAATTTTCCTTAAAGACTTGTAAAATTTGTGACAAGTTTAAAAAAAAAAAATAGATAATTTTCAAACAAGAATCCTTAACCATAAATTGTATTGTAACTTTAAAAAAAGAGCCAACGCCTGGGTAAACAGCATTATAATAATACCTAATACACAAAGAAAATACTACATATGGTAGGTGTACCAGTACCTGGCCCCCTAACCGATTTTCTTACTTTAGTGTCCTATAACAAATCTGTCTGACAAAGGGCCATATTGCGTTTGTCGATCGATAACCGCTTACGAGCGATCAACGATCGACAAATTGAGAAATCGGTAGTGTGGTTGTCGATTGCGTTCGACAGTTATCGAAAATACGATCGCTCGTTGTCGACCGCATTTTTGTGATCGACGGGGTCTATTCAACAAGTCAAAAATTGTTTAGGGACATTGTATATGAAAACTATAGTAATATCATCAGGAGCGCCGACTACTGAGTCACGTAGTGTCGAAATCCACCAACTTCTCTCAACACTTTTTGTTGAGGAAACAAATTTGAAAGTTGAGATCTAACTCTCTCACTCCCTTACAATATAACAAGACTTACTCTTTCTAAAAATTAATGTCTACGCTGTCAAAATCATAGAACATGTTGCAAACACATGCGCCACCAGCCGTACAAATCCAGCGAAAATAAAAACGACTCCATGAGAATACTATAGTTTTCATATACAATGGTAGGGATCAAAATGTGTTGTTTTTATTTAAAAAAATGTTTTTTTTTTATAAGTAAAATATATTTAATTGTTAATGATGTTTATAATTGGACTCTTTTGATCGTTACGTTATGTATGCGAATTAAATTAAAAGAATTCCATATTTTCACCCTACGTTTCGTTGAAATTTCTCAACTTCTTCAGGGGTCAAAATTTACTGAAACTTGGTAGATAACAAATTAAAATTAGATTTTTGAACATTGGATATTTTTAGTACAGACCATTGTATATGAAAACTATAGTATTCTCATGGAGTCGTTTTTATTTTCGCTGGATTTGTACGGCTGGTGGCGCATGTGTTTGCAACATGTTCTATGATTTTGACAGCGTAGACATTAATTTTTAGAAAGAGTAAGTCTTGTTATATTGTAAGGGAGTGAGAGAGTTAGATCTCAACTTTCAAATTTGTTTCCTCAACAAAAAGTGTTGAGAGAAGTTGGTGGATTTCGACACTACGTGACTCAGTAGTCGGCGCTCCTGATGATATTACTATAGTTTTCATATACAATGTACAGACCTACTTGCTTTTAAATTCTACATTTATGATTTTAATTTTCGATTATAAAAATAATCGAAAATTAAAATCATAAATCTTTTTCACTTAACCCATTGTATATGAAAACTATAGTAATATCATGAGAAGCGCCGACTACTGAGTCACGTAGTGTCGAAATCCACCAACTTCTCTCAACACTTTTTGTTGAGGAAACAAATTTGAAGGTCGAGATCTAACTCCCTTACTCCCTTACAATCTTACAAGACTTACTCTTTCTAAAAATTAATGTCTACGCTGTCAAAATCATAGAACATGTTGCAAACACATGCGCCACCAGCCGTACAAATCCAGCGAAAATAAAAACGACTCCATGAGAATACTATAGTTTTCATATACAATGCTTAACCATGCTTTGATTGTATTCATAATTTATTTTAAGTTATATTTTTATAAAAAAATAAACTATTTTATTGCAAACTTCATGAAATAAATAAACAATCCAGTCTGAAAAAAACAATCTGTCAAAAGTCAAGGTATGAATTCACAATTTATACTTTTTCATTCACAATGTATACTTTTTCATTCACAATAACCCATATAATAGTCGATCAAGTTACGCAAACGCAATACCGATTGAGAAATCATTCGATGGTGATGATCGTTGAAAGTGCGATCGCTGATCGACAACCGCAATAGGGCCCAATATATAATTTAAGAACATGTTGTTTATGAAATCGAAGGTAACTGTTGTACTGCAATTAAAACTAAAATAACTTTTGTCATGAAAGTGCTTTTTCACCAGTATCCGGCCACCGAAATTCCTTTCTAACATGTACATACTGATAAGATAGGATCAAAATCTGGCAAAAGGCAAAAATACTAAAATTTAACGCTGTAGCTACAATTGCCGGATATAATAAACAGCTTGTTCCGAAAACCGGCCAGAGAATTCATTATAGATTTTTGCTCATAATTATGATGAAAAATAGTATTTTACTCACTCTTCTATTAATATAAAGATCATAACTTAGTTGTTAAAGAACAAACGAGAGAACAATTGGTCTCTCACTTCAAAATTTAGTATCCTGCCACTTGGCCGGTTCGTCTACCAAATAGGTAGTAGAAATCGAACAGTCTTTCTTTCAATTTGTTTTGTTTTCAATCAAAACAGTATGTTTTTTGAAAAGTTTGATGATTTAATGCGATAAAGGTACCTATTGGTGCCACAAAATTTTAAAGTCGAACTTTAAAAAGAAATAGGTAATAGGTACAAAAGGCCTGAAATCGATTCAAAACAATAAGTTTTCAAATAGTATTGTTATGCTCAGTCTCCACTCGTCATTCAAAGACGCAAATTTACACACTTCTTTTCCTGCACCTTAAAGGTTTCATCGTACCTATTTAAAATAATTAAAAAAAAAAAACATTCATAATAGAAAAAAAGACTTACACCCCTATTGCCATTGTCAATCATAGATTGATAGTTGATAAATACTGAAATTCTATATTAATCAATCCAACCGCTAAAAGTTTTGGTCATTTGATAATGATGCATGCCGTCGTTAATTACAAGAAAATTGTCAAAAATCGATGAATTGTTGATTAGATTTTGAATAAATTGCCTACTAAAATGCAAAATTTCAATATTTATCAACTATCAATCAGTAATTGACAATCGCAATAGGGGTGTTAATTTATGGCGTTTACCGCAAAATTATTTCAAATTTCAGTTTTGTATGGAAAGTATAGATTTTCTATACAAAAGATGTCATCTTAATTTTCAGTTGGGAATTTTCTACTCAAAATTCAGAAAAAAAGTAAGTAAACTTCCATAAACGTAACTGAAGTTCATCTCACTTTTTATGACAGCTGGCCATTCAGAAGCACTAAATTCAGAAATCTGAAAATTAATTTCAGTAAATCTCGAAAAGATAAACGGTTCTAAAGATGAACAGTTCTGAAAGAATAAAATATTTTCACCATTGCAGTGGGTCAAAAAATAGGTACTTGCAAATATGAAAGCTTGATTTGAACCCGCGATGCGGGCCACCCAAAGCACTCTAAAGAATACTATCTATAAAGTGGTCCACTGAAGTGGGTCAGAAATCCACAATCAGTGGGCCAGAAGTCCACAAGATTTTTGGGTGGGTGGACTTTTTTTAGTGTGGAATTTTGAAATTCCACAGCACATAAATTGGAAGCGATGTTTTCAAGAATAAATAGTCAATTTTGTACCCTGCCCAAGGCTCCCAAAAATTTCAAACTTTGCAGACTTGAATTTATTTTAATTTTAAGAATTTCAGATAGATTAAAAAAATGTTTATTCTTTCTTTATTTGTTTAAACACAACCTCACTTCAGAATTTCTCTATCAGGTCAGGTTTTCGAAAAATTCCAGCTTAAAAATAAAAGTATTTTTGGTTTTGTTTTCAATAGTTGATGCTACGTACATATGTTAGAACGTGGGTATTTTTGTTTGAAAAAACTACGTAATGATTTCTTTTTTCGACCCTAAGGGGCCAGTTATAGCTATCATTGAAAACCATCATTGAAAATATTAACTGTCAATTTTGAGAGATTTGGAAGAAAAAATAAATGATTATTTTGATGCCAAAGTAAAGCTAATTGACGTAATATTTATATCTAAGTAAAACAAAATTCAATTTTGCACTATTTTTCTCATAAAATGACTTTTAATTTTTCAATGATGAACTACCTTACCATTGATCATTGAAAAAATTAAAAGTTACGTTATGGGGAAGATATGGATCAAAATGAATTTATTTTTTGGAGAAATCATTTTGAAGTCGTAAGCTATATTTCTGCATTAAAATAATCAATTATTAAACTTTCGAAGGGTCTCAAAATCCACAGCTAATTTTCTCAATGATGGTTTTCAATGAAAGCTATAACTGGGCCCTAAGTTATTATTTAAACCCTAAGTTAACTCTGGATTAACTAACTTTGGTATTCTATCTTCCTTGTTTTGTAAGTCTGCATTCATCCTCCACTTAAAAGCTGCTTTTTGACATAACAGTTGACAAATCTATTTCCAGAGTTAGCTAACTCTACTTTGACTCATCTCTGAAAAACTGGGACCAAGAGTATACATACAAGTTTTCTTCTTCAAATCTCACTTTAAACCATGCCAATATCTCTTTTAAATACTTTCCGAGAAACCTTTTATGAGTTTCTAGTTTTCTTAAGACTACTTATGTACATACATAATGTACATAATTTAAACAAATTCAAATTTGGTAGAAACACATACAGAGATCTTTAACAGAACCTAGGTACCTAGTATAATAATAGAACTAATTTATTTTTCTGAGTTTACCTTTTAGCGGCAGGTTGAGCCTCGTGCGATCCAATTGTTCATTTTATTTATTTCCAAAAGCTTCACAGATGTGTAATCTACCCCAATATTCTTGAATATGCTCCTTCTACAGTTTAAAAGACATTTTAAAATATTCAAAGTGTTGTTTCTTATTATGTTTTAATTTAGTACTATTTTATTATTTATTGTAAATACTTAAATTAATTTTGTATTTTATTGGATAACATTTGTTATTTTTAGTATTTGAAACTGCGATAAAAACTTGAGTCAAGGTTCTAGCAAAAAAAAACTTATGTGACGATGAGGGAACTCAGTTTTATTTTCTTGTATTACCCCCTTTCCGTCCCGCAGAAGCTTCTTATAAAAAGGTCAATAAAATAGTTTTGGCAAATAGATTCACTACAATGCGGTAGGGCTGCGACATTGCGAAATGGGTAAATTATGCTGATTTCGATCTGAATGCTGAAAAGACATAAAGTTCCATTACAGACATAACAAGTACCTACAATTTTAGGAATCTACTGCTGAGGAACGTAAGGGTTCTGGTTAGACACATAAAGGATGTTTATCAATCCAAGGATTTACAACCAAACAATTGTTCTACTACATGAAAATATATTATGTACTTACAAAATTTATGTCAAGCTTCTCCCACTCGAAACTGCATTCCACTTAATGAAAACAGAAATCAGACCAATTTATTGTACAGCTATCTGCCTACATAAAACTGGTGGTCGTCGACGAGCATTATTTCTTTGCCTTTTGCCGGTATAATGATTTTATTTTATGGTCTGGTCTTTAGTCTGGTGTGATGGAGCGGCAGATTATCGAAGGTTCCTTTTCTACTTTCATTCGCTTTTTATTAAATTCCAATGTGTGTACTGAACCCACAACAAATATCTCGAATCTTGAAACTAAATCCGTGTGATTTCTTTTAGACCAATTGCTGCAGTTGTAAATTGGACGAAGAGAGTGTAAACTCACTCGATAAAGATGTGAGACTTCCAAGTGGGCCATGTGTTTACTATTTCAAAAGTTGTAAACAGTAAACAACAAAACAGAAAACAAGAAAATGAATATAATATGTATGTGTTTATATTTTTTTTTTGCGTCACCACTCTGTGATTGGAATTGAATTTCTGGTTTCGATTCAAGTTCATAGTTTGTTTGTTTGCAAAAATATCTTTATTTTCGTTATGGGTAAGCGCATATAGGTAGTATGTTTTGAAAACGGCGACGTATCGTACTTGCACAGCAAATATACAATAATATTTGCCATAATAATTTTCCAAAGAGTTTTATATATTATACAATTTTGTCTAGGCATACGAAATTTCTGATGAGCTCATTATGTGACGTTCTATCATATTGATTTGATCTTGACCTAAATTTAAACATACCTACAATTTAATATCAGAATGATTTTTTTTTGTTTATTTGTAGTTATTGCCGTTTTTTTTGGAAAGAAATCGTGTATATGAATCTAATCTATTAACCTAGCCAAATGCGACACAAGCTCAAATGCTAACCGGAATGCTTTCGCTAACATATACCTATTATGTGAGGAAGTAATAATTTGTTTTTTTTTTGTTTATCAGATTTTTGTTAAAGTGTTTTGAATCGTTTTTTTTTTTAACAAATGAATAAATGATTGTTTTTGTTTTAAGTTTATTATGACAAGTATAAATATGAAGTATAATTACTTCCCATTGCATAATTCTTATCGAAACGATTGCTCACAGTACAATTTTACCGAGCATTTTTTCTTTTTTCAAAATCGGTTCACAAACAGTGAATTTCATTGACCCGCTACAAAAACAAAATGCAAGTTGCTCAAAAGAGTTTTAGAATCTGAGCGAATGACTATCATAATTTACAATAATAATAATATACCCACAAGGAAATTGTCTGTTCGGCTGGTCTTTTTTGCAAAATACGCGGAACGAAAATGAAAACTTGGAACAATGTGTATTGTGCATTTTTCATTTCTGTCCTTAGAAATACTTTCCTAGGAGAAGATTGTTGATCTATTTTAACCTTTAACGATAACAGGAACTTCACCTACATTTACACCAGTCTGGTAATGTATTTTATTCATTAACACTCTTTTCTAAATTTTCTAATTTCTTCTCGTTCTTTGTAATCCTTATTCTTCTTAGACCCAGTTTTTCAGTGTTGGGTTAAACCCGAGTTGGTTAACTCTGAAAATAGATCTGTCAACAGTAAGGTCAGGAACCTGTTTTAAATTGATGATGAATGCAGAATTCCTTAAAAAAAACACGGAAGATAAAATATCATCAACATTTTTTGAGTTATTCCAAAGATAACTCACCAAAATTTGATGAGTTAACTCGGGTTTAACTTTAACCCCGCAATGAAAAACTGGGCCTTAGTTGCCCTTAGCAAGCTTGCGTATTTTATTTACTAATCGCTTGTATCTTGAAACCTAATCAATTTATAAAAATGAACTGATAAACAAATGCCAATGATTTGTTTACTTCAACGTTTGTTATTAACAATAGCTGAAGATTGGTTCATATTAAAAACTGCACCTTGATTGTGCTGCGATAAGAGTTTTGCCTTATCATAAAACTTTGATAACATGCCTTAAATAGCTGCTGCACCCTATTGGTAATGAAAGCTCGTTTCGATCCCTTTCAATTATTATTATTATAAAATGACCAAAGCTGACCTCATGACACAAATAAATGCCTTGTTAACACTGACAACAACTTATGTAAACATACATTTAATCAACAATTAACCTTAAAATTTTAAAGTTAATACAATAATTTCTCACAAATGCTTTTTGTTTGTTTTGTTTTCATATTTTTCAAACTAAATGCGATTAATTTTGTCAGTGCGATAAAATTAAATTAAAAAAAATATTAACCTCGGGAACACATGCCTATCTGTCTTGTGTTCATGTTAAAACCCTTACACAGTAAACTTAAAAAGTATTTAAAATACGTTTCAACAGTTAGTGTCCGCTGATTAGCTATTGGCTATGTGCACTTAAACCCGTGAGCTAGCTTAATATATATTTGTTTAGTTATTATGAACCTTTATTATAATAAACTTAGCGCCATGAAATACAAATGTTATCATGCAATTACCTATAGATTATAAAAGTGATTTTTTTTTTGTTCATGTTTCACTTGGAAACACATTGAAGATAGTTTTTAACTAGAAATGTAATTTTAAGGTTAACGTACATTTATATGTAGTTGGTTTAAAATGGGGTGCTCAATGCCATAAGCCACATCGATCGATTACACAGATCGGACCGCTTTTAAAAATGTATCATATAAATAAAATGCTTGAGGTCGTATGCAGAACGTTGTTGCTATTATTGTGGTAAAAATTATGTACTCTAGTTAAAAAACAAAGCTAAGGCCAATTCTTATTTAGGCAAAAAAAAAAAACAATTAATAGTATTTATATTTACCTTAATGTAAAAAAGCAAAAACTGTGTTGAAAATACAGTTTTCAAGTTTTGTTTATTTTGATGGGCTTTAGGTCAAATGAAACAAATTTATTTATTTTCACGACGTTTCGTCCATGACTATGGACATCATCAGGTGAAAACAATGAGTTTCTATATTTGCATTGATAAATATAAAGATTACAAAAATTGTTTACAAATTTTTACACAAACAATATATAAACTTACATTTGTAACATTTATATTGCACTTTAAAACAAAAATTTATTTCAATTCAGTATGAAGTGGAATTGACAAGTAACAGCCATATAGATTTAAATTTATATAAACATGATCTTGGTAGTAGATCATTTGTCAAACCTTTTTCCTCCCCTACCTCTCCAGCAGGTGTTTATATTGCGGGCTTACTTCTTCCATGTCAGTTCGTCGGTTCATCGAATTGTCAGCGTTGATGATATACCTGTCTCAACACCCTAAACAGACGATTTTCAACACAGCATATTTACATACATACATATTATTGTGAGTTTTATTTTGAAATAACTTGGGTTCTATGGAGCTATGAACGTTTTTGTTTTGTTTTAGGCCAAAAAAATGTATGTATGTTTTCTTTAAAAACTAAATAGTTAGAGCTTTAAGGGCATCAACCTTTCACTTCATCCTGACGGGATGAGCTTAGGTACACTAAAAGTCCCCGCCCTAAATTTACTTTTAAGAAGTGTTGCCACCATGGCCACAGTGGTAACACTGACATACTGGAGATCCCTCCTTACCAGGTTATAAAACGAAATTCCACTTGGCTTATAAATCAAAAACCAGACAACGGACGATGACGTTAAATATCTCTTGTTGGAATCAGAATACTTCAATCCACAGAAATATATTCATTTTTGGACTCTCCCCCAGCCTTGTGTGCTGGGGGCGCAAAATACCCTCGGTGGATGAGGGTTTTTAATTGTCAGAAAACAATGGTTATTATATAAATATTCATACAAGTTTAAGATGAGTGTCGACGCAGAATTTCATAGTCCATTTTAATCCATGTATTTGTTTTTTTGTATAATCGCTTTCAAAATGGGTGGAGGCGAAATATATCAAACCACTATATATTTGTCTTGGTATAATCTAAGCATATGGCACATGACTTTAGGGTAGTTTTTAATGCCCAATCTTATGCAATCAAAATAAATAAAATACAACTTTTCTAAAAACAGCTATATTCCTTTTATAAAATGGTAACTCAATTTTCAGTGAAACGAGCATAATATTACCAAGTTCTAAGTTCAAATGGTATGGTGATGAAACTTGGCACACATGTTTTTTTTGCCATAAGAAACAAGAATCAAAAAATGAAAAGTAAAATTTAAAACACAGTACCGGTAAAAAAAGGTTTTTTTTTCAGGGCTACTGCCTCTTGCGAGGAATTGACAAATCCTCCAAGAGTATCACTTGTCACGAATAAGTGCTTCTCGTCTAGCCGTTCGGATTCGGCATAAAATTGTAGGTCCCTCCCATTCCTGTCGAAAGGCGCACACAGGAATGGTTGCGAGTTGTTAGTTACTAGGCCCTGGTTCTTCATGAGCCGTTGTGCCACCCGATTTATTTTATTTTTTTTTTATTACCGGTAAACTCCTCCCAGAATAAGTACGTTGATGAAAGTTGGTAGGAATGTTCCATTTTTTATTATGCCATGAATGAAAAAAAGATATATCAAATATCTATTGTATTGGGGTTTTTGATGGAAAATGTTTTATCTGCTCTGCGACAATTACTTTCTTAATTGTGATTGTATCGTCTTAATTTTACTTAAATTGGATTCAGCGTTAAAAAATACTTTAAAATCATGTACCATATTATATACCTATTTGTACCTCGATTACATAAAAATAAAATGTTAGGTTTATAACCCATTTCCTTTCGCCTCAAAAAAACACGGCTGCACGGCTGGAACCAATATATTTGAATTGATCTTTATAAGTCTTAGTTCTAACAAAAAATAAAACATTTCTACCAACTATCATCAACATACCAGTTTTGGTAGGGGTTTACTGGTAGTAGTAATCACCCTTTCACCCCAGATATTTTCATGGACTCTTTTGCTTTTTATTTCTTATGAAAAATGAACTATGTATGTGTTCCAAATTTCATCACCATACCGATGGAACTCGGTCATGTGTTTATAAAAATAAAACAACTTTTTCCAGGGATGTTGTATTGCATTTACATTGGTTTTATAAGATTGGGCACTAAAAACTACCCTAAATTCAGAGTATATAAAGACAAGTATATATCGGTTTGACATCAATTCACAACCCCTCTCCCTCACTTGGAAGCTTTTATGCAAAAAAAAAAAGTCATGGGTTTAGGTAGGCTTCTGATATGCTCTCAGGTCTGCAAGTGCTGCCACCGTGGCAACATTGTACCAAAGCTCATCCTGTCAGAATGAAGGTTTGACCTAAAATATGGCCTTAACGCCCTAACTAAAAGTCTTTTACCAATTTAAGAATAATCATTCAATGCGGTTGTACAAACTTTACTCCATTTCAATTTATGTTTTAATTATGTTTTTACTATCAGTAAAGCAAGCTCGTAAACAAAGAACAGGCAAGGGAAGCCCTTACAAAAAAAAAAAAAAAAAAAAAAACCGTAGACAAAAAATGAGTTGCACATTGTCCATATCTCCACTTATATATAAGTCGATTCCCATTTTTGAAAAGAAAAAGATCATCTATTAATTGCGTTATTCTCATTACTAAATTGACTCTGATAGTGACAATTTAGTCTTATATAACAAAATATTACAATTATTTTAGGTTTGTATCTTACCGTTCACTTTTATATTCGCTACAAATAATTTTGAACCTACATACAAAAAGTCGTGACAGTAATGTCTTGCAATACACATACAGACGATTATAAGTTTGTTTGCAATGGACAATTTTTTGTTGTTTACTTCAATGTGTGGAATCCTTTCAAATAATAAATGTTTGTTTTATGAAGGAAACAAGTTTAAGGCACATTGAGTTATAAGACAAATCTTGAAAACCTGTCCTGTTTGAAGTAATTGCATCAAAACCTTTGACAAAATGGGCACGACTGGTTCGCACAAACTTGCTCTCTTAGCTATCAACCTGAATGTAGCTTAAAATTGACAATGTGTATATATAGTGGTTCTTAAACATTATGATATCAAGTTTTAAAAACAATTTAAAATATAAATTACTTTAAATTATTATAAATTACTATAAAGGAGAATAGGCAAAAATATATGGGACCTGGTCTACCTAGTGGCCAGAAACGAGACCTTTGAAAATTATTAGCTACTATGGAATGTACACCAACGCACGAGTATTTTTTTATCCTAAACAATGGGAGTTGGCTAGAATAAGCGACCAAAAGAGCAAGAAAAACACTTTGAAAATCGAATAAATATAGACGAATTGTTTTATATTTTGTAATATATTGCCTAAACCCCATGGTTTATAGTTCTGTGTCCATATTAAAAAATGATGCTCTTGAACTAAGCTTTCTAACGTTGTATATCTCAACTGTGGGCATAAGACGCACCATTATTCCTATTCATTAAATCCGCTAAATCGAATAATAGGATTGTTCAGAGGTTTTTTCAGATTAGAACAGAACAGAGTAGAACAGAAACGTCAGACAAGATAGAACAGGCAGCTGTCTGTCAATGTAATTGTCAAAAAAAAAAAATCGAGTTTGGTGAATAAGCAAGAAATACTTTTTATTAAAAACAATTAGAAAAAGTATTTATTTAACTACACAATTTAATTTAATTTATGTTGTTTTTTAAATATTTATTTGTTTGTTTCCAAAGTAAAAGCACAAAGAGCCACGAAATTTGTTAAAAAATATCAACTTGCAAGTGACAGCAGCTGATTTTGACAGTTGTCACAAACCTGTTCTAAGTTGTTCTACCTAAAAAGTAAGAACAGAAAATCCTGTTCAATTCTGTTCCAAACTGTTCTGAACAGCCTCACTGAACAGCAAATCAGAACAGTTTAGAACAGAAAATTCTCATTGAACAGCAAAACCTTGTACTTTTCTGTTCTAAACTGTTCCAAACTGTTCGGAACAACGTCACTGAACAAAGCTAAAAAAAGTAGAATTTTCGTACTATTAAGCGAGTTATTCGCCAACCATGATATTATTCGCTGTTATTGGCCATTGGTATAAAAGTTCCTTTATTTCCTGTTAATGGCTTAAGAAGTTAGAGCTCCAAATGAAGTGTGCCATCTGATTTGTTTGATAAATATATATTTACTAGCTGACCCAGCGAAATCCGTTTCGCCCAAATTGTTAATGTAATAAAAATAATAATTCCGAGCCTGGCACATGCTGCTTGATGTACTTAATTCGGTCAATTGAAATTCTGCATTCAAAATTCTTTTAAATGCAATAACAATGTCGACGTGTTTCAATCAAACCGCAGTGATTGACGTGTCAACCCGCTTTTTTATTGAAGTGCTTTATGGTAAACAACGTTTTTTCGTTCTATTCTCGGCCGGGTACACGTACCAAGCGGGTACACGTACCACGTAGATACAATTGACCATGTGAAAAACATGGACAATCAAGATTAATGGCACAAACATCCCGCAATTGTCCGTGCGACTTATTAATTCTCATAGCGAAAGCGTGATGCGCGGGAAACTGAAGGCGACGCTTAGATACGAATGGCAGGTCGCTCGTTCATCCATCAGGGATTCGATGGATTTGTATGAATGTAACTCTTCGGCGATATGATTTTGACTGAAGAAATTCAAATGATCGTCATCCTAGTTTTTCGCAGACAAAATCGCTCGTGCCCTCAGTTAATTATGGCAACAATTCGGTGGAATTTGAATCACGACATTGCCCACCGGCAACAATTGCCTGGAGAACTCTGCCATTTCGTAAAGCAACTCGCGTGTTTGTTTCCAATAGCAATTTCTCACATATCCCCATAAGGCCGACGCCTTCGGGCAAATGTTCCGATTTTATGTTGAAATGACAGGCAGCGTATGAAGAAAATAACCCGACAGCACAATCATTGCGCCACTGAAACGTCTTTCATCATTTCGTACATCTTTAAAAATGCGATTTGGGGCTTCCCATGCACGTTTGTCAGCCATTGGGCACTTGTATGTGGTAATATCACATTGCTGCAAATACTTTCGCCATCACAGACTTCTTTGAAATGGTGCATGTAGGTTCTTTATCAACTTGCAGTTTCTACGGCTATTTCAATGTAGAATGGTTCGACCCCCTTCTTACAACGTAGTCAAAATTAGTGAAAACAAAAAAAGAAAGCATCAAAAAAGAAAATGCCACCATTTCCGTTATCGAATGCTTGTATCAATTCATTGAACACCTTGACTCAATACGACTCGATAAAATCCATTTCTCGATCGAGTTCTCGATTAAATGCGAAGAAATCCACAAAAACTTCCCGGATTTCCAATTTTCCTGTAAATTTCCGTAATATTCCTCTCATAGTGTCCTTCCTTGGATCAATACAAATCCATCAAACCCAAAATTGTTAAATCGTCAAACGATTCATTCTCGAGAGAATTTTTTTCCTAAACCTTCGCGGAGCATTTACGAACAAACACCCAGAAGGATGTATCCAATTTGGTCCAGTCGTTTACAAGTTTTAAGCATCCGTGCAAACCACGATCCATTTTTATATAAATATGTTTATACAAAAAATCAAAAATTGTTGGAGCCGTTTTATTAAAAATTAATTTTGTATGCATACATACATATGTATATACAAACTTTTTTGCACATTTTCAAAAATAAAATCTGGTATGCCAACATTTAGTATTTAATAAAATACAATTTTACACAAAATAAAAAAAATATTCACTAGCCCGTTTTCAAGATATAGAATGGGTTATTTTTTTAAAAATCCAAAAATTATTTTTTCGAAAATTTTTATATGCAAAATTATTTGAATTGTGATGGAGCTCTTGCATTTTAGTTGAAATCGGTGTAGTAGTCAACGAGAAATTTCAAAACCAAAAATCGGTTCTTTGACAGGTACCGTTAATAACCGGTATTGGTTACAAATTTTGTTAACAAAATATTGACCTTTACCTTGAAGCCGTTTTCGAGAAAATAAGTTTTTTTCTTAACGGTTCTTCAACATTTGTATGGAAGGTACCGTTATTTTTGAATTTAGAAACACCTAGTTTTAAAAATATTGACCAAGTCGTTTTTTAAATATTTAGTTTAAAAAAAAAAAAAATGATTTTTTTTTTATTTTCAATAATTTTGGTTCACAATAATGTTTATACTTTTTAGAAGATTTACCATACAAAAATGAAAAATTTCAACAACCGTTTTTGAGAAAATCAAATACCAAAAAAATGGTTGCACTGGAGGTACCAAAAATAAGCAAATTTTGAAAATAAAAACTGAATGAACAACAACCACTTGTTATATTAAAAAGTAGCATTTGCTTATATTAATTATTTGATTTTTTTTAACAAAATCTTCGGACCCGTTTTTGAGAAAAAAATATAATTTACTTTTTTGGCGAAAAAGACTAAGAACCAAGTTTGAAGAAAATCACTCCAGCCGATTAGGCTGTAGGGGCGACAGACAGACAGACAGAATTGCGAGACCTACTTTTTTCGCGTTCTCTTCCATCGTTAAGTTAGGGAAAACTATTATCTCGAGTTCGATTTTGTTACGAATCCATAACTTATAGTACCTACATACATACATACATATGTATGCACTTATAGATTGCACTTGTAGGTTGTAAATAAAAATTAATTATCTACAAAAAGTCGATATAGTTTCTTTAATCAATAAGGTTCTGTGTAAAATAATTGTAAACCTTTTGTCATCCTTAAATTACTTTGTTGCAAACTGAACAGCAAAGTGTTAATAAATTGAACGTCGAGCATATTATTTTCTCTTAAAAACCCCATATTTAATGAACAAAAGTTTCCTATAATTTTAAGGCTTGCCTACGGCTATCGCTTCACTTTTGCATACCTCATATCGTTGCTGCTGTACATTCTCCCTATTGCTGCCTCATTTTCTTGTTGAACAAGGTGAGGGGCAAAAAAAAACACGTTCCCAAAGCAAATACATCAGATCAAGAATGCATTTTTACATACACAATTTTTACATATCGAACTGCAGCACACTGTCGAAGACGCCTATTTGTCGCTCATCGGCATCATCACCTCCGTCTCCCAATACCACTCGGAACAGTTATACACTCTTTGCACCATCAAAAGTGAGTGCAGCACATCGCTGGATTTAAATAATGCAAAGATTTCTTTATTGACCCAAAATGCACTTGCGTTTTTCGCTGAATACTTTAGTGCAAAGCTACTAGGCGCCCAGTATAGTCTGTTACCATCAATATCAATGAAGTTCTTGTCGCACGAAACACCCTACCACAGATCTATATTTAGCCATCAAAAGCTGTCTGTAGCTGACGTCGTGATAGTCGTGAACAACAGGGCAGAAGGCACACATTTTTTATAATAACCATGGAAACGACTGCACTCCCTCGAGCTCAAGTTGTTGATGCAATAGCTTCTGACGACCGAACGACGACGACGGCGCAGCGTAAGGTTCAAAGTCAACATTGTTTCATTGACCTCATTGCTGAGGAGTTTGTATATTTTTTCTTTCTAAATGCGGTGTGGCTGCTGCTGCTTAAAATATATGAGGAATTCAATCGCGCACTTGGGTTGGCATCCGGTTGCTGGGAGAACAGTAGCAAGTGGTATTTGTAAAGGTAAATTCTTCTGGCATTCCACAAAACAGAAAGGAATCGACTGATAAAAAAGCTACAAATGTGATGATGATAAGAACAATGACGGCAGATTCCTCATTTAATGTCGTATGAAACTTTTATAATTCCTGTTCTTATTGCAGAAAGTATTGCATTGCAAATACTTGTCGAGCTTTTCTCAGAAATCATGTTGACCTTAAAATTTGCACACACACGTGCTTCGCATTGATAAATGTGTTTTGGTTACGGCATTATTATGGAGCGGCAATATTGCTAATTTTGTTATTAAATTTGTATGAATGTGTTTGTAAATTATATTTTTTTCCTTTGAGATTGGCTTTGAATTTAATACATTTTTTGTTTTTCTTTTGATCTTTTTTTAGAATTATGAAAAATACAACTTTTTCAAATCTGTCCAATTGTACACACATTGTAGTATGAATATCAAAGCAGATTTTATTTAGTTTTTCTTTTGCACGATAACAAACTTTCTAGATAGGTTTTTTTTTTTTATAATTATTACGCTACATGTAGTTTTTCTACTTATGAGTGTTTTTTATAATACAAATTTTCTATATACTACTGAAATAAATGAATAAGGTTTTCTACTTACTATATGTAGATTCATGGGTGGTTAATGTAGTGATATAAAAGGCGTAGTGATATTAAATTAAATAAACTCTGCTTGTGCTGACTTCGAGTCTTTGCGTATTTGTTGTGATTTCTAATGTAATGATTTAAAAGATAAAATATGTTAGTAATAAAAGAAAAGAAAGAGAACTAAGCAAACAAAACGTCTGGGATGCATTTTTTACAATTATATAGAATACATTTTTTAAAATATAAATTCATAAATATCCAACTGACCTGGAACTATTTTGTACACAATTCACAGGAACAAGACATCACGAAAAAATGCGAAAGCCTCTTTAAAGCCGACTACAGCCTAATTGAGTTGGATAACTCCAATGGGGCTCTTAGTCCCCGATATCCTAGTCGGATTTTCATACCTGAATTCGAAGCCAGCCATTCAAATAGGCCAAGTACAAGTTCTGGCATCACAAATGGATTTTCAAAGCCGGTTATGAATGGCCTTGCCAATGGTATTCAAGCATATGTCACTTTTGCCAACACCTCAACTAGCCTTCCACAACAACAGAAAACTATTTACGAAGATCTTTATGATGCTGCTAAAATACGTGAACTCATAACGATGGCGAAATATGCGAGATGTAGACAGCGATTCACTGTTCCTGTGATAATGTATAAAGGAAAATACATTTGCCGTTCGGCAACGATATCGGTCATGCCAGAAACATATGGACGAAAAGTGGTTGATTATGCTTATGACTGTCTGAACGGAGGTGGTGCCAGCACTACTGGCCTCACAAGTAGCAGTAGCGGTAGTAGTAGTGTTGCCTTATCCACAACCGAGGACGATAATAACGATCCCACTGACGAATCCCTCGTTAATCAAGCAGCTGAACCCTTACCTTTTTCATACGATGAAGTAATTAAAAGTGACATTCAATTGCTAAAAGCATTAAACGTCTCCACCATTGTCGACCTAATGGTGGAACAACGAAAAGTGAAGTACTTTATGACGTAAGTTTTAATAGAATTTTGCAAAAAAGCTTAACTTGATTTAGATTTTCTTGATAGTGTTTCATCGTCTGAAAAGGCTGACCCAGAAAACCATTACGAACAGTTTAATATACTTTCGTTGCCATATCCCGGCTGTGAATTCTTTAAGAAATTCCGTGACAACAACTATATAGCAAAAAACCTCTTCTTTAATTGGAAACAAAGTTTCATTGATGCCTCATTGAGTATTCCTATAAATGGACCTGCCCATGACATCGATATTAACTGGCAGGAATATAAGAAATGGGATTTGGTTTTGATAACACAGAACTATTTAAAAGCAACACTAAAGTGTATTCAGGAAGAGACTTCGGGTGTTTTGATACATTGCATAAGCGGTTGGGATCGAACTCCGTTATTTATATCACTTGTGAGACTGTCTTTATGGGCGGATGGACTTATACATCAATCGCTTAGCCCGCTACAAATGACTTATTTTACTGTGGCCTATGACTGGTATTTGTTTGGACATCAGCTTCCAGATCGGCTGAGGCGTAGTGAAGATATTATGTTCTTTTGCTTCCATGTGCTAAAATACATTCTCGATGATGAATTTAGTGCAACAGAACAGAGGTTAGTGTAGAGAATTATAGCTCGCTTGAATTTTGATTGTATAAATGAGATTTTTTTAGTACTAATTACAGAAGGCGTACAAAAACCACCAGCAGCAGCGGCAGTAGTGTTGTTGTTGTACGCTCAGATGGCGGTGATGAAGATACACCCAAAGAGTAAGTTTGTATTCCTGTAAATTAATATGCGTAATCCCTTGGACATGCCAACAAGAACATTCCAACAAGATTCAGAATAAAAATATTAATAAATATCTTAAAAACTCAAACTATGTATTTACAGAGATTTTACTTTCGAAGACAGCAACGATAGTAACTCAAATCCTTCAAACTGTGATATGTCAGTATCAGTAGCTGATAACGTTTATGCTGCAAACAGTGTCAACATTATTAGTAATGCAAACAATATGAGCAATACAAGTAATACTAGTAGTTCAAGTAATATGAGTGTTGCAAGTAATACCAGTACTGCAAGTAATACAAACAATCCAAGCAATACAAACAACCCAAGCAATACAAATAACCCAAGCAACAATCTAACTAGTCGTTCTCCGAACCCGAAACGGTAATAATTCACTAATTATAACATACCAAAAATATTAATTTAATAATAACTATATTTCCTTTTTTTTTTTTCATTTTTTTAGAATAAGAACTAGTCCAATATCTGTTCCCGGAAGTAATATTAATCGACAGCGACAAGAGTCCACATCATCTGTTGGTAGCTGGCAAATTGTCACCGAAGCGGGTAGTCTCGACTCAAATACAAACAGCTACATAAGTCGGCAGGATCCATCGAATGAACCCAGTAATTCAAACGCTGCCACAGATCCAAAAGTCATCGCTACACCGTAATTGTTTTTTGTTCCTAAAGAATTCTTTGTTTTAAAGCTAAAAATTATTTTCACAGTCGAAAACAACGCCTTAATGCTGTTCGCGCCATATTTATTCAATCTTATGGAAAAACTATTGGTCTCAAATTCAAAGAAGGTTCTTCTATGAATTTGGCTTCATTTATCGGAACCCTAACTGATCAGCTGTTTATGTAGACTAGAGAAGGTGCCACATTAATAATTCAAGAATAATCCCAGTTCCATGCTGTTTTTAAATGCCGAGGATAACCGTAGGATAAACAAACAAAAATGTTATTATTAATTTCAAACGATTTATTTTTATATGAAAACACTGTTGTTTTGTCTCATTATTTATTTTTACTTTTTCTCTAGCCATAAGTGATATCAACTTACATAATAATTTCTGTATTCTATTAGATTGGAGAGTGTTCTTGAGACTCTTCGTGTTATATGATGTTAAATTTTGTTTAAACTTGCAATAGTTTTCCTCCCCACCTACACTAAATTTAATTGTTTTTTATTTTTATAAATACATATAAATAATTCAGTGTGCTGATTGAAAATAAAATATACAATTTGATGCAAACCTACAAAAAAATAAGTTAACATTAGATTTGCTTCGTGAAATTGGTAAATCAGTTTTAAATTACTGGTTGAAGTAAATTAAGTCAAAACAAAAACGATATTAATTGCTCGATATTTAAAGAGAAAATATTAATTCACATCAAAAGTGCTGCCCATGTTCTATAGAACTATTCTGTTGCAATGCAAAAAATTTTCTTTTTTTTTAATATTGTACCATTGCATAAGAGAAACAAAACAAAAAATAGTATTTTAACAAATAACAAAAAAGAAATTACACTAACAATAAGAGAACACTCTTTTACGATTATACTGTGAATTATAATTGTTGTATTTTGTATGTAAATAAAAAAAAAATAATGGTTTTATTTTTTTGTAAGAATGAAATGTATTTTTTCTTATTGCGAATTCTCTTGGCATTACTCAATCAATTTTTTCTTATCGCGAATTCTCTTGGCATTACTCAATTCAAAATCAGAATACGTTTTTGGAATAAAAAATCAGCAACAGCAATTAAGCTCCGCCTCGGCGAGCTATTTGGGTCGATCGTCTATTTCCAGGTTTACAGATTCCTTGTATAATGAAAAACGAACTGATTATATTGTATATTTCTGTGTGCGAGTGTTGACAGGAATGGATGGGACCAACAATTTTAATTTCGAATCCGAACGGTTAGACGAGAAGCACTGGAGGATTTGTCAATTCGTCGCCCAGAAAAAACTTTTTAATTTTAAGGTGGACGAAGCTGAGAATTGAACCCCTGCCAACGTACTCACCATTACGCTACGGGCGATAGGACTATTATTAACGTATTCGTTCACCCAATATCAATAAGCCTTAGCATTAACGAAATGTATTGTCAGGCTAAAATCGTATGTAAGTATGCCAGGGGTACAAAACCGAATTGGGTATTGGTAGAAAAAAAAGATTGGTCGTGAATCACTAAATTTTATCAGTCTGTGAGCCTTAACCTTATTTTAACGCAGTATATACCGCCTTAAATATCCCTGAAAGAACGTTGATTATTTATATGAGTAAAGAATTGTTTAACCAAATAAATAAATAAATTGGGTGGCGCAACGGCTCTTGAAGAACCAGGGCCTAGTGACTAACAACTCGTTACCATTCCTGTGTGCGATGTCGACAGCAATGGAAAGGACCTACATTTGTATGTCGAATCCGAACGGCTAGAGGAGAAGCTCTTGTTCATGACAAGTGATACTCTTGGAGGTTTTGTCAATTCCTCGCAAGAGACAGTAGCCCTTAAAAAAAACTTTTAAGTTTTTTAGGTGGACTATATAACCAGCTTGTATGCGCTTAATATTTCTATTGTTAACCTTTACAAAATTCTTTAGTTCAATGACTGATTTGTATGTAAATAAATTTATTTAACTAATATGAATTTTACAAAACAAGCAAACTATCTATTTAATTGGCATTCAAACCTCCCATCAAATTTACCACTCTATTTTTGTAGCGCTTGGAGATATCCTTCTCGATTTTATCCTGTAGTATTTTAGTTTGCCGTATGAGTTCATCTTGAACTGGCTTTAGTTCGACACTCTGTTTCTTAAGTTCCACTGATTTTTCTTTTAGTACCTCTTTCGTTGCACGAATCTTCTCGACTGCTTTCATTTTTTGCTTTAGTTTCGAAGCAAGAACCTCGGCATAATTGGGCGAATGCTTAAGCTGGAAGAAATGTTGTGTGTTTTCGCTTTCAACTTCAGGTAGAATTTTATCTAAATGGGCAACCATTTTCTTTACACTCTCTGCGTCATGAGTGGATATACTGTCCATCAGAGCGAACAAAATATTGCTGCCTGAATCAACTTGAGTTAATTCGACAACACGCCATTTGAGGAATGCTTCTAATTCATAGAGTTCATCTATGAATTTGTCACGGTAATTGGGAGAATCAAGAAGTGTGTATGCTTCATCGCCCTTAGCAGTTCCTCCATCAACGCCAACACCTAGAATGACCGTTAAGAATTATAATCAGGACCAGCTTCTGGGATTCAAAGATTTTTTTTTATTTTTAGTTACCTTCAATTACCATGCCATATTCTTCGATAGGGACGTCGAAGTCGATCTCTTTGGTATCTACGGGATCACTTTCAATACCCCAGTCGATATCGCCGCCTGCTTCTGCTGGTGTATCGATCTGCAAATCACCAAAATCAATCATCTCCCCTGATATCGTGGAAGAGTCTCCGTTGTCATCAGTGCCAAAATCGATTTCATTGTCGACGGCAGGTGCTTCTTCAATTAAATTTAAATTTATTGGATTCTCTTCGACAATCAATGGGGCCTCTTTATGGAAATAATGGTAGACCGTAGTGTTCCCGAATTGAATGAGATGCCTGACAATTGGAAGACAGGTTTCATTTTTGGAAAACAAAGCATACATATCTACTGCATCTTTAAGTCTTTCAATATTGCGAATAGAGTGTGCATAGATTTCAGGAAGTTTCTCCAGAACTTCAGTGAATTCCTGTCGCAAATTCATCCCTTTCAATCCCAGCTGCTGAAGTAGGGCCGAGTGTTCGCTGAGAAATGTGTTTTCTTGCTTTGCCAATACCTGAATGCGTTTAAGGGCGTCATCACTCTGTTGTTCGAGTTTAACTATTTGCTTCTTAACACCTGGAATTTCAAAATTAATGTTCCGTACGAAGATTTGAGCAGTTTCAGCGAGGTAAATGTTTTCTTTCTCATACAATCGAATGATTTCTTGCCAGTCCTTCATTCTCTGACTGCCGTAGCTTCCAAACAAACTTTTTGTTTCTTTTTCGGTCTGTTTAAGAATCTCAACGATTTCCTTGCAATGGTAGTAATTTATATCTAGAAATGACAACTTTAATTTAAAGTCGTATGTATAAAGGAAGTTATTCAACTGTGATAATCTTACGTGCACCAGAAAGCAACGCAATAAGCTGGTCATTTGATGGCATATCGTGTAAGGCATTGCTGATTTTATTGCGTATATCTTTGATATAAGGTTGAATATTTTTTGGAACTATTCGACGACTAGTTAGCCAGTCTTGTAACTTCAAAGTATGAATATCGATAGGAATATCGGCTTCCTGGTTTAATGTTTCAAGTGGAATTTGTCAATAGTTGAGGTTGTATTATTTTTGTATTACTTACGTTCATTTTCAGGCTTTATTATTGGGTAATTTGCTAAAAAAAAAACAAAACTGAATCTTCCTGTTTGTCCACGTAGCAAAGCAAGTTTTTATGAAATATTTTATTTTGGTTTTGACTTTTGACACTTCGTCTTCAACTATAAATACCATGACCTATTCACAATCAAGGTATATATATATATATATATGTGTACTGTGATTCACAATAACATTTTTACAAAATTAGGCGCATTCAATGCAAAATTTGACAACTGCTGAAAATAAAGTATTTAATTTTTTGTCGTTGAACGTAAAATTATATGAAATGTCAGTTTTGTATGGATAGCCTTTTTTTTGTATAGAAAAGCTGAATTTTCAGTTGGGAATTTCTTGCTGAAAATTCAGATGAAACGTAAATAAACTTCACTTAACGTAACTGAATGTCAGCTAACTTTTTATGACAGCTAGCCAATCAGAAGCTCCATCTGAAAATAACCCTGAGGCCACACAAGCCAGTTGACTACATAGATTGACTGTCAAGTTCGTATACGTGAATATGCTGTGACGTAGGCGGCACGCAACTTGTAAGCAAGTTGCTTTCAAGTATCTGCAGTGACGTTCAGCTTTTACTAGGATAGCCTATCTAGGATTCTAAATACACATTTTTATTGAATTTGCATTGGTATTGGACTTCAATTTTTTCT
Organism: Melangyna quadrimaculata; assembly: GCA_949320155.1. Classification (NCBI taxonomy): domain Eukaryota; kingdom Metazoa; phylum Arthropoda; class Insecta; order Diptera; family Syrphidae; genus Melangyna; species Melangyna quadrimaculata. The sequence goes on along the minus strand of OX439485.1, from coordinate 4,379,141 downwards.
TAATTATCAAAAAATGACGTGGAATTCTACATCAAGTCTTGCGATGGTAAATGCAAAATACTGCCAATGCGTCGACGGATGCATTAACAGACTTTTCTGTCGCGTCAAAGTAACATGGATTGATTTTCATCTAATTCAAAAATTTTCGATTTTTTTCAAAATAATTTTAAAAGAAATTTGATTTTTTGGAGGTTTTTTAATCCATCATCATCGTAGCCATCCTTTAATGGAATTTGACAGTTCATACGTTGACAGATAGGTAAGAAACTAAATTACGTCATACGAGGAAAATGTCACCCAAAGGCACTAAAATCGCCTTTTCCCGCGCAAAACATTTAATCTCAAAAAATTCAGATATCTTTAAGTTTTTCAATGCATCATCTCCGTAGCAATCTTTCAATTTAATTTGACAGTCTATGGCTTGATAAACCAGTAACAGAATATTCCGAAATGTCACCCGAAACCCCCAAAACTCTCATTTTTCCCAAGCAAAACATATACTCTCAAAAACTTGGGATTTTTAAGAGATTTTGTATAATTCATCATAATCATAGACATCCTTCAATCATATTTGACAGTTGCCTATTTTGGACATGTTAAAATTTCTTGGTCCTTCCTCTCATTAATAGTTGTGGTAGAAAGAATATTTAATTTTTCATTAAATTTTCAACGAAAAGCTATCTATATAACTTTATATACAAGTCTGAACGAGGCCACTGTGTTCTCTACTGGCTTCCCAACTGGCTTCGAAAAAGGCAAGCCAGTTGACAAGCAAGTTGCTTAGGTTTGTATGAGTTAGTAAGAAAATTTAAATGTATTGTAACTTGTAAGCCAGTACTGGCTCGTGTGGCCTCAGGGTAAAGTACTGAAAATTTTTATGCGTTGAATCCGGCCATTGTTTTGATTTCTAATGTCGTTTTCGATTGGATTTCGGAATAGTACTACTCCTTTTTGACTCCAATCGAATTATTTTCAGGTGAAATATTTATGTGTGTGTGAGCTTTGCACGTTCAGTCGAGTAAAATAAATTTGACAAATAATTCGATGAAAGGGTTCATATGTATATGTGTGTTCCTGGTCTACTCCTTTATTAATTCCGGAACAGAAAAATACTCCGAAAACATTACTGGGAACAGCCAATCGAATTATTTTGGAGTAAGTGGAGTCAAAAAGGAGTAAAGCCTGATCCACATCTGTGTCGTGTTGTGGAGTCGTGTGTCGCTATCGCTACAATGTATTTCATATGCGTAGAACCATATTTGTCTCGTGTGTTGCAGTGTGGCGCATAAAATATATGTAATGACAGCGACACACGACTCCACAACACAACACACGACACAGATGTGGATCAGGCTTAACTCCGAACCTCCAACCGAAAACGACATAACTTAAGGCTTAGATGGGGAAGAATAGAGTAACAATTATAATGCCGTTTTCGATTGGTCGTCCAGATTACTCCTTTTTCACTATTTCTGTTCCATTCCTATCGAATATGGAAGATGTATCGAATATAGAAGAGTAGAATGAGTAATTTGGAACCGTCCACTCGAAGCCGACATAAGGCGCCAGTTATAGCTTTCATTGAAATCCATCATTGAAACACAAATCAGTGAAACAGTGGAATATTTTCTGACAGGTCGGTTATAGCTATCATGAAATTTTCTTTCATTGAAAAGTCCATTCCCCATACAAAAAGCAACTTTTAGGTTAAATTCGATCATTGAACGAAAAACTGACAGACGAGAACAGGAAGAGAAAGGAATACATTTCATTGGAACGAATGTGTTCCACTTTTGGGAACAAAATATCAGCTGTTCATTGAAAACGATTTTCATCATTGAAAAACAAAAAATGATTTTATATGAAAGTTGTAAAGAAAACTAAACATCTTTTTCACTAAAAAAATTATATAACTGACAACCATCATTTTGGTACCAAAACGCCATCAGTTTTATTTGTTTAAGTGCATCAAAATTGAAAGACAAAATTTTCAATGATGGTTTTCAATGAAAGCTATAATTGGCGCCTAAGAAAATGAGATAAATAAATAATACCCATACCAATAACTTAATTTAGAGATGACTTAAATATTTAAGTAAAACGAGTTTTAAAATAGAAATAACAAAAAACGAATTATAAAACCGACTGGAAAACTAATGGCCCTAACATGCCGCCTCCACTGCCCAGTGCCCATAAACGACTTTGAACATGTATAAGAAAATCCAATGGAGTCCATACAAATCAGATTGTGGGTTGGATTGTAGATTGAATTATGGACATCGTTAATAGCCAGTGGAGCCGTCATGTAAGTAAAAAACGAATTAGGAGTCCAATCTAAGTTAAATTCGATTTTTGTGCATGGTATAAACTAGACTAGGCTAAATTCGTTTATTACTTAGGGCCAATGTGTAATCTTTAAGTAATATTTTACTCTCAAGTTGAAATTTAATGTTGAATAACATTCTGGTGGTAGTGGTGCAGGAGGCCTAGCGAAATTCGGTGGATTCTGTGTGGCTGTATGCGCTAGACCCAGAGATACATGGCAGCTGCTTTTGCGAGTGGATAGCGGTTCGCGTGGATGCGCTACCGACCTACCTTGAAAAATTAGTCAGAATAATAAGTTCAAAATGTAAGTTTTTTTTACTTTTACGTGGTATGGGCTACCCCAAAACTAGTTTTAAGAAAAAAAATAGTACCTATTCGTAATTTTTAGCTCTCTTAGAAAAAAAAAAATATATATAAGGTCCATCCGGTTTTCATTTTCTGAATAAAATTAGGGCCAATTTTTCAATAGTCAGATAAGCAGTCAGTTTGTATTTAATTCTCAGATAGAGCAAAAATCTATTTTTCAATGGGCAGATATAACTTATTCCTAGGAATAGGAACAGTAAATTTATCTGCTCATTGAGAATTTAGATAAAGTTATTCATAGGAATAAATATTTTCAAAGCTAAACATTACTTTTTGTCAACATTGCTTTGAAATAAACGTTAAATAAAATGAATATTACTTTAGAATTGTTCGATATACAAAAACAAAAATATCAAAAACATATACAAACACAAATGAAAGGGACATTCAAATTATAATGTTTTATAGATTTTTTTTTTTTTTTTTTGTCAATTGAAAAATTCAATTTTGCTATCCTACTGTTAGGCTTGCTTCATACACATTCGGTTCGGTCTGTATTCGGATTCCGTTAAGACCTCTTCACACACAGACGGTTCATATTCGGTTTGTACTCACTAATAATTAAAATTAAATAAAATTTATTAAACAAAAATTCAGAAAAACCGAAAAGGAACCGAATATGTATGAACGCTAAAGTTTACTTTGTGTTCCCTAGACCCGAATACGTGCTGTTTTGAAACCGATTCGTGTGAAGGGATCATTCTAAACTGACTCTTTAACTGACTATTGAAAAATCGGCTCCTAATTTATTAATTAAGGGTGAAGGTTTAAAGAAGAAAAGTTTTAATTCACGAGTTATCTCTAATCCATGCTGACACAAGAGCTCGAAAGTTACAGGTGAGTAAAGCGCTGTTTATCTGATTATCTTAATAACGTACAGTTAAAAAAATATACATAGGTAGTAAAATCTATTTCCCATTAACTATTCCGTTACATGCCGCCTACACAGGCCATGAACGATGGCCAGACTATGAAACATGTCTAAAAAAAATCCAATTGAGTCGCAAAAATCCATGTCCAAGCAGTGACATATCCATACAAATCAGATTGTGGATTGGATTGTAGATTGGATAATGGACGTCGTTCATGGCCTGGAGTCGGGGTGTTAAAATAACTTGATTTTAAGAGAAAATTCAATAATGGATTTCTGGCTATATAAATAAATTGTTTGTGTTAACTTTGCATATTATTTATGTTTGTAAATTTAAATTTATGAAACTCCTTACCCGTTTAATTATAAGATATTATAATTTAGTAAAATATCTATGTCTACATTAATTAAAAGAGCAGTCTGAAAATCTATTGCCAACTAATTTTTTTGCAGCACATGGAGTGCACAAGAAAATTTGTGGAGTGAAAACAAATTGCCTTGGTCGGATGGAAATATAATACCGATATTCTGATAGTTTTGGATAGGCAAAACAAATTTTTAAAAATAAACATTTGAATAAAATTCTATAAAAAATATCTTTATTCGAACATCACTTTTAGTTGGTTGTTGTCAGTTTCTTAAATTTACCCTGAATAAATATTCGCGGCACATCAATATTTTCTTTTGGATTAATGGTTCTTCTATGGACGTACGAATTGTTAACGACATCAAAACCATGATTGCTAAACAACTCCGAGAGTTCGTGCTCAGCGAAGTAATAACTTCTAGTTCCATCCTGCCTCATGTACAAATTCTCACCTATCTTATGTCCAGGCTTAAATCTCAGCTGAGCCATATCGTATAGGCCATAATCTCGAAAGAGGATCACCCCACCAGGCTTCAAGAGTCGGCACAAGTTATGCACAACTTTTAGAAATTTGTCTGGATGGATGGCCGATAGGACAAATATCATGGTCACAATGTCCAAAGTTCCCTCGGCTATGTTATCGAAAACGACATCAGTAGTTATATCACATTGGAAAGCTTTCATTTTTGTGGGATCATAGAATGGGTTTGATTTAACAAATTCCACAGCACGGGGTGAGAAATCGCAAGCATAGTAGAAGTAATTGTTGTGATTCTCTTTAATTAGAGGGAATATCAGATTGCCAACCCCACAGCCAACCTCAAAAAGTATTTTCTGTGTATTTCCTGATTCGCAGAGGAGTTCTTCGAATTCCCGCGTTGTCCAGCGGCGATCTTTAAAAAAACGTGTCTCATTGCGTTTGTAGAAGAGGTCCCAGTTCCTCTGTGCATTCAGTTCTAATTGATTTGCTTTGAACTCAGGCACCAATCGATTATTTTGGGAAATGAGTTGTTGCTTTTCTTCGTCCGTGAGACACTTTTCATGTTTCGTGAAGGTTTCAGCTATAAAATTATCTGTTGGAATCAACGAAGTTTCCATCTTGTAGATGTAGATATGAAAAAAAGTAAACAATTTGGAAATATTTCAGTTTGCAAAAGAACTGTCAAAGTGACGTTTCTATTGTGAACTACATGTATGTCTGTTCGTAGAGGGCACTTATATCGCTAAAAGGAATAACTAAGGCCGACATAGCACTAATGAGTTTATTCTGTGGGAGTCTTTTCATACTAAGAAAATATCGGTTTTGGAGTATTAGTACAGTAACCTTGTCGTTTGTATGGTAGGGGCCTTATGCGTCAAATCTGGAAGTTCTGCCTTTTTTGCTGAGTTGTTAAGGATGTTGGCCTAATAATTAATCTAAGCTTTCGACATCGAGCGCCAACCGCTACATGGTCAAAAATAAATAAAATTGATTTTTTCGCTCTTATTTCAGTTATTAGCGATTTCAGCGCTAAAGCCTAGTATACAGTTCCTCAATAAAAAAAAACTACATGCATTTCTTATGGGAAAGATTTTTGCGGAAAAAAAAGTTTGACGTTTAATTTTTTTTTTTTATCGAGCTGTGAACCAACCCTGACAACAAATTTTGTACTCACCACTGCTCACCACGAATATTTTTCGTGCAAAACAATGTCAGTGACATTGTTTTGTGGAAAAAAAAGAAGACATTTTTCGTTTCACCCCAGATGTTAAAAAAAAAATATTTTTCACCACCAATTTTTTTTTTTCGTTCAAAAGAACTGTATACTAGGCTTAAAGAACTAATTTCAAAAAAAAAACATTGTTCAAAAATTTCAAAGTAAGTAAATTTCATTCAACTTGAGCTCGGAACCATCTAAGACCATCAAATTTAAGCGAAACATAATTTAATACAACAGTAGTTAGCAGCCCTATTTTTGTGAGGATTCTTATGAAGCGGTCACAATTTCGTATTCTGTTTAAGCCCTCATAAGAAACCTCACAAGAAAACCCAGCACCGGAAGGTGAATTTTTTATTGTGAGGTTGGCCAGCCGATTTCTGAAAACAAACAGATTTAGGGCCAGTTTTTTCACAGCTAATCATCTTTAATCCATGATTAGTGGAGGTGGGAAATCCTCAAATGTGTTTGTTGCTCAAATTTTGTCTAAAAAGTTCAAAGTATGAGTTTCTAATCATGGATGTCAATAATCAGCCAATTTTGGTTGATTAGCGTTAGTTAATTAAAGCTTATGAAAGTCTTATACTAAATTTTACCCACTGTAAACAAACTGGGCCTTGGAAAATAATACCTATTTATTTGGCGGAATTAAATACCTTATAATAATAAAGAATTCTATTGGTAAGCAATTCGTTTAAACATTGATGTTTATATTTAATAATTATTATTTTATATAAGAAAATCAAACGAGCGTCGCGAGAGCAGCTCGAGTATTTCATCGATTTTGTTCGGAGAAACCCCGATCTCCTAGCAAACAAAAACGACCCCACATTTTGAAGAAAAAAAAAAAAATAAAAATGAAAAGGCGAAATTGGGATTATACTCGGATGACAAAGTATTGTGAACTGTCTTGGTCATCATGTGGTTCTGTAGATAATGTAGTTAAAAATACATTGAAAATCTCATTAAATCTCTCTAGCAATAATACACCACATATAGGCGTAGACGATCAAGAAAAAAATCGACTCAAACCGACTGATTGATAGTACTATAGGTTTTATATACAAATGGTGCCATATCTCTAAAACAAAAGTTTTCCCAAACATTTTTTGAAAACCACAAGTTTTAAATAAAATAACCGATCGAAAACTAGCAGTAGCCCGTAGCGTAATGGTTAGTGCGTTGGACTGGCACGCTGGAGGTCTGGGTTCACTCTAAAAACTAAAAAGTTCCCAAACCAACGAAGAGAATTTTAAAACAATTTATATGTACCTACAAAACTTCTAAATTGATATTTGTGTATGACAAGTTGATTTTAAATAAAATGAACCTGAAAGTCTTTACAAAGTAGTTGTTGTAGCGCCAAATTAAAAGTAAAACAACAACTCTTTGAATAACATAAGCACAATAATAATGATGAAATAATGTTCCTTCATAATAAAGAAATTATTTTAATGATACATATTTCCCAAAACACTTTCGGTTAATAAGACGTGAAGTTTAATTTAATTAGTGTCTAATCAATTAAGCGAACAATCAACAACAAATTATAAACGAAACCGTTTAATTAAAAAGGGGTTACACCTGACTACGTCATTCATTCAACATTCCTTCATTGCAACACATCAATAAGAAATCCAGCCCACACTACTCCCATTTGTATAACTTCCTTTCAACACCTTAGAGCTTAAAATATTTAAAATTAAAATTACTCTAACATCCGTTTTCTTTGACCCAATTTGCATCGAAATAAAAGTTTTTTTTTTCAAATATTTTTTTTTTAAACTGTCTTGCGTATAATTTCCTATTCCACTTCATTCATTTTTCTATGTTTGCTGCCTCCTCAACACACATACACACCGATAAGGTGCAAGTATTGAAAAATATGTTAGTAAGTTGCTAATTTCGTTCCTAGAAAAAAGGATAGATAAACACCTTTGAGTTGTGGATACTCCACAGTTATCGATAGTTTCTTCAACTTAGTGGACGTGCCAGAATCCCAAGGAATTAAGTGAAATAATAAAATTTATAGTTTGTGTGTATTTTTTAAGCAGAAGGATTTTCTTTCAGAAGTGTTAAGGATAATGAAACTGATTGTCAAGTGCATTGCTTAAGGCGAGGATGAATATAAATTCAAATTCTACAACATGTCGTTAGTGAATGAATGAAAATACAAAAACGTTTTGTGTGATGGTTTTACTCGGGTATAGTTAAGTGTAAAAGTGCAACAAACTTTACCCTAGGCTATTGATCCTTATTTGCATAACAATCGCCAGTCATGCAAATTACCCCTACCTGTATTGTACGAGTATATTATGGATTGTAGGACGTCGTGTGTTTCTGTTAGCCATTGGATTGTAGTGACTATAAATTTTATGAGGCAGATTCAATTTAGTGGACTTATCTTACCGTTATTTTTCTTTTGAATTTTTTTTTGTGAGAATTTGATAGAAATTGATTGATCAATTTTATTACTTTGGTCTAATAAATCTGTACATGCAAGGAGACAAGTTTCTTTTAAATTATTTATTTGACATGAAAAAAAAAAATATTGTAATAATTCTTTTAAAACTGCATTTTTAGATTGTTAAAATATTTAAAGAATTAATTTCACAAACATTTTGGTACTTAACTAAAGAGAATGTTTGTATACATCATAAAAAAGTATGTTAACACAATTTCTATTAATTTTAACTTAGGTTTAATTGCATTTTGGACGTTGATTCTATGTTTTGTAGTTTATCATTTCATTATAAAATATGCGTATCTAATAAATTTCGGAACTCAACCTTAATCTTCTATATGAATAAAAGTCAAATGCTTTCAGTTGGTAAGTGCATCACTTGAGAAACGGCTAAGTTAATTTGGCTCATATTTTCATTTAAATGTTAGCAATAGTCAGAATTAAGTTTGTACGAAAAATGGTTCCGATGTGGGCGGTAGTATTTAGCAAATTCAAAATTTACGGGTAAAAACTACCAAATCTGGGCCCAAAGTTGAGTTACTTACAAAATGACTCATATTCACAATGTTTGTTGAGTGTCAACAAATTTTGCGATTGTCAATTACTGATTAATAGTAGTTGATAAATATTGAAATTATGCATTTTAGAAGGCAATTTATTCAAAATCAAATCAACAATTATCGATTTCTGCCAATTTTCTTGTAATTAACGGCAGCCTGCATCATTCTCAATGACCAAAACTTTTAGTGGTTGGCTTGTTTAATATCGAATTTCAGTAGGTATTTATCAACTATCAATCTATGATTGACAATCGCAATAGGGGCGATTATTTTATGCTCCACATAAAACGACGTTTAACAGTGTACACCCGGGCGTATACACAATATTTTCATTTTATTTTTTGAATTTTTAACAAAACTAAACACATTTTAATTTATGTATAATGTTGAGTTTGTTTATGTCGTCGCGTAAATCGATAGGAGGCACTATTTAGAGTTTTATATTTAAATTTTAAACTGTATGGAGCCAAGTGAATGAAATTCACTGTGTGTTTTAAAATTGCTTTACTACATTGTAACGAAAAATTAATAAATTGTTGTTCTGTTGTAAGTTCATTGCAATAGTTTGAATTTGATCAAGTTTCATCTATTTATCTCAAGATTCTATTATAGAATACTATTCCGTTTGTTTTCGTTTCGAACGACTGTCTGTTTTATTTGTTTAGTGGGTATGCGACAGACTAAAAAACAAAAACAAATATCGTGTACATTTTTACATTGAACGAAATGATGATAAATATATGAATGCTTTGGCTCATTGTTTTGCTATGAATTTTGATTCAAAAAGGACAATCGACAAAAAATAAATGGAAGCTTGTCAAGGTACCAATTACGATGAAACATAGCGTCATTATTCAAGAAAACTACTTTCTGTAAGGGCAACACTATAGGCCTTCAGTATCCTACCAGATGGATGTATTCTAAACAATCGAGCAAAAATAATTTTATGAGAAATGGTCTGATTCAAAAATGTAAACTGATTTTTTGAAAAAATCAAGTTTTTTTAGTTTTGTCTGACACAGTTAGCCAAGGAAGGTATTTTTGTTTACTCAATAGTTACTTTGGCAGTTCATTTCGAATCTCTGGTAAAAAAATATTCTCTAACTAAGATTGTGATTTTCATACTTAAATACAGAAAATCACAATATAAGTTAGCGAAGAACTTTTCAACACAGCAATCTGCTTGCATTAGAATATATTATTGCACCAACAATATACATACGTATGTCTCGTCTTTATAAGCTTGTTTTGTGCAAATGTCCCTTAATTAAAGAAAATATAAATATTATAGTTGACTTTTTTCTCATTTTTACATTACATTTAACATTTCCTATATAAATTCACAAAAAGCGATCGCAGACAAATTAATTGAAATTTGGACAGGACAACGCCTATTGGTTGAGCTGGTTTAATACACAACCCCAATATTCACGACTTTTTTGTATGATGAGCTTTCTCGACCCATTTTTCCAAAAAAGGGTGGCTGAAAACAACTCTATAGATAAATCCATTGTACCATAAATCGTAATGTTATTCAAGGTTCGATTTTGTATTTATAAACAAATAATTCCCTTCTACTTAGAGGAAGTAGCAAAATATATGTACGTATTCGTCAGGAATCTATCTTTATTTTAAAAAATACATTTCTGAGGAAGGCATAATTACTTACTTACAAATCAAACTTGCACAACTTAAAAACTCAAACAGGAAGGCATAACACTTTTAGTTTGTACTGTACTTTAAGAAGAGGTTGTTGCCGGAGGAATGCAATTTTATATATATATTTGATATTTAAAATTGTTGACACGAATAATGGATGCACAAATTGTCATTTTGAAATCAAAAACCTATGAACTTTTAACAAACCTATGCTGAAGATAGCGATAATACCGATTCATATTTATATTAGAAAAAAAAGTGCAAGTATTTAGGAAAAGTAGATAGGACTCAATAGGAGTCGATGCATCATCGGTCTTCAATGTTTGTACATCTGATTTAATTACTTTTTCGAAGGTTTCTGATATCTTTAATTTGAATCTTTAAAGACGGAAATAATTAAAAAAATTGTGTATGATTTATTTGTTATTTATTTAATAGTTTCAACAACTTTATAGAGGGTCTCTTAGGTAGGAACATTTTGTAAAGTTACGGCTTATTTCAATATGAGGAAACAATATTCTTTCATACGTTTGTATAATGCAATAAAACAAAATTTCTAGTCTTGATTTATACCTTCAGGAAAGGAGGTTAAGTGGACGGGAAATACTGAAATACCTGCTATATACCTGATCCCAGTATTTCCTGTCCATAGGTGAAATCGGAACAAAGACTTAAGAAGTGTCGTACGATAAAACTAGGAAATAAATTTTTGTCAAACAAATATTTTAATAACAACTAAATTTTGAGGAAAAATTGTATTGTTCTACCCGCATTTAGTATTTCTATTTAATTTGTCTTTTAATTTGACCTAATTTCACTTATCTATACTATGATGCATTTCATTATTGAATTTTATTAAAGTTGTCAACAATAATTATTACCAAACTGTCCACGACAATTAATTGTCATTGAACGATAAAAAAAATATACTGTCCTAATTTTAAAGACCACGAGTCCTCTTGTTCAGAAAAAAAAAAAACACGCCACGAATTCCAAACCTCCAAGCCTCCACCTCATAATTTGTAGTGTCAGGTCAGCTTTATTGGTTTTTCTTGCACTAAATAATAAAACAGAATTGAATTCGAATTTTATTGATTTGGTTTTACCCTTTGTGGTCTTTGCGATATGGAAAACGTATAACAAAATGCGCTTTTTTATAAAGACATACAAATAAAGTAACCATCATCATCATGAGGTCCTCAACTGTCTCTTGCAGCCTGTATTAGTCGCATGTCCCACGTTCGTGAGTTGAAGTATATACATATGTATATAGCTTGCTATTCTTCCCCATAATACAAAACAAAAATGAACTGTCCGTCGGTCGACTCGCAAAGGACATGCAATGCAATCATTATTAAAAATTCATCAATATACTCGTAATACTAGTAGGTTCTCGATGTATTGGTATATACTATCTAGTTTCGGTCGGTCAAATTGTCTAGGAGATTGGACGATAGACAATAAAGGACTCAGTGCTTTTCCAGAGCGATATAAGGAATGACTTTCTTGGAAAGAACACCGAGCAGACTTTGTGTTCGTGTGCAATGTGATAAATTTAAGTGACAGTTTTCTATAAAAATTATAATGCATGTACGCTGTGATTTTATCACAGAAAATAGCCATTTTTACCTGTCATTTTGTTAAAGAAAGCCGGCCATTTAGATGGAGTTTTGGAATTTTACATATGCATCACTTACATGCATGAATGGAAATTTTTCGAATAAGGAGACTTAATTATACCTGCGATGCACACAAAAGACTGTTTCGTTTTTGATTTGTGTTTGACCTGACTTTGTGTCAGTGAGAGAAATTATACATTTTAATTGAAAAAAAAAACTTAATTAGTGAGAATTTGTGCAGTTCCAGTTGTGATTCGAGTGAAATAATGCCGCCAAAGAGGAAAAAACGTTTTCACGGATTGTATTATCACTCTTCACCTCCCAGAGGTAAGTTCGATTTTGTTTTTATTCACATGTTTGATAAAAGAAAATATTATTTTATTTCTAAAGTGTGTCTTTTTAAGTTCAGTTTGTAAAAAAATTCGTTTGAAAATTATTTATACTTTAAGAGTTAAAATTTCTTATCATTTACAAAGGTTGTCCTTTCGAAAATACTAAACATAAACAAATGTTAGTGGTTGACTTTTAAAAAATATTACACGGAATTTTTCAACTATATTACTAAAAAACTTTTGAAATGTTAAATATATACCTATACCAAATAATAAAAACCGAGTGACTAATAATTTTAAAATTGTTATATTATGTAAAAAGCATGACATTTTACACTTAAAATGCTAAAACAATTTTTAAAAAGTTTGAAGTGGAAACCAAAATTAAATAAAAAGAAAATTTTATAAAAAGAACTCACTCATTTCTACTTAGTAAATTAGTACAATATTTACGATTAAAAAAAAAATCATCGTAAAAAACTGACACAGTTTAAAAAATCTAATTTTTCAGCAGATGTAAATTAGTGATAAGAGCATTGCAAACTTAAAACAAAAATTGCACTTAATAACGTAAAATGTTTTTTTTTTTCGAAAATAGGCACACGAATGTATGTGCGTCTATATGTGTGAACTGACTTGATTCAAATACATATATAAACTTGTGAAAATAGTGAAAACCATCTCTTTTTTCCCATCAAAAATATTGTCAAATATTGCTAAACAAATAAAAAAATAATGCAATCTAATCAATTCTCATGAGTTTTCATAAGAGGAGTACACATGAATATAATTTCCGATATTTTTGAATTTATTAAAATGTTACGAGCAATTTTAGTTTTTAATTTATATGTCAAAAATCCAAATGCATTTTTATGTGATGTGTCCGAAAAATTTAAATTTTTGCTCTAGCTAATCTAGAACGGAGCTGCCATACAACCACAACTGTTTTTTTTTTTTTTTTAATTTTTCGAAAACGGATCTAACAATTTTGATTTAAAATGCAGTTATCTAGGAGTACTTATGGCTTTACAAATGTAAAGCCATACGTAATCCCAGATAACTGCATTTTAGGTCGATGTTTTTTTAGAAAATTGTTTTATTTTTGGGTTATCTCCTCATATTTTATAAAGAAAAATAATTTATGAATGCCATTATAACACAAGAAAAAAGCTATTTGCTTTTCTCAATCAATTTCAACACTCTTATTAATTGAATGCTTAAAGAAAAACAAAACAAATAATTAATCTTAATTAGATTCAGCATTGTTCTTGAGGGGATATTATAAAAAGCCGATTTGTATAAGCAGAGTGAAAAACTAAAATTAAAATCTTAAAAACGGTTTAGCAAAGAGAAAATCTAACTATATCGAGCCCAAATCAAGATTTTCAGCCAAGATCTCAGATTAAAAAAAACGAGTTCTTGTATAAAACATTTTTTTTAATAGAAAAATATTCATAACTTTAAAAATACTTAATTTTGTGGCCAAAAACAAAAAATGTTTAACATACAAAATAGGAAATTTTATTCTACCTTTAAAGTTTAACAATGTTTTTGTAGGACTAATATTAACCGAGATATTAAGTAAAAACTAAACTAAAATAAAATCCAAGATGGCGGCAAAAAAATAAATGTTGCGAATGCGAAAACTGAAATTTATCAGCTTCAATCAACTCTCTATCGAATACAAAAAAAATTTGGGTGTGGTAAGAACTGCCGGGTCAGATTATAATTTCACTGGACTATCTTCCGTGACCAAAATTAGGCCATATTTCAAACAATTATTTTTTCAATCTGTCATACTCTTGCAATAGGCAGACAAAAGTAGAGGAAAAGATTATGAGTTATACTTATACACCCGTATTCATAAACGCAAATCAAACGTGAATTATCTTTATTGAGTAAACTAAGTGCAAAAATGTATTCATAAAACAAAATTGAAGTTAATTAACGTTGATTGACGTTTAATTAACTAAGTCACCAAAGTAGGTGTATTAACGAGAAATTAAGTTGACATATGTGTTGAAAATAATTGAAAATTGATATATTTGTTAATATAAATTTAGAATGTCATATAGATATTGTGAATTTTTGCATCGAATTGCAATGTTGGATATGTTGGAGTCTACATCAACGCGTATAAAAAAAAATCAATTTAGGAGCAAATATAGATTAGCGAAGACCTAGTGGACAGACCATGAACGATGTCAATAATCCAATCTTCAATCCAATCGACAATCTGATTTGTATGGATATGTCACTGCTTGGACATGGATTTTTGCGACTCCATTGGATTTTTTTTAGACATGTTCCATTGTCCGGCCATCGTTCATGGCCTGTGTAGGCGCAATGTAAGTGACGTCATTTTCATTTCAGCTATGCACACGAAATTCACGATTTAATGAGAAAGTATGTGTGTAAAATCTCAGAATATGTGAGCAAGTATTTGTGCAAAATAGCTTATACTCTTTGGTGACATCAGGGATTTTGTTGATTGTAGTAGATTTTCGTTCGTGTTGATTACTAAACGTCAGTTAGCTATTGCACGCAGTTTATTTTTTTATTATTAGGAAAGTCTAATTCATGAATTATCTTTTAATCAACGTTTTAGTTAATTTCTGAGTAAGAAGACAATTAACAATTTTTTATTATTAGGGGTGATAGGGAACACAGAGCTTATCTGTTCTCTGGTTTCTTTTTCAAAACAATTATGCATTCCAAAATTTTACAATCGTATTTTTGACGAAAATATTTGTTTTCGACTTTTCAAACAACTCATTATCGTTATATTAGTTTTTATTAATACCCCGAGAACCAATACTTGTCTTGCAACTACATATTATCTTTATAACTACATACATTAATAAAGAATTAAATTGGGTCACTCGGGCGTATACGTAACATTTTTTTTTTCAATTTTAGTTAATAAGGTGGTTGGTTATACCTACGTTCGTTGTATGTCTTCAAAGAAAAACTTTGTAGCACCTAAATGATTCCGAGACCGAATTCGGCAAAGCCAAATCCCCAGGAGAATCACTATAAACCAATATGTGTACACGAATTCAGAGATGAGAGAGTAACATTTTGTTTTTCGACAAGTAAATATACATATACAGATAAATGTATTAGAAATTATATTGTGGTTTTATGGGATTGCTATATTTTTGAAAAAAAAAAAAAAAAATTGATCTTCAAAAAACTATACAAATATATATAAAAATAATAAATAAACTAATATAATGTTTGTTAAAAAAAAATACTTTATATATAATACAGAAAGTGCTCGGTTTAAAAATCCCTTTCCGCAAATCTGAGAAAAAATGTTCAAACTTCTTTTGTATCACTTTTCGATTTTGTTGAAGAAATCAGTTATACAATATACTATACATATAATAAAGGGTGCACATTTATTCACGCAAGAAGTAATTCTAATAAAAATCATATGGGTTTTAATTTAAAATTTGTAAATAAAGTATTAATTTTTCATAAAATGTACATTATTACGGTTATGTAGGTGTGTAAAAGAATAGTAAGTGGCCTGCCCGGTTTTGCGCACTCTTTTGTTGAAATTCTGCAAGACATTTAGGCATATTTATAGTCGAATATCGTTTATACAGCGCTACATTTCATCCTTCAAGGGGTATGAGGTCTTGAGGTTGTTATAGCATAAACATTAAACTACAAAAAAAAAGATAGGTGTATAGATGTATCGCACGATATGGTGATATTAGGGCTGCATGACAACCGCGCCGCTAGCGTAGCGCCGCCGCCCCGTCTGGTTGAAACCACATTTTTTCGTCCGTCCACATCCATATCTTGCAATCTAGGCACGAGAAACTGAATTTTCATGTCCTAAAAGCCAGCATCATTAACTTTTATCGCCTCACCACTACCAGTAACATTTAAGGAAAAAAAAAAATCCGATGATACCTCCAGTCGAAAATCTGCACCATACATTGGCACGTTGTACCACGTCTTGTCGTGTTTTATTTTAACCTCAAATGGAAAAAAGATGCAAAAACAAATATTGTTGAAGTTTTTGTTTTATTTTCTTCCCAATATCAGACAACATTTTAAAGTTGCTCATAACCCCAAAACCAGCGAAATAAACAAATTTTTTAAATATAAAAAGGTATAATTTTTCAAAAAAATGGACCTGATGGGTTGACCATATGAAAATGCCTTGGACAAAGTTAAGTCCAATTTTTGTTACAAGAAATGTCAAATTTTTACCAAAGTTTCCTTTAAAAAATACGATAGATAGATTAGGTTTTCTTTATTTTATAAAAAGTTTAACAATGTTACGGACATGCCGTCTCCCGGATATGACATTTCATATACAAATAAAAATATAATTAAATTTAAAGTAGATTATTACAAAATTATATAAAGAAATAAATAATGAAAAAGTTTGTACAATTTATATAATTAAATTGATAAAACTAATTTCCAAATCATTATTATGATTAAGCGATTTGGACGATAAAATCTTTTAATTTTGGGTGTTTTAAAACATGTAAGGTTTCAATTTTAGAATAAGAAAAAAAAAGTATTGAATAATATATAAACATATAAAAAACAAAAATTTTGTGTTAAAAAATAATTTGTTCATAACTTATTTATTTTTAAATAAATAGAATTTGGTATTTAAAAGAAAAGCAAAAAAGACTGGGTAGGCGAAACAGTGAACTAAACTCTCAATGTAAATACCATCAAGTGGAACACTGATGGATCGAGAATGACAAAAGGGACTGGTGCGGAATTTGTTGTCCAAGCACCAAACTTTCCATACCGATGGGATAGTCCTCTAGCAAATTTTCAAGCTGAAGTACAAGCGATAGGAACATGAGCAGGTCAAAATCTCGAAAGGAATTATAACAAACAAAACATTGCCATTATGTCAGAGAGCCAAGCCGCACTCAAAGCTCTAAGCTCCTACTCCATCAGCTCAAAGCTGGTATGGGAATGTGTAGGAAGGCTAAATGAAGTCGGCAAAAATAACACTGTCACACTCCATTGGGTACCTGGCCACGAAGAAGCAGTCTCTCTAGCAAAAAAAAGGTGCAACGACTCCCTTAACGGGACATGAACCATATTGCGAAAAAGGAGAAAACGTGATAAGAAACAAAATCAAAAATGAAGAGGAAAGAACTCCCAAAGCTAAGACAGGCTAAACTATTACTTGGGAATTACAACCACCAACGTTTTACAGACCGTATCTGCTTAAGTAGAAACAACCTACGAATTAAGACACCTTAGTATGCTTGGCCTAGTAAGTAGTGCCGCATGCAGGTTCTGTGACACTGAGGAGGAAACGTCGTCGGAATATATTCTAAGTAGATGTAGCACACTCATATATCAAAGAAAAAAGTACCTGCGACGCTACCAGGTAGAAGAGAGCGACTTACCATCTCTTAAAATACTCCAAATACTCCAAATACTTCAATTCTTCATCATAATATACATCTGGAAGAAGAGCTGTAAGATGAGCCTCATCCAGCTCTAGATGGGACCGATGGGGGGCACAATAGATCTTAAGGTCGCAGTGCAATATTCCTCAAATTATCTGTTCATTCATTCATTCATAAAAGAGAAGTTTAGTTGATGCATTGGTCTAACTTTGGCACCTTATCCTGCGTTTTCACGATCGATAGTTTAGCAGTATTTCCTGTGGTAAGATAGCAAACATGGGCAAGTTAATTTGTTTGCCAGTTTAATGCCAGAAAAACTAACAATTTTCCACTGGTGTAAACGCAGCATTAGACTGTATTTTAATATTTTTTGCTCGAACAATCTTTTTTTTATTACTTAGAATGGAAAACCCAAAATACTTGTTGCTAATAGTATATGTACATTACAAATTTATGACTTCAGACAATTTCAACTTCTAACTTTATTTTTATTTACTTTTTATGATTGATGGATCAATAACATTTATACCAAACATGCTTACAAGGTGTGGCAAAAAGTTAACCTTACGCGTGTTCAATCAAGGATTACAATATATAATACTTCCTTCCATCCTTCCTTTGTAGAGTCTTTTGCGTGACAATCGCAATAGCCCAGTTAAATAAATACAAACACTTCGTACCTAATTTTCTTTCGTTTGTTTTTCAATTGATTCATCAACGTGCTGTCGGGGGTGTTTTACTCCAATTAAATTAAGAGTACAAAGTTGAAAGTAATTTAAAACTAGACACTATCTGTCCTTGGAAGACCATGTTCAATTGAATATTTCAAATTATCGGCACATGTTGTTAATGTTTTCATTTTATCTTAATACTGTTAATTCCGAAGTGTTTAGGTCAACAAATTAAAATACAGCGTGTCACTTAAATAAATATCATTAAATTTATAAGGTCAATATTTTATAACGTTCGTTATAACGACTTCTTTTCTAAGATCCTATTACACACATTCAAATAAGTTCGCTATTACGGACAGAAACGAATAAAAATATTTGTGTTGAAAAAAATATTATGCAATATGTATTAACGTTCGTATCTCTATAAATAAAAAAAACTTGAAAAGGGTTCATCAAATGGATAAGACCTATCACCCATTCCATGTTTAACCTCATTCATTAGCCATTATAAGTATTGGGACACGATTCGAGTCTCAACATATGCATACACACATCCATACATACATGCAGACTGTTGAATACTTTATCCAGCTCACATATGAATAAGTATCAATAAATCGATAAACTATTTACCGGTTCATTAATGAGAAATTATTGTCCTTGTTAGTTTTTTTATTATTTGATTTTAGCTTTAACATAAATGTACATACGTGTCAAACGAAAATACGGGGTTAACGAATTAAATCATCCAAGAGAGACATTTGGAATTAGTGCAGTCAAAGAAGTCAAAAGAATCGGAAGGATTTATTTTTCAAAAAGGATTTTTGTTTAAGTTGAAGTATACATACAAGATTTAAGTGGTATAACAAATTCAATACATAATTCTCGCTATTTTAAGATCTATAATTTTAATGTTATTTATACTTACACATTATTTCAAATAACACGAACGAAAATCGATAAGTTCATAAAATGTTTTTCTTGTAACTTCTTATGTGTGTAACTTTTGTAGAAAGTTTTCTTTTTTTGAAATAGGAAGGAGTATTTATTTTGATTTTTAAGCACAGTGAAAAGCATAGGAAAATTAACATGTAAAAAAAATAATTATAATAATTGAAAAAATTAAGATATTTCGTCTTACTGCTGGTATGTGGAAAACTAACTCAATTGAAATTAAATAAAACAACAAATGCTAAAATAAAATTTCATCAAACAAAACAATAAATAGAAATAAGATGGTACAAAAATATAACAAAAAGAAATTGTGTAGATAAATATTCGTAATAAACTTTTAAGAATTATTATTCTTCTGATTTTGATTATGACTGTTCGAACATGCGAGTATATAATCATTTACGGAATTATTATTGAAATGTTTATTTTATTCAAAAGCAAAATATGCTTGCATATGTGTTAAGTGATTTCCCAACGTTTCGTCGTTGTCCATGACTTCTTCATGGGTGTGTTTCTAGATCTATTTAAATTTTTGGTTTCACATAATAAATTCCTTAACAATTTTTTAAAAATATATTTAGCTCGAATTTAATAAATTAATATTACATTTTTCTGAAACCATTATTTTGATTTTTTCGAAAACAGTTTAGTTTTTTTGTTCTCTTCTTATGAGAAAGCTTCTAAAATTTAACACAAATATTTTCAAAAAAATATTTTTGGACATTTTAAAAGGATGTAACTCATTATTTTTGAAAACTCAATATTTCGAAAATTATTTCAAAATTTTTTTTTTAATATTTCCTAGAATACTTAAAACAAACACGGTTTTGTTAAAGCGTTTAAGAAAACTACACCATGGAATAACAATTTTCTGGGCGCAAACGAAAAGCAGTTGCTTACTGTTCTATTTGAGTCAGGAGCATTCTTATTCCATGGTGTAGTTTTCCTAAACACGGGAGCTAAAATAACTATTTTTTTCTTTATGAATAAGGGTAATACAATATATGTATTAATCTACATATTAGGGGTATCAGCTGGTTCAAAATGGGTATCGTTGATTTTGAAGAAGATAAATACACCTACATAAGTATTTTTATTTCTAGGTAATTTATTAAAAGCATACTTTCAGACCCCGCGGCAGTTGTTTTTAGGTATAGGTAAACATGTCATTTTTCCAAAATTTAAACCATTGATCTCCAAATTTGTTTTGATATGTGGTTGGACTTATTTGACTAATTTGCTGTCTAAGTGTGGTAGTAGTAAAATGTTCCTTAAAATGTCATAAATGCCTTTTTTATCGAACAATTGCTGAAAATTTAAATAAAAAAGATAAACTCAAATCCGTAATCCGTTTTTCCATTAGCTTCAGTTGTCGATTTATTCCTGGTATCCCACTGTTCTTAAATGAAGGTTTTTTCAATCTAATATATTTGTTTTCAAGTCAAAAGGCATCTTTTTTCCAAGCTTTATGTTATTTATAAGCTAATTGAGCAATTATAATGAATTCATGCTTTGAACATTTCTTTCTAGTAGGTATTGATATATGGTGAACAATAGCTTAATATTAAGATTTAAGTACTTTACATTTTTGTAATTGTTAAACAGTTTCCTAAAATTTAATTTCAAGCTTTATACTAAGCTAATTTACTTCATAAACTCTGGCTGAACACGTCCAAAAAAGTGACAGATCGTGCAAAAAATTCACAACCATATCTCACTTTGACATTTGTAAATGTCAGATTGTCATAAAATACCCATTTGGTGATTTTAATTTTTAACTTTGATAAACAACTAGAATTAAAAATTTTAAAAATGTTGGCGCAAAATTTAAGTGGATTAGTATGTTAAATGTTAAATCATTTTTAGTATGATCAAATAAGTTAGAAATTGTGTTTCGCTAAGTTTAAACGAGTTTAGCATCGTACTATATCCTATCAATTTACTTTCAGTATCGTACTAAATACAAATGACACTTTGACGTTTAATAAATGTTAAACTGAGGTATGTTTGGGAATTTTGCGTCAGTTTTTTGAACGTTTTCAGCTGAAACTTATGAGGAAAATTGGTTTACTATGATATTAGTTAAAAAAGTATTTTTCAGTATTGTATTCCTATAAGAAAACAATTGCAATCAATGCAATGAATTATGATGTATATTGCAGGTGTTTTAATGGGAATTTTAACAATTTTATTGTGCTTATGTGCATATAATGTTGCTCTAAAATCCCTAGCTGGAATAAATCCTGTTTATTTTTGATGAAAAGTCGAAGTTAATAAAGAAAATTCCAGAACAAACCACCAAATGAAACAATACAACCAGTTAATTTGAATTATGACAAACGAGTAATAGAAAACTCTATTCATTTATTTTTCATTATAATTGATAAAAGTCAAAGAAAAGCTGATCTATAAATCAAAGTGTTTTTGAGCTGAGTGATATATTCATTCTTTATAAAACAACACTTTCCCTGAATGAATAATAGTAACATTAATAATTATTTAAACTAAACCTAATCGTTTGGCATCTACTGTGTGTTTTGTAGATGGCAAAGCTTTTGTTAAAATGTCGGCTAACATTTCGTTGGTGGGGATGTAATTCAAGTTGATAGTTCCATCTTGAATCTTTTCACGAACGAATTTTGTTTTTGTTTCTATATGCTTGGTTCTGGCAGAGTATGCGTTGTTCTTTGCAAGTTGTATTGCACTTTGGTTGTCACAGAAAATAATCATATCTTTACAGCAATCTGGGAACAATTCAGTCTCTAAACGTTTGAGCCAAACTGATTCTTGTATAGCAGCAACCATAGCCATAAATTCCGATTCAGTTGTCGAAAGCGCAACGGTGGGCTGTCGCTTTGATGACCATGAAATTGCTGCACCTTGCATAGTAAAAACGTAACCTGTTGTTGACTTACGTTGGTCGACATCACTTGCCCAGTCGGCATCGCAGAATCCTTGAATCTGGGTAGGTTCCTTATAAAAGATGAGTTTCTTGTTAATTGTGCCTTTCAAGTATCGAAAGACTCGCTTTATAGCTGTCCAGTGTGCTTTCCCTGGATTGTTGCTGTATCTGCTCAACAAATTTACAGCATAACTAATATCTGGCCTAGTATTTTGAGCAGCGAATAGCAGGGAACCGACAGCTTCCATATACGGCACTTTTGACATCAATTGCTTCTCGTCCTCTGAAGTTGGAGACATTTTCAAGGAAATCTTTTGATTTAAATCCAACGGTGTTGATACTGGATTGCAATCAAACATTCCAAATCGGCTTAGAATTTCAGAAATATATTGCGATTGATCAATCGCAATTGTTCCGGCTGACCTATTTCGGTTAATGCGAATCCCTAACACTGACGATGCATCACCTAAGTCTTTCATTTCAAAGTTGTTCACTAAGCTTTCTTTTAAAAACTGTACTTGACTTTCATCGTTGGAGAAAATTAAAACATCATCGACGTAAACAGCGACGAAGGTCATGTTGCTTTTTGAAACTTTATAATATATGCATTGATCAGCATCTGAACGCTTAAGACCAGCCACCAGTAAGACATCGTTCAATTTTTCGTTCCATACTCGACTTGACTGTTTTAGGCCATATAAAGACTTATTCAGCTTACATACCTTGTTGGATCCATCACTGAAATTTGCGGGTTGCACCATGAATATGTCTTCTTTTATTTCCCCGTTCAGAAACGCAGTGACAGCATCCATCTGACGAATGTTGAGATCAAACTTGGATGCAATCGCAATCAAGAAACGAATCGACGAGTATCTGGCTACAGGTGAAAAAGTTTCCTGGTAGTCTATGCCTTGTTTTTGCGAACAGCCTTTTACCACCAAACGGGCCTTGTACCTTAAAACTTCACCATTTACATCTCGCTTCGTTTTAAATATCCACTTGCATTTGATAGGATGTTTCTGTTTGGGTAGGTCTACCAAATCCCACGTATTATTTAAATCGAGAGATTTAAACTCGGCCTCCATTGCTTTTTGCCAACAAATTGCGTCAGGTCGTGACATAGCATCTTCAACTGTTTCAGGGTCATTATTTTCAAACTTAACGTTATAACTTGCCTGGTATTTTGGGTTTGGCTTCGGAACTCGATTGGATCTACGAACAGGGATAACATCATTCTCAATAACATCTGATGCAGCTTCAACATCATCATCAATTCCTGTTGTATCTCCGGTCTCTGTTTGCACTTGAAGATCTATCGAACTAATGTCTCCTTCGTCGGTTTCATATGAACTGCTGTCATTTTCTGCAATTTGAGGTTCAGGTTGGGATACTGCATTAAGGTCCTTAGATTCAATGTCCGATTCTCGATTAACGTTTCCCCCAGAATCGGCATCTGGATTAGTTGGTTCTTCAAAAAATGAAACAAATGGGCTAGTCAAATTTGGATCATCATCAATTACCTTTTCACTTTTTGCATTCTCAAAGAAGATAACATCGCGGCTGACAATAATTTTTTGCGTGACCATATTGTACAGACGATAAGCCTTTGATTCAGTACTGTATCCAAACAAAATACATTCAGTTGACTTCGCATCCAGCTTCTGACGCTTTTCGCATGGGATATGCACCATTGCCTTGCATCCAAACACCCTTAACATTTTTAAATCTGGTTTAACCTTCGACCACAGTTCTTCAGGTGTTTTTGTTTTTTCACCTCTGCAAGGGATCCGATTCAAAATATACGCTGCCGTTGATGCTGCTTCAGCCCAAAAACGTTTGCCAAGATTGGCATCAAACAACATGCAACGCAATCGTTCAATTATGTTTCGATTGATCCTTTCAGCAACTCCATTCTGTTGCGGGGTATACGGGGCTGATTTTTGATGTTGAATCCCACATCCAGATAAATATCGTTGAAACTTTGTGTTGCAGTATTCCGTGCCGTTATCGGTCCGAAAAATTTTAATTTTCTTTCCACACTGGTTTTCAACAAAAGCCTTGAATGTTAAAAAAATCTCGAAAACTTCTGATTTTTGCTTCAGTGGATACAAAAATAATTTTCGGCTAAAGTCGTCCACAAATGTTACAAAATATCTATATCCTGAACATGACTTTACCGGCATTGGTCCACAAACGTCGGAATGAATCAATTCTAAAACAGCTTTCGCACGGGTACCAGTTGACTTAAAGGGTTCTCTTGTTTGCTTCCCTTTAATGCATATAACGCATTTTTCTTCCATCTTACCAACAAAAGATACACCACTGACTGCATTCTTCAATTTCACCAAGTTCTCCTCACAGATGTGCGCCATTCGGCGATGCCACAAATTAGAATCTTTCTGTGCATGCAAAGCGACAGAATAGTTCATAAGCGATTGTTTAGGCATAATGCAATTTAAACGGTACATATTGTTAATCAGGGATGCCGATGCTATAACCTCGTTACGTTCGTTCAAAATTTTACAGCATTCTTTTTCAAAACGTACTGTTTTGCCATTTTTGACTAGTTGACTTACGGAAATCAAATTTGCGCATAAATTTGGAACATATTGCACTTCGTATACTGTAGCACTCGTTTTCTTCTTACCATCCACAAGAGTCAAACTAACATCACCTATGCCATAGACTGCCAACTTGGCATTATTTGCAACAACAATCTCCTTGTGAGTTGGTGATCTTAGATTCTTCAGGAATGACTTGCACATTGTCATATGTGCTGATGCTCCGGAATCTACATACCATGCACCTTCTTGATCTTCACTTTTGGCTAAAAAAGATGAAAACATAGCAATTTCATTTGATTTGTTGCTTACTTTTTTTTTATTTGGACATTGTCTTGCGTAATGACCAATTTCTCCGCAGTTGTGACATCTGAATTTTGGTTGCGTCTTTTGTTTTTGAGGCTTAAACTTCGGTTTAACAAACATAGCGCTTGCAGTTGAATTCGCATTATATTTTACCTGTTGAAGTAAAAGAGTCTTCACTGCATCACTAGTTAACACCTTTGATGAATTTTCAACTGCCATGACTAATGCTTTGAAATCTTCAGGCAGCCCAGCCAACATCAGCGATGCCACTATTTCATCGTCTATCTTCAGACCTGCTTTTCGAACTTTGATTGAAGTCATTACCATCTTGTTAACGTAGTCCTCCATGGATTCGCACTCGTTCAGCTTTAATTGGACAAGTTGCTTCAGCAAATCCACCTTCCTACATAGACCAGTATCTTCAAAGGCATTCGTGAGGCTATCCCATGCACTTTTAGCCGATAAAGCGTCCGCTATGTAAGAATAATTTTGTGTCTCAAGCAACAAAATTAGTTCAGACTTCGCCTTCAAGTCAGTTGCCAGTTGTGCTGCTGTGGCCGGGGCTACCAATTCGGTCTCGAAGCAACCCCATAGTCCTTTTATAACCAAATAGGATTTGGCCGCAATTTTCCACACATCGAAATTTTCTCGTCCCTTCAGCTTTTCTACGGATACAATGTTTGAAGCCATTTCGGTTTTGTTTCGGAATAAATCTTTAAATTATTTTACTAAACAAAAAAAACTTTGCGGGATCTGGGCCCATAACCTGATGAAAAGTCGAAGTTAATAAAGAAAATTCCAGAACAAACCACCAAATGAAACAATACAACCAGTTAATTTGAATTATGACAAACGAGTAATAGAAAACTCTATTCATTTATTTTTCATTATAATTGATAAAAGTCAAAGAAAAGCTGATCTATAAATCAAAGTGTTTTTGAGCTGAGTGATATATTCATTCTTTATAAAACAACAATTTTTAACTTATTGATTGATTGATATCATGAAGTGTCAAAAACCTATATTTTATTGGTAAACAAACATGCTTAAAAAAAAAAAACAAAATAATGCCAGAACTTATAATAAAAAAACTCATATTTTATTTGTTTTACAGTTTTACCAATGAATGCTCAGGCACCAGTTGAAACTAAAAAGAAGAGCGCGGATGGTAAGATTAACAAACAAAACGAAAATTATTATTTGTATTTAAAATTTAAATTTTTAAATTACTTTTTGTTTTCTTATGTTTCTGATAAAATACATGTATTAATGGGTTCACAGTGCAATTTGACAACAATTTATATCATCTTTTCTACATTATATATTATAAAAAGTGAAACGTTTAAAAACGTTAAAAAAGTATTATGTAATCTTTGATACATATTATAAAAGATACAAAATAACAACAAAATAAACAAAAAGACATTTTTAAAATGAACATAACAAACTTAAAACTAAAAAAACTTAACCTGTTTTATTTCATCAATAACAAAATTCAGTCTACTGTTAACAAATAGGTCTAAATAATTAAATGAACATTATATAAAGCTTTTTTAATGTAAGGCTACAAAAAACATAACATTATTTCATTATGCGCACCAAGCTTACAACTTAAAAAAATATTTTTTACTTTTTCTTCTTAAATACTTTTGTGCTGAAAGAATGTCTTTTACAATTTTTTCGTTTCTTTTTAAATAATTTAATTTTTAAATTCATGACAGCTTTAATTGTAATTACATTTATCAATTAACATGGCTTTTAAAGTTTTTGCATTTAGATGGGATTTTTCGCTCGTACACATATTATTTATTATTGAAAAAACCTGATCGCAAAATAAATTAAAAAAAGTCAAATATAATATAAAAATATTAATCCAATAAAATCAGAAAATACGGGACGAATACGAAACAGGCTATTGAAATACTGGACAGTCCCGGGACGGATGGTCACCGTAATTATAAAGCATATTTTTAATAAAAATTGCAAATTAGATTTTTAATAATGATTCACTTTGTTCGATTTCTCAATCATCAAAATGTTAGATTTTATTTATTTTTTTTTGGCACGAAACCAATACCTACCTATATGCCTTATGAGCAAATTAAAACCACCGTCATTTTGATAGGCGCATCTTCAAAAGTATCTCGACATTGATGTTAGCGCATGGAAAAACTTTTAAAATGTTATATAGGTAAAATCTATTTCAAGTTTAAGGAGCTTAATTAAATTTATTGACTTTAAAGTACTTGTAAAAAAGGTGTCTTGCTTAGGCATGCGTGATAACAAAAATTAAAAAAATGAATGAACGTCCAATAAATTTCATGTTTACTTTACTAAAACGGTTTCAGAGCGTGGCCACAATCCTTAAAAAAGATACCTTAAAGTTGCGGAAATGTACATACCTTCATAAAAACATATTAGCCTTAACAATATTGACTATAACACCTTGTGACTTATATGGCAACGCCAACACTCTCTTGGCAAAAACATTCATATTTTTTACATTTAGAACCCTCCCGTATTCCTCACTGCACAATGCCAATCATCATATGCATATCCATATTCAAACAGCTTAAATCATTTTCAATGTCAGAAGGCCAATCTACATTCTTTTGAAACTAAATCTAGTATCAGTCACTAATGTGCACGAATTATTTTCCACTTACAAGAGCATTCTTTCTCCATTCGTCGAAATTTCTAAAAAAAAATTTCAAAATAAAAAAGAATCCTCGCTGCGCTGAAAACCGATATAATGAAATTGCATAAGGTTTATAGGTAAAACATTTTATTGGTGCAAGAATGAATACAACAAAATCTATCAACCTCATATCGTTGCATTGCAGCAGTCATCAGTTTAAGTTCGTGGTGTGACTTATATATTTTATTGGTGCAACGTCGAGCCCACGGATTAAATTCTATTTGTGACTCCAATTTGCCTCGTTTTTATCCTGAATAATATATGAACACGAATTCAAATTGATTTTGATTAAATACGTGTGATTGTTGCAACATGCATATTAAATTGCAATTTAGTTCGACGTCGTCGCGTCCTTCGCGGCTGAATGAAAAGTTAAACACTATAATTGCTGTTCCTTTTTAGATTTCTCCATACGATTGTCCACCATTCGGATATGGATGCACGAAAAAGATATAGGAAAATTGACAAGGGTCTTGTGGGCAGGTCAAGGAAACCGTTTGCGACAGCAGGCGAGTACAAATCCAAAAGTGAAGCGATTTTTAGCTGCAGTTCCGTATGTGATGGTAAAATCGATAATTAAAATCTTCCTGTCAAGAATATTCTTGATTATATTATGGTTCTGATCGTTTATAGAATTCGATTAAGGATGTGCATCAATCAGTTGTGGACAACAGCTTGGAAAGCCTTCAATCTACAATGGAATCGAATGTGCCTCCAACTTTAATTACTTGCAAAGATGCGAATGGTTTGAATGTGATACATAAGGCGGCCGGCTTGGGTCATACCATGATGTTGGAGTATTTGTTGGGTATCTGGCCAGATGGCGCTCATGAGACAGATATGACAGGAAAAACGGCATTACATTGGGCTGCTAGTGCTAAAAATAATATGCGATGCTACACTCTTCTGACACAAGCTGGATGCGAAGAAGACGCCTTAGACTATGTAAGAATCTTAGGGCCGGTTTGTTCTCAGAAAATAATCTTAAATCAATGGTCCGAAGAATCCATAATGTATGATGTAAATCATCATATCAGTCGATGTTGTTTGATCTGTAGCAATCAATTAGAGTCTGTGAAAAATAATGGATTAAACTGTCAGTGAACAAATTGGCCCTTAGGCTCGTTTTCCAAAACGAATTATAGATATTTATGTTCAAAGTATACGATAGTTTAGTTTACTTGGTGATTTCTATTTAAATTTAAATATACCTTCTTATGATTCGTTGTACAATACCGGCCTTAAAGTTATAAAGCTGATGTATATATTTATATTTGTTTTTATTTACTTTAAAATAACTATGTAGAAAATGAAAACTCCACTTTACTACAAGCAAAAACACAACGAAATTGAACGCTCCTTCCTAACACAGGTGCCAGAAGCACCACGTGTGTCACAGGACATTCCAGTAGATTGGGAGGCCTTAGCTAGTGATGATAGTGATGATAAAAAGGTACGCGTATTAAATAATAAGTTTTGGTCAAGAAAAATTGTTTCATAATCTTTTGTTTTTTTTTTTTTTTTAGAAACCTGAGATAATTATTCCAAACGGAAGAAGAAGGTCTGATATTTTGGGAAATAGTGTTAATCTTTTAACTTCACGTTCGGAAGCAAATAGCATCGAGAACATTTCAGAGCCGGATCTTATTCAAGGGTAGGTATTTTAGTTCTTAGATACCTTAAAATAAAAGTACACTGTTAAAATGTTTTGAGTATTCAATATTCATACTTACATGATATAGGTTAGCTTAAACGATTTTTTATTTCTTATTTTAACTAAATGGTCTTTTATTAAGTTCTTTCATATTTCTTAAAATTTATTCGAAGTAGTGCTTGCTTTTAAAGTTATTGGCCGCAAAAAATAATATAACCAGACGATGAGCTTAGCATAGTTTAGCTCTGCCTAGTTTAAATAGGCAGACAAACATTAACATATGTATGCAATGCATACATCACATTTAATAATAATAATCTAGGCAGGTAAAATGATTTAGCTTCTTTGCTCAAAAGGTGTTTATTTTAAAGTTCTTTAACTTACTCCAAAACTATTTTGCACCAAGCTTAAAAATAAATAAATTCGTACACAATTTTATTCTGAATCTAACTAACTTCACCAATTATAATTAAGCATATAGCAAACAAGAAAAATCAAATAAAACATTAGGTATAAAAAAGCTAAACAATGTCATAAGTAAGATGAGTTTATTTCTTTATTTTTTTTTTTCAATCATTTTTACATACATACCTATATATTTGTTTTTTATCTTTAAAAGACCACCTATACATAAACAATATACATTTTTATAACATTTTTACAACACACTATCATGACTGCTAAGAGACAATAATAATAAATTTTAGTTCAAGCAATGAGTTTTCAAAAAAAAAAGAGTGTGGTCGCATGTCAGATAACAGATAAGTACTGTCTGCATTGGAATTGTATGCTTAAGCAAATGACATATATGTATGTATGTATATATTATTTTTATAAGTTTGTAAGCCAACATTTTGAAAAGCAGAATCTTTAAAAAGTGAATTCATATTTGATCTTTAATGCAGAATATTTTTTGAACGTGAAAGGACCTAAAGTTTAAAATCGAAAGTTGTCGCTATACAATAATGCAATTTAATTATTTTTTAAATTAATTTCATGACGCTTTGTTATCGAAATTTGTGAAGTATTGAGTTCGAAGTTAATTAATATCCTTGAAGGAATAGAGGGATAGTCGATTAGTATTATTATCATACAAAATTCCTGTCATTAATTTATCTTTCTAAATTATATATAGGTAAGGTAGTAGGTACCTTGAAAACAAACTATTTATTCTACATCTAAAAACGAACATAAAACTCTTCTGGCTTATATTTGCTTTTTGGTGATAGTAATTAGTTCAAAAAATTCAAAAATACTAAAAAAAACTTGTTGAGTTTTCGATGTTTTTTAATTTAAAATTTTTGTTTCGACAATTTTGGTAAGCAATATTATACAGAGTTATTTGCATAAGGTGTCATAAAAGGCTAGGGTGTGAAGGTTGGACTTAGACAAGCAAAAAATCGTGCAGGAGAGGGCGTCTATTTTTCCCCGTTTAGGCAGGAGGGGCAATTTTCAAAAAAAAATCACTTAAAACAGAATAAAAATATTAAAAAATATCGGTAATACTTACAGAGTCGTGTTATAGCATTTTGAAACGCCAAAAGTCTATTCTTTAATATTATTTTTAAATTTAGTTGTTCGAAGGAATAGTTTTTGAAAAATTAGTTTTCGAAGTCAAAATTTTACTTTTGCTTTTACTTTTACTTAATGCTCTTGTCAATTTTTAGTCAAACACTGAAAACCGTATGGATCTAGGACTTAAACTTTTCAAGATATGAAAAAATAAATGAAGCAACTTTCTTATAAGACTAAGAAGAATCCTGCTAAATGATCATTTCAGAAACCAGTTTATTATAATCAACCTCGTTTTTTCTTGTTTTTACTAAGATGCTGGTTTCTTTATTTTTAATATCTTGAAAAGTCAATGTTCTAGAACCATGCGGTTTTCAGTGTTGGACTAAAAATTGACAAGACCATTAAGTTTTGAAAACAAAAATTATGCTTAATCACATAAAATTTTGAAAAAAATTAGCTTGAAATTATTTTTTTATTTTTTTTTTTCAAAATTTTGACTTTGAAAATTAATTTTTCAAAAACTATTCACTCAAACAACTTAATTTAAAAAATTATATTAAATAATAGACTTTTGGCTTTTTAAAATGCTAAAGCACGACTCTGTTATTTCTGTTTTAAGTGATTTTTTTTTGAAAATTGCCCCTCCTGCCTAAACGGGTGGAAATAGACTCCCCCTCCCATACGATTTTTTTCAACCTACACGCCCTAGCCTTTTGTGACATCTTATGTAAATCACCCTGTATAAACTATTAATTTGTACATCTGTGCAAAATATATGGACTCAATCAGTTAAATCAAAACGAAAACTACTGAAACTAAGCCACAAAATGTGACCATTTTTATAACAAGAAAAGTTAACGCCATATTTCCTTTATGTGGAATTGTACCCAATAACTTGAAAATCTGAAAGTTGTATAGTATGAATTAAAAAAAAAGGTTTTAGATACCTACGTCATAAGATTGTAATTACTTGAGCCATTGCGCAGTAGCTGTTTATGAAATCAGAAAAACCGACAATAATATTATAAGTTAATTTTTTTTAATATAAAATCCAGTTTTATTTTTAATTTATAAAAGCAACAGTAGTTTTTATTCAAAAAGCTTTGGTTAAAAACTATACAAATCTTGGAAAATGAAAAATTTAAAAAACAATTTATGTTTTTTGGAAGACCATTATTTTCCAAAATCAGCCAACTCAAGAGAATACTTGTATGAATTCAAATGTGAAAAAGTTGTAAGCAAATTTGATTCACAAACGGAAATGATAGGAGTGCTTGTAAGGTTTATGGTGGACTTACATGTATCTTCGTCTGACTCTTACAAAAAAAAGGGGATGCAAAATTTAAATTTACATTTGTTGGATAGAGAGAGAACACCAAAATGCAGAAGATCTTCGTACATGCAGATTTTAGGAAGTACCATAATGCAGATATGACGACGAACATGTTCATCTTCGTGATGGTTCTCTTTCACACGCTAGGATTTTTGGCATTCATCTGTCCCACTCTAGTTTTCTTCATATTTGCAGACGTAGATATGTACATGTAAATTCAGAATTAGAGATTTTCAACGGGTCTTTCTTCAAACGAGACCTTTTCACGATGTAACCTAACAATTTTTCATTGAACATCTCTAGTAACCTTGGGAAATCCCTTTACCGCGGAGCTCAATTACGGACGTACTTTCAAATAGAGTTTCTTTTTTTAGTCGAATGTGGAATACGTAATGGGGTACTCATTTTTCCTTACCATTTTAATATTCAGAGGATTCAAGAACATATTTTCTAAATGTGCCTATTTAAAATTAATATATTTAATATTGATTTGCGTCATATAATTTAAGCTTAGATAAATTAAATGCAAAGAGTTCTACCATTAAAATCGCTTTGTTTAAAAATCCAGTTAGTTTTGTAAGTCACTATTAAAAAAATCTATAATTAAAATGATGCTTTTTGCACCAAATATAATTTCATTAACGTTGAACAATTGTATTTTAAAAATTAAAATAAAAGAGACAGTGTCAATGAAGAGCATCCTGAACCACCACCCGAAGAATCTGAATCCATTGCTGATTTAGATGAACAATTGGAAAATGATCACGTGACGAATAGTAAAGTAACCATTTTAGAATCTGATCCTGCAAGTCCACCAAAAACTCCAGAAGAAACCGTTAATGAGGAAGAAGTCAAACATGAAGAGGAGCAAATTGAAAAACTACCAGACGATGAGGTATTAATTTTTTTCTAAATTGCACAGCTTTGCTTAGCTTGATTTTTAGTTAACAATCCAGAGCATGGTTAAAATTAAATAAATAATTTATTTAAATTCGCTTAGCATGATAATTAGGTTTTCTTATCAATAACAATTAAGTTAAATTAAACTAAAAAAAAACATTGTGAGTGTTTGTGCATAATGAGGTTGAAGGCGTTCAAATTTCCTGCAAAATCTTTTTTAAAACAAAAGTAAGCCATTGTCGGCGAGGTTTTTTCCTTTTCCAAAAAATTGCTTTATCATATTTGTTTTTTCTCGTTGATTTTTAAATTATAAATTTATTAATTGGACTATTAACTTTCATATTTTACTGTTTGCATACTTTGGTGAAAGTTGATTTGATCGCTTTCGAAAACCTTTGCGGTGTGAGTTTTTGGTACTAATTTTGTTCTATAAATAATACAAATAAAAAGATATAGCAAAAAATCAGTCGACAATTGTTTACTTTTACAGAATAATGGGAATACTTTGAATGATCAGAATAACAACCGTGAAAATGCTATTAACGAAGCAGAAGAAATTGACAGCAATTTTGAAAATGGCGAACAAGAAAAGAACGATGTTGAAAAAGTAGACACAAATGAAGAAGATAGTAAGGAAAATAATCGGAAAATTGAAGATCCCAAAAACGATAATCACACACATCAAGGAGAAACAGACGCTGAAGAGAAAAATGAAACAAAAGAGGAAAGAGTTCAAGGTGATAATGAAAAGAATGAAAACATAGACACTATTGAAAATAATGAAATGAGTAAAGACATAGACACCAATGAAAAAGAAAATTATGAAGAAAAGACTGATGTAACCAATAGTATTAAGGACAACACTGAAGCACACAATGATAATACCAAACCTGAAGAACAATTGAATTATAAGGAAAAAGAGGAAATTGAATCAGAGGAAATTCCAAGAGTTGAAGAAATCACTGAAAATTCGGAAAAAGAAGTTGGTGGTGAACAGGAATCATCATCACAGACATCAACGACTGAAGTAGAAGATATAAGAGTAGAAGA
This sequence comes from Melangyna quadrimaculata, assembly GCA_949320155.1. Lineage (NCBI taxonomy): Eukaryota > Metazoa > Arthropoda > Insecta > Diptera > Syrphidae > Melangyna > Melangyna quadrimaculata. Next base: position 4,344,926 of record OX439485.1, on the reverse strand, counting down.
AAATCAGCCACAAGTGATTGCTTCGGAGGAAACACCAGTAGCAGAAGTTCTTGATAGTGCTTCTCAACCCAAAACACAATTGAAAGAAGAACAATCAAAAGAATCGGCAACTCATCAAACTCTTAGTGAACATTCTTCTCCAGAAGAACTTCAATCAGAAGAGCTTCAATCAAAAAAGCTTCACTCAGAAACTTCACAACTAGAACGGCCACCATCAAAAAAATCAGTAAATGGGTCTGCTCGTTCAGATGACTCAAATCCCGAAGAAATAGAACAAACCGATCAATTAAAAATCAAAGAAAATGTTGACTCCAAGAATGAAGAATCTGGTGAGAAAAACACTGAAACTGACGAAGATGATGATGATCAGGTACAATTTGGAAGCCTTTAAACATACATACATACCTTTTACCTACGCAATCTCATCGACTTCTGGGATTATTATTAAAATCATAGTTCCTGTGCAAAAATTTGTTATCACTTAATTAAAAAAAACATTTGTGAAGTCCTTTACATTATATAAAGATATTTTTCTCTTTTGCACCAAGTTTAAATAACATTACAATAAATATGTAAACTTTCTTGCATACTATTTAAATGTTTATTATTAGTGGCAAAATAATAATCATTGTTGTCCTTTTTTTTGTAATTGTTGAAATGAATTAATATACATATAATATACGTAAGATATACTACTAGAGTGGAAATGTTTTTTTTACACTTTTCCTTGTGTCTTTGTTGTAATTGTTTTTTCTTTTAAATATTTCAGGAACATTTTTGAGCTTTTAGATATCAATAAATCGCCGGTCGAATAATTAAGTGCCCCATAGACCACTTTTTCGGGAAACTGAGTTAAAGGTGCAGTTATACTAATTCGAATATTCTCAATCGTTTGGCGCTATCCCCGTTGCTCTATCTCAATTATTAACGAAGTTACAGAAAACACTTTTACTCTATAAACCACAAATTGTTGGGTTATGTTGATGCTTATTTGCCGTATATACAAAATGTGCACTAGGTGGGACAGTTTTTGTAGGAAAGTTTGAAATACAAACGCTTTATGCTTAATTGCCCCATAACCGCGGGAGATGGGATATAGAGCATTTAAGTACTCAAAATATATTAAAAAAGTCAGATTTTTGGTGCTTATGTGCTCTATATCCATGGTCAAAAGTGCAGTCAGCTGGAAAAGTATAAATAAGAAGTAACATTTTCGCCGAGTAAGGTGCCAGTTATAGCTATCATTGGAAACCATCATTGAAAAAGTTAGCTGTTGATTTTGAGACCGTTCGAAAAGTTAATCATTAAATATTTGAATGCAGAAAGGTAGTATACGTCTTCAAAATTATTTTTCCTCCAAACAAAAATTCATTTTGACCCATATCTTCCCCATAACGTAACTTCTAATTTTTTCAATGATCATTGGTAAGGTAGTTCATCATTGAAAAATTAAAAGTCATTTTATGAGAAAAGTTGTGCCAAATTGAATTTTGTTTTACCTAGAAATAATTATTAAGTCAATTAGCTTTACTTTGACATCAAAATAATCATTTATTTTTTCTTCAAAATCACTCAAAAGTGACAATTAATATTTTCAATTATGGTTTTCAATGATAGCTATAACTGGCCCCTAAATAAATAATGTAAAATCCTTAATTTAAACCCAAAATGATTGTATTTGTTTTAATTCAATACTTACTGATTATTTACCAATGTTTCAATTCTGGTTTGGATCTTCTTCAGGGCTGAATAAGTAATATCGACTTTTTTTTTAAATATTGTGAAAAAAATAAAAACGAGGTAGGAATGAGGAAAAAAATTATTTTAAATAAGAATATTTATATCTTCAGGTATGACAAACTTAGTAACTGCGTTTAATGTATTTTAAATAAAGTTTTTATCGATGATAATTAAGCAATTTTTTTTTTTTTAAATAAAATGGATAAAATCGAAAAAGGTAAAAAATAAATTTAATTTAAAAAAAAGGGTGACAAAATACCAAAACTTACTCCTACGAATGTTGAAGTATTTTTAAAACCAATTCCGAATACAATTGAATTTATTTTTCTAGGAAATTTTATAGACCAAAGTTCATTTTCAGTATTTTTCATAATTAAGTGTTAAAATGTTCTATCATTTTCGTACGTGTCTTATCGACTTAAAAATAATCCAACCTGGTATAGAGGAAGGCACAGCCACTTAATTAATATAACATTTATGTTTTTTGTTTTTATCGCTTAAATTAAAATGCTTAAAATTTTGAATTTTTTTATTATTTTTGATTTCCGAATGTCCAGTGCATAAAAGTCCTATATCCATAGGAAATTTGAAGTTTGGTTTTCATAGATTTCGTATTCGTAATTTCATATGGAAGAGGGTTCTATATCCATTTTTTTTTTTTAAATAACCGTAACGTTTTTTGACATCAGGGATTCAAAATACAAAAAAGGACTTTCCAATTGCCAAGTAAAAAATAACGGTTTTATTTTACAAACCTTAAAATTCGTTTTCTGAGGAATAATTTTTTTTATATATGGGGCACTTAAGTATTCAGCCGGCGAAATGGTAAAGTTGTATCTACCTGTTAAATAATTCATTCTGAAAGGATTTACTCTACAATCTAAATATTATTTGAAATTAATAATTTGAAACAAATGAATTTAAAATAGGAACACATCCTTCTGGTAGTCTGAAGTCAAATTTCGAATACCTACTTTTTTGTTAACACCAGTAGGTACCAGTAAAAAAATCATTAAAAAAAAAGAAGATTCCAATAAACTTAAATATTCTGCATACATATGCCAATCAATATTCAAAAACTATTTTCGGTCATAGAAAAGTATACCACCAAAAATTGTATGCCTTAAATTGGTAGGTGGTTTGTCTATGAGCGTATACAAAATTTGCCATCAGGGCTGTAAGTATTGTGCTTCAGCCGCCATTTAAAAAAACTCCTTTTAATTCGTTTCTCGAGAACGAACGACATTTTTTTAACAGAATTTCTTCCTTTTCTTCAAACAAATTTTTTTTGGAGGATTTTAATTTCAGAGTTAAAAGGCGCAGTCACCAACAAATATTTTTTTTTAGCTGTTTTTGTTCATATTAAAAACTTTAAAAGTATAAATATTACAAACAAATTGTATGAAGAAAAAGAAGAAAATTGTTTTTTTATGTCCGTGTACATGTAAAAATATACACCCATTTGGATTTTCAGCATGTCGAAAATCCTTGAGTCTCCAAACCAAACGATTCGTAAATAATGGATAGCCTTGTAATTGGTATAGAAGGTATTAAGACCTTTAGCTTTAAGGACATACATATTCTAGATTATGATTTAAAAAACATACCAGTTTCCTCAAAATCCTTGGACACTACTCACCCTTCAATGATCATAATAATTATATTATAATATATAGAGTGACCAGATAAGAACGATAATATACAAAATGTAAATAAAAAACTAATAGTTTTGAAGCTCAATTCATTCCATTTTGTATAAAATAGCACATGACCGCCTCGGCTTTGATGGCACTGCTTTAAGCGGTCGATCCAATTTTGTATGACTTGGTTCAATAGCACAATAATCGAGTGGTGTCAAGTCACCCGATTGCGTTGGCCAATTGATGAAAGCTCGCCGTGGCATGACCCGCAGTGACCAATTCTCCTTCACAGCTTCGGGCTGGATGCTGGATGTCAAACAAGTGACGTGACGCAACACTTGTTTGACATCCAGCATCGCCGTTAACATCATTTTATTTTTGAGACAATTAAGGGTAACGGTTTCACCTTCCTCATTTAGAAAGAAGAAATGTACGATGATGCCACCATGCAGACCCCACCAAAGACCAAACAGTCAATGTGGATTCATTGATACTTGGCCGAACACTTGTAGAAGTGGATTTGGTGCGCTTTAATAATAAAATGTTGCCGTTTGACATACCCGCTGAATCAAAAATGGGCCCCGTCCGAGAAGAAGCGATCCATTATGAAATGGCAAACCCTATTTAATATTTTGACAGCTGTCTGTAATTGGTAACTTTTCTGGTATGCTTATACCAATCGGAAAAACTATCATTGCTATCTGGTTACCCTGTATAAGATTAGTGAAAAACACGTCTAAAGTGTGTTTTTAATAGAATCTTTAAATAAATTCAAGTTAAATGCTGCATGCTGCATTTTGCTTTCTGTGTACAAAGCATGAACCATATGTTAAACTGTCTACGTACCACACAATGTTCTTGATAGTAGTTGTGATTGAAATCCTGTCAAACATATTGGAACAAAATATCGAACATTGGAAAACCCACAAAATTATACAAAACAAAAATGGAACGCTTAGGTAATTAATATAAAAGTTCAACAAAACTTAGCGCCCAAACTGACAACGATCATGGTGATTCTCCATCAGGGAATAAAGGAAAATAAAGCAGCCACAAATTTTGTTCACGATCGATGACAGTCAAAATCAGCCGATTTATCACAATAATTTTGGATGCTCCTGGTAATTGCACGAACACGAGCTAAGAGCACCGATATGGTATGGTGTGTACGTGTAGCCACCTTAAAGCGCTTTGCACTTTTTTTTAACTAAAATGCATGAATGAATCTCAAGTAGGTACTTCCTTTTGTGATTCAATGCTAAAATGTGGCTTAACATTGAATTTGGTTTACTATGGCAAAAACAGAGACGCATCGGGTCCTGGTCGCTTTTTTGGCATGATGCGTTTCAACAAGGTTCTATACTTGCCATAATTCCGAGTAAAACATACAAATTCGCTGTAATTTTAATTTTGGAAACTAAAATAAAAACGTTAAGTTGATACATGTTGTTTTGTGGAAGTGCACAGAAATTGTTGTTGTTCCGTTTGAAATTAAGAAATTTGCATGAATTTAATGCATGTAACTGTCGTATCAAGGCAATTTGTAGGTTAAGTTAAGTTTAGTTTGAAAGGATATTTTATTGTTTTGTAATAATATGTTGTATAGTTATTGTATCGCATACTGTGTATTTGTTTTTATTTTGAAAATTAAATGTTTTATGTGGCCAGTCGCAAGGAAATTCTCCTTAAATCCTTCCTTTGTTAATTTAAAAGCTTGAATAAATATTCCAACAAAAACATCCAAAAATACCTACTTTAGGATCTAGAGATTAAACCAATAGACACACCGCAACCATACCAACAACCCCATCACATCGACGAAAATGAAAATAATCTATCTGAGTTGGACGATAAGATGACTTATGATTCACCAACATCTTCAATGGCAATCGAAGGATTTGTTCGTGGCGATTCCGAGGATAATCAAGTTCAGTCAGAAAGTGCAGCTTACTTAGATGATGAAGTATACATTTCATATTCAAAATTATGATATTATTATTTTATTTTCATTGTAAATCTTTTGATTATTTTTGCCACTTTATTAACGAAGAAATTCACTTTGTGTGTTGTTTTTTAGTAATTTTTAATTTTAAACGCACTTTTATATGTTTGATTTATTATAAGAAAAAAAAATACTTTTTGAATGAGATTTAAAAAAATTTTACTCAGGAACGGTATATTGAAGCAGCTATAAATGCCGGTGATATGGAACAATTAGCTGCACTTGTTTTAAATGGTGATGGTAATAAGATTTTGAATAAGAAATCTTCCAAACCAGAAATTCAAGCATTTTTGACAAATGTTCCAGCTTATATGGTAAATTTCTTTTATAAGTGCGTAAATAATCTTGAGCTAATGAAATTGATTGATGTACAGGATAAAATATCACGCGTCCATGAGGCAGCTAGACAAGGAACTTTATATCAATTGCAAGCTGCATTGGATAGACGAAAATTCGCAATTGCCAAAGATGAAACTTCACCATGTGGAGCTTCACCACTTCATGTTGCAGTCCTATTTGGACACTCAGGTAAAAAATTTAATTGTTAATTATAAGTAAGAGTTATCTTCTTAAGCATCAAGATGAATAAGAATAAATACTTGATGGAACTAACTCCTGACGGACGTTTCACACTTAACACTTTTTTGAGACAAAATGGATCTTAAATATCTGCGCCTCGATTACTTTCACTTTAAAAAAAACGGTAGTCATCAAAATTAGAAGAAAAAATCCAAATAGCTATTTGGAAATATTTCGATCAGAGATTTTTAAACCTTGGCATTATTTGGCTTTCTATCTCTTTTTTCACCATTGGTTATGATGATATAAGGAAATGTCTTTCGGCACATATTAGGAAAATCAATTCAAACACAAGTACATATATGATGACAAGTTGTCCTAGAAGATGTTGTTCTGCCTTACCATAAAGAGTGGCAATAAGTTTGATTTCAATTTGGCTATCAGCTGACTGACTTTGATGTGATGTTAATTTTATTTCAATGAACACTCACTCTGATTTTCAATGATTTCGCATTCACTCCGCCTCCAAATCGGTGCACTCCGTAAATTGTTGACTTTGTAAATTATAAAATTATTTAATATCTCGAAGCAGTTAGTCGAGACTTAACCAAAATGTATTTTAAACACGAGCCGTAATTTAAGAATTTCCAAGAACATGGCTATGGCACATGCTCTAGCAGCTATGAGTCATCACCTTGGCAAAAACAACGTTTTTTGTTATAGAAGTTACATGATAACAAACTAAAATTTAAAAACAAAATGATTTATATCCCATTTGACTCTATTAATAGCTTAATCCTGAAAAACATTTAGGTCTTAAGTCTCAGTCACCCTTTAAATCTAAGACCCCTTTCACACAAGAAAACTGAGTTGCCGGCAATTTTTAGTTTATAGGCAAGAAGGGCGTAAAAGGAAGACGAAAAATCTCCCGATACACCCTCCTCGCCTACAAACTAGCTGGTTTCTGGCAACTCAGTTTCCTTGTGTGAAAGCCGTCTAACCAAATATAAATCTGCAAATACAAAAGGAATTTATAAAATAGGTTACCATTTTTATAAGCCCATTTCAATCTATAAACAGCTACATTTTGGAAACTACTTAGCTCTAAAGGCTTTCTTTCGAACACTCTAAAGGTTTTTTTTTTTTAAATCAGTCGTCAGGCTTCTGAGACTTTCAGAATTAACTTGGGTAAGGATGGAGAAATTATCTCATGATTATAGATTTATTTTTTTTGCAGTCTCAAAAATATCATTTTTCTGGGAATCACATCCATCTACACCTTATGGCATAAGTGATTTTTCTTCGATAATTTAATTTTTCTGATTGTATCAAGAGTAGAGTTCTTTTATAACCTACTATATTCGTTTAAAATGCAATTATCTAAAAACTAGCTGACAAATTGCACATATCTACATTAATAATTTAAGCTATTTAGCAAGCATGCAATAAACTAATAACAAAACCCCAAAAACTCTAATAACCCCACCAGACCTAGAATTATAATATATAGCTGCTACTCGTACACAGCAATGCCATTGTTACTAATTTTGTTGCATAATGTTTATTTAGAGCGAAAACCTTAACAGTAATTACTACCTTTTGCCATAAATTTAACAGAACTCAGTTATTCTTATCCTAATTTATAACTCTGAATCAATAAATGTTTGAATAACAAATTGTTTATTTTTTTTTTTAAACCTCCAACCCACACAGATATTGTTCGTTATCTAGCTGGACGATTCCCGGAAACAACTAGCGCCGTTGACGATGATGGCCGTACAGCTCTTCACTATGCTGCAACAATAAACGACAATGGACATTTCTTTAACCTCCTATCGCATTTGGGTGGGAATCCTAAGGCAACTGACAAAGTAGGTTAAATATATTATTTAAAGGTTTATTTTTTTTTATTTTAATTTCGTTTGCCAACCCAAAGTTATTTTGTTGGCTTTGTCTTTTAAAATGGGTTTCATATACATATGTATGTGTTGAAAAATCAATAACTTCGTGACCACATCCTTTTCTACCACTTTCTATTGCATGGTTATCGCCGTAATTTAAGTAAAATTATAAAAAAAGGATTCGTTAAAAATTCCATGATGTTTGTATTTGTCATTATATTAAACCAACAATATTCTTCCATTGCAGCTTGGGAATACAGCAGAGTTCTATATGAACAATGAGCAGGCAAAGGATGTTCTTACATACAGGCAATTGTTGAAACGATTCGGTTCAGAAGCACTCGAGGATGAAATGCTCAACGATCAAGGTATGGTCATGCGGCCAAGACAAATTAATATTTAAGGACTGTCATGAGTGTGTTTGTGTATGTATGTACGTATGTGTGTGTGTGCATGTGCTCTGAATAAGCCAGTACCCAGAACTATAGAGATGGGCTGGCTTGCATTCTTTTGTAAAACTCTATTGTCACTTTGTGAAATACCGTCAAAGCATTCGCTAGCTTTATCCTTTGTAATATACCTACATACCTATAGCACGAATTTAACGTGTGAATTCAATTTATTTCATTTCAATTTCAACCACTGCGTTTTAATTTGTTTTGCTCTTCTTTCATAATTTATTTTGTAACAATAATACAAAGGGAAACAATTTGTTTAAGTTCTGTGATTGTTTTTTGTCCAAATGAATGAAGATATTTTAATTACAAAATTATTATTTCATTAGTATCTGTGCTTTTGAAGTGAACAAAATGGCGGAGTAGTATGAGTTTTATTTAACGGTTGAAACATTTTCAATTTGTAAGGATTAAAAAAAAAAACAAAAACGAAATGTCTAATTCTATTGCAATGGCTAATGAACAGTTATTACAGCATTTAATCAATAATATTGATGATGTCTTTGGTATGTATTTTGAGGTTTGATAATTTTAATTAAAATCGTTGATATTATTTTTATCTTCATTTGTTTTTTTTTAGTTTTTTTAAATAGAATTTTGGCAAGTTGCACAGTGGTGGTTGTCTGCATTCTGTTATAATTAATTTTGTATATATTTTTGTACATATATATTATATTACAATATTATTAAATAGGGTATCGTACCTACTTTTCATTCGAAAATATTTAAAATACAAATACTTAGAGTGAAAAATAATCGCGTTCAAGGCGTTTAATGTTCATGGTCAAATCAAGAGTTAGCTTTGATTAAAGAGTTTGGAATTTGGGAAAATGAGAGAATATATGCATTTTTAAAATGTGTTCGGCGTCACAGAAACAAAGAAGCAAATGAAATGTGTTTTTTTTTTAGTAAAATAGTTTTTAAATCGATGCCGGAATTGCGAATTTCAAATTGCAATAACTAGTTCGCCATGTTGGGGTCGATTGAGCAACGTACATTATGTAATATGTATGTAATTCGACACGTGTTCATGTTCATAAATAATTATTAGATTCGAGTGAATGAATTTTCTTTATGAAGAAGAATCCGGACTATAAGGTTGAAGAAATAACTTATTTTGCGAATGAAGTACGAATATGGAGATATTTTTAGTTTAAAGACAAAATCAAGGAGAATGTAAATTTTATTTCACGACGAAATTCTTGACTGAAAATTCAGCAGAAATTCATTTGGTTGTGAAACTTTCAGAACATTTAAGCTTTTGCAAAGATTAATTGAACTTTTATATATATACGTTTGATTTCAGCTTGTAAATTATTTTGTTTTGAGTCATAAGCTTAGTACGCTGCTGATGCGAAACGAAATTTTCCTGTGGTCTCCAAAAAGACAACGAAATGCTTACGAAAACACAGCGGAAAATTATTCATGGAGAGTTTCACAAATTGCAAATAAAAAACGAGAATTTAACAAAAAAAATCAAAAAACAGCCATGCTGTAATGAAAGTAACAACAAATACAAACACGAACAAAACGAACAAACCCAAATGCCATTTTTCCGCACACAATTAATGGTCCGGGCAATTAATTCTGTGCGAAAATAGAGTGGAGACTTGTCTGGCATAATATCATCAATTTTGTTGGTCGAACAGCGTACAGAACGAAAAGCACAACGAAATTTTTTGTTTATGATTTCGTTCGTCACGTCATTTTAGTATGGGAGTTTTCGTTTCACATCAGCAGCGCACTAGGCTATAGAAATTAATTTCGTATAATTAATTCATTACTATACCAACCTCTACTGACAGCTTTGTAATAAATTATTACCTAAATTTTTCATTCAGAAATCCCAAAATAATTATACATTATATGTATATCAGGGTGTTCCGTATTTTGAAATTTTTATACGCACATGGTTATCAAGGTATCTAAATTTGTGGTGTTTGGTATAAACATGATAGCTCGATAAGAAATTCACTTTTGATGTCAACTTTACGTCGAGCTAGAACCTAAACGATTTGACCGATTCGATTTGCTTCTTTGGTACCAATATGCATTGAATTGAAAATAAATGATTCTCTTATTTTTAAAAAAAGATTTTCCAACATTTTAATACAAATTTAAATGCCTTTACCGTAAAAATATGTTTATGGAGAACAGAACTATATTACCTATATAAAAACATATTATGGAAGTTGGATTGTCTATCAAGTTTTATAATTTTACCGAAATTTAAGTAGGTATACTACTATATGAAACACTATAAATACTACGCGTATTTTGTATAAGCAAACTGAAAATTAAGTCAGCCAGGGGTAATATTAATATCAAATCAAAGTTCTTAAGTATTTTCGTGACCTTTATTTTTATAATTTAGTTAATGGTTAAAGCGGGCTGTAGGTCATCATCATAATATCAAATAGAGATCTTTAGCTTGCAGAATATTTTTTTAAGTTGAAACTTTTGTGTCCGTGTGCTTTCCAAAATCCAAACAAATTTAAAAATATGGCACACCCTACTTATACATATACAATATACATATACAGGGTGTCCAGTAAATAATGGATAACCTTGCAACCGGTTATAGCTGGCCTTAAGACCTTTCAGAAAAAAAAAATATAAAAAAAATATTTTTCTTGTAGTTTTTAGGTTATGATTTTTTTCAAAAAGAAAATAAAAAAACAAGACATGCCTCATGCACTTGAACATAACCACCACGGTTGAATGATTATTATTGTTTTTTTTTATTTTTGTAATATTCTTGAATAATTTTACTAATAGATGTTATACAAAAGTTAACACTTGCTGTTGCAGTTTTTTTATAATATTTTTTTTTAATTTATTTTTTGATACAAAAATCAGTTTTTTTTTTATTTTTACAAAAGTTTGACTATATCTAAAATAAAAAAAAAATGTATGAAAGCATAAGTGGCCAACTATTTTAAAAAGTTGTCTGTTTAATGTATTTTCTAAAATGGTACAAAACATGCGTGTATATTTCAAAATAAGCTATCAAGTTTGATATTAATCTACTAAAAGAGCTTTTCTCAAATGTAAAAAAGATACAGTGAATAGCCAATTTTAATTAGTTTCTCAAAATTAAATAATAGGTGGAATGGTAAAAAGTATGACGCTTGGTGTAAGTCGACCCTAGTTTGAGTCTGTGCGTACCACGGCCTCTTCGCTTGTGTTCATGAGGGGTATACCTGTAAGAAAAATTGCACTAAAAGTGAAATGAGAAACGCTGTTAATAAAATAAACAGTAATACAATTAGGTATGTCATAATTTATTTACTATCATTCAAATTAAATCACAATAATTGTAGTCCATTGACCCTGATACATGCTCTGCATCTCTTAACAGAAGATCTTTAAACGCTATCAGTACTTCTTATTGCAAGCATTTGTAACATTACATATTTCATTAAAGAAAACGCGCATAATTGGCGGTCATTAATTTAAAAAAACAGCTTCCTGAACATTGCGACGCAGTTCCGCAATGGATACTGGTTTACTGTAGACCATTTCCTCGGCATCTTTTTGAAGACCAGAAATCCTGTTCTCATTTCGCTTTTAGTGCAATTTTCCTTACAAGTATATTCCTCATGAACACAAGCAAAGGGGCAAAGGGGAACTAGGGTCGACTTACACCAAGCGTCATACTTTTTACCATTCCACCTATTATTTACTTTTAAGAAACTTATTAAAGTTGGCTATTCACTGTATCTTTTTTACATTTGAGAAAAGCTCCTTTAGTAGATTAATATCAAATTTGATGGCTTATTTTAAAAGATACACGCATGTTTTGTACCATTTTAGAAATTACATTACACAGACAACTTTTTAAAGTAGTTGGCCACATACATAATTTTTTTTAATTTAAGAGATAGTCAAACTTTTGTGAAAATAAAAAAAAATTATTTTTGTATCAAAAAATAAATTAAAAAAAACAGCAACAGCAAGTGCTAAATTTTGTATAAAATCTATTTGTACAATTATTCAAGAATATTATAAAAATAAAAAAACCATACTAATCATTCAACCGTGGTGGTTATGTTCGAGTATTTGATGCATTTCGTACTTTTTTATTTTTTTTTTTTGAAAAAAATCATAACCTAAAAACTACATGGAAAATATTTTTTTTATATTTTTTTTCTGAAAGGTCTTAAGGCCAGCTATAACCGGTTGCAAGGATATCCATTATTTACTGGACACCCTGTATATACCGAATCATAATTCATATCCATATTTCAGTAACTACATACACCCACGTATGCGTCAAATCTACTAGTTCTGATTTTTTGAAGGAGCTTGAAGGCAGGGCCAAAAGAATAGAACAATCATGTCGGAAGGGGGTCTATACACCCCCGTTAAGATTGGAGGTGCAATTTGCTAAAAAATTACCTAAACACTATTGAAACAACACTATTGAAAAACAATGGTAACACCTACAAAATTCTCCTAAAGCTTATCTTAAACCAAAGAGAAAATATGTTAAGACATGTAAAAATATGTCGCACTCACTGTCTACACGCAAAAATAATTTCAAGCTTAACGAGAGAGCACTTAAAGAAATTTTCAAGTTGCATTTGTGGTTGGAGACATATTTTTGCAATGTATTTCATAAGGACAAGTAGGTAACAGAAATACCGTATCGTATCAACAGTCTTTTATGTTCTTTTAACCAAGATTTACCAACGTGTCGGTATAACACTACGAAAAGCATTTACAAATTTCCAGAATTAATATAAAAATTTCAATATGCAGAGTTCTGAATGTACAGCATTTCGGAATAAAAAATAACGACCCGCTCCCATACTACGCTTATAAGGGTATAGGTATAATTACTGAAATTTCACCTTATAAAATGTTGGAAGGGAATGAACGAAAGTGATTAATGAATTAATATAGACTTTTGAATTACCTATGAACATTTCTTTTTGCAGCACATTTTTAAACCTTTGCTTTTAATAAATCATCTAACACTAATCATATGTATATCATTAAAAAACATTTTCTGTCAATTGCATATCATGTTTCGTCAAAAAAAAAAATACTTAACACTTCAACAGCACATATACCTAACTCTACCTTAAAAGAACAAAATAAAAAAACAAAAACTACTGCCCAATCCTCAGTACCGGATGACCTGCACAGTTCTCGCCGATACATGCTGGACATTGATGTAGCCACGACCTTAGAACGATGTTTTTCAGTTATTCAAGAATCAAGCAAATGCCTAAGCAGCGCAACAGCTTCAGCTGTTGCAACTCAACGAAAACCTAAAAGTGCTTCATCACATCCACTGACAGTTACAAGTTACCTAGGAAAATTTCTTCGGCGAAGTGTATTCGATAAAATCAAGAAACGTCAAACACGCCTCGATCATAATTTATTCGATGTGATTTGGCCAGCAATGCGGAAGGGAATCCGAGAACAAAGATTCGACGAAGATCTAAATTCTGGTATTATAGCACCCGACTATGATGTTTATGTGGTATTTCAGGAGTTTCTGGTGCCATTGATAAAAGATATGCATTGTTTAAATTTAAGCAGTGAATTCAAACCTCATCCAAGAATTGACTACTTTCCCATTCTAAATGGCGAGCGAATGACCCAAATACCATTTAAACTCGACGATGAATCAAAGCTTATCACTCAGTGTTCAATTGAGTGCTCTAGAAATCTAGAAGGTCTCGAGCTGCCTTTGAATCTGAACGTTGCACAAATCGAACTAGCGGAAAGGGCTATGATGGCTAAGATATTTACAACAAACTTTGCCAAAGCTATTGGGGACCGAGAAACTGGAAGCTATTACACTCTGAATGAGGTGCTTGAGGATAATTCAGCTATATTGAAGATGTTACAGGATGCTGGATTGATGATACCCAATTTGGTGGTGAAAAGTCGAGCTCAGGAAGCCGAAAGTCTGGCTTACAATGGCCAACTGTGGCCTTATGGACGAGGAGTATTTGTGAATGCTGAGCAAAATCTCGCCCTCTGGTTGAATTGTCAAGAACACCTCAGGGTTATCTCTTCGAATAGCAGACTTGATGCTTCTAATATTGGAAGTGTTTACAGTAAAGTTGGTAGAGCAGTCACTTATCTTGAAACTCAGTTGCATTTCAAAGAGAGCTATCTTCTTGGATATCTTGCTGCAAGACCACATTTTCTCGGAACTGGCCTTAAAATGACAACAACTGTCCAATTGCCAAACCTAATTAAGGAAGTCGATAATTTGCGACATTTGTGTTCAGTTCGAGGTCTGCTGATGATGAAAAGCAATCTAAAAAATTCTGTTCGTCTTGTTAATGTGCAAAGTTTAGGAGCAACAGAATTGTTACTGTTCAAAGAGTATTGTACAGCTGTTACGAATATTATTTCATTAGAAAAAGACATGTCACTGACTAATTCAAAACACATCGCCTCAATGTTGGTCAAAATATTTAGACGAAAAAAGAACAGTTTAGTTGATAGGACTTAAGCAATATTTAAATCAAAAATCAACTTGGTTTTAAGTTTTTGTGTGTTTTTATTTTTGTTCCCAACGCTCGACTGCATCTTCTATTTGAAATATATGTTTTGTTTTTGTATTATACAAAGATTTAATTATAAAAAAAATTTACTACATCATGTATATCATTTTAAAAATGAAAATATTGCCCACCCGCTTCTGAGATGTGAAAGCAATTATCAATCAGCTAGTTTAACGGTTAGTAAGATTTATGTCTTGAGTTGAAAAATAATTTTTTGTTTGTAGATCGTTTAGCTTATTAAATTTTATTTTTGCAATTGCTTAGTTTAAGTCATTTTTTAATAAAAGATTTTTATAATGGAAAATACCAATAATTTAAGACATCCTTATTTTAAGGAAACTTAAAGATAAGTTATATCAATATCTACATTGTTTCAGCGATCTCAGTGATGTAAAGCAAATGTGAGATTACCTTTGGTTCTTAGGACGCGATTGTTAACTTTTCCGGTTGCGTCTGCAGCGCACTGTGATTTATCGATGAAGAGATGAAGTCGTTGCGTTTTCAGTATCAATAAAAAAAATTAGAAGACTGAGTATGGAACTTTGTGGAACTGCAAAAATTCAGTTCAAATCAAGTGTTTAGTCAGTGGCCCTATTTATATTATGTGTTGGTCAATGTGGAGGCTTGTTCAGATGCGCAGGATTTGCCTCTCAAATGCTACAATCTTTTTTACGCTGGTATATATCACCGATGGTTTGTTTTTTAGTAAAGATCTTTGGGACAGCTTCTGGGGGATTTTTTGTTTCTATGTCCTCTGGTCTTCTGGAGCAAGCAAACTTAGATTTAGCTGAGTTGACTTTAAAGCTCCATTTTGGGTAGAATTCCAACAGGCATATCGCGTGCTCCTACTTTTACGGACTGCAATGACTGGTGGCTTATGATTATGGCATTTTTTGTTATTTGGGTTGTTGTTGGTGCGATGTAAGGATGTTGTAGAATCTTGACGAAAATTGATCTGAAATTGGGAAAACTAGAAATTACTTTGATAAGGGATAATTCAAAATGGTTGCCTTGTATTATAGCCCTCTTTCATTCAGATGCTGTCAAACGCTTTCTCTATATTCAGGAAGCATCCAAGAGCAACCTGATAGTTAGTGAGGTTGTTAACAACTTCAAAATGGGATGTAAAGTAGAGTGTTGCTCCCGAACCCTAAATAGGATAACCGGGATGGTTTTTAAAGCCCTTAGCCCTCGAAGAAAAAGTCCTCAAGCATCTTAGTGATGTTGTGGAGAAGAAACATGATATCGCTTCTATTTTTAATGTTTTTCTTCTACTAGGAAGAACAACAATATTTTACGCAGTCATTGAGCAGGATATCAAGGAAAAACATTTGTTTACAGTGTCCTTTATGGATTAGTTCAGCTACTTCTCCGGGGTTGGTTATCAAGTAAGCAATAGGGATTACTGGCAGGGTAATCATTAATGAAAATTGTAATTTCAATGTCTGTCTGCTGCAGCTGCTTCATTGTGGACAAAACTTTCTCTAAACGTGCAGGATCTTTCGGTAGATTTGGTACGACATTATACCGTGTACTGTTCTCACTTCCCCTTGTGTGATGCTAAGTTTTTCTGGTAATTGTTGCGGTTTACCGATAATACTATACTGCTGATTTCCTTGAATGCATTGTTTCACTGGTTGCTGTTTCATAAAGAGTGTTTCCTAACATAATTCGGCGTAGATTGTAGTTCACTCCTCACGTTTTGATTGTTGCTGTTGGTACTGTTTCGATTTGCATTCTTTTCTGGAATTTGTCGACCTCCAGGTTTTTTGTCTCTTCTTTTTTTATGGTGAGCTCCATTGCTCCGATAACTATATCAATTTCCTTGTTGTTATGGTTGTTTTCTTTTGGCATACCGCAAAGCTATATTCTCTTCGACTTTTCTGTGGAATCTTTCGATATTCACACGGTTGTAATTTAAGGGCCCTTCGTTTTGTGGTTTTGATGTTAGGATCGGCTGGCCCAGTGTGATATGAAAGCTTTAATTCATTCATAAATACATCTTAATTTATTGTAACAATGTTAATTCAAAGATGTATCTGACTTACAAACCATTTGTGGTTTGACATTTTAAGACTGCCATTTAAGCTTATTTACTTATACTTACTTATTTATTGTTTAACTAAAGTTGCTTGCTTTATTTTATATAATATGCTGATTAAATAAAAAGATTTTTTTAACTAATTCTGAATTAAGCATGATTAAAAATTCCTATTACTATAACTTATAAGTTATATTTTGAACAAAGAAATAAACTGTAAGGCAATCAATTAAATATTATTTGATTTTTTCAACTTAAAAACTCTGACCAAAAATAATGTTGGTAAACATGCTAAGCTCAACACTAGTACCCACGTAGTTAAAGGTAATAACAAACACATAGATATGTAGAAAATTAGAAATTGAAAAACATTCACCAGAGGTAAAACTGCGAAATAAACACAATTTCGAAATCAAGACCACAATGTTAAAAAATGTCCCCATATCATCATTGTCTAAAACATTATTCTGTAAATATATTCCTTTTAAATGTTTGACTGTTTTCTTTTGCAAAACGCTTTTTTATGGTTTCTTAGTCTATGTCCGTTATAAAGTTGTACAAGAAATCATTGCAGATTGGAATTCAAATTGTTAAATTAATATTTCGTCATATTTCTTTAAATCCATAGGTAAAGCTGAAAATTATTCTCAGAATTCAATTTTTAAAACTGAGCAAGGCAAATATTTAGCAAGTAGTAAGTTTTAAAATCTATGTAACTTTCGATGCGATTGAACTTCGAACTGAATTGTTTACCATTTTGCCAGGCTTGGGTGATCCTCTTATAAAGGGTCTTACAGAAATCGCTGATAAACGGCCTACAGATCCTATTGCATATTTGGCTGGCTTCTTACAAAATTTTATAAAATCCCGCAACAACAATAACGTTAATAATAATAACACTAACAACAATAATAATAACAATAATCGGGACAACGATACTGGTGACACCGATTCTACAGCTTTGGTGAATTCTGATTCAGAACTAATAGCGACACCAAACCATGTCAATAATGGATTGGACTCACCAGAGCAAACAGAAGAACGTTTTTCATCCCCAGAATCAACTCCGACAAAAGAAGATCGAGACGAGCATGGCCAGAGTATGTTGCATTTTGCATGTGCACGTTCCCATCGACGGAATGGACTTTTGAATTTGATCGAAGAATCCCAAATCGATTTGACTTACAGGGATGAGCTTTATCGCACAGCAAGAGATGTATCGCTGCAGGCAAATCAGCCTGGGAATGCCAAAGAAATTGATCGTTTTGTACTTTCACTAGCAGTTGTTGGTATGAAAATAACTGCAATACAAATTCAGACAATTTGAAATAATTAAAATTTCTTTAAAGGAGATACAAAGCCTTTCGAGCATATGGCAATTGCTGGTTACGATCATATCCTTGATGTTATCGACGATGAAGGAACCTCAATTTCGGATGTAGCTGAGTCAAGAGGTCATGATAAATTGGTTGAGTTCTTCAATGATCTTCGGGTTTTAGAGGCAAGGGTTTTCAATATTGATATAATTTTTTCTATAAAGTGTAATTAATACAAAATTTAGGGATCTCGGGAAGAGCTTCATCAAGCGACAAGAAACGGTGATTTTGAAAGAATCAAAGAAATAACATCATCTCGGAAAGGAAAATGGCTGATTAAAGCCAAAAACTATTATGGTAAATGTATAACATATAACACAAGTTCATAAAGTGCGCATAATTAAAGAGTATGTATATTTAAGACTAATTTTGGTTTGCTGAGAACGAAAATGTTACTCAATTATTTTTCCAATGAAGCGGAAATCTATTCAAATTATTAAAATCCCTGAGAATGTTATTGGTTGATAATAATTGGAAAAGTGTATTCATTAAATACTGTCTATCTGTGAATACTTATCTTTTTCCTCAAAATCCATTTTAAATATTTCCAATATTTTTGTTCTTCGCGGAAAACAATTGGTTTTTAGACTTTGAAGGAATTTTTTGAAAATGAGTTAGTATGGTGGTTATGAGTTATTAAATTTTTTTTTCATTGCTCCATTTTTAACTTCCCATTGGAAGTTACTGTAATTGGTGCGATTTTTCGAATTGAAAAATTTGACATATCTTCACGTTTTGATGTCTCTAGAATCAGAATTCGCCGTTTTTAACAAGATGTGTATCTACGTACGTTCGGGGTACTTTTTTCGCCCACCATATATCGACCTAGGATAAATTTAACAGATAAATTTTACAGATAGTATTGTCATAACGCGCTGAAAGATTTTCTAACAAATTCAATAAACCGTTTTTTTAATACAGTAGTTTAAAAAGGAGCTGTAAAATGTCATTTATCTGGAATATCTCGAGAACGGAATAAGATATTCACTTCAGACTAATTTTATTTTACACATAATTACACAATACCAAATTGGTAAATATTAAAAAAAAAAAAAATAAAAAATTCAACAACAGTTGAAAAATAATTTTCGTCTCAAATATTTCAAGAATAAAAAATGATTCTGAACCCAGTCTATTTTTGTACATATAATGACGTAGTCAACAACTGATAATTTAAAAAAAATTCAACAAACATTTTTTTTTAGAGCAAAAAAACTGAAACAAAAACTATCAAAAATTCTTAGCAATTGTTTTTCAACTCAAATATTTTGAAAAACAAACAATGATATCGATTTCAAATTTCTACCAAAATTATATACCTATACCATCTAAATGTTGTGTAATTTTGAGATTCTTCAAACCACCCTTAAGCTAAAAATCAAAATGCTGCAAGAAAAAACTTTTCAAAAATGTTTAATTCGGAAAATTCTTACACTCAAAATTGCTTCAAAATCGAACTTAAAAAATGTTTATATTCTTTGAAACCATGTTTTTTGGTACACTCTCCTGATTTTTGATATTTTTTTTAGCCAATAGTCTGTTTTGAAATAATTGGCTTCAATAATTAAGACCTCCATACCGAGAAGAGTAAGGAAAAAAAGTTTTATAAGTAAGATTCTTAGAATTTTGTAAGCTATTTACAAAAAAAAAAAATTTACTATTATAAACAGCTAAAGTACAAAATTAGGCAATGTCACATTTTGCCCTGAATCTCTATATCTATACCTACCTATACATATACTGATTATCCAAACACCCAAAGTTATTACAGTATATAATATATAATTATATAATACTACGTTTTCATTAGGCGGTTTTCTTTTTTAGCAGAGAAAAGAGTTCTGAACAGAGTCCGAGCATATCGAGCATGCTCTGAACATCATCTGAACAAAGCGTGTTCTGGTTCTGAGCGCTCAGAATTTTTTTTGAAACACACCTGAACACTGAGCTGTCACTTTTTTTCAATTGCACCTTTTAAATGCTTGTGTTCAGCATTCAACACGGTCTTCGCAGTTATTTTATTCTGAGCTCATAGAGCGTGCTCTGAACAAGCTAAGAACACGTTCAGAACGAAAAAAGAAACACAAATTTGAAGCTCTGATTTGAAAGTTCAGACTCTGCTCTGAACTAAAAAAAGAAAAACACCTATTGGAGCCGAAATGAGGTAATTTCGAAATTAGCTCATTTGGAACGTCAAATTTGTATAGGAAATGACGTTCCAAACGAGCTTATTTCGAAATTACCTCATTTCGGCTCCAATGAAAACGTAGTATAATATATACTCTACCAGCCATAACTTAGGTAAATATGCATATGGTTTTCAAGTACACCAATGGGAAGTTACTAGTGCGGGTCTACCCCAGACTGATTTTTTTAAGTATCAAACCCAAATCGATCATTTATTTGGCAAAACTTTTGTTGGTGAAACTAATGTTTGTCAATAGCAAAAGCGAAACGGTTAACAACCAAAAACTAAATTAAAGTAAATAAAATGGGTCGTATCGTATTCATAGTAAATATAAAACTGCGTCTGAGTTTAAATTGAATTTTCGTCCGTTGATTCTATTTTTCTTATTTTATCATTTCAATATGTTTGAAGATATTCGTTTAATTCACAAATTAATAAACTTATAAAATAATAAATAAATTTTGTTATTACCCGCAATTTTATTTTGTTATATACTCGTTATTTATAAATTATAAATCGTTCACGTCGTTGAAAATTATTTTATTTTTTCAAGGTCGAAATGCTATGCACATTGCCGTCCTGAAAGAGCAAGAAGAAACTGTAGAATACTTTGTCAACACCTGTCCAGATGTCTTAAAAATCGGTGATAATGTAAGTTGATGTATTAAGGGTCTCTATTTATGTTTGAAATAAATCAATATGGTAGTAATAATTTGACAAATATAACCAGATGAACCAATCACTTCTTAAAACCAAAAGCGTTGTCCCTTATGCATTAAAACAAATTTAATCAAACTACTTTATCTGTTATCATTAACATATTTCTTATGTGTTTTTATTGCAGCTAGAGAGAACACCATTGCATTATGCTATGGGTACAAATTCAGTTGAAAGTATTAGTCGTATTTTAATACGTAAAGGTGCCAAGCGAACAACAAAAGATTTAAAGGGACGTCAGCCAAGCTACTATTTTATAAATAAAGCAGATATACTGCGTTTACAAGAAGAAGAAGAAGACGAACATCGTTAAAATTTATTTTGTTTCATTTTTAATTATTCTAAAATTGTTACAATTCCAATAAGAAAGTTATTATTGGTTAAGTTTTTTGTATGTGTATACTACAGTAAGCAGGGCATTTCCGAAAATTCATATTAAAATACATATACATATAAAATCCTAAGTTGCTAATTTATAACGAAAACAAAAAATTGATTGCATTGTTGGATTTCAAGATACGTGGGGTTAGGTACCTGCTCACTTGACGTCAACTTAGCAGGTCAACTTTCTCAAAAATGTAGATAAACGACCCAAGAGTGGATAAATGTTTAAAACTAATTTATTGCTAATTTGTAACGAAGCAAAAATATTACTTTTTTGTATCGTTTGCGACATACAGGGTTACCTGCTAAGTTGACGTCGACTTAGCAGGTAAGTTTAACTTTAACAGAAATTTTTTTTTCGTTATAAATTAGCAATACATTATTTCTAAACATTTATCTACTATCGGATCGTTTATCTACATTTTTGAGAAAGTTGACCTGCTAAGTTGACGTCAAGTTAGCAGGTAACCCCGTACATCGAAATCCAACAGCGCAATCATTTTTTTTTTTCGTTATAAATTAGCAATAAATTAGCAACTCAGGACTTCATAATATGGATTTTCCGGAAATGCCCTGTTAACTTTATACACATTTTTTTAATATAAACATTTACACAATAATTTATTGTATTAAGTAGTTTTATAAAAAAAAAATTCTTTATATAAAATCGAAAGTTTACTAAGATAAATATAATATATTGTTATGGGTTGAAAATAATATTAAACGCAATGATTTTCAAATGAAAATACTTGGATTTGTTTTATTTTTAAGATTAATTTTACTTGCTCCATAACATTGTAATGATGGAGAAGTCCAAAAAAAGTTATTTTTAACAAGACGTTCGTCGATCTGTCTGTCTGTACTTTTGTGCATCCTGATGTACATTGATCTAGAGCCTAAGCTATTACAAGGATTTGTTTCAATTTTGGTGTGAACCATTATCAGATGATTTCCTTTATAGTGGAAAGATTCAAATTTTTGTCTTAACTCACCAGGAACGGGTAGCTGCCATACAGTAGTTTGGCTTTTATCAAGTTTTTTCGAAAGCAGTTAAACTTCACACAGGTAATCTCTAGAATAGTGTCAATACTGTCAATGATACTATTTATTTAAATTTTTTCCTTTCCTTCTATTCCTTGTAACTAGTGCCGTGAAAGGCTTTAGATATTGCGGGTTTGAATTTAAATTATTATTAATTATTATTATTATCAAGCCGGTTTTTGCCAAAAAATTCGAATACCTAAAATAAAGTCTTGAATTTTTTGAGCATACATTTGAGCAACATTTTTTTACTTGTTTTGTGATAATCCCGAGTATCTCGTCATCAGTGTCATAAGCTTGATTAATATTGTCATAATTGGAATTTGGTATTTCTAAGTTAGTTTTATTAACGATAGAATAAAATAAAACTACAAATTTTTTGTTTTTATTATTATCTTTTTTTCCACAATTTATTAATTGTTATTTTAACTTTTTTATTATTATTTTCTCGTTAACGAAATAAAAATGGTATTGAACTATCACTATATACCATTCATATCAAGCAACATTCTAGTTGTCAGCTTTAAGAGCAAGCTTGTACTTTTCACTCGTTCATTTTATTTAATTTAGTTAGTTTGCATTCCTAAAGAAAACCAATAATCATTAATTACCAAAATTATAAGCATTTTTTTATAAAGGATATTTATTAGACTAAGGATCTTAATCATAAAAAAGTACTTAGGCCATCCAAGTTTGTTTTTAGACATTTTGTATTGAAAACTTAATTTTTATGACAAGGGTTAGTCCGTTAAATGGAATTAAATTGGTTCTTAAATCACAGCTTAACTTTTAATTACTAAAGTCCATACAAATCATATGACGGTATGTGGGTTTTATTTAAAACACGTGAGATTGTAGGTAGGTATATTTTTAATATTCAAAAGAAAAAGGTTTGACATTAATTATAAGAAAAACACTGGGGCGTACACGTAACATTTTGTTTGAGCTTTGTTAATTTTAACATGCTTACTTATTTGTTTTGGCAGGAAATTTTTGAAATGAAAATGTTTGTCTAATAGGCTAACTATCATTTTCTAATAATCGTTAATTCAAATAAATACATTATACACTATAGTTTGACTTACATGTGAAAACATGCGAAAAAAGCTAAATAATTTTGGCAGGTTGGGTCAAGACAAGAAAATAGTCCTTTAGGGAGGACCTTATCACCGTTTAGTTGGGATGGGTAGTTTTATAAATATATCGCTTTCATGGAATTAAATTACTCTAGTTTACAAAACAAAAAAATCTAAGGACAAGGACATTAAAAACACATTAAAGCCAGCGAAACTTGAAAACCACAACACAAGCATTTTTAAATTTACAGGTTTTTGAGATACATAAGTATTTTTAAAATGTTTGTTCGGTATGAATAACTGATCTGATATAATATGTATGTATGTATTGACAAATTGATTAAATTGATAATAACTTATTAAATAATAATCTGTGTTCTTATTTTTCTTCAAATATGATGATATTTTTTAATGTTTTCGCCTAAATTTTCAGAAAATAAAAGGCACCACTGAATGGCACGAACGTGCCTTTGTCGATACTGTTGCATTGTTATGGAAAAGTTTGTAAACAGTTAAGAAAGATATTTGTTAGCTTTCAGAAAGGATATGCTTTGAAAATTTAAGAACTATTTAAGTTTTCCTTGTTAGAATAACTTAACTGTGTGTACAATAAAAGCTACATTGTTCAATAACCTAAAAATAAACAATTTTAAGAAAATCGTATATTCCCCTATTTTCGTTTAGTCAATTTCTTGGAACACTAGAGGTATGAACTCTTAATCAAAATCGTTGGAGCCGTTTTCGAGAAATACAAAAAACTAAAACCGTTGTATGTCAGTTAATCGTAGATGTTAATTTCGCTCCTAGAGAATTACATACAAATGCTCTGTACCAGCTTTGTAGCAAAGAGGTTCACGCTCGATGTATTGTACACTGGCCAACCGACGAGGACGACATCAAGATGAAAAACACTGTACCACCTGAACCTCTCCCGAACCAATGCGAAATCGGAGCCGAACGCCTCACAACGATAAAAAAATTGTAAGATACAAAATGGAACTACAATAGTCGTAGGCTTACGGTAGTGGTCGGACAAAAATGAGCGAATACAAAAAAAATCATATACCAAGTGCGCCCATAATGTTGGTTTCTTGATTTGCGCCCCCGTTGTTGATGTAGTTTCGTCGTCGTCAACGATTGGTTGGGGAATACTACCTTAATAGTTTACGAAAAGAAGCTTTCCTAATCTTTTATTAAATGAAGACGTCCTAATTATTTTTTCTTGCATAAACAACGTTTAAGTCACTTGTATCGCCAAATAAACGTCATTCGATAGTTATAGAACAGGGATCATGACGTTATCTAGAATGACAAATATCTCGAATGCCAAAAATCTCAAAAAAAAATCTCGAATGTAAAAATCTCGAATGTACAAAAATCTAGAACGTACAAAAATCACAAAAGAATATATTTAGAAAATAATCTCGAAAAAAAAATTCATTTGAGATTTTGTTTTTACCTTTTTCAATAGTTTAAACGAAAATAAAACGCATAATATGTCAAATTTATCAAACAATTTATTTTTCTGGTCAGAAAAGAACAACAATCGAAAATGTTTTTAACAAAAATCAAATATTTTATAGGATATGTACCTATATTAGAGTGTCCGTTATTTCCCAAACTCATTTTTTTTTGGATAGCAGACCCCGTCAAACGAAAGTTTATGCCGAAAGAAAAAATTATTGGCCAAACAAAAGATAATAAAAACAAATAAGAAATAATTTATTTCGATTTTTCAAAATATTAAATATTTTTATTTTTTTCCTATGTACATATTTAATTTTTTTTTTCTTATCAAATAAAGTTTTTTTAAATGATTTGTTTTGACCAATATCTTATTTAAAACCCACATTCAAAAATTAATTAATTAACCTTATTTTGTATAGATTTATTTAAATAATAAATAAACCCATCAATTTCAATTTTGATGGAACCTTTGTTTGTAACGATTTCATTTTATTTCATTCCACTTTTTTTAATAAGAAAACTTGCGTTGTTATAAGAGACCGTCCCTAGCAACACTAAATTAAGTCACCTACTTGTTAAGTTGGATGGGTGCATGTGCAGTGTACTGATTCTCTTAAGGAGAATTTCCTAAAGGGCCGGTTAAAGCGATCAGGAAAACGAATTCGGAAAAACTTTCAAATCAATTTTTTGCACTATTTTCATTCAATTTGAAACACAAATGCTACACTAATCGATGACAAATAACTCATAAAATTTTTTGATCAAATAAAATTTTCAATTAAACAATTATTTTTTGTTAAAAATGTATTGATTTTATTTCCTGATGCAAATTCATTTTCGTGCCAGCTGATCGTAATTTTTCACAATATGGAACAAAAAATTCCAATGATTTGAATTCTAATTTCACTGATTCCACTGACAGAATTGCGGACGAAAAAGTTTTTCGTGTGCATTTCAATCAAGAAAACTTGGCGGTAATCTGGCTAACTGACATATTTTTTCCTGTTCGCTTTAACCGACCATCAGGAAAAAATATTCAATTTCATACTGTTTCAACTTTTCCTGATGCGTTTTCCTGATCGCTATAACTGGCCCCTAATCTGGAATTAATATTAATTGTTGAGACAATGAATGGTTACAATTCTTTTTTTTCTAGATTTTTGCAGTTCGAGATTATGCTTTCTAGATTTTTGTTTTCGAGATTTTTTCAATTCTAGATTTTTTTTTTTGTCGAGATTTTTACTTTCGGGATTTTTGCTTTCTGGATTATTGGTTTCTAGATTTCGTGGTAAACCCTATAGAACATTGTCAGAGTTTTTTTTAATTCTCTGACTGAGATATCATATTTAGTAAATCATATTTATGAACGTGCCTTATTCAAAAAGTCACAATGACGTTGGGTTGGATAAGTTTAACCAAATAAATTTGGTTAATTTTCCCCATCAAAATCCTTGGATAATTTTAACCAAATTGTGTAAACCATTTCCCATACAAAATTTGACAGTTCATTCACCAAATGATAAATTTAACCAAATCGTAAACTTATCTAGTGTTTTACGACGACGTTGCATGAATACCCTTAATGTTTTTTTATGTTCAAGATAGGCCAAAAACACACGAGGCATGAGGTTCTCAAAGATAAAATTTGTTGATTCTCTGACAACTAAGGAGCTATTCCAAAGTTTAACTCTCTTTAGATCGCTCTTATCAACAAATTATCAATTAATCCCAAAACAATTTTTCGGTGGTTATTAAAGCACAGTGACGACATTTTTCGGAATTAATCTAAAAACTATTATTTATATACATATGTATGCGTGTTTTTTCATTTTAAATTAAAAAGCAATTTAAGGTAAGCAGGTAATTTCCAAGAATACTGGAATTTTCTTTATCAGTTTAAGACGTAACTATATTCGTGTATTGTACTTGAACACAATCTTATTAAAAAAAATATCTTGCGTTTAACTTTAAATTACAGGCAATTAAGGCTTTTTTCGTGTTAAAAAGATAGTGAGTTTATTTACTCCATATGAAGACTTTTTATACTGATTTTATCGGATTATAACTTAAGGCCATAGTCAGAAATAAAATTCATAGCAAGCACTGTAGCAGAATATAAGCCGTGTATAGCTCAGTTTTTACACGCAAAACAATAACAAACGAAATTACTATATAAAATTTTACTAAGTTTCTAATCACTCTCTCAAAAATCACGGCTATAAATATAAATTTTCAAAGGAATATTTAATATTTGAAGTTATAAGAGTTTATTATTTACATACATTATAGGGTGGGGCTTACAAACTAACAAATACAAATAATTTTCGATTTTGTTAAACTTAACAGTAAATACACAAAAAGAACAATATATTTTGTTATCTTTAACGCAGTTTATATTTGTACATACATAATATATGTATACATATGTGCGAAGTTAAAAAATATTTTCCATATACTTTTGCACTCTTGCTGATGTATTTTGTATGGGAAATTTGAATTAAATGAGACATTCCAATTTACAATAAATGTACATCAGCGTTATTTCACGGTACCATAAACCCTTTTTATATCTAGAGGACTACGGGCTTCCAAATACCATAATAATTTCTCAAGTGCATTATAATAAATCTTGGTTTTTTTGTGTTGAAATCTACTTTGAAATGTTTGGTCGATTGTGAATAATTGACTTGTTCAAGCTTTCAAGTCAATGATAACCATATTTAGCCAGCTAATGTGCACATTAGGGTGTTTCATTTTGTAAGGAAGAAAATAAAATGTAGAATTTTTGCAGAAGTCGCTCACGCCCTGAGTTTTAGTGATGAAAAAGGTATTTCAGCCGAATTTCAAGAACATTGGTTGATGTTTAGAGGTTACACACTTTGATCACTTTTGTAAAAGAGGCAAAAAAAAAACGATTTTACAAAGTTAATAACTATTATTGGGAGAACTGAAATTAACAAAATAATTGAAAAAATATTGAAACCTTACACTATGAAAATAAGTATAATGATAAGGATAAATATTTGGTTTATATTAATCGAATTTGAACTAGAAAATCCCGTTTTTGTGTTCGCTTGTGACGACTTTTTTGTTTTTGTTTCTTGTCCCTGGCTGATTTGTCAAAATTTGTATGCAATTTCTTTTTTTGTGGTTTGGTTGACCACTTTTTAATCGCCACATGACTCCTTAAAAAATCACTTCCATATTATTTAACTTAATGGATCCCAAACAATCCAAAGAACGCCTTTGTTTTATTGGTGTGTAAAAAAATTGTTCAGTTATTTTCCATTTAAAACTAGGTTTAACCCTTTAATAGTTTCATTTCCTTTTTCCTTGCAGGTTTGTTTTCTAAAATTTTAGTCATATTGCCCTTATCATCAGCTAAAGAATGATCCAACATTTTGTTCTGACAGATATCAAACGGAAAGCAAAGAATAAAAACGTTGTTCCGTCCCCTTTAGATACATAAATCTTATATTCAAAAAAAAAAAAAAAAAAAAAAGCACACGCCTCTTCCCCCCCAGATACCGCACGCTTGGGCCCATTTTAACCGAGTACGACAGCAATTACGATTGCAATTAATAGCGGCACTTATATTAATTATTTGATGTTAGATAATAATACAAAAAAAACTTGTTTTACAGCGAAACGAGTAGGTATCAACGGAAGTTAAAAGAGATTAGTTCTGCTTAATGCAAGCAGTTGAAAAATTTAAAATTGAAAAAAAAATAAAACTATTTCAAAAATTAGGATTATGATGAAATCAAATAAACAAAATTATGTTTAGTTTACGTTATGCTTAGTTTATAATTATAAAAAAAGGCATACTCATGACATTGTCATGTACCCCAGGTCAGTTTATATTACTACTTCTGCCTCACACTAGTGCATTTCATACAACAAGAAGTATGCCAAGCTAATAATGCTCAAAATCTAAAAGAGTCACTATAGAACTTTATTAAACAAAATTCTGACACACCCTCTCCCATGGGCCACTGAGGGCACCAATTAACTACCCCAAAGGAAGGCCAAATGAGAAGGATTTTTAAATAGTGAGACTTCGTTTTTCATTGCCATTTTCGTTCTATTGATCATGAAAAACGAATTAGTACAAAAAACTTCAGTATTTTATACTCGACTAGTTTGAGAAAAAAGTGATCCAAATATGCAACCTCTAAACATAATCCAATCGTCATAAAATTTGGTATATATTTCTTTTACATCGCTTAGACTCGGGGCGTGAGCGACTTCATATGAAAATCAAAACTTTGGAAAAATGAAACACCCTAATATCCATAAATATGTACATTAAAAAAAAAAAAAAACCTCTATAAAACTTTTTAAAAAAGAATGTAGGTACTTTAAATGTGCTGATTTCAATTTGAATCATTTTATGGTGAGTGTTTTATGACAACTAAAAAAACGCAGTTAAATTATATTTGAAACGATGATAGATAGGTACTGTACGTTGGAGAGATGTTTTTCATACATAAAAAGTACTCTTTACAGAGTTAATGAACTTAAACAAAAATCTCATGAGAATTTTCTGGATTCAAACCAAAGGCATTTTCTTAGTGCTACATTTGAGTCCGGAACATTTTTATTCCATGATGTAGTTTTACTAAACACGGGAGCTGAAATAACTATTTTTTCTTTATAAATAAGGGGGTCTATGTACAATGGATTTCTTCGATCCGAAAACACTAAATGACTAAGCTTTATTTATGTATTAAACATCCCGTTTGCGATTTTGTTCACAACCCCTTTTACAAAGTAACATTTTGAACTGATCTATTGTCAATATATAGGGACTGTTAGAATAAGAAAAAAAAAAAAATAATGAAACCCATTTTTATTCGTTTTTATTCAAATATTCCAATTTTCTTAATTTTTTTTAAATTTTATTTTATTTTAAATTTCTTTATATTTTTTGTTAAAAAAAGATTATATATATTTAGGAAAACGAATGATACTTACTAACGTGTTTTTGTTAAAAAATGATACCAAATTAAAAAAAAAAAAACGGTATAAAAATGGGTTTGATAATAAGTTTTCGGGAAAACCGTTATCCGCATAGAAAAAAGTTCTAGGACTGGTAAAACCGATACAATACAATACAAACAAAAATTCAAGAATCGGTTGTATTTTTTCAAAGCAACGGCTTTTACAGAAACGAGATCAAAAATCAGAAACACCGTTATAAGTCCAAAATGAAGAGAAAACCAGAAAATTACCCCTTAAGTATTTCGACTTCAAATCACCTCACGAATACATGGTTTCGTCTGGGCCGGTGACGTTGGGACACCCTGTATCTTTACTCAAACAAAATAAGTAAATAAAGTAAGTAAATGTACGGTACATAACTGTACTGTACATGCCTGAACATTTTTATTTATTAAGAGACACGCATGGAATGATCTTTCGAAATTTCTGATTTTTTTTGTAATTTTTTTTTTTGAAGCAATTGTAAAAATATGCAAACAACTGCAATAATATGTACTTTATAAGAAAATATGCAAAAATATGCTCTTTTTGAAGGAATGTGCAAAAATACGCACTAACAAATGTGGCTCAAAAGAAGCTGTTCTCTTTAAAACGGGTTTCTACCGAGGTCTTGCCTTAATTGTGTCGCTTAAAAAAATATACTCCTGCAAAAATAGGTTGCCCTTGTTATCTGTAATAGTGGGTAAATATTCTCAGCGATAATATACATACACTCTTCGTCAACTGAATACGCACAAACATTTTTGAATATATTTTATCCATTTTTTCCAAACAGTGATGGTTATTATGCCATCTGTTGATGGTAAAAATTTTCGTAACATATAAATAACAGAATTTCAAAGTTTTATCCAAAAACAACCGTGAGTTTTTCCTTCAACCACTTCTAAAGTGTAACTTATGCAAAGTAGAAGTTTTTTTTTGAGTCAACTGAATAGGTACAAAAATTAAAATTGGTATTGGAATGGAATGAAACAAGTTTTTGTTTAAGTTTAGTAGTGGGTACTTCCACTTTTATTTTTAATTACTTCGTAAATTCGATCCGGCATGGAATTGTATAGCTTTTTAATGTAATTTAACGAAACTTCGCTCCACGCTAATTTGATTGCAGAAATTAAGGTTTCTTTGTCTTCGAACTGACGACCACCCTCATAAACTTTGCGTACTAACCATCCCCAGACATTTTCTATGATGTTTAGATCAGGTGAGTACGGCGGCCATTGAAGCAACTGCACTTGTTGCTCCTCTATCCATGTTTTTATTATGCGCGCTGAGTGAATAGGCGCATTATCATGTTGGTAGGTCCAGTTTATGGGTCCAAAGATGTTAGAAAATTTAGGAAAATTTCTTTCCAAAATTACTTTATACCCAGCTGCTGTCATTCTTGATGTTACAACCTCGGGCTCAACTGTTCCATAATAACTGACTGCTCCCCATATCATGACACCTCCTTCACGACTATGATGGCGCTTTAAAAATCTTTTTTCTTTTCTTAAGTAGTGAAAATAGAAGTTGGACCCATCAGGGCCATCGAAATTAAACTTTTTTTCATCTGAAAAAACCACGTGATACCATTCTTTTTTCCAACTCATGTGAAGTCTTGAAAAATCTAATCGCAACATTTTCCGTCTCTCGTCAAGTGGTGGTTTTTTCTTAAGTTTCATTTGTTTAAGATGGCTTGAGTTGTTGATTACTCTTAATACTGTTGAGCAACTTGCGTTTACGCCGACTTTTTGTTTTATTTTTGCCACAGAATCAGAAGAATTTGATGCACATCTTAAAATTCTTCGTCTCTCAGCTTCTGTTGTTGCTGTTTTCTTACCTCCCTTCATGTTTTTGCCGTATGCATCTTTATTTTTCAAGTTAGAATAAACTACATTAAAACTTCGGCCAACTTTATCAGCTATTGCACGTCCAGTTAGGCCTTGGTCTCTAAGTAAATCGATTTTAGCTTTTTCAACACTGTTAAGACACGTAGATCTACCCATTTTTTCTTAAAATTTGAAATCAAGAATTAAATTTTACTGAAAACACTAAAATCGTTAATTTAAACTGTCAAGCACTCCAAAAAACTTATAAACAACGAAGAAAATGGCGTTGTACCTATTCAGTTGACTAAAAAAAAAACTCCTACTTTGCATATAAAACACTTTGCAAGTGGTTGAAGAAAAACTCACGGTTGTTTTTGGATAATTCTTTCGGAATTATCTGCTTAACATCTTAAGGGAATAGTTAGCATCAACAGATGGCATAATAACCATCACTGTTTGGAAAAAATGGATAAAGTATATAAAAAAATGTTTGTGCGTATTCAGTTGACGAGGAGTGTATATTATGTATCACTAACTTATTACAAAAATGTACTCATTACAGAAATACTGTGTACTCATAACATATAATTCACTTTTTTTAAATGAATGTTTAGTTTGGTATTTTCCGATTCTTATATTTATTATGTTGTTAAACTAGGGTAAGTTAATTTTCATAAATACTCAAATACATGCTTTCTATATATTTAAAAATTGTTTTTCTTAATAAATCAGGTAAAGAGTTATCGTAGTCACAAGTCAGGTTTTAATTGGCACAAATTCAATTGTATGTCTAAATCTAATCACTGCCTTATTGATGAAGATAACACATTTGTAATCTTATTGCTATAACCCACAGAAGCTCGATAATATAAAACTGATTTGACGATTTTTAATTTTTTTAGTTTGGTGTCCGCGATCGGTAGAACTTATTTCGTGGGATACTGAAACCAATTTTCAACGAATAAATAGATTAAAAAATGACTGCAGAATTCATACACAAAGGTATAGGAAACAAAATAAACCTACATAATATTATGTGTTTTTAGGTGGCCAAAAGCATGAGCAATAATTTCTTTTTATGAATTAATAGTTTCAATACTTATCACTAAAACAAGCCTAAAATTACGTTTTTGTGAGATGTTTGCGATACAATGATTATAATATATTTGTAGTTTATCATTTGAAAACGAAGTGGTGTTAATAATTTAGAAACAAGAAAAGTTCATACAAATAATTTTGAAAAACAAATTATAAAAAAATTTTCTCAACAGTACTTACTTACTACTTACTTATAAAAACTTAGAATCAGTTCGCATGGTGCGATTATATATAAACGAATTTGAAAGTTTAATCAAATCCCTTTTACAAGTGCAAAAACTCGAGTATCTGTTTTTAAGCGTTGATCGTTTTTCCAAAATGGCTTTTGGATCTGGACATCAATGCCTAGAAACAAACATATGTATATTTTTAATAGTATGTTCCCACTACATGAGCCTGAAATTGCACATTTTCAAGAACTTAATTTCAAAATTACCAAATGTGCCAACACTACAAATGACCAAATGAGTCAATTTTTTTGGGACGGCTTCCGTTATGTTGTTTGTGTTTCTTCCAAACACCTAGGACATATATAATTTCATTTTGACATCAAAAAGTTCTTACCTTTCGTCTCAATATTGCAAATTTGAATTTTCAATTTTAAATGAAAGCTATCACTCATAAAACTCATAAAATTTTAAAAACAATCATAATTACTACTACTACTTTTAAGTCAAGAAACAGTTTTTCAGTGAAGGATGAAGGTTAAACTAGTTTATAAACTCGGAAGATAAAATATCTTCGGCTGAATTAATCAGAAGCCAAATTTGGTGAGTGAACTACTGTTTAACTTTAATCCCGAACCGAAAACTGGATCGTTTTGATTGAATAATTTTTTTCAAAAATACAAAATAGTGTCACATAAACCATTTGCAGTCTTGACTCATTTTCAAAATGGCATACAATTTTAGCACCTTCTTCCCTTCGAGGATTTATGCAAACTGAAAGTGTTATGCTTTTTCAATTCATTAAAAGGCCTACCGGTTGTTCGTCCCGGTACTTTTGTCTACCCACCGTCTTTATTTATATTTATATTTTTAAAACTTTTAATTGAGTTTGACCCCCAATCAAAATCCTGCGTCCGCCAATAGTTGATACGTTAATATCTTACGAATATTTTTTTTTAATCTAAATTTTTTTTGAAATCTAATAGTTAAATTGGAGTTTTACCCCCAAAAATTCGCAGATGATTAATGAATAAAGTTCTTTTACATACATAGATATAATAAGGCGTATTCATAGTCATTTTAGACCTGGGTCTAAGTTAAACTAGCTTTAGTTGAATTTTCGGACGTTGATTCTATTTTTAAGTTTATCATTTTAAATTATTTGAAGCTATTTGTGTAGTATACTAAGTTAACTTTCTTATAAAAATATAAAACCAACAATTTGTAATTAAAATCGGTCTGTATTCATTGAGCCAACAATTGTTTGGAACTGTAGTTAAGTTCAACCCGGGTCTATCTGCGACTATGAATATGCCCCAATGTGATCAAAACTTACCGACACAATCTACTTATGTTATCTTGTTAGAAACCATTTTAAATCATTAATTATTTTCTTGCTAGTATCTTAGAAATTAATAGAAGATTGTCCGCAATCATCAATGGAATTTAATTGAAAGATTTGTATTAGTTGCAATAATAATTTCTTTAACTTTAATAATTATGATAAAGTTTATTCAATAGAATTTCAATTTATTTATGTGATTTTTATTAAATTTTACAGGGCCAACACTGGGCATACGACATTTGCAGGCGCTCCTCATGTTCCTGTCTATCGTTGTTAATTATGTTGCAAAATTTAATATAAGTGTTGCTGTGGTGGCCATGACAAATTCCACAAGTGCGAACCCAGACTTTGACGTAAGATAATTGGCTTTGAATTTATGAAAATTTAAACTCAAATAATGAAAAGGTGGAGGTTAAAACGTAGTACTGTGTATCTTATTGTTTTATTTGTTCTCAGAGCTTAGGTCAGTCTTAAGCACAGAAAACCACAAAATATTAAATTAACAGTCTAAAGTACTCTGTTTGAAATTACAAGTTTAGCGGCTAATTTACGCATGTACGAGTGGGTGTTTCCATTGTAACGGCTAAAGGTTTTAACACTGCTATAACTACTAATTACTTTATAAATTATTTAAATAATATTCAATACATTAACTAATTCTAAATATATACATATTAATAAATAAGTAGGTAGCTACATACCTACTGAGTTAAAAAAAAAACACATACGTTACAGGTGGTGCAATGCTAAGCGTGGTACACATGATCGATCATTTTTGACAAATCTGTTCGATAGTGTCTAAACTCTGATTGATGATTTGAAAATTAACTTTGTTACTCACAAATTGTTTGGATTTTGGTTGACCATAAGCGGTTTGTTGGTGTGTTTTATCGACGATATGATCACAAATATAGTTCATAATACGTTTTTTAATTCTTAACCAGTACGGAATTTAAAAAAAAAAATATATTTGGATGAATTTATTGAATCTTGGATTTAAAATGATAATTTTTATTTGATTGACGGCTAACAAAATTGATAATCGTGTACTCGAAACTTTTTGCGCAAGATTGACGTCAAACAGATTTGTCAAACATGCTCGATAATGAAATGTCGGACATCGATGTCTAAACAATGGACTCTTTCATTGTAGCCGTACCGAAATCTACAATCGGAGAAAATTTACGATATTAAAATTTACTTTTGTAATGGTTTTCTTTTTCGTAATGGAAATGTTGAAGTTTACCAGTACCTAGAGACATTTTTGTTTTATAAAGTTGACATAAAACACAAATGTCTGTTTCATAGAGTTGACATTAAACGCAAATGTCTGTCGCTTGGGTCTGTCGACATTTTTGTCTAAGTGAAATAAACTGTTCGAAAATCGCAACGATGTGCTGTCGGAGAAAATTGGAGAAATCTGAGAGGCACAATCGAGGCACAAAACAAAATGATCGTCTTACATCGCATGATTTAGTAGGACAGTTGGATTTTGTAATTTCGCAGCGAACTTGATTATTTTCCGGTATAATAAATGATATATCAATCTGACCAGTAGCTAAATTGGAAAATTTTGTTCAATTGGGATTTCAATGGTCGGATCGGATGCGATGATAGATGCCTGAATATAAACAAACACAGATCTTAACAAAAACAATAAGGGATTAAGGGTCAAATGAAATAAAATGAGCTGTCAAAATTTAATAGCAGAGGAAATAGGGGATAAGATTTTTGTGTAATTTGAGGAACCTTCAATCACAATTATTATTCTAGTAATAATTTCATTTCAACTAAAACGTCTATAGTAAAACACTTAAAAATCAGAAATTTTCTGAGCATAATTCGAGTTCAGGAAAGGGATATTTCAAAGAGCCTCAGCAATATCAGTTGCCTGAACAGGATTCCTCAGCAAACATTTTTGGATTCGCTTGCTCAGCTTTTTACGGAGCAAAATCTCCGATATCTCTCTTTCCTGAACGCGCCTATACATATTATACAAATTTAAGCATAGAATGAAAGCCATATTTCATTCAATGCAGTAGATCAGTGTAAAACAAATTTAGCTAACAAACAAATATTATTGTAGCAATATACTGCTTAATGTTGCTGACTTTAAAATAAATTATTTTTTTTTCTTTTATAAAACATCTTAGAGTATCTCTTAATATGTGGCTACATCAAATTTGGCGCAAAAGAAAAAAAAAAATTAAAAATTACCCCAAAAATGTACCTACATATATGAAAAGCATCAAGAACAGAAATTGGTTAATTCTATAATTTGGGCGATTTTTCATAGTTTTGGCCTTTTTTTTTTCATTTTTCAATTTGCATTTATAGCCGTTATGATAAAAAAAGAAAAATCACTCGATTTTTTTGTACGATTATTCACACAATGGTTCTTTTAAATTTTGAAAAATATTTTTAAGCAATCGTACCAAAAAAAAAATTTCCCTTTTTGTAAGCTTATTTACATAATTATGCTTTTAATTTTTAAGAAATCTGATTTAATGTTCGATTATATCAGATTTCTTAAAAATTAAAAATCACAAACATCCCACGATTTATTTGTACATAAAAATAAATCGCATTATATTTGATACTGTATAGGTATGTATGTACATATTTTTAATTAAAGCCTTTTTTAATATGTTTTGCAGATTCGTTACATTTGTTTGGGTTGATATTTCCTTTTTTTTTTGGACGATTTTCCATCTTGGTTAACAATATAAATTTCATAGCGAAATTTGGACCCAAAATTGAAAAAAATGAAGAAAGGGCCCCAATCATGGAAAAAATAACCCAATTTACAAATTGTAACCTTTTTTTATTTTGGTGTATTCTATCAACATTTTTGGGCCATTTTTCATTTGGGCCATATTTGTGTAGCAATGTAATATAAGGTGTACGTGACTAATTTTTAGGAGATTTTAACTTAGTTTTTGATGCCAAAAATGTAGATTCTTACCAAATTATGACTCCGATAAACTTGAAAACAGTGGTTTCAACGTATGAAAATAAAACCAAAATTAAGTTAAACAGACAGCAGTTTACTAAGTTCCTGGAATTTTGATAGTTTTCGACAACACTTAATTTTGTACACTTAATTTAAACAATATATATTTTTTTCTCAATTTCAGGAATATAACTGGAGTAATGCAGAAATCTCGTATATTTTAAGTAGTTTCTTCTGGGGCTATGCGATAACACAATTTCCAGGTGGTTATCTTTGTCGTTATATTGGTGCCAAGTGGACAATGCTTATATCCACATTTGGGTCAGCTGCCTTTGCTATTGTAACACCTGTTTTCATACCCATTGGGGGATGGAAAATCTTCTGTGCGTTACGCGTAGTTCAGGGTCTTTTCCAAGGATTCTTGTTTCCTGCAATTCATGCCCATTTGGCTAATTGGGCACCAGTTGAAGAACGAAATAGATTGGGTGCTCTAAGCAATACTGGCATCGAATGCGGAACCCTTGTGGCTATGTCAATAAGTGGAGTAATAGCTTCATCGAGCATGGGTTGGCCTGGTATATCGTACGTATCCGGGGCACTTGGATTGATTTGGTGCTTCGTCTGGGTAATATTTGGGTCAGATACTCCCGCTGGATCAAGATTTATTTCGAACGATGAAAAGGCTTTCATTATGGCTTCTTTGAATCAGCAGCAAAAAGGAGTTGAAGTGAAGAGTATACCAGTTCCATGGAAAGCCATGTTGACGTCATTACCATTCTGGGCACTGTTGGTGGCACGTTGTGCGGAGTCTTGGGGTCTATCTACTTTGCAAACTCAAATTCCATCTTACATGAGTGGTGTCCTTTTGATGGACATCAAATCAAATGCCCTTTATTCGTCATTGCCATATTTGGCAATGTGGATCATGTCGTTTGTGTACTTGGTTTCCTCGGAAATCCTGCTTTCGAAGAGTTGGCTAAGTTTAACCGCACTGAGGAGGACATTTAACTCGATAGCATGTTGGATTCCTGCCCTTGGCCTTATTGGTATTGGATTTCTTGGAGAAAAGCAAAAGACCTTTGCGATAATTCTGTTGACTGTAACAGTGGGCTTGAACTCGGCTGCTACTATTGGAAGTGCTTTGAACACAATAGATTTGTCGCCAAATCATGCTGGTGTTATTATGGGCATTGTAAACAGTGCTGCAAATTGCGTTCCAATCATTACGCCTTTGTTGGTGGGAGTGATTGTTGTTGATAGTGTAATTAATAATTTATTTTTTGTCCCTATACATATGTAAATTAATATTTTTTCGTTTTCTTCACTTTTATTTAGCACGAAAGAACAGAATGGCAGATTGTGTTTATAATCTCAGCTGTAGTATTTTTCTTTGGAAATCTCTTCTACATAGTTTTTGGTTCAACGGATCTTCAGCCTTGGAATAATGAAAATTTCCTAGGGTCAAACGGAAAAGTTTCGGACTCTAAACCTTCAAAATCAGTAATTATTTGTGTAAGCTAAAATGTAGCTTGAATTAAAATGCAAACAAAAAATACGACTGTCAAATGTAGATATTATTAATTTTATGCGTAGTTTAAAAATATGTTAATAGATAACAATAATGACCCAGCACCATGTGCTTTAAATAAGAATAATATAAACCGATTCGTTTATTTAAATATATAAAAAAGAAATTAAATTAAGACAATTGTTTGTAGTTTTATAATGAGACATGAGCAGTTCTTACTTTAAGACTGCTCTCTGTTCATAAATGAGAAATATATAAATATATTATACTTCTATGTTTACCGTATGTTTTGTATGAACAAAATTAAAACCAATTTAAAATATTTATTCCATGAGTTTTGAAATCGTTGAAAATATTTTGGTGGTGAATATTTGTAATTTTTTGTAGCAACTGAAAAGTTTGTGTTTTGACACAAACTGAACGATCGCCCTATAGGTCTGCAACTCAAATTTTGTTTTTAATGTTCATTTTGATTTTTGCTTATAACTCGCGCATTTTTGATCATAGAAAAAAAATAAAACTACAAACTTATAGAGAATTAATTTTTCTACAAAATATGTTAAATAACTTTTTTTCGCTAATCACTTTTGTTTAAAAGATTAATCTCATTAAAAAAAAAATTGTTTTTATGTAATCGGTTATAAATTTTTTTTGTCACTCAAATCAAAAAAATAATACCTTAACAAAATTTATAGAACTTTTAACTATCTATATTTTCTACTTTTACAGTTTCTTAATTGGAATAATGGTTCTCGCTCTGGAGCGAATATACGCTCGGGCAATCCGCAAGGAATTATTTTTTTTTATTTATTTATTTTTTTTTTTATTTTAATACAGATTTTTTGCTGAGTTGTTCGGGGTATTGGCCTGGTAAATAACATAAGTTTTCGACCCCGAGCAGCGACCGCTTCATGATAAAAAATAAAAAAATCGTGATTTGTTCGCGCTTTTTTCTAGTAATTTTAGTCCTAAAATAGTAATTTTAAATAAAAACATTGTTCTACGTCTTCAAAGTAACCTACTTTGCTCCAATTTGAGCCCGAAACCATCGCTGAAAGCCCAATGGTTGCCAAAATACAGCATTTCAAAATTTAGCGATAAAAAAAAATATTATAAGTCGTATTATCAAACAGTATAATGGAAAATTAAGAACGGTTGACATAAATGAATCAAAGCACTGGAGCGTGTAGGTTCAGCCAAAATAATAGGACAGTCATACCGAGTCAGGGGAGTCTATGACTTAAGGTAGAAACAACACAATTGGAAAACAATTTTGAAATGCTGTATTTTGGAAACCATTCGGTCTCAGAGATGGTTTTGGGCTCAAATTGGACCAAAGTAGGTTACTTTGAAGACGTAGAACAATGTTTTTATTTAAAATTATTTCTTTGTGACTAAAATCGACAATAACTGAAATAAAGCACGAAAAAATCATGAAGCGGTCGCTGCTCGGGGTCGAAAACTTAGGTTATTTACCAGGCCAATACCCTGAACAACTCAGCAAAAAATCAGAAATATCAGATTTGACGCATACGTGAATGTATATGGTTACTGTACTATTTGTATTAAAATAAAAAAAAATAAATAAATAAAAAAAAACTAATTCCTTGCGGATTGCTCGAGCGTATATTCGCTCCAGAGCGATAACCGTTATTCCAAATAAGAAACTGTAAAAGTAAAAATATAGTTAATTAAAAGTTCTATAACTTTTGTTACGGTATTTTTTTGATTTGAGTGACAAAAAAAAAAATTATAAAATTATAACCGCTTACATACAAATTTTTTTTAATTTTTTCTTTAATGGGATTTAACTTTTAAACAAAGCGCGAGTTACAAGCAAAAATCAAAATGAACATTAAAAACAAAATGGCGGCCAAATGACTCAAGGTACAGTTGTTCAAAATGTGAAATGTGAATAGTGATGTCAAACTTGACCTCGGATTTAGGTCCCATCGTGCCATATATTGAAATCTAACTTGACCATGCTTTTAACCCAGTCTCAATGGTACTTCCTTACAAATAAATTGTTTTGAAAATGGCACTTAGAGTCACAATGCACCTGTTTTAAGAAACGTTTAAATTCAAAACAAGAATATAAATAATGGATGCACAGATTGACAACAACGATTAGCCAGAGTTAAAAAAAAAATAATAATATAAAAAAATATCAAGATTTGTTCTAAATCTAATATTTTAATAATTCATATAGCGCAACTCTGTAGAACAGTGACTTAAGATATTTATATTTTTTATTCAT
This sequence comes from Melangyna quadrimaculata, assembly GCA_949320155.1. Classification (NCBI taxonomy): domain Eukaryota; kingdom Metazoa; phylum Arthropoda; class Insecta; order Diptera; family Syrphidae; genus Melangyna; species Melangyna quadrimaculata. The sequence goes on along the minus strand of OX439485.1, from coordinate 4,303,686 downwards.
TAAAGATTTGGCAAGAAATAAAATTTTATTTTGTTATACTGTCTAGGTGTCTTGATTGTTTGTTTGTCAATACGCTTTGGTGCATGTACATACCTACAGGCATACGTACATATACGTTACGTATGTATTAACACAAATAAAACAAAAAGGTAGGTGTTTGCATTAAAAAAAGCTGTTAACTGAGCGATACAGCTTCAGAAATAAAATGTACACTTAAAGTTGAATAAGTAAAATTTCAGTTGAAATTCGAATTTTGACAACAAAATACCTACATTGTTCGTTGTTATAGCTGTGCGATCAGGTTAAGTGAGAATCTGTTACGATTGCAATATGACTGATCTTGATGTGAAAAAAGGTAGTCGGACTTTAGATTTAAAACAAAAAAAAACGTCAGCTCTAAATTGATTCTTTAATAATTTTAAAATTTTAAACTACCGAAGATGCGTGTTGAAAAATAGTTAAACAATATAAAATGTACTTGACATTATGGTGCTCTTGACATATCCGAGTACAAAAGTGTGATAGTGTAATGCTTACAAAATTATAGTAAATATGCAGATATAGCATAATTTTTTACAAATAATTATGTAGTTAAAATAAACCTTTAACAATAATTATCTTTAAAATCCTTTAAAAATTTAGTTTGTATGTCTGTGTCTATATCTATGTATATGGAAAGGAAGACGAATTTTTCAACACATTTTTACTTGTTCTATAAACATACCCTGACACTTGTTTGAGGTCCAACTTAAATTAATTTTTTGTTTGTGATGTATATATAACTAGAAGAAGAAAAGTTCACTACCTGTTAGTAAGTATGGATGCATATACATATGTCAAAATGACCAAAAAAAAACCGGTTACTATTAAAATAAAACAAAATTTCACGGGTTAAGTTAATGAACTAAGAAAAAAGGGGTATTAAATATTGCGTCACTTGATTGAGTCCATTACTAATTCTGCGTTAAAGGAAGTCTACAGGGTGATTTTTTTTTGTTTTAATTATTTTATTTTATAAACAGACAGATTGATTACGACGACCGACAACGTACGACTTAAGAGAAGCTTAAAGTGATGTCTAAGTGGATATTGAGCCTGATTGAAATTCGCTAAAATGAGCATTTCCATAAGACTGACTAATATTTTGTTATATGTACCTTTGATTTTCTAACATGACTAATGACTACCCCCTATCCACAATTCTATTAATTAAGTAGAAAAAAAATCCAACTTTTGCATTGGCCATGCCATAACCCATACCCTAATCGCCTAAACATCATCGAAAACGTTGGGGTATTGTTATTTTGAAAAGTTTTTAAGCTCAGTAGACAGGTTAAAGACGACAACGTCATAATAGAAGTTTTAGTTTCTGGCTAAAGTGATGATTTGGCCTGATTATTTAAATAAGCTGAATCATTAATTTAATGATAAAGCATGTTAAGAAGAGTAGGTACCAAAATAAAATCACTTTTTAAAACTTTTCCATTTATTCCTTTAAAGATGAATTATTGACCAATTCGTAATACTGAAAGAGTGGATAAGATAAAAATCTTAATTTATCCTTCGGCTTTTTTGGTCACAATGGATATGGCAATGAAACAATAAAGTTGCATTTGCTTTTCCCGACGTTTCGGTAGGGATTGCTGCCTTCTTCAGGGGAACTTTATTGCACAACAAAATAAAAAAAAATGAGTGTAATAACAATTGTGTAAAAAAATAAAAAATTGTATTAAATTTACATTGAATTAAATTTTAAATTTATGCACTTCAAAATGAAGTTCAGTCTTTTGCTCTATAAAAATTAAACAGAATAAACAAGCAATTGACGTTTAGTCAGTGACCAGTGAGCAATATACAGCGGATATGTTTTGTGTGTCGAGCTTTCGATTCATGTTGTTGCGGTTGTTAATGATGTGCAACGTTTCAAGTGTGTATCGCTTTGACGCGTGACGCTCGGTTTGGAGAACTTGGACATCTTCGAAGTCTGGAGATTGGCCGCTTTCAATTATGTTATGTACAAAATCAACTGTAAGGACAAACCCGACGATCCTTGCAATCAATGCTGTATTGGCACCACAAAACAGTTCCTCCGTCAACGCATGTCTAACCACAAATCTGACATAAAATCCAACAACCCTGGGAAAACTGCATTATCGAGTCACATAATTGAAAGCGGCCATTCTCCAGACTTCGAAGATTCCAAGTTCTCCAAACCGAGCGTCACGCGTCAAAGCGATACACACTTGAAACGTTGCACATCATTAACAACCGCAACAACGTGAACCAAAAACTCGACACACAAAACATATCCGCTGTATATTGCTCACTGGTCACTGACTAATCGTCAATTGCTTGTTTAATCTTTTTAATTTTTATAAAGCACAAGACTGAACTTCATTTTGAAGTGCATAAATTTAAAATTTTATTCAATGTAAATTAATACAATTTTTGATATTTTTACATAATGTAAGTCTAATTTTTAATGTTGTCATACAATTGTTATTATACTCATTTTTTTATTTTTTGTTCAATAAAGTTCCCCTGAAGAAGCAACCTCTGCCGAAACGTCGGGAAAAACAAATGTAACTTGATTGTTTCATTGCCATATCCATTGTGACCAAAAAAGCCGAAGGATAAATTAAGATTTGTATCTTATCCACTCTTTAAGCATTTATTCCTTCGTGTTTTAGAGCATTAAAATTATTTATGTACAGGGTGGGCCAAATACAATTTTCTTTTTAAAAATGCTATAAAATGAACAAAATTAATTTTGTTTCATGCATTATGGGCTTATTTGTAAGAGCAAACATTCTTAATAATTATGGAACACAACGTCGTTCAAGTGGCTGCCTCGGTTGGCATCGCAGTTGCGCATTCTGTTACTCCAATTTTCCAAGACCTTGTTGATGGTAACGGGCTCTAGCTCCCGGATTGCTAAGATGATATTGGCCTTAAGTGCTTGAATCGTTTCCGGATTGTTGGAGTAACATCAGTCCTTCACGGTTTCCCACAAAAAAAGTCAAAAGTGGTCAAACCGCAGCTCCTAGGCGAGCAATTGACGTTGTCAAGACGGCTGTCAACATGATTTGGGAATTAGGTGCGCAAAAGATCGATTGTGGTATGAGCTGTGTGACATGGCGCGCCATCCTGCATGAACCAGAGGTCGTCCAAATCCATGTCTTCAATAACAGTAAAGAAAAGTCGGTTAACATGTCTCTGTAAAGCCGCCCGACCGTTTGGTCCCAGCCTCATTTTCGAAGAAAAATGGTGCAATGATGCCACCACTCCACAATCCGGCACAAACTGTCCCTTAGTGGATGCATTGGTTACTTATATTTTCAATTTTTATATATAGCCTTGAAACATAGTAAAAGAAAGTTTACGTGATCTAGTCGTGTATTTTATTTTTTGCGTTTGATTTGTTTTGCGTGCCACACTTTTACTTGATATATTTTTAGGGGTTAAACGTAGATATGGAATTAATTTAATTAATATTATTTTTTTCATTTTTATCATTAACATTAATTCCTAATTCAATTAGCTTATAGTTATGTATACACAGATTAAAAGATACATACACAAAAATTAAATCGTAGAAAATCTTATAGGGGCATTATTAAACTACAGTTTAAGGCAAATTTAGCTGAATTAATCAGACCGATTCAAATCAAAAATTGTTGCAGGTATGTATTTTTATTTTTATAAGTTTAATAATTCGTTATATTACAGTTAAAGCTTCAAATATTAAGACAAAAAATAGAATCAACAACGTGCATAATCAAACCTAGATTTAGCTTAGGCACAGTTAATATATCTAAGGGCCAGTTTGTTCACAGCTGATTATCTTAAATCCATGATTAGTGGAGCTGGGAAATCCTCAAATGATTTTGTTGACCAAATTTTGTTTAAAAAATTCAAAGTATGAGTTGCTAATCATGGATTTCACTAATCAGCCAATTTTGGTTGATTAGCGTTAGTTAATTAAAGCCTATGAAAGTCACATACTAAATTTAACCCACTGTGAATAAACTGGCCCTAAATCTTGTATTGTACTCATACTATAAAGTTTTCATTGAAACTTTTACTTATTTTTTGAAGTTATAGTTATTTAATTTAAATAAAAAATTCCACTTTAAACCATAAAATGTAGGCACGCTAAAAAGCGACATAAAGCTTGCAATGTGCAGGTGCATGACTAAATTTACTTTTAGATTGCAGCACGTTTTGCTTCGAAAATTAGATGAAATATTATGAAATATATTTGTATCTTAATGTGTACAATGTACATTTATTTAAATAATAAACACTTACCGGAATAAGTTGCTCTTATGTTTTGCATTTTGATGATTTTAGTAATTTTAGCAGTCTGAATTAGTGACACTTAAGTGTCCAGTACGGGAGACTTAATTGAAACTTTTTCAGGTAAGGGTGCACTGTGGAAATTGGCAATTTGTATCCTATATTGCGCACTTAAGTGCAACCCTTTTGACTGTGAAACTGACTGTAATTCCCCGTTTTTCAATAGTAACTACGTTCAACACTCAGGAAAGATCTTATAATACTAATACCAAACCAAAAACAATATAGATACAAATGGTGTCAATATTATATTTTTGTATGTTTTGTTTTGTTCTTGATTGAAGAATTTGATGTTGTCAGTTCATTCTATCATAAACATAATGTTCTAAATTTCTCTATAACAGCTGAATGTTTTACTTATTAAAAAAAGTTTCTTTAAACACAAATTTAAGAAGTTTCAAAATTACACTCCACTAAAATCAAAATTCCAGAATTAAGCTTAAACAATTTCTTATCTATTAAGGTCCATGGTTTGGAGCTAGGCACACCCAAACGTTGTTATTATTCCTGTCAATTGCAATAAGTTATACTCAAAGACTTAATGTATCAGTATCCCTTGTTGCTATGACAAATGCTGCTAGCACAAATCTACAATTTCGTGTAAGTATTAAATAAAATATCTTAACTATTCAGCCTTCCAAAAACCATTAATTCATTGCAGGAATTTAATTGGGATGAAAAGGAAAGGTCTTACATAATAAGTGCTTTTTACTGGGGCTATGTTATCACACAGCTCCCGGCTGGATATTTGGCATCAAGGGTGGGTGTCAAACGGATGATGCTATTGTCAATCCTGTGCTGCACCATTTGCACTCTAATAGTACCGTTATGTGTAAATTGGGGTGGCTGGCAAATGTATTGCTTCTTACGATTCGTAATGGGTCTTTGTCAAGGCTTCCTATTTCCTCTGGTTCATGATCACTTGGCCACATGGTCACCATGTGAAGAGCTCACTCGTCTTGGTGGACTCAGTCACACAGGTCTTGAATTTGGTTCGATTTTGGCGATGGCTCTTTCTGGATTTATAGCAGGTTCCAGTTTAGGATGGCCAGCAGTATTTTATGTCTTTGGTGGAATTGGATTGGTATATTGTGTGATTTGGATGGTCTTTGCTGAAAACAGTCCATGTAGATCTGAGTCGATAACCCCGGAGGAAAAGAAATACATTCTTGAATCACAGTCAAAAGCTAGTGATTCCCAAACAGCTAAGATTCCTATACCATGGCGAGCGCTATTAACCTCGGTCCCATTTTTGTCTCTTTTGCTTGTTGGAATGTGTCAGCTGTGGGGCTTTGCAACTATGCAGGCATATATTCCACCATACATGCACGGGATCCTGAAAATGAATATTAACAGCAATGCGATGTTTTCGACATTTCCCTATCTGGCAATGTGGATTTTTTCGTACCTGTTTGCTCTGGTTGCTGACTTAATATTAACGAGGCGCTGGGTGTCCTTGGGTGTCGTTCGGAAATCAATAAACACGATTGGTATGTGGACACCAGCTCTGCTGTTGGTTGCGATTGGATTTCTCGATGAGAGTCAAACTCCATTAGCCTTGACGTTAATGATTCTAAATGTGGGACTGAATGCTGGACATACTGTTGGGGCCCTCCTGAACATAATTGATCTGTCACCGAACCATGCGGGTGTTCTAATGGGAATACTTAATTCAATTTGTAATATTGTTCCTATTTTTTCATCTCTGGTTAATGGAAGGATTCTGAGTGACGAGGTGGGTCTTTTCGAACTTCGGTTATTGAGTTTATTTCGATAAATTAAAAACAAAACATAACACTCTTTTCCAGACAAATCGAGGCCAGTGGCAAATTGTCTTTCTTATAACAGCGTTATTCTTTTTTTTGGGTAACTTGCAATTTATTTTCTTTGGATCTACAAAAACACAGTTTTGGAATGATGAATTTTATCAACAAAATAAAGATACAAAAGGAGAAAATAACGACGATAACCAAACGGGATTCGATAACCAAAAAAATAATAAAAGAGTCTTTTAATCTTAACTATTATGTGCATTGAATAGTATTAATTTTTTTTAATTTCTCAAATTTAAGGGAGTTTTTGTGATAATTTAAAATAATTTAATCATCCATGTTATTTTAAAACGTTGATGCTGATGGTCAATCAACGTCATAATTGTCAAGAAAAATGATTTCAGCAGTGAATTCGGTCACCCAGATTCGTGAAGGTTAGAAAATTGCAAGATTTTGGTATTGACAAAATAGTGAAAGCCAATGTTTGCTTTAAAAAGCTGTAGTTAATTTGGTTTAAGGCACAAATATTTTTTATTGATAAATCTGTAAAATATTATTGCACCCATTTCTCGAAAATTGAAATAAGATATTGGAAATATTTACACCAAATTTATTATTTATAACCTGAAAAAATGGCGAAAAACGATTTTTTTCAAATTTACAAACAGGAATTTCTGGAAAATCTGAACTGATGTAAAGAAACCAGATGACGAATTTGAATTCAAGGCCAGCAAATTACGCAGAGAACAAGTATTATCTCCTCGTTTTCAGGACCTTCTTGCATGGCTGTGAAACCAACAGAAAATTTGAATTTTTCGTATTTTTTGTTTGATAAAATCTTAAAATCCAAAACTTTACCGTGGAAAGTATAAATGATATAAATGTCTTAGTGTTTCAGAAATAAGATAATTATAAATAAGTAAAAAAACTTTAAACATATTTTTTCTTAGACCGTTACTTTAAGAGAGGGTTTTCAAGATGGTGGCGGTGGTTGAGGGCCTTGGAAAACATAATTAAAAAAAAAAAGCGATGACACGACATTATTTGTTATTTAAATCCTATGCGACGCAACGTGAAGATGCGAACTGAGAAAAAACTTGTGCTCAAACGCAATAAAAGTTTGAGAACCTAACATAGCAACTTGATTTGTGAAATGAATTCTGATTTCTTTATACCTTAAAGAGGGCCATTGAATAATCCATTGAATAAGTCCAGGTTTTCAGGGCCATGAGGTCCCTGTGTCAAAATCCGCACATACTGGGAAACGCGGATTCACTTATAACTCCAAAAGTATTGACCTTTGAGAATTAAATCTGAAGACATCTTTTATTTATCTAGGTATTTTTTTTTTTGAGCGGGCAATATGTTTGAGGTTATCATTTTATTGCCTTGACAAGTATTGGGGTTTTGATCGAAACTATCATTACAATGATAAAGAAATCCAAAAAAGGGATTTTTGATAAGACGTCGTCGCGTCTGTCGGCGTGCGTCGACGGTCTGTGGTTCTGTCCGTCCTAATGTTCATCGAACTGAGCCTTAACAATAAGACGGTTTTGTATGTCACATTTGGTGTGCATTATTTGAATGTCATTCTTTACAGGAAAAACTCAAATTTTTGTTTTAACTCATCTAGAACGGTTAGTTGCCATAAAACCATTTTGGCTAGAACGACTTTGATGAAACTTCAAAAATGTAGTTTTTAGACCAGTTTTAATAATACTGCATATGAAGTTCTTACAAAAAAAAATCAAAAACCTATAATGGAAATAAAGATTTTGAGTTTTTATTTAGCAAATTGAATTATTTTTGGTATATTCCTGAATATCTCTTCAATGGCTGTGTTGATTGTGTCATCATTTTGCATTCCGGCATTTCTATGTTAATCAACAAATATTTTTTGCTGTCACATTTTCTTGCTTTTATTCTCATTTTGTTTAGGATTAATACTTTCAGAGTTAGAGCACCGAAAAGTTAAGCTCGAAAAATTACATCGCCAATTCCAAATTGCTCCGATATACATATACATTATGTTGATTTTCCTTCTTAGATCAATTATTTCGAAAGTGTGGATTAATTCACATTTTCCATTATAAATGGTAGATATCAACAAGGGCATGAGGTCCGGGCATTCGAATTTAAGTTTCTGTAATATCCACCTTTCATATATAAAAGATAAATGTATTTTGTTCGCCATAAAATGTATCTTTCTGATTAAGTATAGGAAAATAAAAAAAGAAATAAAATATAAAAATATCTTTAATTGTTAAATCATAACTATGTAATTTGGAAATGATTTCTTGTGATATTCATTTACATTCTCAATATAGAATGACTACTTATAATCTATAACTTAATATTTGAAGATGTTCTTTTTATTTTTACGTCTTCTTCAATATCACGCTTGGTCATAAATTCTTCATCATTCCATGGCTGTGCATCAGTTTGTGCAAAATACAAAAACTGTAAGTTCCCTAAGAAAAAAAGTGCTGCTGCTATCAGGAACACAATCTGCCATTGAGATCGTGCAGTCTAGAAAAAAAAAAAAAAACCGTAAATTAAATTTGAACCGCAGAAATAACGTTCACTTGTCCTCTCTACTAACATCATCTTGAACAATAATTCCCACAACAATTGGGCACACAACAGGAACAATGTTCGTTAAAGAATTTACCAAACCCATCAGTATACCAGCGTGATTAGGTGACAGATCGATTTGATTCATATACGTTCCAATAGTGTGACCGCCATTTAAGCCCACATTTAGGGTGATAAAGATTATGGCTAAGGCTCCTTGATCTTGGTTGAGAAATCCGATTCCAATCAGGAGTGCCGCTGGACCCCACGTTGCAATTGTGTTAAAAGTCTTCCGTACCACCAATAAGGAAGCCCATTTGTTCTGCAATACTACATCCGCTGACACCATGTAAACATATGAAAGCATCCACATGGTCACATAGGGTAATGCGGAATAGAACGCATTGTTGCTGATGTCCATTTTAAGGACCCCATGTAGATAGGCTGGAATTTGAGCCTGCATTGTCACACAACCCCAGTAGTCACATAATTGAACCACTAAAAGTGATATTAATGGGCCAGAAGTGACCATAGCCTTCCAAGGAATCGGTATAAGCTTTTTACTACAACCACTATCAGCACTTTCTTGAGAGGTAAGAATGTAGTTTCTTTCCGCAGTAGCTATGAATTTAGATTCAGCTGGAGTATTCTCCGCAAATATGAACCAAAATATACTGAACATTATTCCAGTTCCACTGTAAACATAATAAATTCCTGGCCATCCCAAATCCGATGCGGCTACCATGCCAGTAACATACATTGCTATAATCGTTCCGCATTCTATGCCCGTATGGCTAAACGCACCAAGCCGGTTTCGTTCTTCTACCGGTGACCACTTAGCGAGATGCTGGTATACACAAGGGAAAATCACTCCCTGAGACACTCCTTGAAAAACTCGTATGATGCAAAACAATTTCCAACCTCCATAAAATACACAAAACGGTACCAAGAGGATCAAAATCGAACTTGTGAATGTGCCCAATAACATCGTTGTCTTAACACCAAATGTACGAGCTGCATATCCTCCAGGAAGTTGAGAAAAGGTATAACCCCAAAAGAAGCTACTTAGGATGTATGACTTTTGCTTTTCATCCCAACCGAATTCCTGTTATGAAAAACAATTAATGAATGTATGTTTCCTTTTGTTCAGAATCTTTCCAATCAAGTCAAAAATGTCAACTTACATGAAAATTGGGATTTGTTGTTTTTGCATCTGTCATAGCAACCAAAGAAACCGCTATACTGAGTCTTGAAGCATAATTAACCACAATAGCCAGAAAAATTAAAAGGGTTTGGAGATGACGGGCTCCCAAAAATGGACCTGTGTACATGTAATTAAAAGCATAATCATAAAAATAGTGTCATGATAAAAATAGATTATTTAAATAAGAGCCTTACAAATAAGTGCGGGTGCAACTTGTTTAAAAATTGTAAAATTTGTATTGAATCTAGTGGTTCAGAAATTATTTAAAGAGCATTTTAGACAACAAAATTAATCGAAATCGTTGGATAAAATTACCAATTCTGAAATGTGCAATTTAAGTGAAGAAATGTTCGAACTCTAAAAACTTTTTTATTGTCCAAGAACTTTTAAAGCCTTGCATAGCAAGAAGTATTGAAAAAAAAAAAATAGTGTAAACTGTATCCAAAACATCTTAAAAACACTTTTTAAAACTTTTCCTTACATAATGTCATTGAAAAAAAAAAAAAACAAACCATGGCTTGATGTCATTATTTAAGAGCACTTTATTCCTTCAGTTCAAATCCACATTCACTTTTATTAATGTTAACAATCTGTTGATAGTTCAACAACGAAATTGTCAATGCTTTAAACCTTTAATCAACCGGTCTTCATATAATATACAACCTAACATCGAAAACTAGTGTTTGACAATTATTAAAAAAAAAATATTCGCGTTCTAGTTCTATCAAAACCAATAAAAGTGTGTTTTATAAAATAATAAAACAATTACAATATGTTTACCTGCCATCTCATAAACGACAATAAAAATGATTCTACTTTCTTATTGGTTAAACTTGTAGTTAAGCAAACCATGGCTTGATGTCATTATTTAAGAGCACTTTATTCCTTCAGTTCAAATCCACATTCACTTTTATTAATGTTAACAATCTGTTGATAGTTCAACAACGAAATTGTCAATGCTTTAAACCTTTAATCAACCGGTCTTCATATAATATACAACCTAACATCGAAAACTAGTGTTTGACAATTATTAAAAAAAAAATATTCGCGTTCTAGTTCTATCAAAACCAATAAAAGTGTGTTTTATAAAATAATAAAACAATTACAATATGTTTACCTGCCATCTCATAAACGACAATAAAAATGATTCTACTTTCTTATTGGTTAAACTTGTAGTTAAGCATTGACTAACCTACACAATTGTTTATGATTTTGAATGTTCCTCGAATACACAAACTGGTAGGAGCAAGATAACTTTGTTCGATTCACAGAGACAAAATGAAAAAAGGAATAAATTAGTTTTAATTTTACTAAGCCATTATCGACTCTTGTCATTCTGGAATTCAATACGGGAAACTCCATATATCTTCATACCTTAATGAAAGCATGTATAATACACTTACAAATTTTGGTTTAATCGTTGTAGCCGTTAACGAGAAATTTAAAAACCAAACAATCGGTTCTATGGCAGGTACCGTTTATATGTACGTTATTATTTTCAGCAGAATATTAACCATACTTTTAGGCCAAGTTTTTCAGAGCGAGATAATCCTAGTTTCAGAGTTAAACTCGAGTTAACTCCTGAAACATGTTTTATTATAATCTTGTAGTTAACTCAAAGTTAACCCTTCAAATCTGGTTTAAATATACCTACAGATGTTTTTTACAGATACTGAAATACATATACGTATACATTCTACTACATTTTTATATTTTTCCACACAATTAATCAAATTTTCTTTTTCCTGAGTGGCAAAGATTGAATTTCGTTAATTCATTTTGTAAAATTAAAAGAAAAAAAAAACTTAAAAAGATTAAAAACAACGGCTGTGGCTCACAGGTTTTTTTTGCATGAAAAATAAAAACAACAGCTGTCAATCAAAATGTCAACACTGAAAAACTGGTTCATGAGTTAACTCTGAATTAAGGATTAACTTGCTCTGGGTTTAATTTGGAGTTAACTCAGCACTGAAAAACTGGGCCTTAGTAGTATTTTTTTAATCAAAATCGTTAGGGCTGTTTTTGAGATAAATAACTTTTTTCATAATAGTTGTATGGCAGGAACGGTTATTTTTTGAGCCAACAAAAACAATTTTCCTTCTAGGGAATCACCTAATTAAACTTAAGGCTAAGGTACAGACAGACAGACAGACAGAATTGCGAGATCCACTTTTTTCGCGTTGTCTTTCCTTAGCCGTGTTTTTAAGAGCCTTTCCATATAAAATACAACAACAATTCCAGAATAAAGGCACAAAAAAACACGTTTTAGGTGTCCAAAATTTCTCCTGAGTACCTATACACAAGTAAAAATTACCGAACCATTAGAGTAGTCCGTCGCTGTCTTTCTACATTCTTGTTGTTAAATACAATCTACAAGAGCAAGTTAGTTTTCGTTTATTTTAGAAGGTAAAGGTATAAATAAAATAACGATTCAGCTGAACAATCATGTTATATTAAGATGATTTGATCATCATGTCGCTTTTTTATGAATTTTATTTTATTGCTACACAAATAATTTTGTTGAAAATGATGTCTACACGTTTTCTATCACTTTAACTTGACTATGATTTAATAAAAGATGTTTTTATATTATCCTATTCTTTTTTATCTAATCGGATTTTTTATATGAGAGGCTTTAAATTATGTTCTCATCATAGACAAATAAAATACAATAAGATAATTTATTATATTACCTATATGTACACATTCGTATACATATGTATTTATAACAGCTTTGATTTGTTTATTAGTCCAGAAGCGTACCAAGATAAATAAAATTTTGTTTTTCATTCATTATTATTATAAGATTTACTTTTAATTAAACCGTATACAGTAAATGTCGAGCCAATATTTCTGGAAAATGTTTTATCGGTTAATAGGTAACCTTGGGATTTTTTCTTATTTGGGTACCGACTAACAGGGGTAGGTAGGTCTAGGTACATACATACATATTCTACATAGCTTGAAACAAAATTGTTTAAAGTCGGTAAATCAAATAGACCAACAGCACATTTTTCGGTGTAAAAGTGAATATGAGTCGATAGGTGAAGTAAGGCTCTGGTGGCTGCTTAAGAGCGTAATAAGATTTTGAAAACCCCAAAAAATAACTTTGTGGATAATTGTGTATCAACCAAGTTTTTGTTTACCCCTGCCTAGGTATTCATCTCCTTATTACAGATCCGCGTGTCCAAGACCGATTGGGGGTGGCATACCCTTCCTGACCGTTTGAAAAACCCAAAAAATTTACTTTGAGAATAAAAAAAAAAATTGTGTACCCGTCCCTAGAAATTGAGCCCCTGATTACAAATCCGTATGTCCAAGGCCGATTGCGTGTGACATTGATCCTGCCAGACCATCACATGTTGGCCAATCAAGGTTTATATTTGTTTTTATTTTTTAGTTCAACATATATGCCAAGGGGTTTGAAGCGGAAGACTGCCAGGGAAAGAGCCACTGAAATTCAAATTCAAGCGGCTATAGAGAAAGTGACCAGTGGAGCATCTATACGGTCAGTGGCTTTGCATATAAAGTTTAAAAATCAGCTTTAGATCGTCACGTGAGTGCCGCTTAATCAAACAGTTATGCAGATTATAAATACACAGCGAAAAGCAAGGCACGCCAAATATTTCGTGTATCCCACAATAATTGAGCTCAGTCTTTTGAAGCTACCTTAAGCCCAGCGTGTTGCACTAACTAAGAGGAAACCACGGGATATTTATTCCTTTAGCGTGGATTTTAAATCAAAATTTGTACCATTGTCCTGACTTGTTCCTTTCTTCTTATCACGCTTTTTCGTTATTTTTGTTCGTTTGTTTTTTTTTTTTGTTTTTTATCTTTTTGTTTAAAGTTTTTTTGGTTGTATTCTGGTAAACGTCTGGTTACCTTTGTGTTTTTAATAACTTGCCACAACGTTATCATATCAAAAGAAATTTGTTTTGTGCAGATATGATTTAAAAGTTGAGAGTAATAAATTGAGTTTTTACTGAAAAGTGTCCCATACATACCCACTCTCCCCTAACTATAATATTTAGCACTCCAGATTGATGACAGTTCGTAGAGCGGTAGTATAGGACTTGTAGTGCATAAACTGTAAAACTCAAAATTAAGTCAATTCTATAAAAACTGCCAATTTTTCAGTGACTGTGGTGTTTTGATTTGATAATATATTTCAGTCTAATTTCCACCGGTTTTTGCGGTATAGGTTCGAAATGAGTTATAAAAAAATTTCGAGCTTTAACAAATATTGCTAAGAAATTCTAAGTATAACTGGAAAATTCAAGAACATCCCAAGTTTGGGGATTAACAGCAACACTTGCAAATTTTAAACTTGTTTCTGTTCAATGGGCGTGGCATCCATACACTTATACCTGTGGCCTCTGTACCACAAAACATCAAGTATAGTTAAACAAGGAAATTTTAACAATTTACAATACAAAAACACAAGTTAACAATTCTATTAACAATGATTAATTATTAAGTAAAATTTTCATGCATTTTTGCGTTCCGTACCATAAAACGACAATTGTTAGAAACACGCAACGAACTCTTACCAAGGAAAATTAACAAGTAAAGTTAATTATGTACCAGAAAACTTTTTGCTATGATAGTTAAGAACACAGTTAAATCAGTTTAACACTGAGGGAAAAAATGCGATCTAAAATATAATACGACCGTATTTGATCTAAAGTATTTTAAATGAAGTGGAGCATTTTCATTTTAACGTTGAAACAATGTTAATTTGAATATGCGACGTAATTTTAAGGGATTCAACCTAGTTTCAAAGTAAAACGTGTCCATTTGTACATTGAAAGCAACCTTTGTACATTTACATTCCGTTCAACGTTGTTTTAAAGTGAAACGTATTCATTTTTACATTGAAATCTACATTTTACATTGCGATCAACTTTTATGGCATTTAAAGTTGCATCAACGCAGTTTCAAAGTGTTGCATAGTCAAGTAAACCTCAATTTGTTTCTATTTGTATGCTTAATATAAGGAATTTCGAGAGCACGTTGTTGTTTTTCGAAGTAGCTCCATTACATTTGTGAACAAATTAAACGCGCACTCAAAATTCACTTTGAAATAATCGAAAAACAATATTTAATTACTTTTCCTATATTTATTACTTTGAAATACTCGTGGCATTAAAAGTGGTCCAGATAAATGATTCACCACAAAAATGAAATACGTCGAGCATGAATATACATTTGTCTTTGTCTTACATAAATTTAAACAAAGAAGCGTTGCATGTGTAGCCATTTTGAATCAATGCCTAACCAAGCCAAGTTCAATCCACGTTGATTCGAAGTAGATAAATGTTGTTTTAAAAGATGGGTGAATTTGATTTACCTATAATTCCACTTTAAATCAACATATAAACGTAGTAAAATCTAGTTCGTTTTTAAGTATGGAATCACTTTGAAATAAAGTTGCTCGACTTTGATTTTAGAATTTTCGGTGTTGGCGCCAAATCGTTACGAAAAATATTAGAATCAAAGTGTTTTGCTTTGATTTTACGTTGTTTTTTTCTCTGTGAAGAAGTGTGCCATAATCGTTTGTTTTAAGTGAACGATTCAATCATATTTAAACTTTTGTGATTATGTTTAAAATTTTTAACAGAAAAAATATATTGGAACCATGACCATAATCCAATCTACAATCCAATTCACAATCTGATTTGTATGGATATGTCACTGCTTGGACATGAATTTTTGCGACGCCATTTGATTTTTTTTAGACATGTTTCATAGTCCGGCCAACGTTCATGGCCTGTGGAGTCGGGGTTTAAGGGACAAAAATTTAGTAAGTTTTATACAGGGATTATTTTTCTGAGATAGTCTTCGACACTCTTTTTGTTCCATGTTTTCTTTTATGCTTTTTTCCTGTTTTGTTTGAATTATATATTTGAAAATTGAAACGATTGATAGATATTAGACTTGTACAATATATCGGAAAATGTAGGTAGTATATATTTTTCTAGTTTTGCGTTGTTAAAATTGATATTGTATGATGTGAAATTTGATACAATAAGAATTGGCCAAAATTATCGAACAAAATGGCAATTTGCTACGATTTAAAAATAATATTACTGTAAATGATAATTCATTAATGCGTGAGAAAACTTAAAAAAAAATGCAGCCACAGAAACCATCTTTCTATCTTTTTCATTTCCTTAAAATGTTTTAAAGAAGTAATTAAGTAATACAAACAACAAATAAGCATTTTCTCTCCTTCTAGTACTTTGTATACGAGTACCTACAGTGCCCTGATGATGTCTTTACTTAGATGAAACGCGTTGACTTACAAAGTTTTTAATTAATTAAAAACAAAATAATTTAAATTATGGAAAAACAAGTGTTTTGTTATATCTTTTTAAAATAACGCGTAAAAGTTTAAATTTAGTAAAAGACCTTTTTGAGTTACATTATTCAATTTAATATAAAACTCAAATCAATAATTTTCAAAAGATCGAATTTTCGTGTTAAATATTCAGTGAAAAGATCACTGCTGGTAAGAATTTTAAATTCATAAGTTAAAATTTTTCAACAATCTATCAATTTTTTCTAACAATTGTCGTTTTGTGGTACAGAACATGTAATTTATCGAATTTCCCGCTTCTTATAGGTTGTGGTTTTATTGTTAAGAAGATTGTTAACTTATGTGTTTTTGGTACAGAAAATACGGTTCATTGTTAAAATTAGCTTGTTTAACTATTTTTGTTTTTCTTTTCAGGGTCTCTTGCGAGGAATTGACAAATCCTCCAAGAGTATCAATTGTCATGAATGAGTGCTTCTCGTCTAGCCGTCCTACCATTCAGGAATGGTTGCGAGTTGTTATTCACTAGGCCCTGGTTCTTCTCGAGCCGTTGCGCCACCCAATTTATTTTTTATTTAACTATACTTGTTGGTTTGTGGTACAGCCCTCTAATATATTTTCTTCAACTTATTTAACTAATGTTAAGGGGAATACAACTTGTTAAATATCAATGCCGAAATGTTTGTGGTACAGAAATTAATTTTCTTGTTAATTTCCCATGTTAAAAAATTACTTGTTATAAAGTTAGATTGTGTAGTAGCCCGTAGCGTAATGGTTAGTGCGTTCGACTGTCACGCTGGAGGTCTGGGATCGCTTCCCAGCCTCGTCCACCTAAAAACTAAAAAGTTTTTTTTCAGGGCTACTGCCTCTTGCGAGGAATTGACAAATCCTCCAAGAGTATCACTTGTCACGAATAAGTGCTTCTCGTCTAGCCGTTCGGATTCGGCATAAAATTGTAGGTGAAATTTTCATTTCTGCTTTCGTTACTTCATTCCCTCTACATTTCTACTCCCCTCACCCAATCTGTCGAAAAGACGAAAGACAAAACAACCGAAAAAACGAATCGTGTAATCCGGCACTATATGTATAAGAAAGAAGAATAAATTCTACTGTCACTTATGAAGCTTAAAGGGGGTTGATAAATTGCAAGGCGCTCATAAAAAAATGTTTAAATTAAAGTTAAACAATTTTTGATAACAAATTTATAGATGATGAGTCACATGTATTTATTTTCGTATTCTATATATATGAAATAAGGTTTAAATTTCTTTTTATAAAAATAGATCTTATAAATAAGCTGTTAAACATTAACTTTCGTTTTAAGGTTGTATAAGTCGAAGAGTGGTGGAAATATTTCAATTGACAATTGTAGTTAATTATACTTCAAGAATCAGTATATCGATTTCGTTGGTGGCTATGACAGACGCAAAAACAACAAATCTCAATTTCCATGTAAGTTGGTAATTGGATGATAAATATTTACATACCTACATGACGGAATTTTTGCAGTGCAAAATTTTCTGAATTTTGTACCGCGTTGCTTCCCCCTATTAATCTCTATTGGTCAATCTACCTTAAACAGAACATTACTCCTAACAGGAATTTGATTGGGACGAAAAACAGAAATCATACATTCTAAGCAGCATTTTTGGGCTACACTTTATTTCAACTTCCCGGTGGTTATGCAGCTCGAAAGATTGGCGTTAAATCAAC
Source organism: Melangyna quadrimaculata (assembly GCA_949320155.1). Classification (NCBI taxonomy): domain Eukaryota; kingdom Metazoa; phylum Arthropoda; class Insecta; order Diptera; family Syrphidae; genus Melangyna; species Melangyna quadrimaculata. The sequence goes on along the minus strand of OX439485.1, from coordinate 4,285,748 downwards.
TATGTTGATCGGAACATTTTCAAGTTCGATTATGATTCTCTTGGTACCGTTTTGTGTATTTTAGTGAGGTTGGAAATTGTTTTGCTTCATTCAAGTTATTCAAGGGAGCATATAGCGAATTGGTCACCGGTGGAAGAACGAAACCGTCTTGGTGCGTTTAGCCATACAGGCATAGAATGCGGAACGCCCATAGCGATGTATGTAACTGGAATGGTAGCCGCATCGGATTTGGGATGGCCAGGAATTTATTATGTTTTCAGTGGAACTGGAATAATGTTCAGTATATTTTGGCTCATATTTGCAGAGAATACTCCAACTGAATCCAAATTCGTAGCTGCTGCTGAAAGAAACTACATTCTAATTTCCCAGGCAAATGTTGAAAATGGTCAGCGCAAGAAGAAAATTCCCATGTCATGGAAAGCTATGCTCACTTCTGGCCCATTAATATCACTTTTATTGGTGCGGTTATGTGATGGCTGGGGATATGTGACAATGATGCAAGCTCAAATCCCAGCCTATCTTCATGGTGCCTTGAAAATGAACATCACCAAAAATGAGTTTTATTCAGCCTTACCATGTGGTTGTTTTCGTATGTTTTCATGATATCATCGGACGTAGTATTGAAAAATAAATGGACTTCCCTACTTGTGGTACGGAAGACACTACGGAAGGCACTACTGGCAGGCATTGCATTCCTTAATGAAAATCAAAGAGCCTTAGCCATAATCTTAATTACCTTAAATGTCGGCTTAAATGGTGGCCACATCATCGGCTGCATGATGAATCAAATTGATCTGTCACCGAATCACGCTGGTATCCTTATGGGTTTTTCAAATACTTTGGTCAGCATTATTTCTTTTGTGTGCCCTATTGTTGTGGGAATTATTGTAAAGGATGATGTAAGTACAAATTAACCTTTTTCTTCGATTAAAATTTATTTATTTTTTATATTTTATTGTTTTGTTTAGACTGAGCGATCCCAATGGCAGATTGTGTTCATGATAGCAGCAGGACTTTTTTTTCTTGGGAACTTACGATTTTTATTTTTTGCACAAACTTACGCACAGCCATTGAATTATGAAGACTTTATGACCAGAAAATATACTGAAAAAGGTGTAAAAGTAAAGAAAACACAACTGTAAAGAACAATATATGATTGCCATTAAAAAATAAATTTGTTTTAATATTTTAGTTAATGAAAATAGAGACTTAGGCACTTGGGATCTAAATTTTGTTACAAAAATTCTGTAATCCCGAAATTCTTAACATTTAAAATTGATTATAATGTATTTCAAAAATTTAAATTCTGTAAAAGATAAAAGAAAAAATGGGCACAACTGGATCGCACAAACTTGCTCTCGTAGCTAACAACTTTAATGTATCTAGAAATGTATGAGTTACTTTAAACTATAAGTTATTATAAATTTGTTATTTTAATGGCTAAACAAATTAGAGCTCGAAATATAGTATGCCATCTGATTTGTTTGATAAAATAATGTTTTCTAAAAAAATAATTTCTTATATATAAATTTGTTTACCCATTTTCAAAAATAAAATTTATAGGTATGCCAACTTTTAGTATTTAATAAAATACAATTTTATACACAAAATGAAAAGTTTTCAAGATATTGAATTTTCAAAAAAAAAATTCAATATTTTTTAAAAATCCAAAAATTATGTTCTAACCGTTGTTGGTATTTTTTTATATCTAAATATTGATCATACCTTAAATAGTAAACGCACATATTTTTATCAAAATTCTTGGAGCCGTTTTTAAGAAAAATAAGTTTTTTCTTAACGTTTTTTCAACATTTGTATGTAAGGTTAGGTACGTTATTTTTGAATTTGGAAGCATGATTTTTTCAAGTATTCTACAAAAAAATAAAAAAATATTTTACCCATAATTTTAAAAATATTGACCAATTCGTCTTCAAAATATTTAGTTTTCAAAGAAAATGGTTGCATGTGGAATCGAGGTACCAAAAATAACCAATTTTTAAAATAAAAAAAATTGTTAAAAAGTAGCATTTCCTTTTAATTATTTGAATTTTTTCTAACAAAATCTTCGGAGCCATTTTCGAAAAAAATATTTTTTTCCTTTTTGACGAAAAAAAAATTGTATGGCAGGGCAGCTACGTTATTTTTGGTCTTAAAAAAAATAAAAAAAAGGGTGAGCATATTAGTCAAAAATCACTATGTACCAAGTTTGAAGAAAATCCCTCCAACCGTTTAGGATGTAGGGGCGAGGACAGACAGACAGACAGAAATGTGAGACTCACTTTTTCTATAATCCTAATGTTAAGGAAATTTTATATCTCGACCTCGATTGTTTTTACAAATCTATAACCTGCCATAGTATATATCGTAAGTAAAAATGTTTCCAAATAAAAATGCTCAAGTTACCTCAGCTTCAGAAATGGGTTTCATCGATGTGTCGCGTCGGCTTAACAGTTAGATTCTGTCGTACCCTTAGGCGCAATTTTAACTTTAATACGCGTAGTTAGGTTTTTGTTTTATAAAAACGAAGACAACGAAATTCAGAAACAAAACAGGAGCAATTTTATTTCTAAGTTTCTTCATCTTCGTTATCATAAAAAAGCAGACCACGGATATAAAATTTCTGGGTGTATGAAATTAAACATATTCCCCTAGAATAATTACTAAATGCATAGTGGTAAGAGTCCAGAATGAGATATGAAAGCAAAACATTTCGAACTCTTACCAATATTCATAAAAAGCTCTAAATGTATCCGGCAAAACCTAGAATATAGTGCAATTTCACGGATTTACTTCACACAGGCAAAGGTGAAAATTGAAAAATTGAGATATTCTATAGTGCTCGTGAATCATGCATCAACTTACAACGGTAAACCTACGCAGAAAACATAAATGTTAGAAAAGAAACCAAATTTTTCTATAAAGACCAAACAATTCGTGAGATCTAAAATAAGCCAATGTTGAAATGTAAGCTCAACCAATAATAAGTCAGTTATAGTGATCAGTAAAAACAATCACTAAAGGTGAAAACTGTTTTTTTAAAGTACAGTCGCTTAAAGCGCTGAGTAAAGTTTCGTCAGTAGTTAAATGTAAAGCCCACCTGGCTGGTGTTTTACTTACTTACTTAGCTCCTCGAACCTATTACGTCCGTGTTGTTTCCCTTACGGGACATAGGGCCTCCACTTCACCTACGCGCCATCGTGTACGATTTCTTGAAATATATTTCAGCTCTCTCCAACTTTTCCCCAGTCGTTCCGATTCCTGTTCGACCGTTCTTCGCCATGTACTTCTAGGCCGGCCCACTTGTCTTCCCTCCTGTGTGAGCGGGTTCCACTGCATTGCTTGAGATGCAATGCACCGATCGCTTTTTCGAAGCATATGGCCAATCCACTGCCACTTTCTTCTTCGTATAATGGAGTCTATGGGCTCCGTTCTCGCATGAAGTTCGGCATTGGAGATACGGTTGGGCCAGAAAATCCTCAAGATGTTTCGTAGACATCTATTAACGAAGGTTTGCAGCTTTCTAGTGACAGTGTCAGTGACTTTCCAAGTGCTGCATCCGAAAAGCAGAACGGATTCAACATTGGAGCGGAACAGTCGTAGCTTGGTCTTTAAGCTAAAAGAGTTGTTTCTCCATATTTTGGACAGCATTCCGAACACAGCCTTTGCTTTTCTGATTCGGCTGTTTACGTCCAGTTCAGTTCCGCCACCCATAGAGACAATACTCCCAAGATATTGGAAATCCTCTACCATCTCTACGGTTGTTCAGAAATATTTACTTGGATTGATGAGGAAGTTCCAAGGCTGATCCTTTTAGTTTTTGCCGAGTTGATCTTAAGCCCTACGATTTCTGCTTCTCTCTCCACCCTTGTTGTCATTTGATGGAGATCCATGATCCTATGAGAGAGTAAACATACGTCGTCCGCGTAGTCCAGATGTTTGAGGTGAGATTGCATAGTCTACTGAATTCCTCCATTTCCATTTGACAAAGCTGCGTGCACTACGTCACTTGTCACCAAAAGGAACAGTATTGGTGACAGTATACAGCCTTGCCTTACTCCACTTTGGATTTCAAACTCCTCTGACAGACAGTGCAAAACGTGACACTTGGATCCATCATATGTAGCCTTGATAATAGCAATCAATTTATCTGAGATGCCCCTCCTGCGCAAAGCAAGCCAAATAAATTCTCTATTGACTCTGTCGAACGCCTTTTCAAAATCGATGAACAGCAGGTGAAGTGGTGATTCAACGCACTGTTCGATGATGATTCGCAAGGTGTTGATGTGATCCACACAGGAAGATCCAGTGCGGAAACCTGCTTGTTCGGCGTCGAGTGTTTCTTCGAGGTGGTCTTTAATTCGGTCCAATACTATCCTTGCTATTATCTTGGCTACTGCAGGCAGAACGCATATTCCTCTCCAGTTTTCGCACTGTGTGAGATCTCCTTTCTTTGGGAGCTTGACAATTATTCCATTTTCAACTCTTCAGGAAAGCTCTCTGTTTCCCAAGCTCTCTTAATAAGTGGGTGCAGTAGCTCGCTCGATGTTGTTGGGGCTGCTCCTAAGAGCTCTGCAGAAATACCGTCAAGTCCAACCGCTTTGTTGTTCTTCAGTGCTTTGATGGCGGTGATAATTTCTTCTTTACTGGGGGGTACGGTGCGTATTCGGGAAATGGTTACTTCGGGTAGCCCAGTGGGAATAGGGTTCACTTCACTGGCGAAAACGCGGTTTAAAACCGCAGAAAAGTGCTCCCTCCACCTTATGAGCTGATCCTCATCCCAAATTAGCAGGGATCCGTTTGTGTCTTTAACCAGGTGTTGTTAAGAGCTCTGGACACCAGTGAGCTCTTTGATAATTCTGTAGACGGTCCTACTGTCACACATACTAGCGGCTTCTTCTACTTCTGTAGCCAATGCGTTGATGTAGTTACGCTTATCACGTCGCACACTACGGTGAACTTCCCTCATCTCAAGCTCGTTTCTCCCTGCTGCTGGGGTAGCTGCGATGCGAGCTTTAAGGTGTTTCCTTTCTTCGATCCTTGCCCAAGTTTCGTCGGAAAGCCAAGCACTATTTCTTCCTTGCGCCCGGCCGACTATACTTTCAGCACCGGATATAAACACATTTTTCACAGCATACCAATGCTTTTCGATGGATGTGGTTTCCGTGCTGTTGATTGCGTTCAATCCTTGTGAAAGGTGGTCCACTAGTTGTTGGCGCACAGCGGGATCCTTTAGTCTATCTGTATTAAACTTGGGCATTCGAGTATTTCCTTGGGATCTCCGAACTGCAGCTATACGCAATCTTACGGTAGCAACCATCAGATAGTGGTCCCGGGCCATTCCCATGTCAGCACCTCTTCTGTTACGGACGTCCTGGAGACTGCTTCTAAAACGCCGGCTGATCGCGAAGTGGTCAATTTGGTTGGAAGTTGCTTGTCTGTCAGTCGACACCCAACTGACTTCGTGGCACGTCTTATGCTGGAACATGGTCCCTCCAATAAATCGACAAATCGTTCACCATTGTCGTTTCGGTTACCAACACCATGTTTTCCCATGACATGCCTTAGCCCAGTGTTGTCATTGCCAACCTTGGCATTTAAGTCTACCATCACGATAATAATATCACCTCGTGGAACGCTATCATAAGCAGCACTCACCCGGTTATAAAATGCCTCCTTCTCCTCGTCAGAAGAGAGCAAAGTTGGTGCGTAACACTGTAGATGGTGACGCGACGTACTCTAGTCCGGAACCTGGCTTTTAGGATCCTGTCACCTAAAGGCTCCCAGGAAATTAAGCTTTTGAGAGCTGTTTGGAAAGCAGCAATCCAACGCCAGATTCCCGAGCGCTTCCAGGTGTTTTCCGGAATAGAATAGTACAGTGTTACAGAAAAAAATATTTCAATTGATTTTTCACCGATTCGTATCATTTTTATCTTTCAAATCTTATAAATGTTGTCTTTTGGATAATTGCTTGTGTTACAAACAAGCAATTATCCAAAAGACAACATTTATACCGATGAATCATTGTGGGTTGTCGGTCTCCAAGTTGTGTATAATATGTTAAGATAAAATAATAATTTGAATAAAAGTAAAAGAAACTTTATTATAATAATTTTGTTTATGAACTAAATATCACAACTTTTTATTTAATTTTTAATTAAATGCTACGGGTCTCGGAGATAAAACCTCCATCTTCAGGCCATTTTGTTAGCTGAATTTGACAATTCAATCACAGACAAGTGGCAGGCACAACAAGTGGCAGAACATTAATAATAAAACAAAATCGCCTGAAGATGGAGATTTAATCTCCTAAGCGCGTAGCATTTCATACAAAAATTAAATAAAAAAGGTTGTGAAATTTAGTTCATAAATAAACAAAATTATTACAACAAAGTTTCTTTTACTTTTATTTTAATTATTATTTTATCTTTACATATTATACTGATGGTTTATCCTGATCGCTAAACTAGCCCATAAAGGAAGAAGAATACATTCTACTTTCACTTATGAACAAAAATGAACAAAAATGGGGCTTAGATGAATTTTTAGGCACTCATGAAAACAAATTAAATTCAAGGTTTACAATTTTTGATAACAATTTTATAGATGAAATATTGATAAGCCAGTTTGTATTTCTTTGCTATTCTATGCATATGTAGTAAAGATTTATTACTTCATAATAAAAATAGAACAATTAGCTGTCAAACATTAATTTTCGATTTTGGGTTGTATGAGTTAAAGACTTGTTGAACAATTTCAGCGTGATTTCTGATGTTAAGCATTGATAATATCGTTGTTGAACTAGCAAGAGATGGTATATGGTAAACCTTAGGCAAACTGAAAATTATTATTTTACTGAAGATAAAGTGTTGTGAAATAATGCCATCAAGCAAAGGTTTGTTGTAATTTGGTGAAAAATAAGTTTGAAAAAGTGTTTTTTAAATGTTAAGGAAGTGGTTTTCATTTTCATTCATGATTCAAGGCCGTGTGTCAATTGCTTTAAAAGTGCGTTAGATAAGATCCCATGGCTAAATTTTGACATAACTGAGGTGAATACAGTCGTAAAAATTTAAACTGCTCATATCAGGAGTTCGTTTAAATTTTAATTATTGGATACATTTTGGCGTTTGTAATAAACTTATTGCATTTTACTTACACCACCGACCTAGTATACCTGGTGGACTGCTAGGAGCCAACATCACGATGGTTCCCTCAAGGGCGGAAACAGACTTCCAGCCAGGGGGGTCACGACGCCTATGTACATACAAACCCAATAAAGCCTAACACTGAACAATATTTTTTTTATTTTAGTGAAACCTATTGTTAAAAAAAATGTAGGTCCATACTTAAGTATGTCTTTGGCTTCTAAGCGTTTAATCTCTATGTTAATATGTCCTTAAAGTACGGAATAAATTTGTTGACAAAGCTTGCTTTGTGGAAATATGCAGGAATGGTTGAAAACTTGAAAACCACCTAACAGAGGGCTAACTGTAAGGTGGTTTTCTACCATTGAAAACCGCAAGCAAATTATTAATGGAAGAAGCTTAAAGAAGGACCTTCTGCTAAAGCTACACTAAAAATTTACCTAGCCAGTATACTTCAATTTTTGTTTGAGGTTTGGAAACATGAAGTACCTATATTGTAACTTTCTTAAAATATTGTATTCCAAATATCACCCTGATTTCCCGAAACAATTTGTTCATAAGTACAAATAAAAGGTCAACATTTTCATAGTTTTCAAAAGTTTCTGTGATTCTATCAACGTCAAAAACGTGTCTTCAAAGCACCTGGTATAAGTTTGATGTTTATTACATTGCGGTCAGATATGCGATTTGATTTTGATTGTGAATTTAAATCTGTTTGGCCAATAATACCCGAAACAAAAAAAAGAAATTTAAGAAATACTCGTAGATGATGAAAAACATCGATCTCCCGATCCAATAAAATTGTTATTTACTTTGACGTTGCTTCTTGCCTGTTGGGTGTTGGTATGAAGGTTTCATATGGGAACATTTGCAAGTAGCAAGTTACTTGGAGAAACTTAATTTTAAATTTAAATACCTAGTTTTTAAAGTGTTTTAAAAGGTTATGTTAATATGAGCAACTGTACATATAAATAAAGATGAATGACACAATAAAAGAGTACCATTATAAAATGTAACCACTTAGCATCATCTTTGGATGAGTTTTTATAACTTTGCATGACACACTATATGGTTAGTGATCAGATCATGCAGCTTTACTAGCCAATAGTTGGCCTTGGGCCTTGATATTAAACGTTGGGCATAAGTTATTACCCAAACAAATATTTTTGTTCTACCAATACTGAGAGCAGGCATGCATAGAACATGCAACTCAAGGAGGGGGGTCATGAGCACAACAGATCTAGCTTTTGCTCCTAAGTTAAACAAACTCATAGAAAAACAAAACTTGAATCTCCCAGGGGGGTTCATGACCCCCAATTAATACAATTGACACAGCAAAACCCTTCAATTTTATTCATACCTATAAAAAACGGATCAAATTTAACTGGGATCAAAAATCAAAATTTTAACGCAATTGACACACGGCCTAAGTCGATCATTTGTAAATATAACAAAAATCCTAAATCCTAATTTAAATATTTAGATTGGGGAGATCAATCCCACAATTTCTTGATTTTTTTTTGCTTCAAATGCTATCTTAGAAATTTCTGAACTTTATTCGAATTTTAAGATTTTACAATCCAAACATAAATTTCAATTTAGTTTATTTTTAATGTTCTTATTTTAAATAACCACAGCAAATTTTGGGAGTTCATAACCAAAATATGAGTATGAGGGCTTATAGGTGCATATATCGTGGTATCGAAAACAATCGTCTGGAAGGTTTCTTTTTCAGCCTTTGGCGGGGGTGGGGGTTTGAAAACAGCAATTTTCCAATTTATTTTGTCAGAGGTATTACCACTTCAATAAAATTAAAAAAAAATATATGCCGTGATGCTCTGTCATTTTCTTTAAGTCAAATCGTCATAATCTTGGCAATCCTACCAATAGAACTCAATATATAAGCTTTTTAAGAGGACATTATCGTCTTTTTCTTGGAGAATTATATAACACAAAAAATAAACAAAACAAAGTCTCCAAGAAAATTGGATTAAGGTTCGCTTAAAAAGCAAATATCTTGAGTTCTATTCGTCGGATTGCCAAGATTTGGACGTTTTGACTTAAAGGAAATGACAGAGCATCACGGCATATATTTTTTAAATTTATTGAAGTTGATATACCTCTGACAAAATAAATTGGAAAAACGCTGCTTTCAAACCCCCACCCTCGCCAAAGGCTGAAAAAGAAACCTGCCAGACGATTGTTTTCGATAACACGAAATTCGCTGTAAGCTCGTGATCTAATTGTGTGTACATTGTACAATACTATGAGTGTACATGTGTAGTGTATGTTGCTTTTTTACATTTTGTAGGCCCATTTTTGGGAGTCCGCCATCTTCAAACCCTTTTACTCTTTCTGGCTATTGTAGTTAATTATGCTTCAAGAATCAGTATATCCATTTCTTTGGTGGCTATGACAGATGCAAAAACAACAAATCCCAGTTTCCATGTAAGTTGGTAATATGTATATGTATTTACATTAACATGAACGCAATTTTTTTAGTGAAAAATTTCCTGAATTTTGTAGAGTGTTGCATGTTTTTGAAATTCACTGGAAAGCTTCTGACGAAGCAATAAAAACTTATTGAAACTTTTTCGATGATTACTAAAAAAATATTCTTAACAGGAATTTGATTGGAACGAAAAACAGAAATCATACATTCTAAGTAGCTTCTTTTGGGGCTACACTCTTTTCCAACTTCCCGGTAGTTATGCAGCTCGCAGGATTGGCGTTAAGGCAACTATTTTGATGGGAACATTTTCAAGTTCGATTTTGATCCTCGTGGTACCGTTTTGTGTATTTTGGGGAGGTTGGAAAGTGTTTTGCATCATTCGAGTTCTTCAAGGAGTGAGTCAGGGAGTTATCTTCCCTTGTGTATACCAACACCTTGCTAAGTGGTCACCGGTGGAAGAACGAAACCGCCTTGGTGCGTTTAGCCATACGGGCATAGAATGCGGAACGATCATAGCAATGTATGTAACTGGCATGGTAGCCGCATCGGATTTGGGATGGCCAGGAATTTATTATGTTTTCAGTGGAACTGGAATAATGTTCAGTATATTTTGGTTCATATTTGCGGAGAATACTCCAGCTGAATCTAAATTCATAGCTACTGCGGAAAGAAACTACATTCTTACCTCTCAAGCAAGTGCTGATGATGGTCGGAGGAAAAAGATTATACCAATTCCATGGAAGGCTTTGCTCACGTCCGGCCCCTTAATATCACTTTTAGTAGTGCGATTATGTGACAGCTGGGGCTTCGCAACAATGCTGGCTCAGATTCCAGCCTATCTTCATGGGGCCTTACAAATGGACATCACCAACAATGCGTTCTATTCGGCCTTACCCTATATGACGATGTGGTTCTTCTCATATGTTTGCATGATATCAGCGGATGTGGTATTGAAAAATAAATGGACTTCATTACTTGTGGTACGGAAGACTGTTAATACATTTTCCATGTGGGGCCCAGCAGCACTTCTGATTGGGATTGGATTTCTCAACGAAAATCAAAGAACACTAGCCATAACCTTTATCACTTTAAATGTGGGCTTAAATGGTGGCCACACCATTGGAAGCTTGCCGAATCAAATTGATCTGTCACCTAATCACGCTGGTATACTGATGGGTTTGTTAAATACTTTGGCGAATATAATTTTTGTTGTATGTCCAATTGTTGTGGGTGTAATTGTGCAAGATAATGTGAGTACAAAATAGTTATACTTATTCGATTAAATATTCACTATGCACCTATGTACCTTCAAATTATGTTTTCAGACTGAAAGATCTCAATGGCAAATTGTATTCTTGATAGCAGCTGGCCTCTTTTTCCTAGGGAACTTGCAATTTTTATTTTTTGCACAAGCTGTCACACAGCCATGGAATGATGAAGATTTTATGACTAAGCGTGATACTGAAAAATGTGTAAAAATAAAGAAAACACCTTCAAATGTTAGTTAAGGCCAATCTGTAAAAATAATATACCTGAAAGTATAATCATTTCTATTAAATAGGTAATGATTAAACAATAAATTTGTGTTAATATTTTTGTTTGTTTCACTTTGTCAAATTTAGGTTTGGGTACAACATTCATTTTCAAAGAATCTGTGAATCTTAAATCCTGATGTATTTCATAAATTCTGTACTTTAAAATTCTGTAAATGACGATAAAAGAAAAATTGTTTTGATACTAAGTAAAAAGTGTGCACTTCATAAGCTAATATATCAATTCGTTCTATTAGAATTATACGTTTTCATTAGAATCAAAACGAGAGCTTTTTGTTCTAGTTGTTTCCAAATTTGCAGAAAAAGTGAATATACAGGAAGTTACGCATAGCGACGAAAAGTTACATCGTGCAGGTTAGGTTGAGAGGTAGAGCGGTCATTTTGCTGAAAAATTGTCTTCAAATAAAAAGGAAATTATGGAAAAAGAATGGCAACACTATATTGTTATTGTTTGATTTTTCCATTTTATTTTATTTTGGTTGGTTAAGTTGATGGTTTTGAATAAGTTTTCAAAATTTTTAACACTTTTGAAGTGATGTTTTTTTGAAAATTTCACGTTATTAGGTCTTATTTTTGATTTTAATTTTTAAAGCTTTTTTTGTTTTAAATCAAACACTGCAAATAAATGGTTCTAAGGACTTATTTCTCATACAAATTAGAGGTGTCCGACTAAATGACTTTTTTTTAACTAACCGGCTTAGATTTTTATTGTTTTTATTATTTTATTTTTTGTAATATTTTGTTGTAATTTAGAGTCCAAATGGTGTTCATTGTTTGCTTGAGCATTGAAAAAATAATTTTTTTCTAGTGCATATCATTTTTCAAAAACGATACTCGTACATAAAATTTTTAAATTTCTAATAGACCGAGAGCTTACAGCAATTTTTGGGTGTGAACGATAGCAAAAATTCCTTTTGTTTTGAGATAGGTCCATACTATTCAATTCATTTGCAAATATGAAAGTCTGGCATGTCGGAGTTGGGCCTTTGTATACGTAATGCTGCATTGAAAATGCATGCAAGGGTAGGAATTTCAAAACTGTGTTTAATTAAAGAGCTGGGTGCCCAGGATATGAATATGGGGTTCAAGACATTTTCTGTGGGTTCAGATGTCTGCAAGACGCACTCAAAGATTGAAGCGTTGAGTGCTTCTTGCAGCCATTTGGCTCTTCGGAAAATATTTTGGACTCTATAGCATGTCTAGGGCACTCAGCTCTTTTATTTTATATGATTTTAAAGTTCCTACACTGCATTTTAAATGCAATATTGCCTCCAAAGGCCCAAACACCGGCATGCCAGACTTTCATATTTGCATATGAATAGTATGGACCTATCTTAAAACAAAAGGACTTTTTGCTATCGTTCACACCCAAAAATTGCTGTTGGCTCTTAGATTATAAGCCATTTGAACGCGAGAGCAAGTTCGTGCGCTTGCATTTTGTTTGAACATCAACTATACTCAATAACTCAATTAGTAAGCCTGTAAGCTTGTCACAATCTATACGAAACTATTAGCTTTTATTTTTTCTTGTTTCATTTTTGTTTTTCGAAGTAGAAAATTTTATGTTTCTGCTGAATTTTTACTCAACTTATTGCACAGATGTATTTGTATTTGTTACGTTTTAAATATAAACGCTCATCCATGACTAATTCACTGAATGGCTGAATAACTACTTGACTAAACGACTGATTGACTGGGGAACGCTAGGTATGTCTATACGTTTATTCGGTATGTTTTTCAGGTGAGATTTAAATGATTAAAAATTGCTAAGATTTATATTTTAACAGATGATGCCTAAATTTCAGAATGGGTTTACTTTTGGTCGATTGCGCTGGGCAAGAAACAGCGGAGTGGCTGAAAGTAAAAGCATCCAAACTAAGCACTTTGAAGGGCACTGAGTGGACGGCATGTATGGGCGACAAAATTCCTAAGGTAACGGTGTTCTTACCGAGAAGCAAGATACAACCAAATCCCTGGCATTGGTCCAGGCCCAAAACGAGGGACTAAATGTCAAGGCGTGTAGTGTGCTGAACAGCGAGGCAGAAGGCAATGGACAGCTGTTGCTTTTTAGCATCGACGCCCGATCAGCGGAGGCCATTATAAAAGTAAAACATCAACTTCACTACAAATTCGGTAAGGTCACCGTAATAGGTCTAAAAAGTCAACTGCACCAAGCTCTGTCTATGAGCCAGACCCCAACGCGGAGAAAAGTCTAGTATTCATTCCAGTAGCCAAGCAAACTCCCCCAACACAGCCCTAGGGAAGTTTGAAGAAACTCTATGTGATATTATTCAAAGAGGGTAAGCAAATCACAAGGAAATGGTGTCCATACATATATCCGTAGGACTAAACATCAACCCTACAAAAACTACGATTGTACCATTATCAAGAAAAGACTTCTACCACGGAAAAGAAACCTATCTGGTTAGCTGGCGAAGTAATCAAAACGAAGAGGGAGGGTAAATACTTAGGAATAACACTAGATAGTAAATAAGCTATGTTGCGGTTGCATAGCACAAACGAACGAAATTAGCAACTAATAATAATAATAATAATAATAATAATAATAATAATAATAATAATAATAATAATAATAATAATAATAATAATAATAATAATAATAATAATAATAATAATAATAATAATAATAATAATAATAATAATAATAATAATAATAATAATAATAATAATAATAATAATAATAATAATAATAATAATAATAATAATAATAATAATAATAATAATAATAATAATAATAATAATAATAATAATAATAATAATAATAATAATAATAATAATAATAATAATAATAATAATAATAATAATAATAATTTTAACTATATGCCTGTAAAACCTCAGGTCTTTTAAATGCAATGCACGGCACTAGTTAGAAGGAATAGAAGGAAAGGAACGTTTTTTGTTGGCACTAGGAAATCCCTAGGAAAAGATCAAAGACTCGCATGTTTATTTTGTATGTATAACGGGGGCAATGAGTACTTGGCCCACATCAGCTATGGAGGTTATCCTTCATATATCTCCTATACACGAGGTTATTGAAAGTGCTGAAAATGGAGCCATTTTTAAATTTGCCAAGGAGGGAACTGAGAGTGGTAATTAGTAATAGGTCTCAGAGAAAGAGCTACCATTCCGAAGTCTCCATTAACAAACCTTATTTACATTCGAAAAGATGGCATGAGTAAAAAATTTAACTTCGAGAAAAACTTTGAAACATAGTTAAAGCAAACGCTATCAAGTGCTACACTGATGGATCAAGAACGAACGAAGGGACTGGTGCAGGAATTTTTGGGCCTAGAACCAAGCGTTCTTTACCGATGGGACAGTCTTCTTGCATTTTCCAAGCGAAAGTATACGCAATAGGGAAATGTGCAAATCGAAATCTCGAAAGAAAATACAGAAACCAACATTGCCATTATGGCGGACAGCCAAGCTGCACTCAAAGCACTGAGCTCATATACCATCAGTCAATTGGTGTGGGAATATGTAAGCAGGTTAAATAAACTTGGCAAGAACAACAATTTCACTCTCTCATGGCCACGTCGGTATCCAGGGAAATGAAGAGGGGGCAAAAATACATAATTACAATGTCCCCCTTAACGGGGCCCGTGCCTGTAGCGGAGTAGGAGAAAACTAGATTAAAAATAAAATCAAAGAAGAAGAGGACTTCGGGCTGAGACAAGCTTAACTACTACTTGGGAACTATAATCATCAAGAACGGTTTTTAAATTGTACCAGGTTAAGTAGGACCTAAGAAAAAAAAAAACAGGTCTCCTCACTGGACACTGCAAGCTAAAACGGAATCCTATCATTCTCGGCCTAGTAAGCAGTGCCACATGCAGATTCTGCGATGTTGATAAGGAAACACCGCACCACATTCTGGGAAAATGTGATTCACTTGTGCACCAAAGAATGAAACACCTGAGAAGTTACCAGGTGAAAGAGTGTAATTTGCCATCTCTGGAAGATACTCCAAAGACTTAAATTTCTTAGAGAAATAAATTTGGGGGACGAGTTGTAAGATGAGTACCCTAACCCAACTCCAGTAGGGGGCACAATAGATCATTAGGTCGCAGTGCAAACCCCCGTTTATAATTCAGTCACTGTTGAGTTTAGACAGCCAGACACATTTCCTTAAAAAAAAAAAAAAAAATACTACATGCATTTCTTATGGGAAAGATTTTTACGGAAAATAAAGTTTGACATTTAATTTTTTTATCGATCTGTGAACCAACCCTGACAAAAAAATTTGTACTCACCACTGCTCACCACGAACATTTTTCGCGGAAAATAATGTTAGTGACATTGTTTTGTGAAAAAAAAGAAGACATTTTTTGTTTCACCCCAGATGTAAAATATTTCTCACCACTTATTTTTTTTTTCGTTCAAAAGAACTGTATACTAGTTTTTAACTTTAAACGTGTCAAAATAATCGTGCTTCGATACATAACGTTAGTCTTAGGTAGGTAGGTAGGTAGAAATGGCGGCCACGGGCAGTCTAGCCCATAGCCCAATTAGCGCTTAAGTGCGCCGTTTTGATACCATATAAATACCATAAAAAGAGAGAGAACATGGGCATATCCTCAGGATATCGTCCATTTTTATTTGAGTTTATAACAGGGTTTTGTTGTAGCTTTTAGCACAAACTTGGTCTTACGCTAAGGTATATGCTGAACAAGTCTCACTGTAGATGTTTGGCAGAACATATTTAAATTAAATTTATTTAACAGCTTCTTAAGGCTGAATTTATTAACTATTGCTCAACTTGCTGAAAACTCCAAGATGGCCAACTTACAAGTTGCCTTCAAATCCGTAGTTGAACTGAAAGTTGAAAAATACTTTTATTCACTACTTCGAATCCCAACTCCAGAGTTGAAATTCAAAAGTTGACCAACCTGCAGTTTCTTAAATATCCTTGGGATATTTGTGACACATGATGCACAAGACGTCATTCTTAACTTTTGTTTTTCATTAGAATAATTTTGCATTTTGAATAATTTTTCCGAATAATTGCAACGGATTTTTCATTCCATGTGAAGCGTGGAATCAAAAGAATACCAAGCAAAGTTGAAAGCTATACAAAACGGATTAGGTACAACTTTTATTTTTAAAACAAATAATGTTTGTTCCATTACTCTGAATTTCTGCGATTGTCTGCGTATTTTGGTCCCAAGTTCTGTCAATTCCATTTTTTTTATATGAACTTGACAGGACTTCGAACTTAAAATCACAGAAACTCAAAGTAAAGGAACAGACATACCTCCCTGTCACTTGTTTGAGGCCACTATTTTCACAAAAGTTTTTTCTCGATAAATACCTGTAGGAAATCTTTTTACTGGAAATGTTTGATACGTGTGAGTAGGTACTTATATTTCGCAATAAAAAAGTATAAATTTAAAGGGGTAACTTGGAAATTCAATAGGAATTTCACAAATTATAAGAATGGACTGCAAAAATGGGTATAAAAAATGCGACACTTGACTGAGGCCACTTGAAAAATCTTATAAAAAAAGGACTAAAATATAAAAATTTTTACTTTTTTTAGTTTTTAAACATTAATGTATTATGGTTTCGACAATTAATAATGAGTATGCCCGCCATTAGACGGGTTGGAATTAAATCATACAGTTTTTTGGAATAAGCCAGTGAATACTGGATCCAGGCAACGCAGTTAGCTTCGACAAAGACGTCCTTATCTCCAAACTGTCTACCAGCAACAGAAACTTTTCGAGATAGCCAGGTCCAAACGTTTTCGATGAGGTTTGAGTCCGGTGAATAGGGTGGCTATGGTAAAAGTCAAACGTTTTCCGACTGAATCCAGCTTCTAGCAACCCTGGAAGTATGGATAGGGGCGTTGTCTTGTTGGAATATCCAAGGTAGACGTTCAAGACTATTCCTGAGCTTTGGAAACACCCGTTACAGCAGGCATTTGTAACAATTTCCTTTCATTGTTGTAGTTCGAAACTCCAATTCAATTGTTCCATAATAGGTGAAAGCTCCCCACACCATAACATCTGAAGTATGACTGTGATGTCTTGACAAAATAAGTTCTCCTTTTCTTTAATCGTGGAAATAAAAGTTGTAACCATCGGGTCCGTCAAGATTAAATTTTTTTTCATCTGAAAAGACAACCTTTTTCCATGCGTTGCTTCAGGCAACATGCTCCCTGGCGAAATTCATCCGTAGTTCCTTGTGTAGCTGTCGTAGAACCGGTTTCTTTTTGATTTTACTCTTGATATTACTTCTGGTTTTAATAATCTTTAAAACCGTCGAAATACTGGCTGATACCCCACTTTTTGACCTTATTTTAGGCGCTGATAGTGTGGAATTCGAAGCTAGCCGCTGAATAAGTCGCTTTCCTCGGATTGTTGTTGCTTGAGATGTATGTCCTTTTCGTTTTTTCCGTAGTTTTCAGTGTCTGCTAGATAGTTGTTGAAAATGGACTTACTTCTGTTCGTTCTCCTAGCTGTTTCTCGGCCTGATAATCCCAGTTCCTTTAAAACATCTATTGATCCTCTTTCTGCTACTGTCCACATGTTTCCAGAGCCCATTTTAACTTGGAATTTAGTATAAAATATAGTTTTCTATCCTTTATTAAATATTTTAAACTTTTGTTTGAAAAAAATCAGCGATGTTAACTTTTTCCAAGCTATTTTTGGAATGGCCTCAATCAAGTGACGCAACTTTTTATATCCATTTTTTGCAGTCTATTCACATAATTTGGGAAATTTCTATCGAATTTTCAAGTTAACTCTTAAACTTTATCCTTTTTTAATGCAAAATATATATACCTAATGACACGTATCAAACATTTTCAGGAAAAATATTGCTTACTGGTTTTTTTTGAGAAAAAACTTTTATGAAAATAGAGGCCTCAAACAAGTGACAGGGCAATAAGAGGTGGGTTTTCACACACTATTTTGTTTTCCTAAAATGAAATTATGAAGGAAGAAACACAAATTTTCACAAAGAAGAATAATGCAGGGTCAAACAGGAAAAGCCAAACAAAACAAAGATCAACAACTCCATGAAACGTAAGAACTGTTATTGTGAAATGGAATCATGAATGGCGAAATCGTCGGCCACTACTTAAACATCACAAGACCAGCAAATCATTACGTATATAACATGGTTCACAATGTTGAAGTGATTTGTTTATTGACATTGAACACCTGTTCTAATTTTTGGTGGGGGAAAGGCACCATTTTTATAAACAAATTTCAATTATAAACAAATATGAAACCAAAAAAACTCATGCGGTCTTCCATCTTAGTACTAACTCACCCGACAATGCTTGATTTCATTGATCGGCCGAGAACTGAATAGCGTGAATGAATAGACAAAAGAAGAAAAATCCCAAGTTTGCTCGCTAACTTCTACTATTTCGGAGAGTTGAGAAAATCCAAAGTGGATCAACTCTAGAGTAGAAAATCAAAAGTTGAAAACGTCAACTTAGAGTGAATAAAAACTATTTCTCAAGTTGACTGTAAAAATCCCAAACTTATATTCAACTTTTGTTAGGCCCCACTGTTGTATCTGGCATCCTCTCTTAATCACCAAAAATTCCACCTTGATAAAATAACATAATGTAACAACTTTTGTGTGAAACTTAAACACTAGTTATCATTGTCCCTGGAATCATGATTCGTAACATTCAATCGTTCTAACCAACCATAGTGCATAAACATTATACACACATATTGTGTATAGACCCAAAATCATGGCCATAATAAAATAACTTCTGGCAGGCCTGGGCTCCCTGTCTATAATATGGCGAAATTGAGATATAAAATAAAAATAAATTGGGTGGCACAACGGCTCGTGAAGAACCAGGACCTAGTGACTAACAACTCGCAACCATTCCTGTGTGCGCCTGTCGACATGAATGGAAGGGACCTACAATTTTATGCCGAATCCGAACGGCTAGACGAGAAGCACTTATTCGTGACAAGTGATACTCTTGGAGGATTTGTCAATTCCTCGCAAGAGGCAGTAGCCCTAAAAAAAACTTTTTAGTTTTTAGGTGGACGAGGCTGCGAAGCGAACCCAGATCTCCAGCGTGACAGTCGAATGCACTAACCATTACGCTACGGGCTATACTACAACAATATTGAGATACAAATATTTAAAGCCTCTTAAATATTACACTAAAAAAAATTTCAATTCCTTGATACTAGCTATACTAGTGAGAAATAATATAAATACATTCTACAAAAGTAGATATACATATCATTAAATTCTTTAATTATGATTGTGACCTTTTATAAATTATAATAATTTCTTGTGACCTATAGCCTACAAAACAAGAAATTATTATACATATCATTATTTTTTAAGTTTTAAAAACATTACTCGGTGGCTTATAAATCAGATCTTTCCATGTTACATACAAAATAAAATTTTGTTTTCTATTTTAAAATATCTAGTTCCAATTTTGGGAGCGCGTCATGTTCAAACTCTTTTACTTTTTCTGGCGATTGGCGTTAATTATGCTTCCAGATTCAGCATATCGGTTTCATTGGTTGCTATGACAGACGCAAAGACAACAAATCCAAATTTTCATGTAAGTGCAAATAAAAATGAAAAAAAAACTTTTAACAATTATTTTCTTATTCATTACAGGAATTCGATTGGAACGAAAAACAAAAGTCATATATCCTAAGTAGCTTCTTTTGGGGATACTTTTTTTCCCAACTTCCAGGAGCTTATGCAGCTCGAAAAATTGGCGTTAAGAAAACTCTATTGATAGGAACATTTACAAGTTCGATTTTAGGCCTTATGGTACCGTTCTGTGTAATTTGGGGAGGTTGGAAAATATTTTGCATCATTCGAGTGCTTCAAGGATTGAGTCAGGGAGTACTGTTCCCCTGCGTATACCAGCACATCGCTAAGTGGTCACCTGTAGACGAACAAAACCGCCTCGGTGCGCTTAGTCATTCGGGCGGACAATGCGGTATGATCGTAGCAATGTTTGTAACTGGAATAGTGGCAGCATCGGATTGGGGATGGCCAGGAATTTCTTATTTTTATGGTGGAGTAGGAATAGTTTTCAGTTTACTTTGGCTCATATTTGCAGAGAATACTCCAGCTACTGCTAAATTCATAACGAATGCTGAAAGAACTTACATTCTTACTTCCCAGGCAAATAGTGTCGAAGATGAGGAAAGGAAGAATAGCATACCCATTCCATGGAAGGCTTTTCTTACATCGGGCCCATTGATATCACTTTTAGTTGTACGCTTCTGCGATACCTGGGGCTGTGTGACTATGGACGCTCAAATTCCGGCCTATCTACACGGGACACTGAAAATGAACATCAGCAACAATGCGTTTTATTCAGCCTTGCCATATGTTGCCATGTGGGTGTTTTCGTATGTTTTCATGATATCAGCGGACGTGGTATTGAAATATGAATGGACTTCCAAACTGGTATTACGCAAGACTATAAACACAATTTCAATGTGGGGCCAAGCGATACTTCTGATTTACATCGGCTTTCTCAACGAAAATCAAAGATCCTTAACAATAATCCTTGTAACACTAATTGTTGGCTTAACTGCTGGGTGCACCATTGGTAATTTGATGAATCAAATCGATATGTCACCGAATCACGCAGCTATCCTAATGGCTTCGTTAAATTGTTTGACGACCATTGTGCCTATTGTGTGTCCAATTGTTGTGGGAATCATTGTTAATGATGAGGTATGTAATAAAAGGAAGATGATTTTTGCGCGTGAAGCTAAGTATGGATTTTTTTTTCAGACTGAACGTTCTCAATGGCAGATTGTTTTCATGCTTGCAGCAGGAATTGTTTTTCTGGGAAATTTCCAGTTCTTATTTTTTGCTAGGACTGACGTACAACCATGGAATGATGAACATTTTATGACCAAGGTTGATACTGAACAAGAATTAAACAAATCAACAATATATTTGAAGAAAAGTTAGTCCCCCTATATCAAGGCTTTTTCTTAAAGCCAAGGAATCGTTTATATTTGCAATCTGATCACAATATTCATATCAATTTTTTCATGTAATAAAGGAAAATATAGAAATTTGTTCTTATTTGGATTAAAAAAGTATACTTGAAATGTATGTTATGTACATTATGTAAGTATATTCTATGCACCTAGATTCCGTATATCTCAAGTAAGGGGGTGTTGTGAAAATAAGGGCTTGTTGACATTAATATCATGATTTAATTTAGCTGTGTGAAGTGGGAACCCCGAAGTCAAAATGTTTGGGTGGGGTTTATCAGAATCGTTTGTCCATTGTTTGTCCATCGTTTGTCCACGTTTGTCCAACCAAACAAATCGTTTGTCCACCCTCAGGAGAAAAGTAATTAAGCTTTTCTTTTTTATAGCACCTCCCCAAAATCAAAAAACTCATCTACTACCCCCAATAGATGACTTACGCGAATGAAACCAGGTGCATTTGTTTGTCCACCGGCTGTTTAAGACTATCCATACACAATAATCGTTTTCCACCCTTAAATCGAAAGTTATTCCATACAAAAATCTATCGTGGATAGTTTTTTTTTGCGGTGTAATATTTAACATTTTCTATGCGAAAAAATAGTCATCTTTTTTTCTAAATGAATAGGTATCATTTTTGTGAGGGTGCTTATATCAGCTTAGTTTGGGCTTTTATATTGGAATCAGAGTTAGACTTAAGAAATACCTTGAACAAGCAATTCGGAACACATGCATATTTCATATATGTGATTCGATCACAAAAAAAATTAAATTTTGGATATAACGCCCCGTCTAAGACGTATAAGTGGGCCCAAAACCACCAACAGACGCGATTTAAATTTATTTTCTTGTTCATATTACAAAAAATAATAAAGGGTTTTCCATTAAGGGCGGGTCGATTTTAAGATTGAATAAAAAAAGTTGTATATGAGATATCAATAAGGTTTTGTCTTTATTTGATCAACGACATTATGTGTGAAATCTAACATCGTTCAAGTGGCCGCCGCCGCGGCTTTGCTGGGTGGCGTGGATTCGAAAGGTCCAGTTTTAGATTACTTTGGCGCATAACTCAGGCTGAATTTGACCGATGGCATCGATTATGTTGTCTTTGAGGGCCGCGGTGGTTTGCGGCTTATTCGCATAGACCTGCGACTTAAGAAAGCCCCACAAGAAAAAGTCCAAAGGGGTCAAATCACACGATCTTGGTCGCCCATTCACGTCGCCTCGGCCCGAGATAACCATGCCATGAAACCGCTGACTGGTGCCGAATATCGATTGTGGCTTGAGCTGTGTGGCACGTAGCGCCATCCTGTTGAAACCATATGTCTTCGGTGTCCATATCATCCAATTCAGGCCACAAAAAGTTAGTGATCGCCGTTCAGGGTGATGGTCTGGCAAGCATTATTTTCGAAGAAGTACGGACCGATGACGCCTCCAGCCCAAAATCCACACCAAAAACTAACTTTAAAGATGATTTTCCACCAAAACTGGGATTAAAAGAACACCCATTTTGATTATAAAGTTTTATCATTTGCACGTTTTGTTCGACGCTGTAACTTACCACAATGATTTGTCTTTAGCCACTGGTTAAAAGAAAATATTTTGACAGAAAGTAAAATAAACAATATGGCCGCCACGAGCTGTCAAAATCAACCCGTCCCTATTGGAAAACATTTTATAATGTAGCAACTTTTGTGTGAAACTTTAACACTCGTCATCATTGTCCCTGGAACCATGATTCGTAACATTCAATCGTTCTAACCCACCAAAGTGCATAAACATTATACACACATATTGGGGCATATTCATAGTCGCATATAGACTCAGGTTTAACTAAACTACAGTTTAAGACAATTTTGGCTCAATGAATACAGACCGATTTTAATTACACATCGTTGGTTTTATATTTTTATAAGATAATTAAACTGGTATACTACACAAATAGCTTCAAATATTTTGAAATTATAAACTTACAAAAAAAAAATCAATGTCCGAAAATTCAACTTGATATTTCGAAAGCATTTAAAAGAGTTTGGCATCAAGCTCTCTAATCGAAAATGCGTGCATTTGGTATAGATGAATCTCTTCTTCGCTGGATTAGAAATTACCTTTCGGACCGTTCAATACAACTTGTGTTGGACGGTTTTAAGTCTGATATCTACAAAATAAATGCTTGTGTGCCCCAGGGCTCCGTTTTGTCTCCGACCCTTTTTCTTATATTCATAAGCGATCTTTTATCTGAAACTTCTAATCCTTTAAACTGTTTTACTGACGACAGTACCCTAAACTTTTCATATTCGTTTCTAGATTCACATCTATGCCCTTCAGATGTAGAACTGCAATGGCAGCATATGATAAGCTCATTAAATTCTGATCTCGACAGCATTGCCCAGTGGGGAATCAAAAACCGAGTCGAATTTAATGCTTCCAAAACTCAATGCTGTCTCCTGTCGTTAAAGCGGAACCCACCCCCTATGCTGCTATCCATGAGCGGCACTTGCATTGAGGAAACTGAACAACTTTCAGTCCCCGGTATGTGTGTCACAGACCGCCTTTTGTGGAACGACCACATTTTTGACATCGCCAAAAATGCTGCTAGGTGTTTAGGTTTTCTCCATCCATGCAAGAAATTTGTCTCCCCTTTTGATCTGGCTGTGATCTACAAAGCCTTTATTCGTCCAAAACTTGAGTAACAAACAGTGCTCTAGTGAAATAGCCAGTTGCATTCCTCCCCTTAATCAATTCAACCGTAATACTGGCGCTTGTAGGAATGCCTATCAGTTTACACTTGAGCCCAACTTCGGACGTACTGTTAAGTACAGAGATTCTTTCTTCAGTCGCACTACACGAATGTGAAATGCTCTACCCAGCTCAATTTTCCCCTCCCATTGTGATCTACAGACATTTAAAACCATTGTTCATCGGTTTCTCCTGTTAAACCCCCTCCAACCTACCTAATCGCTCTTGCTGTGTTTATCACTTTAAGGGTAGTCACAACCCCTTTATCGGGCGCCGAATATAAAAAAAAAAAACTAAACCTATGTTTAACTTAGATCTAAAATGACTATGAATACGCCCCATTATTTATTGAGCCAATATCATGGCTATAATAAAATAACTTATGTCTCGCAGCCCTGGGCTCTCAGTCTATAAAATCAATCATTGATTAAAGAAATTGAGATAAAAATAATAAAAGCCTCTTAAATATTCACTAAAAAAAATTTCAATTCCTTGATAGTGAGTAACTAACAACATTTTCATAAAAAAACTAATAAATTGATTAACTGTGGAACAATAAAGTTAAGCAAAATTTTAAGTAAGTAGTTTAACTTATTTTAGTATGATTTGAGACTTCTAACGTTGACAACGTTAACAATTGAAAATTTGATTTGGGGGAGGTGATTAAATATATACATTGTACATGTACATAACATACGTATCCTAAAATGACATCAACCAAAAGTAGGTATATTTCATTATTTTTTAAGTTTTTTAAACATAACTTGGTTGCTTATAAGTCAAATCTTTCCATATCACATAAAAAAACATTTAACACCAACAACAATAATAGCATGCAAACAAACTACTGTACCTATATATATTTGTTTTATTTTAAAATATCTAGTTCCAATTCCGGGAGCGCGTTATGTTCAAACTCTTCTACTTTTTCTTGCGATAGGCGTTAATTATGCTTCAAGATTCAGCATATCGGTTTCATTGGTTGCTATGACAGACGCAAAGACAACAAATCCAAATTTTCATGTAAGTGCTAGTGAAAAAAAAAACGTTTGACAATTTTCTTATTCATTACAGGAATTCGATTGGAACGAGAAACAAAAGTCATATATCCTGAGTAGCTTCTTTTGGGGATACTTTTTTTCCCAACTTCCAGGAGCTTATGCAGCTCGAAAAATTGGCGTTAAGAAAACTCTTTTGATAGGAACATTTACAAGTTCGATTTTAGGCCTTATGATACCGTTTTGTGTAATTTGGGGAGGTTGGAAAATGTTTTGCATCATTCGAGTGCTTCAAGGATTGTGTCAGGGAGTACTGTTCCCCTGCGTATACCAGCACCTCGCTAAGTGGTCACCTGTAGACGAACGAAACCGCCTCGGTGCGCTTAGTCATTCGGGTGGACAATGCGGTATGATCGTAGCAATGTTTGTAACTGGAATAGTGGCAGCATCGGATTGGGGATGGCCAGGAATTTCTTATGTTTATGGTGGAGTAGGAATAGTTTTCAGTTTACTTTGGCTCATATTTGCAGAGAATACTCCAGCTACTGCTAAATTCATAACGAATGCTGAAAGAACATACATTCTTACTTCCCAGGCAAATAGTGTCGAAGATGAGGAAAGGAAGAAGAGCATACCCATTCCATGGAAGGCTTTTCTAACATCGGGCCCATTGATATCACTTTTAGTTGTACGCTTATGCGATACCTGGGGTTCTGTGACCATGGACGCTCAAATTCCGGCCTATCTACACGGGACACTGCAAATGAACATCACCAACAATGCGTTTTATTCAGCCTTGCCATATGTGGTCATGTGGTTGTTTTCGTATGTTTTCATGATATCAGCGGACGTGGTATTGAAATATGAATGTACTTCCAAACTGGTATTACGCAAGACTATTAACACAATTTCAATGTGGGGCCAAGCGATACTTCTGATTTACATCGGGTTTCTCAACGAAAATCAAAGATCTTTAACAATAATCCTTGTAACACTAATTGTTGCCTTAACTGCTGGGGCCACCATTGGGAATATGTTGAACCTAATCGATATATCACCGAATCACGCAGCTATCTTGATGGCTTTGTTAAATTGTTTGTCGACCATTGTGTCTGTTGTGAGTCCAATTGTTGTGGGAATCATTGTTAATGATGAGGTATGTAATAAAAGGAAGATGATTTTTGCGCGTGAAGCTAAGTATAGATTTTTTTTTCAGACTGAACGATCTCAATGGCAGATTGTTTTCATGCTAGCAGCAGGAATTGTTTTTCTGGGAAATTTACAGTTCTTATTTTTTGCTAGTACTGACGTACAACCATGGAATGATGAAAATTTCATGACCAAGCTTGATACTGAAAAAGAATTAAACATATCAACAATATCTTTCAAGAAAAGTTAGTCCCCTATATGAAGGGGAATCATTTATATTTGCAATCTGATCACAACATTCATATCAATTTTTTCATAGAAAATTAACATAAATAATCATAAAGTACATGTAATAAGGGAAAATATAGAAATTTGTTTTATTGTTATTTGGATTGTTCTTATTCTATGCACCTAGAGCCTTTATATCTCATGTACGGGGGGTGTTGTGGAAATAAGGTCTTATTGACATTAATATCATGATTAAATTTAAATATTATGAAACCCCAAAACCCCCAAAACCCCCCTGCGTTCGCGCCTAATTAAAAGAGTCCATATCAAAAATTTTGGTGAAAGGGTATTTTTTGGTAGATAGATAGATAGATATATATATTTCGTGATAATTTTTTTATAAAAAGTCACAGTCACGTTTTACATTCAGAGATTTGACAGTAATTATAATCTTGCTACTGCGATATTATCTTATACTTAAAGAAATTTATTGAAATTACAAATTTTATTTGAAGGAAAATACGAAAAAAAACAATGGTTGCAATAACATTGTTATACAAGGTAAAGAAAGGTTTTATGTTACCTATTATATAATTGTTAACATTTTAGGTACATTCATATGTATATACAAAGGAATATATTTGAACATGAATTGACTAGAATAATAAATAAATATTAAATATGTTAATAAATTAAATAATAAAGTATACAGTACAAATATGTAAACAAAACAAATTAATGAGAAAGTAAGTAAACAAGTAAATAAATAGTTAAATAAATACATTAATAAAAATAAATAATAAATAAATAAAAAATAAATAAATAATTAAATAAAAAATAAATAAATAAATAATTAAATAAATAAAAAAATAAATAAATAAATAAATATATAAATATATAAATAAGTAAATAAATAAATAAATAACAGTAATAAATAAATAATTTGTAAACTATATACATAAAACTCAAACAAGCAAACGAAATAATTTTTATCGAATATAGGTATTTATGTACATTAAGTTATCCCGGATGATTGAAAAGTGGATTCTCGGCAATATCACATCTATTTTCAAAATTATGCATAAGTTTTTGAATTCTGTCAGAAACCAATTCAACGTCCGCTCTCATGTGTAAATCCAACGTGCAATGGTGCCAGCGAAGATTGAGCATAATTTTCAAAATTTTATTTTGCGAAATTTGTAATTTTTTTATGTGACTTTTCGCAGTATTTCCCGAAACTGGGTATCCATACAATAAAATTGATTGAAAAATAACTTTATGTATTATAATCTTATTTATATTAGTAAGTGAAGATTTTCTATTTATAAATGGATAAAGCATCTTTATTGCAATACTTATTTTCTTTAGAGAACTATTGATGTGTTGATTAAACGTTAATTTGGTGTCGAGGTGAACTCCTAGATATTTTACTGATTGTTCCCAAGCTATTATATTTCTGTTGATTTGAAGCTGATTACTGGGAAGGTAACAAGATTTTCTTTTTCGCTTGCATTTTTCCAGTATTCAGCTTGATTTTCCATCTGTTATAATATTTTTCAAATATTTCAATTGCATTTTTTAAATTCGTCTCAACATTGAGAGCAAACTCATGCGATGAAAATATTGTCGTGTCATCAGCAAAAATTGCAGATTCACAATTTGGAAGATTTGGAAAATCAGATGTATACACATTGTATAAATGTGGCACAAGAACTGAGCCTTGGGGAACATCAAAACTAAACAAAATTACGTCGGAAACACCACAATTAACATGCACTTGAAAACATCTTCCAGACAAGAAACTTTGGACTATTTTACATAAATAAACTGGGAACTTAAATTGTATCATTTTGTAAACTATACCATCGTGCAAAACAGAATCAAAAGCTTTCTCTGTCTATTAATATCATTCCAGTTGACTGTCTTTTACGGCGATGTTGTACAACATGGTTACAAATTCTTTTTATTTGGTGTGATGTGCTGTGAAAGCGTCTGAACCCGAATTGATAATTGGGAAAGATATTTTCATTTGAAACAATTTTTAAAATTTGTTCTTTTAATATTTGTTCATAAATTTTACTAATGCTACTTAGTAAGCTTATTGACCTACAACTTGCAGATAATTCTGGTGCTTTTCCTTTAAGTATTGGTACAACCTTAGCTTTTTTCCAAGCACTAGGAAAGTATTGTAATCTAAGACAAGCATTAATAATAAGTGTTAAGAATTTTATTCCTGAGTGTGAAATAAGTGAAAATATAGAAATTTGTTTTATTGTTATTTGGATTGTTCTTATTCTATGCACCTAGAGCTAGAGCCTTTATATCTCATGTACGGGGGGTGTTGTGGAAATAAGGTCTTATTGACATTAATATCATGATTAAATTTAAATATTATGAAACCCCAAAACCCCCAAAACCCCCCTGCGTTCGCGCCTGATTAAAAGAGTCCATATCAAAAATTTTGGTGAAAGGGTATTTTTTGGTAGAAAGATAGATAGATATATATATTTCGTGATAATTTTTTTATAAAAAGTCACAGTCACGTTTTACATTCAGAGATTTGACAGTAATTATAATCTTGCTACTGCGATATTATCTTATACTTAAAGAAATTTATTGAAATTACAAATTTTATTTGAAGGAAAATACGAAAAAAAACCTTTATTTGAGTTAAAAAAAATAGAAGATATACAAACAATGGTTGCAATAACATTGTTATACAAGGTAAAGAAAGGTTTTATGTTACCTATTATATAATTGTTAACATTTTAGGTACATTCATATGTATATACAAGGGAATATATTTGAACATGAATTGACTAGAATAATAAATAAATATTAAATATGTTAATAAATTAAATAATAAAGTATACAGTATAAATATGTAAACAAAACAAATTAATGACAAAGTAAATAAATAATAAGTAAACAAGTAAATAAATAGTTAAATAAATACATTAATAAAAATAAATAATAAATAAATAAAAAATAAATAAATAATTAAATAAAAAATAAATAAATAAATAATTAAATAAATAAAAAAATAAATAAATATATAAATATATAAATAAGTAAATAAATAAATAAATAACAGTAATAAATAAATAATTTGTAAACTATATACATAAAACTCAAACAAGCAAACGAAATAATTTGTATCGAATACAGGTATTTATGTACATTAAGTTATCCCGGATGATTGAAAAGTGGATTCTCGGCAATATCACATCTATTTTCAAAATTATGCATAAGTTTTTGAATTCTGTCAGAAACCAATTCAACGTCCGCTCTCATGTGTAAATCCAACGTGCAATGGTGCCAGCGAAGATTGAGCATCATTTTCAAAATTTTATTTTGCGAAATTTGTAATTTTTTTATGTGACTTTTCGCAGTATTTCCCGAAACTGGGTATCCATACAATAAAATTGATTGAAAAATAACTTTATGTATTATAATCTTATTTATATTAGTAAGTGAAGATTTTCTATTTATAAATGGATAAAGCATCTTTATTGCAATACTTATTTTCTTTAGAGAACTATTGATGTGTTGATTAAACGTTAATTTGGTGTCGAGGTGAACTCCTAGATATTTTACTGATTGTTCCCAAGCTATTATATTTCTGTTGATTTAGAAGCTGATTACTGGGAAGGTAACAAGATTTTCTTTTTCGCTTACATTTTTCCAGTATTCAGCTTGATTTTCCATCTGTTATAATATTTTTCAAAAATTTCAATTGCATTTTTTAAATTCGTCTCAACATTGAGAGCAAACTCTTGCGATGAAAATATTGTCGTGTCATCAGTAAAAATTGCAGATTCACAATTTGGAAGATTTGGAAAATCAGATGTATACACATTGTATAACGGTGGCCCAAGAACTGAGCCTTGGGGAACACCAAAACTAAACAAAATTACGTCGGAAACACTACAATTAACATGTACTTGAAAACATCTTCCAGACAAGAAACTTTGGACTATTTTACATAAATAAACTGGGAACTTAAATTGTATCATTTTGTAAACTATACCATCGTGCAAAACAGAATCAAAAGCTTTCTCAATGTCTATTAATATCATTCCAGTTGACTGTCTTTTACGGCGATGTTGTACAACATGGTTACAAATTCTTTTTATTTGGTGTGATGTGCTGTGAAAGCGTCTGAACCCGAATTGATAATTGGGAAAGATACTTTCATTTAAAACAATTTTTAAAATTTGTTCTTTTAATATTTGTTCATAAATTTTACTAATGCTTCTTAGTAAGCTTATTGTTTTACAACTTGCAGATAATTCTGGTGCTTTTCCTTTAAGTATTGGTACAACCTTAGCTTTTTTCCAAGCACTAGGAAAGTATTGCAATTTAAGAATTTTATTCCTGAGTGTGGAAGATGTTTTAGATAAATATTTTAAATTTGATCTAGTCCTCCTTCTTTTCGTTTTTGAAGGCTTGCTATAATACTTTTGATGCTGTTCTCTACAACGAATGCATTTGATGGTGTCAGCTCAAAGAAAGAATCTAAATTTTCAATTGAATTTTAAACAACATCATAAGTTTCACAGTCACCCAAGTTTTGTGAAACTAAATGATTGTAAGCAAATTTTTTAGCAAGTGCCTTTTCGACATCTGTAAAAAAAGTTCTTGCAGAATCCTTTATAAATGGAATTTTTCTGTTTTTATTCTTAACTATTTTTACTATATTCCAAAACGGTCTTCCATTCTTCGCTAGTACGCTCAGTCTTCTATTCCATTCTTGGTTTCGATTGTTAAGTAATTGATAAGTTTATTGAAATGAGAAACCATACTTCGTGAAAAAGATTGGCGATATCTTTGCCAATTTCTTCTATGCAAATTTCTCACTTCAATCAATTCCAGAATTTGTCGAGGAATCTGTTTGTAGGTTCCATTCTTAACTCGCTAAGGGACGCTTTCGTCAATAGAAGATATAATGGTTTGTGTAAAGTCTTGGACTATGGTGTCTACATCATCCTTACAGGAAATACTTTCAAGGTTTGTAGAAACATGTTGAAATTTCATATTTATTTTTGTTCTATAGGATTTCCAATTTGCATTTTTCAAATCTTGAAAATATTGCACTTTTTCCTCACACGACCATAAAAGATTACAAAAAACAGGATTATGATTATGATCCGAACTTAGAGCGTTAAAAGAAACTGGTTGTGTTATGGGATTAGGGACATAAGACAAAAATAGATCAAGGACAGAAGGACTACCACGAGAACCTGCAGGGAAATACGTTGGACAGGGAGGATACAAGACATTTATTGGTAAAGTCAGTGGGAGGTCAGCGAGTATATTTCCCCACGCAATCGCTCTCAAACAACCTCAATCACTATGACGGCCGGCAGTTGAAATCGTCACCTAACAAAAATTTACCATTCATAGTAAATAGATTAAGATCTTGTTTAGGGTACTTTCTTTTCATATCAGAAGAAGAAACACCAGGAAAAAAAAAACAGATTAAATCTTCACTGCGCTTTGGTTTCTTGATATAAGTACTATACCTATATTTTCCACAATTCGTGTTGGCACAACAGGAAAGAGCGAATGTTGAATTGATTTCCTTATAAGAATCGCAACCCGCCACCAATTTGATTATTTCTATCCATACGATAGCATTTGAAAATAGATGCTGGAAGTCTGATTTCAGCCGTTATCCAAGTTTCCGTTGCTATTCAAAAAATTTAAAAATTCAAGAAATTTATTTCGTATGCCTTTAGCATTCCAAGTTACAATTTTTATATTTGTGTCTGCCATTTTACTTAACATTAGAATTAGAATATAAGAACTTAGTTGCTAAACGTGCAATCACATTAAATTGATCTAATTTAGTTTTACAAACTGATAAATTATTAAGAAGAGAGAGTGTAGAGTTGTTGTTGTTGGCACCACTGTTGTTGTCAGTAGATGACGATTGAGCATTGCTCTCCCACGCATTCATCATTGGTGATGAATTACGCACATTATGCAAGTTTAAATTTGTGCAGCTTGTGCTCGGTGCATTGACCCCGCAAAAGCTCTCTGGAAAATGGTACGCGGTCGAAAATCAGCATTTTTACAAACAAACAAATGAGCCATACAAAAATCTATGGTGGACTGTTTTTTTTTTGGCGGTGTTATATTTTAAATTTTCTATGCGAAAAAATAGTCATCTTTTTTTTTTCTAAATGACTATCATTTTTGTGAGGGCACTTGAATCGGCTAAGTTTGGCTTTTATTGGATTCAAAGTCAGACTTTAAAAATACCTGGAGCAAAATATTTGAATCTCATGCATATATTTCATGTATGTGACTTGATCACGTCTCAGACGTCTTAGAGGCTCAAAACCCCCGATAGACGTGATTTTAATTTAATCTTTTTTTTTCATAATACAAAGAATAATATAATAAATACAAAATATAATAAAAGATGTGACTTCTATCACTTTTTTGAATGGTTTGGTGTATTTAAAACGTCTTTCCTTCAAAAATCTCTTTCAGCTAGTCAAAACCTTTTAATTAGGTAGGTACCATTGAAATTGAAAGAGAAAACAATAATAATATTCGAATACGAATTGTATATCAATAGTTTGGCGTAGCTCAAAACGTCTGTCAGTTAAATTTTACAACTCAGGGAGTCAAGCCCTTTACATTGAGATATATTTCTAATGCTGTCTATTTTAGAAATAATCTTTAATAGCTGCTTGAACTTGGCTCATATTCCTAGTTCATGGAGAGAAGTAAAAGTTGGCAAATACTCCCATGTTAATCCGAAAGATATCAGACCTATTAGTCTATCATCACTCCTTATCAAAACTTTTGAACGACTGAGTGATGTCCATTTAAGTGCTAATATTGATACGAGACTCTTGTCTCAGGCACAACACGCGTACTGCGAAGGGAAATCGATAGAAACGGGGTCTACATCAACACACTTTGGTACGCACCATCGAATATTTCCTCCATTCCCTTATTGCCTATGCAGACGATGTTGATATTGCCGTATCAGGAATACACTATCCCACAATTCCTTTTCGAGAAAAACTTTCAAGTTGACATACTTTCCAGATCCACATGGGATGACGCGGTATTCTTGGAAGACGAATCGATTCATTATTGTACGGACGGTGATTGGGTTGGTGGAGGCGTGTATTCAGATAGACTTAATTTAAGTCTCTCATTCCTGACGATTGTAGCGTGTTCCAGGCGGAATTTTGGGCGATAAAGGAAGTTTTATCTTGGCTCATAGAAAACGTGATATCGACTCCTGATATCCGCATCTTTTCAGATAGCCAAGCTGTCTTTACAAATTCTATAACAGCCCTTAACTGTCAATTATCTCTTAAGAAGAAGGCACAGCAGTTCAATATTCACCTTTGTTGGGTGCCGGGCCATAGGGACATTCCGGGAAATTGTTAAGCTAACGAACTCCCCAAAGTGGAGCAAGACTCGGTATGCCTATCGCTACATGCAAATTTTTGCTGAAGCAAGATGCTTTAAGGAGAACAAACCTTAGGTGGAACAACATCACAGATCTGGCCTTCGCTGGATGTGAGGCGCTCTAAGATTGCATATCAGCTCCGTAATTGGTGTCATAACCGCGCACTGTCTTATAGGCAGACACACAACGCGGCTTGGAGTATTCGCAAACAATTTTTGCAGAAGCTGTATGGACGAAGAGGAGGAAGAATCTGTTCCTCATATTCTCTGAACATGCCCTGCCATATTCCAAAGATGCAGGCTCCATCTGGGGGACTTCTACTTCAATGATCCTAGTGATCTAACAAACATAGACATAAGCAGTGTTGGCAGACGAACGTATTCGTTATCACCTTCACAAGGACTACTTGTTACATTAATATTTCTTTTAGTTTCTTTTCTCGCTAAAAATCTACTGCCAGCTCTAAGACTATTAAGTAAACAAGTTGTGATAAGAGAAGAATAGATATATACTTTAAATGATACAATACATATCTAGTTTAAAATTGTGTTTCGATTGATATCCTCATCTTACATAATTTATTATGTTTGTTTGCGAAAACAATCTTATTTGAATATTTCATAAGAGGAAATGCAAATAATACCAATTGATAAGCTAACAAAGCAACCAAAAAAGTAAGGCAATATTAAATTTTAAATGATCCAGTCAGATCAGTATGATTTGAAATTTTTAATACTGACAATGTCATTTTTGGTCTAATAATAGATTTCAGAACAAGAAACATTCCAATTGAGACTTGCTTGAAGGGTTACAAGTGTCCTGCAATATGACATCAATCAAGAGTAATAAGTCCTTATAAAACAAAAATACAATCAATGCCATTAAATTGATTCGCAACTATTTTTTTTTTTTTGTTATTAAAGGGTTTAGTCCCAATGTTTGGAGCCCGTCATGTTCAAACCCTTTTACTCTTTCTGGCGATTGTGGTTAATTATGCCTCGAGGCTAAATATAGCGGTTTCTTTGGTAGCTATGACAGCCACAAAGACAACAAATCCCAACAGAAATTCAGATGTTTGTTTTAATCTTCCAACAATTATTAACCTTTTTTAACAGGAATTCGATTGGGACGAAAAACAGAAGTCTTATATTCTAAGCAGCTTCTTTTGAGGGTACACATTTTTCCAGCTGCCAGGCGGTTATGCAGCTCGTAGATTTGGCGTTAAAACAACCATCTTAATAGGAACATTCACAAGTTCTATTTTAAGTCCCTTGGTACCGTTCTGTGTAATTTGGGGAGGTTGGAAATTGTTTTGTGTCAGTCGAGCACTTCAAGAAGTGAGTCTCTTCTCCTGCGTATACCAACACCTTGCTAAGTGGTCACCTGTGGAGGAACGAAACCGCCTTGGAGCTCTCAGTCATTCGGGCACACAATGCGGTATGATCGTGGCAATGTTTGTCGATGTGGATATTTTCATATGTTTACATGATATCAGCAGACGTAGTGTTAAAAAATAAATGGACTTCCTTATTGGTGTTACGAAAGACAATTAATACAATTTCAATGTGGGGTCCAGCAGCACTCCTGATTGGTATTGGATTTCTCAATGAAACTCAAAGGGCCCTCACAATAACTTTTGTTATCCTAACTGTTGGCTTAAATGGTGGTCACACTAATGGGAATTTGCTGAATGTAATTGAATTGTCACCAAATCACGCAGGTATCGTTATGGCAGTGTTAAATTCAGTGTCGAATATTGTTCCGGTTGTATCTCCGATTGTTGTGGGAATTATTGTTCATGATGAGGTTAGTAAAACGCAAGCCTTTTTTCGGTTTAAGCTTGATTATGGATTTTTGTTTCAGACTGAACGCTCCCAGTGGAAAATTGTATTCATGATATCAGTTGGATTTCTAATGCTGGGGAACTTACAGTTTTTATTTTCCATCCGTGGAATGATGAAGATTTTATGTTCCAGCTTGATACTGAACAAGGAGTAAAAAAAATAGAAATTCCTTTGGATGAAAGTTAATCTCTCTATAATCTATTTATTTGAAGCCGCAGAATCTTTTCGGTTATATGAAATTATAAAGAAAATGATTTTTAAATGTAATGGTTATTTAGAGTTTTGCAGCATGTGAACAATATATAAGGATAAAGAAATTGCGGATCGTTATTGCTTTGCTGGTTGATTTAAAATAGTTCATTATTACTAAAAAAGAGTATTATTGTGTAAAAAGTTTGTCGGTTTTCTGTTCGATTTGTTCCTAAAGAGGTTGTGTCGAAATGCTGGAAATGTCGAAATTCTGTTTTTAAAATAGATTTTTTCAAATTATTGTGATTCGAAGTTCTGTTTAAATTCTGTATAAAGAAAATTCTGTATTTTCAAATAACTCCATAAATTGTCCCTATTTTTTTTTTTTTTTGTAATAACTCTTAAAGTATCGGCCTGACACATTCATACCACTTTTTATTAATTTAAAATGTCTAATTTTTAGACTTAAACTCGCTCAAAACTTGTATCTGTTATACTTTTCGAGATAGAGCTTTTTGAATTTTGTAAAAAAAAACTGTAAAAGGTGGTAGAACGATATTGTTTTTAAGAACAGAATAAACAATTAATACAGAACGATTTTTGTTTAAATGCCTAGGTTCCTTCTAAAAATGTATACAAAAAATTGAATTGTTGCTACATGTTCACAAAAAGTATGAGCAATTTAAACAAATACATAAAAAGTACATACAGGCCCACGTGAACTATTGTTCTTATTTATTTTACGGTACTGGACCTCTTGTATCGGTTGAAGGAATTACGATTTAAAGTGAAGGAGTTCATTATGATTCAAAATATCTTTCAACGGCCTTTAGAACTTGAAAATTGGCGTTTGAATTAATAATTCTACAAGTCCAATTTAATAATGCTAAGTCTTATACTTGGCTGATGTATTTAAGTAGTACATAGAATTTGTATTATACAAAAAAAACATTCGGAATTCATTATGTAAAAAACTTTAGTTCTTCAAACCATCCTATGATGGGCTCACTCCATTTGAGCCCGATTAAAAAATTACCGAAAAAAACCTCATCAGATCAATGTCCAACAGAGTTCAGAAAGTTGTTAAAGCTGGAGGAGGCCATACATATTTGTAATAACTCCCCATTGGAAGTTATTGTAATTGGTGCGATTTGTCGAATTGAAAATTTTGACATATCTTTACGTTTTGAGGTCTCTAGAATCAGAATCCGTCGTTTTAGCAAGATGTCTGTATGTGTGTATGTATGTATTTTCGGGGTACTTTTTTCGTCCACCATATTCTCGAGAACGAATAAAGATATCGACGTCGGATAAATTTTATTTTACAGATAATATTGTCATAACGCGCTGAAAAGGTTTTCTAACAAATTCAATCAACCGTTTTCTTACTACAGCAATTTAAAAAGGAGCTGTAAAATGTCATTTATCTAGAATATCTCGAGAACGGAATAAGATATTCATTTCAGACTAATTTTATTTTACATATAATTACACAATACCAAATTGGTAAATATTAAAAAAAAAATTCAACAGACACTTCTTTTAAAACTAAGAAAAACAGTTGAAAAATAATTTTCGTCTTAAATATTTCAAGAACAAAAAATGATTCCGAACCCAGTCTATTTTGTTTTTACATATAATGGCGTAATTAACAACT
Organism: Melangyna quadrimaculata; assembly: GCA_949320155.1. Lineage (NCBI taxonomy): Eukaryota > Metazoa > Arthropoda > Insecta > Diptera > Syrphidae > Melangyna > Melangyna quadrimaculata. Next base: position 4,248,370 of record OX439485.1, on the reverse strand, counting down.
GATAATTTTTGTAAGAAAATTCAATAAATAGTTTTTTTTAAAGCAAGAAAACTGAAAAAAAAAACTATTCAAAATTCTTAACAAATGTTTTTCAACTCAAATATTTTGAAAAAAAAGCAATGATATTGATTTCAAATTTCTACCAAAAATATATACCTATACCATCTAAATGTTGTGTAATTTTGAGATTTTTAAAACCTAAAAAAAAGCTAAAAATCAAAATGTTGCAAGAAAAAACTTTTCAAAAATTTTTTAATTCGAAAAATTCTTACACTCAAAATCGCTTCAAAATCGAAATTTTGCATATGACACTTAATTTGCCTTTTTATATTCTTTGAAACCATTTTTGTTTAAAGTAAACACCCCTGATTTTTGGTATTTTTTTTAGACAATAGTCAGTTCTAAAATAATAAGAGAAGAGACAAAAAGTTTTATGATAAGATTCTTCGAATTTTGTAAGCTATTTACAAAATAAATATGAAAATTTTACTATTATAAAAAGCTAAAGTACAAAATATAGGTAATGTCAAATTTTGCCCTGTATCTCTATATCTATACCTACCTATATACTAATCATCCAAAATTCTAAAGTTATTACACTATAAAATATAAAATAATATAATACATACCACCCACCACTTAAGTAAATATGTACATATGTATAGGGGAGAGTGAGTACGAAAGTAACATTTTTGATATTTTGTACCATAATTTGAAAACTCCTCTACGTAACGAAATGAAAGAAAGTCCATATCAATGATAGGACATTTGGCTTTCATAAACTGCTTTCATAATTTCTAAACTCGTGATTGTTTCAAGTCAATGCTGTGAAAAAGAAGCTAAAGTCAAATGTTACAAACATTCTTTAGGGTGTGTCGGTTGTAACACAGAGCAAGGACGATTGTAACACCACATAAATTATAGTAAACAGCATAATTAAATTGGTTGTACTTCATTTTTAATTCAAAAAACCAAGGAACACATAGTATAAATCAGCTCAGCGGTTAATATATGCATCCAACTTCAACTTTGAAAGAAAAAAATGGAAAAAATAGGTAGTTTTATTGTTTTTATACACAATCACTCTAAGAACATACTTCGTATTCATCTGAGAAAACTCGATTGTGCGCTCGATATCCCACAGCTGGATTAACAGCTTCACCAGGGGAGCCCCGTAATAATTTTGTCAAACGTACAAAACTATCTAGTGTCACATGACACATATTATGAATCCTTCCGATGCTTCGAAGTGATCTCCCAACTTTGAGGACTTCCTCTGCTGCCTTCATATACTAACACCTCTCTTGAAATCATTCCTCGAGAGCTCTTTCTTAAGCCTGACCCACATCTGTGTTGTGTGTTGTGTTGTGGAGTCGTTTGTCGCTGTCATTCCATATATTTTATGCGCCACACTGCAACACAACACACGAGACAAATATGGTTCTACGCACATGAAATACATTGTACCGATAGCGACACACGACTCCACAACACAACACACGACACAGATGTGGATCAGACTTTATACGTTGACGTGGCATAGCTCACTTTAAACTTGCGTATAAACTTTTCCTTGTAACTATAAAAAGTAACGACAAGCTTGCATTTTTAGTGTGACGGTTGTAACATGTTACAACCGTCCACACGAAAAATGTTACAAACGTCTTTTGTTTTTTTTTAAATAAAAAATAAATTAAGGAGATACTGTTAAGCACATCATTAAAAGACTTATTTCATACGAATCAGCACAAAATAAACTACAAGAAGGTTGCTTTATTTAAATAAATAGTTAACTATATTAAATAAAAAAATCACCAAAAATCAAAAAAAATCGTTTTGCACTCAAATTCAAATTTCACATTTTTAACTTTATCTGGCACTGTGATAAATGCTGACACTTGGTTTTTTGTGGAAGCAGTCAGCACGTAATTGTGAAGAATTGTACATTAAAAAATGAACGCATACAGGATAAGTTTTTCGTAAAAGTTGAATATTACAATCGACTCACTGTGACTTTCGTTCTCACTCTCCCCTATGGTCTTCAAATGCATCACAAATGGGAAGTTACTAGTGTGGGTAGACCCCAGACTCATTTTCTTTAGATTTTTAATCTGCTTGATTATTTTAGAAAAGAATACTGAACGAGTATTTTCCATAGTTGCAAATCTATTTTGCTTGACTTGTTTTATTATTTGCAACGCTTTCTCAGTTGAATTTTCTAATAATTAATTCTGAAACAAGATTCAGTTTCTCAAAAACTTTTTGCAGAATGTAGTTTTTCAAAATTTAATACTTCAACATTTGTTCAGTTTACTAAATTTCAATTTTGAAAAACACATTCCACTTGATTGTATAGAAATTGTATGTGTCCGATTTTTTCAGGACATATAGTCGCACCTTCTACGAAAACAGTATGGAATATTTGTCCCGATGAGGGTGAGACAAAAGTCCCGAAATAGATGTGGGACTTACACCCATTTGTCTCAAGTCCTCGGTACTTATGTTCCATGCATGCTCCAAATTTTTTCCATATTTTATGTTTTAAGAAAAGAATATTTTTTTCATACAAATTAAAAAAAAATTAAAAAAAGGTACTGTTTAATACTGTTTAATTGAAGTATCGGGCGTGTTTACAACCTACTTCAGACATATGTACGTTCTGAGTTTAATTGAAATTTTTAATTTATGACTTAAAGGTATATTTATGTGTTTAAAATGGGTAAACTTATGAAATATCATTATTTATATCTTTTTTATATCTACATCTCGTTGTTTTATTATGAACATTCACTTCAGTTTTTGGCTAAGAAGATAGTCTTATCAAACACACTTTTATGTTACATTCAAATTTGCTTATCAACTAATTTTATGGAAAAGAACTTTTAGCCTTGGTCGTAAATAAGGAAAAACATATGTAGACATAGTTCAATGCTTGTCTATGAATTGTATATCTTTATTAGGTTTTATCTAAAATGATTTTTCAAAAGTTATAAAGTTAGATATTATGGGGGTAGAATACAGCTTCGAAAGTATTTAACTTCTACAACTATAGACCGAGAGCCCACATCTATTTTTGGGTGTGATTGATTACAAAATTTGAATGCTATTTTCAAATAGATCTTAGCTTTATACATTTAAATATCAAAAACTTGCATGTCGTGGTTGGGGCCTTTGTACGTGATGCTGCATTGAAAATGTATTTTTTTATTGAAGGCCACACAAAAAGAGCACCAGCCTCAAAATTGTCTTTAATTAAGGAGCTGAGCGGAGCGCCCTGCTCATGACTGCTTGCATAAGTCGAAATGCAAGACACACTCAAAGATTGAATCTTTGACTATGTCTTGCAGCCAATTAGCTATATGGAAAACATCATGGAGTCCATAGCCATGTGTAGGGCGCTCAAATCTTTTGCTAAAATTATTTTTGAAGTTGAAGTTTGAAACATCATTACATTAAAACCCCTCAACTGCTGAACAAAAGACTTTCATATTTGCATATAAACAGGTCTCACCTATCTTAAAATAACATTAGGCGTTTTTAGTTTTTTAGCAAAAAGCTGGGCGCAGCCAACTTCACTCTTTTTTCTGTTTTTCTTTTTACAATGAGTTCAGACGCATATCGCATCGAATGACAGTTCGCTGACAGATTTGTTATAAAATTATATCCGAGAGCTCATACTCTTCTCAGAGCTATGTAACTCCGATCGCTCGAGCTCTGATGCTCGTTACTCTGCTCGGCACTAGAAAAATAAAAACGCTTATTGAATTCTTGCTATCCTTCACAGTTCACACCCAAAAACTGAATTTAGCTCAAGGAAAAATGGTTTAAAAATACTAAAGCGTTATTATTAAAAACAAAAAATAACGTGATCAAAAGTCTGCTGCTCTTTACTAATAAAATTATATGACACAATATTTGCTCTTCATTCATAATCTAATGATAAAACAAACCATTTTTTTTAATGTTATGTATTTAGTTTGAAAAATTCAAATACAAATTTTTATAATACTTGTCATAGATACATGAAAACACTTATTTTTAGCAACGTTCAACTTTGTACACTCCGCTCCCCTTGAATAGAAACAAACTTTTGTTTTTATTATCTGAGCGTGTAGCGCTTTGGTAAATTTATTAATTCACCTTTTGGTTTAAGTTCCTATTAGAGGGATCTATTGCGAATAAAACTGCAGGGACAGAATAATAATTCAGGAAAATTCCGTTAGGTTTATTTTTTACCACTTTTCGAATTACTTCATTTAAAACATTGTTTTTTTTGCGCCACTTGAATAGAAACACTCTCTTAGATAACGAAAAAAATTAAAAAAATGGAGTAAAAGAGGGTAGTTTTATATTTGTAATCATATTTTAATATTGTGTGCTACCAACCTCTTTTTGAAATAACTTGAAAAACCCTGTTTAAGACTGAATCATGCAGTTATTTTATGTAATTTAATGAAATTGCACTTCATGCTTCATTGATTGGAGCAGTAAGTGATTCTTTGTCCTCATGTTGTCGGTCAGAATCGTAAACTCTACGAAGCATCCATCCCCATAACTTTTCAATAATATTAAGGTCCGGAGAATACGGTGGGCATTGAAGTAATGTAATATTTTTCTCGGATATCCAACTGTTAATTATCCTTGCATTGTGGAATGGCGCGTTGTCTTGTTGAAATGTCCATAGTATTGGACATCGGTAAACTCAGGGAAAGCTTCTTGCAATATTTCCTTGTAAAAGTTTGCCGTCATTTGTCAGTGTGGGAAACTCCAGATCAATTGTTCCAAACCAGAAAATCACACCCCACGCCATTACACCGCCTTATCGGCTATGATGGCGCTCCAGAAACCTGGGTTCCTTCCTCATAACATGAAAATAGTAATTATATCCGCCGGGCCATCTAAACCACTTCTGTCTACTTTTCCTTCCACGTCATATTCTTCTTGCAAAAATCTATTATATTATGTCTTCGTATTGAATTTGACGGTGTTCTTTTTCTTCAATTTAAGGGGCTTTAATTGTTGTGAGCCACAAATAACACGTCTAATAGTTTTTAGACTCGCCGTAATATCACTCTTCGACTTGATTTTAGCAGCAGAGTCGCTTGAATTTGAAGCCAGTCTAATTAGCTTTCTTCGGTCTGCTTCTGTTGTGGCTCTAGATTGCCCACCTTACACATTTTTCCATAGTTTTATTTCTAAGATTCGACCAAACAATTTTCACACTTCTACTTATTATTTTTGGCAATTGTGCGTACGGGAAGTTTGTTTTCCGAATGTACTTCCATTTTGGCTTTTTCTGCAGGGTTTAATGGTTTTCCGCGACTCATATTTTGTTTGATAAAACAATCATTATTTTTAATCAGAACTTCTATTATTAGAACAATATGTTTACTTTTTACCGTAATCTATAGAGACAAAACGCACACTGTTTCTATTCAAGTTCGCCAAAAAAAAAAACAGTGTATTTAATGAAGTAAGTGGTACAAAAATAACATAATGGTATTTTCCTGAATTATTCTGTCCCTGCAGTCTATTCGCAATAGATCCCTCTTTTAAGAACTTAAAACTAAAAGGTGAACTTATAAATTTACCAAAGCGCTAAACGCTCAGATAGTAAAAAAAGTTTGTTTCTATTCAAATGGAGCGGAGTGTATAACTGATTCGGTGAGATCGGTTTGATTTGAGATTTTCCACATTGCCAATGTCGATGTTGAACTACGCACTGCGAAAAGGGAATATAAGTGTCGTGAAATATGATAGCAAAAAAAGGTTTGTGTCATAATACAAGTATGTCAAAAAATTAATAAGCCTGACGACTTTTTTTGTTACAATATATATTCGTGAAAATATACTGTTCAACAGTTATTGGCTCCAGTATATCATCACACAGTGAAAAATAATAAAAACTAGTATCGCCCACTGGGCGAAATTCCACCACTAAAAGCTCATATTTGCATGCTCTAGAATCAAACAATTTGTTTGAATATTAATGTACAAACATTTTCTTTTTAGTTTTATTTTTTTTTTTGTTTTTAATACACAGTGATCGGCAGTGAAGAAAAAAATGAGCCACAGTGTGTAAGTGCGTGTCTAAGGTATATTTTGCACAGCATACCTCCGAAACTATGGTTTTCCAAACACACAAAGTTTATCAAAATCGGTTGAAAACTTTTTTAGAAAATGATATCACACAATTGCGAAAAGGCTATTTGTTATTGTTCGTTATGAATTTTTCTAGCTTTTCGTTGTAAAATCACATAGAAAATGAAATTGAAGTTTCTTGTTGCTTGTATAACAGTTTTTCTTATATATGTATTTCGAAAAAAGCGTGTATTCATTTTGGTTTGTTAGCTTTTTCCCCGTCATGTTGATGTCGATATGGATGTAGTTATGATTAACTGTTCCATTAGAAGGATGTTAATATTAAAAAAGGAATTACTCCTACGTGATTTTGATAAAAAAATATCTGTATACCGCAGTTTCTGCTTTTGAAAAATGTTCTATCGCCAAACTGATGGAATCAGTAATAATAATAAAATAAATGTTAATACATTTCGAAAACCAGCTGAGTGATTTTGGAGTGATAAAATTGTATTTTAATGCATATTCAATCCAATATGAGGAGTTTTTAATGTTAAAATACGACGTAACGTTTCGATGTGATACTGGATATACCCCGGTTCTTATGGTGTAGGTAAACATAAAATGTTGTAATAAATCGAGACCACAGAGCCACCCATTTGGTTCATATGTTTTAGTTTATTTTTACGTTAAAATAAGATAACAGATTTTGGTACATAAATTTAATTGCTTTTTATAAGTTAACTACAGCGCCACCTATCGGATTCTAACATAACTATATAAACCATCTTGATCTTCTCAAAAAATCTAACGTGTCCTACTGAAAAATTACAAAAAAGTTTGTGTGCCAGGAAATATTTGCACGCAAATTCAACTATATCATTGTCTTCTTAAGCCCGATTTTAAACTTTTTATTTAGAATAATGTATGTTAGGTATAGAAATAAGAGAACATTTTGTTTCAATTTTTTTTCTTTTTTTTAACTGTTTAGGTCCAATTTTCGGAGCTCGCCATCTTCAAACCCTTCTACTTTTTCTGGCAATTGTGATAAATTATGGTTCAAGGCTCAACATATCAGTTTCTTTGGTTGCTATGACAGATGCCAAAACAACAAATCCAAATTTTTATGTGAGTAAATAAAAGTTTCTGTCAAAAATCTTAACGAAATCTTGTCTTTGAATTTACAGGAATTTGATTGGAATGGAAAACAAAAGTCTTACATCCAAAGTAGCTTTTTTTGGGGCTACTTTGCTTCCCAACTTCCCGGAGGCTATGCAGCTCGTAAAATTGGCGTTAAAACAACTTTATTGTTAGGCACAATGACAAGTTCGATTTTGGGTTTATTGACACCGTATTTTGTATTTTGGGGAGGTTGGCAGTTGTTTTGCGCCATTCGAGTACTTCAAGGAATTAGTCAGGCAGTACTCTTCCCCTGTGTATACCAACACCTGGCTAAGTGGTCACCGGTGGAAGAACGAAATCGTCTTGGTGCGCTTAGTCATTTAGGAATGGAATGCGGTACAATCGTTTCAATGTATGTTACTGGCATGATAGCCGCATCCGATCTAGGATGGCCAGGAATTTCGTACGTTTTCAATGGAATTGGGATAGTGTTCAGTTTTCTCTGGCTCATATTCGCACAGAATAGTCCGAGAGAGGCTAAATTCATAACCGTTGATGAAAGAAACTATATTCTTTCCTCCCAGGCAAGCGTTGAAGATGGCCAGACGAAGAAGAATATACCTATTCCATGGAAGGCTATACTTACCTCTAGCCCGTTGATATCACTTTTAGTGGTGGCACTGTGTGATACTTGGGGCTATGATACAATGCTGGTTCAGCTTCCAGCCTATCTACATGGGGTCTTGAAAATGGACATCAGCAATAATGCGTTTTATTCAGCCCTACCCTATGTTACCATGTTAGTGTGTTCGTGTGTTTTTATGACAACAGCGGATCATGTATTGAAAAATAAATGGACTTCGTTACTGGTGGTACGTAAGACTTTTAACACAATTGCCATGGGCGGCCCAGCAGCACTCTTAATATGCATTGGATTTCTCTACGAAAATCAAAGAGTCTTAGCCATAACCCTTATCACTATTTGTATTGGTCTAAACGGCGGACGTACCATTGGCGGCTCATTGAACATAATCGATCTGTCCCCTAATCACGCGGGTATCCTGTTGGCTTTGTTGAATACTATGGCTAGTTTTATTGAGGTTGTGTGTCCAATTGTTGTGGGAGTCATTGTTCATGATGAAGTTTGTATTGAAAAAAGATGAATGTATTTATTACAATTTAACTATTTTTTTTTATTTAGACTGACCGATCACTATGGCAGATCGTTTTCTTGGTATCAGCTGGATTTTTTATTCTTGGAAACCTTCAGTTCTTATGTTTTGCTCAGACTGATGCTCAGCCATGGAACGATGAGGATTTTTTAACTAAGATTGGTGCTGCTGAACAGAGCTCTCACATGTCACGATTACCAGCATCGAATATAAGTTGAATATAGTAGGGTTTAAACAAATAAAAGGTTGTGCATGTATACAAAATTGTGGCACATATCGAAAAATTCGAAAAAAAAAAATATAGTTCACAAACCGATATACTTATTCAACAATAGAAAATTAGACGCCATAAATCAAGGTAAAATAATTAGGTCTGATCTTTTACTTTTTGCACAGGGCCCCACTAAAAAATATCAAAAGGTGCAAAAATATGGGAACGCAAATTCACACAAATTCCGTATTACATAAAGTGCCAGATTCTCACAATAACATTTAGCTGACCTGTGATTTTCAGTCCAAAGAATTTTCTCGGACAGAAAATCACATGAAGGGGAAATTTATAACTCCCTCGTGAATTTTCTTTGTTGTCAAGAATTGGGAAATTTTATAAGAAATTACGAAAAATGGAATCAAAGTCAGGAAATCCAATTTATCATAGATTTAACTATAGGGCATAGTTTAAAAATAACTATGAATGCACTTTCTTACCTCCGATAAAGGTTCTATATGGAAAGTTATGGATTCGTAAAAAAAAATCAAACTCGAGATAATAATTTTACCTAACATTACGATGATAAAGAACGCGAAAAAAGTGGGTCCCGCAATTCTGTCTGCCTGTGTGTCGTTGCCTGTACAGCCTAAAGGGATTTTCTTCAAACTTGGTACATAGTGTTTTTTGACTAATATGCCCAGACGTTTATTTATATAATAATATTTTCTCAAAAACGGACCCGAGGATTTTGTTAAAAAAAATCAAATAATCTAAGTAAGAAAATGCTATTTTTTAATATTTTTTTATTTTCATAAATTGAATATTTTGGGAAGGTACCTCCAGTACAACCATTTTGTTGGTTTTTGATTTTCTCGAAAACAGTCAAGTTGCAAATTTTCATTTTGTGAAACGCCTCATAGAAGACTTTATGGCCGTCCTGGCTGAAAATATTTTTTAGGAAGTAATAACAAATAAACTAATTGCAACCAAAAAAATATTTGATGATTGTGTTAAAGCCCAATTGAAGAGGTATAACTCAAAACAACCTCGAAAATTCAACCGTTTTTTGCACTTTGTTGACATTTTTAGTAATGTTGCATTCGGCCCTAGAAAATAAAAGCTTGGATTTATCATTAGGACAACATCATAAAAATAGGAAATCAATCAAAAATCTACCATGTTCAACGCATGGCATTATTTTAACGTTTACTGTGCTGATTTTGAAAACACTTGTTTTTTTTTCTCTTAATTGACTCTAGTATTGCAGACTTTTACCAATAACTTGCTATTGGCTCTAGTTAAAAAAACAAGCTATATCAATTTGAAATTCGCATTTACGCGCATATTTTTAAAATGGTTGGCCACTTAGATATTCATGCATTTTTTTATACCAGAGATGCTTTAACTTGTTCAAAAATTATTTTCTTTCACATTTTGCATTAAAAATCAAAGTTAAATAATTTTTTTCTCTAAGAAGTCCAACAGTTATTATAATTTTCTTCTATTAATGTAAAATATTGCTACGAGAAAAAAAACGGTGGAATTCATTCACTTGTAGTTGTGGTATTCAAAAATGTAAAGTACGACAAAAATGAATGCACGGAACAAAAGAATGCATGTATCTTTTCTTGTGGTTGGGATAGAACTTTTTTATCAGTTTTAAGGACGGCCATAAAGTCTACTATGAGGCATTTCAGGGTTATCCATTCTTTACGGGGCACCATGTATAAACATTACTGTGAGCCAAAATTAATTTTTTTTTTTGAAAATTAAAAAAAAATCATTTTTTTTGAAAACTAAATAGGTACATATTTTAAAAACGACTTGGTCAATATTTTCAAAACAAGGTGTAAGATAGTCTTTTATTATTTTGTAGAATATTTGAAAAATGTAAGTTCCAAAACTAAAAAATAACGGTACCTTCAATACAAATGTTGAAAAGCCGTTAAGTAAACAAATCTTATTCTCGAAAACGGCTCCAAGAATTTTTATAAAAAGATGTGCGCTTACTATTTAAGGTATGGTCAATATTTTGATGAAAACAAATTTTACTAATAACGCCTAAAAACGGTACCTGTCATAGAAACGATTTTTTTTTGTTTTCAAATTTATTGTTGACGGCTGCTCCGATTTAAACCAAAATTTGTATACAAGAGCTCCTTCACAATTCAAATAATTTTGCATATACATATTTTCAAAAAAATAATTTTTAGATTTTTTAAAAAAAATAGTAATTTTTTTTTTTTGAAAATCCAGTATCTTGAAAACGGGGTAATGATTTTTTTTTCGGTATTATGTGTAAAATTGTATTTTATTAAATACTAAATGTTGGCATACTTGATTTTATTTTTGAAAATAAGCAAACAATTTTATATATAAAAAAATAATTTGTATGAAAACCGCTCCAACGATTTTTTCATTTTCATAAATTCATATTTATCAAACAAATCAGATGGCATACTTGATTTTGAGCCAATAAAATAATAAATTTATAGTAATTTATAGTATTAATTTTTTTTTTAATGCTATCATTATATTTTGGAACCAATAGCTATGTACTCGTACATCATCAATTTCTAGGTACGTTAAAGTTGTTAGCTTCACGAGGGCAAGTTTGTGCCATCCAGTCGTGCCCATTTTTTTTTTAATTCGTTTAGTTTTTTTCAATGATTTTCATGTTGTTTTAAAAATTATTTTTTGACTTTAAGGCCTTAAAAAAAAAGTTTTTAAATTGTTCGGGCCCGGAGGCTCTCTCGAAAACCCTGTGCATGGGCATAGGTTGCAAACTTAATATGCCCCTCCCGCCTATACTATAACAAATTGACATATCGCAGTGGTCTCATCTTTTTGACCAGTTTATTTTTCAAACTTTGCTAAGCCCCATTAAAGGTTTACCATACTCTTGTTTTCTTCCGATATCTTTGTGACGTTTCCAGGTATATGACTTGCGTATATGTATTTACGTTGCGTTGTCCAACAAGGTATTTCTAACGTTTGGAATTTTATTGGCTTATCAAATTATCAGTCTATAGTAGTATTTTTTTAGTAATTTGCTTCATTTACTGATGTATGTAGTATTGTAGGTACATATTTTTTTAATCAAATAAAACATTTTTATTATAGCCGTGTTTTTTGACTAGGAACTCAGCAACATGTGTACACGCAAAACAATAACAAAACAAATGATTATAAGGAATTTTGTTTGTGTTTTCCGTGTAAACATTTTAATGAGTTAGCAACTCAGTCACTCTCCAAAAAAACACGGCTTATGTAAAACAAACAAACAAATGTAAATTCATACGTTTACTAATTGTTATAAGTTTATCTTTTATGTTGAAAAACATATAAATTCAAAATCACGTTTAAAAAAAAAATCGCTTCAGTATGCTCATAAGTTGTTAAAAATGTATACGTTTCACAAAAGTGACTGATCATAATTTTATAATTTTTTTTTTGAGAAAACTATATTATACCACAAACTATACGACAAAATTCGGCGGACCTAAACGTGTATTTTAATCTTGTTAATTCACATGAGGATTTTATCGAAACCGATTAACGACAGATTAGTTATTTGATAAGGATCAATAAAAAAGTATTTTTGTACAGCACATTAACATTAGTACGTTTGTTCATAAAGAATGTAGGTGTAGGTTGTAGATTGATTTTATTGGCCTCAAATATATTTTATGCGTTCAATTAAAATTAAATTCGGCACAAGTCTTAGTGTGTTTTAAGAAGTCTTTTAAAAAGAATTTATAATATTAGTTGCGCAACTTGAAATGCGCTTACTTTGAAGTGACAAACATTTATAATAATTATTATTCTTACATAAAATGCCTCATAACAATGAAAAAAAAGGTAAGGCAGAATTAATTAAAGTCTTAACAATTTGTTATGAATTGCACCCGTGCTCTAAAAATACTTGTACATACCAAATCGCTTTATAAAATATAAAAAAACATACTTACACAAGCAATCATTTTAATTAACTATAAAAAAGGTGATAAAACAAAAAGGTGATCGTATATGCCTGATTCTGAATAAAATAAATCAAACACTTATGCAATAAAGGTTTGTTTTTTTGAGCTCTAAAGTAATCCTGAAGACCTGAAGTTTGCGTTTTTTGAAAACTTGAACACACCCTGTCGACCAAATTCTGTGTTTTTCAAAACCCACAGATTTTTTTAATAAACTGTCAAACTGACATTAGTTGTGAAGCTTTTGTGTTGTTATGCACTCGCGTTCTGTGGAAAATTATTTATTTTTGATTTAGAAATCGAAAGAATACACTAATTACATTGAATAAACATTAGCCGCGTTTAATTATCCATCAAGATCCATATGGATCATCCTGTGATAATAAAACGATCCAGATCCCACAAAAATTTTGCCTTAAGATTGTGGTATTCCTGAGTTTTTTGACGTTTTCAAATTGACATGTAAACAAAAAATAAAAATGGAAGAGTAGTTGAAGTAAGTGTTTTATTATCTTTTATCGGGATCGGGATCTGGATCCAGATCTTGTTTTTTTTTATCAGTGCTGACAACATTTACGAATCAAAATGGTCACCTGGGGCCGAATTACCGCATCAGTGAGTGAGGCATACGTTACTGAATTATCTGCATTTGGGATTCCTTCCTAAGATATCGAGTAAAGTATCGAGTATCGAATTCGATTTTTTGCATTTCCTCGTCAGTGAATGAGTATTTTTTCATACGATAGATGTGAGGTAGACGAGTGAGCAGTAAAATGGCAGAAAAATTAAATTATTCTATTTTCTTCTACACAATATCAATTAATGGTGTTTCGGGGTGAATTGAAATAGATTAAACATAACCCAGAAAATAATTCTTCCTTGATTTTAAGGCACAATTATTCGATTTTAGCCAAAAATATTTTTGGCCAAATTAAATTCCAAAGGCAAATGTAAACAAAACATGAGCCCAACACAAGCAGCTGTGGCAAACGACCAATGAAATGTTAGGAATACTGACGTTTAGGAAAATGTACTAGTATTTTCCTAGTACAATACGAACTCAATTCGATACGTGATACTTCGTATAACATCATACCAATGTGATTACTCGATAGTTCGAAAACGAGTAAATGTAACTCACTCGTTCACTGAAGACGTAATTCGGCCCCTGGTGTTGAGAATTAAAACTTATTCTTGGATCTTGAAATAGATCCAGATAGAAAGCTGGATCCCAAATTGTTTTTGTATTGCGTGTAAGTTAATCCAGATCTTAATCCAGATCCCGATAAAAGATAATAAAACACAGCTATTAAGTCATATAGAAAATGGAAACGTTTAAAGTTGTAGTTTGTGAAATTGGCAAATCTGTCCAACTCACATGCAGTTCAGAAGCGGTGGCAAGAACCCTTGGAGGTTTTTTAGATTACAAAAACCCCAGATTTTTTTGACAACTCTTTAAGTTGTCAAGAAAACCTGGGTCAACCATGGGTTAGTTCAAAGAACGAAGCTATTGACTGCTGAAGTGCTGAGACATCGTTTTTTTTTTTAAATTGATATTTATGAATATCTCACTAATTTGCAGTTAGAGAGCTGTGAATTATTGCTGGTTATCAACCAACACAGAGGTCAATTAACCGAAATAAAATTAAAAAAAATGGTATACTTATGCGAGTACATGTTGTTTTTTATATAATCGTATAATTTATTGTTGATACATTTTTTAAACGCAATTCTAAATAATTGCTTTCTTACAAAGCTATAGAAATATAGACAGTTAATAAGTTTGGATGTTTTATACATTATCAAAACAATTTTGTTTTTAAATACAGAATTTTGAAAAGCAGAATTTTTAAATACAAAATTTTGTACATACAGAATTTTAGGACAAAGAATTTTCTTTATATAGAATTTTATATTAAACTAGCTTACACATACGACACCTTTCGCATCAAATTAAATTTTTTTTAATAAAATTATTAATATTTCTTAACTAAAAAAACACCGCATTTGTGAAAAAAGGTTCAGTATGTGAGAGATAGAAAAAGGATCTAGGCTACTGAAATAATATTTTGAAAAACAGTACTTAAAAATAAAAAAGAATTACAGCATTTCAACCCGAACCAGATATTCTTGTTAAAGTATGCCTTATCACTTGCATGTTTGTATCTACAAAAAACTATACATCAGCTAATTAAACTCTAATTGAGAATTTTGGTTCCTAGACAAAGTGTCGCCACACACACCCAGATGCCTTTCAGAGATAAGGAAAATTACATTTTGGTTGCAGGGGTCGTAGGACACTTTTATATGGTTAAACTACGACTGACGCTAAAACCTGATCTGTCAAAAAATCAGAAATAATTAGAATTATGTGGGAAATGTACAAGTAAACGTGTGTCATTGAGCAAACACAATTAATATAGATGTAATTTAATTATTGAAGCTAAATTCCATAAGAATAATTTCCAAGTCCGTAAAGTTAATTTAAGTATTCGAATGTAAAAGCAAATGTCAAAACTGAAGTCTCAATGGGTACGTTCAGGAGACTTAAGGGACTTAATTTTCAGTCAACTATGTACGTCCATTGAACGATAATCTTCCTCAAAATAACTAACTTTTTTTTCCGCATGTCTTCATGTCAAACATATAACTTTTCTTGAATAGTTTACCTCAAGAGAATCCTCGACATGGATACAAAATTCCACCGTAATGTACGTAAAATTTCATTTTGATTTTTAATTTCACAAATGAAAATTTTGACACATGATTTAAAATTAAGGCAGATATTTCTTGACTATGTTTCCAGTCACTTTCCAGTAAAAGTTCCCTTCATTTGAAGTCAATTTTTTGAAAGCTGGCCAATCACAGACTAGCAAGTTGCCTTACTTGCAAGTCGCCTTAGTCATCTGAACGTACCCAATAAAAACCAATTCATTCATTCATTAGAAATACGTGGATCCTTGACGTTTTTTGGGTTTGCATAGGGTAGTTCAATTTATATTTTTAATTACAAATTCAATTTGTAAAGGACAATTCCATAGTTTTCCTTAATATATTACAAATGTAGGTAATTTAGAATATTGTTCAATGCATCGGCAATATTTCTCATAAGAGCAAAAGTGGAACTTTTATTTTGAACTATAAAGTAATAAGAGGCTTTTAGTCTAAGCAACGTATGATGTTTTCATAATTATAATTTATTGCAATCAACCAAGAGAAATATAAACATTTCTTAAAACTTTCTTAACAATTTTAATTTTTTGTATATATTTTAGGTCCAGTCCTTGGAGCCCGACATCTTCAAACTCTCTTACTATTTTTTGCAATAGCTGTTAGCTATGCTGGTAGGTTAAATGTTTCTGTATCACTGGTTGCCATGACAGATGCAGAAACTACAAATCCCAATTTTAATGTGAGTACGAAGAACGATTACAATGCAAAATTGAAAACATTTAAAGACACTTACAAAAAAACAAAATATTTATAGGAATTCGATTGGAATGAAAAGCAAAAATCTTACGTCCTAAGCAGTTTTTATTGGGGCTACGTAGTTACGCAATTTCCTGGTGCCTATATGGCTCGAAAGCTCGGTGTCAAAACTTGTATCCTCATAGGAACGCTTGGAACTTCGCTATCTTCTGTAATCATCCCATTTTGTGTACCCTGGGGCCAATGGCAAGTTTACTGTGGCATTCGAGTCATCCAGGGCCTATTTCAAGGATTGATTTTCCCGACTGTTCATGCCCATTTGGCAATATGGTCACCTGTTGAGGAACGAACTCGCCTTGGTGGCTTTAGCCATCTTGGCATTGAGGGTGGCACAGTTCTGGCCATGAGTCTAACAGGCTTTATCGCCGCATCAAATCTCGGATGGCCAGGAATATCATATGTTTATGGTGGGATAGGAATTGTTTTTTGTGTTATTTGGATGATTTTTGCCGAAAATAACCCAACTGATTCTCGATTTATAACCTCAGAGGAGAGAAAATACATTTTATTGTCGCAAGCAAGTGCCGATGGTGAAACTTACGAACAAATTCCAATCCCCTGGAAAGCGATTCTTACCTCTGTACCATTCATCTCGCTTGTGGTTGTTCGTATTTGCCATGGATGTGGCTACACGATAATGCAAGCGCAGATTCCAGCATATCTCCATGGAGTTCTAAACATGAATATCAAAAGCAATGCCTTGTACTCAACGCTTCCCTACATAGCAATGTTGATTTGTGCATTGGTTTTTATATTTGGAGCCGGAATAGTTCTGAAGAAACAATGGGCTTCATTGAATGTAGTTCGGAAAACTTTAAACACTATTGCTACGTGGGTCCCAGCTGCATTGCTAGTTGGAATCGGATTTCTGGATGAGCATCAAAAACCCTTGGCAATAACCCTTTTGACTTTGAATGTAGGCCTTAATGGTGGTAATACAATAGGAAGTCTGTTGAACACAATTGATTTGTCTCCCAATCATGCTGGCATCCTGATGGGAATACTAAACGGCATATCAAACATCGTACCAATTATAACTCCCCTTGCCGTCGGCATTATTGTCTATGATGAGGTAAGATTTTGAATAGTGTTTTTGTTCATTTAAACTGATATTTTTTTTTCAGACTCAACGAACACTTTGGCAAATTATTTTTCTATTTGCAGCAGTTACCTTTTTCCTTGGTAATCTACAATATATTTTCTTAGGCTCAACAAAAACTCAACCTTGGAACGATGAAGATTTCCTCTTAAAACGTGACACTGAGCTAAACACCAGCTTTAATAAATCACTGATGAAGGATAATAATTCAATTATTCTAAGAAAATCTGATATAAATTTTAAAACGCCTGTTAATTAAAATAAAAATATAAACTCTATGTAATTGACCGACACAGAACACAGCTCTTTTGGTTTGTTTCTACAAAGAGTCAATGACGGACGTTCTGCCAATTGAAAAGAAACAAGTCTATAGTTGCTGCAATTTCCTCGATAAAACCTTTTCTTATCTTGAAGTTATATGAGGAATGTCTGGTAAATGCAGTCTTGATGTCAATAAATGTTTTATTATTTATTATTTTAGATTAATAACAACCAATAAATTTGTTAATTACTTTATAGAGTAAAATGCGGCTTTAATTGCAAGTAGGTACACAAATGTCAATGCAGAAAATAGAAGGAGTCTTGTTTGTGCAGCGTTTCTTACTTTTAGAAATTTGAGCGCCACATTTTCGTCTATTTGAGTACTAAATTTTGTTGTGTATAATAATCAAAATACGAAAGTTGAAATGGTTGCAAGCACAGATATTAAAGGTCAGTTTTCGTTGAAGCATACACATAAATATGTTTTATTTATCACCTGCTAGCTAAGAATGTTTGGATTTTTTTTTAAATAAACGAACAACTGATGATAATTTGGTATGATTTCAATTTGCCTGGTTTGTACCTACACAATTGTACATACATGTACGGTGATATAAAATTAAAGAAGAATTCCTACCATAAATCAAAATAGACCATAGTGGAATGAGTTACAAGATTTTGCCAACCTGTTTCTTGGTTTCTCCGTTGAAGTTTTCGAGTTTTTTTTTTATATAAATTAAAGTTTGTTTATAATTAAGCTTAATCATTGCATACAAAGTGTTGGGTCTTTTTTAGTTTCTAAGGACAACGTGGACAAACTATAAGAGCCACTGAAAATGACACTCATTATTTTTTCTCAAGAAGCGTTATCGCTACTTAAAAAGTTTAGAATACATTTTTTTTTTAATTTTTAGCCTATGAAACATCACGAAACAAAAAAAAATTCAATCCGAAATATCCTCTTCACAAATAATCGATTCGTCGCTGTCAGTCTTCTGTTGGCCCAACGTAACTTTTTATTTTGGAAAAACGATAAATTTAATTTCTCCAAAGGGAAATGGTAAATGAAAGACTTTGAAAAAACACAAATAGATTGTGAAGTGGAAAAATTGTACCTTCTTTCAGGTTTCATAACCGTTCAGTGTATAAAATTACTTTACAATTTAACCTAACCTTACACATGGTGCTACAAAATTGAAGTTCAAAGTTTTTTTTTGATCTTTGGTCCCATTACGGACCTAATGGTATAGTATATGATAAACAGTCCGTACAATTGGATAGCCTCACATATTGTTTTTTTTTTGTTAAACTAACTGTCTTGAGAACTCTTTGCTGTGTACCGAAGGAAATATGCATTGTGTGATAAGGTAAGAGCGAGAATTTTTGAGATAAAGACAGATTTAAATTTTTTTTTTTTATGTTAACGGGACTCTTTCGGCTAGTTTTGTATGCATTCATTTTAATATGCATTTTTTTGTAACATAAGAACAGCCTCAAATAACTTTCTTACTCATTTTAAACCAAAGTTAGCAGTGCGATCATCGGTAAGCTATCGGGAGTGATAATCGGTTTATTTATTGTGTTTATGATCTGTTTAATAGTTTAAATGTGTAAAAAAAATCTTTAAATGCAACGGAAATAGCTAAAATAGAGGCTTACAAAAACTTTCTAATCGCGCTATAGCTAAATAACTTGATCGAAGTCAAAAAGTAGTAAGTTATTTAAAAAATCCATTATTTTACGGACAAAATTACAAAGGCCGTACTTCAACTGTACTTTCAACCCGTGAAAAACGGTAAAAAAAACATTCTCTAGTAATTAAGAGTGCCGGACACCTGAATCGCCTAAAACTAAAAACCATCTTAAAACCCACTTAACAAAGCGCGAAAACAACAGCGGCTAAGTTTTGCAAGATCGCACATGGCTTGAAACACTGATGGCAGCACTCACTCAAACGATTGGCGGAAAGTGATATTTTCTGATGAAAAGAAATTCAACCTCGATGTTTCTGACGGATACAACTATTACTATTATGATTTAAGAAAAGAAAAATTGTTTTTGGACCGTCACCACAGCCGCGAGGAGGCGTTATGGTATGCGGTGCCATATCATATTTTTTGTGAACTGCAGAATGACAGCACCGTATTACAGACAGAACTCCTACTTGAAATGGCTCTACCGCAGTTCCAGGATACTTTCGGACCAGTTCCGATTATTTTTCAGCAGGACAATGCGTCGATTTAAACAGCTGGAATAATTAAAACTTGGTTGCAAGACCAAAATATAGAACAACTTTCCTGGCCAGCCTACTCCCCAGATTTGAACATCATCGAAAATGTGTGGGGTTGATTGACACGAAAGGTGTATGAAGGGGGAAGCAGTACACCAATAAAGAAGAGCTTATTGAAGGTATCAAAGTGGCCTGGGCCTTAAAAAATCTTTGTATGATTCATTAAAAGATCGAATTTTTAACGTGATTATAAATAAATGAGGTTGTACAAAGTACTCAAATAATTGTCATAACCTTTAGGAAATAAATAAAAATACATTTCTTAAAAAAAATGTTTGGGTTTTCATTTTAACTACACTAAAAAAAAAAACATAGTGAATCTATTTTAATGTTGCACTTTGGTGAATCCAAACGAAATAGTCTCAGAAAATTCCGTTAGCTTTTCGAAACTTTTTGAAATTTCTCAAAGTCCGAAGAACTCAGTCCTACCTTTCAACCCAATATTTTATTTCATATGTACACATTTAAAAAGTATAAAAAACAGTTAATTTGAAAATAAGTTATGTGTGAGGCTATTCAAACGTTACGAACTGTATATGGTATAAGAAGATGAAAATCACTGTTTTTCTACGAATTTCTTTATTCATACTTTCATTTAAATGAGAGGAACCCATTTTATCTAGACATGATTGAGAATAACTAACAAATATTACTAAGCAAAGTTTAAGGTACCCATTTGCAGTTCTTAAATTCATCTCCAGGTCCATTTCTTGGCATCCGACATTTACAGACCCTTTTGCTATTCTTCTCGATTTTGGTAAACTATGCTGGACGGCTCAACATTTCCGTATCGCTGGTTGCAATGACAAATGCAAATACCACGAATCCCAATTTCTATGTAAGTAAGCAAACTACATATTCAGATTAATCACAGTAAATTATAACTCTTTTCATTTGTTTAAGGAATTCGATTGGAATGAGAAGCAGAGATCTTACATAATTAGTAGTTTTTATTGGGGTTACTTCGTAACCCAATTTCCCGGAGGCTACATGGCTAGAAAGCTGGGTGTAAAAACTACAATCTTAACAGCCAGTCTTGGATCCTCGCTATTAAACATAATAGTTCCCTTGTGTGTTTATTGGGGTGGCTGGCAAGTATATTGTTGTATTCGTATAATTCAAGGACTGTTTCAAGGAATGCTTTTCCCGTGCGTCCATGAACACCTGGCCAAGTGGTCACCAATCGAGGAGAGAACCCGACTGGGCGGACTAAGCCATACGGGCATTGAGTGTGGGACAATTGTAGCAATGGGTCTGTCGGGCATTATAGCTGGCTCAGATTTAGGATGGCCAGGCATATCGTATGTTTTCGGGGGAATCGGTATTGTATTCTGCATTTTTTGGCTGGTTTTTGCATATAACACACCCAATGAAGCTCGATTCATAACATATGAAGAAAAAAAATACATTTTCACATCACAAGCTAATGCCGGAAATGATACTCAACAAAAAATTCCGATGCCATGGAAAGCCATATTCACGTCTGTTCCGTTTCTTTCATTGCTGACGGTAAGAATATTTCAAGGGTGGGGCTTCACAACCATGCAAGCTCAAATCCCTGCATATCTTCATGGAGTACTAAAGATGGATATCAAAAGTAATGCCTTATATTCAACACTGCCTTACTTGGCAATGTGGATTCTTTCGAATGTTTATCTAATAGCTGCTGATATAATTTTAAAAAACAAATGGGCGTCTTTGAATGTGATGAGAAAAACTATGAATACAATCGCTTTATGGATTCCAGCTGCATTACTTATTGCAATTGGATTTCTTGACGAAAATCAAAAGACCTTGGCTGTGACCTTTATGACACTCAATGTTGGCTTAAATGGGGGACAAACTATAGGAAGTTCATTGAATACAATAGACCTATCACCAAATCATGCTGGTATCCTGATGGGTATAGTCAATTCCATAGCAAATATTGTTCCAATTTTGACACCCATTACTGTGGGAATAATCGTCTATGACGAGGTTTGGTTTAGATTTATTTGATTTCCTATAACGATGTATTAATGTTTGTTTTGTTAAAGACTCAACGAACTCAATGGCAAATTGTTTTCGTCATAGCGGCAGTTCTCTTCTTTTTGGGAAACTTGCAGTTTCTAATTTTTGGCTCTACCGATACCCAGCCCTGGAATAATGAAGATTTTCTTTTGAAAAGCAAAAGTGACTCAACGGATTCAAAAGATTCAAAGATTCAAGAAAGAAACTTAAAAAAAAATGATATCGAAGTATATTAAGATCGTTATTTGTAGATATAAAATATTTATATTGAAAGTACATAACAACCATTTTGTATTTTTGTTGATGGCTTTTAACAGAAAAGCGAACTTTCAATTTTTGTTTGAAGAAAATAATCTATAGTAGAAATGGTCAGGACGGAGAGGGAAAAATGTTCTTTCCCGTTTGCGTTAACTTCTGTCATCAACAAATGCCCAAAACTACACAAAGTATTGGTATGCGAACAGGATTGAGCTAAGGCTTGTAGTTTACACTGATATGTTGGACCTGATATGTTGGATATTCGCAAAGGCCACATAATCGTTGCGAAATGGTCAACTTGTTTCTTGTTTTTGTTATAGGCACTTTTTTGAGAAAAGCAACGGCAGCTGCTGAACAATCGCAATGACCTTGCTACCACATAACTTTAAGAAATCATTATAAAAATGTATGCCTGACCAAAAACTTGAACCTATTGTAGGTCTTGGTTACTTTTTTTTTTTTTTTTTTTTAGATTTTATCCCTTTTTTGGAATTTTCGCAAATGAGGTTCTGAGAATTTCTACGAATTTAACAAATATTTAAAAACGTAAATAAGATTTCTATTCTTTTAATTTCGAGTTTGAAAATTAATTTTTCAAAAACTGTTAATTTAAAGAACTTTATTTATAAAAAAAAATTAAAGGAAGGATTTTTGATTTTACAGGGCATATATGTAAGTGTTACCGTTGTTTTTTTTATAATTTTATGTTTAGTCAAATTGTTAGACCCCTCTCCTGATGTACAATTTTTGTATTGTATCGACCCAGCCTACACGCTCTTAATTCTTGTCACACCTTAAATAAATCACCCTTTATATCACGCAAAAAAAAAAATTACACAAACTTATATTTTTTATAAAAAGTCAAGTGCCTTATATTTTTTATTTTATATTTTGTACTGTGGGTAAAAGGAAAGGGAAAAAGTCTTAATTAATTATACTATAATACATTAATATAAAACATAAATTGGGTGGCGCAACGGCTCGTGAGGAACCAGGGCCTAGTGACTAACAACTCGCAAACATTCCTGTGTGCACGTGTCGACAGGAATGGAAGGGACCTACAATTTTATGCACTTATTCATGACAAGCAAGAGGCAGTAGCCCTGAAAAAAACTTTTTTAGTTTTAAGGTGGGCGAGGCTTGGAAGTGAACCCAGACCTCCAGCGTGACAGTCAAACGCACTATTCATAACGCTATTGGTTCAAATAAGCTCATTTTGTAACGAGAACGGAAATGAGGTAATTTCGGATCTCATATGGAAATTTGCATCGAAATTACCTCATTTGGCCTAGTGAAAACGTAGTATAAAGCGCTATTTGTTTCTATTCCTTAATGTTATATTTTTTGTTTTGGAGCACCTCAACAACATCATACAGCAGTCTCCAGTTGCCTGAACAACAAATTTCAGTTTAGGAATCAAAATATTGAGGAAAAAAATATTGAAGTCGCTTGGTCATTTGTTTTGAATTTTGTTCAGACTTCAGAATTTATTTTATTTCGGCTAGTTCTAATTCGAATTGAAGTTGCAGGAAATATGAGTAAAATATCATTAGGTACTCTGTTTTCTGTTTCTGAAATTTAAGTTAATAGTTAAATATAAATATTCACTACTGCAAATGAAAACAATAGTTCTGATTTCAAAAATGATCACTTGGGTTAATTGCTCTTTTTATACAATAGTGGAAAAACTAAAATACATAACATGTTCGTATTTTAATTGAATACAAAGATTCGTTTTTGTTGCTTTTCAATAAAAGTGTGAAAAAAGTTCAGGAGTGATTTGTATATGCTTCTGATTTAAAAAAAAAAATGTATGTATCTAAAGCTTGCCATACACGATGTGCGTGAAGTTACCACCGCCATTTCCATACACGACCGAACCAACGAGCAGGAAAACTCAGATGGCTTCGTTGGTTCGGCCGAACAATTTTGATTTACAGCCAGTCCAAAATCCACGAACACGAACCTCCGAACTAATGTTCGACTCTATCGTGTGTGGGGATTGGGGAATCAGCAAGCCAAGCAGTTCTGTTTGTTCTGTTCACCGGCACCGTTAGTAAATAATAAAATCCCACTTTGTCACGATATCTCATTAAATTGTAGAATACAATTTTCACCAAAAACATCTAACTGGCTCATTCTCTTTTTTGAGAAGTTTTGTCATGTTCAATACAAAACACAAAATTTAGATTTTTAGAATTTAGAAAACTTTAACTGTCATAAGAAGTTCAGTTTAGTCGACTTGTGTTTTTTTCATTGAACGGACCGCTGACGTTTTTTGTTTGGACAAGATCCAAACTGCCAAAATTGGTTTGGATGGGCCGTGTATGGCACCCAAATTTGGACCGTGGTCAAATGGACCGCAGCCAAATAGCTCCGAGCTGTTCGGCTCGGTCGTGTATGGCCAGCTTAAGACTGATGGCAAGATGGCAAAGCGAAGGGCAAAATAAATATGTAGGTATATCAAATAAACCTAACCTTTTTATCTTTCTTACCAGAAAGCCTTTCTGATAAAAATAATTGACAAAGTTGTTAAATTCTGTGAACCTTGTCGCGTTTTCTCCAAGGATTCCGTTCGACTGGTCAAACGGTCACCGCAAGGAATTCCAAAAAATCACCTTTAACATAGCTATAAACTTTTGCATTATGGGATTCATAGGTTACTTTGTAAAAATAATCCACATACCACATCCCAATCAACAAGATTATTGTTCGATCATAAATGTTGAATAAGTGCAAACAAAATCCTTTCATAACAGGTTTTCAACATAGTTTTATATAATTTATGACTATTTTTCGTTAACATTAACATTTTTTGGTTAGAATAACTATAAATCGAAAGTTGTCACATATTTATTTATTTTTGTTTGCTTTTAAAAATAATCTACTCCGTCATACAGAAATGAAAAAAAAACCTATGAGTGCTTATGCATATATTTTAAGGTTTAAATGTATTATCATATGAGAAATTTGTTGTTAACTTTAATTTGAGGTACGAGGAAGAAAATCTAAGTATCATCGATTGAATACAAAATATGGTAGGTAGGTACCTATTCTATTACCATGAAAATTAAATTTCTTATTGAATTCCAAGTTAGCAATATTCAAATTTTCTATTGAATTCTGAATTTACCAATCGAAAATCGTATTAGCTTTCTAGGTAACCAACTTGCTTTTTTTTTCTATGTGGTTACTAAATAATTATTTCAGATCAACAAAATTATCTTGAGTTCTCGGGGGGGGGGGGGGGTACATGACCCCGTGACCCCCCGCTGTATACGCCGTTGAATGTACACAAATGTGTGAATCCGATCAAGCCGCGCTCAAATCAAATTATAATTTAATTTTGAGATGTGATACATGCACAAATATTTCTTTATTAAATTGAATGACTAATGGCCAGTTGCACCAAGCTCTTTTAAATTTGTATTGCTTCGTTAGATTTTAAAACGACATTTATCGGTTGCACGAACCATTTTTAATTCTAAAAGACCAATAAACGAACCAATAAACTTAAGTTCCATTTTCCTCCAGTTAAATTTTAAAACCAATTTTATTGGGCAGAACCCAGAAATAAATTAAGAAAAAGCGTGAAAAACAAAGAATCATAAGTTGGAAAATGGAATTTAAATACCTACAATTTTTTTTATATTTTGAGTGAAGTGGAAAACAACCGAATACAATAGTTAACAAAAATGAATACAATAATATATTTATGAACCACAACCCAGCCAAAATCATAATATTAAGCTATCGAGTTACAAACCGACATATTTTTCACAATTTTTTTTTCTGTTTTCGAGTTCCATGGACTAGGTTACGTACCTACATACATATGTATGTTTGTATGTGTTGGTACGCAGCGCATCCCAATCCCAATGTTTATTTATTTTAATTGACATTTCTCGTATTGCTATCTTAGTTGCACTAGTTGAAACTTTTTCGTTCAGTTTTGAAAGCAGATGTTTCAATGCAGGGATGGTTATTGAACTCTATTTTAGCTAAAAAATCTGTGAAGATGTTTGGTGCAACCCAAACTAATTTATCATGTCGATCAATTTAAATAGCCTTTTAGCAAAAACTGGTTTTAGAGCATTTTGGTGCAACTGGCCATAAGCTAGAAAATTTTAATGTTCCACCGACTAATGAAAAGGGTATGATAATGTCTAGCGTCTCGTAGGGTAAAGGCGGGAGATATTGCACCCCTTTTTTGTTTTTCTAATAACTTTAAAAGGAAAAGGGATAATCATTTCAAACATAGATTTATATAATCTGTAGCTAATTTATTAACCAACAAAAATGGATTACTGTGGGTTTTCACCATGCAAAACATATTTTTTTTCAATAACAAAATACATTACAAAAATGACAAGTAACGGGTGATATGGAACTTTATTTTTTTGGTGATTTTTTGCCACAGTTAATATTTAAATACGTAAAATGCAATGGGACTTGACAAATTGTGCACTTCATGCACTTGAAAGTTACAAAAAAAAACTGTTCTAAAATTAAAACCAAAAATTTATTAGAATCAGGAAGAGGTTATATGGCACCAGTGTCAATGAACAGAATTTGGGGGGTGTCATATCACCCTTTGTACATTGCCACTGTTATTCCAAATAACAAGAACATTTACGTATTAACGTAGTTATAGTGGTAAAAAGAAACAAACAGACACGATTCACTCTTTGTTTTTCCGTTTAAACGAAGACCTGATACCGAATACTTTCGTTTCTACACTAAGTTTACAAAAATAGAAAAAATAGTCTTACAAAAAAATCACATGTTTTTTTCGGTTGTAGTTTAAACATAAAACAAGCTTCTTGGAATTCAACTGCATCCGTTAGAAGCTTGTGTGAAACTTAAAGATATTCTGAAGTCATTGTTTTAAAAAAGTGTCATTTAGTGGTAAATATTGAAAGGGTGCCATATCCCCCGAGGTGCCATATAACCCGACTTTACCCTATGCCTTATCTCCTCTGCTGGTTCAGATAAGAATGATGAAAATGTATGCTATAACTCTGATGCTTATCAACGAAGCACCCAAGATGCTATTACGATAAAGACAACAGATGTTGATGGACATGAATCAATAGAAAATGTAGATGGTGATACTGATAATGCTGGTGTGGGTGTGCCTGTATCCGATGATGCTGTTTTTGTTGCTAATTTAGCTGATTTTTCTAATAAGAAGGTTGTGTCTGTTGGTGAAACTACTATGTAGTTGCTGGAACCACTCTTTCCTACAATGTTTACAACCATGAATCTGCGACTTGTTCTACATTTGTTGATAAAAAATATGTTGAGATGAAAAATAATGCTAGAATTCAAATTTCTAATGCTAATGTTAATGTTTACACACCGACTCCACAGGCCATATAGATGTCCCACATCACAGCCAAAATCCAATCAAGAAACAGTCCATTTCTACTTACTGGGCAAATTATGTCTTGTCGTTCATTAGCCTTTCACAACTACTTCTATCTTTTCTAACAAAATTCACTTACAGATTCAACAAAAAACAGATAAAAAAAAACTAAAGATGACACTCAAGAATGTACTGCTAATTTGCATGCTTCAACTCTGTTGCATGATCTGATGAATACTGAAGGAAATTCATCCGCCTCTCTACCGAAGGATACAATGAAAGTTGATGATAATTCATCGAACAAGCTTTTGAAGGAATCTTTTCGTAGATCTTCTGGAATTGCTTTTAATAGAGGTCAATGTGAAAATTAAAAGTCATATGAAAACTTAAATGTTTTCACATCTCTATAGTTTTCGTTCCTGAACTACAACTTAAGACAAACTTTATTATTTCTAATTTGACTGAATTTACAAATACATCAGGTTGTTGTTGTTTTTTGCTCACAAAAGACAACAATAGGCGCAATAAAACCGTTAACTTCAAAATTTGTGTCCCAACCGAGTATGTGAGTACAATTTATGATGCCAATATTGTGTGACAAAACAACCTTTCAACTTCGTACCAAAAAACTAAATAGCTCTTGTTTGAAATGCAAAGTAAAAGTACGGTTGATTTGGGTTTCCGAAGCGAATATTGTCGTCTACGTATCTTAAAAAGTGTTTGGATCGGCAGTATGTATGGTGTCGTTAGAATCAAAAATCATAACTAAATCAAACTGTTTTTGGCATTATATAAATTCTAAGCGGAAATCTTTAATAATTCCTGCCTTTATGAGTTATAATGGTTTTGGGAGTAGTGTTCTTATGGCTAAAACAGATGTGCAGCCAGTCTGCACTCATCTTTGCATGCAGAGCTGCACACGAAACACATGTGCATAGTTTCTGACATTCATGATGCATAGTTATGTCAAACAAATACATGAAAGCACAGCGTTGCCGACGTGACACAATAGTGTTGAAACGAGGTTTTCTTCGTTGGACGATAGCAGGATGGCAACGCCGGCTTCATGAATTCTTAAAAACAAATCACCAACACAAACAATTTTTTTGAAAGAATGGCAGGTGATGTCAATATGAGTAATGTAAAATACCAATTATTTAAGATTTTTTCTTTGCTGTTGTGGCTGCAATGATGCTGCGCAGCAAATTTAAAAATAAAGACATCGTTCAGCGCTTCGCTGCATGCAGCTCTTTAGTGAATCTGCTCCCATAAGAACCTGTGTAAATTATTTTCGCTGCATGGAAAAAGCTGCACATCTGTTTAGCCCATTAATCAGGTATGTAATTTATTTACATCGTTCTTTCAATAAAATTTCTTAATTTCTTTTGAATGCGGAAACATTTTTAAATTACATTCAAATGTGTTTTTTCGTGATAAGGATAACACTTGCAGTTAGGCTGCATAGCTTTCACTCCGTCATATTAACATTGAAGGTTTTGAATGAATAACAACCACTTGTGTTGGCTACCACCAAGTATTACATTATGCTGGAATTATTGCAATTTCATGGCTGCCACACCAATAATCAGATTCCTTTTTTAGTGGTGTTTAGTCTATAGTTCCAATTTTAATTTATAAATTATCTTACCATCAACTGGAGTTTTGCAATAATTTCAGCCTAATGTAATACTTGGTGGTAGCCAACACAAGTGGTTGCTATTCATTCAAAACCTTCAACGTTTTTAAATTACTTTTTAGAAATTCCGAAAAACTGATGTTGGCAACTTATTTGAAACCAAGATATCTTTGAAACTCAATTTTGTCAATTTATCTCCATAATTAGGAGATCGGATTTGAAAAACACATTCGAGAGTCATAGTCTAAGAGCCGACAGCAAATTTTGGGAGGGGATGTAAGTATAACCAAAATCTGGGTATGTAGGTTTATAGCTGCATATTTTGTGATATCGAAATCATAAGTCTGGCAGGGTGTTTATTCAGTCCTTGGCGGGGGTGGGGGATTGAAAATAGAGATTTTGTAAATACATCATGATGCTCTGTTATTTTCCCTAAGCCGACTAGTAGATCTTTAGTTATAAGCTTTTTAAACGAACCTAAATCCACTTTTTTTTGAGACTTTGTTTTGCTAATTTTTGCGTTTTATAAATCTCCAAGAAAAACCCGATAAGGTTAACCAAGATTAAGGTGTTTGGACTAAGGGAAAATGACAGAGCATCATAACGAATTTTCGAAAAATTGAAATGATAATACCCCTGATTCAAAATTTAGAAAATCTCTATTTTCAACCCCGCCAAAGGCTGAACCAAAACCCTGCCAGACTTTTGATTTCGATATCACAAAATATGCACCTATAAACCCTCGTACTCCGATTTTGGTAATACAAGCACTCGCAAAATTTGCTGTCGGCTCTTGTACTATCAGGTTTTTTTCGTAAAATATTTACTACGTTTTCCTCTTTTGTTATTTTTTATTAATTATTTCAAACAAGTTCAGTTTTTTTTATGATGTATTAAAAAAAATGGAACATAAGATTTTGTACTTGATTTTGATTTTGTTGTTAAAGAATATTTCGTTAAAAAAAAGTTTCTGTCTTTAACATTAACATCTGATAGTCTAGAATTAATTCTAGATTGAAGATGTACCACAGCCCCTAGAAATTTGTTACATTTTTTCGGAGTTATTTTTTCATTTAAACAAACAAGAACAAAAAGTTTGTTACAAAAAAGTTTGCAGATTTGTAGAAAAAGCAGACAAAACAGGAATTCATTCCCGATGAAGTTAATTTGCCATTTTTATAGATCACTGGAAAAAATTGATGATTTCACGTTGGCAAACAATGTTGTAGAATCAATGTCCCTGAAGACTAATTTGTCTGAAATTTAGATGGAAACATCGAACTCCAGTTAAAAAGTGATGGGTACTTGGTTTTTTCCCAAGAATATTTTAAGAGATAGATTTTCAGATTTATATTTAAGTTAAACGTGGATAAACTTTAATTCTTGTATTTTAGAGTTTGTTAAGTCCTTCTGCATTCATTATCCAACTTCCACTGCAAATTTTTTTTCCTGACTGAACAGATAAATCAATTTCCAGAGTTAAATAGATAACTATGGTTTGACTGAGTGTTAAAAAACTGGGCCTTACTGATTAATAGCTCAATTGTGAAATTGTTGTCAAACATTAAGGACAAAAATATAGCCCAATTTGCGATAATATTATCCCAATCTGACAAGCAGACGATTTTTGAAGATCAACGTTGTTTGCGTTTTAATACAAATTCACAACTCTTTTTGTTTTTTGTTGACTAAATGATTACAGATTATTTATTTTAATTTAAATTCAAGTTAATTCCATTTATTACTTTGTGTATATAAAATATTTTAGTTCCAGTACTTGAAGCTTGTCATTAGGTTATTTTGATAAACCTCGCTATGTTAACCTGTTATATTAAAAGGGCTAATATTTCTGTCATCACTTATTGCTTTGATAGATGCAAAACCAACTAATCCAAATTTTGAAAAAAAAAGACAAAACAAAGTCAAACAGTGTATGGTATGGAAAGATGGAAATTTTTTTTAATTACATGTATAATAGTTAAAACCAGTTATAAAATTTTGTATTTAGCTCTCAAATAAAGTGCTTCAAACTCTATCTTAATTTTCATTTATTTTACTAGGAATTTGATTGGAATGAGAAACAGCGGTCTTACATTTGGGGTTACATTTTATTCCAATTCCCTGGTGGATTTATGGCTCGGAAGCTTGGTGTCAAAACCACGATCTTGATAGCTATACTTCTTCAATAATCAATTAGCGTATTTCATTCTGTGCACCTTTAGGGTCAATGGCAAGTTCACTGTGCCATACGAGTTGGGCAGGGTCTCTTTCAAGGCTTGGTTTTCCCAAGTGCTCACACCCATTTGGTCATGTGGTCACCTGTTAATGAACGAACACTTCTTAGCCATCTTTGCGTAGAGACTGGAACAGTTCTAGCCATCAGTCTAACAGGCATAAGCTGCATCAGATCTCGGACGGCCGGGAATATCATACGTTTATGGAGGAATTGACAACTACAGATGTTGAAACAATAACAACTTCACATCGCTTCCATTTATTTCGCTCTTGGTTGTGCGTATTGGGCACATTTGAGGCTCCTCAACAAATCAAACTCAAACTCCAGCATGCATTAACAGTTTTTTTCTACAAGCCATAATTTGTATGACATTATTATTTAAACAAAATCACCAAAAGTCTAAAATACTGGTTTTTGGGTCTTTACTCTTAAATGGCGAATTTTTCGGAAAATAATTTATTCCTATTTTGCAGATTTTAATATTCCCTAGAGGAAACATAATCACACTTTTTTGCGTATAACGCATCAGTTGCAAGTTGCAAATATCCATAAAAGAGGTACTAAAGTCTAATACGGCCTTGAAAACCCAAAAACTTAAAAATTCATATAAAAAACCTATAACTGACCAATTACTGAAACCAGCTGAACTTTTATCAGGAGTCGGTGGTCTTTCAAATAGTATAACTTTTTTGGGAATATTCCATAAATGAGGTGCTAAAAGTCTTATACGACCTTGAAAAAATAAATTTTAAAAATTCAATTAAACAAAAACTATGGCTGACCAATTACTGAAATTAGTTGACCTTTTATGAGGTCTAGGTAACCTTTCAGATGGTGTATGTTTTTTTCGAATATCCCATAAATGAGGTGCTAAAAATAGTTTTGACCTTGAAATTTTTAAAAAAAATTATTTAAAAAAATCTATGGCTGACCATTTATTGAAAGTAGCTGATCTTTTTTGACCAATTATTGATCTTTTAGATGTCATACGAATTTTTTTTAAATTCTATAAATGAGGTGCTCAAAGTCTTATACTGTGATCTTGAAACAAACATTAAAAATTCATTAAAAAAAACCCATGACTGACCAATTACTGAAACTAGCTGACCTTTTATCACGAGCCGGTGGCCTTTCGAATGGTATACTTTTTTTTGCGAATATCCCATAAATGAGGTGCCAAAAATAGTTGGTGACCTTGAAAAAATGTAACCCTTGATTAAAAATTTTCTATGGCTGACCAATTTCTGTAACTCGTTGACCATTTTTGACCACTTACTGACCTCTTAGATGGCATACATTTTTTGCGAATATTCCATATATGAGGTGCTAAAGGTTAGGAGCCCTTTTTGTCAAACTTTAAAAAAAAATTATATCTTAAAAACGTTTGTTTTTAAGAAAAAAATATTTTTTTGTTAAAGGTATTCACATAATATACAAACTTTGTCTTCAGTAGTCTTCAAAAATTTGAATCTTTTAGGAGCTATAGGTGAAAAACAACCATTTTTGACACTTTACGTTTTTTGAAATATCGATATGTTCTCAACGGTGGGTCGTAAGAAGAAAAAAATAGTCATAACTTTAATTTGGAAAATGACATAATCTCCAAGTTTTGAGTGAAACACTTTTCGATAGCATTTACCGTTTCCGAGTTTTATGCGAAAAACTGATATTTTCGACATTTAACCTTGGATAACTATTGACGCGCACGCAATTTGGCAATAGACTTTCTTTTTTTTTTCTTTAGTATTTCTTCTGCCAAAATAAAGACAATTGCATTTAAAACCCTTCAATTGGAATTTTTTGGCAGATTGGTCATTTTTTTTACATTTTGCCTGGGATAAGTAGGTAGTTTGCTGAACCTGATTGACTTGCCTACCAATCATACGGCCATCCTGACGGCAGTTCTTAATTGTGTTACAAATTTTATTCCAATGATAACTCCATTTGTAGTTGGAGTTATAGTTTATGATAAGGTATGTTCCTATTCACATAAATATATAAAATGGAATATTTTTTTCACAATAACTATTTAACTGAGTTTATTTTTTATTTTTCATAGACTCAACGCAGATTGTTATCGTTATTGCATCGGCTTTCTTCTTTTTTGGAAACTTGCAGTTTCTTTTCTTTGCCTGAACTGATGTTCAACCTTGGAATGATGAAAATTTCCTTCTGAAAGATGACGATAAACGAAAAATAAACTTAAAAGATACGATGAGTTAATGAGAAAATTTTAGTGCTCCAATATGCTTAAAAATTAATTTTAAATAACACTTGCAGGTAAAAAAAAAAAAAAAAAAAAAATTCAAGAATACTTCTCCGTTTTGTCTCCGACTCTCTTCCTTATATTCATAAATGATCTTCTGTCTGAAACGTCTAATCCAATAAACTGTTTCGCTGACGACAGCACCCTTAGCTTTTCATATTCGTTTTCAGATTCACATCCATGTCCTACGGATGTGAAACTTGAACGGCAGCGTATGATAAGCTCATTAAATTCTGATCTTGATAGCATTGTCCAATGGGGAATTAAAAACCGCGTGGAATTTAATGCTTCAAAAACTCAATGCTGTCTACTGTCGTCTAAACGAAACCCACCCCCATGCCACTATCCATGAGTGGCACTTGCATTGAAGAAACCGAAAAGCTTTCAGTCCTCGGTATGTGTATCACAGACCACCTTCTGTGGAATAATCACATATTCAACGTCGCCAAAAATGCTGCTTAGTGCTTAGGTTTTCCTCGGCGATGCAAGAAATTTTTCTCCCCTTCTGATCTGGCTGTAATCTATAAAGCCTTTATTCGTCCAAAACTCGAGTACAACTCTTATGTTTGGGCAGGTGCTCCAATAACCCATTTGAGTCTATTGGATAGAATTCAAAGAAGAGCTATGAAAATGATAGGCGATAGAAATATAACCGATACATTTGCTGCTCTAGAACACCGCCGCAATGTTTCTTGTATTTCATTATTTTATCGTTATTTTCATAAACAATGCTCTAGTGAAATAGCCAGTTGCATTCCTCCCCTCAAACAATTCAACCGTAATACTCGTGCTTCTAGGAATGCCCATCAGTTTACCCTTGAGCCCAACTTCGGACGTACTGTCAAGTTCAGGGATTCTTTCTTTTCCCGTACCACGCGAATGTGGAATGCTTTACACGACTCTTTCTTTCCCTCCCATTTTAATATTCAGAACTTCAAAACCAATGTGCATCGGTTCATCCTCTTAAATGCTTCCCTATTTTCCTAAAGCTCGTACTGTGTTCAATCATATTAAGGGTAGTCACAACCCCTTTAGTGCGCGCATATATATATAAAAAAAAAAAACAAAAAAAAATTATTTTAACCGTTATTTGTATTTATTTATTTAATTTTCGTATATTTTTCAAAATATTACCTAACGCTTAGGGCTTAAGCTGAACAACACGCGGCAACGAACGACCTGTCCTGAACATAACCATAAAATTAAAGAAGGATTATTAGTCCAGGAAAACTAGACTTTTACTTCGGAAAAAATCGGAGAAAGCTGAATTTTGGTTTACACGTTCTGTGAACCTTCCTTAATGAATAAGCCCAGAAAGTTCCGCCAAGATATCGAGCCCTCACCGCCAAATTATCGTAAGCGACAAAATGTTAATTTTACAAGAAACACATTTTTTTGTTTTTCTCCTAAATTGCAAAACGGAACGAGTTGATTTTCAGTATTTCGTTATATTTTTGTAAATGGAATAAAGTGAATATAAACAAAATACTGCTGTTGCCAAATTTACGGTGTTTTCACGTTTTTGGCGCTTACAATACTTTTGGTGTTCACTACTTATAGACGGAGAGCTGGATACAAAAAAAAGTGAGTCATCGGTACACGATTGATTTACTGGAGAGAATGATTTAGTGTAGCTGAGCACAAATGTGCACGTCTGCCAGCTTGATTCGGTGGGCGGGGGGTAAAAGTTGTCGAATTTAAGTGAAAAAAAATTATAAGGTACATGGATTCTGATAACGCAAATGTGTTGTGTCCATCGTCAATAAACGTGAAACAAAATGGCAGACAGCTTGGGACAGGCTAAGTTGCCGGCAGACGTCGTTAAAGTTGTCAAATTTTGGTAAAAAAAAAATCATAAGGTAATTGGATACCGATATTTTTATTTTAATACTTATCTATATAGAGATCAAAATCCAAAATGGCAGACGAAAAAGGAAAGGCTAACACCGCGCAGACGTGTTTGAAATGTGCACTGTTAAACCAAAAAAATTGCATTATTTCTGCCCCAAAAAATCCAAACGAATATTTTCAAATGCAACTATCTTTATTTTAGCATGAAAAATATAGTCGCAAAAGTTCATTGCCAAATCGCACAACCGCCAATAGTTATTCAAGGTTGAATGTCAAAAATATCGGTTTTTCACCTATAACTCCGAAACGGTAAGTGCTATTGAGAATCATTTCATGCAAAACTTGTAGACAATGCTGTCCGCCAAAAAATAAGTATTGACCATTTTTTTTCTACGACCGTTAAGAAGATATTGACATTTAAAAAATCTAAAATGTCGAAAAAGCTGTTTTTCACGTATAACTCCTAAACGGTTCATACACCTGAAGACATATGAATACGAAGTTTGTACATTGACTGACCCCCTACCAGACAACATTATTATTTTTTTTCTTAAAAACAAACATTTTAAAGATATAATTAACTTAAAAGTTTCAAAAGGGTCTACATTTTTTTCCCCTTTTTACTCTGAAATGGCAAAATCGAATTCAAAATACATTTTCATGTCATGTTGGTTCCTTATCTAATATATAGTACGGGAGGCGACCGTAGGTTTACCTATCTCATTGCGGCTTCAGAAAAGAATGATGCCAATTTAAAGCTTTAGTCTTAACATTAACAAAACCGCTGGCTGGTCGGACAAGGCTTTTCAGGTGCCAATGGGTAGAAAACCTAAAAACCCCCCTAAAAACTAAAAAGTTTTTTTCATGGCTACTGCCTCTTGCGAGGAATTGACAAATCCTCCAAGAGTATCACTTGTCACGAATAAGTGCTTCTCGTCTAGCCGTTCGGATTCGGCATACAATTGTAGGTCCCTTCCATTCCTGTCGACAGGCTCACACAGGAATGGTTGCGAGTTGTTAGTCACTAGGCCCTGGTTCTTCATGAGCCATTGTGCCACCTGATTTATTTATTTTTATTTTTATGTATAGAAAACGCACTTTTTCGGTTGCATTTTTGGCTTAGGGTACCAAAACCATCATAGATTTTTATAAATGGGGTGATCAAATGAAAGCTTAGACTGCCCTCTTTACAAAACCAGTAGTCGGACAGACTTTTGTTGGTTGTTGTTGCGAGACCACTTTTCTAAAAACAGCTATTTTTGTATCCATTGCGTTTAACAGGTGGGCAACTATGCAAAACTATTTCATATAGCCTAGAAAAACGCTTTTACCACTTAAATGCATTTTAAATGCAAAGGTTAAAAAAATTGCTGTGTTTACAAAAGTGGTCGGACTCGCCGCAACAACCAACAAAAGTTTGTCCGACCACTGGGTTTGAAATTAAAATACTTATGGCCACGGTCTAGTAACACTGTGCATATTAGTTAACATTGGAGATCAACATCTGTAGAGAAGAGAGTTGTAAGGCCGAGACCGCAAGTCGTTTCGGTAAAGCGAGGCGAGCGAGACGAGCGGTGACGAGACTAGCTCCAAAACATCCGAGACAGGACCATAGCTCCCACCAATACAGACGTTTGCTTGAAATATGGATTCTTCCTTATACATTGCATAAAAGATTTGCCAAAAACTTTCCGAAATATTTCAAAAAAAAAAATCCTTCAAATGGTTACTAACAACAAAGCTAATGAAATGCACTCAATTTTTGATAGTATTGGTCACCTTCTATAAAAGACTATGAAAGATCTCATCGTGGTGTTCCTCTCATTATCACATGTATGTGATCTCTGGACCGGAGCAAACAAGACCAGCTGATTTTGTAAAGGAATTGAGAAATA
Source organism: Melangyna quadrimaculata (assembly GCA_949320155.1). Taxonomy (NCBI): domain Eukaryota; kingdom Metazoa; phylum Arthropoda; class Insecta; order Diptera; family Syrphidae; genus Melangyna; species Melangyna quadrimaculata. Next base: position 4,211,145 of record OX439485.1, on the reverse strand, counting down.
GTTCTTTCAAAGAAACTCTATATAATTTTTTGATTTTAAACTGGCAACAGCAGGAAATTCTACAATTTTAAAAAATGAAAATAGTGGTACTAAACTTTTATAAATGTTATCAGTATGAGGTTCGAGATGACCACGATTTTTGTTCCATCAACGATAAGTATTCACTTGATGCTCACGAAGAAGCGGATACAAAAATTGTATATCACGCGTTCTGTATTGAATACAAAGCAAATATTATGATAAAATGCTCTGACACCGACATTTTAATTATAATGTTATGTAACATGAATAATGTTAAAAATGGTAACATCATTTGGATACAAACGGGAGTGTGAAATAAACAGCGAGTCATATACGTGTCAGCACTGTATAAAGAGCTTGGTAGTGTATTTTGTAAGTCCTTAGCAGGATTACATGCGTTTACGGGATGCAATTTCAATTCAGCATTGTTTCGCAAAGGAAAACAGCGCCCTCTGCAAATATTCCGAAACAATGAAGACTATCAGAAAGAATTTGAAATTGCGATAAGGATAATGTGTTTCCCGTACTTGAGAAATTTGTTTACTAGCTCGCGGTCAAGTTTTGGCGTTTACGATAAATTTAAAATATAGCAAAAAAATCGTATTTTTATGAAAAAGAAAATTTTCTTCAATTTGAGCCCAATTTATGTTTTCAAAATACAGCTTTTCGAAACATAGCGATCAAAAATGTATAGTAACAAATAGTAAACACAGTATAATCAAAAAAACAGGATGTTTGGTTGCGTCCAATCTCCCATAAAAAATTACTTAAAACAAAAAAATAACTAATAAGAACTAAAAGTAATATACATACATAATAATGTGATATGGTTTTATATTTTTTCTTAAAGCACGAGATTGAATTTTCATTTTTGTTTTATGAACCGATCAATAACTTCCTCTACATCTAGTGACACACCTTTGTGGACATATGCATAAGTGCTAAAACCTGTCTACCATTGAAGACCTGAACCAATTTTTTAATCGACTAAGCTTAGAGAAGGACCCTCTGCTGTAGTTATACCAATAGGTAGCATAGAGAGTATATTTAGCTTAGCGAGTATATTTGAAAATTGTTTGATGTTTGGAAATCTTTCTTAATCATATTTTGCCATTATCTCCCTAATTGTTTTCGTATGGAACTATTGATGGATTCTCTGCCATTGGACCATCCATAGTCTGTATGCACTTACATTATTACTTGATGTGTTGTCTTTCAATAACTATTAACTATCCATATTACAGACATCTTTAAAAGGAATTTGATAGGTTACGTCTTTATAGATATGGAACGAACAATTATTTTATTTACATGAATATAGAGCAGGTATTAAACTCAGAAAGTCACTTAACAACAACGCCTTCTTCCGGAGGATTAAATACAAATTCAAATCTTCGGATTTTTCAAAGCCTTTTCGACCCATCATCATCTTAGCTATTCGTACATGGAACTCAAACGCTAATGGCTTGAATAAACATAAGACGAAGTACCTATATTTTGAAATTCTGTAAGTATTTCATTCCAAGCATCACCCTAGTGCCATAAAACAACTTTTTTCGGAACAAAAAATAAAAAGTCAAAATATTCGTGTTCGTGGTTTCCAGAAATGTTTGAATCTATCAAAGTTTCTTAAAGGGACTTTAGAACATGTTACTTCATCGCGTAACAAATAATATTGCAGACAGAAATACCCAAAATATGAATTTAAACGTTTTTGGCCAATAAAACCCGAAATTAAATATGAAAAACATCGAATGTCCAATTCAATAAAATTATTTTTTACTTTGCCTGGGCGCGGGAACGAAGCTCAAATGGAAACATTTGCAAGGAACTCTAAAGAATTCCGAGATGAATACAGAACAAAGGTCAAAAAACCCCAGGGGGATCATGACCATAAGTGCCCTAGCTTTAATTCCTAATTTAATACAACTGACATACAAAAACAAAAATCGAATCTCACAGGGGTATAATGACCCCTTTGAACACTTCCCCCTTTGAATCCGCCATTTATATAAACAGATACAAAATCAGCATCACTTTGGTCAACAATAAAGCAAATTTGATTAAATAGCAAAACCAATATATGGCATTTGCGATATTAAGCTGTTAACAGAAAATATGAGTGTCGCTTACGATAAATTTTCTTTTCTCTGTAACTTTTTCTTAATAAATTTTATTGTAAAACTAATAATGTAGATAGATGCATAATAGTATTACCTATCAAATTGCATAATTAACTTGATTTTGTTAAAAATGTCGCTTACGATAAAATTGCGGTTAGGGCTCCATATACTTAATTACTTACTTAGATCCTTGACCCCTCTAAGGGGCACAAGGCGTCAACAACCGCTACACGCCATCTCGTTCGGTTTCTGGAAATGTATTTTAGCTCTCCCCAACTTTTACCGAGCTTTTGTGATTCCTTGTCGACTGTTCTGCGCCAAGATTTTCTCTGGCCTCCAGGTCTTCTGCCATCTTGGATGAGTGGATCCCACTCCATTGCATGTCTTGCAATAGAGTCTGCACCACGACGTAGGGTGTGACCAATTCACTGCCACTTTCTTTTCCTAATAACGATGTCAATAGGACTTTGGCCCGTTCTCCGAAGGAGTTCTTGGTTGGAGATGGTGTTCGGCCAAAAAATCCTTAGGATGTTTCGGAGACATCTATTTTCGAAAGTTTGTAGCTTCCTTGTGACAGAGGCGGTCACTTTCCATGTACTACACCCATATAGTAGTAATGACTCTACGTTCGACCGGAACACTCGCAGCTTGGTCTTTGTACTGTAGACGATGCTCCTCCAAACTTTAGACAGCATGCCGAAAGCTGCTTTAGCTTTGCCGATTCGGCAGTTAACATCTTCATCCGTACCACCGCCGTCTTTTGAGACAACACTACCGAGGTACAGGAAGTTGTCCACCGCTTCAACCTGCTGTCCCGCAACGACAACTTGAGAAGAAGATTCAGAAATGTTGAGGATTTTTGTTTTCCCGGCGTTGATCCTCAAACCGACTTTGTTTGCCTCGCATTCCAGATTAGTCACCATATGATGAAGATCCATAATGTTGTGCGAGAGCAAACAAATATCGTCAGCGTAATCAAGATGTTGCAGGAACGAAAACATCGTCCATCGAATTCCACGCGCTTGCTCGGCTAGAGCTGCATGAAGGAATCCCCTATAACCACCAGGAAAAGTAGTGGAGATAGCAAACATCCTTGACGAACTCCGCTATGGATATCGAAGTCCTCTGATACCTTTCCGTTGTGTGAGACTTGACACGATGCACCCTCGTAGGTAGCCTTTATAATGGCGATAATCTTCTCGGGTACTCCTCTCCTACGTAAAGCTGACCAAATGAAATCTCGATTCAAACTATCGAAAGCATTTTCGAAGTCGATGAAGAGCAAATGAAGAGGGGAGCGGAACTCCACGCATTGTTCTAGAGCTCCATATGTTGGGTGCTAGATTTTTTATAACGGTAAAAGACGAAAAATTTTTTATTTTTCCCAAAAAGTCAGTATATCTCCATTTCTACGGGTTTTTCGTCCAAAAAACTCAAGTCCAAAATTAAAGAGCATACAATTTACAATAAAAAGTCCGTGAAACTTTACTTATATTTATAACCGTTTCTGAGTTATTAAGCGTTAAAAAATAAGTTTTTTTTTATTCTTCTTTTTATTTATTCTTATGCCAAAAAAAACAGTTTTTTGCATATATCTTTAAAACTGTAAGCTAAATCGAAAAATTATATTCACAAAATGTGTACATTATGAACCTTTATATAAGCGTGCATTAACAGTTTTTTTCTAGAAGCCATAAAAAAAATCACTAAAATCGAAATCGAAAATACTGGTTTTTGGCTCTTTTCTCTTAAATAACGAATTTTTCGGAAAATATTTTATACTTATTATGTAGATTTCAATATCTCCTAGAAAAAATATTATGACACTTTTTTGCGTATAATACATCAGTTGCAAGATATTGCGACTTCAAAAATGGGCAAATGTCGAACATTTTTGAATAAAAAAAAATTATATTGTTTAAAATGACGTTATAAATATTATATGACTAAAAATTGTTTGCCAAATTGCCCAGAATCATTAACAAATTATATTGAAAGATTACTAGAAGCACTTGAAAGCTTTAACCAAATTACTCTGAAGAAGGTAGAACCTAGTTGAGAAGCAAACAACATTACATTTTGAAATTTATTAAGAAGCTCGAGCTTATTCTGATTGTTTCGAATTGATAAAAGATTTTCTTGATAAGCTTCATTTAAATTAGGTTAGTCCTACGAAAGAATATTTCTGAAATGAAGAATTTTTGGATTAATTCTACAAACACAGGGGAATATTTTTTGAGGGGAAAATTAGTTTAGATGTCCTTAAGATTTTTGTTGGAAAATTGTAAGTTGATGAAGAAAAGTAACCTCAAAAACAACAAAAAACATCTTTAGTCTATGCGGTATCTAAGCAACCGAAACCAATTAAACAATTTAGAGTCAAGCTTAGCCTACATTGAAGTTTGTTAAACCATAGAAAAAGTGGATGTCAACTCTGAGTTCATTTATTACTCAAAGAAACTACTTTAGTGAATTAGTTGTTTTCTGATCATTTCGATTTGTATGTGAAAAACTGGTTAAAAGCGAGTCCCGTTTGCTTAGGCCTCATGTAAACGTTTTCTTTTCGGTTTTATTTTGGCACTTGCTGCTTTTCAAATTCCGTTATCTCTCTCAAAAATTAAGCTATTCTTTTATATTTATTGTATTTTAAGCATTTTATGTTAAAGATCATTTGGGATTTTATTTTACAAAAATGATTATTTTGTATAAACATATTTGGTATTAAGTTAATTTGGTGCGTAAACATAATCATAATGTAACGCAACTCTGTCAACGACCTTCTTTTTAAAAAAAAAAAACGTTTCCAATCCGAAATATTATTATTTAAAGTTTTTACAATTCTACTATTTTTTTAAAATCAATTATTCATAAATAACAATAAATTAAAAACAAAACATAAATATTAAATAAGAAAAATCAGCCTTATATAAATTTAAGATATACTATTCTATCCTCCATATATAACTATCCATTGGATTTACTTTTTCAGGCTCTAGGCTTTTTTGTGAGCAAATTACATCAGCATGTTCGCTTTTTGGCGGTTCAGCTAAATAATTCTCATGGTTCCAAACTTGAGTTTCTGTTGTACCCAAGAAGATGAATTGTAAATTCCCCAAAAAGAACATTATCGCTGAGATTATAAAAATGATCTGCCATTGCGATCGGTCAGTCTTAAACAAAAATACAAATCAAAATTAAATGAGAGAACGAAAAAAATGTGGTCATAACTCACCGCATCCGTCACAATTACTCCCACGAAGAGAGGTGTCACCAGTGAAACACAGCTCACCACAGTGTTTATAATGCCAATCAATATGACTGCATGATTCGACGACAGATCAATTGTATTCAAACCACTTCCGATTGTAACTCCACCATTAAAGCCCACCGTCAGAGTCATAAGAACGATAGCCAATACCTTCTGAGTTTCATCCAAAAATCCCACCGCAACAAGAGTTGCCGATGGAATCCACATTGCAATCGAATTAATGGTTTTTCTCAAAGCTGCCAGAGTCATAATATCCTTTTTCAGCAAGATATCCGTTGCTATGAGGTAGATATACGATATTACGAACATGGCTAGGAATGGAAGTGCTGAGAAAAACGCGTTAATTTTAATGTCCATGTCAAGGACGCCGCGCAAGTAGGACGGTATTTCAGCTTGAATGGTGGAGTAGCCCCAAGCTTCAGCTGACCGAACAACCATGAGAGAGAAAAACGGTACCGATGTGAATATAGCCTTCCAAGGAATTGTAATCTTCTTGTGTACACTGTCATCCCTGAGCTGCGAACTCAAAATATATTTCAGCTCTGCGGAGCTTATGAACTTGGATGCAGTTGGAGTATTGTCGCCGAATAAGAGCCACACAGCACACCAAGCCAGTCCAAGCCCTCCAGACACATAAGAAATTCCAGGCCAACCTAAGCTCGACTCTGCTATAAGCCCGGTTACTGCCATTGCCAAAATTGTTCCGATTTCCATGCCCGTATGGCATAATGCTCCCAAACGAGTTCGCTCCTCTACTGGGGACCACTTAGCCAAGTGCTCGTGAATGCAAGAATAGAACAATCCTTGAAAGAGTCCTTGAACCACCCTAATTCCGCAATAAATCTTCCAGCCTTCGCCATCACCCAAAGGCATACAGATTGGTGTTATGAAACTAAGAAACGATGATCCAAGGGTTGAGATAAACATGGTGAATTTTGCACCACATTTCCGACACATATAGCTGCCAGGAAATTGAGTAATAATGTAGCCCCAATAAAGACTACTTAGAATGTAGGATTTTTGTTTTTCATTCCAGGAATATTCCTTTAAATTAATACAAATTAGGATTAAGGTTTTTTACAAACTTTTCTTATTTACTTACATCAAAGTTTGGATTTGTTGTTTCTGCGTTCGTCATTGCAACAACTGCTACCGAAACATTGAGACGTCCCATATAGTTGACAACCATGCATAGAAATAGAAGAAGTACTTGGACATGGCGTACCCCTAAAACCGGACCTGAAAGAAATAATTAAATAAAAAAAAGTATTTTTTTGTTGATGTGCCAGTTATTGAAGTGTATTGTGTAAAACCGAACTTGTTACTAACTAATGTGTTTGAGAATTTCGCAGTTTTGGATCCAAAGGCGAAAAAGTCTAATGTCAAGTCGGAGTTTACAAAAGACTGCTGACAAAAAAAAAAAAAACTAGATAGGTTTCATTAGGTTTTTATTAAAAAAATCAATCTGCCCATATTAAACTTTTGACTAAAATTACACATAGCAAAAAATGTTGAAAAACTAATTATCTACAACTATTTATCAATACAGTTGGTTGAGATAGGCGATCTATTTTTTATTTGATTATTTGGTTGACAAACTATGCTCTAGAGTTAAGAGACGGTTCTTGTTCAACAACAAAGGAATGCGGAAGGGCACCAAGTCAACACTCTTGTATTGCCTTGAACACATTCACCATTCTGCACCTGCCCAGAAAAATATTTCGTTGCTTTATGAAAAATTTGTACCTATTGCACAAAATTTGATAGTCACGTATAAAATGTGACACACAATTGATTGCAGTATGACATTAATCATAAACAAAGAAAATTTTATTGATCAAAGTTGCAGAAAATTTAATTTCCAATATTTTTTTAAGTATGTAGGAATCTACCTATTTTGTCATACTATTAAATCAGGCGAATTGAATTTTGTTCCTTTTGTTTTGGAATTACTCAGTTTGTCTCTCTATAGCTAACCCGGGGTTTAGACAAGCGAGTAGAACTAGTAGCGTATATGTGTGTCAGTGTATCTGAACACGAGAGAGCCGACTAGCAGGGCAAATAGTATAATATTTTTGCCTGCGAGTAGCCTGCCAGTTATCCTACTAGTTTAGTGTATTGTTTTTATTTATTTGTTTTGTTTCCATAGTTTCCATAATTTGTATATTTTTCTGTATGAATTTTTTTAAAAAATGATACTAGTTGACAAAACGCGCAGTGAGCTACAAGTTACACATACATCCATAAAACTAACACTATGATACAAATGCTACTAGTTCTACTCGCTTGTCTAAATCCCGGGTAAGGGGCCAGTTATAGCTATCATTGAAAACCATCATTGTAAGTTACTTTATGGGGAAGATATAGGTCAAATTTAATTTTTTCTTGGAGGAGAAATAATTTTGAAGTCTTAAGTTTTATTTCTGCATTTAAATGTTCAATGATTAAACAATCGAAGGCCCTCAAAATCAACAGCTAACTTTTTCAATGATAGCTATAACTGGTCCCTAAGGGGCCAGTTATAGCTATCATTGAAATTCATCATTGAAAAAGTTAGCTATTGATTTTGAGACCCTTCGAAAGTTTAATCATTGAATATTTTAATGCAGAAATATAGCTTACAACTTCAAAATTATTTCTCTTCCAAAAAAAATTCATTTTGACCCATATCTTCCCCAGAACTTAACTTTTAATTTTTTCAATGATCATGGGTAAGGTAGTTCATTATTGAAAAATTAAAAGTTACGTGAAGTTAGTGAAGATATGGGTCAAAATGTCTCAAAATCAACAGCTAACTTTTTCAATGATGGTTTTCAATGAAAGCTATAACTGGCCCCTAAGATAGGAAAAATGAATATGACTAATAAATAATATTCCGTTTAAATTGAGAATCTACTTTTTTCCATCATGTTTTTTTTTTTCATTTCAAGATTCTAATCTAATCACGAAAAATGTACCGCTCTCTGTTAAAAACAAAATCAAGTTCATTAATTCATCAATAACAAATAGAATGATGAGTAGGTAATATTTATGTATAAGAACAAATTGATTGAATTGATGTTTTCCTTCTTTTTTATATCACGATTGAGTATCATTGTAAATATATAATATGTAGCTAGGTACATACTGAACTAAAAGTTTTGAATTTGATATTTTTCATTATAAACTTAAAAAAACCCAAAGTTTTCTATTCAAACAAAGTTAATAATCTTTAAAAATAAATTAACTGCTAGGGGTTTGTAAGAAAAACTTTACAATAGCTGAACCTTTGTTTAAGAGATTGTACTATAGATATCTGCATATGTATACCTACTACCTAATTTAGTTTTCTTTTCAACCAAAAAATAATATTGTCGTGAGAGATTTTAATCCCGAGTCATTTTTTGGTTTCTTTTCAATTCAAAAGAACCGATTATTTAATTTTGAACCCCGTTTTCAAGAGAGACAGAGATTTACACATACACAAAGCATGCTCTTGCTAAGTAAAGTCACATGTACCTAAACGTCTTAGTTTGAATTGAACTTTTTACAGGGTTTTAAATTTTTGATTCGAAGGTGGGTGTAGAATTTGTCTAATTATTCAATTCAAAATAGCACCGAAACAATTGTTTTAAAAAACAATCATTGTGTGTTCTTTTTGTCATGAAAAATACGCATATATAAAAAAACAACATAAAACTCCTTCTTTTACATTCATACGATTAGATATAAACAATATAAAATAAATCTGCGTGACTGGAAAACGAATCAAAATTTAAAATATTGCAATCTTTTTTGTAGAGAGTAAAATTAACCATCGAAACGGCTTATTCAAACAATCATCATCATTATATATTATTTCTGTTGTCAAACTCCTTTTTTTCTCATTTATAAAATAGTCAATTCCACTAAAATAGGTATCACTGAATAGGAATTTATACATACTCATGACATTGCACAAAAACCTTATGTTATACCACACTATTTTCTATAAATTTCGGAAATTTCAAATAATTCAATAAATTAAAAATTAAAAGAATACCTCACTTTTAAACCATTAAATGAGTGAAAGAGAAAAATATGTATTACTTCTGTAATTTAAAATTATCTTTTTTTTTCGCTGCACCTTGAGTGAGTGGGTGAGAAACATTCTTCAGTTACACCATGCATGAATGAAAGAAACATATTTTTTACATTTGTAATGTATAATCCTCTTTTTTCGCTTGCACATTTAGTGAGTGGTGGAGAAACATTTTTGTTACCTACTTCTGTTGTTTGTTATCTTTTTTTTTAATTATAAAAAGCCGAATACATTTACTAGGTATCACTAGATTGCATGAATGAAAGAAACATATTTATTAATTCTTCAATTTAAATCTTAGAAGAAGAGATAAAGGCGCGGGTATTTCGAGGAAAAAGTGAGGCTTTTTTCAAAATAGTGTGAGTTACATAAACACAAATGCATTCACACAGGGTCGGAATGCAGTGAAATAGTTAAATTCTGGGGCCCCCAAAATAGTTTTTACCTGTGTTTTTGAGATTTAAGTTTAATAGTAAAAAAAAACTTATTAAACTAAATAAAAAAGTGAAATAAATGTAAATATAGTGAATACATGCAATACTTCATTGAAAAGAAAAATATATAACATATGCGGTGCTGCGTTAAATCCTGTAAACACCATGTGTAAAATTTAACGATTTAAATAAAGTATTGCAAATATTCACTATGTTAACTTTTATTTCACTTTTTTATTTAGTGTTTTCACTATTTTAACGTTTTGAAATCTCTAAACACTTTCGTCTAGCTCGGCAAAATGACAGTGGTGCGTTCCCTTTCTATAAAATGTTAACTATTGTTGTTGTGCCAAACAATAATTTTAAAATGTTATTGTTAAAAGTGCTACACTGTGTAACATTTCGTTAAGGAATATAAAAAAAAAATATTGTTGGTATGTCAATCGAAAGGGATTGAAAAAAAAAATCGAAACACATTTAGAATGAAAATAATCAAAGAATTTTTTTTTTGCATCAAATTTTATTAGAAAAAAAACTATGACCACTTAAATGCATATCTATAATTTTTAAATTAAATTCTTCTAATATGTTCATATCAATAATAATAATAAGAATTTATTTATTTTGTTCAAACATTCTATTTGAAAATTTAAATCCTTATTGAATGTGCGAAATTTTCGCATGGGTCTTCTGGTTTTAAATATATTTTTTTTTTTGGATTTTGAATGCGATAAAAATGTGAAAAATCGCTTTGTTTTCTCATTTGTCTATATAACTTTTTTTTAGCAGAGATGTATTGCTTCATATAGGAGAGTGATAAAAATAATTAAATTTTCATTAAAATGACTTATTCAAAAACGATGTTTTTTTTGTTCACGTTTATCTCGTTGTTTTAATACTTTTTTTAATACAACAATACTGATTTTAATTTAATGAAACAAGAATTATAAGTTAATTTATCAATCAGCTCCGTTAGCTTAGCAAAATCGTACAAAAAAATCTAAAATCACATAAAATTCATCTTCCATGACCCATTGAATGTTTTTACAATAAAAACCCATGAATTGAATTATTGAACTTTATTTATTAGATATACCTAAATTTAAAATTATTTACACAACATATAAATTCCTTATTTACACAACTGTTTTTTATATATTTCAATAACACGTGTTAAAAATCATAATGTATTATGTTTTATAGTGCAGTTATAAGAGTGACTTTGAGGTTGTGTTCTTTAAATTTATTATTAATTTTGTATGGTAAAATATTTGTGTATTCAACTGATATGAGGTTTGCTTCTGTTCTATTATTGTTATTGTTATTGTTATTGTTATTGTTTTTTTTTTTTTCATTTTCTTTTTTCGATTTATGAGTTGTTTGTCGATCATTTCTGCATTTTACCTGTATCTATTCTATTTGTTCAAATATTAGAACCTTTAAAATCGCGGCTGTAGCTGAGAACTTGTATAACGTATGTATTCAAAATAAATGTTTTTGTTCAAAATTCACGTTTTGTTCTGTTTTTCTCAAATAATCATACATTCTTAACAAAAAATATATTACTAAGTCTTCTCTTACTGTCTTAACTTTGGTTTAAATTTAGTTTGAAGTTATATCAGTAGATCGTTAGTAAAAGTTGTAAGACAAACCTTTACTATCTGCGACGGGAGAAGCCATTTTTTGTTGCTTTTAAACTGATGAATGTAGAAAATGAGTCTCCAAGGCGATTTGTAATGGACTGATTAAATTTTAAAGTATCGAATCGAAGAAGGTATATAACATTTAGGTATAGACATTATCGGTCATTTTTCATTTTATGACAACATTCGCTGGATAAGTGATTCAAGGGGTAATAAATGTACCTATACCTAGATATGTAAATTTACAAATCAGCAAGGCAAAAGATAAACAAATGAAACCAACAAATAAATTAGACTGAATCGGCTGGTAGATGCAAAAGAAAAAGTGCATGAATAGGTTACACGTATTTGCTTATTCCATAGAGTAAGAAATAAATTTGAGAAAAAATTAGCAATTACAATGCTGCAATAGTAACTGTAACATGTGTCTGTGCTCCTCTATTTTTGTGTGTCCATCCAGGGGAATTTCAAAACACAGCTTTTAGTTTTATGTCGTCATTGATCGTTAGATTTGGTTCAGAAGATTGAAATTTAAGATTTTGAGTTTTCCCATGCAGACATATCGTAATTTTTGTGATCATCTAGAACATACATAGCACTGTTGAGTTTCTTTTTAGAACAGAGTTCTCTATGGCGGTTTCCGGATAGGGAACCAACTCGATATATTTGACTTGTTACTTTCCTGGAAGAATATTTTTTTGTTTTTTTTCGTGACAGAAAGCCCAAAAAATTAATGGCAAGGTTTATGTTATTAATAGAAATCTCAATTGTGAGACTTTAAAAATGCATTATTTCGAACTTCTCAATAACTTGTCTCCGAGCGGTGATATGGTACAATTTGCACAACCAGCTTTTAGCGAGGAACTTTTAGACGGAACAATCCAGAGGGATGAGGTAAATGCATCCATAAAAGGGCTCAATGATGTTAAAGCTGCTGGGTCTGATAGAATACCTTCGGAATTCTACAAGTATGGGTCGGACGAGTTGATCAACAAGATAACGGCCATATTTAACAACATTATGGATTACGGAATAATACCACAGGAATTTAAGGAAGCGCTAATTTTTCCCATCCACAAAAAAGGTAGTACAATGGACCCTGCAAACTATAGAGGAATTTCCTTCTTGAATGCATCCTACAAAATATTTACTTCGGTTTTGCAAAGTCGACTTAGAACGTGGATTGACTCATCCAAGCTATTGAAGGAATTTCAAGCAGGGTTCAGAGAAGGATATTCCACCGTAGACAACATTTGTGTCCTACGAAGTACAGCTGGTTTCTTTTTAGACCGCAACAAGAAACTATATGTTTTTTTCGTTGATTTTAAGGCAGCCTTCGATACAATAGACCGAAATGCATTGATGTACAAGTTGTATAGAATGGGAATGTCATATAAGTTTGGACGTGTACTGCAAAACATCTATATGGATACCAAAGCAGCTGTATGGGATGGAGAAAACATTTCGCAATGGTTAGAAACGAGGACAGGTGTAAGGCAAGGTTGTATGTTAAGTCCAAGCTTATTTGCACTATTTATCGACGATATCACCGATTGTTTGCCGGGAGGAGTGGAATATGCTGGAACTCTCATCAAGGCCCTTCCTTTTGCTGATGACATAGTTTTGTTTGCGTACTCACCCCAATCGCTGCAACTAATGATTAATAAACTTAGTGAGTATTGCAGAACGTGGAAATTAGTTGTTAGTCTAGAGAAGTCGAAGGTTATGGTTTTTTGAAAAGGTGGAGGAAGAGTAAGTGGGCAAGAGCGGTGGACATTCAACAATCAGAGAATCGAAGTAGTTAATGAATACAAATATTTAGGGATCTGTATCACAAAAAATAACAGTATGGAAAGACATCTCCCCGAAAAATTACAAAAAGCCAAAAATTCAATTAATATTGCTTGGAGAAACATCTTTAACAATAAACACATAGCCCACAGCAGTAAATACAAAGTATTTGAATCGGTAGCTGAGTCAACATTGATGTATATAGCTCAAGTGTGGGGTAGTAAGAAATATGAAACTGCAGAAAGACTTCTACGATTTTATATCAAAAGGATATTTCGATTACCACCTAATGCTCCGAGCTATATGCTTATGCTGGAAGCCGGTATATCGCCTCTATTTATTAAAACCCTTAAGTTGCAAGTTGACTACATATGTAATGTTCTCAAAATGTCTGATGAGCGTCTCCCTAAAAAAGCAGCACTTCAGGCGATAAATAGTCACTAGAGTTGGTTTAGAGATTGGATAGAGCTAGCAGAAGAAGCTAATATATATCATGCACCGGATGAGTACTTAATGTGGAAACCCTCTCTGTATCAGCTGATTTCTATTATAGATGATCGATTAAGATGGGAGTTTGCAGCCGAAGCAGAAGAATCCATCTACAGAAATACATATAGTAAGCTGAACTACAACCTAAACCATAACAATTACTTCCGTGATGACTACACGATAGATCAAATACCAATGATATAAAGATTAAGAGGTTAACTCCTAAATCTCAACTTCATTCCGCATCGGGAAGAGTTGCCCTTGCTGTGCGAATTGTGTAATATGGGCGAAAGAGAGAACATTTTTCATTTTTTGGGTAGATGTCCTGTGCTTCGAGAAACAAGAAGACATATCTTTGGGTGTGATTTTCTATTAGAAGAGCTTATGATACATCATCTTAATGAAATTGAAGTTCTTATACTCTAAAAATATTGTAAAATAGCATTATCTTATAGAAACAGAATCATAAAAGGAAATTTTTAAAATTAAAGAATTGTATAAATATAAGTTAAGAGAAAGTTGTCAAGCAAGCAGACGTCAAATAGCCATGCTTTATTATTGTTAAATATGTACATATGTGAATATCATAATTTATAGAAATAAAACCTAAATCTTATCTAATCTAATCTACAAAAATAGAAACCAAATTATCTTCATTTTCTTCAAACAAAATTTTTTTTATATTAACCACTGCTAAGGAATAAAACTGTTTAAGCAAAAAACAGAAAAAAGCTTAACTGAAAGTATAAACCCCACAAAAAATGGTATATGTATAAAAAAAAAAAGAAATATAATTTTGTTTTCTATTATTATTAGTAAAATGAATCGTTCTCGAGATATTAGTTATTAGAGGCAGAATAATAATGCTAAGAGATCACATCCATTGTTCATATAAGCACCGCACTGACATTAAAATTCACTGTACTGAATTTGTTTGCGCTTTACTGTTTCGAATTTAGCAAAAGCTTGTTTTTGCCGCTGGACGATGGTGTTATACATATTTTAGCGATTACATTGTAACGGTTTTTAACGGAACGCACTAATTATCGAACGTTTGTAAGACATCATTAAATGTTCGTTTATTATTTGCTGCTCCATCTTTGTTTTCTTCATCTTCTGCAGGATTTTCGTTGTTGTTCCTGATTCCAACAATGCCAGTAAGTGTTCCATCCTTGGAAAATAAAGTTTTGTATATTCGATAGTGCGAGGACCGATCAACCATCAATTGCAATTTGCAGAAAGATATTACTCCACAATTACTCTGGAATTTGTTACGTAGGTACGTTAATACTTATACAGTTTGTTGCCATCCGCATACTTAATTGCAGACGGGACCAAAAATCAACTGCAAAATAATTCCTTTCAAAATAATTCCTCTCAAAATTACTGAAGTTTCGAGAGCTCTCTCTTCTTTAAAGGTTTTTAGGTACATAATCTTATCACACAAAAACAAGGAACATGCACAGTTTGAGTTAAAAACAGCTTAATTAAATATTCCTAATAATTCACTCTCAAAAAGTGCATGCATCGATACTATTCTGTTGTTAACACGATATCAGTTCGTTGGGTAAAAAAAACCTCAAACCTAATTATAATTTTAAACTATAGAGAATATTCGTGACTCGAGTATGTCGTCAACAAAGTTTATCCAATCCATTAAATCACGGAAGTACAGAGAGATGTTTTTGTCTGATAAACAAAAGCATTTTTCAAAAACTGTATTTTAACTTAGTTACATTTGAAAACATTGAATAATTTGAACAACTCACTTCGGTTAATGATTAAAGCCATTTAGACTCTTTAAAAAAGTTGTTAAAACGTTTAAGTCAATCAAAAAATTAATAGATATATTATTTCAAAAAAGAATTGTTATTTTTTTTTGTTATTTTTGTTTGTTGCGGGGTATGTAAGAATATCTACCTTTTATATTTTTCACTTCCATTTGTTCACAAGTGATAACAATTTAAATGCTCTAAAAAACACGCACTTCCTGTTCCCACTATCAATTCAATTTAAAGTACAAACTTATGTAACACCGATAAAGTAGGCTCTTACAACTCTTGGCCGATTTTTACTTAAGTTCCTATTTTTAGAGTTGATACATTTTAAGAAATAATTATTATTAACTAATATTTGAATATTTAAATATCACACAGTTATGTTTATGTTTCTTATATCACTTTGTTCCAAACTTTTTGCGGCGGTAGCGACGATGGCGAATTTAAATCGTTAACTTAATTCAACGTTGAAAATAATACTAGATAGAAACAGCGAGAAGCGCGAATAACAGTAGAAACTCAAGCCCCAATGCATCATTCAATAAACCCATTAATTGTTTTGTATCTCTGCCGGCTGTGAGCTGCGCTGCGGTGCGATGGAACGAACAGTCAAATATCATTTATCTTTTTCTCCATTGAATGGTCTTCTTTATCGTTTCTTGAGAAGAAAAGGTTCACAAAAAAAGTGAAAGCCTTGATAGATATTTAGCAAAGTTTGTGATTCACTTCAGCAGCGAGCTTAGCATGTAGGAACTACAAGTACTGTCTGATAAAATTGCTGATTGGGTAGGAAAGGTGAAGTGTTTTCAGTTATGATTTGATGACTTCAACTACTTCAACCCCATAATATGAATGATCTGAGGGCACGTGCACATGCGGGCCAATCCAAAAGAACAGCTGAAGCACAATAAATAAAACATGCGGTGGCTTGTTATAAAAATATAAAAATATGTTTTGCTTAAGTGACAAGTTCAGCTTTAAGTAAGTGTAGGAGTGAAATATTTATTTTTTTCGCTGACGCGGTAAAACGCAGTAGGTAGACACATAAAATAATAATGAAAATAATGAAAAGAATTTCGAGCGCAATATTATTTTGCGTTACATTTTTAAATAGCGGTACGTATGTATGTATGTACCTACAGTTCATAGGTACATATGTTGTAATGATGAGAACATTTACTACTACGTAATGTGATGAAATCATAGTTATTTTTTCAATGTTAAATTATTTACACCCAAGAAAGGGGTGCCATCAATACCGTTATAAAGAAGTAGTATTCAGGAAGAAAGACAAGTAGTATTAAGTTGAAGATTCCGAAACAGGCTCGTTTAAGTTTTCTAGATGAACAGTGTTGGGTGTTGGCCATGCATTTCTGTTGTGCAGTTTATTTAAGAAAAAAATTCATTACTTAAGGGTAAATGATTGATAAAGGAAAATTTTCTTAACGTTGACTCAATAGTCATAAGGCCTCTGGAGTCTGGAGTACCTGGTAGAGTAGTGAAGCGTCACATCATGGCGTTTGTAAAGGGGATTTTGTTCTGATCAACATCTAATATGAAACGGAACACGAAGAATGTAGTTAAAAAAAACGATGTACATTTCAGATTTATAAAGACTAGTGCAAAAACCCTTCGTTGCCCGGGTCCCTTTTGTTAAAGTAATCAGTTTCAATCAGTAAAAATAAATAAATAAACAGTAAAAACAATTAAAAATTATTTTAATCACTTTATTTCTCTTATAAACTCGTAGGTATAGAATGTATATTCAATAACAAAAAACAATTTTCCGATTCTATAATTTTTTTAATCGTTTTTTGCTTACACCGAGGAGCATTGTGTTTGCCAAATCAGAAACGTGAAAGTTTAAGCAAGAAAAGTTTTGAAATTTTCATTTCTGCTTTGATTTCTTCCCTCCCTCTACAATTCTACTCCCCCCACCAAATCTATCAAAAAGACGAAAGGAAAATGTCGACTGTACCTGTTAATTTCACCCAATTACAGCAAATAAAAAAAGCGTCAATGCAAAATGCCGACGAAAGTCGTTCAATGTAAATCAACAAAAAACAGGGGCATAGAGCTGAATGCACCTATTTGCGTCATTCAGCTGAAGAAAAAAAAGGTAAATATCAAAGACGTCAATAACGTCAGAATCAAAATTTTTGTAGAGGTAAGCCAAGATGTTTTTGATATGATTAAAGTTGTTGCTGCGTCAAAAAAAGCGATTGGTTTTTTTTTCTTCTTTTTTTAAATTTTTGAATTTAAAATTGCAACCACACTTTTAATATTTCATAGCGGTTATTAACGGTATCTGCCATAGAAACAATTTTTTTTTTCACATTTCTCCCTAACACCTGCTTACTAAAATTTTTATAAAAGTGGACCTTTACAATTATTTTAACAATTTTGGATGTAAACATTTTTAAAAAAAATATTTTTGGATTAAAAAAAAAAAATTTAAATTTTTGGCATACCAGATTTTATTTTTATTTAAATCATATTTAAATCCTAATTGGGCTTAGGTCTATGTTGAAAATTGTTGTTTTAAAATAAGACGACGTTTCAAACGTGGTTACGTTCTTCTTCAGGTCTCTAAAAATTTTAGTTTGTTAATACTTTATAGCTTCACATTGGAAAATTATAGAATACTTACATTTTCTAGTCTTAAAAAAAATCTTAAGCAATGGTTATCCTTTTCTATTTCTTTATTTTTATGTTTTTTGTTGTATCAATTATTATTTTTTTAATATATTAAATGTCTTGAAAAAGACGTTTTCATAAATCAAAATCAGAATAATAATAAATATTTCAAATTAAATTTGATTATATTTATATATAATTCTAACCTACAAAACAAGTTAAATATAAAATCTTAATTTTGGTCTATTACCTTTTAATAAGTTGTCCATATATACTGCTAAGCCCTTCACAGTTTGATTGTATATTAACTGTATTATCTGTGATTAAAATCTGAAGCATTTCTATTAACACCCTTTTGTTATAATTCTTTTCTGTTTGTAAAATATCTACATTAATAAAATCAGGTCTACGTGCATAACATTTTTTATATAAAAAATTAATTTAAAAAAAAACGACTCTAACTATTTTTGATTGTTTTTTTTTTTATAAATTCATATTTATCAGATGGTATAGTCTATAGTTGCTGCACCGCAGAAACAATCTCCAAATAACAAATATCGAGTTCAAGAAAATTTAGAAAACAGCAAATTCTCTTGAGAACAATTCATTCGATTTTATTATAATTTGTATAGATCTAAACTTATTATATATACTTTTTCAACTTACAATTGGTAAATTAACGATGATCAACAAAAATTCAAAATCTTGATCAACTTAATATATATACAAGCTTTTATAACAATCTAAAATTAAAAAAACATTATATTACAAAATTTAATTTAGCTTAAAGAAAATTGTTCTACCTCACAATAATTCTTAAATGACATTGCCGAAAAAGCGCGAAAAGAAAATTGAAGGTCAAGTAAATGACGATTTGAATACTTAAACTTATGAACTCTTTAATAAAAATAGACGGAAGTTTTAATGAAATTATGGTAAGTTTGAAAAAGGAACTTTAAGATGTTGCCACTCTAACCAAAAAGGTATTAGGCAGGCTTGGTGACATCTATATTGAGCTCTAACTTTTTTAATTACTAAAATAACAAATTTATAATAATGTATACTAATAAATTATATATTTTAAATTGTTTTTAAAACTTTTTTTTGATGATATCATAATATTATGGAACCCATGAATGTGTACATCGTAATTTTCTAGCTACGTTAAAGTTTTAATCTACGAAAGCAAGTAGTTTGTGCGATCCAGTTTTGCAGTTAATTATATTTCAAAGCTATGCTGTCGGCTACATATTTATTTTACAAATTAAAAAAGTACGTATACGCCAGAGTGTACGTAATATATTTTCATGGGTGCTATCAAGAGAGTCCATAATCTACCCATGAATTTGTTGTTTGTTTCGATGGCTTTTACTGATGAATTTGAATGAAGCTGTAGAACGAGTAAGCCATCTGTAGAAAGGAGCTGATGCAATAATCGCGAATAATTCGTTTTCTTTTAAATTTTGGACATCAACTTTTGAAAAATTCAAACTTATACGGCCTTTATACACACCGCTTGGGTATTTTATAAGTATACATTGTTTTCTCACTCTACACTAATCTTTGCACACGATGCAAACCTGACATTTAAGATTTCTTTAAAGACCTTATGATTGAAGGGCTGTCCATTCGATTTTTGTTTGTAAACATACCATAGATATGACAAACAAATATGTTGGGCAATTGATAACGGGGTAGACTAATCAGTCAATTTTTGTACTTTTCTTGTCTATTTTCCATTTTTCTTTTATAATTATACGTAAAATTAACAATCAAGTAAGAAACTAGTAATTTTAGTTTATCTTTTTATTGACTGGAGGTATGAAACTGTAAATCACTCTTCCCTGATTATTGTACCTAAAAATTGATATCTCCCATCATTAATAAACATTCCAATCTTCTAAAAAAAAACTCTGAAAACGATAAAAACAAAAACTACAACATGTCAAATGGCATAATAATTTTCAAATCTTTATTCTTTTCTACTCTTAACAGGATTTTGTCATTTTAACGAAATTACTCTCAAGAAAAATGCTGCCTTCTGATGGCAATGATGTAACTCTTTAAACAAGCGTTTAGTCAATATCGATATCGCCGTCCTTCAAAAGCTATAACAAAAATTAAAACCTATCAATATATTCATGCCGTAGCTCAATATATAAAGAATTGGAAGGAAGTACAATCACAAACGAACGGCCCTACGGATATTTTCTTGTAATCTTGCCTTAATATTAGATTTGATTTAAACCTCTAACAATTTGTTTTATCCATAAAGTTCATGAGAGATTAACATGATTAATTTTTAAAACCTTAAACGCAATAGCTAAGCAAGGGGTTTTAAAACCACTTTAAGGGATTAAAATATAATCTACAAATATACTGTAAAACACCACCAAGAGATTATTTTTAAGCATTCAAGTATATAATATCGCATTTAATTCAATTATTTGAACTATGCACGTTTTATCTGATTCTTATCATTAATTGCACTAAATAGATTCTAATCGATTAAGTTTTAAATAAATAAACCCTTGAAATGACGAACATAATGTAGGTCAGTTAAGTAAGTTCGCAACGACAGAATGTCTATGCGAGTCAGAAACAAAGGTAAGAAAATGTTGTGTTCAGGTTGTTGAAAATTTGCAACCTTACTTACCCTGAGGCTACACGGGCAAGTACTGGCAAGCAAGTTGGCTACATAGATTGACTGTCTAATTCCAATACGTGAATATGCTGTGACGTAGGCGGCAAGCAAGTTGCCGGCCAAGTTGCTTTCAAGTTTTTATTAGCTACGTTCTGCTAGCCTTTCTAGTGTTTGATCTTATATTTTTATTAAAATTGCTTAACATATGGTCAATCGTACTTTAATGACGAAAATGAAAACAAAACCACAAAGTCGCAATCTCACATGGGTTTGTACTTCATCTGAATCATACATTTCGGTTTTTTTAATTTAAAAATTTAATTTCCAAAATTTCGATTTTTTTATAATAATTCTTTAAAAAATCGGATTTTTTGGTTGGTTTTTAATCCACCAGTACCATAGCCATCCTTTAATGGAATTTGACAAACTTATTCCTTTACAGATAGGTAAGAAACTAAATTATGTCGTTTGAGGAATATTTCGTTCCAAATGTCACCCAAATGCCCTAAAATCACCTTTTCCCGCGCAAAAAGTTGAATCTCAAAAAATTCAGATTTCTTTAAGTTTTTTCAATGCATCATCTCCGTAGCAATCTTTCAATTTTATTTGACAGTCTATGGCTAGACAAATTGGTAACTTAATGTTCTGTTCCAAATCTCACCCGAAATCCCCAAAACTCTCAGTTTTTCCAAGATTTTTGTATAATTTATCATAATGGTCATAGCCATCCTTCAATCATATTTGACAGTTGTTGCCCATTTTGGAAGTTTTTAAATTTCTTGGTCCATCCTTTCATTAAAAATTGGTTATCCAGTTTATTGTAAGATTCAGTGTTAGCATATCTATTGTTGCAATGACAAACTCCTGCAGTGCAAATCAAAATTTTGAAGCAAAGTTGAAAATTTACTTGGTAGCAATATCCTGTATATCTGTATATTTTTTTTTAAGGAATATAAATGGAGCAACATCGAAATCAATTACATACTGGGTGGCTTTTTTGGGGGTTTCGCAATAACTCAGTTTCCCGGGAGCTATGGGAGCTATCTATGTCGGCTGTACGGCGTTTAGTTGATATTACTTGCATCAGTTCTAGGATCATCAGTGTTTGCATTTTTAACTCCGTTTTGCATAACATACCCCACGGATGATGAAAGATATTTTGCGCGATATAAAAACGAATTATTCAAGGACTTTTCCAAGGCCTTCTTTATCCTTGTATTTACAATCATCTCTCAAACTGGTCTCCAGTGGAAGAGCGGAATCTCCTTGGGGGGAATTGCACAGTCTGGCCAGGAGTGTGGCGCTGTTGTTGCCATATTTGGAAGTTGTCTCGTAGCATCCTCCAATCTAGGTTGGCCAGGTATATTTTATATATCTGGGTTCTTTGGAATCACTTGTTGTTTTCTATGGTTGATATTTGCTTCTGATAGCCCATTTGAATCAAAATGGATTTCTAATTATGATCAATTGTACATTCTTGGCTCATTCGAGAAGAAAGAAGTTTTAGAAAATATCCAAGAGATTCCGGTTCCATGTAGAGCTATTTGGATATCACAGCCATTTTGGACTTTGATCGTATCAGTTCTTGGATATCAATAAAAATGGTTTTTTATTCATCTTTTCCGTATTTAGCCGTGTGGTGGATAGTATATGTGTACTTGTTTATTTCAAATAGTTATGTTAAGAAAAGATATTTTCTCCTTGACGATTTCGACAAAGAAGATAGAGTAATTGTTGTAATTGTCTTGACTATCATGATGGGAGTTCGTTTGGGAACTACAATAGAAAGCTCTCTAAATACTCTGGATCTCTCGTCATATCATGCTGGAATTCTCGTGGGAGTTATAAATACGATCGCCAATGGTGTTGGAATTATGTCGCCTTTGACAGTGGGGTTGATAGTTCATGATCAAGTGAGTTCTATTTGTTTACTTTTTGTTAAAATAAGATGCTATTTAGTTGTGTTTTCTTTTGGATTAAGAAAGATCGCAGACAGTGGCACTTTGTATTTATTACTCTCAGCACTTGTGTTTTTTTTGGTAATTTTTTTTACTGAAGTGTAGCTATGGAATGAGTCCAATTTTCTTGTGTATATTTTAATGTTAACCCTATTATAGCGATGCAAAATAAATGCACTCGAAAAATCTTTTAAATGCTGTATTGTAAGTTTATTTGAACTCAATGAAAATTATTTTGAAAGAGTTTAAAAATTATAACTCATCATTTAAGGGTCACTTAAGGGCCACTGGCTGATAATTTGGCCAAAAAAAAGTAATTAACACACTTTTTGGAGAAGTAAGAGAAATTAAAAATAACCAATAAGTTGGATTTTTGTATTGTTAGGGCTGAACTAAAATAGTTCCACTTTTTGCAAAAAGTACAAAAGTGAGTAAAACATGTAAATAGACATGATAAACATGTGTTCTACAGAAAACTACTTGCAAAAAAACATAGGAAAATTGTTCTGACAGATAAATTTAATTTTTAAATTTTTGTTGTCTTCAGCTAAGATATTCAATTCTTTGTAATTTGTAATTTTTGCAAAAGAAAATAGGTCAATAACAGAATACATAGATATATATTATTTGAAGAATACCTGATTCTTGTAACTTATTTCTATCTGTGACTTACCCTCTGCATATTTCAAAAAAATATGAAAATATTTTGACGCTCAGTTAAAAAATTACCCTTCCTCAGTTAAAACAAACTTTGCCCTACTAAAATTATGAATTTCTTTGTGGATACAACTACAGTTGCTTTTCTAAACCTAAAACCGCCAATTTGTTTGATTTTTGCGTTGTTTCACTATGATTGCCAAAGATTAAGATGATTGGACTTAAGAAAAATGACAGAGCATCATAACATATATTTTTAAAATTTATTGAAGTGGTAATACCTCTGATAAACAAATTGGAAAATCGATATTTTTTAAACCCCACCCTCGCCAGAGACTGAAAAAAATCTGCCATACTTTGGTTTTCGATACCACGAACACCTACAAGCCCTCATACTCATATTTTGGTTATCCATCCACTCCCAAAATTTGATGTCTGCTCTTGACTATAACATTAACATACTATGGTAGGCAAAAACAAATAGATACAACGAATCTTGAACACAATAAGGAAGAAGCGAATGTTATAGTTCCATACAATTGTTGCAAGATTATACGTTATTTTATCTAAGGCTTTTCCTCTAATGACAGCCAGACACCTTAAAACTATTTAACTAATCGTATCATTATCGTTGTAGTGTCAAAACTAAACTAATTTTTGAATGCTCTTTGGGCAACTATTTAGCATCAATCACAATCAGAAATACCCGTACAGTGTGGACTTGGCTACGTCAAATTTGGCCCCAAACACAAAACGAAAAATAGCCCCAAAAATGTTTGTATATGGGAAACAGCAAAAACAAATAAAAGTTTAAAATTTGTGAATTAGGGCCATTTTGCTTGGTTTTGGGGCATTTTTTCATTCTTAATTCTGGGGTCAAATATAAAAACTTTGATCACAGACCAACGGAAAACTTAGGCACCTGCCAGGCGACTGAGCATAACTCAACGTGAGCGGGACAGAGGACCCATAAATGGAGTTAAAATCATTTAACCGGCGAAGTGGGCCAAGCAAGGTACTTTTAAAGCTATCCCAAACCGACGCAAAACACTTTTTGTACGATTGTAATTTTTCTGCTGTTGTTGCTTCTTACACTTATTTTGGGGGACATTTTTCGTTTGGGGGCATATTTCAATGGGGCCTAATTTCATATTGCCTGCAGGCTTACATATGTGCATCAGCACACGGCACCTTAAAACAAAAAAAAAATAACTTATCCCGAGTTCGCTCTTTGGGGTGTTTAAAATGTGTTTCCTTCAAAATTTCATTTTCAGCTAGTCAAAACCTTTTAGTTTGGTAAATTGAAAGAAAAAACAATAATAATATTTGATGGCGAGTTATTTCGTGGATTTCAATAGTTTGGAGTAACTCAAAACGTCTGTCAGTTAAATTTTCCGACTCAGGGAGTCAAGCCCTATAAATTAAGATGCATTTCAAGAGATTTGTATTGATAATCTAATTGATAAACTAGTAATAACATCCGCGACTTTTATTTCAGCAGTATGGCGTAACTCAAAACGTCCGTCTGTCAGTTACATTTTGTAAGATAATGTAAGTCAAGATATTGGTATCTTTAATCTTTTTGATAAACTAGTAATAACATCCGCGACTTTTTTCGCGCTTTTCAGCAGTTTGGCGTAACTCAAACGCCTTTAACTTATAAAATCACTTTCTTGAGTCAGAACCTTTTAATTGGTAAACATTTGAAGAACCTACCACTAATACACAATTAAGAAATAAATAATAACATCCGCGAATTATATTGTCGCTGTCAGTTGTTTGGGGCCACTCAAACGTCTGTCACTTACATTTTAATTTTTTTTGGGTCAAGACCTTTTGATTGGGATACATTTCAAGTGGTTTCCCTCAAAATCCTATTACTAAAAAATAAAATAAAAAATCCGCGATTTATTTCGCACCTTTCCAGCTGTTGGATGACACTAAAAACTATTTTTTTTATACATTAGTCCTCTGGCAGTCAAGACCTTCCGATTGCGATACATTTTGGTAGCATACATCAATTATCTAAAAATTTCAATAAAAAATCCGCGACTTTAATCGCGTCTGTCGGGGGTTTTGGGGCCACTTAGATGTCTGTCATGTACATATTCGCACTCGGGAGGTCAAGATCTTTCGTTTGTGATACATTTCAAGTGGTTTTTTTTTTGGCAAAAAACGCCAAAAAACGCGTTTTCAGGGACGTCTGTCGGTGGTTTCGGGGCCACTTAGACGTCTGTCACGTACATATTCACACTCAGGGAGTCCATGGCTAAAAGTTGTGATCCATTTCAGGTGGTTTCCCAAAAGCCTAAAAACGCCAAAAAAAAATTGCGTTTTCGGGGACGTCTGTCTGGGTTTTGGGGCCACCTACACGTCTGTCGAAACCAGTTTTGTAATCAGGGAGTTCATGGCATCAAGTTGTATTACATTTGAAATGGTTTTCCACCCGATTTCAATTTTCAGCAAAGTTGTACTTTAGATGCACTTTTACGTGGTAACGGGGCCACTACATGCTGGCAGACGAACGTATTCGTTATCACTTATCACCTTCACTAGGACTACCTATACTATTAAAATCTTTTGGTTTCCCTTCACGACCAAAATCTGCTGCCTGCTCTCGGTCTATAAATAAATCACCAGTTTGATAGACACATTTACAATACAAGAAACATTTGAAAGCCCCATTGGAAAATGCGGCTTTCAAATGTTTTGCTTCACTTTTCGACATGGCTAACCTAACCCACTTTCGTTTATATGAGCAAAAGCTAAAACAGAATGTATCCTTTATTTAACAGCCCTTCATTGCCAAAATTCAGAACCTTAAAATCCTGACTTACTTATTCTTTATAATAATTAAAGAATGCTCTACCTCTCCCATTAGCAGTTAATATTTGAGTGCATGTCTGTTAGTCGCTTTGATTAAAAATGAATCATCTATAATTATTATTATTTTATGTGAAAATTAAAGAATATCACCCTTAGTCATAAAGAAAAAATAGTGCTCCCGTGTTTAAGAAAACTACACCATGGAAGAAGAATTTTCTGGGCTCAAACTAAAGGCAATTGCTTACTGCTCCATTTGAGTTTGGAACATTCTTATTCCGCATGTTGTAGTTTTCCTAAACTCGGGAGCTATAATTAATATTTTTTCTTTATGAATAAGGGTGTATAATATATACATATGTACATAATGAAAAATGAAGCGTTTAAACAAATATTTTTAAGGAATAATAACTATAACAATAGAAGAAAAAAAAAAACAATTATTATACATAACACATACGTATGTATTTATTTGTTTAAAAAAAAACTATTTTTTTTAATTACAGATTTACAAACAAAAAAAAACAAATGTTTTACATTTGTTGATATTCTCTTGCCGTATATGAAGGTGTTTATCGTTTCCGAAAACCGTGTTTGGGTGTGTTCGGTTGAAAGAGATTGGCTTTCATTCGATTAAAAACAAAGTAGGTAATAAACGAATTAAGAGTCGAGTTTATCCTAAAATCGAGTTTATCCCATACAAACAAAATCGAGTTTAAGGTAGATTTGACTCTTAATTCTTTTATTGCTAAGGGCCAAATTCTTTTGAGGAAATGGTGAATAGCACAAATAATTTGTTTGAAGTGTGCGGCTCATAAACTTAAGGGCCGTTTATTAGTGGTCCGGGAATAATCGCGTTGCCCTGTATCCTTGAGTAAGTGAAGGCCTTGCATCCTGACTAGGACAGACGATGAGAAAATGTTATAGTTATACATAATTCCGTAACTCTATACATCCTTTGACTTGTTTTGTACTTCTTGCATGTGTCGCGTGCGTCACCCATTGGGGCCGATGGGCACCCATTGGGGCCGATGGGCTCTTAGGGATATGGGGGCCTTTTATCGAAAGTTTATTGGACATTTATTGAGGTTATGACACAAAGCTTCGTAAAATATTCAATTTTATTGTAAAATTAAGTTAATGTTTATGATGTTGTGTCAAGTGGACAAGTTTTTGAAGAAAAATTTCAAAGTCATAGTTTATAAACAATATTTTTGTATAGCTGCCGTTTGGTAAAAATATTGGAAACATGTTTTAACATTTCCCTTAAAGATATGTACACAATTAATTTAATTCAACCGGGTTTCATCACATTTCTTTAAAGAACACTTGCATACGAAGTAAATGCATTGTTTTCGATAGAACAAAGATTATTCTCAGCAACTAATGATAGCATACAACATAGCAAATTTGAATTCAGTTTTGCAAACTTCAATATATCGGGTTTTTCAATAAGAGCGCTGCAAAAATTTTTTTTAAATAAAATGAAAACGGTTATGGATATCAATGAAATTCTTTATTCTTGTGAAAGTACGTTTGATGCCAATATGTATGGAACTCAATTTCTTTTGCATGGCCACCACGGGCACGCTTGCAGAAGTCCAGACGCTGAACCCAATTTTCGACGGTTTTCAAGCATAATACAACTGCAATTTCACGTTCGATATTCGTACGAAGTTCATCAATCGTCGCTGGCTTGTTGGGATAGACCATAGACTTGACGTAGCCCCACAGGAAATAGTCTAACGGCGTCAAATCGCACGACCGCGGCGGCCAAGCGACTGGAACATTTCGTGAGATAACACGTTCTCCAAACTTGGTTTCCAATAAATTGATTGTGACATTCGCTGTGTGGCTTGTGGCGCCGTCCTGTTGGAACCATATGTCCTCCGAGTCCATATCATCCAATTGGGGCTAAAAATATTCGGTTATCATTGAACGGTAGCGATCCCCATTCACAGTAACGTGCCGGTCTTGACCATCACGGAAGAAGTACGACCCAATGACGCCGCCCGGCCTATAAACCACACCAAACCGTAATTTTGTCGGGATGCAATGATGACTCATGGAGTATGTGTGGATTGCTGCCTGACCAATACCGCATATTTTGTTTATTGACGAAGCCATTCAGCCAGAAATGAGCCTTATCACTGAAGATGCTTTTTCGATAAAAATCCGAATCATTTTCAAGTTGTTGCTCAGCCCAATTCACGAACATACGACGCTTCTGGTGATCAAGCGGCTTCAGTTCAATTCAGCTTCAGCATCAATTTAATCTTGTAAGGATGTAGGCCAAGATCTTTTCGCAAAATTCGCCACAACGACGTCACAGAGATGCCCAACGCTTGAGAACGACGTGTGAGAGACACATTTGGGCTTTCTGCAACTGTAGCCTCAGCGGCAGCAATATTCTCGATACAACGGGCACTTCTTTGTCTCACTAGCACGGAAACATTCTGTATTGTGCCTGTGGATTCAAATGTTTCCACTAGACGCTCAATTGTTGATCTGCTAGGACGATTATGACGACCATAAATTGGACGTAGCGCTCTTAACGTTGAGGCCACTGACTCCGATCGTTGTTGCCTCGTATTTCTTTTTATCATAAAATGGCAAACCTTACTGAAGAGAAATGTCAAAAGAACGGCAAGAAATATGGCGTCGTTTGCTGTCCCTGTTGCTCTACTTTTGTAGCGTCGCTGTTGAAAAACCCTTTATTTTCCACAAATCCCTTCAAAGACTTAAATAGAATTTGATTAACCTTCACCGTAAGTAAAAAAAAATTATACAAAAAAATGCATTATGGTATTTTAGTAAATCTTTCGCTGTTTTACAAATAACTATTGATTTATGATTGTACCTATGTGTTTTTGGCAGATAAATAAACATTCAATATTTCTTTAAGATTTCCCCCTTAATTTTGGGGCCCTGGCCGTCAGGGTCCATGCCTGAGGATCCCACAGCGGCGGGCGTGGCGCGTCGCGTCGCTGAGAACGTATGAAGCGCTTGTGAAGGGGGTTCCAACAAAAAAATCTAATAGGAACAACTGTTCTTTTGTTCTTTCGTTGACAAAATAACAAAATATTGCGCGAGAGTAAATAAATGCTCGTGTTATCTTTTTTTTATTATTATTATTTTTAAAATGATCTAATATGTACGTACAATGTACATTAGGTATGTACATATGGATGTTTATGTGTATGTACCTGAAAAAACAATTTGTTATAGATTCAATTTGTGTATCGTTAATATTGACATACATATATAGTTCCAAATATTTGATAATGTTTGAGTGATTTTGTTTTCCAGAAACAAATTTTTAAAAACAATTAAATTTTTTTAAATCAGTTTGTTAGTGCGAAATCCCATCAATAAATTAATGTTCTGTAATTGATGTAACATCCAAGTACCTAAGGTGTATTTAAAGGTGCCGTGACATTTTGCCATGCGTCATGTGGCAATATTTCAAAATATGACCATATGAAACATTGTGCAAGTGTCAAATGGTCCTATTCGAAAATATGGCCACTTGACGTCATATGGCCATATTTCCATGTGACTTTTGGACATATGGTTTAATGTTTGAATACCCACTTATGTGGGTCAAAACTCAATAAATAAATTGTGAACATTTGACCCTCCCTGATGTAGAGCCATAATGGCCATATTGTTGGAATATGGACCTTTGACGCTTTCACAATGTGTCACATGGCAATAGATATTTCAAAATATGGCCATATGATACATGTTCAAATGTCACATTACCGTATTTAAAGTGTAATTAGGTACATAAGGTTAACTCACATTTATTATTTCTGCCAAAAGCTAGAGATAAAGTAAAACGTCTTTGTTAGTTCAAATAAGAGAAAAAAACTGAAAATACTCTTAAGTGCTGACATAGTTTTCGTAAAATGTAGTTGATTTTCGTCAAAATTTACGATAATCAGCAGTTCACTTCATGAATCAACTTTTGATCAATTTTATTTGATTTGCGAATTATAAGGTACCTAATTCAGCATTGTTTGAATCTAAATATTAGAACTGGCAACTCCTGCATAAATGTGATTTAATAATTTTGAAATCTCAGTAAAAATATTGAAATTCTGAAAATTTGTAGCTATAGTTCAAGTTCTTTTCAGTTACTGCCCATAAATTAAGAGGGTGCAAAAGCCATCCGAAATTCACTATGTTTCATGTTTTGACCTCAACTATCTTCAGTAAAAGGAACAACCTAATAAAAAAAGGTTAAAACGGGGAAAGCGTTTTTAAAAAATAATAAGGTAAATGCTTTCAGGAAAAACAACACCTAAATTGCATACGTAGAAAATACGCAAATAAATATGTTTCGGGAAAGGGAAACATTTTTTTTTATAATTAATAGCTTTCTCAAAAACTAAGATAGATAAACCACAATGATGATTGTAAGTATTCGACACATTTTAAAAATTGATAAGATAATTGAATATGAAAAATAAATTTCCTCCATTAAAGTGGCAGGTGCTAGCGTAACGACTACAATTATTGGCACCCCAAATTTTTGACCCAACTATTGGCACCTTATGATTCAACAGTTATTTTCTCAATAACTCTTTGTCCGAATAATTCAATTTATTTTTTTATTTTGAATTCCGTGTTTTAAGTTTAAATGCATTTGTTTTTAACTCTATTTTATAAGTGAAAGTAAAAACGCATTGAAAAAAATAAAAAATCTTCGAAATTTCCATTGTTTTGGTTAAGGACATATAATTTTGTAAGTGGTTTTTTAACTGCTTACTTTTACATTTTTTAATAATTTCTTTTTTTATTTATTAATGATACATTAAAAAAGTAAAAACAGTAAAAAAAACTATATAAACTATAACTTGTTAAAAAAGTTATTGTTTTATTAATAAAAAGGGTGCCAATAATTAGACCCAAAAAAACTAGGGTTCAATTATTGGCAGGGGTTGCCATAATTACATCGTATGCAGCTACAATAATTGGCACTGCCAATAATTATACTTTTATGGGTGCCAATAGTTGTATAACTCAACCTTTATTGATTTCAGTTTGAACAAACTGCTGGATTACTATATTAAATGTTTAAAAGCATTCAGTGTAACGTTTCTTCCAAATTCTTCTTGTAAGGTTTGTTTGAAAAAAAAGACAGCAGCGTCTTAAATGCTATAATATTGGTTGACGAGAAATTCAGTTTGCCATTTAAAAAGTACATATATTTTACTTAATTTAATTTACTTAATCTGCAATCAATTGAAAACTAAAATTGGTTTATTTCCATTAATAAAAATATGTAGGTACCTACTATATGGAAGTAATTATTCAATTATTTCAATTAATTGAATTTTCAATAATAAGTTAAAAACTAATTTTGGTCCCTTACTTTAAAAAATATAATTTATTTAGCAATATTTCCCCACCCTTCAACTTTTGTTATGCCGATAGCGGGTTTTCCGCAATTTGTTTTGACTTTGATATCATTTTTTTATGTTATTAAGTATCTCTTTTTTCATTCCTTATGAAACTCCAATTCGTCCTCTAAACAACAACTAATATGTTGACAAAAAATAATTTTAAATTATCAACAAAATAAAACGAAAAAAAGGAAATTCAGAAAAGTTTGAAAATTTGCTTAAACGGAATAATAACTACGTCTAAGCTACTAAGTGCTTAAAAGATCCAAGGTTTATATGAAAAAGTAAAGTAAACTGTTAAGAATCCTTTTTTATCCAACATTAAAATTTTTAATTTTAATAATATTAAATGCATTTTTTTGCTAAAAAAATAAAAGATAGTCTAAATATTACAAATTGAGCTTTAATAAAAAAAAATACAGACAAAACGGCTTTAAATTATTAATTGTGTCGCACGGTGAGAAAAAACTACTAACTGTTCTTGTTTAAAAACAAACATTCAAGAATCGTCTGCAGTTGGATGGATAGTTGGATGGTTTCAAGACTGAAATTCGTAAAATAAATGCTGGTAACCCCCAAGGCCCTCCGAGTTTGTTTTCTCATTTTTATAAATGATCTTTTTTCCGAAACCACTAATCAACTTAACTGCTTTGCTGATGACAGCACCCTCAGCTTGTCATATTCGTTTCCTGAATAAATTCCTTGTTATTCGAATGTGGAACTGCAATTGAATATTGCTAAAAATGCGAACAAATGCTTAGGTTCCCTGAGACGATATAAAAATATTTTTTCCCCCGCTGATCTGGCCACAATTTATAAGGCCTAGCTACATACGTCCTTAACAATTCTCATATCTGGTCTAGTGCATCAAAAACATCTTTGCACCTATACAAGACAGAATCCAGAATAGAGCTTTAAAGCTGATACGTGACAGAGCAATTTCCGAAACAATTGTTTCGTTGGAACATCGTCGGAACGTCTCTTGCCTATCACTGTTTTGTAGTTACTTTTTTGAACAATGTTCTAGCGAAATAGCGAGTCATTCCCCGCATACAAAACTTTCACTTTCAATGCTCATCAGTATACTCTTGAGTCAAAATTCGAAGGTACAGCTAAGTACAGAGATTCATTCTTTAGCCGTACAACACGAATGTGGTATTCCTTAACCGACTATATTTTTCTTCCTCATTTCAATGTCCAAAAATTTAGGACGAATGTTCTTCGGTTTCTCGTACTCAATCCTCCCACTGTTTCCTAAATGCTCGCACTGTGTTAAACCAACATTTAAAGGGTAGTCATAATCCCTTGAGTGCACGTTAATTTATAAAAATAAAAAAGTTGTACGAAGTTGAACCCAGTTACAATAAACGAGAAAATTAACTCTTAATTTTTTCGACTTTAAATAACCTCAAAAAGCCATAATTTTCGTCTAGGCCGGTGACTGTGGGACACCTTGTATATTTATTTATTAATTAATCGATACTATATTTATTTATTGTTTTTTACATAAAATAAAGTGTCTTAAATCATAAAAATGATATTAAAAAACATTGATTAAAACATCATGTCCTTTATTTTAAAGAGTGCCAATAATTTTAGGGCCTAGGTACCAATAATTATATCAGGGTGCCAATAATTGTAGTTTTTGGAAAGCTTCTTTAAATTGGCATTATAAATATATTTTGAATAATTAAATCTTTAATTATAAAACTTAATCAACGCGGAATTTAATAAAGTATACTCAAGTATACAACATACTCAAATTACTCTACAAATAAAAATGTTACAGTTGATCAAAGTTGAAATTTCCTACTTTTGAAAAAAAAAAAAAAAAAAAAAAAATTAGAAAACTAAATACCATACTTAAGTTTTTTGAATCCATTCTTCAGTTTTATTTTTTAATTTAGTTGATTGAGACTTGTTTTTAGACTCAAAAAATCAAAATGAGTTTTATTTTAATTTTTATTTAATATTTTTGTGAACTGATCTTTTTATTCAGTCTTAAAATTGAATTCAAAAACTTATCGTTAAAGCAACTTGATTAAAAATTAATTTCGAACTTGTAAGACTCGTTTCACACACATTCGGTTTCATTCGGTTCGGTCTCTATTCGGTTTGTATTCGGCTGTGCCTGATATGTGTGAAACGATAAAACAGTGCTCTACGGTTTCTATTAGGTTTTTATTTTTGCCATTTTATCGTTTCACACATATCAGGCACAGCCGAATACAAACCGAATAGAGACCGAACCGAATGAAACCGAATGTGTATGAAACGAGCCTTACAAAACAAAGATACTTGAAACAAGAACAAGGTTTTAAATTTGTACCTATTTTATTTTCAATAATTAAATTTTGATTACCTATACCTTAAATGGCTTTGAAATATTTCTTGTAATTTTAAAACTTAAATTGTGTACATTACGTATCTTATTTATATATTAGAATATTTATATACATATGTATGATTACATGTTATGAAAAAATATAATGTTTAATCCAATGTATGGGCTTTATGGTTTGACATTTTTTTTTTTTAATATCCAGAAGAAGGAATAATTGTTATGTATATTTAGAAACAAATTAACACATCAGGTACAATTTAAATGACAAACCTATTTTACATCCTTGTTACAAACATTCCTATCAATCGGTGTTTTGATTTCAATAATTTCGTCAGCTGATTTCTTATATGATTCAGAAACATTTTTCGTCTGCTCGTAACTGAGATCTGTTTTATTTAACAAAAATTCTTCATGGTCCCAAAGTTGGGTGTCGGTAGTCCCGAAGAAAATGTACACTAAATTCCCGAAAAACAACACCAAAGCAGTTATAGAAAATACAATTTGCCATTCTGATCGGTCGGTCTGAAATAAATTTAATAGTTGTTTAAAATATTATCGACAATAAGAAAATACCAAATTGCATTATTTATTTACCCCATCACCAACAATTACACCAACGACCAGTGGAGTCACCATATAAACTGCACTCAATGCGGTATTAATAATTCCAATAAGAGTCGCTGCATGGTTTGGTGACAAGTCGATGGCATTCAATGCAGCTCCGATGGTATCTCCTCCGTTGATTCCAACAGTCATTGTCATAAGCGTAACTGCCAGGGTTTTATGACTTTCACCTAAAAATCCAACTCCAATAAGCAGGGCGGCTGGAATCCACATGGAGATGGAGTTAATAGTTCTTCGAAGTGTTGTCAGAGGCATGCCAAATTTATTCATCAGAATATCAGCCGCAATAAGGTAAATGTAGGTCATGACAAACATAACCAAATACGGAAGTGCCGAAAACAGTGAGTTACTGGTTAGATCCATGCGCAAAACACCCTGTAAATAGGATGGAATCTCGCCTTGTATTGTCTTGAAGCCCCAAGCTTGGGCACTCTGAGCAACTACGAGTGCAAAGAACGGAACCGAAGTAAGCAAAGCTCTCCAGGGTGTAGGAATTTTCTTCTGCTCATGATCGATTTTCTGTTGTGAAGAGAGAATAAATTCTTTCTCTTCGGAACTAATAAACCTGGAAATGTTGGGATCATTGTCAGCAAACACGCACCACACAGCACACCATGCTAAGCTCAAACCCCCAGAAACGTACGATATACCCGGCCAACCCCAGGCTGATTGGGCTATAAATCCCGGCACTCCCATTGCTATAATGGTTCCCATTTCAATTCCTGTATGCGCGAATGCTCCTAAGCGATTTCGTTCCTCAATCGGTGACCATTTGGCTATGTGCTCGTGAATGCAGGGTGTGAAAAAGCCTTGAAACATTCCCTGAACCATAGTTATGGCAGCATAAATTTGCCAACCACCCAGAGGTATGCAAACTGGCGTAATCAAACTAAAAACTGCTGATCCCAAAGTAGAGATAAACATTATGATCTTCGCTCCGAACTTATGGCACAAGAAGCTTCCTGGAACTTGTGTCAGAATCAAGCCCCAATAGAAGCTACTTTGGATGTAGGACTTCTGTTTCTTATCCCAATCGTATTCCTATTTATTTGAACATTTTCAATTAATTTTTGGCAGACATAGCTGTTTGTAAATTACTATTGCATGAATACTCACAGGAAATGCTGGGTTTGTTGTCGCTGCATTTGTCATTGCTACTACTGCTACCGAAGTATTTAGCCTGTCGATGAAATTGACTACGAAGCAAAGGAAAAGCATCAACGCCTGAATGTGTCGTACTCCCAAAACAGGACCTGAAAAAAGAACAATAAATTGATAAATAAATTGATTACCTTCTTGATTAGCATAAAATTACAAAATTATCCATAAACAATCAGATTCCAAATCTAGCTAGATGGAAAAAGAAGGTGCCAATGATATAATATTATATATGACTATGTAATGGTTTGAATAAAGGAAATTCTAAAATTAAGGTAAAGCCTGGAAATTGTCCGTAACATTGGTGAAATTCCAATATAATTTACTGTCAACATTAATTAAAAACTTATTTAAAACTATACCTTGGGGCTGTGGTGGCCCAGTTTGTGGGTTCCAAACATTTAACCTCATCTACAACTCTGATGATCCGCTCAGGAGCAGACCTTACTAATTTGCTCTTACTTGGGTAAGGTCTGTAAGAACTGGTCTAAGGATCAATTTGTTGAATTGTTTTTCTTTCTAATACAATAAATTGTTGCTAAAATGGGCTATTACATTATAGGGTGGTTTTCGTTTCCGTCATTCTCATGGAAAATAAGTTAAAAATTTTAGTTTGTGCTGTCTCTCAAAATGAAACTACATACAATTACCTACAAAATTTTAACTTATTAATATTTTTTCTCCGACGGACAGTTTGGGTTCCATTCCTAGTTGAAATTCGGTTTGTCCTTAGCTAATGGGACACAATTTGTGGGTGATGATTTTTGGTTACTTTTGAAACAAGAGCACCAAAAATACAAACTCGTCACGAATCACACGATGTAAATGTTGCCTAAATGCTTAAATTCTGAGATAGCTCTATCCAACATAATTGAACTTAAAAAACTTCCAGTGGTATTTACAAACTCTTTCAAAGTTTTGAATAACCAATCTTTATGATAATCTAAGAGCTGTCTTACTTAAGCCCGGTTATATACAAGCATAAATGGGTTTTTCGTTATTGTTTTTTTTTTCAACTTTCTCATTTTGTTGGTAGCTTGTGC
Source organism: Melangyna quadrimaculata (assembly GCA_949320155.1). Taxonomy (NCBI): domain Eukaryota; kingdom Metazoa; phylum Arthropoda; class Insecta; order Diptera; family Syrphidae; genus Melangyna; species Melangyna quadrimaculata. The sequence continues at coordinate 4,174,239 of OX439485.1, read as the reverse complement.
TTGTTTCGGTAATTTCGTAGTTTAATTTTTGCCTTTATTTTTATTCGCAAACTACAACCCTAAATGTTGCTTATTTCAAATTCACTGGCATATTTTTATTTGGTCTTATTAAAATTATTGTTTTCTTATCGAATTTTAGTTTCAAACCATCTTTGAAAATTGCTATTATCCCCGTTTTTTTTTGCTACTTTCCAAGCCGTATTACTTTTACATAAAGCTAATAATTATTAATTACGGTTTTTAATTCCAAATAACATGCTTATCAATTTGGTCGAAGGAAACGAACTTCTCAACTTTGCACTGGAATCGAAACTTCGTCCGAAACACTCAAACACAGAACACATTTTGTATTAAAAAACAAAAAAAATACATGTGTATATAGTAAAAATTCATTTATATAGACAAAAATTACAGTGATTTTTACACAAATTAAAACCACACTGCATTGTGGAAGCTTTTCTTCGTTATAGACGTATAAGAATTTTTGTTTAGCAAGTATAGTTCCCCTCGAATTTTCTTTTTAAAATATATAAATACCAAAATGTCCTGAGGTTTGTGTTTAGAGAACAAAACATCATTTTATTTGAAATTTGTATATTGAAATTCTGTTTAGTTGCGAAGAAACGCCTCTATGTTTAAAATTAAATTTCACCACTTATTTCTCATCATATTTATTTATCATATTATACCTTTCTGTAATATTTTTTCAGTCATTTTAAACTGTTCTTTTAATAATATTGTTAATTAATTGACATTTCAACTAGGTATTTAAAAAACAATCACGTCCTTATATACATATATTCTCGTGAATGAATTTCAAACTTCTTGTTGTCTTAAAGGCTTTCTATAAACTAATCAGAATTATTCCATTATAGTCTCTCTAAGCTGTTAATTATTTAAATGGTAGTGTACTTCAAAGTCGCGTGTTTATTCGGCGACAAAACTATAGTATAGTAACCATTTATTTGTAAATTTACAAAACATTTTATAATAAATTCATAGTTTTCATCACCATAATTATTTAATTGATCACAAAAATCGAAGTGAATAGATCATCCTCGCGTAGAAGTTAACATAAGGTGTTCCAGCTGAAAACATTAGGTGTGTTTTATTGTAAAAGCCATCCAGAGTTTAGTACGATTTTACATGCATTACAAATACAACATCGCCAGTAGCTCTACAGCCGATAAGAAGCTAAAGTACAATCCTACGGTGGATAGCTTTTTGGCGTTTATTCGAGCCTCTATTCTACTTTAGCTTCTGATAGATAGATAGATATTTTTTAAATATATAATCAATATTTGGTTTACATATTTTGTCTTTAGCACGGCTTGTACAGAGATATGAGAATTATTTTATGTCTTGATACTGGAAAATATTATTTTAAATAAATTTGCAATATAATGAAAAGAAATTTAATTTGATTTGAAGGAAAACTATTAGCAAAAACCTTCATGTAAGAGAAAAATTAAAAAGAATAATAATGAACAAGAGGCTTATATAATAATATCACAGGATTCAAAAGTTAATGAAATTTATTAATAAATGTTTATAATAAATAGATATGATTATATTTATGAATACAGCAATTTCTTAATTAACAAAAATAAATAAATAAATAAATAAGTAAATAAATAAATAAATAAATAAACAAATAAATAAATAAATAAAACAAAAATAAACTAATAAAAAAATATGTACTAACGATTGAATGAACAGTTTTAGCTTCTTATCGGCTGTTGAGCTACTAGCGATGTTGTATTTGTAATGCATGTAAAATCGTACAATACTATGAATGGCTTTTGCAATAAAACACGCCTATTGATAAGCTTATTTAAAAAAAAAACTTTTAAAGTGATAATGTTAATTTATTTATATTCTACAAAACTAACTATGCAACCTTATCCCTTATCTTCAATCAATTTTTATAGATTAAAACAAGTAATTTAAAATTAAAAAGCTTATTGTGTTCACTATTAGTACACCCTGTAGTACCTATATGATTAGGAAAAAAAAACAACTGTTCTGAAATACTTTTGAATACATTAAATTTTCAAACTGAAGAATTTTACTTTACCTATTACAAAAAAAAAAAACCTGTAGAACCTTTTAATTGTATGCATACAAATAACACCTTTTTTATTTTACATAACATAAACGGTAAGTTTAAAGAATACGTTAACATTACCAATGTATTATACCTAGTTATTCTCAATATTTTATTTAGTTTTTTTTTTTTTTAATTAGTGATGTAAGCTTTGTCATTATTCAGGTTTTCGACAAGTAATCCAATTAGTTGGAAGTTATTTGCTGATTTTTTTTTTTGAATTCATGCAAAACCTGAAGAGGAGGAAGAATCAGTTTTTTTTCATCTTCTCTGCACATGCCCTGCCCTATCTAAAAGACGTAGGCTCCATCTCGGAGACTTCTTCTTCAATGATCCTAGTGATCTGACAAACATAGACATAAGCAGTCTCGCACGCTTCATTAGAAGCTCCAACTGGTTTTAACGAGCGGGAAGAAAATCTCTCTAGATTCACGTGGTATCACAACGGACCATCTTATGGTCTAAGTGTGTCAGTCCCTTGCTGGCAGCCACTTCAACCTAACCTAACCTATGCAAAACCTACGTTATTTAAAATAAAATTTCTACAAAATATTACGCTTCGAAATTCACAATTTTACATTCTGTAAGAGCGAAGTGGCAAGTAATGTCAGACTCTTTTACATAAACTTCAGTCTTCTTTGTTTATCAGAAAAACAATAAATTGGTCTTATGAAATACATCCAGTCAAGTTGTAGTAAAATTATTATTTTGGAGGAATTTTAATGAGTAATTATGTTGGTACCTTTCTTAAAGAAAACAAACGCTTTGACACACATTTACAATTTACAAATTACACATGTGCAGTCGAAATAACAATATGTACCTACCTAGGTACTCTTCAGTTCGTAGACATTGGACACTTTACAATGATTATCAGTCAATTTTTTGAAAATAAGAAGTTCTCATTTCTGAATTCCCTTGTTTCTGAGTTATAATGTATTAAAGCATTTTTATAGAGACCTATACTTGTCCCTAAATACATACGCTCTTAAATATTTTATTTGTTTCATTTTTTTTTATCACCAAATGTGGTCACTATAGCAGCTGCAAAAGCCTCCTATTGACACTTAAGTTTAATTTAAAAATGTCTTCTCTAAGTATTTGGTATAAACATTGTAAGCTTTATGACTCCTGGTCTTGATTCTATTTATCCCATAATCGGTGAGCAAAAAGATGTTCACTAATAGTTCTTAATGAACCGCTTACGCCAGAATTGCCACTTTACTTCAATTGAAGTAAATCTACTTCAATTTATCTGCTCCCTACTTATCAAATTCTTAATGTCTTCTTCCCTTTAAAAATTCCTAAATTTAATCAGCTTTAAATTTAATTAGAATTATTATAAATCTACTTTTAAAAAAGCCAATTTAGAATTTTTGTCCACACTTGCATGTATACATCTCAGTTCTTTTTTCTGTGTAATTTACAAAAATAAATAAAATGAGTGAAATAATACGAAAAGATTAAGTTAAAAATTGCACGAATTTACAAAAAATTCCCCTAGAACAATAAAATTTACAGTATCTTTTTGCTGTGATTTTTATAAGAGTCGGTAAACATCGACCAAAATTTGTGTCTTAGTAGGTTATAACAGACTGACTGCAGAGCCCACAGTTATATCTGGGCAAAACACAATTATTTCTGGAGTTCAGGCCACTAACTTGTACTTTTTAAATGAATTGTATTCATTCCCTCCACTTAAAACCGAAGTAATTTTAATATTTAAAAATTTAAATTTCTTCATCTTTATTATGGTAAAGTGGTAACTGTACTTACCCTACCTACATACATACATACCTACTTGTCCCAACAAATCGGTATATCCTAGTTCATAGTTCGTATTTTTATAACATTTTAACGACATACAATACCCACAACTGGTGTTATGCAGTAGCGGATCTAGGATTTGATTGTGGGGGGGGGGGGGCTTGGAGTTTGGAGATCTAGTTTGTACATATGAAGTTATATAACAGAAAACGAATTTTGACATTATCACTTTCCTTCTTTAATAATAGCCGTGTTTTTGTGCCTTTATATCCGCTCTTATAAATATCCGCGCCTTAAAATATTTTCAATATAAAGAAGAATAACAAGTTTTTGGAATTGATATGTGTTAAACATGGAATTATTTTTAAGCAGAGCTAGAAGCCAATATAAAGGGTCAGTAAAACATGGCAGTATAACTAATTTTATAACTTACATTTTTAGACAAATTCTTTTATTTACATTGCTTCGTAATAATTGATTAGGTAGTAGTACCTACATTATGTAAGTGTTTGTTTAAATTAGCTGTAGGTTGCTTTGAACTTCACATTTTTGATTAAATTTCAAAACTGTTTGTAATTGGGTAGTTCAGAAAAATTATATTTAAGTGGTCTTACTGGCAAAAACTCATGGTGCTCTGGCAGTGACACTCCTCTGAGATCTTATTTTCCTGTACTATAGCCAAACAACGAGTAGAGTACCTACTTGTTTTGTTCAAACTGCTAATGGAAAGCACAGAAAATAATATTTTGCGGATCGAAAAATTAATATTAAAACTTCAAATCATTTATTCTGGCGTAAGAAACAGCTGCTGTAAAAAATAACCTTCACGGCCCAATTCTGCAAGTGTGAATGAATTTTTGTGTACCTATACCTATAGTTTTTATTCCTGCTCAATAAATGTGTCGATAAACTTGCACGTCACTTTAGAGTCTATAGGGATGGTAAATATTCATGTCCATTGTCCACCTGCAAGATTTTTCTGAGTTCACAGAGTTTCTCACGCTTTTTGAATTAGGCTCCTTCACTACAGAATTGCTTGGTCTAAAAATATTTTGTATGTACAATTGCCTTGGACCTTTGAAATTTTGAAAACTTGGTCCCAAAATTATCTTACCCCAGCCAAAGCCGTAAGAAGCAATTTGCTGTTGTATTAAACATTTACACTAAGCTCTACACCCAGTTGCTCTCCACTTGTTTTAGCCTCAATTGCGTTTCTTTCGTCAACTTAGCTAAGTCTTAAGTGTAAAAAGTTGTTGAATTTGACATGTTTATGTTAAGCCCCGACCACGTTTTTTTTTAAATTATATCTTCAAGCTTAGGTCCCAACTTCGAACTGACAGTCCCTAGAATTAAGCCCTCTGGAATAACGTTTGTTTTTAGGGAGTTATTTGTTTAACCCTGACTACGTTTTTTGTCCAATATTCTCAGACCATATTAAGCACAAGCTGTCATTGCATGAAACATGTCCATTATTCATAGCCCCCCACTTGCTTTTTGTCGAATTCGCTTCAGGCTTTGGCTAAGGGCTTAAGGCTTAGGAACAAATTACAACATGTAAATTGTTCAGACCCAACCACGTTATTTTGTCCATCAAATTTCACACCTTAACAATATTTTAGACGAAAATAAAACTCCACCCGTTGTAAAACTTTGCTTTCTTTATATCAAATTATTTTAGTAATCGGCTGTGGGGGGGGCTTTAGCCCCTATAGCCACCCCCTGGATCCGCCACTGGTGTTATGCATTTAATTAAAATAAAAACGAAGATTCACGTCGCTCGTACAGCAGACGCTCGGTGTTCGGCAACATGCTTATGCTTTATTATTAGGTATTAAATATTCAATAACTACTTCTTAACTCGTTTAATTTTAGATATCATCAATTATATTGCACATGAAAACATTTTTATCAGTTAACAAATTTAATGAACAGTGAATGCAAACAAACAGATAAATAAGAAAGAATAACATTTAAGTTGATTTATTGGGTAAGGTGTATAGCTTATATGGTAATTGAATTATAGTTTTAATATGAATAATATGCACGACTTTATCGCACACGTTCTTTTGGGTTAGTTACTTCTTCTAATGTGAAAAGTAACTTAAAGATGTACCGACCTATGTTTTATATTCATAAAATTGCGATGTTATAAAAAAAGTATAAAAAAAACTAAAAGTAAACTCAGCTTTCCCACAAATAATTTAAACATTACATTCGACAAATTAAAAAAAAAAAAACCGAGCTCGTGGTATAGCCGCTACAGCTACCCGTTCCAGATTAGTTTTTAATATTTATTTATTTGAAGAATCACTGTCCATTGAGAATAAATTCTTATAAGAGTACATATGTATTATAACATTGAATTGTATTTAAAATATGATTTATTAATTATTATTTAACAAAAATTGTTTGAAAAGAAGATCAAAGGTATTAATTAAAGATTAGCTTAATAAAACATCCAAATGAGTAGCGAATACAACTGATATACAAAATAAAGTAGAGGACCATTACTTAATTGAACTTGACTTTAAATTTTGTAGATCTAAAGGGGAATATTCATAGTCGCAGATAGACCCAGGTTTAACTAAACTACAATTTAAGACAATTTTGGCTCAACGAATACAGACCGATTTAAATTACAAATTGTTGATTTTATATTTTTATAAGATAATAAACTTGCTATACTACACAAATAGCTTCAAATATTTTGAAATTATAAACTTAAAAAAATAGAATCAGCGTCCGGAAATTTTACAAAACCTATGGGCAAATTCCTAAACGCATAACTTGCAAAGCATAATACATGCCAAGCATATGTAAAAAGCGAGTTGAAATGTTAAAAGAATTTTTGCGTAGCATGTATATGACGTTTCGGAACGGACATTTGCGTTGTTCGTCTTGTCTTCTTTTTTCTTCATTTTTAAGATGTTGCATTTTTAGTTGATGTTCAGCCTTTTTGTCTTCCAATTCATTTCTTGCAATTTCAATTTGCAGTTTTACTAACTCCATTCTTGAGTCTCCCAACGCGTAAAATTTTGACTTGATTTTTTGGTTGCTTGGCAACTTTTTTGGTTTGCGAAGAAAGGGATCTGCTTTTTTCTTTAATGACGTTGGGTTCCATGTTTTCCAGTTATTCTTTTCTTCTTGACTACCTAGGACAGAAAGTTAAAAATAAAATAAAAATAATTTCGTGATTTTTTTTCTAAACTTAAAGCTGGAGTTGCTGTAGACATTTCTTTTTATAATTCTGCTTCAACTGCCTGTATGGGTACTGCGTCATTAGGAATAGTTTGAACTAACAAATGAACAATGAAAAATAAATATGTATGTATGTATATTAGGGTGGCGCTTATTTTGGCAAAGTTGGAATTTCTTTCGGGACCCCTCCCCCCTAAAAGTGATCAAGGTAATAAAATAAAAATCTGTGCAAAAACAAAAAATATATCCAGAATTTTAAACATTTTTCTAACCATGTAAAAATCGAAATAAAAATGAGAACATTGTTGTTTTTTTGCTAAATTTGCTCATTTTTATTTCGATTTTTACCTGGTTAGAAAAATGTTTAAAATTCTGGATATATTTTTTGTTTTTGCACAGATTTTTATTTTATTACCTTGATCACTTTTAGGGGGGAGGGGTCCCGAAAGAAACTACAACTTTGCCAAAATAAGCGCCACCCTAATATACATACATACATATTTATTTTTCATTGTTCATTTGTTAGTTCAAACTATTCCTAATGACCCAATACCCATACAGGCAGTTGAAGCAGAATTATAAAAAGAAATGTCTACAGCAACTCCAGCTTTAAGTTTAGAAAAAAAATCATGAAATTATTTTTATTTTATTTTCAACTTTCTGTCCTAGGTAGTCAAGAAGAAAAGAATAACTGGAAAACATGGAACCCAACGTCATTAAAGAAAAAAGCAGATCCCTTTCTTCGCAAACCAAAAAAGTTGCCAAGCAACCAAAAAATCAAGTCAAAATTTGACGCGTTGGGAGACTCAAGAATGGAGTTAGTAAAACTGCAAATTGAAATTGCAAGAAATGACAAAAAGGCTGAACATCAACTAAAAATGCAACATCTTAAAAATGAAGAAAAAAGAAGACAAGACGAAAATATGCTGAGGATGGAAAAAAATAAGAGAAAACCATTAAATGCTTTTTTAAAGTTCCCATAATTTTCATAATTTCTTTTTTTTTTTGTTTATTTGTTTAAATTCGTTTTCACAATACTCAATAAAAGAATGGTTGAATTAATTTCTCTTGTTTAATAAATTTTATGAAGAGCCTTCATATAAGGATGCAAAATATTCCAAAAGCATGTCTCTTGTTCTGCTTTGGGAAGACGTAGGATTTGATTGCTTTTCTGGAACTAGTTCCTCAATCTCTGCAATTACTTCAGGGTCTTACGGAGGTTCTTCATTTTTATCGATAGCCATGTTATGCAATATTGCGGTTGCTACTAGTTTATCTTGAACGAGGGGTAAATTACACCGCATTTCAATGCTTAGAACAGGGAATCGTCGTTTCCATACTCCAAAACATCTCTCGACAGCATTTCTTGTTCTTATTTGTGACTCATTGTATAAACGTTCTGTCCTTGTTTGTGGATCGGTCAATGGAGTAATGAGGTAATCATTTACAAAATACCCAATATCCCCTAGTAAAATACTATTTCAGAAATTTCCATTATCAAATTGATACTTAATGGCAGAATTCGAAAATATGAGGCTATCGTGAGTAGTTCCAGGCCATCGAGTAACAATGTCTTGAATTTATAATTGAGAAGAACACAATACTTGTACATTTATTGAAAAATAACCTTTTCGGTTTCGAAAGTTTTCAGCTGTATCTCCACCTAGAAAAACGTTTGTTTTAATTTCGCATTTTAAAAGCTGAACGTTCTATTACCTGAAATAATTCGTACGTGGGTACAATCTATTGCTGCAACTACCCGAGGAAACCTTGCGAGTTGATAAAACCCTTGTTGTACTGCTAATATATCATCTTCTTTGCTTGGCATTTTTACAAATCTCGTCCTCAAGGACGCAATGGCTCTTGTAACTCTTATCATTATGACGCAAACAGTAGATGCATCTACACCCACAAAATCCCCGATTGAAATGTAGAAACTTCCACTAGCATAAAATTTTACACCCCTATTATGGAAGACAACTCAACTATGGTTTAGTTGTCATTTCAAGAATTGGTATTATCAATAAAAACTAGTTGACTATCAACCCTTCAAGCAAGCGAGTCCGTTTTGGATCCGAAACCAGTTCATAAACGGACCCAACACAGGATCCAAAACGATTCAAAGTCGGATCAAATTAGTATGGAAATTAAAATCACCACGGAGCCATTATGTGAATGTATTGTGAGAAAGAGAGTATTCCAATTCACCATACTCCGAAAAAACGGAGCCTAAATGGGATCCAAAACGGACCAACAAAAATGAATGAATCGAGGCTTACTAAAATGTAAAATATATATTTTCACAACTAAACATATACATACATATAATAAACAGTAAGCTTGTATTTTTGATTGGAAATTTCTTAAAGTTTTCACAAGAAAAAAAGATAAAAAAGCAATGGTCTTCGCCGCGCTACCTACAAAACTGAACTAAAAAAAAAGTGGTGGAAATTAAAACAAAATGACAGTACTCTCTCTATTTCTCCGTGCATACAAAAATTCTCTCGGTTCTTGTTCTTCTTTTTACATGCGTTTTTTTACAAATTTGTTAATGTGTGCGAGGCACTCAGGTTTCTTGGAGTCCCAAGTGATTCCAAAGTGAACCGAGAAATTCGGGTCCGTGATTTTGCTTGAAGGGAAAACACAACTAGTTGTCATTGAGCAGACAACTAAAAAATTGTCGACTTTTCAGTTGTCTCTTAGTATTATATAAGTGAGTTGAGTTGTGTTTGGGTTGTTGTTATCGTCAAAATCAAACAACTGGTTTAAATCAGTTGTGTAGAACATTCTGTACGGATTTTAAGTAACCAAATATGGATAAGAAACAGTAAGTAGAGCAACAGTTTTATAATGTAGTGCGCGTGCAGAGAGAAGGTATCTATTTTTGACTACACCAATCGTTCTTTCTATTATATTTCTTGCTTTCGCGTTTAAAGATATTCTTTGTTAGAACATACCTATTATGTAGCTTAACAAAAATCTCCATTAACTTACTAGCAATACATTTAGGCTATAATAACCTTTCCTATTTAAATATAGGTAAATGTTGAAGACTTTTTTAGGTGCAATAATTTGGACAGGAGTCCCATCCACACATCCTATCACACCAGGGAATCCAGTTTTCTGGTAAAAGTGAATTTCCACAAATGCATTCCTCAATCATATCTACCACTTCCTTTAATACAACTGACACTGTTGGTTGGGCCAGCCCTAAATTAAAATCGTTGCCACTACACTTTTAGTAGCTTCCTTCGTCCATGAAACGACAGCAGCAACTTCAAGAATTGGTGGAACCGATGAGGCACGTTGTGGTTGTTTTAAAAAAAACCTTTATTTTATTCAATATATACACAAATGCTTCTTTATTAACCCCAAAGTAAATTAAGAATCTGGAACCAACAAAAAATACATACTTTAGGAATAGAAGTTTATACATAAGATTATTGAATATATGTACTTAGTATTTGGAAGTTTCAATCGATTGGAGTGATCCCAGATATTTTTTCTTCTTCAAAATTAAGGGAGTTCTCTTCTTCCAAATCACCGAAAAACAAATCAAAAGAACTTTCCATCGTACAATAATTATTTCAAATTCTTTCTTTTTTACTTCTTATATTTGTATTCATTGACAGCAACCCGACTCCTAAAAGACGACAAATTTTTTTTTTATAACAACTGAGTTCAGTTGGCCTCCATAATACGAATAATTTATTTGATTGTCTAAGAGTTGAGTTGTATTGATGACAACCCAACCAAGTTGAGTTGTAATCCATAAAAGGGGCATAAGAGCTATCAACAGTTGTGATAGTGGGGAAACACAGTGATTTATATGATAGAAAACATGGTCAGAAAGACATACATACATATCGTACACAATAATAAATTACTCAAACAATATCTCACCTATCCGTTTTGTGTTCAATTTTGTCTTCTATTAAGGCTAGAAGGTACTCCACAGTTTCTTTTTTTAATCTAAATCTTCTTCGGAAATCAACATCTTCCCATTCCCAGATTTTAATTCCCATTCTTACAATCTTTGTTTTTCTTGAAAATGGTTCGAATAAACCATTTGCATTTTCTTCTTCAATAATTAAATCTTCGATAATTTCAAAGAAATTCATTTCAATGTTCAAACAATATCTTTTTAAAAACTATTTTTTGGCATTTTATTTATTTATTCCTAAGAATAACTTCTTATCCCGCTCTGACACAAGAAGATAACTTTATTCCACTAGTTAAAGATTTATTCCTATGAATACGTTCTATCTGACTATTTAAAAATTGAATTTTGCTCTATCTAAGGAATAAGTACTAACTGACTGTTTAACTGACTATTGAAAAATTGGCCCTAAATGAGAAATCTTTTCTGGCCTCTTTAATTTGCAAAAATAATTTATACCTTAATATAAATATATATAGGCAGGGTGATTCACCTTAGGTGTGACAAAAAGTCGAGACAAGAAAAGAATCGTATGGGAGGGGATATATTCCCCCTCGTTTAGGCGGGAGGGGCAATTTTCTAAGAAATTGACTTGAGTCAATGTTTTAAAACAGAAAACAAATTATTGAAAAACAATGGCAACTTACAATGACCTTTGCATCCTCAAAATATCGCTTTTTAAAAATTCCTTAAAGCTTTTACTATAGGTAGTATCTTTTGAAGCCTTAATAAAGATTTGTTGGATATTGATAAGTATGAATACTTCTTGTACTCACTTTCATCACATTAATGAAGTGTGTTTCTCTTAGCATTAAGTTATTCTTCTTTAAAGTTTAATAAATTAATCGTAAGCAGAACTTTATGCGATTTCTTTGCTCGTTGATGGTCTTTGCTCCCTTAAGTCAGGGTTCGATTTTCAGCATCGTCCACTTACAAAAAAAATGTTTTTTCTGGGCTACTGCCTCAAGCGAGGAACTGAAAAATTTTCCAAGAATATCTTTTATCATGAAAAAATATTGCTTTCATCTAGACGTTTGGATTCCTCCATTCTGTCAATGTCAACACGTGTACACAGGAGTTGTTAAGAGTTGTTAATCACTAGACCCTGGTTATTCACGACCTGTCGCAGCACCAAATTAATTGTTTTATGTTGCTGTGCGGGATTTCAATTGGAAGTGCCACAAAAACACAAAATTAAAACAACAAAAATAAAAAAAAGTCTGACGTTTTTCAGTGTTATTTTCCATCTCTTGAAAATTAGCTGTGTTCCGCACTATACTCCCACAAAACGCTTTATACAAATTCAATTGCTAACCTTTCTAGATATTAACTACTTGTACTTTGTATGACTCAAACAATGAAATAAAATTCAGCTTCTTTTTTGGAATATGAGTTTCTAATACAAATTTAAATTTTAAATTCTTCGCGAAATTTAGTTTTATGATTCTGTGTCGTGTTCTTTTATCATTTCTTCTTTTTGTTTGAGACGATTCATACCACTTTATTAAATGTTAAAATTAACTGCTAAGATAACAAGGCAAGAATAATTTATTGCTCCTAATAAAGATAGTATAATTTCGAAAATCTAAATATCATCTGACTCTGGTTTGACTTTGCTTAAGTGTGTCTGAACTAACTGTTTGTCATCTTGATCAACTAGCATATATGATTCATCATTTCAAGGTGAGTCTGTTGAGCTTAAAACAAGGAACTGCAAGTTTTAAAAGAAGTACACCAAAGCTGCGGTCCAGAAAACAATTTGCCATTGTGATTTGTCAGCCTTGAATGCAAAAGCAACCAATTTATAACTCATTTTAAACCTTTGAACAGTTGAACTCAGCTCATGGTTTACAACTACTCCAACAAATAAAGGCGCCCTCTTGTTTGGAATGCTCGTTAAAGTATTCAATATTCCCATTAAAACAACAGCGTGGTTTGCTGATAAATCGATTGCATTGAGACAGCTTCCAATTGACACACCACTGCTAACACCAATACTTACTGCCATTAAAATGATGACCAGCGTCATGTGAGTCTCATCGACCATTCCCAGGCTAATGAGAGACAGCAAAATGTTTATAGGCAAAACAATAACAAAACAAATTATTAAAGAGAATTTTGTTTGTGTTTTCCGTTTAAAACTTTTACTGAGTTGCTAGTCACTTTCTCAAAAAACAGGGCTATAGTAACATCAAGACCTAGTCTTTTATAGTACAAAGCACAGTATTTGCAGTTTTAAGATGTTCAAATGGTAGTTATGTGCATTCTAGGGGACACCACACAAGCGTATCCAGTTTTTTTCACAAAACAAACCTCTGTCTACCAACTTCTACTCTCACCTCCTAGTGGTAAACATCGTGTCTAGTACCTCAGCTGGGTACCAGAGATGGGGTTTTAATTCCCGTGCTTGTTGGGGACAGCCAACGAGAGATGTGGGAGTGTCCCAATGGCCTGGCATATCATTCTTTGCCACAGGCTGTGCACTTTTCTGGAGCATATTGTGGATTGTGTTTGCAGATAGTAATCCAATAGTTTCATGATAAGTCCAGAAGAAAAGAACTACAGTCAAACTTCTTCCTTATAACGAACTTCCTTACGTAATTCTCTCTATAGCGATTTGCATATAGTTCCCCTTCCCCTTAAACAAAGATCCTATATTAATTAGGTTCTGTATAACGAAATTCTCTATAGCGAAATTCTCTTTATAAGGAACTAATTTTCTTTCCTGAAGGCAATATTTCTTCTCTATAACGAAAAATCAAATTTCAAATTTAAAAAACAAAACTTTCTACGAATTTGTTTTCCTAAATTAAAAAAAAACTCCCTGAATATTCTTAATGAAAAAGTGTACATGTGTAGCAGAAATGTTACACATATCAACAGGGGTTTGAGTTTGCATTTTAAGTTCGTGATACGCTTATAAAAAAACTGTCAAAGCGCAAGGCTATTTCACTTTCACAGAAATTGTCCAATGTCCATTGTTGAAAAAGTAAAAAATGTAGAAAAGAAAAAAGATGTTGTATAGAAATTTGGTATTGCGTGTATCGTTTATAAGATACATTGTTGACAATTTTAAACATGAGCTACCTTCAAATTCTAATGTTTGCGGGAGAGAACTGTAATTGATACTTCATTGAAACAAGAGATGATGATTGGATAATTTAAATAATAAAACAAAACAGTATAGCCAATGAATTTGTTTTTTTTTTTCATTCAGTTATTTCTTGAAAAAAGTTTATTTCAAGATATAAATGAACACTTGCAAAGTTAAAAAATATAATTTTCTCCATAACGAATTTTATACAAAACTTCTTTATAACGAAGCAATTTTCTGTACCCTGGAAAGTTCGTTATAAAAAAGTTTGACTGTATATATATTGTAACATTCCAACAAAAAGTTGACGGGAAACAAAGAAAAATTCCAAATCCTTGGAAGGCAATTCTAACTTTGCTTCCTTTCACTTCCCTCGTTTCACTGTTTTCAGATCTTCCTTATGTCGATGTCGTGACGCTGGGCATGACTTATGATGTGTAATTATTTGATTTTAGTCGAGACTTTGTTGCCCTGACTGTGGTTAAGAAAACAATTAATTCGGTTGCTGTGTGGACACCATCGGTAACTCTCATTGGTCTGTAATGGTAGATGAGACTCAAAACGTTGGTTATCATTTTAATGACAGTAAGTATTGGTGTTAGCAGTGGTGTGTCAATTGGAAGCGGTCTCAAGGCATTCGATTTATCAGCAAAGCACGGTGTTGTTTTAATGGGAATATTTAATACTTTAACGAGCATTCCAAACATGAGGGCAAGTAGTTGTAAACGATGAGCTTAAATTAAGTTATAAATTGGTTATTTTTCCATTCAAGACTGGCAAATCACAATAGCAAATTGTTTTCTGGAGGACACTCAACCTTGAAATGAAGAAACGTATATAAAGGGTCCGCCAAATAACTTTTTTTTTTTTTGAAAATGCATCATCAACGAGTGTAGCTTCGGTTGTGTGGCACGTAGCGCCGTCCTGTTGAAACCAAATGTTGCCAATATCCTCCTCTACAATTTTTGTGAACAAAAATTCGGTCAACATGGCCCGATAACGATCGCCATTGACTATAACGGCCACTCCTTGCTCAGTTGAAGAAAAATGGCCCAATTATGACTCTGGACCAAAATCCGCACTAAACAGTGACTCGTTTTGGGTGTATCGGCTTTTCAATGTATGCGTGCGGGTTTTCTGTGCCCCAAATGCGACAATTTTGCTTGTTTACATATCCGCCAAGATCAAAATGAGCTTCATCTGCAAAGATGATTTTTTTGGCAAAATCGGCAAAGTAATGTCGCAATATTTCCCAGCGTTGTTCAAGCGTATACACAACCATATTCGTTCAGCGGAAGGATAAAACTAATTATCTGTCAAATCAGACATGAGCTAAGTGTTACCATTCACGAAATAAGTACTAGTTGAAAAAAAAAAAAAAAAAACCTTAGATGGCGGACCCTTTACTAGTTGTTCAAGATGACAAACAGGTAGTTCAGCCACACTTAAGTAAAGTCAAACCAGAGTCAGATGATATTTAGATTTTCGAAATTATACTATTTTTATTAAGAGCAATACGAATTTATTGTTACTTTGTTATCTAAGCAGTTCATTTTAACACTGAACAAAGTGGTATGAATCGTCTCAAACAAAAAAAAGAAGTGATAAAAGAACATAATACAGAATCATAAAACTTAATTTCGTGAAGAATTTAAAGTTAAAATTTTTATTAGAAACTCATATTCCAAAAAAGAAGTTGAATTTGATTTCATTTTTTGTGCCATACAAAGTACAAGTAGTTAATATCTATAAAGGTTAGCATCTGGATGTGTATAAAGCGTTCTGTGGAAGTAGTGCGGAACACAGCTAATTTTCAGGAGATGGAAATTAACACTCAAAAACGTAAGACTTTTTAAAAATTATTTTCCTTATAATATTCTGCATAGTAAGGGAAAAATATTGTTTTTATCGTTTTAAAATCTTATGTTAAGTGTGTTGTCAGCTCTAATTGAAATCCCGCACAATAATCGTGAATAATCAGGGTCTCGTGATTAACGACTTTCAACAATTCATGTGTACAAGTGTTGACAAAATTGAAGGGCACATACAAATGGTATACCAAATCCAAACGTCTAGATGAGAGCACTATTTTTTCATGGCAAGAGATATTCTTGGAATATTTGTCACTTCCTCGCTTGAGACAGTATCCCAGAAAAAACTTTTTTGTTTGTAAGTGCACTATGCTCAGAATCGAACCTTGACCTCCAACAAATCTTTATTAAAGCTTCAAACGATACTAGTTATAGCTTAAGGAATGTTTAAAATGCGAGATTTTGATAATGCTAGGGTTTGAAAATTCAAATTTGTAATGAAATTATAAGCGATGCAACTGTGGCAGGACCCACTACATAACAATTTTAGAGTCACGAATTACTGATTCATGAGAATTACTATTTTATAAGAAAAAATAAACAACATAATACGAAAACAATATAGTTTTAATTTTTTTTTTATAATAATTTTTTACAGGAGCCATTTTGGGAGTGCGTCATGTTCAAGTTCTGCTCTTGTTCCTTGGTTTTGTTGTAGGCTGTATGATTCGGCTAAATTGCTCGATTGCAGTAGTTGCTATGACCAATGCCAAAACAAGTAATCCTGATTTTCCTGTAAGTTAAATTAAAGTTTTATAAAATAACAACACACATAACTTTGTTTTAAAATGTATTTAAATGCCAAACATACCATCCATCAATCATAATTTTTAGGAATATGACTGGAATGCAAAACAGAAATCGTACATTATAAGCAGCGTCTATTGGAGCTTCACTATTTCACAAGTTGGTGGTGCCCTGGTTTGTCGCAGAGTAGGGACCAAGCTCACTTTGTTGCTTTCCATGATGGCACCGGCAATCTTGAGTCTTATTACACCATTGTCCATTCCGCTAGGTGGATGGCAGATTTATTGCGGCATCCGGTTCGTTGAAGGCCTATTTCAAGGAATGTTCTTTCCCTCTTTCTTCGAGCACATTGCCAAGTGGTCGCCAATTGGAGAAAGGACACGCTTGGGGTCCATTTCGAATAGTGGGATGTTGGTTGGAACAATTTTGGCAATGATGGTGTCTGGCTTTATTGCCCGATCAAGTTTTGGATGGCCGGGCATATCGTACGTTGCTGGTGGACTTGGCCTGATTTGGTGTGTGCTTTGGCTTATGTTATCAGATAACTCACCCAGCAGCTCACGATTTATCGGCTCAGCTGAAAGAGATTATATTTTAGCTTCACAGAAAAATATATCAAATGGAGAGCGAAAGAATATTCCAATACCTTGGAGGTCGATGCTCACTTCTGTTCCCTGTTGGTCACTCATGATTGTGTTCATTACGCAAACTTGGGGCTATAGTACAATGGTTTTTGAGATACCATTTTTCATGCATGGCATCCTAAAGATGGACATCAAGAGTAATGCTTTTTTTTCTGGATTGCCATTTTTGGCAATGATTCTCACACAATTTGTTTTTTTGATTGCGATGGAATTGATTATGAAGAAAAATATTATAAGTGCGCTAGCTCTGCGGAAGATTATCAATTCCATAAGTATGTGGATTCCTTCGTTGACGCTGTTTTACATTGGATTTCTTGATGAAACTGAAAGGTCATTAGCTATTGTGTTGTTGATGGTGACAGTTGGTTTCGGTGGTGGACAGAACATCGCAACAGGATTTAACGCAATCGATTTGACACCAAATTATGCTTTGATTATTATGGGACTCATTTATACGGCAATGAGTGTAGTGGCTATTGTGATTCCTATACTTACAGGAATTATTGTTAATGATGAGGTAAGACAGGACTGTAAATGAATGCGTTTGTTTGTGAATGCACTCTTTAAATAATTCAGTTTGATTCAAATTAATAGCAGTCCTTTTCAGATACCAACTAAATAAAGAGTTTAGCTATTCATCAAAAATAGATCTTGACTAAAAAAAATATGTCGAGGATAGATCATTTTCATAAGCCCGCTTTAAGTTTACAATACAAAAGATTGCATTCGAAATATTATGCGTTCATTGCTTGCAAACATTCATTTTCATCACCTAATTTTCTTTTAATTTTTTCACTTTGCAGACAAACCAAGAACAATGGCGAGTTGTTTTTGTAATTGCTTCTTTGTTGAATTTTTTCGGGAATCTGCAGTTTTTATTTTTTGGCTCGGATAAGACTCAATCTTGGAATGGTGAGTTAACTTAACAAGTCCTTCCAGTTGTGAGACACAAAATAAATTTAAGACCAATCAAACATTGGATATGGAAGAATATTCCAAATAGCTCGCTCTTTCGTTTCGTTTTTGTTTGTATTGAAGTTCTCTGCTTGTTTTCTTGTGTATTGTAACAACAACAAATCATCATATTTTGTAAATAAATAAAATATTTTGTTTCAAATTAAAAATACACTTTTTACTCAAACGGTCCTGTGATTTTGTTAAAAACTGTTTTTATGTGTTGAGAGGCGGTCATAATTCAATAAGATCTTAACTACAAAACCGATATGGATGAAATTCGCCAGTATGATACAAAATAGCATTAGAAATAAATTTATAGAAATATTGCACCCTGACAAACATATTTCTTAAAGAAAAATCATTGCTATTTCTAAAGTTACACAAAAATTGACGTTAAAATTGTAAAAATATATTTTTTTTAGTTTTTTGACAATTTTTGGTAGGTATATATTCAATTACAGTCTAAGATTATTAAAATATGAACGGCTAAACAGATTGATGAAAATTTCGTGCGTGATACAAAATATTACAATTATTTTCTTGAATTTTCATACAAATTTTATAAATTGTATGCAACTTTATAAAGCAAGTTTATATCCAATCTTAAAAAACCATTTATTGTTGCATAATTTAAAATGCTTTGGAAGTTTAAAGAATGCACTGGTATTGTTCGTGGTTCAATATCCATTTAATTTATTTAACATTCAAATTTTAAATCATTTGTATGTAATTATTCATTCAAAGCATTATTTGCAATAATTCAATCAAAACTGCCATATGTACATTAGTTTAAACTATATTATTGAATAACAAAATGTTAAACTACCCTATAATTCTCTCTAAAAAACAAAAACAACTAATTAGGGTCAAGGGGGTTAATTATGAATGGGGGTAATTGTAAACAAACTTCTTTGTATAAAAATCGGACATTTGAGTCAACATGGCTTGCTAATATTTTGAAACCTACAATATATTGCCGGATTTCAGACATGTGACTAACATAATTTGCCAATGGGTTATAGTTAAAATGTTTAAAAAAACACAAAACAAACCTCTGTCTACCAACTTCTACTCTCACCTCCTAGTGGTAAACATCGTGTCTAGTACCTCAGCTGGGTACCAGAGATGGGGTTTTAATTCCCGTGCTTGTTGGGGACAGCCAACGAGAGATGGGGGAGTGTCCCAATGGCCTGGCATATCATTCTTTGCCACAGGCTGTGCACTTTTCTGGAGCATATTGTGGATTGTGTTTGCAGATAGTAATCCAATAGTTTCATGATAAGTCCAGAAGAAAAGAACTACAGTCAAACTTCTTCCTTATAACGAACTTCCTTACGTAATTCTCTCTATAGCGATTTGCATATAGTTCCCCTTCCCCTTAAACAAAGATCCTATATTAATTAGGTTCTGTATAACGAAATTCTCTATAGCGAAATTCTCTTTATAAGGAACTAATTTTCTTTCCTGAAGGCAATATTTCTTCTCTATAACGAAAAATCAAATTTCAAATTTAAAAAACAAAACTTTCTACGAATTTGTTTTCCTAAATTAAAAAAAAAACTCCCTGAATATTCTTAATGAAAAAGTGTACATGTGTAGCAGAAATGTTACACATATCAACAGGGGTTTGAGTTTGCATTTTAAGTTCGTGATACGCTTATAAAAAAACTGTCAAAGCGCAAGGCTATTTCACTTTCACAGAAATTGTCCAATGTCCATTGTTGAAAAAGTAAAAAATGTAGAAAAGAAAAAAGATGTTGTATAGAAATTTGGTATTGCGTGTATCGTTTATAAGATACATTGTTGACAATTTTAAACATGAGCTACCTTCAAATTCTAATGTTTGCGGGAGAGAACTGTAATTGATACTTCATTGAAACAAGAGATGATGATTGGATAATTTAAATAATAAAACAAAACAGTATAGCCAATGAATTTGTTTTTTTTTTTCATTCAGTTATTTCTTGAAAAAAGTTTATTTCAAGATATAAATGAACACTTGCAAAGTTAAAAAATATAATTTTCTCCATAACGAATTTTATACAAAACTTCTTTATAACGAAGCAATTTTCTGTACCCTGGAAAGTTCGTTATAAAAAAGTTTGACTGTATATATATTGTAACATTCCAACAAAAAGTTGACGGGAAACAAAGAAAAATTCCAAATCCTTGGAAGGCAATTCTAACTTTGCTTCCTTTCACTTCCCTCGTTTCACTGTTTTCAGATCTTCCTTATGTCGATGTCGTGACGCTGGGCATGACTTATGATGTGTAATTATTTGATTTTAGTCGAGACTTTGTTGCCCTGACTGTGGTTAAGAAAACAATTAATTCGGTTGCTGTGTGGACACCATCGGTAACTCTCATTGGTCTGTAATGGTAGATGAGACTCAAATGACGTTGGTTATCATTTTAATGACAGTAAGTATTGGTGTTAGCAGTGGTGTGTCAATTGGAAGCGGTCTCAAGGCATTCGATTTATCAGCAAAGCACGGTGTTGTTTTAATGGGAATATTTAATACTTTAACGAGCATTCCAAACATGAGGGCAAGTAGTTGTAAACGATGAGCTTAAATTAAGTTATAAATTGGTTATTTTTCCATTCAAGATTGGCAAATCACAATAGCAAATTGTTTTCTGGAGGACACTCAACCTTGAAATGAAGAAACGTATATAAAGGGTCCGCCAAATAACTTTTTTTTTTTTTGAAAATGCATCATCAACGAGTGTAGCTTCGGTTGTGTGGCACGTAGCGCCGTCCTGTTGAAACCAAATGTTGCCAATATCCTCCTCTACAATTTTTGTGAACAAAAATTCGGTCAACATGGCCCGATAACGATCGCCATTGACTATAACGGCCACTCCTTGCTCAGTTGAAGAAAAATGGCCCAATTATGACTCTGGACCAAAATCCGCACTAAACAGTGACTCGTTTTGGGTGTATCGGCTTTTCAATGTATGCGTGCGGGTTTTCTGTGCCCCAAATGCGACAATTTTGCTTGTTTACATATCCGCCAAGATCAAAATGAGCTTCATCTGCAAAGATGATTTTTTTGGCAAAATCGGCAAAGTAATGTCGCAATATTTCCCAGCGTTGTTCAAGCGTATACACAACCATATTCGTTCAGCGGAAGGATAAAACTAATTATCTGTCAAATCAGACATGAGCTAAGTGTTACCATTCACGAAATAAGTACTAGTTGAAAAAAAAAAAAAAAAAACCTTAGATGGCGGACCCTTTACTAGTTGTTCAAGATGACAAACAGGTAGTTCAGCCACACTTAAGTAAAGTCAAACCAGAGTCAGATGATATTTAGATTTTCGAAATTATACTATCTTTATTAAGAGCAATACGAATTTATTGTTACTTTGTTATCTAAGCAGTTCATTTTAACACTGAACAAAGTGGTATGAATCGTCTCAAACAAAAAAAAGTAGTGATAAAAGAACATAATACAGAATCATAAAACTTAATTTCGTGAAGAATTTAAAGTTAAAATTTTTATTAGAAACTCATATTCCAAAAAAGAAGTTGAATTTGATTTCATTTTATGTGCCATACAAAGTACAAGTAGTTAATATCTATAAAGGTTAGCATCTGGATGTGTATAAAGCGTTCTGTGGAAGTAGTGCGGAACACAGCTAATTTTCAGGAGATGGAAATTAACACTCAAAAACGTAAGACTTTTTAAAAATTATTTTCCTTATAATATTCTGCATAGTAAGGGAAAAATATTGTTTTTATCGTTTTAAAATCTTATGTTAAGTGTGTTGTCAGCTCTAATTGAAATCCCGCACAATAATCGTGAATAATCAGGGTCTCGTGATTAACGACTTTCAACAATTCATGTGTACAAGTGTTGACAAAATTGAAGGGCACATACAAATGGTATACCAAATCCAAACGTCTAGATGAGAGCACTATTTTTTCATGGCAAGAGATATTCTTGGAATATTTGTCACTTCCTCGCTTGAGACAGTATCCCAGAAAAAACTTTTTTGTTTGTAAGTGCACTATGCTCAGAATCGAACCTTGACCTCCAACAAATCTTTATTAAAGCTTCAAACGATACTAGTTATAGCTTAAGGAATGTTTAAAATGCGAGATTTTGATAATGCTAGGGTTTGAAAATTCAAATTTGTAATGAAATTATAAGCGATGCAACTGTGGCAGGACCCACTACATAACAATTTTAGAGTCACGAATTACTGATTCATGAGAATTACTATTTTATAAGAAAAATAAACAACATAATACGAAAACAATATAGTTTAAATTTTTTTTTTTATAATAATTTTTTACAGGAGCCATTTTGGGAGTGCGTCATGTTCAAGTTCTGCTCTTGTTCCTTGGTTTTGTTGTAGGCTGTATGATTCGGCTAAATTGCTCGATTGCAGTAGTTGCTATGACCAATGCCAAAACAAGTAATCCTGATTTTCCTGTAAGTTAAATTAAAGTTTTATAAAATAACAACACACATAACTTTGTTTTAAAATGTATTTAAATGCCAAACATACCATCCATCAATCATAATTTTTAGGAATATGACTGGAATGCAAAACAGAAATCGTACATTATAAGCAGCGTCTATTGGAGCTTCACTATTTCACAAGTTGGTGGTGCCCTGGTTTGTCGCAGAGTAGGGACCAAGCTCACTTTGTTGCTTTCCATGATGGCACCGGCAATCTTGAGTCTTATTACACCATTGTCCATTCCGCTAGGTGGATGGCAGATTTATTGCGGCATCCGGTTCGTTGAAGGCCTATTTCAAGGAATGTTCTTTCCCTCTTTCTTCGAGCACATTGCCAAGTGGTCGCCAATTGGAGAAAGGACACGCTTGGGGTCCATTTCGAATAGTGGGATGTTGGTTGGAACAATTTTGGCAATGATGGTGTCTGGCTTTATTGCCCGATCAAGTTTTGGATGGCCGGGCATATCGTACGTTGCTGGTGGACTTGGCCTGATTTGGTGTGTGCTTTGGCTTATGTTATCAGATAACTCACCCAGCAGCTCACGATTTATCGGCTCAGCTGAAAGAGATTATATTTTAGCTTCACAGAAAAATATATCAAATGGAGAGCGAAAGAATATTCCAATACCTTGGAGGTCGATGCTCACTTCTGTTCCCTGTTGGTCACTCATGATTGTGTTCATTACGCAAACTTGGGGCTATAGTACAATGGTTTTTGAGATACCATTTTTCATGCATGGCATCCTAAAGATGGACATCAAGAGTAATGCTTTTTTTTCTGGATTGCCATTTTTGGCAATGATTCTCACACAATTTGTTTTTTTGATTGCGATGGAATTGATTATGAAGAAAAATATTATAAGTGCGCTAGCTCTGCGGAAGATTATCAATTCCATAAGTATGTGGATTCCTTCGTTGACGCTGTTTTACATTGGATTTCTTGATGAAACTGAAAGGTCATTAGCTATTGTGTTGTTGATGGTGACAGTTGGTTTCGGTGGTGGACAGAACATCGCAACAGGATTTAACGCAATCGATTTGACACCAAATTATGCTTTGATTATTATGGGACTCATTTATACGGCAATGAGTGTAGTGGCTATTGTGATTCCTATACTTACAGGAATTATTGTTAATGATGAGGTAAGACAGGACTGTAAATGAATGCGTTTGTTTGTGAATGCACTCTTTAAATAATTCAGTTTGATTCAAATTAATAGCAGTCCTTTTCAGATACCAACTAAATAAAGAGTTTAGCTATTCATCAAAAATAGATCTTGACTAAAAAAAATATGTCGAGGATAGATCATTTTCATAAGCCCGCTTTAAGTTTACAATACAAAAGATTGCATTCGAAATATTATGCGTTCATTGCTTGCAAACATTCATTTTCATCACCTAATTTTCTTTTAATTTTTTCACTTTGCAGACAAACCAAGAACAATGGCGAGTTGTTTTTGTAATTGCTTCTTTGTTGAATTTTTTCGGGAATCTGCAGTTTTTATTTTTTGGCTCGGATAAGACTCAATCTTGGAATGGTGAGTTAACTTAACAAGTCCTTCCAGTTGTGAGACACAAAATAAATTTAAGACCAATCAAACATTGGATATGGAAGAATATTCCAAATAGCTCGCTCTTTCGTTTCGTTTTTGTTTGTATTGAAGTTCTCTGCTTGTTTTCTTGTGTATTGTAACAACAACAAATCATCATATTTTGTAAATAAATAAAATATTTTGTTTCAAATTAAAAATACACTTTTTACTCAAACGGTCCTGTGATTTTGTTAAAAACTGTTTTTATGTGTTGAGAGGCGGTCATAATTCAATAAGATCTTAACTACAAAACCGATATGGATGAAATTCGCCAGTATGATACAAAATAGCATTAGAAATAAATTTATAGAAATATTGCACCCTGACAAACATATTTCTTAAAGAAAAATCATTGCTATTTCTAAAGTTACACAAAAATTGACGTTAAAATTGTAAAAATATATTTTTCTTAGTTTTTTGACAATTTTTGGTAGGTATATATTCAATTACAGTCTAAGATTATTAAAATATGAACGGCTAAACAGATTGATGAAAATTTCGTGCGTGATACAAAATATTACAATTATTTTCTTGAATTTTCATACAAATTTTTTAAATTGTATGCAACTTTATAAAGCAAGTTTATATCCAATCTTAAAAAACCATTTATTGTTGCATAATTTAAAATGCTTTGGAAGTTTAAAGAATGCACTGGTATTGTTCGTGGTTCAATATCCATTTAATTTATTTAACATTCAAATTTTAAATCATTTGTATGTAATTATTCATTCAAAGCATTATTTGCAATAATTCAATCAAAACTGCCATATGTACATTAGTTTAAACTATATTATTGAATAACAAAATGTTAAACTACCCTATAATTCTCTCTAAAAAACAAAAACAACTAATTAGGGTCAAGGGGGTTAATTATGAATGGGGGTAATTGTAAACAAACTTCTTTGTATAGAAATCGGACATTTGAGTCAACATGGCTTGCTAATATTTTGAAACCTACAATATATTGCCGGATTTCAGACATGTGACTAACATAATTTGCCAATGGGTTATAGTTAAAATGTTTACGTTGACGTGAGTTTTTTTTTTTTTTTTTTTTTTTTCAAATTTTGAGTTTCAAAATTTGTTTCTTATAAATACCAAATAATAAAAGCAAGTAAAAAATTAATTAATACTTAATTTTAGAAGGTATGCCGTTTTTTTTATTTTCATGGGTAAATATAAATAGTAAAATGGGGTGAAAGTAAACACTTTGGAGTGATTGTAAACGTCATGATTACTAATTGCTCCAGTAGTATAATTATAATATAATTATAATTATATAACATGACACGAGTTATATGTTTTTAAAAAGAAGTTATGTTCAATTAAATATTTCTGAATAAAATAATTTAGAAAATATTTAACTTGGGTTATTTTTCGACATGAATATTTCGGTTTCATTTATTCATCGAATAGTTTATTAGTATTTTCTACAGGGTGTTCAGTAAATAATGGTCAACCTTGGAATGCCTCATAGTAGACTTTATGATCGTCCTGAAAACTAATTAAAACAAAATCTATCCCAACCACAAGAAAAGATGTGTGCATTTTATTGTTCAGTGCATTATTTTTTGCGCAAATTTACGTTTTTGAATACCACGACTACAAGTGAATGAATTCCACCGTTTCTTTTTCGTAGCAATATTTAACATTGTTTGTGCCAAAATATAAGAAGACAAAAATTATAATAACTATTTGAATTCTTAGAGAAAAAAATTATTTAACTTTGATTTTCGATGCAAAATGTGGAAGAAAATAATTTTTGAAAAAGTTAAATCATCTCTGGTATGAAAAAATGCACGAATACCTAAGTGGTCAACTATTTAAAAAAAAAAAAAATGCGCGTTAAATGCGGATTTCAATATAGTATAATTTATTCTTGCACCTTGAACCAATAGGAAGTAATATTTGATGGTTTTTTAAAAGAACAATTGAAGAGGTATAATTCAAAACAAGCTCGAAAATGTAGCCGTTTTTTTGCACTTTGTTTGGTAATGATGCATTCGGCCCTAGAAGTTAAAAGCTTGGACATATTATTAGGACAACATTATAAAAACAGACACTCAATCAAAAATCTACCATGTTCAATGCATGGTATTATTTTAACGTTTAATTTGCTAATTTTTAAAACATTTGTTTTTGCTAAATTGACTCTCGTATTGCTGATTTTTACCAATAACTTCCTATTGGTTCAAGGTGCAAGAATAAATTATACTATATTGAAATCCGCATTTAACGCGCATATTTTTAAAATAGTTGACCACTTAGGTATTCGTGCATTTTTTCATACCAGAGATGATTCAGCTTTTCAAAAATTGTTTTCTTTCACATTTTGCATCGAAAATCAAAGTTAAATAATTTTTTTCTCTAAGAATTCAAATAGTTATTATAATTTTTTTCTTCTAATATTTTTGCACAAACAATGTTAAATATTGCTACGAAAAAGAAACGGTGGAATTCATTCACTTGTAGTCGTGGTATTCAAAAACGTAAAGTAACACAAAAAATAATGCCCTGAACAATAAAATGCATATATCTTTTCTTGTGGTTGGGATGGATTTTTTTTAATTAGTTTTCAGGACGGTCATAAAGTCTACTATGACGCATTCCAAGGTTATCCATTATTTACTGGACACCCTGTATATACAGGATGATTCACCTAAGGTATGGACAAAAAGATAAAGCGTGTAGATTGAGTTGAGACAATAATTAAACCGTATATGAGGGGGGATATTTCCCCCCGTTTAGGCGGGAGGGGCAATTTTCTAAAAAAATAGTCTTAAAACAGAAAAGAAACATTGAAAAACAACGGTAAGACTTGCAATGCCATGTATTACCTTTTTATAAAGCCAGAAATACCTTCTTTTATCGTTTTTTAAATAAAGTTATTTTTGACTCAAACTTTTGAAGAAAAAATTTGTAAACTATTTTTTTTTTTTCAAAATTGTACGTTATAAAGTACTATATTCGTTTTAAAATTTCAATGCCCTTATCAATTTTTAGTCAAACACTGAAAGCCGGATGGTTCTAGAATTTTTACTTTTCAAGATATTCAACCGTTTTTTTTTTTCAATTAATACCTTAGTTTTTTTTTCATGATTTTGCTTTAAATAAAATCATTTTTTACTTAAGCTTGTAAGATACTTACATATACATCAAACAACGCAGAATTCATAGGGAATTCATAAAGGAGAATGGGCAAAAATGTATGGGAGCTGGTCTACCTATACCTACTCAACAATAATGTGTCATACATCGTTAAAAAGGTAATGACGTGTAATGACGTCAATTAATTATACAGACGTAAGGCTCTAAGCCATGGGGTTCGAAAGATGTTTCCCTTCAAAGCACCGAAAAAGACAGTAATGCAACTCTTCATTTGCAGCTTGTCTTATCTTACAACCCATAGTAAAGTGTCATTATATCGTTGAAAAGATTATTACGTGTACTTCATTTTGCTAAAGAGCCGTTAAGATGTAGGAAATGGGGTTCTTGTGTACTCTTTTACATAATCAATAGCAATAAGCCATACATTTTTGAAAAGGGCTTTTGAAGACCATGGTTCACAGCTTAATGAATATTGAATAAAATAAAGAGAACGCAATAACCTTTTCAAAAATGAAGTTTTGCAGGAAGTTCCTGGACTATCTTACACTTAGGATTTATAAAGCTGCACAATCTCCCTTTGAATGGTACATACATATCATTTTGTTTATCATTAAAAAATTATT
The DNA here is from genome assembly GCA_949320155.1 of Melangyna quadrimaculata. NCBI lineage: Eukaryota > Metazoa > Arthropoda > Insecta > Diptera > Syrphidae > Melangyna > Melangyna quadrimaculata. Next base: position 4,146,119 of record OX439485.1, on the reverse strand, counting down.
CCAAAATTGATAACCTATCTCGTATGATATACATTGTTTTATCGAAAAACTTTAAAAAAATTGGTTGATACTACAATTGAATTGATTTAGCATTTAGTCGAATAAAAGAATTGCATTTGGATGAGGTTGAATCATAATTTAGTGAAATTGAAACAAAAAAGGTAAAGCAATATACCTACATATAAATCTTATAAATCGGAAAATGTACAAAATTGAGAAAAGTAAGAACTTAATAAGGTACTGTGTCAACTGCTATTATTTGATCAATTTATTTTTCTAAGCAGAAGCACCATCGCGTTCGCGTTTTGGTGCTCGTCATGTCCAGACGTTTTTGTCGTTCCTGTGTTATACCTTAAATTTTATGGGTCGACTCAATTGCTCATTTGCTCTTGTGGCCATGACAAATGCAGAATCTGCTAATCCTGATTTTACAGTAAGAAGAATTTTTAATGAAAAATATGACGCACTTCATAATTATGTATAATAAACTCTTTTCTTATAGGAATATAAGTGGAATGAGCAACAAATTTCATACATTATAACCAGCGCAAATATTGGTGCGGTTTTGACAATGATTCCTGGCAGTTTCATTTGTCGCAGATTTGGCGTCAAAGCGACAATGGCTGTGTCAATTTTTGGATCATCGATTTTGAGTCTGGTAACACCACCGTTAATTCCAGTGGGTGGATGGCACATTTATTGCATCATAAGATTTTTTCAAGGAATGTTTCAAGGTGTGTTCTTTCCATGTTCTCCCGAACATTTGGCAAACTGGGCACCACCTAATGAAGTTACAAACTTGGGAGCTTTTAGTTACACTGGAGCCTCAGTTGGTATCGTTTTGGCAATGTTTACTTCAGGATTTATTGCTAAATCAAGTTGGGGTTGGCCAGGTATATCTTACTTTGCTGGTGGACTGGGAATACTTTGGAATATAGTATGGCAGCTTTTAGGAGCTAGCTCTCCAGCCACATCAAAATACATAAGCACGGAGGAGAAGGAATTCATTCAACAATCACAAAAAAAGAGCAATGGCGCCCAAGGCAAGGTTCCGATTCCTTGGAAGGCGATTTTTACATCTCCTCCATTTTTATCATTGCTGATTGGACATTTAGCAAGCTATTGGGGGTATATTACAATCTTACTCGAAATACCGTTATATATGCAAGGTGTTTTGCGCATGGACATTAAAAGCAATTCTATTTACTCGTCAATTCCTTTCATCGCTGTGTTCGTTATGTCTTTTGTTTATTTGTATTTATTTGAGCTTCTTATGAAGGCATTTCCCATCAACATTTCGAAGAAGATTATAAACACACTTTCAACATGGATTCCAGCTGCTGCTTTTATTTGGGTTGGATTTTTGGATGGAAATCAAAAACAGCTAGCCATTCTACTTATGGTCATTATAGTTGGTATCAATGCCGGCATTACAGTTGGCAGTGGTATGAACCATATTGAGTTATCACCGAATCATGCTGCTTTTCTTGGATCATTGTCATTTACTGCTAAGGGAATTGTATCAATTATAGCACCTTTATTTGCGGGGATTATTGTCAACGATCAGGTTAGTTGTGAATTTCATTTAAAGCCTAGTTTGTACTCGTGCTTTGTTTTAATTATCTTTAATACTTTTTTAATACATTAGTACTCATTTTCAATATTTCAAAACTGTTTTTCTTGTTAGAACAATGCAAACAAAATACATTCCACTCTGACATGTCTTTTTTTATTGAATCTTATAGATATCACATTGAATCGTGGCATTATATTATGTGTTGATTTAATTTACTGTTCTATTTTTTTATAGAATGATCGCTTTCAATGGCAAATAGTGTTTATGGTTGCAGGAGTTATATTTTTTCTAGGAAATTTCCAATATCTTATTTTTGGAACAACTACAAGGCAACCCTGGGATGATGAATATTTTTTGAAGCCAAATCAAGGCATTGAAACAGAAATAAAGTGTGCAACGCATCATGAAGAATTTAAGACTGAACTTAATGAACTTATTGAAAACCCTATTTTGCTGGCAAAATAGTTTCATAGCTACAAATTTTCTAGAAAGAAAAAGGTAAGATAAAATCAAAAATTTGCAAAAGATAAAAAATTATCTCTTCAGATATACTAAGTTCAAAATCACAACTTAAGTTGAAAAATTCTTTTTTTTTTTCAGAAAACGCGTTTTGCAGTTTGTATGTACATAGGTAAGGTACCTATATATTGGTACAAAAATAAGCGACACGACATCGAATGTTAGAGGATTATCAAGCGTGGAAAACTTGGGACAACTGATACTTAAATTTATTAAACCTCAAAAATACCAAATTAGATTTAAAGCTATAAATAAAGCAAGTGACATTTTCTATATCTAATTAAAAATTGGTTTCTTCTGTAAGACAAACAAATTAGTTTCCTTAAAAAAATTACATAATTATGATTTAGTCTAAAGTTAAGGTCTTAGTATGATATAACTTAACATTTTTCTAATATAATTTTTTTTTAATTTTAAATACTTTTTAATTATTATCTTATTAATCTTAATCTCGTCCAAAACAGTGGAAGCTGTGAAAAAAACTCACAAACATACCCATTTTGACATTTACAAATGTCAAAGTGTCATTTGGATTAAGTACGACACTAAAAAGTTTAAATAACAATAAGATTAAATAATAGTACAGTCAACGAAGGAATTTTGCTTGCAAGAAATAAGCCCCTCTGCATTATTTTTTTACATGGTAGGGGTAACCCCCAGGTATAACATACCCAAAGTCCCCAGCCCAGGGCCGCAAGCTAATCTGAGGAGGGGGGGTTAAAGGTACCCCTCTTTAGATTTTCGTGAATATTGGCACAACCTAGCATGTTAGATGAAAAGTCGATACTACTTAATTAGAGACAATTAAATTGTCTATAAAATGATATATTCAAATTTTGTCTAGGGTCAATAATAAAGGAGATGCGGGGGGTAGAAAAGTCAACAAATCTGAAAAACCTGTTATTGTCTTAGATATTGAGGGGTACCTTTACCCCCCCCCCCCTCCTCAGTTTAGCTGGCGGCCCTGGGCTGGGGACTTTGGGTATGTTATACCTGGGGGTAACCCCTACCATATAAAAAAATAATCCAGAGGGCCTTCTTTTTTGGATTTATTTTATAATTTTGAGTCTTCGTTGACTGGGCTAAATAATGAGTTGTACTTTGTACAGTGAAGACTTGCTTTGCAGCTCACTTTATTGTTGTTTTGCAAATTTTGATTTTTCTTTTATGTGCAATAACAAGTAAATCATTGGCACCTGATGATGTTCATAGACATGAACGAAACGTCGTGACAAACATAAATACTTGTTTCATTTGTCCTGAAGCCCATTTTAACAACATAACTTGTTAACAAAAGGTCATCACCATCAACACATAAAATGTATTAAAATCATACAAAAGTATGTGAACCATGTTCATATAAAATATATATGAAAAATTAGAAATGCTATCTTGAGCGTCGAAGCAAATTTTATACAAAAACGTAGAAGATAGCATTTTTAAGAAGCAGTCTAGTTTGAAAATATTTTTCCTTGAACTTGGTATTTCCCTAAACGAACGAAAATAGTCAGTACACGGACATTTACTTTGATTCTGACTGAATTTCAATAAGACGTCCCTTTCTTAAAACTCCTACAGGGTTTCCGTATTCAACATAATAAATTGCTACAAATCTGTGCGGAATATCAGTAGGACTACCATCTGTTGATTTCAATTTTAAATTATCTTTCGAAGAACGAAGAAAAAGAAAAAAAAATATCTCATCAATAGACCTTAAAAATAACTATTTACTGTAATGCACTGTTTAAAACGCATAAATAAATCTTCTTTCTTCCAGTTTAACGCACTTAAAATCACTTAAAGAACCGCACTACATTTAAAAAAACCCATATATCCTCAAATCTCCTTCCCAAAACCCAAAGAAAAAGCCATATCGAAAAAAGATATATCTGACTCATTTATCGAGCGTGAGTTAAAAAGTGAAACACGATACAGGTCACAACTCACAAGACACAAGAACAAACTTTCAATACAGTATAGAGGGGTATCCAATGCATGTGAGTTCGAGCAGGATTACAAAAGCAATTTGTAGTTAACTCAGTGGTTTTGATTTTTATTTCAGTGTCGTTTGAACTAGTTGAGTGCAGTGCAATCAGCAAGAGGCACCAGTGCTTTGAAAAAGCTCACCCATAAGGGCTGTACTGACTATTTTTGTTGTCCTGTATAGCCTTTTTGAGTAATATGCCCAAAGTTTTTTTTTGTTTGTTAAGACCAAAAATAACGGTACATACAAACATTCCATACAAATTTGCCTTGCCAAAAAGGACAGTATTATTTGTATCATAAACGGCTCCAACAATTTTGTTAAAAAAAAATTCAAATAACTATAAAAGGGAAAGGATACTAAGTTATTATTATTTTTTTGTTTCAACAAACGGTTACTTTGGGTATACATACCTCTAGCAGAACCATTTCTTTCATTTTCTGGAGAACGAGTTTTTTTTTATTTTTTATTTATGGTGAGCTTTCAAAATATTTAAACATTATTGTAAGCCAACATTTAAAAAAACCTTTTTTTGTTTAAAAAAAAATTATATAAAAGGACTTCATAAATTTTCTTCAAACTTGATTTAATGTAGTTTTTTTTTACTATTTTCTAGAATATGTACTTGACAAAATAATTTTTCTATATAAAAAATGTGCACGAATTGATCGCACGAACTTGCTCTCGTAGCTAAGAACTTTAACGTAGCCTCAAATTGACAGTGTACATATGGATTGGTTTCATAACATTATGATATCATTAAAAAAATGATTTGATTTGTAAATACAGTCAAACTTCTTTATAACGAACCTTCAAGGGAACAAAAAATTGCTTCGTTATAAAGAAGTTTTATACAAAATTCGTTATATAGAAAAATTATTTTTTTTTTAACACTGCAAGTGCTCTTTTATATTTTCAAAGAAAAATAGTATAGGTACAAAAAACAACTCATTTTAAAGAAATTTATATCTTTTTATTTTTTAATTAAAAACATATCAATTTTCAACTGCACATGAACAGTTTTTGTTTTATTATAAAAATTTTCCAATTTAGAAAGGTGAAAATACACATCATCTTAGGTTTCATCTCTTGTTTCAATGAAACATCGAAAACTATCAAACCCATTTCTCACATCATTATCGTTGGGTTTTTTTTCTGCACTCATTTTAACATTTCTTTATCCACATCAACGTATTTTTGTTTTGTTTTCTGTTTGACCTTTATTGTTTGACAATGTATTAAACGATACACCAAACTTGTCTGCAATATCCTTCTTCTTTTCTCCCCTTTTAACTTTTTCAATAATCGATAATTTCTCTGATAGTGAAATAGTTTTGCGCTTCGACATTTTGGAACATTTTATTAAACTTAAAATACGAACTCAAACGATTGACGTCTTGATATGCGTAACATTCATACTACACATGTACACTTTTTCATGCATCCATACATTACATACATACATATGTACATTGTACATTCACCCTTTTAAAATTAGAAATAAAAATCGTAGTAAAATTTGTTTCAAATTTGAAAATTGAAATTTCGTTATAAAGAAACAACTTTGCTTTCGGGCAAAGAATTTCGTTATAAAGAACCTATTTCGTATGGCATATTTCTTAACGGGAAGAGGAACAAAATGAAATTCGCTATAGAGAGAATTACGGTATAAGGAAGTTCGTTATAAGGAAGTTTGACTGTATAAATTTATGAAAAAAAAAAAAAAATCAAAAATCTCTAGAGCGGTTTTCTTAAAAATTAATTTTTTATATATAAAAATTCTTGAAAACCTACTTTTAAAAATAAAATTTGTTATGCAAACTTTTAGAATTTATTAAAATATACAACAATATACAACACAAAATTAAAAAAAAAATCATTAACCCGTTTTCAAGATATTGAATTTTCAAAAAAAAAATCGATATTTTTTTAAAAATCCAAAAATTATCTTTTGTTTTGGGGAATATGCAAAATTGATAAAATTGTAAGGGACCTCTTGTATACAAATTTTGGTTGAAATCGATTTAGGTTGAAAATCAAAAATTTGGAATTATTTACAGGTCTACCAAAACATTTATTAGAGTAATAATATAACCTCGTTTTTTTTCAAAATCGTTAGAGCCATTTTTGAAATAAATCAATTTTTGTATATTGGTTGTATCGAAGGTACCTACTCTTGTTTTTTGAGCTTAAACAAATTTTCAATTTCCCCTCTAGAGAATCCCCAAATAACCTTTAAGTCCAAATTTTGAAAAAAAAAAAAAAAAAAAAAATCGCTTCAGTGGCTTAGGCTGAAGGTCGAGGTACAGACAGAATTGCGATACCCACTTTTTTCGCGTTCTCTATCATCGAAATGTTAGGGAAAATTATTATCTCGAGTTCGATTTTTTGCACGACTCCTAAACTTGCCCTATAGTACCTATACCTACCTACATACATACACCGCAAGTTAAAATTGTATATTTCTCGAAAACGGCTTCAAGAATTTTAACTTAAAGATGTGTTTGATATAAAATTATTACATTCTACATTTGAATAAAAAATAATATTTTTGTTTGTGTTCTTATTCTTATTTGAATCATATCATTATCTACATTATTCAACCATTAACATATATCGTCAATACTTCAATCTCAAGTAAGTTAATCGGCCCTATCGAGGTAACCGTTGGAGCGGAATTCTCTCCAATTACCTACGATTCGGAGACATTTGGCTTCAAGGTAGTTCTCCGATCAGCTAATCGGAAATTCTTTCCGCCGAAATTCAACGCATGCTCTTTGCATACGATGTTTTGCGATTAAGTACTTCTAATGGTTTTATTCTTGACAGATAACAAACAAAATTTTCTCTGAAGTCCTCCGACAAGTTCTTGTTGCGGAAAGTGGTTGTTTAAAAAAAAAAAGTAAAATAAAATGTAAGTAATAAAGAAATAAACTTCATTTACGTTAACTTGTGTTATTCATAATGGACTTTTTGTTTTTAGGCAGATCGAAAGAACATGCTCACACCAATATGAGCGGAAGCTCAATCTGCTGACCGAATATCCCGACATTGCTCAAAATTACACAGGAAGGTCACCAGGGCTCTATAACACAATACATAAAGTGCTTGTTGAACAAGTGAAATTCAACAACTTTTTAAAATTTGTTTAACATGAAACAACAAGTCTAGGAGAACTATAACAATTGTTTTACCTTATTTCAACAAGTGGGAAATTTCACAATTCCACCGTTTCTGTAACTGGAAACAACAAGAGCTAAGGAAAAGTAAAATAAAACTGTTGAATAGTTGATAAATTTCAACCGCCTGTTTTGAACTAGTTAAAAGTCAACAAGTTAGAAATAAATACTTGCAGCAGTGTTAATCAACTGATAGCATCGGAAAAATCGTTTAGAATGCCATGGTGTTCATCAAATGACAGTTTTTCGATGTGTAAAAGAACTCACATTTGCAATAAATGAAATTGAATTTTCAAAACAAGTGTGTTGCCCTGAAATCGAAAGAGTTCAACTTACCATAAGCGACTCATATCGGTATATTTACTTGTTCAACTGATTCAACAAGTGAAGGGAAATTTTTTCTATTGACAATTGTTACGGTTTTTATTGTGTTACAGAAATGATTTTCACTTGTTTCACAAAAATAGTTGAACAATTGTTGACTTTTTGACTTGTTGTTCTGTGTTATAGGCGCCAGAAATTGTGGCTTCATAGGGACCAAGACAAAAGGATGTTGGTGGATGGGAAAAAAATATGTTCGTGATCTTTTGTTTTGTGTGTTCATTCATTTGCATTGTGATTAAAGTATGCAAATGTCATGTATTTTATTATTGCTTGTATTAAGTCAAATAAATAAATAATACTGTGTTTCAAAAGATTTTTTTTCTATTTATTCTTTTTTTGACACTTCAAATGGAAACAAAAAAACCATGTGTTTGGAAATAGGGAGGGGACTTTATTCGATAGTTTTCATTTATAAATCGGTGAATATAATTACATTTCTTAAAAACGCTAGAGAAGTATAATTGAAAAAATTACTTGTTATAAACAATCATCAATTGTTCATGGTTTAAAACGCTTATGGTGTTTATTTTATAAAAAATTATCGAAAATATATCTCATTTTCGATATATCGTGTTATTTGCACATCTCTGCCTGAAATTTATATCCATTGCAATGCGTCGTCTCATTTCTGCAAAATTTCTTCCGGTAACAGCTACTTCGAACCGAAATTCAATCTCCGACGAAGGATGCTTGCGGAGAAAGTTCCGCTCCGACGGCGACGCCGACGGTTACATCGATAGGGCCGATTAACTACAAGAGCAAGTGCGATCTTCTGTTGTATTTAATTTAAGATAAGGGGCATCTTGGATTACAGAGAATGACGCCAATTCATTTAAAATATTTCAATATTGTAAAATAAATTTGACTTGGTGCAAATTTTTGACTTCAAACAGTTTAAAGTGCATTTTTAAAATAAACGCCGCACCGTTTATATTTAAACACCATATTAAATTTAGGTCAGATAAAGACGTTGATTGCGGTTTCAATATTATTGCATTCAACTAGCCAAAAATGTATTATCATTATAAAAAGTATATTGAGTTCAATAATAATAAACAATTATCAGATAATGTTATCCAATTGATTCAAACGATAAGCTTCAATGCCAATCATAACTTTTATTTTAAATATTTACATTAAAGAACGCTCCATTTAAGTTAAGTCATTTCGTGGAATGGAGGATAAATCACGCTTCCATTGTTATCCCACAAAAATAAAGTAAAATGTCACGCCAAATTAACGCAAAAGGTATTTAAACAAAAAACTTAATTAATTATTTTCTACTCACCCTGTAAAATAATTATTGTTGTTTTCTCAGGTCCAGTATTTGGAGTGCGACATGTTCAAACGTTTTTGTTATTTTTTTGTTTCGTGGTAAACTTTATGGAACGATTGGTGGTATCGGTGGCAATAGTTGCCATGACAAACGCAGCAACAACAAATCCAAATTTTGCAGTAAGTACCCACTATTAAGCTTAACTACCACAATACCTTACGAATGATTTGCAATTTACAGGAATACAATTGGAATGCCAAACAAATCTCATTCATCATAAGTAGCATCTTTTTGGGAATGATAATTGGAATGCTCCCCGGTAGCTATATATGCCGAAGATTTGGTGCCAAATTCACAATGCTGATATCAACATTGGGGTCATCTCTCTTCGGAGTCATAACACCAGTTTGCATACCTTTGGGTGGTTGGCCTATCTACTGTGGCATAAGAGTGATTCAAGGCATATTTCAAGGATTGTTTTATTCGTGTGCTTACGATCACTTGGCCAAGTGGGCACCTATTGAAGAAAGAACACTATTGGGAGCTCTATGCCACAGCGGTGCCAGCATCGGGATGATTTTATCGATTGCTGTTTCAGGATTTATTGCTAAATCTAGTCTGGGATGGCCAGGCATATCATATGTCGCAAATGGAATAGGTCTTGTTCTTTGTGTGTTCTGGATTATTCTGGCGGATAACTCTCCTATGACTTCAAGATTTATTTCTAACGAAGAAAAAATCTATATTTTATCGTCTCAACAAGAGGTCAAAAGAAATCACAAGCAAATTCCAATTCCATGGAAGGCAATTGGTGCTTCTCGTCCTTTTTTGTCACTTATACTGGTACAAGCAGCCGAAACATGGGGACATACGACAGTTCTATCACAGTTACCGTTATACATGCGCGGTGTCCATAAAATGAACATTGCCAGCAACACAATATTTTCTTCACTTCCATATGTGGCTATGTTTGCCATGTCCTTCGTCTACCTAATTTGCGCTAGCGCCTTGATAAAAAAGAACGTCATAAATTTGTCAGTTCTGAAGAAATCAATCAACACAATCGCAATGTGGATACCAGCAACTACTCTCATTGGTGTTGGATTCTTGGGTGAAAATCAAAAATATTTAGCAATTGTCTTGATGGTAGTAACAGTTGGATGTAATGCTGGTGTAACAATTGGCCAAAGTTTGAATTCCATTGATTTGTCACCAAATCATGCATCAACTTTAGTTGCAATCGTATTGTGCGTTCTTAGTGCTGTGTCTGTGGTTGCACCATTATATGTAGGATTCATTGTTAGCGATCAGGTAGGTGTCATTGCTTGTTTTGTTGAATTCAAATTTAATCTTATGCATTTTTTGTTACAGACCGATCGCAAGCAATGGCAAATTGTATTTTTAACTTCAGCTCTTGTTTATTTCTTTGGAAATTTGCAATATTTATTCTTTGGCTCAATAAAAACACAACCATGGAATGATGAACATTTTTTGTCGAAATCTGTAGATAGTGAATCTCCGAGGGATATTAAATTGAAAGCATCCAAGAATTAAAATGTGGAGGTCTGTTTATACGAAAAAAAAGAGTTTTTACAAAAACTTATTGTAAGCATTTTTTTATCCCACTTCACAAAGAACTCCGAAATTACATGAATTAAGAACTTCAAAAATAATAGTTGTTGAAACAATTTGTGTACGCATTCTGCTTTCAAATCAATTAAAAGGTACACAACACATATCAATATCAACACTTTTCAACATGACACAGGAATCGAGCTGTAGTAGAAGCTCTTCATTTTGGTTAAGGTAAGCTCGGGTTTATAAATAGGAAACCAAGAAATATACAAAAATCTATCAGTCTTTGTATATTTAATCTAAAAGTTTATAATAAAACTAATCGATATCTATGATATAAACTTAAATCTAGGAAAACTAGGTTCCACCACTGTTATTTGAAGGCCTATCGGTTTTTCGGCTTTCTCAGCATCATTTTTACTTGTAACTATTTCACCTGGACTCTCGTTCCAGGGTTGTTTTTCCATTTTTCCAAATATCACATAAATTAAATTACCAATAAATAATATCACAGCGATAACATTGAAAACAATTCTCCATTGTGATCGATTACCCTGCAACAAAATCAAAATTAATTCATATAATCAAATGTTTATGCAATTTATGTATAATATACCTCATCTGAAACTATAATTCCAACAAAAAGTGGTGAAACTATACCAACAGCATTTGCCAATGTATTTGTGATTCCAAAAAGAATCCCCGCATGATCAGGAGCTAGATCAATATGATTTAAGCTGCTTCCAATCACTTGAGCTGCACAAGCTGATACTGCAACAATCAGCAGCGTTACACTTGTCGCCACATGTTCCACACTCACATAGCCAAGAGCGACCAGGGCAACTGCCGGAATCCAACATGCAATTGAATTTATGATCTTGCGAACCAACGCTAGACGAACGTCATCACCTTTGGTGAAAACGTCAGCTACGATTAGAAAAACATACGAAAGAATGCACATGAACACGTACGGAACTGCAGAGTACACGGCGTTCATTTTGATGCCAACTTTAAAGATTCCGTGTATGTAGGCAGGAACTTGTTGCATCAAAGTAAAGAAACTGGCTGCAAGACTGATTTTCACCACAGTTAGAGCTAAAAATGGGACCGACGTGAAGATCGCCTTCCATGGAACGGCTTTGCTTCGACTCGCATCATTTGGCTGTTCCAGTGACAGTTGAATTTTCTTCTTCTCAGCGAGAGATATTATTCTAGATTCTTCAGGGCTGTTTGCCCCAAAATTAATCCATAGAATCGACCAAAGTATACCAAGAATTCCTGGAATATAAAACATCCCAGGCCATCCAAAATCCGAAGCAGCTACCAAGCCACTGATTGCAAATCCTATCGCCGAACCAATATCCATTCCAGTTTGAGTGATTCCACCGAGAAGATTTCGTTCTTCAACGGGGCACCATTTGGCAAGATGAGAATAAAAGCAGGGAAACATCACACCTTGGAAGATCCCCTGAAATACTCGAACTACACAAAACAGTTGCCAGCCTCCGTATATAACAGCAGTCGGGGTAAGAAGACTTAAGACCGATACACCCAGCGTGCATGCCAGGAGAAGTTGTTTTGCTCCATATTGACTAGAGAGATAGCCTCCTAAGAATTGTGTACACAAAGAACCCCAGAAGAAACTACTCAGCACGTATGACTTTTCTGCTTCACTCCATATGAATTCCTGTAAATATTATATGTTAATAGTAGATTTTATTGAAGATTAGAAAAATTGGCTTACTGGAAAATCAGCATTTGTTGAATTTGCATTAGTCATTGCAACAATGCCTACAGAGATATTGACTCGCATTTGAATTCCTAGAGTGCAGCACATAAACAAAAATAGTGCCTGTACATGACGAACTCCAAAAATCGGTCCTGAAACGGAAATAGTAAGTTAAATATTTAAAAAAAAAATACAAGGAATCTCGAAACTATTTATAACTTTTACTGGAAAACTTTGAAATAAGTAAATTATGGAAATAACCGGTAAAACTTAGAATTTTTCAACGACATTGGTAAAAGTCCGAAAAATTGCGTTCTCACAATACATATATTGTGGACTTTTTTAACATTTGTTTTTTGGACAGCAGTACAACTGGGTAGCCAGCTTCGCGGATTCCAAGAATCTTCACTCCTCTTTTCGGATATGGTCATTCGACAGGTAGGCACCAATGTCAAAGTTATCTGGTTGGCCGGCTTCTCAGATGCATGGTGCTAATAGTTCGGTATGAATTATAAAAACATTTCAAAATTTTAACAATGTCGCTTAGAAATGTTTACTAGTAACTTGAAAAACTAACTAATTTTTGGGTTACGAATTAAAAATAAAATGTTGACAAATGTGTCCCCAAAACATCAAAAGCATTACTAACTAGACTTTGAAGACTAAGATTTTTAAGAGAAATCCTGAAGTGCTATCTATCCTCACAGAATGCACATTAAAAACCTCATTAAACTTGTAGCATTGTACCAGGCATATACAAATAATTGTATTGACTCCAACCCATTTTATTAATAATTATTTTTGAGTTTATAAATAAAATCGGGTGGCACAACGGCTCATGAAGAACCAGGGCCTAGTGACTAACAACTCGCAACCATTCCTGTGTGCGCCTTTCGACAGGAATGAAAGGGACCTACAATTTTATGCCGAATCCGAACGGCTAGACGAGAAGCACTTATTCGTGACAAGTAATACTCTTGGAGGATTTGTCAATTCCTCGCAAGAGGCAGTAGCCCTGAAAAAAAACTTTTTAGTTTTTATGTGGACGAGGCTGGGAAGCGATCCCAGACCTCCAGCGTGACAGTCGAACGCACTAACCATTACGCTACGGGCTATTTTTGAGTTTAACATTGCAAAATCTATAAAAAAATTCTTTAAAACACCATAGAAAAGACGCTTTACCACTTCTATTTGATTAAGTACAAAAGGGTACCATGCAGTAAAGTCCAATGAAATAAAGTCCAAAACCCAATTTTGAACTTTATTAAACTCCTAGGTGTGAAATAAAGTCCCAAGCCATTTTGGACTTTATTTCGCACCTATGAGTGCAATAAAGTCCAAATAGAAAATGAAATAATATCCAATTGAAAATTAAAAATTATTTTTTTTTTTTTTTTTGAAAATCTAATAAGGTAGTTTCATAAATAGGAAACCAAGAAGTATCGCGCGCCTATGTTGTCAGTCAGTCTGTTATTAAAGTTTTTTTTGTACTTAACAGTACCTTGGGTGGCCCGCTTCGTGTGTTCAAAGATTTAAACTCCCTTTTCGGGTCCTGTGTCCCGCTCACTCGACTCCGTCGCTCCCCTTAGGGTATGCTCAGTAGTCTGGCAGGCGCCTATGTTGTCAGTCAATCTGTTTTCGAAGGTTTTTGTACTAAACTAAAAAATTTTAATGATAATTCGCCTTTCCCAAAAACGGAACTGTGCAATAAGGCCATTAGGCTTTATTGCACTCTTAGGCGCCTTTATTTCACACCTAGGAGTGCAATAAGGTCCAAAATTTGGATTTGGACTTTATGTCATTGGACTTTATTGCATGGCACCTATGAAAGTGGTCAGAATCTCCAAAAATACTTAGCCTCAAATGCAGAAGTGTATTTCCGAACCAAATAACCGCGATACGGTCCCCTTTGGGTCTATAATGTGCACAAACAAAAATGAATAACATTTTCTAAATAACATTTTGTAATAAAATATGAAAATTGCGTATAAGCCCGGGTGAACAACTGGTATATCGTAGTTTTAAGAGAAAATATAAATAAATACATCATGATAAGCACATTATTTGTTGGCAGGGGTTTTCAATAATTTGGTAATATGACCTGAAATTATCTTAAAAACTGTCGGCGATCCATTTTTGGAATTTTGAAAATACATGCACAGCTATTAGGACGGGTGTTAATTTTGATTTGTTTACAGTTTCCCTTTCCCTATAATTAATAATATCTGATCTTTACAAAATAGCATTGAAATCTGTAAAGTAAAAACGTGCCACTTATCAATTAAAGTTTTCATAGAAAATTAACGTAATTGTCAGTCTTTTACCCAAAAATTCAGAAAAGTGTCAAGTAGAACATTTTCCTCAAGGACTATGAAAAAAATGATAAATAGTAATAGAAACGCAAACACATTTTTGGGGAGAAATAAATTATAATACTGCTTAATCTAAGTAAAATTTTCCAAAAAATCTCAAGAAAGAAGTGAAATTTTATAAGATTAAAATTGAGTACAAAAATCCTTTTATTCCTTGGGTTAGTGCAACCTAAGCGTATTGCATCCACACATTTAGGTCGCGACCCGAGATTTGGAATCGAAGCTCTTGGTTGAATGGGATCATTATTTTACTTGTTTCACATAAAATCAAAAATTATGTTGTGAAAATCACTAATTTAGCTCAATAAAAAAAGAATTTTTCAAAAACCTACCACAGATTTTGTACAGATTTTGTGATCAAAATGCAATAATTGTACAACTATGAGTAATTTTGTTGCAACTCTAATAAATCGACCACAGTGTCATCCTTACAACATTTTCGAACAAACATAATTCGATCTATTACGAACATTTCAAAGAAAAAAATAAGTCGAATTAGTTCAGTATTTCTTAAATGATGGGCTTAGCAACGAACAGTATTTTATTTTAATTTAGAAATATTTTGAAAACTCGCTTGCAGCAAGAGTCTGAAAAGAATAACCTACATGATGTGACTGCTTTACGAACTTGATGGACATTTCAAAATCGAAATTCATGAAACACTCGCTGCAAGTAATTTTCTGCGATTTTGAAGTTCAATATTTCAATTTTAATCATCAACAACGATGAGTTTGGATCGAGTGAAGTCAATGGATACTGCAACAGTCTCCATGTGCTTCTGCTGCTCAATATTTTCGTCTACATTTTTTTCTCTCTAACCAAACGTTAAATATACAGATATATAGATTAATCTATTAAATAGGTCGAATTTAAGGAAACTCTAGAGTCAGATAATAATGCTATGGACCTTAAGTAATAGTAAAATAAACCCAGTTTATTTTTTAATAAAAAACGACTAAGAAAATACATACAAAAAAGTTTTCTTAATCTTTGATTCTCTCAAGCACGTCGTTTGACAACAAATAAATAAAAACTATGAGCATTGAAGCCAATGTACTACAAAACAATATGAAGTTTAGATTTTTAAATTTTTGTTTTAAATTTTGAGTTAAAGGAGAATACAAAAAAAAATATTTGAAATAACTTTACTTTAAGGCTATTCATTTTGTAAACATTTTTTTTTATTGGCCCACCCTCAACAGGGTGAAATACTACTCAACTATTTTGTTTCCTGTTTTTTTAAACTATCATGTCTACTATATAGTATTGTAACTGTAATAGCGAGATCGTGCAACCTCGTTGTGGTTTCGTTATTGAAAAAATCGTAATGTAACTCAGTAATTTTTCTTCAAGGCACATTATTTTTCACAATCGGTTAGTGATTAAAATAAATTAAATTTAACAACAACTCAATGAAGCAAGTGCACTTTAATTTTTATTAATATAATGAAAAGAATTAGTTAAAAAAAATCATGATTTCCAATGACCTCTTGTTTATTTATTTATTTGTTTTATCAAACTTCTTGCGAACTCTTTGACAACTTAAGTATAACACTCAATTAAGGCTTTCGCTACAATTACTTTTTATTATTTTAATTAAATTTAAAATCGTCACATGTAAGAAAAATAAAAGAAAATTTAAATATTTCGATTGAATTAAATCAAAAATATGACGGGTGGGATTCGATAAAAAAAAATAAACGTGTTAAGAAATTTCACTAAAAAGCACATAAAAAAACAAGTCCATAAAAAGTGCATTTTATCATTGGAAGCTATAAACTTCACTAAACTTTACGCAATATCATTTTAAAACACAGTCAAATACTAAACAAAAAACACCATCGTGTAGAATGATTTTCTTTTATTATTTTAATTTACCTTTTTTGATAAGCGAAAATGATTTTATCGTCATGCCGATTTCTGTTTTTATTTTATATCTTTGAAAAACCGTTAAGTCAAATTCAATTCACGTTATCAATAAGAATTTTTAGATCCACTTGAGTTCAATTTCCTGTCCCAGCACTTTTCTATACTTCTTCTTTACGAATATTTACAACAATGTAAGAAGCTAGTTATTTTAAATTCGTCGCGAAAAAAAATCAAATGCGATCCGATCCGTTCAGATGTACCGCCGAATAAGTAATGACCATCACGATAGTTCTTTTTCTCACTTGACCAACTAATGGTTATGTGCACAGTCTTTAGTCTCTACCTCTCATTTGTCGTTATTCGGCCAAATGCGTAATATTCTGATAGGTAATGTTGCAATAAATAATAAAAATAAAAAATGACCGAAAGAAAGCCATGAAGCCTGACTGCGAGTGTGTTATCATACAATAACCCAAATTAAAAAATGTTTTTATTTATTTGAATAAAAATATATATACTTTTTTTAAATTGTAGTATATATTCTGGAGGACAAGATTCAAACACTAGACATCATCTTTGCTTAAAATACCCGAGGAAATGTTTTAAGGGAAATGATGGAATATTATATTGTCCAAGAACAAACATTACATATCGTACTATAAACACAGTCCCCCAGTCTCTAAACTCTACTTTGTGTCTCTTTGAAGTGCATTTAGTTCGTCGCTCAGCTCTTTTATTTCCCATATCAAAAGCGCGTGATCAGTAATTTCGTATCACAGATAGCAAACTCGTGTACTGTTAAACTAGATGAACTTAAAGTAAATGCAAATAAAAACAAAATGCACAATATAAAAATAGAACACCTAAAAGTGCGTGTATTAGAAAGGGGAGGGTTGGGAAGCAGTAGAAGTTGGTTATGAACTTCTGTACGAGGAGAAGTTATTCGAAAATTTCATAATGGCCAACTGAATATTCATTATACATAGCTCCTCATTTCAAGTGGTGAAGATGGGTGGACGGCAAGTTATTATACTAGCCATACTAGAAACACAGAGATAGTGGATAGATCCAAAAATAGAATTATCCAGAAATAGGTTTTGCGATCCATGGCGATTAATAGGAGAAGAGACGCACGCAACTATTATTTCTTTTGTTGGAGTTAAGAAATGTTATCACAGCTTAGAAAATTTTGCGGTTGTAACAGTAGCCGTTGTTGAATTAAACAAATAACATGCAGTAATGGGAAAAACTTTGCAGCACATTATGTATCATTGTTAGTGAACTGTGTAAGTAGTTAGTTCAGAAAAGGTGTTAAATTTGTGAAAACTCTTATTTAGGTGAGTTGAAAGAAATTTGAATAGTTCTAGAACATCCTTAGTTGGGACTTATAAATTTAGTTTTTTAGCGTACGACTCGAAAAAATTAAGACAAAGGAGGCGATTGGGATGAGAAAAAGAGGGAATCGAATTTAAGAACGGAAGAAAATTAAGAACTTTCGTATATTAAATATATAAATGATGAAAAATATATAAAATCCGACTTACAGGAAAATAAAAGAAAATGAAAATCTAGATTGAATTTTTTGTTTAGCAATTTAATAAAAAACATATTGATTTGAGAAGACAAGCAGCAGAAATTAAAGAAAAAATAAACTTTATATTTGATTTAGAAACTAGACTAGAATAAATAGACCTTATGCTTGTTATGGTTGAGTCACCAAATTTAGTAAGTTAACTTTGGATAAACTCAAAAAATGTTCATGATATTTTATCTTCTTTTTGTAAGGCATTTTGCATTCATCATCAATTAAAAAACAGCTTCATGGATCTATTTCCAGAGTTAACTAACTCTGGGTCCCGAAATTCGGTCTGTCTGACTGTCAGTCTGTCTGTCTGCACCTCGACCTGCAGCCAACGCCACTGAAGCGATTTTCTTCAATTTGTGGACTTAAGATTTTTAAGAGATTTCCTAGAATTTAAATTGAAGTTTTTGTAAGTTAGCTCCAAAAATTACGGTGCCTGCCACACAACCAACAATATACAGAAAACTATTTATCTCAAAAACGGCTCTAACGATTTTGTTTTATAAAAAAAAAATGAAAATTATTTGTAAATTAAGGGAGTTATAAATATTTTGCTAATAAAAAATGTACCAATAACGGTTATTAACTATATACATTTCATAGAACCGATTTGTTTATTTTCAAAAATCTCGTTAACGGCTTCTATGATTTCGACCAAATTTATTCAAGGTTCTTCACAATTTAAATTATTTCGCATTCCTACATATATTTTCAATGAAATAATTTTAAGATTCAATAAAAATAATTAGTTTTCTTTTGAAAATTCAATATCTTGGAAACAGGTTCATGAATATTTTTCAAGCTCTACCCTCTTCAGCTATTTTAATTATCAAATTTATAATAAGCCTTATCGGGAACAAAATCTCCCCTGGACATTTTCCTCCGTATGATTCTCACCAATCATAAGCAATTTTCGAAAAAGGAAAAAACTTCCAAGGAAATTGTAAATATATTTTCCCGAGCAAAATTGATGAGATTAAACTGTACAAAACTCGCCTCCATTACGTAAGTTGGAGAATTTTCAAAATAGAAGGATATTACTACCTACCTATTTTTTGAACGATTTATAATTTTGTACTTGATTTTGGTTTCGTGTCAAAAAAACGGATTTTAATAAAATCCAACATTATTACGATGACGTAGAAGTCCATTGGTATCTATTGGTATGTGTGGCTGTACGTCCACTCTACGACAAGCTAGAGACTAAACGGTTAAACCAATTTGTTGTACTTCAAATTTGGTTTAACATTTTAATGTAATTCCTTTAAAGAAGAAATTAGTTTTGTTTTATCCCATCTAGGTATTTTTCGTTTTTTATATAATTTTGTAACAATTTTTGACAAATTTACTAAAAATTTTCGGGTAATTCCCGCTTATAATGTAGGTAACACAGTTTTGCGCATTGCACAGAGAGAAAGAACAAAAAAAAAAGACAAAAAATGATTAATTTTTACTTTTGGTCTTGTTTACACTTTCCCATGACACGCGAATTGTATTTATAATGCAAAATACTTCTTTATCACCACAAATGGTTCAAATATTTAATAAGAATTCAGAAAATCATTAATATACTTTGACAGATAAATTATTTTGCAAAACTAGTTCTCTCAGAGTATTTCGAAACTGGTTCGAGGTTTTTTCCGGGGGAGATTCGATTCGGGAAAGATTGTCGATAGGAGTATTTGACAACAGGGAAAAAATAAAATTGCCGATAAGCCTGAATAATTTAAAGAAGGTAATAATGTATAATTGAACTTGTTTTTAACCATTTTTTTTGACGGTATCATAATTTTATTGAATTAATAACTTACATCGTCAATTTTTATATAGCTTCGAGAATAATTTCCTACGATATTTTATTTTTAAATGCAATTCTCACCATTTGCATTATGTATTAATCGATTTGGGGCTTATTTTGGAAGTGCCAGACTCCTCTTCTTCAAAAAGATTATAATAATACCTACATAGATACAAACATTCTGTATAAAAGTCAGTTGAAACCAGGGATCAGGATTCTAAACTTCTATACAGAAATTACACGATGTTTTCACAGATTTTTGTGCTCAAAAATTCGCTTAAAGTGCAAAAATTGACAAAAAAATTTAAAATTGACAAAATACCAACATAATTATGTAATTAAAAGACAATAAAAATTATTTCAATATTTGTAAAGTCAATTTAAAGTTTAAACAACAAAAAAAAAAATCTTCTTAAGATCTTAGTTTTTTTTTTTTGATTCGATTATTGCATAAGCACATTTCGCTAAAAAAAAATAATTCTTATTGAAATATTGTTTTTTACTTTCTAACTCGCATACTGTTCGTGACAGCAATATTTTTGTGTATTTTATTTGAATTATAATCCAGGAAATTAAAAAAAGACTTTAAACTTGATTAGTCGATGGCCTCATTATTAATATACACATCAACCAAACAAATGCAACTTTTGCACGCCGCCGCCGCATAAAAATACGATTATTTACCCTTCACCACATGACGTTACAGCACTCACCCTCACGTCATCGTTCACAAGCAAAGAACTCTTTTGCTGCAACATTATCAGAGATGCAAGTGACCAAGACCCAGTGTCGACGAGGACATGACCATGGTACTTGATTTAAACTTGTTTGCAGGTCTTCTTTCTCCATCACATCTTGTTATATTTTTAGCACTCGTTTGTTCCTAAACTTTGGCATCGCAGCAAAGTTATGTATAATCTCCCTCCTTTCTCTCAAAGTTTTTTAACCCTTTATGTGATCTTTTAACCTTTTTTTTGTATTTTTTTTTTTTTGACATTAAAAAGCAGAAGATGAAAATATTTATGAGAAACTCGCGGGTGATAGCCCATAACATAGCATTAGCTACCTGACTAGATTATTCAAATTCCGATGGAATACTTTCTACGTTATTTATTGATATTGATATTATTATAGCATCTTTCAAAGCCGCTACTGGTTCCTCTTTTAAATGATATTCAGTAGCTTTCCGCTGGTTGTTTCCGTTTTGGGTATTTGATTCGCCCATCAGTTGCAATTAATATGCCAAAAATATATGTGATTGGGTTAATTAAGTTCATGGAAGACCGAAGAGAAATAAATAACACAGAAAATGTTTGGGTTTGTTGACATTTTGATTGGAATGCTGAGCCTACAGCGCAGATGTTTTTGATTTGGTCAAATGGTCAAGACTGTCACATATTAATGTTGATTATTGGACATTTTTGACAAGTTGTTGGTGTGTGGTTCCAAAGTGTTACCTCAGCAAGTAAATAAAATAAGGTATATTTTGTTTTAAATATTAATTATATTTTATTTATCGCATTGAATTCCCAATTTCCAGTTATTTTATATTTTAACTCTATCTGCGCTTATATGCGTCCGTGCATCTGTAAGTCCGCTCTACATATTTATCTTAAATGGGTAGACTGATTTGCTTCAAATTTTGTATATAATATATGTATGATGATACCCTATAAGCAGAGCTGTAAAGTAATTAAATATATTGTGACTTAAGTACAACTTAAGTACAATTGCTTTGTACTTTGAGTTTTTAAGTACAAGTAAAATTCCTTGGTACTTGTACTTACAAATTTTAAGTACCAGTACCAGGAATTGTACTTGTATTTATAATTCCACAAAGGAATTTAAAAATTTTGTATTCAGTACTTTAGTACTTAAATACTGTACCTAAATACTTTTTCAAATACTTTAATTTCCTAGAGTACTTATATAATTCCTTTTAATTCATTTTGTAAAAAAAATAAATACAAGAAAAACAAAAGGAACCAAAATGAATTATAAGAACTTAATGAATTAAAAGTATTTGAAAAAGTATTAAAGTACTAAAGTAATGAGTACAAAATGTTTAAGTTCCCTTGTAGAATTATAAGTACAAGTCCCGGTACTGGTACTTAAAATGATTAAGTACAAGTAACGAGGAATTGTTCTTGTACTTCACAAATTTCAAGTACTAAGGAATTGTACTTGTACTTAAGCTTTAATTATACAGGTATGCCTATAAGTTGGTTTGGGTCACATAGAACGGGAAGCTGCCATACAATTGTTTCTGTTTTTTACTTGCGATATAGGTACTATAGCACTATAGGGTAAGTTTTGGATTCGTGAAAAGAATCGAACTCGAGATAATAATTTTCCCTGACATAACGATGATAGAGAACGCGATAAAAGTGAGTCTGGCAATTCTGTCTGTCCGTATGCCAACCTGCAGCCTAAGCCACTGAAGCGATTTTCTTCAAACTTTGGACTTAAGGTTCTTAGGTGATTCCCTAGAGGGGAAATCGCATTTTTTTTAGCTAACCAAAAAACGGTACCTGCCATACAACTATTATGAAAAATGTAATTTATCTCAAAACGGCTCTAACGATTTTGATAAAAAAAATTATGAATTAAGTACTATTTATAGAATGGTCAATATTTTCATAAAAAAATTACAAACAACGGTTATTAACGGTACCTGTCATAGAAACGCGTTGGCGGATACGAAACATAAATACTTAAGTTCAACATAAACCCTTAAGTAACACATATATTTTCTAGTAACAGAAAATAATTTAAGTAGAACCTACAATATATTTTGAACTTAGTTATGATGTAGATTTACGTTTTGATATGAGTGTTTTTGTTTACAATACAAATTCTATATACTACTGAAATACATCAGCCAAGTAGAAGACTTAGCATTATTTAATTGGACTTTTTGAATTATTGATTCAATATAGCTTTTGACGGCATTTAGTCCATAAAAATTGGCGTTTCGTCCCGGCGTTCTCACTTAGACTCTTCAGTTGACAGTGAAGGCCTTGTCAAGACGCAATTTTTATTAAGTTCAGTCCAGCTTACATCAATTGTACAGCGAAAATCAATTGTGAACTATATCCAACCCAATTAGAATTTCTAATAAAGAATTGTAGGAAATTTTGTTACCCGTGGCCTGGCATTGATTACATATGAGTGTTTTTTTTACAATACACGTTTTGTTTCAGTAAACGGACCATTCGATTTTAAGAATTTTGCATATACAAATTTTCGAAAAATTAATTTTTGGATTTTTAAAAAAATATCGATTTTTTTTTGAAAATTCAATATCTTAAAAACGAGTTAATGATTTTTTTTTTAAATTTTGTGCATAATTGTATTTTATTTAATACTAAAAGTTGGCATACCAAATTTTATTTTTAAAAATGTTCAAGAATTTTTATAATGTATATGAAAAATTAATTTTTAAGAAAAGCGCTCTAACGAATTTTGAAACTTTAACTTTTCAAGCCATTAAAATAGCAAATTTATAGTTATTTATAGTAAAAAATATATGTATGTATTTTTAATTTTTTTTAATGTGTACATCATCAATTCCTAGTTACGTTAAGGTTGTAAGCTACGAGAGCAAGTTTTTGCGATCCAGTCCTTCCCTTTTTTTTTTTTAATTAGTCGAAAACGGTTTCAACGATTTTGATTAAACTTCGTGTATATTGTTTTTTGGTGCTTGTAAGAAAACTGCATTTCCGGTTTTTGGCAAAAAAAAAATCGCCAACGGAAATATGGTTTTTTAAGGTTTTTGAGATAAGTGTAGTATTTTTATATATCTGAGTGTTTTTTTATACTACTTTATATTCTTTATCGTTTATGGACATAGAAACATTGTTCCAGTTTTGAACACAAGTAATTTTATAGATAATACAACTAACTGTTATAATACACAAACAAAATCAGAGGCAAAATTCTTACAGTATCTACTCTAAAATGCAAGAAAGCAAAGTTGAATTAAATCCCTTAATCTCTTGAAAATAAATGGTTAGAGTTCAAATTCCAAAGAGTATTGTTAGAGTCGAATGCAACATTTTCCACACCTTTACCTAGTGTTATTTAGCCACGATTTTTTTTTTACGGTCGTTTTGATTTTGGCAAGTAACTCGCGTATTTTTGATCCAAGGCAAACAAAATTTTATGACAAACTTGTAGAAAATTTAATTATCTATAAAATATTTTTCTCCATACATATTTTTTGTTTGCCACTAAAAAAATTGTCCCACCAGTCATAAGTTATTCTATCAATTTTCATAAAGCTAAGAATTTTTTTCTGTGAACATATACCTACTATGGTAACCAAGAAGAAATGGATACTAAGAATCTTCAACCCGGGGACAAGTAGCAAGTATTAAAGTTGCATACAAATTTTGCAACATTGCGTTATTTTATCAAAGCTGAATTTTTGGCATGCCTCAGGGTAGGGTGTCATTAACTGTATCTTAAACTTGCCAAACAAAACATCTACAATGGGGCCTTACGTCAACCAAGCACTTTAAATATATCTTAATCTAATCATCGACTACTGTGCTGCTAACAACGATTGGATTGACTTAGTAAAGAAAATTCAGCTCCAGTGCAAGAATTTCTCCGACCATATGCTACTCACCGTACTACATCAGTACAAAGAAATCTTCAACTTCTACCAAGGTTAAAATGGAATCCGGATAAAACTAATAACTATCAGCAAAATTTAAATGAAAAACTCGTATCTTTAAATGAGTCAACCGATTCAGCTGAAGTTAATGCAAACAAACTGATCGCCTGCATAAGAAGTTCCACAAACACTGTTGTACAAAAAAGCTCGAGATTTCAACAAAAATGGTTTGACAAAGAATGTATGGCAGCTCGAAAAAAATCGTTTTCCTGGTTAAATGACCTTGCGAGCTCAAACTGTCAAAATCTAAGGAAGTGGTACCTCGAAACAAATGCGTCTTAAAAAAGCTGTGCCTCGCAAAGAAAACTGGCTTCGAAAATAACCAAGCCTATACACTTGTCCAAATAAAAAGCTCGAAGGAATTTCGGAAGACTGACAGGGATATAAATGGTTCAAATTTTACAATTGGAATAGGAGTTTCCGCTGATGGTCTATCCACACATTTCAAAAATCTCCTATGTGGTATGTCTGACATTAGTTTTTTGTATGCGGAACCGTTGATCATCGATGAGATTTTAGACTCTGAAATCACCATTCTTAAAGGAAAAAATGGGAAAGCTCCTGGAGAAGATGGAATTCCGTGCGAATTTTTCAAGAATGCAACCGAGGCTTTTCAAGCGCAAATTCTGTCACTTTTCAACAAAGTTTTTTTGAGAGAAGACGTCCCGTCATCATTCAAACGGTCGGTAATATTTCCTATACACAAAAAAGGAGACTTGAACAATGTGGAAAATTATCGAGGCATCTCCTTCATGAATATCCTGGCAAAATTATTTGCGGTGTACTATTAAAGAGATTAGAAACATGGGTGAATGTTCACAGCATTCTTTCAGACTTCCAGGCTGGTTTTAGAAAAACCCTTACATCAATTGTTGAAGAGTTTAAATCCAGAAACAAGAAAGTGTTTGCTTTTTTGTCGACTTTAAGGCTGCCTTTGACCTCCTTAACCGTAATACCCTCTTTTACAAATTCTCCCAACTGGGTATATCTACAAAATGTATTCATATTTTAAAAGAACTGTATTCAGCATCTAAAGCAGCCGTGTGGGATGGTTCAATTTACTCAGATTGGTTTGACACAAATAATGGTGTAAAACAAGGTTGCCTTCTGATTGCACTCCTGTTTGCCTTCCTGGGGGGATCCGAATCGCGGATTTAAACATCAATGTTCTCGTATGCTGATGATCTGGTGATTCTTTCAGAATCTCCAGAGAACCTTCAACTGATGATCAATCGTCCGGCTGATTACTGCAATAAATGGAACCTTGCAATCAACTCCAACAAATCAAAAGTAATGGTTTTTACTATATCAGCATTGAGTCAAAATAGAAATAATTGGGTCTACAATGGTTCTTATTTGGAGGTCGTTAATGAATACAAGTACTTGGGGGTGAAACTGAACAGTACACTTGATTTCAGATTTCGCTTAACGGAAAAATCAAATACCTCTCAATGCGTCATGGAGAAGCAACTTCTTAAATACTCGAATCAACCTTTCAGCGAAATATACGATATTTGATGCTGTGGTAAAATCTACACTTTGTTACGCAGCCCAAGTATGGGGAATCGATGAATACGAGTCCATTGAAAAATTCCAAATGAACTTTTTAAAAAAGCTTGTCAACCTGCCAACAAAAACGCCAAATCACGCGCTATACCTTGAAACAGGACTTCCGAAACTTTTTACTTATACCCTAAAGTTGCAAGCCGATTACATCGTTAAAATACTGTCTCTTCAGGATACCCACCTGTCAAAAAAATGATGTTTAATGAGTTGAGGAACGAGGCTTGGTGATTGTTAAAGTGGAAGGCTTTAGGAAATTCTTGTGAAGAAGTTCTAGTGATAGACGTAAACAATTTAAATCTGATTAAAGAACAGCTACATCGAATCATTCAGAAGCATGATAATTCTGTGAGAGATGCTTTTATTGTGAGAGCCCGTGATTCGGACAGCAGAATTTTATGCTCTCAGCTCAACACCAATTTATTAGAAAATAACTACTTTCATGACCAGCTAAGCTATAAAGAAATATCTTTAATTTTTAAAACAAGGTGCGAACTCATCGGTCTAAACGGAAGCCCTTACAACGGAAGTCTCAACCAGTTCTGCTCACTGTGCAATCTTAAATCAAAAGAAGACTGTTTCCACTTTATAAGCATATGCCCTATTTTTTCTTCTCAGCGTCTTGCCTACTTCGGAAAGAAAACTCTTACAATGAATGAAACAATTGTTATTCTGAACGGATATGACTGGAATAGAAAATACAAAAAATGAAATTTATGGGGACTTAAAATACAATTTTAGTATTATATGACAATTAAACTTTTTTTTGGTAGATTAAAGATCAACTAATTTTTCACAAAATACCATTACACATACAAAAAGACATTTTAAAGGTGGTATAGCGACTGGATAAAGAATTTGCCAAGTCGATCTGATAAAGGATTAGAATCATGTATCTGTCGACGACAGATGTTTTAGCGATAACCAACACTCTCGTTTTTAATTTCTCCATGTTATTTTACACGAGAACAATAATCACGTGCCCTATAATTCAAATAAAACGATGATTTGGAGTTTAACTACCTTAAAGCTCAACTTAAATTATTATAAAAACTCCTTTAAGTATGCAGTTTCATTAACAAGGTAAGTCTTTGGGCTGAAAGCTTTCAATAAAATACGACACAATGTTATTTCGCTGCTATTATTTAAAATGTTTAGTAAAAACTTACACATACATGTATGTATGTATATGGTAATGCAACCTTTTGAATTGTTCGTACGTATTTGATTTTATGATTATTTTACGAAGTTCTTATCGAATAAGAATCAATAAATATATATGTACGTACATTTGCTTCTGATTATCTTATCAGATTAATCAAAACTCAATTGTGCCCAAATTGAATATTAAAACCACTTCAATTTAATGGGGTGGTAATATTTACAATAATCCATTAAATTGTCTTATTGACCAACCATAATGTCTCAAAACCTTATCTATATTTCTATTAACAAAT
The DNA here is from genome assembly GCA_949320155.1 of Melangyna quadrimaculata. Taxonomy (NCBI): domain Eukaryota; kingdom Metazoa; phylum Arthropoda; class Insecta; order Diptera; family Syrphidae; genus Melangyna; species Melangyna quadrimaculata. The sequence continues at coordinate 4,118,575 of OX439485.1, read as the reverse complement.
TCGCATTAAAACTATTAAAATTCTCATAACGAATTTTAAATATATTTGATTTGACAGCTGATTGATGATTCCAAAGCAATCTTCAAACTACAATAGCCACATGCATCATATAATTTAATGGGGTTTTCGTTTTACATCATTATGTCATTTGTTTACAGATATAGATGTATAAATATAACGAAATTCCGGTTCGGCTTATCAAATAAATCATTCAAATTTAAAATACGACGGAATTGTATGTTAGTTTACGAAATTGGTTCAATCTGCTTTGGATTAGTATACGAAAAAGTTCACAAAATTCTGTGTGACTTTTGCCAATTCTAAGTAAATTACCTGAATTTCCAACTTGGAATCGACCATTAACTGGACGTTATTTGAATTCGAAATTAGTTTTTGTGTGACCGACAATTTTGAGGAAACAAAAATTAAATATTTCGAACGCGCACCATAATCGCATGAACTTGAACGTCATGCTCTTTTTGTATCGTTTGTGTCGGCAGCATATTCTATGAACGGAAAGTTAGGGTCAACGTGGCGTATGATTAACAAAATACAAATCGAATTTGCATGCAATTTGAGGTTCTGAGTATTTTTTTTTACTTTACTTCCTCGAGTTTCCTCGAGATTGACAATTTTAGAAGTATATGCATGTTAAGTTCTGCAGTTATCATTGCCACATCGTAGAGTATAGAATAGATTTTAAATTAACTCATATTTGTAGATTCAATGTCACGAACGTGCGTTTCGCAAGGAATTTAAACTTTCTGTTTCTATATAATTTAGTTTTTCAATTATCTATACGGATATTGCCATTTCATGTTATTTGCTGGTCGTTTGCCGATCTTGATGTATACACTACCACCTTGTTAGACAAGTTGCATCGAAAAAGAAAAATGCCGTTCTGTGACATTTCATAATAGAAGTGACACAATGATGGTATAATAACTTTCTCTGTAAAAAATTGTGATTAATCAAAGGTATGTCAAATCCTGTCTGAATTCACCACAATATTGTAAAAGTATTATTTAAACGTGCTTAAATAAGCAATTTACAGCATAAATACAAATTAAATCAAATCTTTTGATTGTCAAGATAAGATCATATCAAATTAGTGTTGTTTTTTCTTTTTCATATATTTCAGCACGAGTTTCTTGGCCTTTCTCAATGAGAGAAACGTTTTATTGATAGTGATGTTGTTAATTTTTTTAATTACACAACTATTAGAATTGTTTACTCTGAAGATAACACCGACACCTGATTTAAATCGAAAATTTTGTGTATGTTTCTCCACAAAAGTTCTTATAAGCAATACATATGTATATGTATAAGTAACTAGGAAAAAAAGTGATTGAATTTTGTACCTTTTAACTAATGATTGATATGAGCATTTATTTTTAAAAAGGAGAACAATTATAATTTAATGTGGTACAAAGGAGAAAACGAGACACACGAAAATGATTTTTTTTTGTTCTAAACAATGGGAGTTGGATAAAATAATGGAACCAACAAAATTCGAAGAACACTTTTAAAACACGAATAACCATAGACGAATTGTTTTATATTTTGTAATATATTGCCTATGTCCATATTCAAAAATGATGCTCTTGAACAAAGGTTTCCAACGTTGTATATCTCAATTGGAGGCACTAGACGCACAATTATTCCCATTCATTAAATTCGCTAAATCGAATTAAAAAAAGTAGAATTTTCATCCTGCTAAGCGAATTATTCGCCAACCATGATATTAAGACTCTCCCAAACCAACGTGAAACATTCGTCGCGGCGGAGAAACATTCGCCATTGGTTTATCACCATGTAAATACATTTTAAAAGGCGAATGTTTCTCCAGCGTGTTGGTGTGGGCACATTCATTTATCACCTTGTAAATAAATTTCGACTGGCGAATGTTTCTCCACCGCGCTGAATGTTTCGCGTTGGTTTTGGGAGAGCCTTTATACGCTATTATTGGACATTAGTATAAAAGTTCCTTTGTTTTGGGGTCTATTCTGTTCATCGAAAGTGACAAATACTATCATTTCACTGGAACACTATTGCAATTAATTTTTACTCTAATTACTATCTTTGTTGCCATATACTGCCTAACCCCCATGGTTTACAGCTTTGTGTCCATACAAAAAAATTATGTACAAGGGCTAAGCTTTCCAACGATATATATCTCATTCGAGGGCAATAGGTGGACTAAAATGCCCATTCTACTTTGTTTTTCTTTTGATAATACTCAAAGATCGGTATAAGTTTATTTGTATTGATAACTCTTTCAAAAAATGCAACAGGTATTTAACTATAAAAAAATATAAAGTGAGAAATGGTTATATAATCATAATCACTTATACTGACTTATTTTACTCTTTAATTCACCATTTTTTAGTCAGAATTTTTTCGAGTTCATACAAATATACAATAACTATTTTTGTACATATGTACCATTAAACCTATAAATAATTATGCATACATGTATGTACAGTACATGTGTATATAAGTACACATACAACTTGTATATACAGAGTGTCCGGTAATTCATGTGCCATACTTTGGGATGTGATTTTTGGTCATATTCTAAGAAAAAAAATGTTTTACAGTAAAGTCTGATTTTCAACTTTGACATCAACCAGTTTATAAACAGAATTCTTTGGACAGACGAATCTCATTTCGCAAGAGATGGTATTACGAGGTTCCATAATCCCAATACATTGGATTCGTGCAATCCACATACAAGACGATAAAGATCATTTCAGCACAGATTCAGTGTCAATATGTGGGCAGGTGTAATTGGAAATAAATTAATCGGGGCTTTCAAATTACCACCCGACTTAATTCTACTTACTGTCTGGAGTTTCATTGAGGAAACCGAAAAGCTTTCAGTCCTCGGTATGTGTATCACAGACCACCTTCTGTGGAATGATCACATATTCGACGTCGCCAAAAATGCTGCTAAGTGCTTAGGAAATTTTTCTCCCCTTCTGATCTGGCAGTAATCTATAAAGCATTTATCCGTCCGAAACTTGAGTACAATTCTCATATTTGGGCAGGTGCCCCAATAACCCACTTGAGTCTCTTAGACAGGATTCAGAAAAGAGCTCTGAAAATGATAGGTGACAGAAATATAACAGAAACATTTGCATCTCTCGAACACCGCCGCAATGTTTCATGTCTAACGTTATTTTACCGTTATACTTTTATAAACATTGTTCTAGTGAAATAGCCAGCTGCATTCCTTCCCTAAAACATTTCAACCGTAATAATCGTACTTCAGTTTACCCTCGAGCCCAACGTCGGACGCACTGTCAAGTATAGAGATTCTTTTTTTAGCCGCACTACCCGAATATGGAATGCTTTACCCGGCTCTATCTTTCCCGGCCATTTTAATGTTCAGAGGTTCAAAACCAATGTGCACCGGTATCTCCTTTTAAATCCTTCCCTATTTTCCACACGCTCGCACGGTGTTTAAACATTTTAACATTTTAAGGGTAGCCAAAGTCCCTTTAGTGCGCACCCAACTAAAAAAAAAAAAAAAGTTTTCACAAAATAATTTACCAGACCTATTGGAGGATGTTCAACTGTTTCAACAAGCTTCATCATATTCCCAACAAGATGGTGCTCCGGCCTACTATGGTCGTGCGTTAGGGATTGACTAGATGAAGTATACGGTGATAGATGGATAGGCAGAAATGGACAAATTCACTGGCCTGCAAGATCTCCCGATCTCACTGGAATTTTTTGTATGGGGACGAATGAAAAAAATCGTTTACTCCTCCAAAATAACAACCTTAATGGCCAGTTGCACCAAGCTCTTTTAAATTTGTATTGCTTCGTTAGATTTTGAAATGACATTTATCGGTTGCACCGAGCATTTTTAATTCTAAAAGCCCAATAAACGAACCAATAAACTAAAGTTCCATTTTCCTCCAGTTAAATTTTAAAACCAATTTTATTGGGCAGAACCTAGAAATAAATAAAAAAAAAACAGTGGAAGTGTGAAAAACAAAAATGCATAAGTTGGAATTTAAGTACCTACAATTTTTTTTTATATTTATTTTGAATGAAGGGAAAATCAACCCCACATCATACTCAATTATAACGAACATACCTAATAATATAATATTAATGAACTGAAACCAGACAAAATCATAATAATAAGCTGTTGAGTTACAAACATACATATTTTTCACAATGTTTTTTTCTGTTTTCGAGTTGCATGTACCTGGTACCTACATTACATATTTATGTTTGTATGGATTGGTACGTAGCGCATTCCAATATTTATTTATTTTCATTGACATTTCTCGTATTGCTATCTCAGTTGCACTAGTTGAAACTTTTTCCTTCAGTTTTGAAAGCAGATGTTTCAATGCAGGGATGGTTAATGAACTCTATTTTAGCTAAAAAATCTGTGAAGATGTTTGGTGCAACCCAAATTAATTTATCATGTCGATAAATTTAAATATCCTTTTAGCAAAAACTGATTTTAGAGCATTTTGGTGCAACTGGCCACAACTGAATTCGAACAACGTATTTCCGAAGGATCACCAAAAGTAAAGCAAGAGTTATGGAGAATAAGCATTCAAAATGAAAACCACTAACGCGCTCTAGCATGGATTCAAAACGCAGGAGGGCACTTTGAGCACTTCTTATGACTGTATTGTTTGTACATGAAATAAAAAAATACTTAAAACTACACATATTATTGTTTTATTTTATTATTACACCTCAGGCAGAAAATATTTTTTTTATTTTTAATTTTTCCTGTTTTAGATTTTTCTAAGTATCATAAAATGTATGAGTTTTTGGGTGAACTTATTAATGAGTTTTTTTTATTGTTTCGGTCATCAGGTAGAAAAACTTTATGTTTAATACGAAAAAAATTGAGGTCAAAGTAAAAGTTTAGCTTGGGCAAGAAAAATTGAACACCATTTAAAATTGAATATCTGGCTACCCTAAACACATATCACCTCAACTTAAACGCAGTTTTAAAAGCTAGTATTTCTACTAAAAAAGTACACAATGAGGTCCCTACCATTAGCACTGACAGAGAAATTGACCTTAACAGGGGTCAGGGCACACCAAAGTTAGCCTTTTTTAAATCTTTAAAAAGTGATGCCAAACTAGAAAATCAGACTTTACTATAGAACAAGTTTTTCTAAGAATATGACCAGGAATCACATCCGAAAGTATGGCACACGAATTACCAGACACCCTGTATTATACAAATAGTGATCTTTAAATACTTATTATAAAAAAAACGTCAATGTTTCGCTGAGGTATAATAATTCCCAATAATAGCAATTAGCTAAATTGATTTAAAATATTTAATCTATGATTGAATTTATTTTATTTACTTGTTTTTAAACAAAAATTTAAAAAAATCAAGCTCATGCTCAATAATTGGAATAAGATAACTTTATCTTACATGCTTCATGTGGTAATTTGTTATGACTATCATTTCATTTTTATTATAAGATATTTTTTGTAGGTAGTTTAAAGTATTTATAACTTTTTATGTGTACAATTGTACATACGTGTACAATGAAGGTTGGTATACACATATAGAATAAATGTATAAGGCGGCATTTCCAAACCAAATATTAGTATTTAAATATGGATGATGTCAAAGAAAGATTTCTTTTCATTATTAACTCCGTAAGATTGCTGACACATGAAATACTGATTCACAGAACAATTAAAGAGTAAACATTTGGGCTCTGGAATCCTAGCACCTCATTCATGGGATATTCGCCAAAGTATGCCATCTGAAAAATCAGTAATTGGTCAAAAAAAAGTCAAGTAGTTTCTGACATTGATGTTGATTGGAAAATATTTTGTTTCGTCGGCTGTTTTGGTCACAATAATTTTAGTAATGAGACAAGAATTGTAGCATTAACTTTTCCCGACGTTTCGACAGGGGTTGCTGTCTTCTTCAGGGGGAACTTTATTACATACAAAATACAAATAGCTTATAACAATGTTAGCAACAAAAATAACAATGAAAGTTGAACTTACACTTTAAGAAATATAAACGATAAATTTACATAATTTATAAAAACTATTAATTTGACAACAAATTATTGTTGATGAAAACGCTCAGAAGAGCTTGAAGAACGAGTATTGTATTGCGGTGAAATTCTTTAAGGGGTTGTAAAGCAACTGGGTATTGCACCACCAGAATGCTGTTTATAGATATATCTCTGAAATAATTAAACTAAAATCTCTGAAGTGATGTTACTATCGCCATTTATTTTTAAAGCTCTTGAATGTATTCTAGTTTAGAAGTACGAACCGCAAATATGAAAGTCTTGCTTGTCAGGGTTGGTGCCTTTCTACGTAATGCTGGATTGAAAAAATCTTTTTTTTTTTTCTAAAGACCCAGGTACCAAGTTTAGGAATTTCAAAATCATATTTAGTTAAAGAGCTGAGCGCTCTAGACAGTGATATGTCTGGAAAACATATTGAACCCCAAAGCCATGTCTAGTGCACTCAGCTCTTCTGTTAAATATAATTTTGAAGTTCCTGCAATGCAGTATTACATACAAATCCCAACCACGACACGTAAGACTTTTATTTTTGCATATAAAAAAGGATAAAATCCATTTTAAAATAGCAGTGAATTTTTTCTATCTCTCACACCCGAAAAATGCTGCGGGCTCTGAATGTTTTTGTTGTAGAAAGAAGATAATAATAAAATTAAAACCTATCGTTTTTTTTTGTGCTCGCAATTCACAAGTCGAAATTTGAGAAAACTCACTTTGCTCAATATTATTCCACTAACCTTTTCGCTTGTATGGATGGAGTCCTTGCATCAAATCAGATAGTTCTGATTTTTTGCTGATTTGCTAACGATGTTGGCATAGTTGGCTAATAGCTCTTTTGTTAATGTCTTCACAAAAGTCCACTGAGTTAAAAGAGTTATTTATTAAAAAAAAAATTGAATTGATTTAATAATTGACAAAGTTTATAAAGGAGAGTTTGCGATGCGTTAATTGAAAATGTACATATAGCTTTTGACATTAAGATCATCTGTTAAATCATTGTGAAGAATAATTTTAATACACTAGGGTTTTTCAAGTAAAATAAATACTACTGTAAGAATAAATCGCCCAAATTCATAATTATTTTAATTCACATTTTGTTGAAAAAAAATAGAAACCAGCGATTTGTCTTATTTTTGTGTTATTGTTGTGATATTATTTATTATTATTTTCTTATGTGTAGGTACTTCTTAATAGAAACTAGTTATAAGTACTGTATTTTTAATTTAAGTCAACTTGTTTTTTCATTATACGTTTAAAAGGTCTTTTTGCGATAACTACAAATTCAAAGGCATTTTTTTTTGTTCCGAGAAAAATTTACATTCTGATTTCTTGGAGTAATACCTTTGGGAAGCCCCTAGTGATATTAATTTGAGCCTGAAAAATTATGATACTTGAAATTTTCTTATGAAATGATTCTTTCTGTTTGTTTTTATATGCACAAAATCGCGGTCTCTTATTTGATTAAAAAAAAAAAAAACATTTCAAGTTCAAATTGCAAGAGAACAAAACATTTATTTCCAAATATTTTAGAAATAAATATATAATCTCTCAAGCAAATATTTAATAAACTCTTAACAAATAAATATATGTATAATACCTACCAACATATTTGCAATTTTTCGGGGGTTCAAAAGCTTGTATTGACATTTCAAAGATATTTCTATTTTTAACAAAATTGTTGGTTTACGTTTTGAGACTGAGTGATGGAAAGCTTTCAAGGCGGTAATAAAAAAAAAAAAAAAATATTCCTATTTAGGTAGATACCTAGTATAAGTAAAACACATTTTTGTTTTATTTGTTGGATGATTTATTAATTGATAAATGTTGACTTGGAAAAATTTGACAATAAATTCCAACGAACACAAACAGCAATTTATACAGCTGCTAAAAAACGATGCCGCAATCATTACGGGCAACTCTTTTATAGATCCGAACGTAAAAATAGTAGCCCGTAGCGTAGTAATGGTTAGTGCCTTTTGTTGTCACGCTGAAGGGATGGGTTCACTTCCCAGCCTCTTCCACCTAAAAAACTAAACAATATTTTTTCAGGGCTACTGCCTCTTGCGAGGAATTGACAGATCCTCCAAGAGTTTCACTTATCATGAATAAGTGCTTCTCGTCTGGCCGTTCATATTCGGCATACAATTGTAGGTCCTTTCCATCCCTGTCGACACGCGCACACAGAAATGGTTGCGAGTGGTTAGTCACTAGGCCCTGGTACTTCACGAGCCGTTGGGCCACTCAATTTATTTTTAATTTAATAAAAAATAGAAGGAATTTTAAGAATGTCTGGCCTTCTCCCTGATATTTAATACACAAATGTAAGCAGATCAATAAATGGAAAAAACTATGTAAAATTTAATTTTATTTACTAGGTACATATTATATGTAAATTCAAATTATTTTTTAATTAATTTCCAAGCTAGCTGAAAACAATAGAACGATATCGTGTTGAATATTATTGTCCCAATAAATTTCTCCAAAATTGTGATAAAGACAGGTATCCTCAAAACAGTATCTTTTGTCCTCGTCCTTATACATGGGTTTTATAACCACGAAACATATGGAAAACCCATGCTTTATTCAAACAACAATTGGAAATGCGTGAAAAAAATCAAAAGTCTAAACAAATGTTTTGTCTCCGATTTTTTGGTTTATTAAAGACTATTTTTATACAAAATTGAAATGCCATAATGTTTGTACTCTTAATAAATACTTCTGCGAAATTTCATCAAAATAAGCGCAACCATTTTACGATATATGAGGGAGTAACCAGGAAAAAAATGTCAATTTTCTGAAGAAAAAAATGTCTGGGTCCTATTTCCGATTGGTGAATATTTTGGCAACAATTCGAAATTCAGTTTGGTTATATTCACTTACACTACAGGCACGAAGTTCAATCAAAATCGCTTCAGCCGTGTTAGTACTTAAGTATTGGCCTACATAAAAATTTTACCAAAAAGATTCTGAAGAATGTCCAAAGTAACGCTTGTGGCCATTTTGCCAACCGTTAAGCTGTTCATGAACAACATTCAGCGCCAACTGTTGGACATTCCAAAATAAATACCGTAGCTTTGGTACGCTTCACATAGGATTAGATTTATCAGCGGGCAAAACATTCTTCAGCAAATTTATATTGATGCCAAATGCACGATGAAATTTATGTTCGATGAAATGTGTATAAAAAAGTCCTTGGCGATTTTCGTTTAATTCGCGTTTTTTTTTTAATTTTAAATTATTTTTTGAAAAATCGTTCACGGTTCACACATTATTATTAAAAAAAAAAAACCGCCTACGTACCTTACACTGTCAAAAGTGGATAGGTAAGCTATCTTAAAACAAAATCAAAAGTGGATTCAAATCATGCCTTAAAGTCAAATTTATTGCACTTCAATAAGTGAGGCATGTATGTGCCTCCACCTATAGTAACAAATATTTTTTGCTTAAGTAAACGTTATAGATAAATAGGATTATTTATTACTCAAGGTCAACTAATAACTGCTATAAATTATAGTTAAGTGTACTTATAGTAAACCTTTCGGGCCTGATTGATTTCAACTCCACTTGACTTATTAAGAAAATAAATTGATTTTTATGTTTTACCTTCTTACGACTATCTACCTATGTATATATAAACCTTGTTTTGCTCAATTTCATTTTCATTTTCATTTTTATTGAAAACGATAACTGATTTCCAATATTGTGCTAAATACCGCAAGATAAAAAAAAGTATGTCAATTCAATGATTGTAGCACATTGCACCTACATACTTTTCTTCAGATTACATAAAATCTTTTAAAACGCAGATAACATGGCAAATTAAACATTGTGGGTATCAATTTGCCCTCAATGCTCCAATAGACCATCAAAACGAGGAATTCTCTACTTCATTGATGCGTAGAGCATACCTATAGTAAGTAAATAAATTAAATGATGTAGTAGGTAATTTACTTTTTGTAATTTACCTTTTGGTGTGCAATTTTATTTACATTAATAACGCTTGAAAAACTCTCACTCTGAGTCTATCTATGTATGTATGTATATGGGCTTACAGACGGACATCAAGTTTATATGATGTTAGAAATGTTGGTGGGTTTTCTTATTCGCACGACTTACTTCTTACCACTTTTCCATTTAGAAGGCACGTACCTAAAAAAGAGGCTTAGATAGGAGCTGTAGACTGTATAACCGGAATGAAATTTTGGCATTCTGCCATATATAGTTCGATTTGATAGAATAAAAAATTGACGATTTCTGGTTTATTTCAATAAAATAGACGTGATTACCTTATTTAAAGAAAAAATAAACATCCCTGTTTTCTTCGTTTAGAGCTTTGACGCTTCTATGGCCCCTTGCAAGTACAGTGTCCTCCAGTGTTGCAACTTACTTTAGGAAAGTTTGCCACATTTCGTAGTTTTGCTTTACTTGGGATATATAGGTTCTATGTTCAAAATTGATATTACGATGATAGGAAAAGGAAGACGAAAACTGTATTTACAATAACGTGATACCAGTAACATGTGTCTCATAATTTTGTTTGCCTGTCTGGTTAGTTTCAGACTGATAAATGCCAATTACTTTTTAAAATTTTCCCTGCCACATTTTTTCTTTAAATTATTTTCTTGTAGAACAAAATGTAGTGTTTTACCTGGCACACAATTTTAACCATTAAAGAAATGGCCTCACATATTTTTATCAAAAATTCAGTTGGTTACTTTAGGTGCTAGATACCTTTTGGAAACATTTTTTTTTCTCTAAAAATAGTACTCACTTTGGGGCCCACATTGTTTGGGTTTGAGGCTACTACGCAATAATGGCAGACGCAAAAGCCATGGTGGTATCTTTTGGATACATTACGTGTGCTTGATTCTCCAGAGGGTCATCAACACTTTTGACCCTCTACCTTATACCCTATCCCCTTAGGACGAAATGAGACAAGTGTTTTTTTAAGCTAACTTTTTTAATTGTTTTCCGGTACGATGTAAATAGCTACGTGATGTCTGCGGTGACAAGAAGCCCTAGGATGTTTAAGACAAGCATGCCACGAATCCGCACCCCTCTCTTTCTTGCTGCTAGAATCAGCCCAAAGATCAACGTTCAGAAATTATTTTTATGAAAAAAAAAAAACAAGTTAAAATATTTTAAATATATCAAACCGATTTGATATAATTTTTTAATACTTTTAAGTAAATTTTAAACAAAAATAATTCTTATGAAAAAAATAAAATAAGGTCATTTTCTACACAATAGCCAAATACGTTTATGTAAAACATTCCTTTTTTCGAAAACTACTCCTACGATTTTAATGAAACATTGTGGGACTGTTACCATTTTAGCTTTGTTTGGGGTTGTATTAATAACAGTAACGCTCCATTAAGTTTTTGTTTTTGGCTTTCGGCTTTCTCATTATCGACCAAAGCGATTCAAACAATTTTTTAATGGTCAAGTAGAAAATAATGGATAATGAATATTTTTCAAATAATAAATTGTTCAACATATGTAACAATTTTCAAGAATCAAACAAAGAAACGCATTTTTAAAGGAATGCCATTTATTATTTTCAGCATTTTTCGGAGGTCCTTCTATCTGCAGTAACCTGTACCATATAACACTTCCAATCAAATTTTAGCATGATTATAAAACAAATTAAAGAAGAAGTTTTAAGAAACCACAACTCATTCATCAGATAAATTTGCCTAATCTCTCTTTTCTTTTATCAACCAGAAATCTAAATGTCAAAAATCAAACCAAAATGCGAATTATTAAGTTCTATATATTCGTGTGTCGTCAATTTCCAATCAGTTTGTCTCAAACTCAAACAATCAATTTATTATCCGCTTCACGAATCTATACACACAATATACCAATTTAAACAAAAAGTTATTATTTTATGAACAATATCATTAGTTGCCTATAACTGTTCGGACGTGCCGACTCCGACTCCTATATACCAATTCTGACAACACACAACAACACTATCGCAATTCCGCATGAGCTCGCATGTTTGCCGCAGCTAAAACCTAAAGCTGAAGCCTAGCCCGTCGGTAACGCTAAAAGCGGCTGATCATTCGCCTTTTAACTCTGTTCAACTAAAGTTGAACAAATGTGCAATAATTATCCAGACATTTTGCCGTCTTAACGTTAGCAGTCGTCGTTGTCTGCGTCTTGGTTGTGCTCTGTTGAATTAAATACATACAAAAGTTAAGAACAGTGTCTTCCTCATAAAGTCAATTTTAACATCAAAAAAGTCAAAACGAATAATAAATAATTATAGTGCGAGTGCAAAAAGAGGGGTGTTGCGTTGTTAGAAACGAGAATCGGGCGTATATTAACTGCTAACTGTCAAACGGAAACGAACCGCTGTACGATAATTTAAGAGTTAAAACCATGAAGAAGCCATACGACATGAACGTCATGGATAAATCCAAGGAAGCTGCAGCTGAAATTAGAAAACCAAGTAAGCTTAAACATAAAACCTATCGATTTATAACAACTTTGTTAAAGAGTTGTAAATGCTTTTAACCTTGATCTCAACTAACCAAATACGGGCAGGACAAGTTCGAAAGCGAAAACGAGTAGTTGTTAGATGTCAATTAAGTGCCAAGAAGAAAGAGTCCTCGTTGAAACATTTAATCAAAACTACAAGACACATTGGTGGCATTGTATACACATTTTTTTTTTATATTCAATTTATTAAAAAAAAATTAAATATATTTTTACAATTTATTCGATAAGTATTGAGAAATAATAAGACGGTAGAAAATTTTTGTCTCTAAATACATTCATTAAATGCAATCATACATAAGCTGGGGGAAGTTAGCAAGGAGTTCTACATCTAGACAGAGTTCCGCAATTGATCAGGTAAAGTGTCTTTATTTTTGTTTTTATTTTAATAACTATAATTATGTAGTAGCTTTTTTTAGCTTATTTTTTTTTTTTTAATAAAATGTTGGAGATTTTTAAGTTAAAAGTGGAGTGTATGTATATCTTATTCAAGTATTGTAAGTTTTATTAGTATAACCTTCATACAAGACAAAAAGTTGTCGCGTGCTTTGTACTCTGTACTGAGAAATGTTGCTTTGTGTGGCGCCTAGTATCGCCGGCAGGTATTAAATGCATATTATTTATTGCATTTTATTTTCATAAATCATAGCATATATTATGTAGGTATGCCACTCAAGAATTTAGCATTAAGTAATAATTTTAATAATTAATATGAATAAATTACTGTATGTATATGAGACAAATTAATGTGCGGTGTTGAACAAGCTTGTTTAATTTCAAATGTACATTTTTCAAATGCAGAAATAAAAATATTTTTCACACGAGTACATGTAAGTCAAGACAAATATTATAAACAGTAATCGATTTTGATTTAGTTACATTAGTGCATCGGAAATGTTGTTTGTTTCAAAATAATAAATGGGTCTTCATTTTATTAATTTGTTTGTAATTATGTTCAATAATTCTCACTACTGTCGCATACTTGCATCCTATATGATTTGACCCAAATTTTTGAACATTTATTCTAAATGCTTTCAGACGATTTATTTAAACGGGAGTCTGAATTTGTTGAAAATAACTCAAAATAACAAAAACGGTTGCTGCTACAAAAGACAAAACTTTTCAGAAGAACCTTTAATTTTTCGAGAACTATTTCACCAATTTAATACAAATATTGTCTGATATTTACAATCTTTTTTGATCAAATTTTGTAACCTGTTGTTAAAAGTATTTTCATAAGATGGTTTTTATGTTCGCTGTTTTTTTTTTCTTAAAAAACTCATAGCTAAAAATTTCTTTTGGTGGCTTGAATAATAATAGCACTATTTTTAACAATTTGGTTTATTTCTCAAACAAAGAATTTGTTTTCCAAAATTGTTTTTTTTTTTTTGCTTATGTATAGCTTTTAAAGTGAATGTGGCTTTTTGGTAAATGATAATAGGGAGTTGACAGCAGACTTCAGATAAACAACCAAAACAAACTGTCACAGGACAATTGTCAAAGAGGAATAACAAAACTTTAATGCAATTGTTTATTTTGACCAAAAAAAGTTGTATATGATAAATATTATTATGTTCCTACTCACAGCCATATTAATACAAAATGAAACACACCTCTATCTTTCGATCTCTCAAGTACCTAACCATGGATTAACTCGTGAATTAATTTTTGCATTTCTTTTATTTGTTTGAGTTTATAATATAACAATACGTCTGTCGGCGAATCTTCATTATTGCACACCATGATTTCGATTAAAACAAAATAATTTTACTTTTAATAAATTTGTCAAATATATACGCTGGTTGTAAAAATAGGAATAAAATATAGAGTGGGTTACACATTTACAACATAAAATGATTGGACTTCCCCTTAAATTATTTATTTACAAAGGCATCTCTGTTCATCTTTGTGTAAACATCTTAACTCTCGGTATGGGTAAAACTGAAAGTAGGATAGCCACGAATACAGCATTACATATCCGGTCCGCACCATTTTGTTAACCGAACATTTTTGACTCATGGAAGCCAGTGGTTCGTGATTGAATAGAGTAAAAAGTAAATTGAGGTAATGTGGTACCGGTCGGTAATGTGGTATAGGCAGTTTTTTTTCGAAAACCAAGCAAACAACTGGAAGTTTGACATGCCTTGTTTACGCATCCTCCACTTAGTCGCGGCACTCACACATTTTTTTAAATACCTTATATTCAGCCTATTTAGATGACTGGACTGATTTTCTTTTAACTTTAAAGTATCCCGATTCAAATAAATATCCTACTAGTGTTTTTTTTTAGAAAATTTACAAAAAAAAAATAAAACAACAAAAACTTAAAAAAAATAACCCGTTTTCGCAACCGCCCAATATCTCTAAATTTAAAGCACCTGACACCTGAAAAGTGTATTAATTTTTAAATAGCTGAAAATTTGTATTTAGGAAGGATATGTGGCCAAATTTTTTGCAACTTGGCCTTAAACCGTATCCCCCATATTAATAAACGAAGCTATCTTTAACTCGTGGATTAGGAGTAAGATTTCTGCCACTTACGAGCTAGCTGAACCACCAAGGAAGGTATATTTATTTGTCCTAGTTAATCCTTCGCTAAACTACATTCCTTGGTGGTTTAGCTAGCTCGTAAGTGGCAGAAATCTTACTCCTAATCCGCGAGTTAAAGATAACTCGCCGCTGGCTTCGTTTATTAATATGAGGGTATGTATGAGTACATTATGTTAATGAATAAAACTGGTATAAAAATAAAGCTGAATTTTAGTACCTACATAAATTAAAAATACAATTTTTTATGAAAATCTTATGACATCTTGACAAATTGAGTGCAATATTTATTCTTCTTTGGAATATTCGCATAGTTAATTTTCTTTGGTTTTTGACATTAGCATTAGTATTTTAAATGAATATTTTTTTGATTTCGTTGATACCAAAAATAAATTTTCACAAAAAGACAGTTAAATAATACCAGGTCTCTCATTTGGCTGATTTATGAGCAGTATGCATTTATAATTTGTATTATAAGAAGACATTCAAAAATAAATAATGTTTTTGTATTAAAGAATTGTTCTTTGAGTGCAAAACTTTTAAGAAAATGGTCGGTTAAGTTAAGTCAAGTCACAGCAATCCTTTATAATAACAAAAAATATAGTTAATATTGAAAATAATTTCTCTTACATAAATCATTTCAATTAAACCTGTTTAAACTGATTTATATCAAGGCCTGAATTCCAATCAATCAATCAAATTTCAAGTAATTTAGAAATAACTGGATTATAATTAATATAAATTCTTTAATTATTATCAAGGAATCATAAATAATATACTTTTCGGACAAGTTTGGTAAAATAAAGATAAGAATTAGGTATTCTTTGTGTCCAAACTTATTTGTAACTATCATCGTCTGTTCGAAAAAAATAGTAGATCAGAGCCAGAGATTAATTATAACGGTATTTGGTTTTAAATTAATTTTAAAATCTACATAAAACTCACGCGCAGGCATGAAATAGAAACCTAATAAGATTATACGTTTACGAAGGGCTACAGATCGAAGCGCTTAATTTTTTTGTTGTAATCCTTAACTTAATTTGAAATAAATACATATTTTGATTTGTAATTTTACTTTTAAGACTTATCTTAATGGTATTTACATTAGTTTTACTCGACGGTCTTCTATGGTTATAGTGAACAAATAGCTATCATAAGATATCAGCTTACACTCGCAATAAAAACGTGTTGAAACAATTCAAAACAATAAGAACACAGTCTAGCAGTTCTGTCAATTTTAATTGAGTCTTAAATATATAGTTTATTCTATCAATTAACCTTATTTAGTGCTATCAATGGAAAATTATCTTATAAACATAAACATGAACACATAATTAAAAAAAAAATCATTATTACATATTCGTTCATTAATCAATATAAAAATTTTTTATGGTACATACTATATTCTGTTATAACATAATAATAATTTGAATAATATGTGCATTTATCTTTCGCTCATTAAAAAGAACAACGTCATAACTTAAAAACCCTCAAACTTCAGAAATCACAATTTAAAGTTTGCATGGCTGTATTTCATAATCATCTTCATTTGTATCTACTTTTCTCTTTTTTCCCGGTAGAGCTATTAATTAAAGTTTTATCGCAAAATACGACACTTTTAAAATATTTATTGGACTTTTTAACTTCAAAGGTCCGTGCGTAAATAGAAAATAGAAATAGAAAATAGAAAAAAATAAATAAAAATAGAATAGAAATAGAAAATGAGTTTGAACTGTATCATTAGGTCAAAATTGATGTTTTTTGAGTTATGACGTTGTTCTTTTTAATGAGCGTTATGGTGATTTAGCTTAATTACTCGTACTTTGAGAATTGTATTTTTTTTCATTCCTGGTACGTACACAGAAAATCATTCCGAACACGAAGTTATTTATTTTTTATCGAGCTAATTTCGATTGTTATCATTATTTTAAAGTTTGACAAACATAATTCTGTCTGAAGAAATCGTGGCGTCTCGTGTATGCGTCTCAACGTCTACCATAGATCGATCGACTAAAGCCTAAACTCGAACACGGGTGGTAGTCCGATTGTATTTAATATGGTTTAATGTTTTTGAATGTGAAATCTGATTCCCTAAAGGAAAAAATTCGAATTTCTCTTTTAGCTCGTCTAGAATATTTTTACTATAATTTATCTTCATTTCGTTTTATTTAGTTATGCATTTTAATTTTTCTTTAAGGATATTTTTCTGTTGGTTTTCTTTTGGAGATTTTGTCTTTCTGCAAACAAAAATCACTTTTCGTAGGAAATCCTTACTTCTTCAGCTAATTTTCTATTCAATGTTTAGTATTAATCCATACAACATTGGCAACTTTATTTCCATTTCTTAGCTGTGTAAGACGTACATATTGGTAAGTTTTCGTTGTTAAATGGAAAAAATTGTTTAGCTCTCAAATTTTGAAGAGTAGGAAAGGTATTCTCTCAAAGACGTTGAAACTGCGAAAAAGTATGAGGTACCAGAACGCAAATTCAAACTAGGTAATCATGTCGATGTTTGAATTTTATTTTTGCACTATACCATTCACTATCGGAACTGATATTTATATGCTGTCAAACATTTAAAGATAATTTAAAGATAAGGGACCTTTTGTGCGCTCTTCCAGAATGCCTTTCGCTATGAAACAGTACACATTTTATGAGTACCTTCCAATAACCAGTTTATTGAAATTTGTAAAAAAAAAAAAAATAAACAACACATTTTCTGCCTCTATTGGATTTTTCTTACGCTAAAAACAAGGCGTTACTCATTTACGTGTATATGTTTTTTCATCCTGAAGTGACAAATCTCCAAGGGTATTTTTCTTTTATATACGAGGTTCTACTCAACACACACTCGGTACTCGGATTAAGTAGAAAATTATAGATCCCCTCCTTTGCTTTTATAGGACCAACCGCAAAACAGTTGGCCTACTCATCAATTAACACAATAATCCTCTTTATATACCTTCATTTTCTGTCCCAAGCAGTTGTTGATTAAATTTTTTTTTGTCAATGTAATAAATTACATTTAATGAGTAAATAAGACCAAACAGAACTTAATTTGAGAAAACACACATGGCGTTAGGTTGCATTCTCTTAAACAAAGATAAGAGCATAATAGTTGGACTACTCTCTATAGGATGCAAATAAGTTGGCCTATGACGATTTAAATAGATGTTCAGTTGTGTAAAATAGCAAACCAATTTTACCTCGCTCATCAATTCGAAACACTATCACAAAGTTCAAAAATAGTGGAAATGTGGAGGTTGGTAAAAAAACGGGACGCCCACCAATTGCGAAACCTCGAGATTGCCGAGTCTTAAAAAAATAATAAAGGAAAATTGACGTCAAACTGCTGCTGCAATAACTGTTCAATGGAGAGAAAGAATCCAAAAAAATGATTCAGTCGACACTTGTAAGCGGAAAATGAAAAAAATTAGATATAAATTTTATAAGGTTTGTTTTAGATTTATTTAAATTAGAGCTATTTTAATTCGTTAAAACATAGGCCAAAGAAAAACGACTTTTAACACCTAAACAAAAGAAAAGGCGGCTAGAGTGGGCCAAGCAACGTAAGAACTGGACTTTAAGTCAATGTCGGTCCGTTATTTGGAGTGATGAGTCGAGGTTTGAAGTTTGCGTGGGCGACCAACGAAAACGTGTCATAAGAAACTCCAAAGAGGCCTTTCACAAAGATTGTCTTAAAAAAACAGTCAAGTTTTCAGCATCTCTAATGATATGGGGATGCATGTCTGGGCGAGGTTAGGGCAATTTACATTTTGTAAATGGTACTGTCAATGCTACCAAGTACCGGGATATTCTGGAAAATGAGCTACTCCCATCAATATCACGACTTCAAACTAATGATGGAGATTTCATTTTCCAACAGGATGGTGCTTTCTGCCATACAGCAAGGTCTACAATGGCGTGGTTATCTGCTGAAGCAATTCCTTTACTGGAATGGCCTTCCAGCAGCCCTGACCTTTCGCCAATTGAAACTGTCTGGCATAAAATGAAGCAAAACCTCCGGAAAGAACCATGTCGGACTCTTCAAGGTCTAAAAGCTAAAATCATTAATATTTGGGAATCTTTTGGTACCGAAGAATGTCAAAAATTAGTTGACACAATGCCACGATGTATAAAAGCAGTTATCAAGGCCAGAGGCATCGTAACACCATAGCAAAATAAAAATTAAGACGCGTAGGCCAACTATTTTGCGTTTAAAAAAATGTATCAATCGTTATTTTATTTTTTAAGACTGCTCTATATGGTTATTTAATTGAAGTTATTTTGTTTTTGTTACTTATTTCTATCTACAATAAATATATCTAAAGAAAAATACCAAAATATTGAGGTTATTGCCGATGGAATTTGAGAACCAGCAGATATTTGTTTTTTATCATAGGTAGTCCAACTATTTTGCGCTTAGGCTCATAACTCTATCACTCCACCTTCTGTTCGAAAAGTTAGTTCTGATATAAGTTATGGAATGGTTATTAAGATTTGAGTATGGTGATTAGGATTAGAGGATAAGAGTGATTGTATAAGTTCTGAATAATGGTTCTAGAATAATAATTAAAAATTTGTGTACAAAACGACATCGAGATCTAACAAGTAATTCATAGATTTTGTCGGAAACTTGTTTTCTTTTCAATCATTGATGGCTTTACTAAGTGAAACATTGTTATAAATTAATTGATAAAAACTTATTTCGCACATTAAGCAAAGCCAAATTATCTTTAAAGCTTTATCAATCATCTTCGAACCGATTAATTTAAGCATAAAAAAACCCTTAATTTATTTTCTATCAATTCGCACTTATACAATTTTAACTGGATTAGGTTAACAAATGCAGTAATTTTGTTCGATTGATTTTTGATACAAATCTTAAAAGTAAATTAAAAAACTGCGATTTTTTCGAGATAATTTGAATTGTTTTTTGGCTATCGTATTAATAGGTTTTAAGAAGTATTGAACATGTGTACAAAATTATGATAGCAACCAACCAACTCAGCGATGAACAAAAAAAAAGATTTTCTGTTGTGATAATACATACGTACTATATGGCAAGTTATGGGTTCGTAAAAAATTCGAACTCGAGATAATAATTTTCCCTAACATTACGATGATATAGAACGCGAAAAAAGTGGGTCCCGCAATTCTGTCTGTCTGTCCTCGCCCGTACATCCTAAACCGCTGGAGGAATTTTCTTCAAACTTGGTATACACTCGTAGTGTTTTTTGACTTATATATGCCCAGACGGTTTTTTTTAAATTTTTTTTTTTTGTACCAAAAATAACGTTACCTGCCATAAAAATTTTTTTTCGCCAAAAAGGAAAATAATATTTTGCTCAAAAAGGGGTCCGAGGATTTTGTTAAAAAAAATTCAAATAAATTAACTAAGGAAATGCCACTTTTTTAATTTGAAAGTATAAACACTATTGTGAACCAAAATTAAAAAAAGAAAATTCAAAATTTAAAAAATAAATAATTTTTGGAAAACTAAATATTTTGAAAACAACTTGGTCAATATTTTCAAAACTAGGTGTAAGAAATTTTGTTATTATTTTGTAGAATACTTGAAAAAATCATCTTTCTAAATTAAAAAATAATGGTACCTTACCTACATACAAATGTTGAAAAACCCTTTAGAAAATTTTTTTTTTAAATACTAAATGTAGGCATACTAGATTTTATTTTTGACAATGAGCGAAAAATTTTATATACAATAAAAAATTAACTTTTAAGAAAACTTGATTTTGAGCTCTTACTCTTAAAGCACTTAAAATTTATAGTAATTTTTAGTAATAATTTATTTATTTTTTTGTTTTGTAATATTATCATAATATGTATTTTGAAACCTATAGCTATGTACTTGTACATCATCAATTTCTAGCTACGTTAAAGTTGTTAGCTACGAGAGCAAGTTTGTACGATCCAGTCGTGCCCATTTTTTGTCAAGCCACGTTGTTTAAGTAAAGCAAAATAAGTAATGAAAAATAATGTATGTATATCAGCTCTTTGTTGGAATACTGGCTTTTTAAATACTTATTTGAACTATAAAACATTGATACAACTCTAGAATGATTTATTACCTATCTCCAATTTAAAAAATAATAATTTATAATGCAATATAGGAACAAATTTAACCTTCATTACCCTGTTTAGGTTCTGCCGATGTGGAATGCTTAACCCACCTCTTTTTTTTTCACTCTCATTTCGATAATCAAAGGTTAAAATTTCAAAACCAATGTACATCGGAAATTTCTCTTAAATCCTTTCCTATTTCTCCAAAGCTCACTCTGTTTTTATTAATTTCGAGGGTATTAAAAACCCATTGAGTGCGCGTTTATTTAAAAATTAAATAATCTTGAGCGATCATATGACTTTAAAGTAACCTATAGCTGACTATCAATTTTGAATAGCTTCTATGTTATACAAATACAGCTGATAGAAGATGTAAAACTTCTGATGATTTAAATACAGATCAGCGCAATGAGTCACGAGGAACTGCTTATAAAATTAGCATAGTCAATAAATTTTTTTGCGGACATTTTAATTGGCATACATGTACATACCTACCGTTATTAAAAACTAACAAACTATAATACAAATGTTATTGCTTACAATCATGGGTCACTGATCTGATATTAATCAGACTTGTTAACTTTCCGCATTTTCCGCAAGTTTTGAAATAATAAATCACATTGTCACTTTATTAACTGATTGCATACTATACACGATAGGATTATCTCACTTCTCTATACCGAAACTGGCACCAAGCACTGAGATGGAGTTTATTTAATTTTTTACAATTTGCAGTCCGAGTTATTTCAATATAGAGATTCCAATAGTAAATGTGATAATTCCGCCAACTCTCGGGATAACCATGTTTAATGATTGATAATGACTTGTTTGGAAATAATTGGTCGTTGCAATTAATCTTTGGTTGCGATTTGTATTTCATGTGCATGGTGTGTAAGCTAAGCAATATATATGCTGCCTAAATATGATTTTGTGTGTAGGTACCTACCTACTCTTTCGATAAAACGTTAATTTTGATTTATATCTCAAACTTGCTAAGTACAATAGAATTTCTGAATTTATAATTTGTACACCAACCCACCATAAATATTTACATTTTATTGCATAAAATGCAAAGGTAAAAAATTTATATCATGAGAGTTTTTGCCTGAAACGTGTCAGTTTGTTTTATATATCAAGAGAATAAAAGTGGTCGCTAAGCAACTGGTCGTTGTAAGCAACGTCGTTATAGGTGCATCAACTAAATAAGAAATTTTTTTTTTTTTTTGATATTTGGAATATGGAATACATGGAATATTAGGTTATGTTGCTTTATTTTATAACGAAAAAAAAAATACATTTAAAATTATAAACAAAATTAAATTTTAAAAAAATTATTGCAAGAAAATTTAAATAAAATCGAAATAAATATTATGTCTAAGCTAACGACTGTAAGAATGAGCCAACAGCTTTACCTGTCCCTATTCCCCCCCCCCCCCATTTTGATATACAGAACGGTATCTCCTTTTGCACTTCTATTAAAAAAAAAAAAAAAGAAACAGTTGAAACATGATTAATAAACCGTTAACAATCGTTTTTTATTTGGTTTTATTAAAATATTCAAATTTTATTGAATTTCATTTTTAATTTTAGATGTTCTTATTTTTTGTTAGAATAAAAATGTAATACAAAAAAGAAATAATGATACTTAATACCAGACAAAAATTGTACTTACCCATTGTGTATAAAAACCGCTAACTGTTCTCGAGTATCTACATTAGACTGGACCTTAGGCACCTACAAAAAAAAAACACTTTTCTCCACCCGTCAATAGTTTCTAAATAGTAAAAAAAAAATTCCCTAATTTTTTCAGCTCTTTTCCCCTCCCCCTTAGTCACCCTGTTTTCAATTAAAGATTGATGTATATCAAAATTCATTCAGCCTTAATACGATTAAAAATTTCAAATTATTTTTTTTTTTACTGTCACTGGATAGTTTAAACTCCTTAAAATTAACATGGAAAATAATTATATGTGAGGAATTCTATTTTAACAGACATTTAATTTAAATAGTAAATTTCTCTTTTTGTTCTTTCTGCAAATTCATAGAACAAAAATAACAATTCACTATTTAAATTAAATGACTGTTAAAATAGAATTCCTCACAAATAAATATTTTCCATGTTAATTTTAAGGAGTTTAAACTATCCAGTGACAGTAAAAAAAATAATAATTTGAAATTTTTAATCGTATTAAGGCTGAATGAATTTTGATATACATCAATCTTTAATTGAAAACAGGGTGACTAAGGGGGAGGGGAAAAAATCTGAAATAATTAGGGGATTTTTGTTTACTATTTAGAAACTATTGAAGGGTGGAGAAGAGTGTTTTTTTTAGGTGCCTAAGGTCCAGTCTAATATACATACAAACAAAAAACAAGAATCGGTTGCAGTTTGGCAAGTTAAAGCCAGTTCAAAAAATGAGACCAAAGGTCATAGGAACAGCGAATTAGATGTGGAACACTATGTATATTCAAAAACTATTTATTTTATTGGATCATTTGAGAAATACAAATAAACAAATAAATTAAAGAAAAAGTAATGGAAATAAGAACGGCTTTGATTTCAAAAGTTTTGGTTGCTTTACTTTATTTCTTTTATTTGAATTTTAATTTCATAACCAAGAATAGTACGAGTATCAACATCATAAGGTATGCAGTATAGATCTTCAGTTCACCCACATAAAACATAGTGTTGCATACTTTTATACATTCAACACGACACCTAGCAGAGAGAGTGTGTAACTACATGTTACATGTATCAAAAACATTATATTACTGAATCAATGAATTCCAATGAATTCAAAATATTTTTTTATTTTTGAACCAGTCAACGCGACGCACAGTGGTTCAAGAGCGCAAAAAAGGTCTGGAAAAGGTAATTTTAAGCCTTTTTAGCTTTATGTCTAAGTACTTATAGATAACCAGAGCGTATGATTTCAAAGTATTTTTTTATATATGTATGTTATGTACTTATTTACAAGCCGTCAAAGTAAAAATTAATTTTATTCAAGTCGCGTGACATATTTTCAATGAACTTTTAGATCTCTTTTTCCGACGTTCCTTATAATAAACCCTGTAGCTTCTTATATCATTTTATTAGTCTATTCTTGAGTATATAAAATAAGAAAAAAAAAAGATAAGTAGCATCAAACATTAGTATGTACTATGATATTTTTTGTTTTTTTAACTTTTTGAGTTTCAATTTTAGCTCCACTTGCCTCCAAGCGATGACGTATACCAACGTGTGCTCCATACTTTCAAGTTACAGCACAGAAAAATCAGCTGCAGATAGCTGCAGACCTGGGAGTTATGTTCAAAATTGTCTCACTGAATCGGGTTTCAAAATCCTCGATCTTGACGGTGGTATATATCAAAAAGTTATAATTTTTCCGGTATAAATTGTCAGAATGAAATAGCTAAGCCCATTTTTTTTACAGAAAAAGCGTACCTTTATTTTAAAAGTAAAATGAAATTGATACATTAACCCATGTCTGAGAAATACGATTTTTTTGCGAAACTCTTTATTTCTGAACGCAACATTTTTCAACTTTCAACTCAATTTTCTTGGAAAAAGTATAGTTTAAATTATATGATACAGCTTAATAAAGTATAAACAAAAATGTTACGGATAATCCCACAGTTTTATTGATTGCAAGCAAAAGGTAGAACAGGTAAAAATAAAAAAAGGTGTTTTTTTATATGAGGTTTTCCTTATACCTGTTGGTTTCATATAAATAAAATGCAAATAATTTTATTGTTCTTTAAAATTGTATTGCTTTGTTTTTGTATTGTATTGCTTAATTTTTTATGACGTTTAAGGATTAGTAATGCCTCATTAGTATTTTTAAACTCTCACTTAAAACTATATTATGTATATATACCTAAATGATTAAAAAAAAAAAAAATAAGTCAGTATCGAGTAATTGTGTATTTATGCAACTTGATGACAATCAATAATATATATATACAAGGTCTACACTTTTTTAAGAAGAAAGTAGGACCATAAAATACATTGTTTCAGGGGGGGTCAGACCCTTTTGATCCTCCCCTTGGTTACGGCCCTGACAAAATTTGGTCGAAATGTGTGTAAGCCCAATCCAAACATGTGTACAAAATTTCATAGTTCAGATTTTACAAACTTTTTTCCGCTCTCCCATACAAACCAAACCACTGTGCGACGCCACCTATAGGCAACGACGCTGCTTATAACGCCCACTTTTCCATCAGTTGGTTGGTTTCCCTAAAATTTGTACTAGTGCGGCGTCGGATATAACGTCGCCGCCTATAACAACTCGTTGGATATAACGACGTATTTCTAACAAAAAATACCTTGCTACCGCCGCTTATAAAGACCAAAAAAGAATGAGAGAAATTGAAAAAAAAAATAAAATAAAAAAAGAACCCAGGCAAATGTAAGATGTGCCATTGTGCATGTACCTAACTGCGAATAACTACATACATTCGACACCATCTATAACGACGTTGCTTATAACGACGAGTCACTTTTAACGACCATTTTTCTTCATTTGGTTGGTTTTCATACAATTTGTATTAGTTTATCGTCTGTTATAACGTCGTAAATCGTCGTCTATAACGATTAATTGCATATAAGACCTTTTTCACACAAGGAAACTGAGTTGCCGGCGATTTTTAGTTTGTAGGCGAGAAGGGCGTAAAAGGAAGACAAAAAATCTCCCCTCACACCCTTCTCGCCTACAAACTAGCCAGTTTCTGGCAACTCAGTTTCCTTGTGTGAAAGCCGTCTAACGACAAAACTGCGATTTTCGGAAAACGCTCGTCAGGTCATGTCGCGTCGCTCTATCAATATGCGTTGTTCTATTGATTTATATTGCTTACAAAAACTCGTGCTGTGTTGTGTAGCGTCACTCGTGTCGAACGCGTCTAATATGCGTCTAGCCTGAAGGTCTTGGAGCAAAACAGAGTTACCTTAGGTAGTTGTTGTTTTGCTTTGAAATTGGAACCAGTACGGTTCCATTTACCCCACAAGGAGTTTCTTAAAAGAAATATTTTTATTTTTTTTAATATTATTTATTAACCTTTATTTCCAGTATTTTTAAAGAACACAAACGATCACAAACAATATAAAATGTACTAAGTTTTGGAAAAGTTCAACCTGTCGTCTTATCGGTTTTGCAAAGGGGTTGTTGTTTTAACAGATGGGCCGTTTTCAAACTTTCTTCATTTAAACCACAACTAACTTCAATTTTTCAATGAAACTAAGGGATGTGTTGGCAAAGTAGGTTTTTCATAAGTTCTCATTATTGAATATAAGATGGAGCTAAGAACCACGCCAAAAATTGGTTTGGTTCTTTTTGCCCCGAGGTCCTTCTTGCCCCACTCTCCCCTTCATACAAATGAAAAAATATTGTTTAAGTTGAAAAATGTTAGTAATCAAAGAAATTGGAAACAACTTGACTAAACATCTTCTGAGGTTTTGTTCAAACCAATGCGATGTAAATAAATCATCTGATATCTTTCATAAATCCGTGTGTATGAGAAAGAAAATTAAAAGTTGGAGCGGTTTTTCAAAACAGAAAAAAAATTTCAACAGAAAATATTTTAAAAACATTCGTTTGCAAAAATGTTTGCACGTAAATAATATTTGTTAAAGTGCAGTAAAATACTTACACTTTGTTATTATATGGTGACCATTTTGTTGATAATTTTTAGTTTTTTAATGGGCTTTAGTGATATTTAATTAATTTAATTTATTAATTAATTCTTAATTTGACTTAAGACCCCTTGGAGGTCCAAAAAAGTTATATATTTACTTTAAACAAATTTCTTTCGGATATATCGATTTTTTTCTTTTTTTTTTAATTTTGAAAATTCCAATATTTTAACGAAGATTAAGGAATTTAGAAATTAAAATTACTCCTATTAAGGTGGAGTCGTTAGAAGTATTAGGTTTTTTTTTTATTTTTAACATAGTCTTAACTTAAAATCCTCTGTCTCTCCCCGACAACTTTGAACAAAATAACACTCTCTTGGGAAGTAAATGTTGTTAAACCCGATTTAAGTTGTGGTGAAATGGAATTGAAATCACATATAAGTTTATGAATTTTTTTAAAATTCATTTTTATCTAATTTTGATTAACAAAGTCTAACAAAAATAAATTATTTATGATTTCAGATTCAATATTAGGAGTTCGTCACGTGCAATGTGCACTTATTTTCTTTGGCTTGGCTGTGGCGTATGGACTTCGAGTGAATATGTCTGTTGCTATTGTTGTGATGACAGATAACACGACCAATCCAGATTATCCAGTAAGTTTAAAAAATTAATTTCTATAAATATCTCCATCACTTATTTAATATTTATTGTTTTTTTCAGGAATACCATTGGGAAGAAAAATCTAGATCAATAATTTTGAGCAGCTTTTTCTGGGGCTATGTGTGTACTCAGATTCCAGCTGGGCAACTGGCTCAAAAATTCGGAGCTAAGCTAGTTGTGTTTTGGGGTCTTACCATTTGCTCAGTCCTGGCCATCCTTACCCCAGTATGTGCCCAGATTGGTGGTTCTCCCCTGGTGATAACTCTGCGTGTCATTCAAGGACTTTGTCAAGGAACCGTCTTCCCGTCAACGCACACATTGGTAGCCAAATGGGCGCCACTTTCTGAGCGTGGAAGGTTAGGCACAATATCTTATTCCGGATCACAACTCGGCACTGCGCTTATGCTGTGCGTCAGTGGGGAACTAGCTTCTTCGTCTATGGGTTGGCCGAGCATATTTTACTTCTCCGGCGGCATGGGCTGCGTTTGGGCGGTTTTGTGGTTCTTTTTCGCATCGAGTTCTCCATCTGAAAACCGCTTCATTTCTGAGGAAGAAAAGACATACATCGAATGGAAGCCCGAAAACGCAGACCAAGGTGAACGTGAAAAGCTTTCTACTCCCTGGATAAGTATATTCACATCACTGCCCTTCTTGGTTCTCCTGTGCTCGCATTGCGCTAACAACTGGGGTTTCTGGACTTTGTTGACCGAAATGCCTACTTACATGAAAAACATTCTGGAATTGGACATCAAAAAGAATGCAGTGCTGTCGTCCTGCCCCTATTGGGGAATGTTTGTTATGTGTTACGTTTTCGTGTTTATCGCAGAACTACTCAACAAGTATCCTTGTATGAGCCTGTCTTTCAGCAGAAAATTCTTCAATTCAATTGGACTGTGGGTGCCAATGGTTGGACTGATTGGCATGGGATACATGAGCTCAGAACATGTAAATTTGGCTGTGGTTTTGCTGACTCTCACAGTTGGGATGAATGCTGCATGCTACCTGGGCTTTCAAATGAATCATATTGATTTATCACCAAACTACGCCGGAACCTTAATGGGCATAACTAATTGTGCGGCGAATATTATGAGTATCATTGCCCCACTTCTAGTTGGATTTATTGTTACAGATGAGGTAAATTGCAATTCTTTCAAAAATTAACAAAATATTAAATGACGTCTTCTTTTATAATTCTCAGAAAGACCCTAGTCAATGGAGGATAATCTTTTTCATTGCCGCTGGAGTTTACCTGGTCGGCAATACGTTGTTCATTTCTTTCGGAAAAGTCCATCCACAAGCCTGGAATGAACCGAAGAAGATTGCAAGCAATGGGCACAACCCTGCACACATGGAGTCACGTTATTGAAGTTAAATAGGAATACGATTTTTATTTATTGAAGTAGAATGCCGTGATCTAGTCATAAGTGCTTAAAATCATTACTTAGTCAAGTCGCCTAAGGTGATGTAACGAATGAAATGCTATATTAAAACTTATCATTTTGGCCAACTAAAAGATGGCAGATTTTTAATTTAGATAGTGTATTCTGTTAAGTTTATCAACATAAGCTAGTTAGGCTAGATTTAAGCGATTAGATATAAATTATTTGTTTCAAATAAATTGTTAATAAATTGTTAAAATTCATTTTAGAAATTATTTCAAGATTTTCTTTAAATCTAACTCCACAAATACCTGGAACCTGGGACATACTGGCAGTGGATTCCATGATTTTTGAAATACCATCAAGAGTGATGACTGATAAGTGACATAATTGGCACAGCTTGTGAAAATTATCAATTTTTTATGAAATGAACACAAGCGTGGAAGAGTGTTTTGAACTTGTTTATTGAGGGCCAGTTTTTCAGTGCAGGGTTAAAGTTAATTTCGAGTTAACTCACCAATTTTGGTGAGTAAACTCAGGATTAACTCAACAAATGTTTTTGATATTTTGTCTTCCGCCCTTATTAAGACATTCGCCATTCTTCTTCAATTAAAAAACTGCTTCTTGACTGTAACAGATTTCTTTCCAAAGTAAACTAACTCTGGTTTAACTCAACACTGAAAAACTGGGCCTAAGAAACAAATATTTAAGTAAGCGCAGTTTAAAACACAGCTTAACACAGAAAATTATGCAATTATAGCAACCCTGATAACTCAGTTTTAATAATTCCCAAAGTAGTAGATCCTTAGAATTTTATTTTTCGCAAATTGGTACATGTTAAACTCATAGAGTTTTTACTTTTTTCTATTTTTAGTTTATTATTATTTTGTTCAACTAACAACATCTTCCGAAATATTTATTTCAACAATTAAGCACAAATAAAATTATTGGCTACATTAAATGAAGTATATGTACGTGAGAAGCGTTTGTGCTATACTTTATTTTTAATACAATAATTGCTTCCTAGTGTGGACCCTTTTTTTAACCAATTTCAATAAAGCAAAAGTTTCTTTATGTGACAATAATAATAATTGAATGATAAAAGCAAATTAAATTCAATATCAGTGATAAAGCGATAATAGAAACACCTACATAAATGCAATTATATGTTTGTATTTATAACCAGACCAGAAGCAATCGAGAGGCCAGACAAATTATATTTTTCTATATCAACAGATACCGGAACCTTATGCAAAATTATGTTTTCAATCTTAATTAAGTTGCTTTATCAGTTGCAAATTTAACTAAAGAAACAAGCAAAAAAACAGAAAGTGATAGGTAACTACATGACATTTTCTTGTATTATTTTGATTAGAAACATAGCGAAATTACAGAAGTAATTTTGTTTATAATTATAAAAGTCAATTATTTAAAACACATTTGGCTATATATTATTCTTGGATTTTTTAATTTATAGGAAAAAGTAAAGACGAACAAATCAATTAGTAAGTAGCATTAATAAAGAGTTCTTAACCCCTTTATTCAACCTGGTTGAAAATGTCCAAGTTGAAATAATAAAGTGTCAATAGGTTAGGTACCTATACTCTCACTAACAGTTTTCCTATCTTATCTATAAATAATCAAGGCAAGGATTTGTATAAAACCACCGAATAATCATTTCTATTTAAAAACACAGACACCACAGCTTTTTATTTACCTATTGATATGCCAAATGCTAATGGCGTCCACGATCACTATACTTTGCCCTTGAGGGCTTGAGATCCAAAGTAACATTTTGCCTCTTATAAGATGCTCCAAGAGTTTAACTAGACTAATTTAAGGGATCTAAAAGTAATCTTGAAGAATACTTCTAGATTTCTATAAGACAGTTAGAAGCGTTAAATGGCCTAGTCATGGGAGGCTGTTGCCTACTCATAACAATAACATTTGTTTCTTTGCAATACTTGTGATCTAATTATCCGAGTTGCATTCTTCTTATGCGATGACATTTGTATTATCGATTGCCTCTCGAAAAAATCTTGTAAAGCTCGGGTAAATCTTGCTTTGAGAATGCGTCTCTTCCAATGGGAGGTGATCTTATCTTTTTTTTTTTTTTATATATATTAAGCGCGTGCAAAAGGGGTTGTGACTACCCTTAAGGTGATATACACAGCACGAGCGATTAGGTAGATTGGAGGGGATTTAAAAGGAGATACCGATGCACATTGGTTTCAAACGTCTGTAGATCACAATGGGAGGGGAAAATTGAGCTGGGTAGAGCATTCCACATTCGAGTAGTGCGACTAAAGAAAGAATCTCTGTACTTAACAGTACGTCCGAAATTGGGCTCAAGGGAAAACTGATGGGCATTCCTAGAAGCGCGAGTATTACGGTTGAATTGTTTAAGGGGAGGCTATTTCACTAGAGCATTGTGTATGGATATAACGGTAAAATAACGAAAGACATGAAACATTTCGACGGTGCTCAAGAGATGAGAATGTTTCCGTTATAGTTCTTTCACCTATCATTTTAAGAGCTCTCTTTTCAATTCTATCCAATAAACTCAAGTGGGTTATTGGAGCACCTGCCCAAATGTGAGAGTTATACTCAAGTTTTGGACGAATAAAGGCTTTGTAGATCACAGCCAGATCAGAAGGGGAGAAAAATTTCTTGCATCGACGGAGAAAACCTAAACACTTAGCAGCATTTTTGGCGATGTCGAATATGTGGTCGTTCCATAAAAGGTGGTCTGTGACACACATACGGAGGACTGAAAGCTTTCCTCAATGCAAGTGCCACTCATGGATAGTGGCACGGGGGGTGGGTTTCGTTTTAACGACAGTAGACAGCATTGAGTTTTTGAAGCATTAAATTCTACACGATTTTTTATTCCCCAATGGACAATGCTGTCGAGATCAGAATTAAGTGAGCTTATCATACGCTGCCGTTCAAGTTCCACATCCGAAGGACATGGATGAGAATCTGTAAACGAATATGAGAAGCTGAGGGTACTGTCGTCAGCGAAACAATTTAATGGATTAGAAGTTTCAGATAAAAGATCGTTTATGAATATAAGGAAGAGAGTCGGAGACAGAACGGAGCCCTGGGGCACACCAGAATTTATTTTGTGAATTCCAGACTTGAAACCATCCAATACAACTTGTATTGAACGGTCCGAAAGGTAATTTCTAATCCAACGAAGAAGAGATTCATCGATACCAAATGCACGCATTTTCGATAAGAGAGCTTGATGCCAAACTCTATCAAATGCTTTAGAAATATCAAGCGCAATAATCTTACTTTCTCCAAAACGATGTAAAGATTTGTGCCACTGTTCGGTGAGATCAGATCACCAGTGGACCTATTGCTACGAAAGCCGTACTGCCGGTCATTAAGAAGCTTTCGTTCTTCGAGATATTTCTTTAGCTGAAAATTAATCAGCGTTTCCATGACCTTGGAAAGAAAGGACGTAAGCGCAATTGGCCGATAGTTGGAGGGGGAAGAAGACACGCCTTTTTTAGGGACAGGCTGGACAAATGCTGTTTTCCATCCACTCGGAAAGAGACCAGTAGAGTAGGACAGATGGAAAAGCTTACGCAGTGGTTTTGCCAGCGTTGAAGAACACCTCTTCAGAACAATGGGAGGGATACTATCCGGGCCAGCGGATTTGTGTATATCGAGATCTTTTAGAACTCTGGCCACTGCACGAGTGCGGAAGAAGATTTGTCCCATAGAATCATTTGCGCTCTCAAGTACAGGAGGAGTCATAACACTTTCAGGCAGCGACGAATTAACAGCAAACTGTGCTGCATCTCGTCTTTCTCATTAAGCATTTTTAAAAAGAAGAAACAAAATGTTTTTAAGTTTTTGTGTGTATAAGTATTATGTCAAACAAATAATGGGCTTGTCTTGTATTTATTTCGTAAGTCAATTAATAAGTATACTCATAAAGGCGATACATTATATTGTTTTTCACAGGTATGGGAACCAAACAATATATGCGGTTGAAATGTTATCTACTAATTTGGAAATTTTACCTCGACAAAAAAAACAAAGCGCCTTTAAAATAATGCATATTTAAATTATTTAATTTATAATTTTAATAAGGAGAAGGGTTACCATTGAAACGTTTTGGAACAAAATAGAATTCAAATTCAAGCAATGAGCCATTGGTTATAAATCGCGATGAATTTGATCTCAATTTTATTTTTTTAAATTAAAGTGGAATTTAATATGAAACCGGGAATGTGACAAAATTTATTTGAAAGTCATTTCTAATCAAAAATGTAAATTTCCATTGACATCGTAACAATCTATTGCGAAAATTCTCATTAAGTTGAGAAATGGAAACGCTATTTTAATGTTTGAAAAAATGATTTCTATTTTGCGCCTTGAAAAATTAAGTTTTGATTAGTTTTGAAATTATAATTTTTTAAATTATGGTAACCCTCAAAACATTCACAAAAATCTGTTTGTATATTAAAAAATGGCTGCTGCTGATAAGACACTAACTCTTCTATTAACATCTTTATGAGAATTTAATTACATTAACGCTTTGAATAAGATTGCTAAAAGAATAGATTTTAGAAGCGAAGAATTAAAGTTTATTTATGAATCTTAAAAACTTCTTATGAGATCGCAAATGTTTTTTTAGGACTTAGATTTGACAGAATTGTAAGCAAACCATAAACGGTGCACTTTGGCCCAAAGAGGCAAATTTCGTGGCAAAAATACTAATTTCGATGTTTTATTTTAAAAGTTTTGTTTTTTATTTATAATAAGAATATAAACGCAGCTTCAAAAACAGCAAATAAAATAATTTTCCGCTATTAAGGCTTTTCAAAGTTGGTTTTAGCAACTTTTTTTGGTTTGAATGTTCGAAGAGATTGTTATTAAAAAAAAAAAGTCGTGTTCCCAGTGCTGAAATGTTGGTGTTAAAAGCAAATTTCCTTACGGAATATTTAAATTATTTTATTAATTGCAATTTTTTTCTTATGTCAATTAAACATTGTTCTGTTATTATCTTGATTCTTAAAAAAAATCCACCGACTTCCATGCCACTTTTTACACGAATACCAATTTTTACAAAAAAAAAAACTATAAAAAATTGTAAACAAACTATTGATTATTATATTGAACATTCAATTTGTGTGATCAGCCCACTTGAACGACCCATTTTGAATAAATTCCTCTTAAACCAAAAGGTTTTTTGAGGTTTGCTGTAACTCAATTTCTTCGAATTACTTAAATTATTGTAAATCATTATTTTTCTTATTCTTAAAGTACTTAAACGCGTTCAAAAAATATGATTTTTGCAACGAAAAAAGTAATTTTGGACCATAATAAAGACCAAGTCCTCTAACATGATTTAAAACATTTGGGATCTTATTAGCATCCTATTGCAAAACTTTTGTTATTTGAAATCCAGATAGTTTCTTCGTATAGGAGGTATTGAACTTAGATCTTGTAAGAGTTTTTATAGAAGTATAAAATGACTAAAACTCTTAAATATGTATTGTTATGAGATTAGAAAGACTACAAAACTACGTTTAGAGTTAAATTTTCACCAAAGGATTCTTATAAGACTACAAGTTGATATAATCTTATTTCAAAGAAGAAAAATTGGTTTAGCTATAAGATT
The DNA here is from genome assembly GCA_949320155.1 of Melangyna quadrimaculata. Taxonomy (NCBI): domain Eukaryota; kingdom Metazoa; phylum Arthropoda; class Insecta; order Diptera; family Syrphidae; genus Melangyna; species Melangyna quadrimaculata. The sequence goes on along the minus strand of OX439485.1, from coordinate 4,084,081 downwards.
TTAGAATTTCGCTGCTGCAAAAGTGTTCAACTCTTAAAATAAAGAGGTTATGAGACGAATTTAATTTCCTAACAAGATGTTAATTCTTAAGTATAGATATGGGATAAAACAGAGTCTAATTGGGGTTTTTTTTTAAATTTCAAGAGTTTAGCTGTGAAGAGTTTGTTAGTTGGGATCACAGCTTCTTTTTTCTTAGTTGATTATAAATGTTTGTCATGAAATTATTTTTATATTTTTATCAAAACTGATTTGAATTGTTTAACTTATTAACAAAATTAAAATAAAGCTGTTTTCTAAGAGATTTTATAGCCTCTCATCAAGCTTTTTAGTTAAAAATTTTGTTGCGTTGTTATAAACACTCTCAAAAAATACGGCTGATATTAAAAATTAACAAACAAAAACAATACGTTAATGGAAACGTAAAGCATGTTAAATCTTAAATCATAAAAAAAAAAAACAAAAAATATTTAGTATGCTCCATTAATTTCTCTTATTTGATCTCTCTTATTTGATCATTATACTCCCATAGTAAAAATGTTGCTCTTAATATACATAGACCTTAGGTTTAGCTCACACGAGATAACACTGAACGATTCTTAGCTGTAAACATCAAAACAAATGAGCAGTGATTACATACATTTACATAGAACTGTTCACACGATGATTTTTCTGCAATCAACCGTGTTCAGCTGAACACATCGAAATCGAAAACTCGATGTCCTTGTCAACAAAACTGTAAAGTATGTTTTATGACGTAATCGTCTCTCCCAGGCGCATTGGTTTATATCATTTCAGTTCAAATGGCGAAAACTAAACATTTTAATCAAATATGAAAATCAACTCAATAAAGGGTTTAGCCTTGTTCTTCTTCTTCATTTAACCTGCGATTGTCATGATCTCGATGCGGACCCCAACTCTCCCACTCAACTGCTTCACCTAAGGTCCCACTTGTGCAATGTTGACTTCAGAAAACGTCGACAGGCCTCCCGGTTTTGGATTGTTCCTTCTCTGAGGCCAACTAAAGGTGTCGTTGCATTTGTTTCATCCAGGAGTTTTTGCGCCTGCCTTTCTGGCGCTATAGTGTTGGAACGTCTCGTGCTATTGCCTTTTGAACTGGGTTCTCATGGCATCTTCTTTTTACATGACAGTACCAGCTAAGTTGGACATGCTGTATTTTGTCCAAGATGGTATTTTTGACGTGTAGGTTTGCTCGGATTCTCTTGCTTAAGGGTTTAGTCTAGTTTTTTGAATTTTATCTTTAAATAGGATGGATTTAGAGCTATGTATGATTGATACTATCGATTGAAATATTTGGTAAAACAAACGCGATGCCTTCATTTCTACTGATCAGAACTTTAAAGTTAAGGTACTTAAAAAAAAGCTAACAAATGTGCTATACTAAATTTGTGTATACAGATTATTGTGGAGGAGAAATTAAATTCATACAACTTGATTTTCACTATTCAAAATGCAAAAATTAATGGCCCTAAGTAATAAACGAATTTTGAGTCGAATTTAGTCAAAAGTCGAGTTTTACACATACAAACAAAATCTAATCAAGGCTAGATTCAACTCAAAATTCGTGTATTACTTAGGGCCAATGACAATTTTCAAAATAAAAAAATAAAGTATACATTCATGCTTAAACCCTCCTCTGAATGAATTAATCAATTCGGGGTTTGATGCACTGCGACCTTTGATCTATTGTGCCCCATCTAGAGCTGAAAGAGATTGCTCACTTAAAGCTCATCCTCCAAATTTAGTTCTTTTATAAACTTAAGTATTTGGAGTATTTTCAGTGAGGGTAGGTCCCTCTCCTCTATTTGGTGATTTCCCAGATATCTGTGCCTTTGATGCACAAGTGCGTGGCATTTGCCTTATATGAGGTCAGGTGTTTCCTCCTGGATGTTGCAGAATCTACAAGTTGCACTGCTGGCTAAGCCGAGAATGTTGAGATGTCTCTTTATCTTGCAGTGTCCAGTGAGTAAGCCTGTTATTATTCTTAGACTGTTCCTGTTGAGATTAATGCGGACTTTGTAGCGTTCTTGGTTGTAGTTCCCAAGTAGTAATTTGGCCTGCCTCAGTTTCGATAGTTCTTTCCAAATTTTGGATCTTTTTGCCTCCTCTTCTGATTTGATCTTATTTTTGATCATATTTTCACCTAATCCACAATAGGGCTCAGGCCCTGCTAGGGGGGTTGTTGCTCCTATTTTGGCTAGGGAGTCTGCCTCTTCATTACCATCGATACCCACGTGACCCGATACCCAACAAAGTGAGACATTGTTGTTTTTGCCCAGTTCATTTAACCTCCGCAAGCATTCTCATACCAGTTTTGAGCTTATGGCAAAGGAGCTTAAAGCTTTAAGCGCGGCTTGGCTATCTGACATGATGGCAATGTTCCTATTTCGGTAGTTTCTTTCAAGGTTACGTTCTGCACATTTACCTATGCACATATACACATTTACCTCACTACAAGCATATAGTATAATTTATGCTGGGGATGCATTTAATAGAAGAGGCAGAAGGGGCATTAGATTAACAAAAATACAAACAAATAGTAAATTATCATTTATGCCACAGCTTTTCAATTTTCAATCGAATAAAAAAATGTAAATTGAACACTGAGCTGGGCACGAGTACGATAACTTGGGCGCCGACAATTAATAACGGATTTTTGTAGAGGGGTCAAATACAAACATTTTTTACTATGGATGGGGGGTCTATCTCCCCCCGTTTGGGTGGGAGGGTCAATTTAATGAAAAAAGTACTAAAATGAAAAAACAATCATTAAAAAATAACGATAATACCTACAATTATATTTTTTTTGAAAGCCAATACTCTGTTTAATTAGTCAGTTTTTAAATCAAGTAAAATCTATGCATATTTTTTGAAAAAAACTACTTTCAAACTCAAAATTTTGTGAAAAAAAATAAAACTTTGAGATTTTATATTATATTTTAATTTTCTTAGAAATCGTTGCTCATATTAATTCTTAATAAGAAACCGAAAACAAAATGATTTTATGTCTTCTTATTTTCGAGAAAATTAAAAATTACCAAATCAACAGTCTTTGTAACCAAAACTACTATTTTAATTCAATTAATTTTTTTTTGCTTGAGTACTTTACGTGATCTTATTTTGATAGTAAAAATAGAATTTGGATTAATTCTTACACAAATTGACTCTAAATTATCATACTTTCCCAACAACCAGCCTTACGGAGCGTATAAACAGTGAGGTGTGTTTGGGGGGGCATGCTGCCCCCTGCAACCCCCTGCTTGGGCTCACTATAGGATTTGGGGTATGTGCGAGGTTCGGTGTATGCCAAATTTCTTTTCCATTTAAAGAACCTAACACCAACATTAATTTTTATCAAAAAAAACATCACATTAAATATACAAAAAAAATACTCATAAAAAAGTATTTCTAGTAATTATAAAAATAAAAGCTTTCGGTTTTTTTTGTGGTCGATTCAGAATTGATATGAGCATACAAAAAGAAAATTAAGTTTTGCATTTTACAGTTTTGAGCGAAATTGATCCAATCATTTCTTTTTGCGTTTTCTTATCAAAATTTTGAGTTTGAATGCAAATTTTTTGAAAACTATTGACACAAATAATTTAATTTAAATCTAGGATTAAAGATCAGACTTCTGGCTTTTAAAACCTTTATTGTTTTGCATTTTAAGTATTGTTGTTGCTTTTTAATATATTGTTTCCATTTAAGTCATTTTTATCGGAAACCGCCCCTACCTCCTAAACGGGGCGAGATAGACCCCCCCTTCCCATAGTAAAAAATTGTTGCATTATATCAATATTCGGCGCCCCTCTTATCGTACTCTCCCCCTGAGCTGTTTATTAAAAAAAAATTCAGTGTTATCCCGTGTGAACTAGGCCTAAGTCTCATTTAAAACACCAGTAAAATAAAATATATTCACATGCAGTACATACATAGGTACTTATGCACCTTATAAGTTATAACTGTATGAAATAATAAAACAATAAGAACTTTCTTAATGTAGCATGTATTACTCCAAGTTCAATAGTAAACAGAGTTAGTAGCTAAACAGCGACGTCAGTATTTTCTAAACTACTATAGGTACTCTTGTCGTATACCAATGTTAGCTACACAGGTGCAAAAGAGCCAATGATCATTTGTCATGCTTATAAGACGTGACACTTCAATAATGCGTCATGTAATTAAAATGTGTGTTTTCTGTTTACGGTTTTACATTTATTTGAACAATATACCGATTAAAATAACTGATTTCAGGTGAACACGGCTAATAGTCTAGGAAAGATAAAAAATTTAAAATGGGTAAGTGGGAACATTTATGTTATTCATGAAATTTTATTTGCTGGTATCGACGCAGAATTTCATCCTGTACAACATATCCAAAGTGACCAAAAATGCCCTCATTGGCTTTTTGTATAATGTATTTAAAGAGGCGGAGAGGGGTGGGAGGAGGGAGTTTATCAAGCCAAAAAAAAAATATTTTAATACAATCTAATCATATGACACATTTTTTAGGGTACTTTTTTTACGCTGATTGCGTTAAGAGACCAAAACTGAAAAGATAGGTACATGTATCCAGTAGCGGATCTAGGATTTGGCTATGGGGGGGGGGCTTGGAGTTTGGAAATCCAGTTTGTAAATTTAAAGTTATATAACAGTAAACGAATTTTGACATAACTTTTCCTTTAATAATAGCCGTGTTTTTTGTGCCTTTATATCCGCTCCTATCGCGCTTTATAATTTTTTCAAAACGAAGCACAATAAGAAGAATTTGGGATTGATGTGTTAAGCATGTGAATTTTTTTTTTAAAAGCCAATATTAAGGCTCAGCAAAACATGGTAGTATAACTAATTTTATAACTTGAAGTTCTAGCCACGTTACCACACGAACAAATTTTTTTATTTATAGGTATATTGCTTAATAATTGATTAGGTATCAAGTGCCCACCTTTGTACATTATGTAAGTGTTTGTTTAAATTAGCTGAAGGTATGCTTTGAACTTCACCTTTTTAACAAAATTTAAAAACTGTTTGTAATGCTAGTTCAGAAAAATGATATTTTGTGTTTTGATATTTTGTGTTTTGACAGTATCAGTCCTCTGAGATCTCATTTTCTTTAATTAGTCAAAGCAACGAACCTACCTTTTTTCTTCAAATTGTCACTGGAAAGCACGAAAATAAGATTTTGTGGATCGAAAAATAAAATATCAAAATTTCAAGACTTTTAGTCGGGCATAAGAAACAGCTGCTCTAAGAAATAAGCTGCACGGCTCAATTCTGCCAGTGCCAATGAATTCTCGTTTACACTGCACCTACATACACTTTCTATTCCTACTCAAAAAATGTGTCGATAAATTTTTAAGCCATTCAAGAGTCTATAGAGATTGTAAATATTCATGTCCACCTGCAAGATTTTTCTGAGTTCACAGAGTTTCTCACGCTTCTGGAATTTGGCTCCTCGACTAGAGAATTTGTATTGAATTGCTTTGTCCAAAAATATTTTGTATGTATTGCATTGGACCTTTGAAATTTTAAAAACAAAGCCCCAAAATGATCTTAACCCAGCCAAAGCCGTAAGAAACAATTCCTGTTGTATTAAACATTTACACTAAGCTTTACACCCCGGTGTTCTCAATTAGCCTAAATTGCGTTTCTTTCGTTTAATTAGCTAAGTTTTTAGTGTAGGTAAACAGTTGTTGCTTTTGACATGTAAATGTTAAGCCCCGACCACGTTTTTTTTTTAAATTATATCTTCAAGCTTTAGTTGCAACTTCGGACTTTGAAAATCCTTAGACCTATGCCCCAAAAGCTCTCTGGAATAAGGTTAGTTTTTAGGGAGTTAGTTGTTTAACCCTGACTACGTTTTTTGTTCAATATTCTCAGACCTTATTAGTCCTTATTAGTCCCAAGTTGTTTTTTTTTTTTTTTTTTTTTTCAATTTTCTGGGTTTTGTTTTAAGGGGAAATTGTCGTTGCATGAAACATGTCCATTTTTCATAGCCCCCAATTGTTTTTTTTTTTCCAATTCACTTCATAGGCTTTAGCCCCAACCTTAGCGCTTAGAAAAGAAGTTGCAGAACATGTAAATTGTTCAGCCCCAACCACGTTATTTTGTCCATCAAAATTCTCATCTTAACAATATTTTAGACGAATATAAAACTTAACACGTTGTAATGTATTGCTTTCTATATTTTAAATTATGTTAGCAATCGGCTGTGGGGGGGGCTTTAGCCCCTATAGCCACCCCCCTGGATCCGCCACTGCATGTATCCTATAGAAAGTTTAAGTCCCTTTTATGGAATTAAGTACAACAAGTACAGTATTACCCAAATCCATTTTCAAATAATGGGATATTAATGAAATTTTGGATACATGTTTCATTTGGCAAGAATCAAGAGTCCCCGCACACATATCTGTGACTAAAGGGTGTTTTTTTGAGGGAGAGATGCAAGTGAGTGAATATCCATGAACAAATACTGACACTTAAGAAATATGCAATATATATATATATATATATTGGCGCAAAATTTTAAACATTGCTCGTTTAAGGAATAAAACTGGCTCTAGTTAACGTAAAAGTTTAGTTGCGAACCCTTGCCTAACTATTTCATAATTTGAAACACGTTAAACAACTTTTCTAACTAAAGTGGACTCCGCAACTTAAAGTAAGAAAATTAAGGTTGAACAGGCAAACATTTGACAAATGACGAGAAGGAACGTAGCTAAACAACAACAAAACATTCTAAAATAAACAAAGAACTTCAGAACAAGTAATTTTAATATAATTATGTGTCAGTGTGATTTGCTGCTTTTAGAGTTAGAGGAGTGTTAGTTAGACTAAAAAATTTTTTTTTCAGGGCTACTGCCTCTTGCGAGGAATTGATAAATCCTCCAAGAGTATTACTTGTCATGAATAAGTCCTTCTCGTCTAGCCGTTCGGATTCGGCTTAAAATTGTAGGTCCCTTCCATTCCTGCCGACACACGCACACAAGAATGGTTGCGAGTTGTTAGTCACTAGGCCCTGTTTCTTCACGAGCCATTGCGCCACCGAATTTATTTTTTTATTTATTTATTTTGGGTTAAATTTTACTTGTTGTAGGTACTTAAAAAAAAAAGTCGCATCATTCCATAAAAAGGAATTTAAGTTTCTTTCGGATACATGTTTACAGTTTTAGTCTCTTTAGAATCAGCATTAAAAAGTACCCTAAAAACATTTGTCATATGATTGTATTATAATAAATTTTTCAGCTGGATAAACTTCCGCCTCTTTATTACGTCTATACAAAAAGCCAATGAGGGCATTGATGAAATTCTGCGTCTATATCAGCAATACAATTTTATGAATTAATTTGTTCCCGATCAGACCCTATTGTTCTTATAACATGAATCTGATGTCAAGAACAACGCAGTCATTTCAGAAACAGTTAAATTAACAGCATGCATCTTTGCATACCCTTCGGCGGCGTTAGGATTCTCTAAAATATGAAAGAGTTCCTCAGGTATGAGTATGATGACTAACAATACCAATAGAATAAATATTGTATATGTTTCCCAATCTGGAAATTTTTGTGACCTTAAATCAGGAAGATATGTATTATGACTTTCGATGGCTACTGAAATTTATATAAAATTAGCTCCACTGGATGTGCTGCCAATTATGGAACAACAATACGTTGTTGACGAGTTTGTTGTTGTCATGATTTACTAAACTAAAGTGGCTTAAGAAATGTTGCCAATTTCCATATCAAAATTCGTAACTGTATGTTAAACTATAAGTTTTTAAATATTCAACTTTCCCAATATATTCAAAAAATTTGTCATGACCATCAGGGATGGGATTTTGTTGACCTAAAAATAAAAAAAAGGCAAAATAAAACCCCCGAATAGGCAAAAAAAGCATTTATTCAATAAATAAATAAAAACACTAAAATGAAAATTTAATTATAATAGGTTTGAACCCCCATGAGTTTTTTTTTTTTTTAATTTTCAGGCAACAACCGCCTGCGATTGTCCCTTTAAAGAGCCTTAAAAGAGCTGAAGGACCGCTCTACATCCACAGAAACGAGTGGGGCCCAATTGAAACACTCAACATCACCAACTTCAATATTTTTAGGGATCTCACGGCTTGCGTCCCCTTTGATAATCCAATTTATTTGCTCCAGTGTCTCAAGTCCCTTATTGGCAGAAAAAACGGATTTGAATTTTTCTATAACATCTTTTGCGACTGTCCCTTTTGCTGATTTCAAGTCACTCTTGATTTTTTCGAAAATCTGGAAGACTTCTCCGATTGTGTTTCATTAATTAAAAAAAAAATAATTAGGTACTGTTAGAAAAAAACCATCGTTTCAAATCAGCTCTTTTCTGCAAGCGTTCTAGAAGGCATTCAATGCTAGGAATAGCACACGAACAATTTACATATGTAGATCTATTTACTCGATTTTTATTTTTTGTTGGGCTAATTATTATTGAATCTGTTGTATGCGTATGCATGCACGTATATTGATCATTGAGTAAATTTGCTTTTTGTTTGTGTATTTGAGTATTTTGTATGAATGACATTGAAAAAAGCTAAAAAGATGATAAATATGGGAAAAGGCAAAAAAAGGCAATAACGAAAGAAAAGGCAAAATAAAATTCATATATTTGGAATCAGCAGAACGTCAAATGTGTTGGTTAAAGATCTATACTGTCATAGAAGTGCGCAAAAAAAAAGGCAAAGTCAGCAAAATCCTATCCCTGGTCATGACAAACAATAAAAGTTAAAATTAATTTCCAAAAATAAAACTAAGCAGCAGTTCTAAAATGAGTATTAATTCGATTTTAAATATGCATATAAAATTATTTAAAAAATGTTTCTGGTGTGAACTGAAAAGAGCTTTAAGTAAATAAACAAATATCAAATGACATAACTTCAACCTCCTCCTCCCGGTCCACCTCTTTTGCTAACCATTGTATCAATGCTTACCTAACATCAAAACGTCTACCAATCCAAATGACACCAAGTTCGGAACACCTTAATAGCAATACCGTGTTTTTCTTTCAGCATAGATATCTATTTCCCTCTTCATTAAGACTTTATCATACTTAAATCCCGGTGTTAACATTTTTCGCATTGTTAGAATTATTGTTAAAGTGAAGAGTCATAAAGTAATTGGCACTTAAAGCTCAATGTACCTGCTTATCTATAGCTATAGCTTCCAATCAAAGCCTTGTGTATTAAATAAATGCCCAGTGTAAGAATCTAAATTGACCAGAACGCCTTTTACAGTCCAATCGATTCGAAACGTGTTATAATTGCGTCAATAACGAATATCCAATTCGTTTATAAAAATAAAAAAAACACAATCATAATCTTTTTTTTTACACCACACAAAATTTAAATTACTTCGATGTATAAATAAAATTAAAAAATTAATAATAATGTTATTATTATAATTATGTTTTATTTATGTGTTCGGACTTGACGCGATCGTATTACCAACCTTAGCTGTCGTGGTGGGTCGCGTGTTTGCTGAAGCATATCCTCTGAATGACGGTAACGTTAGTAGCCTCGTTGATCATTCGCCTTTTAACTCTGTTTAATTTAAGCTAAGCTAATTTGTATTTAGCCAGTCATTTAGACGTGTCGGTTCGTCGGTTAAAGTTGGGTGAAATTTATTCGAAAGAAAAGTTTAAGCAAAATTCATGTGTCTTCTTCTCAACGAAAGAAGTTAGACAAATAAAATTATTTGCATTTCGATTAAATTAATTACATTTAACAAATTGATACAAAAAAGAGTTTTTTTTTTTTATTTTGAAATTCAAAGTGATAAAATCGTTTTGTGACAAAAACCTATAAAAAATCCCGAAAGCTGTGTTTTTTTTTTTTTTCAATTTGAAAACTATATTTTGAAAATCAAGTGTTTTTTGTATACAATTTAAACTACACTCAGTCATGAAGAAACCAAATGTTTTAAATATGATGGATAAAGCAAAGGAAGCAGGAAATGTTACAACGAATGCACCCAAACCAAGTAAGTCTAAATCAGATTTATTTTATTTAAGGTGACCAATGGTGCGCTTTTTTCGAAATGATATTATTGAAATTGGGTTAGGGCCCAACTTTGTTAATAGGTTTATGAGTTTGTTTAGCTTATAAGCGCTGGACAATGACCGCCCTAAATATTACTCCAACATCGAACTAAAACAATTTGTATTATTTGTTGTTTAAATAATATTGATAATATTTTAATTGGATAATATAACAGTATTTTAGTATCAGTTCTATAAGTACAAAAATATATACATACTTTCTAACAATTATTTTCTGAACATTCAATATTAACTAATTTAGTTAACAAGAAAATATTGCCCTACAAATTATGAGTACAGACGTAATTCAGATTTGGAATTTTAAAAATTGAAAAGAGGACTCGTTATAAGGCGTCACTCTACCTACTTTTTCGACTGTCGACAGAGCTACAGTTCGTATTCTTCTGAAAAGAAGAGAAAACTACTATTGAATTCGATATCAATGGCATAGGCCCCACATTATTTTTTTAATTCGGATCCTAGCCCATTTGCTAGGGCGCCATCTTGAATTAAAGGCAAAATGATTTGTATTAAATCATTCTCTTATTTTTAACTTCTTAAGATTGAAAAGCATTTAAAAACAGCTGTTGCAAATTTTAATTACTTCAACTTTGTTATTAACATATATTTTTACATACGATGGATATTTTTCAAGTTACCTATCGTGTTTGTTTTGAATTGAAGCTCATTCAAAAACTAAGAAACCAATTTTGCTGAAATTTAAAGTTTATTATGTTTAGCCTTTTGAAGTGGTTTCAGTTATTCCCATGTTCATGTTATGTCACGACCACTTTTCTTATATCTTGATTGGGGTGTATTCATAGTCATTTTAAAGCTGTGTCTAAGTTAAACCTAGGTTTAGCGGATTTTCGAATATTGATTCTATTTTTTGAAGTTTATCATTTCAAAAAATTTGAAGCATTTGTGTAGTATAACAAGTTAATTATCTTATTAAATATAAAACCAACAATTTGTAAGTAAAATCGGGCTGTATTCATGAGCCAAAATTGTCTAAAACTGTAGTTTAGTAAAACCTGGGTTTATCGGCGACTATGAATATGCCCATCTCAAGGATACAATTTAACACTTCCACTCTTATCAACCTGAGACGTTGTTCTCGTGGTAGTGCAATTTTTCCAGCCAAGGGCCCGGTTTGGCCCTGTAGTTTTCCCCTGACGAAAATTGACGTGTTTATAAACGGACAAAGTATATCTAGCATGTTTAAGAGTGCAAGAGAGTGCAGTTTACTGGGAACATTGGATAAAGTTACAGCTTGAATAAAGTATGGTCCAGGGGCGTATACAGCTTTAGTTCTTGGGGGGGGTCATGCCAAAAAAAAAATAACACAAACTAATATTTGCTTAAAGTCAAGTGCCTTATATTTTTTTTTCGTATTTTACTGTGCGTAGCTATATAAAAGAAAAGGGAAAAAATCTTAATTAACTATACTAAAGGGTTTTCCAATAGGGACGGGTTGATTTTGACAGCTTGTGACGGCCATATTGTTTTTTTTATTTTCGGTCAAAATATCCTCTTTTAATCAGTTGGATATTTCCATCCGACTGGTCAAACGGTTCACCGCAAGGAGTTCCAAAAAATCTCCTTTACCATAGCTATTGGCTTTAGCATTATGGGATTCATAGGTTACTTTGTAAAAGTAATCCACATCCAAATCAATAACAGTATTTTTCGATCGTAAATGTTGAATAAGTGCAAACATATTTTGGTGTAAATTCATGAATTTTGGTGCAAAATTGAAGATACATTTAGTATTTTGGTGTATTTTTCAAAATACACCGGTAATAAAAATACACCATTGTATTTTCTGTGCGAAATTTCATAATTTTTTTTAAATTCGGTGTACAAAATAAATCGATTATTAGCTGTTTTTATAATACACCATTAATGGTGCATAAAATTATTCCATTCTGAAACCAACCAAATTGGTATATGTTTTACACTATATTTCGTAGATAAAATACACTATCTGAACACTATCTGAAATGTAGTTGCCATTTTGGTGTAGGATTTAAACCCCGTAGAAACTAAATACACTCAATTACATAGTATGAAAAATAAACAAGAAAACATTATTGAACTTTTTTAGTCGCCATTGGATTGATAACGAGCTAACACTACATTTATTGATTAGCAACAGTGGCGGATCCAGGGGGTTGGCTATAGGTGCTAAAGTCCACCCCACAGGCGGTTCTTTAAATTGATTGAAATATAGAAATCAGAATCAGGAGTCAGAAAAAATAACGAGGCTGGGGCTACGCAATTTATATGCTACGTATTTTTTTTTTAGGTTGGGGTTGAATTATGAAGGGAATTGTACAAAAAACAAGTTCGGGGCTACGGATAATTGACAGAAAATTGGGACGAAAAAAAACAGCTCGCGAGTAAGGCTTGACAAGAATTGGACAAAAAACGTAGTCGGGGCTAAGCAAATAATTCCTTTAAAACTTACCTTATTCCAGAAAGTGTTTGTGCTTGACTCATGGGACTGTCAAGTCTAAGTTGGGGCTAAAGCTTTAAGAGATAGTTGAAAAAACGGATTCGGGGCTTAACAATTAACATGCCAAATGAAAAAAAAATTCACCCAATGAACTTCGCTAACTTTACAAAAAAAACGAAATTGGGGCTAAAACCCGTGGAGAATTTGGGAACAACAAATCAAAATCTGAGTTTTCTCTGGGCACTCAGAAAATCATGCGTGTGAATATTTGCAATCTCTCTGGACTGACGTGAAAATTTATTGACAGATTTTTTCTTCTGGTGGTTCAAAGCTGATGCTTTGTCATTTTCTTTTAGTCAAAACGTCAAAATCTTGGCAATCCGACCAATAGAACTCAAGATATTAGGTTTTCAAGCGAACCTTAATCGATTTTTTTGGAGACTTTGTTTTGTTGATTTTTTGTGTTTTATAATTCTCCAAGAAAAAGACGAGAAGGTCCTCTTAAAAAGCTTATATTTTGACTTCTATGTTTTGACTTAAATAAAATGACAAAATAAACTGGATAATCGCTATTTTCAAACCCCCGCAAAAGGCTGAAAAAGAAACCTGCCAGAATGTTGTTTTTGATACCGCGATATATGCACCTAGAAACCATCATACTGATATTTTGGTTATCATTCCACTCCCAAAGTTTGCTGCCGGCTCTTAGGCTATGAAGCTTAAATCGCAGAATACATTCGTTTAACTAGAACTACAGAATTATCTAAGTTAAAGGTTTACTTTGAAATCGAATCAAGTGCTGAACTTATGTTTAAACATAAATTGTAGTTTAACTTGTGAAACTGGCCATTAATGTCTCAAACTGTATCTACCAAGCCCCCCGCCATAGCCAAATCCTAGATCCGCCACTGATTAGCAACAATTATTAACAAAAAAATGAGTAGCTCTAAATTTAAAAATTATTTGAAGTGTTATTGTAGAAAAAAAAAACTTTTTAAAAAAAATTAAATAAAACTATGCAACCATTGAATACACTACACAGAGCATAGTTGTAATTAATACTTCTTTTTTTTTGTGAAATATGCACCATTGATGACACCACACAGAGAATGGGTCTAGTAAATACACTATTTTGGGAGAACTTGCTAAATTGAATACACCACTCAGAGTATTAGCCCGTAGCGTAATGGTTAGTGCGTTCGACTGTCACGCTGGAGGTCTGGGATCGCTTCCCAGCCTCGTCCATCTAAAAACTAAAAAAGTTTTTTTTCAGGGCTACTGCCTCTTGCGAGGAATTGACAAATCCTCCAAGAGTCTAGCCGTTAGTATTCGGTATAAAATTGTAGGTCCCTTCCATTCCTGTCGAAAAGCGCACACAGGAATGGTTGCGAGTTGTTAGTCACTAGGCCCTGGTTATTCATGAGCCGTTGTGCCACCCGATTTATTTACTCAGAGAATAGGTGTAATAATACTCTATTTTGGTGAAATATGCACCATTGAATACACACAGAGATTGAATGTGTGTAATGTATACACTATTTTGGTAGAATTTGCACCATTGAATTCACCACACGGAGAATAGGTGCAATTAATACTCTATTTTGGTGAAATATGCACCATATTGAATACACCAAATATAGAATGGGTGTAATTAAAATATCGTTTCGCAAGAAGATATAAGCATTTAAGAAATTAAAAAAAAAATATAAATGTATCTACATTATGTAAATATTAATAAATATTTTTTTTACTTCGTATGAGCCAATTTTGTTTATGTTTTGAATAAACTTTGACATTTACTACACCATTTAGAGTAAATTAAACACACTGAAAACTATTCATAGATATATTTTCCACAATTGTGCATTTTTTTCATTGCACTTTTGACTTGGTGCATTTTTTATATCAATTTCTTGAATTGATACACATCAGTGAATATTTTGCACAGTTTTCAGCAACATAAATGTACTGAAAATAGAATATTGCATATAAATGTGTCAAATGGTGTATATTTTTCTTGTTTTTCTACATTGGTGCATTTTTTGTTCTAGATTCAGGAATTAGTGTATTTTTTGGACGGCAACCATATTTTCAAGGAATATTTATGTAAAAATGAAATTCCACTGGCCGCCATTTTTAAAACGAAGACAATGATTAATTATTTTATTATATTTTTCAAATGAAATATACCATTTTTTTGGTATTTCTGATCCTTTTTTAACAGTACGTATTTAAAAAAAAATAAGAACAACCAACAAACTATGAATTTTGAAAAATTAATTTTCACGCATCGATTTAGAAATCTTTAATAAATTAAAATTATTAAGGCGCTCGATTTTTGGATGGTGTAGGACCAAAAATTAGTCGACAGAATGTACTTCGTTTTGAAATTAGACACTCGAATTCATAGTAATTCATGATTTTATTGCGTCCGTATTATGTATTAGCATCATAGAAAGTTCAGAATTCTTTCACATACATTTTAAACTTCGGTGTATATAACTAAATAAATTCGGAGTTTTGGATTTTTGTACACTAATGGTATATTTTATCTATCAATCATGTGTATTTTTTACACTCCTGGGAATGATTTTCCACCTTAAAGTGGTGCTAATTGTTTACGATTGAGGTGTATGATTTGAGCTCAGTTTCAGAACATAATATACACCTCTGGAGTTTAATTTATTCTAGTAACCAGGACAATTTGTATACCACAAGCACAATTTAAATACCAAAAAACGGTCTAATTTGTGTACAGCCGGTGTTAATTTTAAACGAGAACGCGGTATAATTTACACTGAATCGAAATTAAATGTTCGAAAATTGCACCAAAAAGTGGTGTATCATTTATATTAAAAATGTATATCACGAAAGTGCAAAATATACCCCAAATATTTTGGTGTATTTTGGAATTTTGTGCTACTTGAGAGGTTTTCATCATAGTTTTATATATTTATCTCTTTTATCGTTAACATTAATATTTTTTGGTTAGAATAACTATAAATCGAAAGTTATCACTTTTTTTGCTTTTAAAAAAAATCTGTCATACAAACAAAACAATTTCTGTATGTGTGTTTAAAGATTTTATTTTCAGAAAAAAAAAATATTCTTTTTTTGAAAATCCTATTAGTTTTTACTTTACTGAGTGAAAATTTGGTAACAACTCCGCACTTTGATTTCTGTTTGGTTTAACAGGTTTTGGCTGTCATCTCAAAACGGAAACTAGCCTATGCATATATTTTAAGATTTGAATGCATTATCATATTATGAGAAGTTTGTTGTTATGTTAAATTTGAGGCACGAGGAAGAAAATCAAAGTATCATCGATTGACTACAAAATAACGTAGGTATTCCATTGCCATGAAAATTAAATTTCTTATTGAATTGAAGTTACCAACATTCAATTTCTCTATTGAATTCTAAATTATCAATCGAAAATCCTACTAGCTTTCTAAGTAACCAACTTTCTTTTTGTTTCTATGTGGTTACTAAATAATTATTTCAGATCAACAAAATAATCTTGAGTTCTCGGGGGGGGACATGACCCCGTGACCCCCCCCCCCTGTATACGCCGTTGGTATGGTCCAGGTTGTGCTATTGTTGAACCCTTAATTCTGTGCTTAAAATATGGTCACCATAACTGTTCTATAATGTTTGTCAGCTGTTAGTGAAAACTTCTTCAAATAGGCTCGATCTATATTGCAAATAGTCAGGCTAAGGCATATATGTAATTAGGTATATTGATTGTAATATTCGGATTTTTTTTTTTTTCCTATAAGTTTCCAAATAAAAAAAAAACGAAAATGTGCCACCAAATATGGTTTGTGCTAGATTCTTGCGATTGATGTATAGATACTTATGTCATATTATTTTTTTTTAATAAAATCAACCAAGTGATAGTGGTCCTCTATTTATATTATAGCATTAATTAACTTGGTATAATTGCATTTATCTACTTATTATATACACTGATGTGGCATGTGGGTTAGAGATATCAAACTGAGTATTTTATTACATTTAATATAATTTTTATTTTCCTATATTCCAATAGGTATACGAGTATGTCAGTCTAACCAGTTTTTAATGTAGCGCAAAAAAATGAGAATATTTCAAAGTAATGAGGGTGACATTGTGCCAGAAATGGTAATTAAATTAGGTTGCACTAGATTGAAAGTAAAAACAAAGAACGTGTTTTTTTTTAATATTTATACGTAAACCAATTTATATCAAGGAAATGCATTTTGTTTCTTTTTTTATATGGTTAGTCTGGTGTGTCAGACTTCGTTATTTTTTTTTTTTTTTTTTTTTTTTGATAGAATACAAATATTGTAATTCATTTAAGTTGTTACTTAACATTACATTATTTAGTTTGGCTTTAAATCTGTATTAAAACTCTATTTTTTGTAAAAAATATAATGACCAATATTATGGTTCATATTGCATAAGCTTAACATGTTGACAACACGCATCGTGCAACCTTGAGCTTAGCTACATTTCTCACCAAATCCCCTTTTCGTTTATACAAATGCATTAATAACTAACAAAGTTAGTCATAGGTACCTACTCACATTTTGATAAATTCATCAAATTTATAAGACGCACTCATTAGGCTATGATAATTATAAGTTTATTATTAACAAGGATTTATCAACTTGCATAGAAAATTACTTCTATTTTTATTTCTCTCAGGAATTTACTTTGAAATTAATTCCTATATAACAATTATAATTTCTATTTTAAACTAAAATTTTATTATTACAGTCACATGCCATAAATCCTACAGTAGTCATGTTAAACAGAATTATGAATATTTGTAATTTGCATAAAAACGGCCCCTCACTATAAAAATATAGTTTTTTCTTGTAATAATATAAACTTGGGACTTGCATATGTTTCCTCATCTGCATTTTTAGTACCTATAGACAAACCGAAACAATTAAAAAGGCAGCAACTTGTTAGCAATTCATTTATTCTATTTAAACTTAATAGTGTTATACAAAAAACCTCTTATTGATTTAATTAACAAATTGAAGAGCTGGTTAAACAAAAATTACACGTGCATCAAGAAGAAGTACGCCGCGCCAGTCGCCAGCTGATTGTATTCAATGACAATTAAATGTGTCAACATTATTTGTAAATATTGTCGAATGGCACTAAATACTAGTCGCTAGCACTTGTTAATAAATTGAGGCATCCACTTTTCGAGAAGTGCCTATAATACTTTCAATCTATTGGAACAGTAGAAGTACCTTTTTGTGATTAAGTTTTTATTTATTAACCCATTTTACATCAAAATGACGCAGGAAAATTAAGATAGAGACTGAATTTATCTAAGCCAATGAGCTGTATTAACAAATCCTTGTCAGTTGATTTAACTTTAAATTTGTCAAAGTTTGTTGAGGCCTTGCGTGGTGATGCGTGGAGGTAAAATGCATTTTTTTAGCAATAAATTGTTTTTTTTTTTTTTTTTTTTGTAAATAAAAAAAAATTCTTAGGTTTCCCTTTTTACCTCTAAAAATAAGACCTTTTCGGAAACACACTTTTCCGCCGTAATTCAGCTTTGTCGGATTTTTTTCAGTTTGAAGTCATTGGCTTTTTTTGTTGACGACTGTTACTTTTTGTATTATCTTCTAATTTTCAAATATTTTGTTCCACGTTTCGTTCCTGTAATATGATCACAGTAAAAATATCCCCAAAGAAGTCACTGATTAAAAAAAAATTAATTTAATACTGACTTAATACTAAAATGTACTTGCGCTTGAATCTTCTGATTGCACTGATGCTTTTTATTAATGCTATACATTAATTATTTTTTTATTTTTAGCTTCGACATTTATTCGAAAAAAGTTTAAAGTTTTCGAGAAAATAACAAAAAACCTGAATTTTGTCCATTTAACCACAAACCTACACACAAATTCAGCTTTCTCGGGATTGTTTCGAAGTTAAAGCCTTTCCCTGATGGGTTAAAAGTTGTTGGTCATAAACTTGTTGAAACTCACTTTTATAAACGTCATAAATTAAGGCACGAACTTTGATCAACATTTTTGTAAGTTCAGTCCCATAAATATGGAAATCATCTACATAATTGTTTTAGACTTATATCCAAAAAGAATTGTTTCAAAGTTACCTACAACTTTGTTTTTTGCCAAAATGCATTTCACGATTATAGAAAAATTGTTCCATATCTTCCTTCAAAGACCAGACTTTTATTTATTTTAAACTGACCAGTTCTTAACAATTTTCCGAGAAAAGCAGTAAAACAACTTCTAATCACTTTATGATAATACAGGTACGACAACGGGAAGTCAAGAACGTGTGGTTACAAAACCGGAAGTAGGTACTAATTTATTTTAAAACTTTAAAAACTTTCACGGGTGTCAGTTCGTTATACTGTTTTAAATGCATTTTATTACCAAAGAAAATGTATTTAAAGAACACTTCTATTTTTATTATAAATACCAGTTAATACGGTTTTCATTGTGTTTTTTTTTTTTTTGTCAAATTTTTGTTTACATTTTTTAAGCACGTCATAACAATGCTAAAGTTAAAAATACGAATTTGTGTCCTCAAGTATTTCTGTTATTTTTATCCTTTTTAAAAATTCTTTCAAACAAAACATTGATTTCAATGACGTCAAATGGAATAATCTTTTGCATAATTTGAGTTCCGGTATTATTATATGATTTCCTTAAGGATAAGTTTTAAATTCGTTAAAAATATAAATAGTATATCGTTTTACTGATAAGGATACAATATTAAATACACCACTGGAATACAGCTGACAAAATATTTAGGTGCAAGTGAATGTAGGTCTAGGTAAACTGTTTTTTTAGAACACAAACACAATTTTTAATTTAAAACAGTTTTTGAGAAAATGTTATAAGGTTGGGGTTATTTGGAAAATGAGATAGTAGTGAAGCAATACATCGACTGTGTCTATTCCAGGCGCATTCAAAGTCATAAGCGCACAAGACTAAGTAGCTACATACGACCCAGTTTTGCCTTTTGCTTTCATATATAATTTAAAAGTCAATGGACTCAAGACACGACTTTCAATTTCATCATAATAATATTCAAATATTTTAAACGGTTAGGTCAGGTCAGTGATCTGAGTAGATGTGAATTCGCTGAAGTAATTTGCTTGAAATGTATTTTTTTATAAAGACTTTCGTGTACACTGTACATACATGGGTACACAGAGAAAAAAACAACGTAAAATCAAAGCAAACAACTTTGATTCTAATATTTTTCGGAACGATTTGGTGCCAACGCCGAAAATTCTCAAATCAAAGTGGAGCGACTTTATTTCAACGTGATTTCATACTTAAAAACGAACTAGATTTTACTACGTTTATATGTTGACTTAAAGTGGAATCAAGGTTAAATCAAATTCATCCATCTTTTAAAACAACATTTATCTACTTCGAATCAACGTTGATTGAACTTGGCTTGGTTAGGTATTGATTGAAAATGGCTACCCACGCCACGCTTCTTTGTTTAAATTTATGTAAGACAAAGACAAATGTATATTCATGCTCGATGCATTTCATTTTTGTGGTGAATCATTTATTTGTGACGCCTTAAAGTGAATCGTTTAATGCTATGAGTATTTCATATTAATAAATATAGGAAAAGTAATTAAATATTGTTTTTCGATTATATGAAAGTGAATTTTAAGTGCGCGTTTAACTTGTTCACAAATGTAGGGGAGCTACCTCGAAAAACAACAACGCGCTCTCGAAATTCTTTATATTAAACTTAGAAATACAAACAAATTGAGGTTTACTTGACTATGCAACACTTCGAAACTACTTTGATGGCACTTTAAATGCCATAAAAGTGGATCGCAATGTAAAATGTGGATTTCAATGTAAAAATGAATACGTTTCACTTTGATACAAGGTTGATCGCACTTTCAATGTGGATCTCAATGTAAAAATGATAACGTTTCACTTTAAAACAACGTTGAACGGAATGTAAATGTACAAAAGTTGATTTCAATGTATAAATAAAAATGTTTTACTTTGTAACTAGGTTGAATCTCTTAAAATTACGTTACATATTAAAATTAACATTGTTTCAACGCTAAAAAAAAAAATAAAAATACTTTAGATCAAATACGGTCGTATTTAATTTTAGATCGCAATTTTTCCCTCAGTGTACCTAATTCATTTACTTTACAATTTTTTTTTATATAATTCATCCCAGTTATTGCGTGGTATAATTAATATTATTTTATTATTTCAACATTCTACAACAGATCTGAATTCTGATTTTGCAGTAACCCAGTTGTTTTAAATCAACTGGATTTACACGTCTTGATGTGATATTTTTATTATTTAATAATATAATTATTTAGACTGACACTTTGGTACAATGAAATTTATTTCAATCGTCATTAGTTGCTAATGTTTTTTTTTTTGTATTATATATCTGCTGGCAAGTATTTACTTATAGGCGGGAGAGACAATGTAGAACCGCATGCAATTAAATTCCCACATTAGAACAATAACCGCGCATTAATTAAGTTTTATTTATTTTATTAAAAGTTGAGTTAAATGAAGGTGGAATCGCATCATAATTGACTGTATTTGCGTGATGCTCATCTCGATGATTCTGTTATTTGTCATACGGGAAATAAAATGATAGGAAAGATATTTTATTTAATCGATCACACTTTTGTTTATCAAATTGCTGTTGCTGCCTCTTTATATTATGATAATGGTAAAAATAAAAATAAAAAAACAAAATTAAGTAAGACTCTTACTCTGAGAAACAATTTGTCAATCAGAAGCAAATTATGTATTTATTAAGTAAAAACCACAACTTCAATTGTGTTGTCAACATATCTTAGTCTACATTTAATGATTTAGAACTTAAACAGGGGATTACCATAAAGACAGAGTTGTTTTAAAGTTTTTGGAGATGTGTTGCATGGATTAATATTTAGTTCTAAATTCAATTTTTCGAAAATATAAATTAATTGTTTAAGACTCACCAGTTTATTATCTCTAAAGTTAAAATAACTTCTGAATTTGAAATGAAAAATTAAAATTGCTAAAAAAAAAATCCATGAAGGAGAGCTTAGACTTTTCCATTGGGGAGAAAGAACCTCCATTGAAATGATCTTTTCAAAAATTATGCAGTATAGCTTGTATCAAGGATTCTTACCAGATTTTATTCTTGATATGTGCATGAACGAACAGTGAACACTATTGTGAAAGAAACATGGGGTTTCACAATAAAAAGTCTTGCGAATCCTTTAGATTTCACTCGAAAATGAAAGAAATCGCGAATTCACGAATGCAGATTTAGTTTGTTCCTATTTTTCTTTTTAATATTTCCGTCATATTGTGTTATATTATTTCATAAACTCACTTGTATTCGTATCTCTCATCCTTAACTTTTAACCATAAGCTCAGACACTATATAAGGTTATATCATTTAATCACATTCTTCAGAGGAAAATCTAACTTAATTCTATTTTTCTTTTAGAATTTGCTGAAAACAGGCAGAGTTTTTATCGAAAACTTTTAATTTGTGGTTGGCAGATTTGAAACCAGTATTTCGTTTTTTATTTAGTTTTCAGCGCTACCTGCTAGACTATCTTGAACGGAGATAAAGTTGAGCGGTTGTTTTATAACTTAAATACAAACTGAATTCACCCCCGGAACGAAGTTTTTTAAGCAAATAATTTGCAATTTAATAGAACCATTCAGTTTTTTATTAAAATAAGAAGTGATTTATTGACACTTAAATGCGTATAGAATTGTGTTTATATTTACACAAAAACGGTTTAAATTTATGTGAATAAATGTATCAGAAAATGTATAATATTGATTTGTTATTTTAGAAGTAGGCAAAATCAAAGTTCTTATATCATTTTATTGATTTAAGCTGCACAAACAAACCCTTGAGCATGAAAAACTTCTAATTTTATGGTTCTCTTATCATTTCAGTTTTATAGAAAATAAATAATAGAGTGTGTCACAACTTTCAGATTTATTTATTATCAATTATTCAATAATTTTATTAAAGGTATAATTATTTTGTAAGAGAATATGATAGATATTATTATTGTTGTTATTTCACAACTCATTAAGATTTAAGCTCTTCAGACAGGTAGATTTGTAATTTTAAAATCAATTAAATTAATTTCAATTTTTAACTTTTTTTTGTTCCGGAAGACCAATTTTTATTAATACACTCTGCAATAATATTAATAAGATGAAGAAAACTTATATGTAGGTACATATATCTTTCTAACTAAAAGATATTATTAAATTGTTAATGATATCGCTAGAGAGAAAGTATTCCCTTAAACTAAAAAAATAAACATTTTAGCGAACAGTAGGTATAAATATTATTTAAATTAATTCATTCATTCAAATAAAAAATAAAATCAACATTCAGCTTATGAAAAAAAAAAAAAAAAAAAAAACAAAATAAAGATGCATACATATGAAGTTAAATTATAATAAACAAATATTAAATGTATACACATGTTTAAATGTATTATGCTTAAAAGTATAACTAATTCACAAAAACAGGAAAGAACACATTAAGCGAACCCATTTCTCATCAAAAACAGTTGCGACCGTGGTTACCATCATATAAAAATTCACTAAATATGTATATAAACACTTGATGCCAAGTTTTAAGAAAATCAAAATAATGTATTTTCAAACAAGAAATTAGATTTTTTTATTGTTCCGAAAAGTATTTCTTTTTATACTTTTGTTTTTCTTAGCATACAAAATCTGATCAAAATCAGAAAAATAGTTTTCGATAAAAAGTTAAATATATGGGAAGCTTAGGTAACTAACCATTTTTTGGAAAAAAAAGTTTGTATTCAAATATAACCTGTATCGATCTAATGAAATAGTTATTGTTATTTTTATTCATAAAAATCTATATGCTCGTTTTTGAAAATATAACATTTTTCAAAATTGCTAAAAAATTATTTCATAGATGTATCAGATATTTTTACCGTTAAGTTTGGTCATCAAAATAAAATGAAAAAAAACCTGTCAGCGGGTTACTCAAAAAACGGTTTCTACTTACACTCCTTTTCAACAGAATAGGTACACTGTTTTCAAATGTTTTCACTGGTTTCAAATGCAAAATACGTTTTTTTACCAAGTATGATGAGCGAATTCTAAATTTTTTAATGGTAACCGTGTGATCAGAATGTTTACTTATGAGTTTAGGTGGGTAGGTAGAAATGAAGGCTACAGGCAGTCTAGCCCATAGTCCAATTAGCGCTGAAGTGCGCCGTTTTGATACCATAACTGGAGATTGTGGGCATATCCTCAGGATATCGTCCATTTTTCTTTGAATTTAGAAAAGGATTGAAAGAATTTTTTTATTTGTGGATTGACTGAGTACCTTGAAGCACAATAATCAGAAAGCGGATGACTCACTTAACCAGACCACCACTCGCACCCCGCATCATCCACAGATTGCCCAGCTAGGCAGTCTATTGGCTGGCGCCGGCCGGTGCGTCCACTGATCTGATCGAATGATCGACCGGCCGCCATGTACCACGAACTCCCACCCGAACCTCAGTCCGCTATCTTGCGATCATAGAGAAACGACGAGAGGTGCGATGCAGAAGTAGCCGAAATTTGTCCTAGAGCCATTTCGTCGCGTTGAGGAAAGAGATCAAGTCTTTGATCTTTATTTCCGAAAGTTCGTTAATGTCGTCAAAAAATGCCCTTCCGAATGATTGTGCTTTAGCTTTGGCCAGAGCATTTGCAGAGGAAATGAAATACTGTTTCCTTTGCCTGCTGGTCCCCACAGCTCCGACAGTGAGTGTTGTGAGGTATGCCAAGCTTCGCTGCATGTTCTTCTATTTGCCAGTGTCCGCTACAGGTTGCAACGACCCTGGCTATGTCTTGTCTGGGTCTGCGTATAAATCAGTTGTTCGGGGTTTATTATAGGTGGGCCAGATCTTCCTAGATATAATACAGTTTGATAAACTATACCACCTGCGGTTTGATTCAGTAAGAAAGATTGAGAAAATATTGCCCTTAACAACTCCTAGCGGAATGTAGACTCTTTCCGCAAGTGAGCCATGAAGGGCTGATCCTTGCCTGGCCAGCTCGTCAGCCCGTTCATTGCCCCCAATGCCACTGTGACCTGGAACCCAGATAAGAGTGACATCGAGGTCAGTGTTGAGACTCGCAAGCACATCCTGGCATTTGCTGGACCAATTTGGAGGATGAAGTAGCTAAATAAATGGACAACTGCCTGACTGTCTGTAATCATAGCTGCATTACGGTTCTGGTTTGGATCTTCTTTAAGTAACTTGCAGGCTTCCCTAATTGCCAGTAATTCAGCTAGAAAGACACTAGCAAAACCAGATAGTCTAAAGGACCAAGAGACATTTAGAGACTCAGAAAAGATTCCTGCACAGTAAAGATAGTTGTGTCGCAATCTTTCGTCACGACGTCGTCTTTCCAATCCTTCCTGGATGGAAATTTAACTTAAAAATCCTTACTGATACTCATTGTAGGAGTGCAGTAGTCAGTGGGAGTCGAAAACATTTCTGTTGGAATCAAGTCTGTGATATTGCTGTGACCTTATGGCTTGGCAAACCAAGAGCTTGGTTCCTTAAGTCTTAATGCACTGCAAGATACTAGATATTTAATATGTAAATCAAGTGGTAGAAGGTGCAGAAAAACGCTTAAGGCATCAGTTGGGCAGGATCTTATTGCCCCTGTCGTGCCAACGCTAGCAGTTCTTTGAACCTTCCTAAGTTTATTGATGTTATATGATTTCTTGAGTGCAGGTCACCACACAATCGAACCGTATGAGAGGATAGGTCTTACCACGGCTGTGTACGTCCACAGGATCATCTTCGACTGGAGTCCCCACTTTTTACCAAAGGTTTTACTACAGGCATAAAAGGCTATGCAGGCCTTCTTGACCCTTTCTTCAATGTTCAATTTCCAATTTAATTTGGGGTCGAGAATAACACCTAGATATTTTGCACTGGAGGAAAGTGAGAGTGTTTGGCCGTTGAGTCGGGGTAGAGTAAAGGGGTGTATCTTAGTTCTGGTAGTGAAAAGCATCAGTTCAGTTTTGCTTTGGTTAACTCCTAGCCCACAACTCGTGGCCCAGTTACTTACCTTCCATAAAGCCATTTCCGTGATCTCACTTAACACAGGAGTGTACTTCCCTGACACCAATATCACCAAATCATCAGCATATGCCACCGCCTTCACACCACATCTTTCCAACTTAACGAGAATTTTATTCATGACTAAAAGCCAAAGAAGAGGGGACAATACCCCACCTTGGGGTGTTCCTCTACTAACGAGCTTGGAGATTTTTTATTTCCTAACGTGGCTTGAATCCTTCTGTCGCTGAGCATGGATATTATCCAATCTAAAGTTTTAAGCACGAAAGACGTCAGACTAATTAGCCGGAAATCTTTCGCAGATTCATGCCCTCGCCTACCGACCACTCTAACATGTCTCCAGGACTCGGGAACATAGTTTAGATAGAGGCATCCTTTAAAAATTATTTCCAGCCAGGGAACTGCTATCTCTTGCAGTTCTTGGAGCATAATTGGCAGTATGCCGTCCAGGCCTGGAGACTTATACGGTGACAAAGTAATAATTGCCCAGGCAATTTTTTCTTTTGTTATAAAGGTATTGGTATGATTTACACGAGCTGAAGACGTGTCCGGAGGTTCCGACGAAGCTAAACTACTGTTCTCGCAACCCGGAAAGTGTGTCGTCATCATTAGTTCCAAAGACTCGGCTGGAGAGACTGTCCAGGAACCATCAGGCTTTTTCAAGAATGATGGATTACAATGTTAGATAGAACTTTACCAAGCCTAGCGGAATCTTTTATATTTTCAATTGACTGGCAGAATTCTCTCCAGCCTTGTTGCTTGGCTGATGCGAGAGCTCGCTTGGAAACCTTGAGACAGTCTTTATAGTGTTGATAAAACTTATGTTTGTGGCAGACATTAAAGATTGATCTAGTCAATTTCCTTAGATCAGAAAGGTCTTCATTCCACCAAGGGGATAGTCTTTTACGGCTATATTTAATCGGACAGGCGACCTTAAAAGCAGCACTCATTGATGCTTTAAAGGATTTCACCATTGACTCAAGATATATAACCGAGTCTGGACTCAGGTTCGGTATATTGCCCAATTTAGATTTTACAACTTGATTGAATTTCTTCCAGTCGATTCTTTTGGGATTTCTATAAGGGGGTTTATTTTCGGTCTTGAAATTAATGTTGAAGAGTATCCATCTGTGGTCCGAAAAAGATTTCAGAAGGGATACCCTCCAATTCTCTACTACTAGATTAAGGTTGTTATTTACGATCGTAACATCCAGTACGTCCTCCCAGCCCGTAATTTTCCGAGCTCGGAAAGACAAAAGTGGGAGTGTTATCTCTGTTACAGACCGTCAGGTTATTTTCTATAATAAAATCAAAAAGAGACCCACCTCGTTCATTGATCTCTGAACTACCCCAGAGGGTATGCCGTGCATTTGCATCGTTACCAATCAAGAAGTTAGTCCATTTTGGCTTTAGTTTCGGTAGTTAGTATTCGCAACTCTTCTGGCGGTGACTGCCGGTCATGGGCCGAGTACGCCGAGGCCAACAATAAACCGTCTGCATTTTTGTCTTCCAACCTTACAACTGTTAGGTCAGGAGTCCTCAGATTTGGACCCAAAAAGCTTTTAAGAGTTTTTTTTTTAGCTAAAATACAAGTTCTAGGCTTACCTTGGTCTGGGCTTGCGATTTTGTAAAACAGGTCGTATTGGTGGTCTTGGAGGCCTCTTACTTTGAGGTCATTTACCCATGGTTCTTGAACAACCGCTACGTCTACGTTTTCCTCCCTCAGGAAAACCCGCAGATTATCCGAGGCACATTTAGAGTCATTCAGATTAATCTGTATGACTCGCAGCGCGTTTTTAATTTTTATGGGACCCTGCACAGTCAGGGCCCGACGGCTCGCCAGGAACAACGACATCACCAACAACTTCGTCGATCTCGACATTGTCATCAGCTTTGTCGGGGTCTTCTCCCTGACTATGCAAGATTTTTAAACGGATGTTACGGATGCCGAACTTTAGCTTGAAATCGGCTTTCTCGAGGGCTCCCCGGCTTTCTTCGCTTATCCTCAGAAAATAAGGTCCGCTGTTCTTCTGCGGTTCCACTGCCTTTATGACAGCCCAGTCATGCATAGGAACCAGCGGATTTAGCCTCTGAAGTCCGCGGATCAGCTCTTGTCCGCTCGGCTTGATGCCCATGAGGGGCAACCAAATGCGAGCCATTGGTTGTCTAGGGATGTCCTTAGCTGGGATTAGCTTGAGCTTCAGGCCCTCCCAGTCGTTGCTGATCTTAGCTACGCTAGTACTAAGGAAATCCCTAGAGAACTGGTCATCGCACTTGATTACCCTACTATATCCCCTGGGCATCTCACTAGAGTCGAAACCTGGATAGAAACCCTCACTTGCCGACAGAGTGTGTAAAAACACCATCTCTGAGAGCTTGGCCTCGATGAGTTTCCACACAGCCAACAGACCTTTGTTGTTTGTGGAGAGCTCATCCACAACCGATACCTGGAGATCGTCTCTGACAACTTCCAGAGCAGAGCCCTGCTTTAAGAGGTGACATTTGTTCACCCCTCCTAGGATTATCAAGCCTACTCTTCTTCTGCGGTTGTGTGGTCTCTTCTTGAGACCTATTCCGCTTGAAGGCCTTTTCTTCTATCGCCAGAAGCTCGTTGTAATCTTCAACAATCTTCTAATACATAATTTCGTCAGCGGCGTCCCGCTCATGGGCCGTTCCAGCTTCCTCATTCCTGGCTAACTTGTCAAGCAAATAGGAAGCCCTCTTGAACTGGACCTTGCGAAGGGCGCTCGCTGATTGTCTTTTGTTTTTTAAACGGGATATTGATAGGCTTGGAATGTCCAGGAGTACCATGGCTGGTACTGCCTGTGCTTCCGGAAGGTCCAGGTGGTCCATGAGCATCGAAACTACCGATACTCACTGAGCTACCCTTAAGGGTTTCTTGGCTTGAGGCCAAGAGTTCATCCTCTGTGTCGGCGGATGGTTCTACGTCTGTCTTATCATTATCGTCCATATTGTAAAGAAAACTATTTGATTCCCACGAGCAGGTCGGAAAGGAAAGATCAGCCCCGGTAGAGCCGATATACCGGGGTAAGGCAAAGAGTATGACGGACCCTGCCAAGGCGTCCGAAAGAGCTCGTTAGAGATTGGTTTACCCCCAAGCCTTCCATTTCTTCGGCACGGATTATGAAAGCGCTCACACCACCACTGAAAATTAGGGACCCCGTATCTATGGTCAAATCGCATTGCTGAGTGTTGAACTATTGATAAGTAAAGGGACACCACAACAATTCGATCTGACCTTAGCTGATCCCCATCTTGACATCGCACAAGATTAGCTGTGGTGATCATTACCGCCCGGCACCCACTAGGATGGTTTGATACGAGGATTTTTGCCGAGCTACTTATGAGTTTACAAAAAATAATTCAAAAAGCACTGGGATTTGTCAACTTTGAACAAAATTATGATTGTTTTTGTTTTCAACGTAATAGGTACATAGCTATTATTTTCATTAATAGTGGGTATTCTGAGGTAAACACTTCTTGACCAATAGATTTGAGTGTGTTCTGTAAAATCTACGCTGTTTGTCTGAAATTCCAAAAACAATGGGCCGTGCAACATCACTTAAGACAGTTGAAAAGCAAAAATCGATGTTCTTGAGGACCATGGTTTCAGTGGGCGTGCCAAAGAAACAAAAACTAGTAGAAATGCGAATGTGGTTTGTTCTTACATCAGGAATAAAAGTTTTTATGGAAAGAATGTGAAAGGAGGCAAGAAAACAGCAACTACAGAAGCTGATCGAAGAGAAATTTTAAGATGTGCATCGAATTCCTCTCATACTGTGGCAAAAATTAAGCAATTATCCAATGTAAATGCAAGCTACGCGACAGTTCGAAGAGTAATAAAAAGTTAAAATAACTTAAAATGTCTCAAACTTGACAACAAAAAAAAAGCACCATTAAACCACCAACGAAAGTGTCTGCTCCTAGAATTTTCAAAACTTCATAAAACTGGGAAGGAACAACGGCGCTACGTGGTGTTTTCCGATGAAAAGAAATTAATTTTAGATGGTCCAGGTGAGTACAATTATTACTTTCATGATGCAAGAAAGGATGAGCGTTTTTTAACAAGACATCATAGCCGAGAAGGTGGTGTTACGGTATGGGGAGCGATAAGCTACTATGGAACTGTTGATCTCGAGTTCTCAACATCAAGAATGACAGCAAATACATACAAAGGAATATTGGAGAAAAATTAAGAGTCTGGTCATCAAAATGAAGGCAAAGAATCCTTAAGTGCAGCAATTAAACATTCTTGGTGGTAAATTTCGCTTGCTTATTTAAAGCATCTTTACGATTCGATGCCAAAGCGCAATTGTGAGGTTCTCATGCCAAAAGGTGGTAGTACCCATTACTAAAATTGATAAATAAAAATTTTTTTTACACAAAAAGGTTTTTTTAATTTCTTTTGACCAGCACATTTTGTAATTTACTAACGTGTACCTACCTATTCAGTGGGAAAGACCAAAGGTTTTTGAATTATTTTTCTTAATTCACTAGCCTAAATTGCTATCAACAATATTATAGTTTCGCTCACCAGTTTGGAAAAAATTGATTTTTTTATTTGAAAATCGTGTACTTATTCTGTTGAAAAGGAGTGTATGTCTTTAATTTAAAGAAAACACAACCATCGGCGAACACCACAAGTGTAACCTTAGGCGAAGCAGTTGAGTGGGAGAGTTGTGGTCCCCCTCGAGATCAGACACTTTCCGGTAAAATGAAGAAGTAGAAGAAGACAACCATCCGCAGGCGGCCCAACAGAATTTCGGGCCCAAAGGAGAATGGGCAAATTTGTATAAAATGTGGGTTCGAGCGGCCAAGAATGGTTTTATTATTTTTGGATGTGGTTTGGTCCTTAAAGTACAGTGTAGAAATTTTTTCGTTGTGATGTACTTCAAACTAGGATAGAATGCATTTTTATGTTTAACACTTAAATGGAGTTTTAGCCAGTATTGTGGCTAATGGGAATGGAAAAATAGAAAAGGAAAGTGGAATAACTTCCTAACTAATAACTAATAATAACTTCAATTCCTGTCGAAAGGCGCACACAGGAATGGTTGCGAGTTGTTAGTCACTAGGCCCTGGTTCTTCATAAGCCGTTGTGCTACCCGATTTATTTTTTTTTTTAAAGTGGAATAACAATTTAAGACATTAGTCTCAAAGATTTTTATTATAAACAAAGCACATACACAACCAAATGTCTTGCTCTTGCGGAAGAGGTCTTACTTGTTTTCCTCGGTACACTTCAATATTATACAAGCCCTGTACTAGGTGCTAAGCAAAAAACCCGCGGGCTATCTTCACTTGGTACGCACCTAGAGTAAATAAAAAAAAAAATTGGAAAATCATCAAAATTGAGATGGACACCAGTGATGCTTCGGAAAGTTGGTTTTTGCCTATTCAAAAAAGGCCCAACCTTCTTAGACCGGAGCCTGTTTGAGCCTTAGATTCGTGTAAAGAGGGCAATCTTAGCTATGTTATTGGATACTCCATTCTTGGAATGAAAATTGGACTAAAAGTATCGGTTGGTACGCACTTCTTAAAAAGCTGCGATGAAATAGATAATCTTATACTGTTGCCTTCTGAACTCGTATAAGGAGCTTAGTAAAATAACCGCGGCTATATCTTCTTATTGAGTCATTAGACATTTTGAAATCAGGATATGTATCAGATAGTTTTTGAAAACGCCATCTGCCCCAAAAGTAGCCCGTAGCGTAATGGTTAGTGCGTTCGACTGTCACGCTGGAGTTCTGGGATCGCTTCCCAGCCTCGTCCACCTAAAAACTAAAAAAGTTTTTTTTTTCAGGGCTACTGCCTCTTGCGAGGAATTGACAAATCCTCCAAGAGTATCACTTGTCACAAATTAGTGCTTCTCGTCTAGCTGTTCGGATTCGGCATAAAATTGTAGGTCCCTTCCATTCCTGTCGAAAAGCGCACACAGGAATGGTTGCGAGTTGTTAGTCACTAGGCCCTGGTTCTTCATGAGGCGTTGTGCCACCCGATTTATTATTTTTTTTTTTTTTATCTGCCCCAAAAATGCATTTAAAATGCATTTGCAAATGTCTTCATATCTCTTTTCCTAAATGCACTGCAACGAAACGCCCATATTGAAAGTTACTCCCCTTGTAGCAGTCCTTTCATTTGAGACTAATTTCATTCGTGGCCGCTCACACCCAAAAATGCCCATTCTCTTTTGTTCGTCTTCTAGATCAAAATCTTGAGATTTTAAGAATGAATAATTTGTCATTATAGTTGGCAGGTTCCTATGTGAAATAAAAATGTTTTTTCTCTTAATTTTGAATTTTATTTTCAAGTGAATTTTACGTTATAAAATTATTTCATAAAACAAAAATGTCAATTCGAAAAGCTTCAAAAATACATTATGTAAGGATCTTGTAAGAAAAAATTGAAAAAAAAATAATTAATTTGTAATAAACTGATTCATGCATGAAATAATTTTTTTGAACAAATGCTTGTTATAGTTTCTAAAAGTATTTCTATAAGAAGTTATGAGCATCGGATTTTAAAATTCTATTAGTTCATAATTTCGAGAGTAGGTGTACGTATTATCGAAAAAGAATACAAATTCATGTCATCCATTCAACCTTAACCAAAATATGTATTCAGTTTAACGACTTTTAAAATAATGCATGTAGTAAGGTTCAGAAAAACCAATCGGTTGAAATTTTATTTTAAATTATAACAGAACCAAGTCAGTATATAATATTTTACGATTGCGAATGCGATCAAAGTCTAAAAAGACCAATGGACAATTTTTTTTTTTTGTCTGAAGTAAATATAATGAGGGAATTTCGCATCCAATTAATTATATTATGATATTGTTATTTTATTTTATAAGAAGCTGTCAACAATCTTAAGATTTTATTAATGGCTCAGGCTCAGGAAAGATAGGAAGTTTGAGTAACTAAAGTAAATCAAGGACTTAATATGTATTGTGTCGCCGATAACGTGTATTAAAAGCAAAACCAAAGAACACACCCCTAGGACCAATACTCACTTATCAATGCAGTTTTTTAATTTGAAAACAAAAAATAACGAATGGAATTTTTATGGTTTTGTATACTTCATTTCCCATATGCAGTTTTTTCATAGTTATTTTTTTTTTTTTCAGTGTAAGAATAAGATAAACTGCAAATATCCGACTTGAATTAGAAATGTTGGTAACACGTAGAAAGAATATCTTATCGTATGCAGTTGACAGGTTTTTAAGAAAAACTTAATTCTTAAGCTCATATAGTATTTAAAATGTAATTCCTTAATATTTATGACATCGAATTAAAAAGCTTTTAGTTAGAAAAAAAAGTATAAAACAAATAATTGTTATTTTATTTTCATTTGTGGGACTTTTTTTTAAATTAATTTTTTTTTTGCTTGTACTATTTTTGGCAGTCATGAATGGAGTGTTACTAAAACTAAATCTATGAGACTTGGTCAATTATAAACAATAAATGTGCCTGTTAGAACCACGGTCTTTTAAGTGCAATCTGGATTCCTTCTTCACACATTAGAAGATTGAGAATAAGTTGCCTGATATGCATGGGTGTTGAATAGGTCTAATTTTAAAAATTAGTTTGAGTGAATTAATTGTTTTTAAAAATCAATTCAATACCATCGTGTTGCATTTTTATTCCTTATGGTGTTTGACATACCCCGGTTCTTTAAAGTAAAATGCACGTGTACCACAAAACACACTTTTCAATCCCTTCCAATTCCAAAAACATTTTTTTTGGTATGCTTTGATTCACCATTATGAAAACTTCTCTCCAAGTTTTATGAGTTCAACAATTTTGTATTACATATTCCAAAGATTTGTTGTTGCCAGTTGAAAGTGTGTTTTTAAAAAATCCAAACTTGAGACACAACTTTGCTTTGAAAAAATTGTTAATACCTAAATAGTATTTATTAACTAGAATGGTTCTCAGAACAAATAATGTTAAGTACCTTTGATATTTACTCTTATACCTATACACGTTTGGTTTATTGATTAGAATAACGCAACCTTGTTGCTGTATTTTTTTTTTGTTTCTTCAAACTACACACACATATAAATACTTGCATACATATATGATATAAGAATTATTTAATAAATTCATTTCCCATATAGTAGAACTGTAAATATTTGTTTCTTATTTTATTATCAACCGCATATACATACACTCAGAAGAGGGCAAGGTTTGACGACAATGGATGTGATAGCATTTAATTATTGATGCTATTTTATTCATCATCAGTCCGATATTACATCTTAAGGTGTCGAGACAAGAAGTGAAAAAGTAGATAGATATAGTTAAAGTTTATTAAGTGTGAAAACTTGAAGCAAGTGAATTTCTGAAAATGGTTAAGAATCGCAGATTTGAAGATAAAGGTATGAAAACATTAAAAATTCAACTGATTAAATATTGATAGTCAATAAAGAAGGCTGAACGGGAAGTGGGGGTGTTAAAATTTGACATATTAAACTAAAATTTAACAAATGTTAAAAAACGTGTTTTAAGGAAGTTAGAGTTAACGTACTTAACAAATTGTGATATATTGTTTGACTTGCACGGTTAACGTTTGATTACGTTAAATTTAAAATAAATATATAACTTATAGAATCAGTTTTTTCAAGTGCAAGAATTTGATAAATTAACTCTAATTTAACTTTAATCTCATCACTGGGAAATTGGGCCTCATAGTTTTGTTATTTAGGGCCATAATGTGGGTGAGCAAAGCACTCTAGACATAAATAGTTATTTAAATTTTTAAATTTAAATGATACAATTGCATTGTTTTGCGAGAGAATATTAGATATATATACCTACTTACTCTTTAGAAGAAGGTATCAACGTGATAAATTAAAAAAAAAAAAATTATTGAATCAACTGTTGACAATGCTAAATACGAAAGTAACACAAAAATAAGGCAATTTGTTTGTGTCCCAATAGTTAAGTTAATTGCTTAACATAATCTTGAAATGCAATTTTCTTACAACCACTTTGGACATTACAAATACCAAACTTAATGAAAGCCTTTCTTGGGTACCTAGTTTAAAGAAAAAAAAAAAAAAACTACAAATTTCATAAAAATCCTATGAACACACCAAATTTAAAGCAAATTGGTTCACCAGTAAGGTGCTATTAGACCAAGAGCCCACAGCAGATTTGGCGTACGAAAATAAACCAAAACAAATTATATGAGTCGAAAGGTGTATTAAGGCTGATAAAAGAAATGCAAGTCTGGCAGTCCCTGGTGGCAGCTGTAAGGTAGGAGGAGCAATTTTCTAAAAAATTGACTTAAAACAGAAAAAAAATTATTAAAAAACAACGGTAACATTTAAAAATGCCCTGTTATATTTTAGTGAAAGGCCAGAAGTCCCTTCTTTCATTTTCTTTTTAAATAAAAATCTTTCAATAAATTGTTTTTGAAATATTAATGTTCGAACTCAAAATTTGGAAAAAAAAAAAATAAATAAAATGGTAAAAAATATTTTTTTCGCAAAATTTCACGTAGTTTAGTACTATTTTTGTTTCCAAAATTCAATGCCCTTGTCAATTTGTAGTCAAAAACTGAAAACCGGGTGGTTCTAGGACTTTTACTTTTTAAGATATTAAAAAGTAAATGAACCAGCTTTTTCATAAAAATAAGACAAATCCGGCTAAATTATTATTTCAGCAACCAGTGAAATTCGACAAACATGCCGAAAAAAATTCTTACATTTTTGAAACTTGGTGGGAATGTCGGATTATTAAAAGGAAGAATCAAAAGAGTCCATAAAAATATCTGTATCCCGCGGGTGCTTTTTGGAGGAGGAAAGGGGGAGGTATCACTTATGGAAATTTAAAAATTATGTTGATACAATTTGGACATATGATACATGATTTTAGGGTATTTTTCAATCCTGAATCCAATGGCATCAAAATTAAGTCGGTACAATAATCCTAAAAAAAGTTATGGTCCATTTTATACAGAGATGACTATTTTTCAGTAAAACTGGTAAATTATTAAAAATACCTTGAAAAGAATGGTACATTGATGAAAGTTTGTATAAATATTCAATTTGGCATGAGAATAAAGGATCAAAAGAGTACATAAAAATATTTATGACGAAAGGGTGTTTTTCTTAAGGGAAAGAGAAGGTATGAAATATTGATCATAACACCTATCCCATGAATGGGATGAAATTTTTTAAAAATGTTTCATTTGTCGAATGCCAAATTGAATATTTATACAAATTTTCATCAATGTACCCTGATCGCTATATCCAGCACCTAAAATATCTATGAAATCTATAGTTTTCCACAGCGGAAAAATTTCAGAAAAGATTTGTTTTCATCACACACTAAAATGGACTCATGAAAGTCGTACTGTCAGCCTAGTGTTTCAGCGTTATTAAGTGTTTTCGTATAAAAACAAAATAAATTCCAAAAAAACCTTTTCTAAAAACGAAAACGAATGGCGAAATACGCCATTTTGGAAAATGCGAATTGACCTTCATACACTCCCAGTCACTTGATTGAGGCCACTATTTTAATAAAAGTTTTTTCTCGATAAATACCTGTAAGCAGTTTTGTATACGTGTGAGTAGGTATATATATTTTGCAATAAAAAAGGATAAAGTTAAAGAGTTAACTTGGAAAATCCATAGAAATTTCCCAAATTATGTGAATGGACTGCAAAAAAAGGAAATAAAAAGTTGCGTTACACGATTGAGGCCATTCCAAAAATTGCTTGGCAAAAGTTAACATCGCCGATTTATATTTTATAATAAAAGTTAAAACGGGCTCTGGAAACACGTCGACAGTAGCAGAAAGAGGATCAATAGATGCTTTAAAGGAACTGGGATTCTGAGGCCGAGAAATAGCTAGTAGACCGAACAGAAGTACGACCATTCTCAACAACTATCTAGCAGACACTGAAAACTATGGAAAAAAACGAAAAGGACACACATTTTAGCAACAACAATCCGAGGAAAGCGAGTCATTCAGCGGCTAGCTTCAAATTCCACACTATCAGCGCCTAAAATAAGGTCAAAAAGTGGGGTATTAGCCACGGAGCCGATGGTTACAACTTTTATTTCTACGATTAAAGAAAAGAAGAACTTATTTTGTGAAGACATCACAGTCATACATCAGGTGTTATGGTGTGGGGAGCTTTCACCTATCATGGACCAATTGAATTGGAGTTTATAACTACAACTTAGACCTGTGTCAATCGTGATTGATTCGGTCTTTATGACCCGTTCATCAAAAAGATTGAGTGATTGCAATCGCAGTAAACCAAATCAATCGTTCTCAATGTCAATCGTTTCATCCAGCTGTCTTTCGTTTCAAAGGAAAAGAAAAGAAATATGTTTCGTTCATCCAACTTATTCTCATTCAAATGAGATGATATAAAATGGGAATTAAACATAGCTTTGAAACAATCAATCAATTATTTCAATACTAATCGTTCTAAAGACCGAAACTGAATGAAAATGAAGTACCTACTGCAAAAAGTTCCATATGGTTCCATTCACTTATTTTCCAATTTCCTAAGGTTCGCTTACACTTAAATTCAGTCCACAATCGCATGGAGTGGAGATGAATTTTTGTAAGTAAAATACGCTCAGACTTTAAACAATAAGAAAGATTAGAAATTAAATTGAAAATACAGAATATATTTGAAAAAGGTATTTATTTTAGTATCCATGCTTTTATTTCTGTTACCAAAACAATAAATCAATTAACTTAATAAGCGTTGGTTGGTAAGCTACTGTATTAAATTATTCAGCCAAAATATTGAAAAATATATAATATATAAATAAATATAATTTATTTATGAAGAAAATTGAAAATTTCCTAGTAAGGCTCTCCCTAACCAACGTGAATGTGCCGATTTCGCCGACTCGGCGGCGGTTTTTGTTGTTGTTTAGCATTGTTTATTTGTCATTTTTGTTATCATTGTGAATGATTCCGCCTATATAGCGAATGTTCCGCGTTGGTTTGGGAGAGCCTGTATGTTTTATAACTAACTTTACCTATGTACATAATCACTCCTATTGCGAGTTGTGATTGTTGATTGATAGTTGATAAATATTGACATTTTGGATTTTTAAGAACTCAATTTACTGAATATTTAATCAACTATTCATTGATAGTTGTCAATTTTTTTTATAATTCACAACGGTCTGCATTATTCCCAATGACCAAAACTTTTTTCGGTTGGGTGGTTTAATATCGAATTTCAATGTTTATCAACTATCAATCAACAATCGCAACTCGAAATAGGGGTGAATAGTTTTACCAATAAAGGTTAGACTAGACCGCACTCGATGCAACTACACTGCGGCCTAATTACCTACACTTCAGACTTCACACGAATTCTTGCGAATATTGTTTTGCCTTGTCATGAAGTGTAGTTCCACTGAAATTGAGTGCAGTCTTGCCTAAACAATATTTTTTAATTTGTCTAGAAAATTTTACAGAAAATTCTTCACAAATTAAGAAAAAATGTGTATGACAGTCTTATGAAAATCGTTGTAAATAAATTGAATTCAAATATAATTCCAAAAATACAGATTAAGTTGTTGGAGTTTGTTGACTTTTTCAGAAAAATTGCATTATTGTGTAATAGTAGACTATGAATACCACATAATTAAGTAATACCACATTTTCACTAGTCCCAGTGATTATATTTCGTTGAAAATTAACAAATGAGATCCGAAATTACATCATTTAAAAATCCGTGTAGAAATACATATTTCGAAATTAGATGAATTCAACAAAATTTGCATTGTATTAGGTGAAGATTTAACAAACGCACCCAATCCGAACACATTTTAAAAGCTTTAAATCTTTAGTATGAAAATAGGAAGAGAAAAAACAAAAATAGCATTTATCTGCCAAATCCCTCAAATGAAATGAGCTATCAAACAAAATAAGAACATTTTAGACGAAAAAACACTTAACGTATTCGAAAATTGATCTCATTTTGGCTCCAAGGAAAACGTAGAATAAACAACTGAGCCGAACGAATCCTTATTAGCTGAACCAGTGAACGTATTTTTCGTTTCGATTCCTGAATTCAAAACCAAAATGAAACAGAAACCTAAATGATTGAAAAAGTGAACGATTGGAACAGAATGAAATTTTCCCATTTATTCGCAGCCAAAATGAAACAGAAACCAAAATGATTGAAAAAATGAACGATTGAAAAGAACGAATCATTGAACTGAACGATATATGAACGATTGAATCTTTTAAAATGAACGATTGACACACCTCTACTACAACTGAACGGAAATAGTTACAAATGCCTGCTGTAACGGATATTTCCAAAGCTGAAGAATATTCTTGAAACTCTACCTTGGATATTCCAACAAGACAACGCCCCTATCCATACTTCCAGGGTAGCTAGAAGCTGGATTCAGTCGGAAAACCTTGGACTTCTACCATAACCACCCTATTCACCGGACTCAAACATCATCGAAAACGTTTGGGCCTGGCTATCTCGAAAAGTTTCTCATACTGGTAGACAGTTTGGAGATAAGGACGTCTTGTTCGAAGCTAACTGCGTTGCCTGGAGCCAGATTTCACTGGATTATTCCAAAAAACTGTATGATTAATTTCCAAACCGTCTAATAGAGCCAATTTCAAAAAATGGCGGGCATACTCAATACAATAAATTAATGTTTAAAACCAAAAAATAGTAAACATTTTTATAGTTCTGTTCTTTTTTTATAAGATTTTTCAAGTGGCCTCAATCAAGTGACGAATTTTTTTATACCCATTTTTGCAGTCCATTCTTATAATTTATGAAATTCCTATTCCTATGGAATTTCCAAGTTACCCCTTTAAATTTATACTTTTTTATTGCAAAATATAACTACCTACTCACACGTATGAAAAATTTCCAGGAAAAATATTTCCTACAGGTATTTATCGAGAAGAAACTTCTGTGAAAATAGTGGCCTCAAACAAGTGACAGGGAGTATATATATCCAAAACTATTGATCTTAGAAGAAAAACTGTAAGGCCAAGTTTTTGGACAATTAAATTATCTCTTGTTTACATTTGTACATCTTTTCCGGTGCGGGCAATATTTGCAAGGTTATATTATTTTTTTTTACATTTACTCATTTTTGTTCTTCCCAAGGAAACTTACGTGAATTACTTTCAAAATAACAATTTTAGAACACTTATTTTGTACATGTTGATAAATTTGTGAAGATAATGCGATATCGCATTATTTGTATTAATTTAAATAACAATTTACTATTTTATTTACTCCGAAGTTTTCACTTTAGCGCAACCAAAACAGCTGTTACTTTTTAATGCGATATTGCATCATCTTCAAAAATATATCAAAATGTTGGAAATTTAGTTTTCAAAAATTTTAATTCGGAAAGTAATTCACGTAAGTTATCTCGGGAATGACAAAAATGTGTAAATGTAATAAAACAAAAAATAAAACGACATAACCTTGAAAATATTTCCCGCACCGAAAAATATAGGTTTGAACGAAACATGGTTTATTTGACTACAAGCTTGGCCTTACAATTTGTTCTCTAAGATCAATTC
This sequence comes from Melangyna quadrimaculata, assembly GCA_949320155.1. Classification (NCBI taxonomy): domain Eukaryota; kingdom Metazoa; phylum Arthropoda; class Insecta; order Diptera; family Syrphidae; genus Melangyna; species Melangyna quadrimaculata. The sequence goes on along the minus strand of OX439485.1, from coordinate 4,043,814 downwards.
TTTCGGAGAAACAGATCAATTTGCTTTAATCAAAATGGCGAATTTCCCCAGGGGAATGGCGTCCCGAAAAACAGGACTTAATCTTTTCTAAAAGTCCTCTTTCAGGTACACAAAATTCAGCCGTCCTTTATTTCGTTCCACAAAAAAATCTATCTTTCCTGTGCTACAACAGTATATGGACTTCAGAATTGTTACATTAATTTTGCACCTTAAATTACGCTTTCATTCCATTTTGCTTCGAATTAATTCTTTTGCATTCTTTTTGGAGCGAAAATACTTTCTGAAGTATGTACCTATGTTCAAGAATAAACGATGATTTTTCGTACAAAATCATGCATTTTCAGCCTTCATCTTGATTGCTTTCTTCTCGTCATAACTGTCGCATTCGGAGTTCAAAAAATCCGCGACTGATTGTTTAGAAACAAATACATCCACAATTTTTCGTTGTTTGGTGCGGATTTTGTAGGCATCATTCCAGTGTTGTTCTTAAAATTCGACTGGTCAAGCTCTACAAATTAATGGACCAACCTCATAATTGTGCCTAAATTTTAAGATATGGATGTGGAATGTGGACGATATGTGGTTTCAACAAGACAACAAGAGCACATTCAATATAGCTCATGAAACAATTCTATCACGAAATGATTTATTTCGGTCCTTTTTAATTTCCAATTTCTGTCTTACGAACTTGCGTCCCCATAACGTCCGATTTAACGCCGGCCGCTTGACTTCTTTCTTGGGGATTTTTCTATTCTTCTATTTTTTTCTACATAACATACTATACTCTCTCTTTTCTATGGTTGGAAGTTTGGAACCAATTAAACTTTGACTGTGTTCTGCTCGGAAGTTTTTTTCCTATGATTTAAATATTGAAGGAATCTATTTCGCGCTGAACCGATTACTGTAAACAGAAATGGGCTCGGCAGGGGAAATAGGAGGGGCAGAAGGTTTGATGTATAGTCTTAACAATTTAATTTAACAAACATCTCAAAATATCAGTTACATTATATTTAACATATCAATAGAATAAATTATTGCTTTAAAGTTTGTTTTTGTATGCTTAATTTATTTATTCCTTTCCAGAACAAATATTTGGAATACGTCATTTACAATGTGCACTTATTTTCTTTGCGTTGGCTGTTTCGTATGCTCTACGAGTGAATATGTCGGTTGCTATTGTGGCAATGACTGACAAATCCTCGAATTCTAAATTTGACGTAAGTACATCTCTCATCTCTTAATTGTTATTTCGTTCAAAAAAAAACTTATATTGTTTTTTTTTTTTTTTTTTTTGCAGGAATATGCTTGGACAGAATCAACAAAATCACTCATTCTCAGCAGTTTCTTCTGGGGTTATGTTCTGACTCAAGTTCCAGCTGGCCAGCTCGCTCAAAGATATGGTGCCAAGCACATTGTTTTCTGGGGCGTGTTTATCTGTTCTATTCTTGCCATTCTAACACCAATCTGTGCGAAAGTTGGTGGATCAGCACTTGTGTGTACCCTGCGAGTTATCCAAGGGCTTTGCCAGGGAACAGTTTTCCCTTCGTCGCATAATCTTCTTTCCAAATGGGCTCCATTTTCGGAACGTGGCAAACTGGGAACAATCAGCTATTCGGGAGTACAATTTGGAACGGCACTAATGCTCTGCGTAAGTGGTGAATTAGCTTCGTCTGTCTTGGGCTGGCCAAGCATATTTTATATATCAGGAGCAGCAGGTTGTCTTTGGGCAATTCTATGGTATTTCTTTGCATCTAGTTGTCCAGCTGAGAACCGTTTTATTACGGAAGAAGAAAAACTGTACATTGAAATGATCCCCACAGATGAGGCATCTAGTGGTGAAAAGAATGAACTCAAGCCAAAACTGCCAACTCCATGGTCGGACATTTTGACGTCTGTGCCTTTTTATGTTGTTTTGTGTGCACATTGTGCCAACAACTGGGGCTTCTGGACTCTCCTAACAGAAATCCCTACTTATATGAAAAACATATTGGGAATGGACATTAAATCAAATGCTTTGTTGTCGTCGCTGCCTTACTGGGCTATGTTTCTGCTGTGTTTCGTTTTCCTAATAATTTCGGAGATTTTGGACAAAAACAAGTGCATGAGTTTGGCATTCAGTAGGAAGTTCTTTAACACTCTTGGTCACTGGATTCCAATGATTGGACTCATTGGTATGGGCTACATGGATGGAGATAATGTCATCCTGGCGATAGTCTTCTTGACATTGACAGTTGGAATGAACGCATCTTGTTATTTGGGCTTCCAAATGAATCACATAGATCTGTCGTCGAACTTTGCCGGAACTCTCATGGGATTGACAAATTGTGCTGCGAATATAATGAGCATTATTGCTCCACTTTCAGTTGGACTAATTGTTACCGATGAGGTAAGATAAATCATAGTTTCCAAAGACGTTTTCAGTTTATTAATTTTTGTTTTACGTTTTTTTGCAGAAAAATCCAGATCAATGGAGAACTGTGTTCTTTATTGCAGCAGCATTCTTTTTCGTTGGAAATTTGCTATTTATTTTATTTGGAAAATTTACAACACAACCGTGGAATGAGCCCAAGGCTGTGACAATTAAAAATGCGACCAATGGACACAATCCAGTTACTATGGAGTCACAAAATTAACGCTGCCAAATGTTCGAATTGATTTGAATGTTAGAATCAATTTGTTAAAAAAAAAAATAACCGTGATCTAGTCAGTTAAGTATTTATCTATACGCAAAAAGCAATTGTTTCAAAATTTAACAAGGGTTACCAAAAAAATCCTTAAATTATGTTCCTTATTTATAAATTGCTTAAATACGTAATTTGTTAATAAAATAATATATAGTGTATTTTTAAATTCATTCCAACTATAGCATAAAGTTGTTAGTTTTATGACGCTAAACCTGCACGTTAGGTTAAGTTCAGTAAATAAGATTATTATTTTATTATTGTAAACAAAAATATCTTTGCTTAATTTTAAGATTTTTTTATTTTAAGAAAAAGTACTTAGTCTTAAGCAATAAAATATTTGAATTCGCGATGTATTTAACATTTTCATGAGTTAAAAAATATGATGAATTTGTTTTTTAAAGTATTGAGAGAGTGAAGGAACAACATAGAACACAGAAAACTACTTTTATAGTGGAACCTCCTTTAAGAATTCATTGCCGAACATTTTTAATTATTTTTTGAATACTATAAGATAAGGCATGATTTTATGAAAGCTTCCCTATGTACTTTGGATCAGATCTTCAGTATTTAAGGTATCGCACAAGGCCACTAAAGCCGATGGGAAAAATCGAGCTACAACTGGATATGCAGAAATCGTTTTTTTATGTTTTTAATTTTTTAATTCTCACAAATCGTCAAAGTTTCTTAATACCCTCATTAATCAGCAGTACCTATGTACTGTACATATACATGTATCGGGCAGGTAAAATGAGAATGAACTGTGAGATTGGTTTGGATTTGAAATTGGCACAGATTTCTATACAATAATATATGAACATTAACGTGACGGAGCGGAGCTAATTTTGGAAAAGTTCGAATTTGTTTTTAACACTTGTCACCGATACGATTAAATTCCCATACAAATTACTCGTAGTTTTCACAGTCTTTTATTCAAAAATTCAGTAAAGGTACCTTCAGGACTACTACAACTAAATATTTTCAATTTTTCTGAACCCCGTTAAAAACTACAGTAAATAAATAGACAAAAATAATAAATTTATTAAAACGCATGTATTTTATTTCTATAGTTACTGACGATGAGGCAAATAGGTCCTCGAAATATATGTATAGATTAACAAAATAAAATAATAAAAAATAACGAAAGCCGTGTTTTTTGAGAGAGTGACTAGCAACTCAGTAAAAGTTTTACATGGTAAACACAAACAAGATTCTCAATTATAATTTGTTTTGTTATTGTTTTGCGTGTTAACATTTTGCTAAGTTGCTATTCACTCTCTCAAAAAACACGGGTGATAGCCCAGTCAAATTCGACAATAAAAACGCAAAGTGCGATGTAGTTCTGCATTTTTGATATGTTGTTATGTTAGAGTAGTCTGTAGCTAAGTTTGCCACTTCGAAAAACCTGTGCTCGCTGCAGGAAAAATGCAAAAGTGAAAAAAAACGCAAAAATCACCCCATTTTTTCCGACATTTTCCTTTATAACTTTGGAAATATGCAACTTAGGAAAAAACCATCCACTATATTCTTGTTTCTTATAAAGTTTTCTACAAGACCACATTAGTTTAAAATTCATGTATGTTATATTTGAGTTGCTATATAACCATGAGTAAAAACAAAAATTCTGAAAAATTAAGTAAAAAAATAGGTACAAAATTGGCCAATTGTGCTCAAAATTTGCAATCAAATAGCCTAGAGTTGCCAGATCGAACGGATGGAAGCATGGTTTGGAGTTCTATGTCGGAAGGTTCTACTATAGCTGTCACACCACAATATATTTTTGCTTGCGATATATGTATGTACGTAGTATAGGGCAAGTTTAGGATTCGTGCAAAAAAAAAATTGAAATAATAATTTTCCCTAACATTTCGATGATAAAGAACGCGAAAAAAGTGGGTCCCGGTATTCTGTCTGTCTGTCCGTCTGTCCATCTGTCCATCTGACCGTATGTCCGTCTGCCCGTCTGTCTGTCTGTACCTCGACTTGCAGCCTAAGCCGCTGAAGCTATTTTCTTCAAATTTGGACTTACGGTTCTTATAGCTCAAAAAAATTAATTTATTTCAAAAACGGCTCTAACGATTTTGAAAAAAAAATTTACAGATTTTACTCAGAGTAAGAATGGGGGAATTGAAAATGACTTATTGCATTTGCTAGATAAAACAAAAACACAATTGTTTGCGCTTAAACAAAATTAAATTAATTAAAATTAAGTTGAAGCAAGATTATGTTATATAAGAAAACGATAATGTTAATTGAATAGAAGAACTCCTTATTTAAACATAAATACACAATAAAAGCAAATAATTTCATATCTTTTTGAATTTTGAAATTCTCGTATGGAGGTAATGTTGACAACCTATCGTGATACAATAAGGTACATTATAATTATTTTAGTTTGTTAAACTTTTCATTTGTGAAAGCTACAAAAATAATTGTAGGTAACTGATGGCTGAACACAAGACTGTAACTTCAACCAAAAGTGTTCAACTTTGTGTCATACCATACATTTCTTGCAACAACTAAAACGTTATATTGTACAGCTCTTCACTATTTTCGTATCTTTTTACTTTGACAGTGATATACAAGCTTCGTCCACAGCTACCTACACCATTAGGCTTGGTAGCCCAGGAATTTTGTGAAAAAATCCTAAGTTTTGGTAATAGGTTTAGGATTTTGATGGGTTGTAGAGCTATTTAAAAGGAGTATTTGAGGAATTATCCTGGCCTCTAGCTGTTGAGCAATCCGCGTAATCAGCGTTTGAAAAAAAAAATGGTGATGACAAAAAAAAAAACAAAAATATAACGGTACATTCCACAAACTTTTAAAATATTTCAAAAAATACATAATTAAATTTTTTATCATGGTACATTTTTTTCTTTTATATCTAAAATCCAAAACTTATTAAAAATTTTATTCAAAGTTGAAAAATTGAAATTTTTCTAAACTTTTTTTGAGGTTTTTCTTTTTTTTTTTTCTTCAATATTTACTGTTAAAACGGAATTGTAAACAAAATATAACAAAATAAAAAAAAACGCTTTTTGTCACTGTTAAATTCAACATTGTTTGAGATATTTTTGAGATTTTTCTTATAGATATATCCTGAATAATTTTAATAAAATGGATAAGGAACCATCAATAAAAACTTAAAAGTTTCAAATGATAAAAAAAAATATATAACGGTACATTTCAGAAAGCTGAAAAAATTCAAATGATGCTAAATTTACTAAAGCATAAAATTGTGAACATTTTTTTGTATATTTCGACCTTGGAAAAAAATTAAAAAATTTTAGTAAACGTTGAAAAAGTGAAAATGAAAACTGAATATTTGCAGTTTTTACAAAAAAAAAAAATATAACGGTACATTTTTTGAACTTTCAAACTATTTTAAATTATGCAGCAATAAATGGTTCTTAAGATTGTATGTTAACTTGTTTTAGAAAGTAGCACTAAATTTGTCAAATTTGTATACAAATTGAAGAAAATGATTTTTTTTTTTTTTTTTCATTTTTTTTAAGTGTTTTTTGTTAAAATAGAGTATTTAATCGGACCCAATTAAACTAAATGCAGTATTTGTTTGTTCTTTATTATCATATGTGGTATTACAGAAGTTTGTATTACGCACTATTTGGAAAATTTTAAATTTAATCCATCAAAAAACGTGGTACAAAATATTTGAGTTCTAACTAAAAAAAAAAATACAACGGTACATTTCACAAAGATTCAAAATATCTCAAATGATGACCAATTTAACTCAGTTTAAGAAAATTTAATACTTCTTTTTATAAAAAACCGTAAAGTTGGAAAAATTGTCTTTGAAAGTTGAAAAAAAGAAAATGTTCATTTTGCTTACAATATTTACCATCGAAATTGAATAGCTAACGGTACTGAATAACACTAAAAAAAATATTTTATTTTGTTAATAATTTTATTTTGCGTCCTTTATGATATTTTGCAGGTTCCTTCTGCGGATATTACTGAAAACAAAAATTCGAAGAAAACAATGAAAAAGAACATACCTCAGTTATACATAGATTTTTATCAATGTTTTATTTGCTTAAATGTTAGTTTTTTGTTTCTACGTACATTTTAGTATATATAAAGTTATTTTACTTACAAATTTATTAGTATTACAAAAATTTGAATAAAAACTCATTGGCATCTACTTCGGTCAGATGGTCTTCTTCGCCATTGGTATCATTGCCGGATGTTCTCTGGCAAATTCCACACAACACTGAACATAACTTTCCGGATCACTTACATTCGCATCTTGATGTAAATTGTGTCCAACAGTTACAAGTTATTAATTTAAGTAGATTTTCTGGAACAGTTGGCAGATTTGTTGTAACAGGAATTAATCCGCTTTTGACGGATTTCCACGCTCAATCGGTTGTTTCCAAAGCATTTCTCAGCCAAACTTGTGTTTGATGATATACGCGATATGAATGCTGATCTGCAGTAGCTTTAGTTGGAGGACGACAAGCTAAATCAAATTTAGAATGTAACTGCAATTTAGCAAACACCCTGTTGTAACCACGGTACCGTACTTCGTCAAATGGTGTCTTTCGTGGACAGTCCACGGTTCCTTAAAAAGGGTGCAGGTTATTGTTTTTTTTTTATTAGTCTACGTTAAAACCAAATTAAACCTGGATGTGTATTTTGTTTATTTTTAAAAAGTTTTACGCATGAATTTATTTTCTTTTATATTTTATAATTCAATAACTAACAATTTCTAAACATTTCGTGTATCAAACATCAACAATACCCAAAGATATATAGCCATTTTAATTAATCGAAAAATTCCCAAAAATTAAAAAAAAAAATCACAATTAAATACCGATATTATTTTTTCTTCAACACCCACAAGTGGGTATATGTCTGAAAAGTCATATAATGGTATAAGGTACAATATAAGTAAGTATCAAACCTATTACTGAAAATTAGAATTTTGTATGAAGGAATGTCTCTATAGGAATTTTGTTAAAAAAGGGCGCGACTAAAATCTTCTCAAACACAGTTAAACAAATTTTGTATGTAATTCTAAAAATGAGGTTTTCTGCACAATTGAATGCTTAAAACTGGACAATTTTGTTTTTTTTTTTTTAAGTTATAAACCAACCTCCATTACATTCCAAAAATTTGACTTTAAGAGCATTTTAAACAAAATTTAAGGTATATATATTTCGTATTATATTTTATATATTTTTATCAATCATTTGACTTACCAATCTTGTTTCTAAACCAATTATATTCAAAGATATAGCCATTTTAATGAAACAAAGAATTCCCAAAAATTGAAAAAAAAAATTACACTAAAATCCCGTTATTTTTTTTTGCTCAACAGCTACAGTCAAGGATATTTCTGAAAAGTTGTATAATAGTATTAGGTACAATATATGTAAGTATCAAAGTTATTACCAAAATTTAGAAACTTGTTTGGAGCCATGTTTTTGTTTCCTGGGCTATAACCATTTCCCAATGTGATTTTTTTCCCAAGCGAATTAGGTTCATCTTCCAATCATTACTAATTTTTTGGCAAATATCATCTTGCCTGAATCTGTTATTATACTTTTACTGACTAATGACTTTTTCCGACTTAATTGACTGTCTAACCTACCTGTAGCAAAATGTTGAAGTTTTTGAAATTTTACACTGCACCGAATTTTGTTCGATAAAATTGACATCTGCAAGTAACACTTGAACTTTTTTTTTGTTTGTTATCATCATTTAATCTTTTTTTCTGTGCGCCAAACCAACTTTGCAGTCGGATAAAGGCACATTTTTTTATTTCATCATCATTATATGGCTATAAACGGGGTCGACTTTATACTGTTTTCTTATTCCTTTCGACTTCGTCAATTGTACTAGCTATCTTCAACTACAAGTGAACCTACTACTATTGCAAATTAATTATTCCCATGAGAATAGTATTTGTTGTTTGTTTCACTTTCAATAAGTGCACAGCTTTGTTTAATTAACATAAGCGCTTAATTCCTGACAAGAGAAAAAGAAGATTGAAATCCTTCAGTAAAATATAAAGTAAGGAACGATTTTATCTGTCCGATTGAGTGTCACAACAGCTTGTCTTTAATAACTCTATGTAATTCAAAAACCATTAAATTTGAATTTTATATTAGATTTCCAACTTTGTTATCTTTAGTTAATGTAAAGAATATGCCAACTAACGATTTTAAATTAATAATTTCTGAATAATTAAGTAAATTATTTTGTAAGTTACGAATTTATTTTATAATAATTCGTTTTGCTCTTGTTAAATTAATCAACAAATTTTGTTTAACATTTTCTTATACCTTATCGTAGGAGGTTTAAGTCAATAAGCCCTAATTTATCGAAACGACTATTTACTCAATCACATTTTTAGAATGAATTTGTACAACCTTTTCCGATTATGTTTGCATACAAATTTAAGTCATCCCTGCTTTTATTTTTCACCTCATTCATAAATAGTCTAGAAAAGATAGGAAATTTAATATGGGCAACCGGGGACAAATTAATTCATGAAATTTTATTGCTGGTATCGACGCAGAATTTTATCCTCAACAACATATCCAAAGTCCTCCAAAATCCCTGATTTAACTTTTTGTGTAGATGCATTTTAAGACGTGGAGAGGGTAGGGAGGCGGGAGTTTGTCAAGCTGAAAAATTGGTTGTAATACAATCTAATCATATGACACATTTTTTTGGGTGCTTTTCAACGCTGATTCTAAAGAGACCAAAACTGAAAAGATACATGTATCCTGTGGAAGGTTAATGTCATTTTTATGGAATGATCACATTTTTAAAGTACAACAAGTAATACATTACCTAAAACCATTTTAAGATAATGGAATTTTAATGAAATTTAGTATAAATGTTTCAATTGGCATGTTTACCAAGAATCAGAAGAGTCCCCAAAAATATCTGTGGTTAAAGGGTGTTTTTTGACGGAGAGATGCAAGTTTTTTTTAGGGTGCTTGTATCATATTGGTTTTTCTTTTATTAGATTCGGCGTTAAAAAATACCTTTAAATCATATATCATATGTCATATGTACAATCTCGATTATACGAAAATACAATTTTTCGTTAGAGCTAACATTTTGCTCCGTATAGGTCAGGTCAAACATAAACTCTCTAAAAAAACTCTTTGGATCAAGTTATTTTAATGAACTCTTTTGATACTTGGTAAACATGCCAATTGAAACATTTATACCAAATTTCATTAAAATCACATTATTTTAAAATGGTTATGGGTAATATATTACTTGTTGTACTTTAAAAAAAAGATCGTTCCATAAAATGACATTAACTTTCCACAGGATACATGTATCTTTTCAGTTTTGGTCTCTTTAAAATCAGCGTTGAAAAGCACCCTAAAAACATGTGTCATATGATTAGATTGTATTACAACCAATTTTTTAGCTTGACAAACTCCCGTCTCCTTCACCTCTTAAAATGCGCCTACACAAAAAGACAATGCGAGCATTTTGGGGGACTTTGGATATGTGGTTGAGGATAAAACTCTGAGTCGATACCAGAAATAAAATTTTATTGAATTAATTTGTCCCTGGTCCGATCCTATCTTTCTTAGACTAGAAGATCTGATCTTTTTTGTTTGGGACAAACCATCTTCAGAATTGGGTACAAGCACAGCCACATTTGTTGGCTCTCATCTTCTTGTGACTATAAGCGGCCTCTACTGTCTAGTACTTCTATTTTTCCAGTGGTACGAGCTACGAAATAGATTATTTCATTGAAATTCAAGAAAAAATAAAGTTAGGAACGATTGTACCTGTCCGATGCGGTGTCACAAAATGCTCATCTTTTTTAATCATAATTCAAAAAGTGCTAAATTATAAATTTTCTTTTATATCTACAACTATTTAATCCTCTACTATATGTAGAGATTATGCTACCAAGAATCTTAAATTACAACTTTTGTACCACATACATTTTCCTTATATAGTTTTGAATAATTAAGTCAACTAGCGAGGTACAAAAACTCAAATTGATTTTCATTTTTTTTTTTTTTTTTAAGTTTTCGTGCAATTGTAGATTGCTTTTTGTTTTTTTTTTTCGATTAATCTTTTATGTCTGGCTTATTGAAGTATTTTGAAATCTTAATATTGGAGACAAGTTGGTTGCAGGACCCCAAAGGCGCCCGTCGAACATATTATGTTAGTCAGGGCTGAGCGCAAATATGTATATAAAATTTAGTTCACAACCTAAAAAAAAGTTTTTATAATATTTTTGTAAAAAAGTTATTTTTTTTTTTTGTAAAAAAGTTAATTTTTTTTTTGTAATAAAGTTAATTTTTTTTTTTGTAGAAAAATTACTTGTTTTTGTGAAAAAGTTATTTTAAATTAATCAATTTATACATATCTATAATAAATAGGTTTAAAACTTTTGTAAATTCTACTGTGGTAAATTTTGCATCTATCCCTTTATCCTCTGTGCCTTTCCTCCCACAACACTCTGTAAACACACACTGTGACTGTTCACCACGCATACCAACCGAAAATTCGATACTCTGCTGTCCTTGTGCTCTGCAGTCTGCATCTGCCAATAAAAGACCTACAAACATAAATAGCTCATTATTTCTGTCATCGTTTAATTTTCATTCTCTTCTTTGGTAGCACAAGTAAATTGCACAAGCACCTTACCTAACCAACAATTCGATACGCTGCTGCTTTGTTCATCGCTTACAAGTTACAACGACACGTTCATTTTAATTTTGTTGGTAGCTTCTGTGGTAACACAAACCGAATTTTTCGCAAAATGCCCCTACTACGCTTAAGTTCATTTTCATTTATATTCATTTGTACTTTATTCATTTTGGTAACACCATAATTTGTGCAAAACGAGCCTTTAAAAATTTTCAATGTTAAAAAAAAATAACGAGATACTATAATTACTACAATTAATATTTTGGTAGAAAAAAAAAATTATAACGGTTATTAACGGTACCTGTCATAGAATCTATTTTTTGGGTTTCGAATTTCTCGTTAACGGCTACACCGATTTCAACCAAATTTTTTACATAAGATGTCAATTTTAACAATTTTGCATATAAATTTTTTTGAAAATTCAATTGAAACGAGTTGATGATTTTTATTTTTATTTTTTGAAAAATTGTATTTTATTAAATTATTCCAGTCATTTGGGCGAAAAAAAGTGGTTTGCCTGGAAAGTTTTGGAGTAGTTTTGAAAACTTTTCATTTTTATAGATTTTGCGGTGCTCTTTCCGAATGTTCATTTTGTCACCTCGCACTTTTCCCGCTAACGCCGCCATTCGAGGTTAAATGTCGAAAATATCAGGTTTTCGCATATAACTCCGAAACGGTAAATGCTATCGAAAAGTATTTCATGCAAAACTTGTAGATTTTGTGATCGCGAAGAAAAAAAGTTTTGACAATTTTTTTCATTTTGCCACCTCGCACCTTTGCCGCTAACGCCGCCATTTTCTCGCCAAAATGTTTTTGGTCGCCATATTTTCAAAATGGCGGCGTTAGCGGCAAAGGTGCGTGGTGGCAAAATGAAAATTCGGAAAGAGCATCCCAAAATCTATTACAATGAAAAAATTTCAAAACTGCTTCAAAACTTTCCAGGCAAAAACAATATTTTGTTTAATTTTTTGTATTCAAAAAACCTATGTTTTGGAAATTTGACCATTTTTGAAGTCGCAATATCTTGCAACTAGTGTGTTATATGTAAAAAAGTGTCATAATATTTCTTCTAGAGAATATTTAAATCTAAAAAATAGGTTCAAAATATTTTCCGTCAAGTTCGTCATTTAAGAGTAAATGGCTAAAAACCGGTATTATTAAGTTTTTGCGATTTCTTGAAATAATGATATAATAAAAATTATGGCTGCTAGAAAAAAAATGTTAAAGCAGGCTTATAAAGGGTTACATTATGTATAAATTTTGCGTGGATAAAGATTGCGTGGAAAAGATACATGCAAAAAACCTATTTATTCGACATTTTACGCTATTTAAGTACCAATATCTTGCGACTTATGACTTGCATGGAAAAACTGCACTATTTTCTAGAGAATATTATTGAGTCTAAGTTTTTTTCGACAACTTCGTCATTTAGGAGTAGAAAGTGAAAGACTGGAAATTTAGAATTTTTGTCAAACCTTTAAAATAATTATATCTTTAAAACGGTTGTTTAAAAAAAAAAAAAAATTGTTTTTTCCTGTAGATGGTTACTTAATGTACAAACATTGCATTCAGATGTTTTCAAAAATATGAACCGTTTAGGAGTTATACGTGGAAAAGTGACATTTCGACATTCTACGTTCATTTTACGTTTTTTGAGATGTCGATATCTTCTTAACGGTGAGTCGTAGGAAAAAAATTGTCAAAACTTTTTTTTCTTCGCGATCACAAAACCTACAAGTTTTGTATGAAATACTTTTCGATAGCATTTACCGTTTCGGAGTAACATGTACATATGCACAAACCTGATATTTTCGACATTTAACCTCGAATGGCGGCGTAAGCGGCAAAGGTGCGAGGTAGCAAAACTAAAATTCGGAAAGAGCACCCCAAAATCTATAAAAATGAAAAGTTTTCAAAACTACTCCAAAACTTTCCAGGCAAAACGACTCCAAAACTTTCCAGGCAAAACTTCCAAATGACTGGACTAAATACTAAAAGTTGGCATATAAGATTTTATTTTTGAAAATTAGCGAAAAATTTTATATATAAAAAATTAATTTTTAAGAAAACCTCTCCAATGATATTTTATTTTTTTTTTATAAATACATATTTATCAAACAAATCGTATGGCATACTTGATTTTAAGCTCTTACTCTCAAAGTCATTATAATAATAAATGTATAGTAACTAGTATCGCCAGTGACCGAATATTCGGCCAACGAAAAAAACACCAAATTCATGTTACGTCATAGATTATCTTTTCACTACTTTATATAAGATCCATACAAGTTTTAAAAATTTTAAAAAAGCAAAACTAATTAAGAAAAAAAAACAAAAACAACCAAAATTTACGGATACGTACATTTCTTTAGCATTCGTTAAACTTTTGTCTTGAACTTAAAAACAAAAAAAAAATGTTGTTACTTATTTTTTAAATATTTTGTTCATTTACTATTAGCCTCAATTCATCTATTAAGCATTATTACATTACAGATGTGTTTCGCTCTGACAACAACAATTGAGCTCTTCAGTAAGAATTGTTGTTGCCTTTCTTAGACACATGTTTTTAGTCGACGGCTACCGTCGTGTTTAAAAATTTTATATTACAAGTAAAGTGCACTAAACAAAAAACAAAAACAATTTTTCTATTGTAATTGTTTATTTTCTTCTATATATTAAAAAATTGAAATTCGAAATTACGTACACCCTGGCGTGTAATTAAAAAAAAATCGGGTGGTACAACGGCTCATGAAGAACCAGGGCCTAGTGACTAACAACTCGCAACCATTCCTGTGTGCGCCTTTCGACAGGAATGGAAGGGACCTACAATTTTATGCCGAGTCCGAACGGCTAGACGAGAAGCACTTATTCGTGACAAGTGATACTCTTGGAGGATTTGTCAATTCCTCGCAAGAGGCAGTAGCCCTGAAAAAAAAATTTTTAGTTTTTAGGTGGACGAGGCTGGGAAGCGATCCCAGACCTCCAGCGTGACAGTCGAACGCACTAACCATTACGCTACCGGCTACTACCTGGCGTATACGTTCTTTTTTAAATTTGTTTATTAAAAAAGTGCCCAACTGTATAGCTTAAAAAAATATATGAAAACATGCTCCCGCTTAGCAAGTTAAAAATGGACGGATATAATTCACCTAATTTTTTACATTTTTAAGAGTACCTACATTTGAATACAATATTGATCTTGATCAAACATTACCTTTAACTTAAGTTTTTGGCGAGTACCTACATATGTTATGTACATACATATCACAAATTCAAACAAACATTGGTCTTTTTAATGCTTAAGAAAAGTTGCGTAATCAAGACAGAGGACTCATAAAAGGAGTTTAAATCCGGAACAGATGCCCAAAAAAAAATGTTGTAAAACTTTCAAAATAAATTATGAAAACAAAACATTTCAAACTTTTACCAATGTTGCTGAAAAAAACTTTAAGCTTTACCGGTGAATTCTAGAATGTACTTATTTTGTAGTTTTACAAAACAAGTGTACAAGTACAAATGTTGCAACATTGCGTTATTTTATCAAAGCTGAATTTTTGATATGTCTTAGGGGATGGTGTCATTAACTTGATTGGACACTTGCCAGAGATCTACAGTGGGGTCTAACGTGAACCAGACACTTAAAATATGTCAAACTAATCGTGCCATTTACGTTGTATTTTTGAAGCTAATGTTTATATGTTTTAAGGGAAACTGTTTAAAAATAATTCCCCATCAGCTATACATCTACAGTGGGGCGTATTTATCAGCCAGACATTTAAAAACAGCTATAATAAGCGAAAAAAATCACGTTTTAGTAAAAAAAAAAAGAATTATTATTTTGACAGTTTTAAGGTGATGTTTGCCCACAGAAAACATAAAATCTTGATTTGATTCTGTTATGTAAATGGCACGATTAGTTTGACAGATTTTAAGTGTCTGGCTCACGTTAGGTCCCACTGTAGATGTCTGGAAAGTCTCAAATAACTTAAATGACACCATCCCCTAACACATATCAAAAATTCAGCTTTGATAAAATAACGCAAATATGAGAATTGTACTCAAGTTTCGGACGGATAAATGCTTTAAAGATATCAGCCAGATCAGAAGGGGAGACAAATTTCTTGCATCGCCGAAGAAAACCTAAGCACTTAGCAGCATTTTTCACGACGTCGAATATGTGTTTATTCCACAGAAGGTGGTCTATGATACACATACCGAGGACTGAAAGCTTTTCGGTTTCCTCAATACAAGTACCGCTCATGGATAGCGGCATGGGGGGTGTGTTTCGTTTTGACGACAGTAGACAGCACTGAGTTTTTGAAGCATTAAATTCTACGCGGTTTTTGATTCCCCATTGGACAATGCTGGCAAGATCAGAATTTAATGAGCTAATCATACGCTGCCGTTCTAGTTCCACATCCGAAGGACATGGATGTGAATCTGAAAACGAATATGAGAAGTTGAGGGTGCTGTCGTCAGCGAAACAGTTTAATGGATTAGAAGTTTCAGACAAAAGATCATTTATGAACATAAGGAAGAGAGTCGGAGACAAAACGGAGCCCTGGAGCACACCAACATTTATTTTGTGAATTTCAGACTTGAAACCGTCCAATACAACTTGTATTGATCGGTCCGAAAGGTAATTTCTAATCCAACGAAGAAGAGATTCATCAATACCAAATGCGCGCATTTTCGATAAGAGAGCTTGGTGCCAAACTCTATCAAACGCCTTAGAAATATTAAGCACAATAATCTTACTTTCTCCAAAACGATGTAAAGATTTTTTCCACTGTTCGGTGAGATATACCATCAGATCACCAGTGGACCTATTGCTACGAAAGCCGTACTGCCTGTCGTTAAGAAGCTTTCGTTCTTCAAGATATTTCTTGAGCTGAAAATTAATCAGCGTTTCCATGACCTTGGAAAGAAGGGACGTTAATGCAATTGGCCGATAGTTTGAAGTTGAAGAAGATACTCCTTTTTTAGGGACAGGCTGGACAAATGCTGTTTTCCATCCACTCGGAAAGAGACCAGTAGAATAGGACAGATGTAAAAGCTTACGCAGTGGTTTTGCCAGCGTTGAAGAACACCTCTTCAGACCAATGGGAGGGAAACTATCCGGGCCAGCGGATTTGTGTATGACGAGGTCTTTTAGAACTCTAGCAACTGCACGAGTGCGAAAGAAGATTTGACCCATAGAATCGTTTACGCTCTCAAGTACAGGCGGAGTTCTATCACTTGCTGGCAACGTCGAATTAACAGCAAACTGTGCTGCAAGCAAATTGGCTTTATCTTGCGAGCTGACAGCAGGTGTGTCGTTGAAGACGAGTGCTGGAACCGAAGACGAATTAGTGTTTCGAATATTTTTTACAAATGACCAAACAATTTTACTACTATTGGGACATTGTAGTATTTTTTGCCTTAATTTTTGGTCATGCAAAATTTTGGTTCGTCGAATATGAGCGTTACAGGTCTTCCTGGCTTGTTGAAACTTCTTCTGGTTTTCCTCAGTAGGGTTGGCTTTATAACTACGGAAACTTACTTCTCTGACCCTAATAACCTCTTTACAGCTCGAATCAAACCATGAGTTTTATTTGGGTTTGATAGATTTTACCCTATTTGGGATAAAATTTCTCATTCCACAAAGAATTAAGTTTGTTATCATATCTGCACTGCCATCTACGTCACTATCGAGGAAGCACAGTGACCAGTAAAAGTTGCTGAAAAAACCGTTGAACCATTTGTTCTTAGCTACCATAGTACCTTTGATAAAATAACGTATGTATGGCGGCGCTGGGCTCTTAGTCTATTAAGCTTAAACCAAATCTTTATTGGTTACAGTTAAAAAAAATTTATTTGAGTTTAAACTGTGTGAAATAGGTAGGTACTGGTTAAAATGTGATAAGTGATACTTTTTCCATCCCTACCTCAAGGTTATTTCAAAGCTCTCAATTCACAATTTACAACTTAAAAAAAAACAAATACTTTTGTACCTACTTATGTTTTATGAAGTTATATTCCAAAGCTTAAGCCTTTTTCAACTGATTGCTTGGAATTATGACGAACATTTTTTTATAAGACAAAAACACAATAAAAAAACAAAAATCAATTCGTTTGTTTGTTAAAACAACTAATTAGATTTTGAAATGTAAATAAACACTTATCTTTTTTCTCAATTAGTTAATTCTATTATGTAGTTTTGACAATGAACTTATTAAAAAAACCATCATTTTGTTCGCATCAGTTTCTCATATAATCTTATCGTGACAAGAAGTTTAAGAAGAAAAAGTGTTTATACCTGTGAAGTTTGGGTGCTATCCCGTGAATTTAAAATAAAATGACAGAAAATGAAATTCAAAGTTTCAACTACAAAGGTATTTAAAAAAAATGATATTTTGAATAGAAATTAAAAACAAAACAGGAAACACCCTTTTTTGCAGAAAACAATTTTGGAATACGACACTTACAATGTTTTCTCATGTCTGTTTGCCTGGCGGTTACTTTTGCACTCCAAGTTAATATGTCAATCGCTATTGTGGCAATGACGGATGCAACCATTGATTCGACATTTGGTGTAAGTAAGAACATGGAAGTCAAAATAGTGATTCTATTATAGATAAATAGCTTCGATTAAGAAAACACCTTACAAAATTGTCATACCCTAAAAGTTCTATAATCGTCAGAAAACCCATAAAGAAATAAAAATAACTCCATTTATTGTCATAGAATTAAATGTTTGCACAACTTTTTAGACTAACTTACTGAGAAGATAATGATAACGGCGCGTGCAATGACATAACTCCACGAAAAACGATTTGATAAATAAGCTTTTTTATTATGACATGAATTTTCAGGTTGATTATAGTTTTATATCACAACTTATTGAGCCATAAAACAATATCTTAACTAGAGTCTTTTTTTTTCAAAGTAATCCTAAAATTGAAAAGGTTTTTGTCTTAGGTGCCGTGAAATAAATTGTTAAAATGAGGCATTGACCTCCATTTTTTTTTTTTTTTTTTTTTTTTTTTTTTTTTTTTGTTTTGAAAACAAAAACAACTTGAGCGGTTCTTGTTTAAGGCTTCTAAAAATTTATTTTCAACTGTTAAAGTTCCAAATACGCAATATTTTATCATCGGCAGCACTAAAGTTGAGCACAATACAGCAAGACCGTAATGAGGGGGGATCATAGGGGTTTGAACCCTTCCCCACACGAAACTTCCCAAAAGTATTTCTTGCTCCTACTTTCCTCCTGAAAAATTATAGACTTATCTTATATTAGTGATTGTTATCAAATTCGATGATAAATTGTTTTACACGGCAAAATCTATAAAAATGTAGATACTTCTTGGCAACTCGAAGCAACTAACGTTGAAAAACTTATTTATTAGATGGAAATTTGCAAAACAATTCTTTTACTTTTTAGTTTCAATTACCAAATTTTGCCCCAAATGTTTTTATAACCTTAGGTTTACAGTGATGTTATTGCTGGAAGTACTTAACTAATATGTTTTCGAGTACGTTGTGCTCTTTGCCCAGTTTAACGGTGTTTTTTGTGGTTTTTGAGGCATCAACAAAAAAAAATGGAAAAGAAGCTCTTTAGGCTTTAGGAAAATTAAACTAATTTTCCTCTACAAAACTCAATATAATATTTCAAATACGATCTTTTCTTTTCGGGAAAAATTACTTTGTTAGTTGTTTTAGCTTGATAACCAGGGAAAGGATTTTGCTAACTTTGCCTATTTTTTTTTTTTTTCGTGATCGTAAGAAAGTATCAACTTTATACAAACACGTTTCATGCCCTCCTGATTCAAAATATATGTATTTTATTTTGCCTTTTTTTGTCAATTTTGGCTTGCTTGCTTTTTTTTTATCAAAGTTAAACGAAAAAATCTTCAAACAAAATTCTACAAATACAAACTGCATGTAGTTTTCCATTTCCAGTTGAGATTGTTTCACTTAAAAACATGATCCTTACACAATCTAAGGCGCACAGAAAACAAATTTGGTTTCCCTCAACATACAAGAAAAAGAAAGCAGGCAGTGTAGACTGTAGATAGAGTTACTATGATCTTTTCCCAATAAAATTTCTTGTTCTATTTTTGCCTTTTTTTTATTCATAAAAACTAGATCTTTGCATTTCTCTACGAATAATGGTGCATTTCCTTGCACTGCAAATATCAATGAAAATTTGGGAAAATCGAAAGGGCCAATAATTGCAAATGAAGTGTTGAAAAAGTTCAGTACTGTTTTTAATGTAACTCGTGGACTTAAAACTGTTGAGAAAATGCTGTAATAAATGGCGACGTCAACTCCACAATTTCTGAAAACGTTGAAGTAGAGACTAGAGAGTTTAAATTGGGCTCCACTCATTTCTGCTCAAGTAGAAAGGTCCTTTAGCTCATTTAAGATGCTTCTAAGAGACAATCGTAGAAGGCTGTTACCTGAGAACTTCAAAAAGCCGTAGGCAGTTCAATGCTATTATAATTAGACGTAAAGTTATGTTTATATTCTCTTTATTAAATAAATGCCTTTTTGCCTTTTTAAGAATTTTTATTTGATTTTTTTAGGTCAGCAAAATCCTTTCCCTGTTGATAACCCTTCTTAATTTTCTTTTGTATTGACTATTCTGATTTGGAACAGGCATAACAGACCTAATCAAAAACTGTTTGGTTCTACGTTTGAATTTGTGGAGTACCTAGTGGCGTCAGACGAAGAGTTTCTCATGTCATTACGAGTTTTGTGGGTAATCACAAATATAATAAAACACGGTTATTTTATATTTAGACTAGAATATCTGAAATCAGCGCATCAAAAGCCTTGGAAAAAATAAAAACCAGTAAAACAATTTGATTTGTTAAGCATGTGGTAATTAATGATAATGAGTCATTAATCTTCCTTACAAATAGTGACGCCAAATTTTAATCTTAGCATGAAACTTAGCATGATACTTTAAAACAGGTTACTAAAATTTTCTAAATTTTAAATACCATTATTCAATTTCCTTCATTAACTTCAGCTGAACACGCCCAAAAAAGTGACAGCTTGTGCAAAAAAATTACAAATATCACTGACTCTTACAAAGTGTCATTTTTACATTTATTAATGTCAAAATCAGGGATGTTTGTGAATTTTTTGCACGCGCAAAATTTATGAAGGAAATTGGTTTAGTCTGATACTATGTAGTTAAAAAGTATTTAAGATTTAGAAAATTAAAGTAAACTGTTCAAGAATAAGAAAAATTCGTCGTCCAGCGCTTACATACGGTTCACAGTGTTGGACAATGTACAAGAAGTATGAGAGTGCAGCTGAAATGAAGATGCTTCGCCACGAAGATGCCACGAGAACCCAGTTCAAACGGCAATAGCACAAGATGTTCCAACACTATCGCGGAAGAAAGGCAGGCGCAAAAATTCCTGGATGAAACAAATGCAACGACACCTGCATTTAGTTGGCCTCAGACATGGAACAATCCAAAACCGGGAGGCATGTCGACGTTTTCTGAGGTCAACCCGGCGAACCCCACAAGTGGAACCTTAGGTAAAGCAGTTGAGTGGGAGAGTTGTGGTCCCCCTTTGGGATCATGACAATCACCGGGTAAATGATGAAGAAGAAGTTAAAGAATAAGACAAATGTTAAGTAGTATCATACTTAACCCTTAATAATAGGCTGTTTAAAATTTTGCGCCAATATATTATTGCGATTTTTGTAAGTACGGCACCAGGCAGCAGTCAGGCGCTGCTAAATTCACGCATATAAACATTTTTTGTCCACAGTGGAGAACTCTTTAAAGTACGAGTTTGTCTTGAATGTTTTTAGCTGAATTTTATTTACCAAAACAATATTTTGACAATCAAATTCAACTAAAAGAACATTCTTATCAAACATGTAGCTTATTTTAACAAACTAAACTTTCAAGGGAATTCTATCCGGACAAATAGGGAGGGACATCTACACTGGTAAATAAACTTGAGTAGGTATTGTTAAAAACGTTGACATTATACAAGTCTTGACCAACTGAAGCTTCTGATTTTCATTTTATAAAAACTGAAAATAACGAAAAAGCTTAGTAATAAGAATGTCTAACTTCTAACAAAAATATTTATCCTTTTATTTTACTCTCTTCTGCAGGTATATCAATGGTCTGAGAAAGTGAAGTCCCTTATTCTTGCCAGCTGTTTTATGGGCTCAGTAATCGGAATGATTCCGGCGGATTTGCTTTCCCGAAGATTTGGTGGCAAAATTATGATATTCTGCAGCTTATTTTTGTCTTCAATTCTAGCAATTCTAACTCCGATATGTGCAAGTTTTGGCGGTTGGTGGTTGATATTTGCTGTCCGTTTGGTGCAGGGCATTTGTCTAGGTACTACTTTTCCAGCAATGCATAATTTCTTAGCTAAATGGACTCCAGTTCAGGAACGCGCCAAACTGGAAACGTTCTGTTACTGTGGATCACAACTAGGTACAGCACTTATGCTCAGTGTAAGTGGAGAAATCACCACCTCCGTAATGGGATGGCCTGGTATATTCTATATATCCGGTGCGATCGGTTGCCTTTGGGCTGCATTGTGGGACTTCTTCTCCTCGGCCTCCCCAGAAGAAAGCCATTTCATCACAGAGGAAGAAAATATGTACATTAAAATGCTGCCAATTCCCAGTAGTGAGACATGCGAGGATTCATTTGAAGAGGACGACCTAACCTTGCCGCCGATTCCATGGAAGGATATTTTTAAATCAGTGCCGTTCTTGTGCTTAGTGCTTGCACATTGCACCAGCTCATGGGGCTTCTGCACGCTATTGACTCAAATACCCTCATTTTTGAGGAGTGTTCTTAGAATGGATATCCAAAGAACCGCCTTGTTTGCCTCGTTGCCGTTTTGGGTCATGCTTTTGATGAGCTGCACTTTTCTTCTTATTTCGGAAATCCTACACAGAAAAAAACTTATGAGTGTCTCGTCAAGACAAAAGATATTTAACACCCTATCACATTGGATTCCAATGCTGGGACTCATCGGATTAGCATTTATAGATGGAAATAACCACACTCTAGTCATTGCCCTTTTGACGCTAACCGTTGGAATGATATCAGCCAGCTATTTTGGATTTCAATTGAATCATTTCGATTTATCACCAAATTTTGCTGGCACCCTAATGGGTTTGTCAAAGTGTGCGGGGTATTTTATGAGTGCAATTGCAACACTGGCTGTTGGATTTATTGTAAACGATGAGGTAATGTTTCAAATTTGTTAAATATTTGTTTTTTATTTTTCACGTGTGGATGATTTTTTGTAGAAAAATCTACATCAATGGAGTATTGTGTTCCTAGTGGCGGCTGGGTTTCTATTTATTGGAAATTTAATGTTCATAGTTTTTGGAAAATTCGAAGCACAACTCTGGAATGAGACTACCGTTCTAATAGATGGTGAACCCAGTTCGAGTAGACATAATTCAGTAAACGTTAACGTTGAATGTGTTTATTAACAACTGATTTACTAGAGAGTTATGTTAGGAGGGTGTATTCCGAAAAAATCTAGTCGACAAAAGCCGATCAGAATTTCTTGATGGAATTCAATTTTCTATCAAACAGAAAAATTCATTTACTGTCGTTTTCGGTTGGAGGTTGGAGTTTTACTCGATTGAAAATGCAAAATATACATGACTATCAAATAACTTACTTGCACACATATATTTTTTCGCAAATTAGTCTTGGAACAACAAAACATAATTCGATTGGAATCAAAAAGGAGTAGTACTATTTCGAAATCCAATCGAAAACGACATACATAATTAAATTCATAATAATCTGACAGAAAAATATTAACGCATATAATTAGTCTCTATTTTGAATAGACAGACTCTCGTAATAAACTCCAGAATTTGTTTTTTTTTTACTTTAATTTCGAACTCAGATAATAACTAATTAATAAGTTTAATAAATAAGGTGTATGTGTTCTATTATAATTTAAAAAATAATATATTTTTGTTTGTTAAAATGCACTCCTCGTCAACTGAATATGCACAAACATTTTTGAATATATTTTATCCATTTTTTCCAAACAGTGATGGTTATTATGCCATCTGTTGATGGTAAAAATTTTCGTAACATATAAATAACAGAATTTCAAAGTTTTATCCAAAAACAACCGTGAGTTTTTCCTTCAACCACTTCCAAAGTGTAATTTATGCAAAGTAGAAGTTTTTTTTTTGAGTCAACTGAATAGGTACAAAAATTAAAATTGGTATTGGAATAAATGAAACAAGTTTTTGTTTAAGTTTAGTAGTGGGTACTTCCACCTTTATTTTTAATTACTTCGTAAATTCGATCCGGCATGGAATCGTATAGCTTTTTAATGTAATTTAACGAAATTTCGCTCCACGCTAATTTGATTGCAGGAATTAAGGTTTCTTTGTCTTCGAACTGACGACCACCCTCATAAACTTTGCGTACTAACCATCCCCAGACATTTTCTATGATGTTTAGATCAGGTGAGTACGGCGGCCATTGAAGCAACTCCACTTGTTGCTCCTCTATCCATGTTTTTATTATGCGCGCTGAGTGAATAGGCGCATTATCATGTTGGTAGGTCCAGTTTATGGATCCAAAGATGTTAGAAAATTTAGGAAAATTTCTTTCCAAAATTACTTTATACCCAGCTGCTGTCATTCTTGATGTTACAACCTCGAGCTCAACTGTTCCATAATAACTGACTGCTCCCCATATCATGACACCTCCTTCACGACTATGATGGCGCTTTAAAAATCTTTTTTCTTTTCTTAAGTAGTGAAAATAGAAGTTGGACCCATCAGGGCCATCGAAATTAAACTTTTTTTCATCTGAAAAAACCACGTGATACCATTCTTTTTTCCAACTCATGTGAAGTCTTGAAAAATCTAATCGCAACATTTTCCGTCTCTCGTCAAGTGGTGGTTTTTTCTTAAGTTTCATTCGTTTAAGATGGCTTGAGTTGTTGATTACTCTTAAAACTGTTGAGCAACTTGCGTTTACGCCGACTTTTTGTTTTATTTTTGCCACAGAATCAGAAGAATTTGATGCACATCTTAAGATTCTTCTTCTCTCAGCTGCTGTTGTTGCTGTTTTCTTACCTCCCTTCATGTTTTTGCCCTATGCATCTTTATTTTTCAAGTAAGAATAAACTACATTAAAACTTCGGCCAACTTTATCAGCTATTGCACGTCCAGTTAGGCCTTGGTCTCTAAGTAAATCGATTTTAGCTTTTTCAACACTGTTAAGACACGTAGATCTACCCATTTTTCTTAAAATTTGAAATCAAGAATTAAATTTTACTGAAAACACTAAAATCGTTAATTTAAACTGTCAAGCACTCCAAAAAACTTATAAACAACGAAGAAAATGGCGTTGTACCTATTCAGTTGACTAAAAAAAAACTCCTACTTTGCATATAAAACACTTTGCAAGTGGTTGA
This sequence comes from Melangyna quadrimaculata, assembly GCA_949320155.1. NCBI lineage: Eukaryota > Metazoa > Arthropoda > Insecta > Diptera > Syrphidae > Melangyna > Melangyna quadrimaculata. The sequence goes on along the minus strand of OX439485.1, from coordinate 4,019,030 downwards.
AGAAAAACTCACGGTTGTTTTTGGATAATTCTTTCGGAATTATCTGCTTAACATCTTAAGGGAATAGTTAGCATCAACAGATGGCATAATAACCATCACTGTTTGGAAAAATTGGATAAAGTATATTAAAAAATGTTTGTGCGTATTCAGTTGACGAGGAGTGTATATGGATAAATTTAAAAATAATTTAATATTAACATTTTTATGCTTGAGAAAATAACTGCCATTTTGTTAAATATATTTTAAATGTAGACATGTAAAATGTTATTTTGAGTTTAATTAATTTTTACTGTTATGCTTATAAAATGTTTGCTTATATGTACTTTTGGCTGCATGTATCCTTCAATTTTTGGGGTTACTGTCTTTCATTTCATTTATTTATTTAAAGAATCTTTTACAATGGGCTACAAAGCCTACAATAAATAGTAAAAGTTAATAAGATGAATTTAAATTACAATTTTATGAATTAACATTAATATTTAGAATTATGTAGATTTATTTTCAAAACAACAAATTAGATATCTCAAAATTTTTTTTCCTCTTAAAACTCTATTACATTAATTAACTTTCAAATAATTTTAACTTATTGCCAAATGTCTGAATAAAACCGTCTCAAACTGCCTGGTACCGCGAAGCCTTCTGATGGAGGAGGGTAAACTGTTCCACTGCCTTATGACATAAACGAAAAATTGACGTTCCGAGTTCCAACAACTAAATCTTGGTTGAAGCAATATAAAAGACCGAGACGAGTTTGCAAACTTTATTTGCTCAAAAAGATATGAAGGTTCTTTGTTCATTATTATTTTATTGAGTGTTTTAAGGGACAAATATTTTAGGTATGTGTAAAGGTTGCAGCCTAGAATTTTACTAGAATAGTTTGAAATATGGTCGTATCGTTGAAGATTGTACACGTAGCGGGTAACATTATTAAAAGCCACTGACAGGTTTCTTTTCATTTCTGAGCTATGACTGACATCCATATGTTATTAAAGGAAGGATCAAGGTTTTTGCTAAACTAAGCCTGATGTTTTGAGGACTAAAATTCTTAGATACGGAGAGACTTCGTAATGAGTCATATATTTTCCCAATAATCATTTGAATTTGGTCTTCCCAGGTTAAGGTGGAGTTAAAAAGAATACCAAGATTTTTAGCTGTATCGACATACTCAAGTTGTTCGTTGTTTGTTTTTATAAATTATTAAGCTTTTTGACTTTGCTGGATTGAGACGCAGGCTATTTGTGTCAGACCAATTTAGAATTCTGTTTAGATCAGAGTTTAATTTATGAGCCCCATCTTCAATCATCCCTAGCTTACAGCTAAACTGAACTTTAGCATCGTCTGCATACAAGTCTATTGATGAGTACCTGGATTGAAGTGGAAGGTCATTAATAAAAATTGTGAACAACAGTGGGCCAGGAATCGATCCCTGCGGAACTCCCGAACGAAGATTCAGAGGGCGAGATGTTTTTTCACCAACAACAACAGCTTGGCTTCGACCACTAAGGCATGAGAGAATCAGATTTGCAGCATTGTCTGAGCATCTGAACTGCTCCTTTAGTTTAAATATGAGTCTCTTGTGATTGACAGTGTCAAATGCTTTAGAAAAATCGAGGAGCACTCTTTCTATATATCACAGGAACCTCCAACACTGCATCCAAAATTAAATTATAAGTATCTGTGACAAACTTTGTGTGTTATGTTTTTTTCCTCACGGTTCTCTTATTCGCTCTTTTTTCTGCTAGTTGAATGATTTTCCAAATTTTAAACAAAATTAGGTTATTTGCGCTGTGTAATCGCATAAGCTGATTTGTCATCATCACATTTGTGACAGTAACATGTGATATAGGATTTAATTTTCCATCTTCGTAAAGCAAACACAAAAAAATTAATGCAAATTCTGTATCACTTTTATAAAAAACAATGATTTGTACAAATATTATAAAGATTTGACGTTTCCGGATTTATACGACGTATATAAAGATAAATTCACTACTTTTTAAAGGCAAATTTTTCACAACTTATGTTGGGTTTACTCAGTTGACCATAACAGCCGCGTTTTATTATCCACCAAGATCCATATGGATCATCCTGTGATAATAAAACGATCCAGATCCCACAACAAATTTGCATTTCGATATTGGTATTCCTGAGTTTTTTGACGTTTTCAATTTTGACATGTAGACAAGAAATAAAAATGGAAAAGTAGTTGAAGTGTTTTATTATCTTTTATCGGCTAAAACAGTGGGCCCTTCATAGGGTTCCCACGGTTGAAAGGTCAATCAATAAAGAAATAAAAAAAATATAATATGAAAGGAAATTTAATATAAACATTTTTGAAATAGCGATTTATTGAAATTTTAAATTTAATTAGGGTAAATTAAGGTAAATTAACGTATTAAAAGGTCGAAAACTTATTTTCTAAACGGTAAGTCATATTGAAATGATTTCTCTTACAATCGATAGATGTTGCTGAATACATGAAAGTTATACATATATGACAGCAAAAATTGTCAAAAATGTACAACTCGAGATATGAACGTTTAAAAGTCAAAAATGGCGAAATAGATGTTTGAGAAAAAATTTACTATAAATCAGTGTGACGTTCTATTGAAATATATAGTATGTTTTTATGAAGCTGATCAATAAAGAGAAAGTTTTGGTTTGGCAAAGTGAAATTTTTGAAAAATATTTTTTTTTTAATTTATGTGTTGTTTTATTTTTGTACCCTTTGATATTTTCATTGAAATTAACATCAAAATGCAGATAATTCTCCTATATAAGCATGATAATAGTACCAGGATTTTTACAAAAAATTGGTTAAAACTCAGGGTTGCCACACTATAATATTTCTCTTGGCGTCAAAATTGCACACCCGCTGCACTAAATCTATATAATTTTCGAAAATATTCACCAATTAGAAATCTTCTATTTTTATTAACACGATTTGTTACAAAATTATTCTGATACTTGGCCATTTTGATACTTGTTCATAAGCTGAGTAAGAGAATATCCATGCTTTACAATTCATTGTTTTATTTTTTTGGTCTGTACTTGGTGGATATACATTTTAATGAAAATATAAAACCAAAATATTTGTTTTAGTATCCACTTTTATTAAATTTTATGGTGTTACAGCTGTTTCGGCACACAGTACCTTCTTCAGACTAAATAATTTCAAACTAGCTAATCTTTCTATTACAATAACAATTAACAATTCATTAGATCGAACTCATGCAATCAATCGTTTTCCCATCTTTTTGCATATCAAAACTATAACTTTTTCACATCGTGCTTTTGTCAAGAGATCGATCTCAACACTTTGAGTTCGAACTCAAAGCATGAGATTGATCTCGGCGTCTGTATTTTTTTTTTTTTTGCGTACCACTCTAGGAAAGTTCTCAGAAAAATGAGTAAAAAGCTTGAACTCATCTTTTTGTATATGACCCACTGACTCACTGACTCACAGACAGATCATCAAAATTATGGAGCACTTCCCGACATCGTAGAATCTTGTTATTTCGCAGAACGTTAGGTTAGGATTTTCCATTAAAGGGGCGTGGTACACGCCCATTTTCATAGAATTGATATAAATTACACTTCTGATTGTAGGCCTTAAAGTGCAGGCAAAGGAAAAATTTTAAAATTAGAGATTTTTCATTCAGGGGGCGTGGTATCCGCCCATTTTCATAGAATTGATATAAATTACTTGGAGCACTTTTGATTGTCGTAGATTGATGAAATTTGGTAGAGCGGTAGGCCTTAAAGTGCAGGCAAAGGTAAAATTTTTAAATTTGAGATTTTACATTCAGGGGGCGTGACATCCACCCATTTTCGCAGAATTGATATCAATTATATGGAGCACTTCTGGTTGTGGTTGAATGATGAAATTTAGTAGAGCGGTAGAACCTGAACTGCAAACAAAGGTTAAACTTTAAAATTTGGTATTTAACATTCAGGGGCGTGGCATCCGCCCAATTTCTCAGAATTGTTATTAATTAATTATGATCATTTCGGGTTGTTGCAGAATAATACAATTTAGTAGACTGGTAGATCATGTGGTCAATACAAAGGAGATATTGGAAAATTTTAAATTATCCATTCAGGGGCGTGGCAACCGCCCATATTCTCAAAATTGATATCAACAATGTAGAGAACTTCTGATTGTCATAGCTATGAAATTTGGTAGAGCTATAGGACTTGACATGCAAGAAAAGGGAACATTAAAACATTCAGTGGACGTGGCAACCACACATTTTCACATAATTAATATTAAATATATTGAGAGCACTTCCTATTTGTGCTGGATTATGAAATTTGGTAAAGTGGTTAGTTTTCAGGTGTATACAAAGAAAAAGTTGAAATCATGAACTTTTTCATGCAGGGGTGTTTCATCCACCAACTTCTTATCAATTTATTATCATTCCAATGGAGCACTTCTAACTTACGAAAATTGGTAGAGGGGTAGGACTTGTAGTACATACAAAAGACTTACTTTTCCTTATGAGGCTCTCATTGGGCGTTTGTTCCACCCACTTTTCCTGATAAAAAAGAATCTTTGCAAAAAGTAGTGAAATCACACCAAAAACATAAATGTTAAAGAAGGAGCCAAGTTCTTCTATACAAAAACCTTTGCGTAACAAGTCAGCCGTAAAAAGTATTGAGATCTAAAAGTACACCAAGTTCTAAGTTTATTAATGCTAAATATCAAACATTTAATGTAGAGTAATATGGAAGAACCTCAAAATTATCATAGAAATCTGTTATTTCATGATTACTGACTTAAATTGAATTGGTTTACTTGGCAAGTTTTCTTTTGTTACCTAATACCTCAATTTTGAAATGAAAACTTAACCAGTAAACCATTTCAATTTAAGTCAGTAATCATTAAATAACAGATTTCTCTAATAATTTTGAGGTTCTTCCATATGACTCTGCCTAAAATGTTTGATAAGTAGCATTAATTAACTTAGAACTTGGCGTACTTATAGATCTCACTACTTTTAACGGCTCACTTGTAACGCAAAGGTTTTTGTATATAGAAAAACTTGGCTCTTTCTTCAACATTTATGTTTTTGGTGTGATACTAGATTACATAACTATCATAACTTACTACGATTTGTCGAGTCGTTATAAACTTAGCATTTCGAACCGAAAACTGTAGCAAAAACAAAACAAAAATGCAGGGTATTTTTAGCTTATAAATTTTAATAGTTAACTAGTATGGATACATATTTAGATTCTGGAGAAACAAGAACAGTAAACGAAAATAAAAACACAATAAAACTCATTTTAATGAATAAATAAATCGATGATATTTGTTGATAATTCAAAGCTGTGTAAAACTTTAGTTTTTTTATTATATACCTGAGAGCGGGACAAGTTGTGCTGTGACTCGGTCTCGGTCTCATTCCTCAAACAATGACAGTGATGAAAATCAATTAGGTGTAGTAGGTACCAAAAAACTTAAATACCTAACAATTATCTTACTACTTTAATGGCTACAAAATTTTATGGTGGCCCTAGTTTTATTTTCATGGACGCGCCCAACTAGTTTCTTCCAACAACTTTAGTTCTTTGTTCTGCGCTGAGTCTTTCCATCATCAATTTCACAAGTTTTCCAAGATAATTATGAAAAATAAACCTAACCAAAAAATAAAAAAATCATAACGTTACTTAAGCGCCATTCTGTACATACATTCACAGTCCAAACCTAGCCGCGGAAAATCCGAAGGGAATTCCCAAATCGCTGCAATATTTTTTCGGCGTCATTTCACAACGAATTGTAATATCAATTAAAAATGTTGGAAACTGGATTGGGTAGGGTAGGGTATGTCATTAGATATGCCAAATTTCATTCATATCTCGGTCTGGATATTTCTGGCAACCCTTATAAAATTCTTTTAGATAGGTTAGGTACCTAGCCTACCTACCTACTACCTACCTTACTATGTATATTGTATATAGATATGTACATTTGTATATCTCAAGAAAAAATAAAGATAATTTCGGTTATTTAATTAAATAAAAAAAATAATATGATGATAGTAGATCTATATCGTCTAATACTAAGAACAATCGCAAAAGACCATCAAAGACCCAGGACGCGGTATAGTTTGTATACGCATTATCGCTTGCGAAGGTCAAATTGTTAAATACCCAATTAACACATGGTGCGAGATAAGACATATTATGTGAAGATAATACCTATTGTGTCTGTAAAGTAAAATTTATTTTTATTTATTGATAGTTTTCCAAATGTTAACCGAGTGGTTAGTTGTCTGTTTGAATGCAAGAAGAAAACAAATGTTCAGGCATCCCTTATAGGCCTGTGGAAAATAACAAAATAAGTTCGTGTAGTTATTTTTTTTTAATTTGATTAAATAAGAAAATATTTATGTTATTTCGTAGTTATCGTGTAGTTTGAATCAAAATAAAGTAATGTACCAACATAATAAACACTATCGGGGTACGATACAAATTTAACAAAACATTGCACTGCGATGCGTCATGCGTGATAACAACTCTACGGAGAACAAAGCTAACAATTTTTTTGTTGAAATAGAAGACGGAAGGATGCTCAGTAAATCTGAAAGAGTATCACAATTATCTTATAACTTCGAAACACAATTACTTTGAAAATGGGTAAGAATGAGTTGGAATATTAAGTTCAACTTTAAGTTTTATATTTTGTAAATTTTTGTAGAAAAACGTCATACGAAAAATAGTCTGAGTGGTTTGGTAGTTAAGATTTTGTCTTTTGGACGTGTATTATAAATAATATTAAAAAAAATAATTGTAAGTTATTTTCTTTTTGTTAATCTTTGTTCTTGCGGCGGATGGAAACCTGGAATCTAAATTTATTCCCAAATCAGCGAAGATGTTTTTAAAAACAGTAGTTCTTTCAATAAATTAGTTTATAAATTTACCAGAAGACCCATGCGAAAATTTCGCAAGGCTTTAAATTTTCAAATAGAATGTTTGAACAAAATAAATAAATTCTTTTTATTATTGATATGAACATATTAGAAGAATTTAATTTAAATATTATAGATAACCTTTAAAGTGATCATAATATTTTTTCTAATAAAATTTGATGCCATTCAAAACAGTTTACATTTCAAGAAAAAGAACGTAAAAACGTTAAAATAGTGAACGTTAAAATAGTGAAAACACTAAATAAAAAAGTGAAATAAAAGTTAACATAGTGAATATTTGCAATAATTTATTTAAAAAATATGCGTTAAATTGTTTAAAAACACCTATAATATGGAGTTTAAATTTTTGCATCTCACGGGCTGATTGTGTCTCATATTCCACATGATGTTCTTACAGGATTTAACGCAGCACCGCATATGTTATTAATTTTTTTTTTCAATGAAGTATTGCATGTATTTACTATATTTACATTTATTTCACTTTTGTATTTATAAATACATCTCTCATCAAAAACACAGCTAAAAATTCTTTTGGGGGCCCCAGCATTTAGCTACCTTACTGCACTCACCTTACTCACACTATATTGAAAAAAAAACCTCACTTTTTCCTCGATATGCCCGTTCCTCTATTTCTTGTTCTATGATTTTAAATTAAAAAATTAATAAATATGTTTCTTTCATTCATGCAATCTAGCGATAACTAATAAATGCGTTCGGCTTTTTATAATGAGAAAAAAGATTACCTACAAACATCAGAAGTAGGTAACAAATATGTTTCTCCCCCACTCTCTCAAGGTGCACCGAAAAAAAAGAGAATTTTAAATTACAGAAGTAATACATATTTTTTTCTTTCACTCATTCAATGGGTTAAAAGTGAGGTATTTTTTATGTCAAATTTTTCATTTATTGAATTATTTGAAATTTCCAAAATTTATAAAAAATAGTGTGGTATAACACAACGTTTTTGTGCCATGTCATGAGTATGTGTAAATTCCTATTCAGTGATACCTATTTTAGTGGATTTGACTATTTTATAAATGAGAAAAAAGGAGTTTGACAACAGAAATAATATATATGATGTTCATTTCAGATATCTTTACAAAAGAAATAAATTTTCAAAATAATTTTGGGTAGCTAAAAACGAAAAACACACCTATTTTTTCCAACACATGATTTTTTCAGATACCGCTTACTAAAACATTAAAAAACATTTATTTGCTATTTTTTTAGGCAATTCATTTTTCCATAGGAATCAATCTTCCCATTTAAAATTTTCTTTTAATTATTGCGAATAATAGTTATTTAAAAAAAAAATGCGGATTGTTTAACTATATCTCGAAGAAAGAGGAAAGAGGGAATTCCAAAAATTGAATTTGTGGAAGAAGATTAGTAACTTTTCCATAATGTTATTTTTTTTTTGCGAGAAATTAAAAAAAACTGGTATCGATTTTTTGGTCAACTGATCTAGAATGGCTAGCGAGGTGAGCTGGAACTTAAAATTGGATTATTTCTCTCTCTCCTAAGAGAATCATAAAAAATGTAAGGAAGCTGGTCTAGGAACCAATAGCAACGAGACATATCTCGTTTTGAAAAGGTATTTTTGTGTACATGAATACTTACTATAGCAACTCAGCCCTGATCACTGTGTGAAAAAAGTTATTGGTCAACAAAGATTGGAAATATACGCAACAATGTGCTGGCCTTACCAATAACAACAAGGCATATGTTTTTGAAAAGGTCTTTTTATGTACTACAATAGCTACGTTGAAAGCTTACTTTTCATCTCTGTGTGAAAAAAGTTTTTCGCTAATTAAGGTTGTGATGTGGTGAATTTTCGTATAGAAAATGTATATATTTTGTAGGTAGGTAGTATAGGGAAAAATGCGATGGTCCAACCAATAAGGATGCGACGTACGTCGGTCGTTGGAAAGGTATTTTCATGTACTACAATAGTAGCCTGGACAGCACATTTCAAATCGCTGCTGCGTGAAAAAAGTTATTCGATAAATAAGATTGTGCTGTGGTGAATTTTAGTATAGAAAATGTATACAGCATAGTCAATGTCTTTTATTTCATAGACAAAGACCTTTTCAGCAACATATGTCTTGTTGTTATTGGTATGGCCAGCAAATTGTTGCCTAAACTGGATACTTACATTATATATTTAAATAATATGTACCAAATTACAATTTTTGTTGGTCAATAACTTTTTTCACACAGCGATTTGGTATGTCTTGTTGTAATGTCTTGTTGTTATTGGTTATGTAGACCGTTTTGTCCGGTTCAAATTGGTCTCCCAAAGGTTGCCGTTGGGCGACTTTAGCTGCAATCAGCGGGGCGCTGATTTGCCACGATAGTGCTTTTTTGAAGCACGATTTTCTTCGTGGCACGGTTGCACGAAAAAACTCAATATGCCACGATTTTAAAACTTCCATTTACTTAAACTTCATATAAAAATGTACATTTTAACGAAATAATTACGAATTTTGAGGAAACTTTATAAAAATTTCTACAAAAGACCTACAAACCAGTAGAAAATTATGTTGTATGATAAAACAAGAAAAGATTAAGTGGTCATTTTAGTGCACGTATAACAACACCAAGTTATAATATTGATTTTTTTTGGAAATAGTAGACGAACTTGTTTTTTTTGTTCACGTGGCACGAATTTTTTTCCAGCGGCAACGCTCTTGCAATTAATGGAACCCTCATATGAAACTTGGTACAATTCTTAAAATTGTCATGAGGATCAAAAATCAAAAGTCTAAACAAATATTTAACAAGAAGGGCGATTTTTGAGGGTTTGGGAAAGGGGTTAGTATTTTACCTTGGTAATGGAGTCATCTTCATATAAAATGGAATACAACTTTTTGCTTGTGTTGTCATATCATCCAGTTATACTTTTATTATATTCAGCGATACATTTAAATTGTAAATATACCAAACTAAAATTTCAGTTCAAGTCCCACATCTCCTCGAAAATTTTCATTTGGTGAAGTGACCATTCTTTGAATACGAAGTAAAATTTTACTTCGTTTTTTTTTTGTTAGAGAGAGAATCCAAAATTTGTTTCTTAAGTATTTTGATTTCAATGCAAAACAGTTATTAATAGTCTTAATCATTTTGCATGCTTTGGTGACTTCAAAAACTATTTGCATGCAAAAAGACTCAATTTCATTTTGAATTCTTCAGCTACGCGCTGCTTATGCCAAGAGAAACATTTTTGGCATAGCATAGAAAAATATGGTGTTAATTCATAAACGTCAAATAATTTTCGCATCACAGCTTTCTTGCGATGCTGATGCACAGCACAGTTGATGGCGTTGCAATGCATCACTATAAAAAAGCATCAAGAATTATTTTGATTCAGTTTTGTTTGAAGTTTCCGGATCGTGTGGTGCATGTTTGCAAAAGTGAATACTTTATACAAAAAGTAATGCTGATTTGATCCATTTATAAATGTTATCACGCATTATTATTGCACCGATGCGTTTATGAATTTGCCCATGAATTATTTTCGTACTTGATCTGTAAACTTGGCTTAAATGTACAATTTTCAAAGGCCTTAAAACACTTTTACAAGAGAAAGTTGTACTACTTCTTACTAATCAAACATAACCTGCTTATTTTCCTTTTCGTATCAAATCTTTACGACAAAGAAAATCTACTACAGCCAATGAGTGCTGTGTTGCCACCACAAGAATAATTCATTCAGACTGCACGCGAACTCACTTTCTCACCAAATGTGAATTTTTGCACACACACAATTTCTGTGAGCATGTTCATAAATTCAACGTAAAACGCAAAATAACAAAGTTATTTTTATCACCTTTTTTCGGTTTCTTCAATTTTGTTCTATTGATAAGATTTCACAATTAACTGACTGATTAAAGATAATTCATATTTGATATGCGTTTCTGCTGTTTGCAGGTTTTGTTTAGTCCCAAGATGTGCAGAAAATAAAATATAGAATATGATGCAAGTTACTCTTTTAACAGTTCGTTAAAAGATTAAAACTTATTTTAATGAGCAAATTCCAGTTTTACAGTGCTTTGAATAATCAACTAATTATCCTAAAGTGCGCCCGTACAAGTATTGTTTTGGGGTTTCTTTTGCTTATCTAATCCCATAATTTTAACGAATAATTAATGTGTACACGGAAAGAATTCTTAGATCAGATCATAATAAGCTACAAATCACGAAAAATGAATCCAGTTTTGGACCTTGGATTGGAAATTACTAAATTAAGACTTTTTGTTTGCGATATTAAAAAATGAGCGAAATGAAGATATTGACACGCAAAAATTATATTTCAACACTTTTGAGTATCAATAATTCGATCCAGGAAAAAAAATATTGCCATTAGCGAATCCCATTTGATATCAATTTGTATCAATTTGGATATAGTGTTTGATGGCTAACCTGGAATAGTGGGTTCGATCCCTACTCTAGGTAGCATTTTTATTTTATTTATTTTTATTACGGGCATACACATTGAATTATTATTATTATTTCGTAGTCAAAATAAAAAAACAAAATGAAAATTTCCGAATCTGCGAATTGTGGTCGAAATGTTGATTTGCGTGTATTTTTATTTTGTTATTTTTGTCCACACACGGGTGTTGTGTTTGCAGCCGCTTCCTTTTTATTCTGAAATGTGTATACAATTTTACATATTTGGAAAAGAATTTTATTTTACTTACTTGGGATTCGATCATGGTACCTTCCGCATATCAATCCAACACGCTACCACCTAGGCCATCGCACGATATAAAGGGATTATGTTGAAACTTAATCACTTCAAAAACTTATTTACTTGTTGGTTAGTTCAAATCACCATATAAATATTTAAATTATTTCCCTGAAGTTTTTTTTTTTTTTTTTTTAATTAAGCGCGCACTTAAGGGGTTCTTACTACCCTTTAAATGTTTAAACACAGTGCGAGCGTTAGGAAAATAGGAAAGGATTTAAGAGGAGATGCCGGTGCACATTGGTTTTGAACCTTTGAATATCAAAATGGTAGGGAAAAATAGTGCCGGGTAAAGCATTCCACATTCTTGTAGTACGACTAAAGAAAGAATCTCTATACTTAACAGTACGTCCGAAGTTGGGCTCAAGGGTATACTGATGTGCATTCCTAGAAATACGAGTATTACGGTTGAATTGTTTTAGGGGAGGAATGCAACTGGCTATTTCGCTAGAGCACTGGTTATGAAAATAACGGTAAAATAACGAAAGACATGAAACATTGCGTCGGTGTTCGAGAGGTGCAAATGCTTCCGTTATATTTCTATCACCTATCATTTTCATAGCTCTTCTTTGAATTCTATCCAATAGACTCAAGTGAGTTATTGGAGCACCTGCCCAAACATGAGAATCGTACTCGAGTTTTGGACGAATAAAGGCTTTATAGATAACAGCCAGATCAGAAGGGGTAAACAATTTCTTGCATCGCTAAAGAAAACCTAAACATTTAGCAGCATTTTTGGCAACATCAAATATGTGATCGTTCCACAGAAGGTGGTCTGTGATACGCATACTCAGGACTGGAAGCTTTTCGGTTTCCTCAATGCACGAACCACTCATGGATAGTGGCATGAGGGGTGGGTTTAATTTTGACGACACTAGACAGCGTTGAGTTTTTGAAGCATTTAATTCTACGCGATTTTTGATTCCCCATTGGACAATGCTGTCGAGATCAGAATTTAATGAGCTTATCGTACGCTGCCGTTCAAGTTCCACATCCGAAGGACATGGATGAGAATCTGCAAAACAAGATCAATAAGTTGTAAAATTAAATTACTCCCCTGAAGTAGTAGATTGCGATTCAAAAATCTGTAATTTACTTTCAAGTCAACAAGCTCGAATTATAACTTTTGATAATAAATATCGAATTATAAAATTTAGCTTTTTACGATGATTTGAGTAGTAAATTACAAAATGTTCAGTTATTTTTGAATAAAAGCGCCTTGATTTACAAAAAAAAGAGTTTCGTAAATTACAACCTAAAATTTTGCAATTGGTGATTTTTCAATTCTTTCCGTGTAGGTCGATGTTTCCAGTTGAGTCAAGATAAATATTTTTATAATTATTATTTTAGACTAATTAAATATAAAAAATATAACGTCATTACACTATAACTATTGGATACCTGAGTTATGGTTACTTTTATTATAGAAACACTTATTTTATCGAATAAGTAATTTTTAATGTCACCTTTAGTTAGATACTGTATGAGTGAAATCTGTAGATTTAAAAATGTATACACAAATACATGTAATTCAAATTAAGTTCTCTCAGCTCCTATCGTGACCATAAAATAAAAATAAGTATTATAGCTATCAGTTATAAGTTAATTTATTATTTTGCATTGAAAGAAAAAAATCAATTGACAAAATTCAGTTTAAACCATTTGTGCAATCATACCAAACTGCGTACCTCACTTGTTTCTCAAAATATTAATTTTTTTTTTATTTTTTTTTTCCGGAAAAGTAAATATTTGTTCCTTTTATCATTTTCAATTATATTAACTCGAGAGCATGGCACGCGGGCATCGTCTCTTACAAAACTTATTTTTCAGTCTGTGATTATATCTTAAGTTGGCATCAAGTATAGAATATAGACTAGCACAATATTAAACGTGGAACTCATAAAAATAAAATTCGGGATAAGTCTAAAGATCGGCATTTGAAAATGGACGAAAATAGGAAATTCGAATATAAAGGTGGTTATTTAAGGATTTTATTATTGTGTTAATTGACAAACGACTAATAAAGAATAACTATAAAACGAAAGGCTTTTAAAAAAAATGATACATAATACTTTTGAAACAATAATTGTCATTTTGATTAGTGTTTATTCTTAAGATTTATATTAAAGAATTCAATGAGTGAGAATGGGTACTTACTTGGTATAACTGACATACAAATATAGTCTTTCTTAGACTATAAACTGTTATATGCATGAATTACAAACCCTAAAACTGAATCAAGAGATTTTGAACTTTTCGCATGAAATCTACAAAACCTACAGATCAAATATCAATTTTTTTAATAAAGGTAACCCTGTTGTGTTTTGATCGCAAATAAGCGCATTTGAGAAGAGCTTACATGTCGGGGTTTGTTTGCCTAAATGCAACCTTTCCTCCAAGGTATCACTATCACTATCACTCATTCAGTGAGCGCTTACATATAAACATCCTTCTCTAGACGTTTCTTTTAAATATTTATTAAGAAAATATAAATGGACAAAGAAAAAACTAAAGATAATAATTAAATCCCACTGTTTTGCGATTTTATTATATTCCAATAAAATCTTTTTTATTTAATTTTTTTTATATTTTTAGAAAAGGCATTTGGAGTAAGACATTTTCAATGCGCTCTTATCTTTTTTGGACTAGCTGTTTCGTATGCACTTCGTGTAAATATGTCAGTTGCTATTGTAGCAATGACAGATAAATCTGCTGCTTCTGAATACGGAGTAAGTAAATACCTATACGTTACATCTTAGGAATAAGACGAAGATTAACTTATCTTGATGTTTATTTTCGGTGGTGACTCTTTAAGTACTTAATTTATTTCATATAGCTCATGCTGGATGAGCTAAATCATTTTACGTATGTTTTTTATAACAAGACAGATGTTTTATTTTTTATTTTTGATTATTTATTGAACTGCTTACGGATTATATGGTTTGAAAGCAATTTTTTCGACTACTGCAATTTTTTGTAGCAATATACATGAATAAGCGGAGATATAGCAACAGATTTACTTGTCTCATTTCAGCGAGGATTAAGCTTAGTCGTAGAAAATTTTATTGCTATAAGCCATTTATTTTTGATAGCTAATCTATCAAATATAAAACGCCAGTCTTATACTCCTGTTTATTCGACGAGATCAGGTGCCTCATTACATTAAACAAAAACGATCGAACGATATCGTTTTGGAGATAGCTGTCTTTATTTTTCTCTACTGAAGTCATAGAGATAGCAATATTGAAAACGATATCGTCCTATCGTTTACGTTTTACGTGATGAGACCCCAGCTTTATTTGAAACAATATAGACATAATCGACCGAATTAGAATGTTAAGCTGTTGCTTTTTTTTATATTTGATAAACATAAATAATTATTTCTGTGAACAAAGTTTCATTCTCGTGTGACAGTTATAAATTTGTTAATAGCACATGGTCTTACACTACTCTAAAGTCTAATCTCTACAGAGAATTAACGACCGATTTACTTGATTTACCTCATTTCATGGAAGGATGAAGCTTTGGTTACATAAAATATTATCATGGTGTATACAATGTAGGTATGTGCTGGTGTGTGTGTAGTAGCCCGTAGCGTAATGGTTATTGCGTTCAACTGTTACGCTGGAGGCCTGGGTTCGCTTCCCAGCCTCGTCCACCTAAAAACTAAAAAGTTTTTTTTTCAGGGCTACTGCCTGCCTCTTGCGAGGAATTGACAAAACCTCCAAGAGTATCACTTGTCACGAATAAGTGCTTCTCGTCTAGCCGTTTGGATTCGGCATAAAATTGTTGGTCCCTTTCACTCCTGTCGACAGGCGCACACAGGAATGGTTGCGAGTTGTTAGTCACTAGGCCCTGGTTCTTCACGAGCCGTTGTGCCACCCAATTTACTACTGTGCTGCTGCTGCCGGATTGAGTAATTCACTAACTTAGTCCAATTCTTAACATTTTTTGGGAAAATATATGAGTTAAAAGCTCCCAAAGTTAAAATTATTCTATCGTCTTTCTTCCCGGATATTTGTTTTTTTTTTTTTTTTATATTCCACGCGCGCAAAAGGGGTTATGGCTACCCTTAAAATGTTTTTAACACAGCACGAGCGATTAGGTTAGTAAGAGAAGAGTTAGAAGGAGATACCGATGCACATTGGTTTTGAATGTTTGCACATCGAAATGAGAGGGGAAAGTCGAGTCGGGTAAGGCATTCCACATTCGTGTGGTGCGACTGAAGAAAGAATCTCTGTACATTACAGTACGTCCGAAGTTGGGCTCGAGGGTGAACTGATGGGCATTCCTAGTAGCGCGAGTATTATGGTTGAATTTTTTAAGGGGAGGAATGCAACTGGCTATTTCACTAGAACACTGATTATAATAATAGCGATAAAATAGAGAAAGACACGAAACATTACGGCGGTGTTCGAGAGATGTAATTGTTTCTGTTATAGATCTTCCGCCTATCATTTTTAGAGCCCTCTTTTGAATTCTGTCCAACAAACTCAAGTGAGTTTTTGGAGCTCCCGCCCAAACATGAGAATTTTACTCAAGTTTAGGACGAATAAAGGCTTTGTTGATCACAGCCAGATCAGAAGGGGAGAAAAACTTCTTGCACCTACGGAACAAACCTAAACACTTGGCAGCGTTTTTAGCGACATCAAATATGTGGTCATTCCACAAAAGGTGGTCTGTGACACACATACCGAGAACTGAGAACTGTTCGGTTTCCTCGATGCAAGTGCCGTCCCTGGATAGCGGCATTGGGGGTGGGTTTCGCTTTAACGACAGGAGACAGCATTGAGTTTTAGAAGCATTAAATTCTAAGCGGTTTTTGATTCCCCATTGGACAATGCTGTCGAGATCAGAATTTAATGAGCTTATCATACGCTGCCGTTCAAGGTCCACATCCGAAGGACATGGACGAGAATCTGCAAACGAATATGAGAAGCTGAGGGTACTATCGTCAGCAAAACAGTTCAATCGATTAGAAGTTTCAGACAAAAGATCATTTATAAAAATAAGGAAGAGAGTCGGAGATAAAACGGAGCCCTGGGGCACACCAGCATTTATTTTGTGGATTTCAGACTTGAAACCGTCCAATACGACTTGTATTGAACGGTCCTAAAGGTAATTTCTAATCCAACGAAGAAGGAATTCATCGAAACCAAATGCGTGCATTTTCGATAAGAGATCTTGATGCCAAACTCTATCAAACGCTTTTGAAATATCTAGTGCAATAATCTTACTTTCTCCAAAACGATGTGAAGATTTGTTCCACTGTTCGGTGAGATATACCATCAGATCACCAGTGGACCTATTGCTACGAAAGCCGTACAGCCGGTCATTAAGAAGCTTTCGTTCCTCGAGATATTTCTTGAGCTGGAAATTAATCAGCGTTTCCATGACATTGGAAAGAAGGGACGTAAGTGCAATTGGTCGATGGTTAGAGGGTGAAGAAGATACGCCTTTTTTAGGGACAGGCTGGACAAATGCTGTTTTCCATCCACTCGGAAAGAGACCAGTAGAGTAGGACAGATGGAAAAGCTTACGCAGTGGTTTTGCCAGCGTTGAAGAACACCTCTTCAGAACAATGGGAGGGATACTATCCGGGCCAGCGGATTTGTGTATATCGAGATCTTTTAGAACTCTAGCAACTGCACGAGTGCCAAAGAAGATTTGTCTCATAAAATCATTTACGCTCTCAAGTACAGGAGGAGTCATAACACTTTCTGGCAGCGTCGAAAACTGTGCTGCAAGCAAATTGGCTTTATATTGCGAGCTGACAAAAGGAGTATCATTGAAGACGAGCGTTGGAACCGAGGACGAGGTGGTTTTTCGTATGTTTTTTACAAATGACCAACAATTTTTACTACCTTTGGGACATTGTAGTATTTTTTGCAGTAGTTTTTGATCATATAAAAATTTAGTTCTTCGAATATGAACGTTACAGGTCTTTCTAGCTTGTTGAAACCTTTTCCAGTTTTCCTCAGTAGGGTTGGCTTTATAACATCGGAAGCTTACTTATCTTACCCTAATAACCTCTTTACAGCTCGAATCAAACCATGAGTTTTCTTTGGGTTTGATAGATTTCACCCTATTCTGGATAAAATTTCTCATTCCACAAAGAACCAAGTGTCTAATCATATCCGCACTGTCGTCTACGTCACTATCGAGGAAGCATATTGACCAGTTAAAGCTCTTGAAGAAATTATTGAGACCGTCCCAGTTGGTTTTCTCGTATTGCCAAACGGTTCTCTTTGGAATTTTTTCTTTAACTGTGATTTGGTGGCACGAGAAATTTGCAGATATGACACAATGGTCTGATGTGCCTAGAGGTGATAATACACTAATAGTGTATTTATTAGGGTCAGAGGTAAGGAACAAGTCTAGGGTATTGGCGGTTTGACCTGCAACGTCAGGAATCCGAGTAGGCTCGTCAACAAACTGAGTCAGGTGGTTTAACTCACCAAAAATCTCGACATACCTTCCTTCGGGTGTTGTCTGACCGGAATAGCGTAGCCACGAAGAATTGTCTACATTGAAATCGCCCGTAACAACGATTTCACTGTGCGGATAGTGGGAAACAATTCTCTGAATTGAGTCAGACAGCGCATCGAATTCGTCAGAAGTCGAATTATCATCCAAACTTGGGCTACGATAAATGAAACATGTATGTATGATGTGCTTATTGACGGTGAATTTTATCCACATGAAGTTAAAGTTTGTATTTAAACAAGGGCCATATTGTGGTTGAAGCTGATAAGCCACATCATTACGTACATATATTGCGAGACCATGGTGTAAGAAAATTAAAGGCACTAAGCTATAACCATGTAGGCTGAATTCGGAGAAATCAGAATTTTCACCTACCTGTGTTTCACTAAGTGCCAATACTGCTGGCCTGTTTTTTACAGAATGCACGTACACAGCACAGAAATTCTTTCTCAGTCCCCGAATGTTGCTGATATCGACCCTAAATTCACCTACCATTACGAAAAACAAACATAAAAAACCAAATCAGACAGTTATCTATGTTAATATTGAGTTTGGGCCCCAATAAAACTTCACAATACAAAACTATCAGTGTAATGCCCTAATAGTATGTATTGATCCGCCCCTGGAAACCCAAAACAAATTTGTCTGATTTACTTCGACCCAATCAATTACATACATTATAAAAGATGAGCCACACATTGCATGTAATGACTAAGCCGAAAGCAATGTGAATGATGAGGGAAGGAGAGATACGGAAAATTTACCGCTTGCAGATTTTAATTTTGTGCAGCAGCATCAGCTTCATGCGCATAGTGCACTTTTGTTGTTGGTTTTGTACACAAGCACAAGCACTGGCACTGACACTTTTCTGAAAAACTGAAATTTTTCTATTGATTTTATTATTAGGCTATTGATTTTTTTTTCCGTACGGTCGATTAGCGGGGATTTATTAATTATTATTCTGATTTAGCACTTTGAAAAAGGTGGTATGTACATATATGGAAACAGGTTGGTTGGTTTATTAATTTTTTTTAAATTTGTTTGTTGGGGTATTGGGCGCGGTAAATATTTCAACTTCCGACACGTCTGTTCGCGGTGGGATGCAATCGGTGCTATTGAATAAAGAAAACAAAATTCAGGAAATTTTGCGATTATATTAAAAAGCAGGGGAAAGGGATATTCCTCGGGAATTGTTGTTTAGAATTCGGACGCCTTCCACCAACTTGGGGGTAGACAGTAACATATGGACTAGGGCTCATGATACACGAATACCATGCTTACTAGCAGGTACCCATGTTTTCCGGGTAAGACGGGTACCCAAACTCATATGGGTACTTGGGATCCGAAAACCATGCAGGTACTTGGGTACGCAGGTACCCGATACTTTCTGAGTGCACAACAAATTATACAGGTGCCCGGCATCTTTCGAGTTATGGGTTATTTCATTATAATCAAATGTTAAACCCCTAACTTTGAATATTTAATTGTTAAACCAAATAAATACAATAAGTTTCGCACAGGGGGGTTTGGGTACCCGTTTCTGTTACCCGGGCACCGGGTTAGTAACCGCAAAATCCGACCAGCCGTGTTTTACCCGAATAAAAGGGTACCCGGTTTTGCCAGGTACTACAGTTTTATTTAAAAAGAGCAGATACTTCGATTTAGGGAGTTTTAAACACCAACCGGACTTACATATCCTATCATTCCAATAGCTTTTTTTTTCAGTTTAACGTTATACTCATTTTACTATTTAATTCTTTTTCAGGTCTACTTATGGGAAGAGAAAACAAAGTCCATCGTTTTAAGTAGCTTTTTCTGGGGCTATGTAGTCACCCAAATCCCATCAGGGCAACTAGCTCAAAAGTACGGTGGCCAAAAGACCTTGTTCTGGGGAATCTCCATCTGTTCCTTGCTCGCTGTTCTAACACCAATTTGCGCCAAAATAGGTGGCTGGCAACTAGTATGTGCTCTGCGTTTACTCCAAGGGCTTTGCCAAGGATCGGTTTTCCCATCGACACATAACCTTATCTCCAAATGGGCGCCAATCAAGGAACGCGGAAAGCTGGGAACCGTATGTTATTCTGGATCCCAGCTCGGTACTGCACTTATGCTCTGTGTAAGTGGTGAAATTACATCCTCCTTTATGGGATGGCCTGGGATATTCTATACATCTGGTGGTATTGGTTGTGTTTGGGGATTGCTGTGGTATTTCTTATCAGCAAATTCGCCTGCAGAAAGCCGTTTTATTTCGGAGGAAGAGAAGATGTTCATTGAGATGTTGCCCGTTCCAAGTGCTGAGACACCCATCAAAGACGCTAACGAAGAACCGAAACGAAAGTTGGCAACTCCTTGGTTACACATTTTGATGTCAGTGCCATTCTACAGTTGTTTGCTGGCACATGCCGCCAACACTTGGGGTTATTACACTCTCCTCACTCAAATACCCACCTATTTGAAAAGCGTCCTGGAAATGGACATTAAAAAGAATGCCTTACTTTCATCACTGCCGTATTGGGTGATGCTTGTGCTCAGTTATTTCTTTATGTTTCTTTCGGAAGTTTTTAGAAAGACCCAATGTATGAGATTGTCGATAAATCGTAAATTATTCAACACTATTGGACAGTGGGTTCCGATGCTTGGACTCATTGCCTTGGGATATATGGACAAGGACAATGAAACGCTTGTTATTGTCTTATTGATGATCATTGTTGGATCCAATGCAGCTATCTACTTGGGTTTCCAATTGAATCATATAGATTTGTCTCCAAATTTTGCCGGTACCTTGATGGGAATGACGAATTGTGCTTCGAATCTGATGAGTATTATGGCACCACTGGCCGTTGGATTTTTAGTTACCGATGAGGTTTTATTATAATTATTATTTCACTTAGAATAAAAATCGAATATATTTTTTTTATTTTCAGAAAAATCCAGAACAGTGGAGGATGGTCTTTTTCATTACGGCGAGCTTCTTCTTTGCTGGAAATTGGTTTTTCATTACTTTAGGTAAAGTCGAAACACAATACTGGAATGATCCTTTGCCACAGCCAGTTATAGTTAAAAGCGAAATTAACAAAAGTCAAAACTCAGTTTATGTGGATACAGTTCACTAAAACATTCGAACTGATTGAAAAAATAAAAAAAAAAACTGGTGCTCTAGTCACATGTTAGTTTAAAGTTAGAGTTATAAAATAAATATAGTAAATTTTAAATATATAAATAATAGAAACTGAATAACTTCTTATTCTCATACAAATATAGCTTTATTTAAAAACTAACGTTTTCGAGAATATCTTCTCATCTTCAGGTTTTTTAAGCAAATTGAAAAAGATGAGAAGGTATTCTCGAAAACGTTGTTGGTTTTAAATAAAGCTATATTTGTATGAGAATTAGAAGTTATACAGTTTCTATTATTTATCTAAAAGAACTCATACAGTACCAAAAAAAGTGATTTATTACTATATTTAATTTAAATTTTAAATAGTAATAACAATAGTTAATTCAAAATTTGTATATGTATTTAAATGTAAGAAGTAAAATGTATAATATAGCCTTTATAATGGTAGAATTATATGAGACAATCAGGCAAATTTAACATTTAGTTTCCGGTAGTAGCCCGTAGCGTAATGGTTAGTGCGATGGACTGTCACGCTGTCCACCTTAAAACTAAAATGATTTTTTCAGGGCTGCTGCCTCTTGCGAGGAATTGACAAATCCTCCAGGAGTATCACTTGTCATGAATAAGTGCTTCTCGTCTAGCCGTTCGGATTCGGCATAAAATTGTAGGTCCCGGCCATTCCTGTCGAAACACGCACACAGGAATGGTTGCGAGTTGTTAGTCACTGGAGCCTAGTTTTTCACGAGCCGTTGCGCCACCCAATTTATTTATTTATAATCAATTTTACATTTCAAAATATTAGAAAATAAAGGAAAAAAAAAACTGCTTTACAGTAACAACAACATGAAGCTTATTATAATCCACCGGTTGCTAAAATAATAATTTAGCCGGATTATTTTTATTTTTCGCTATTTTGAAAAGTAAAACCGTTAGAACCGTCTGGTTTTCAGTAATTGACTTAGAATTAATAAAAGTGTTTTTTTTTTTATATTTCTTACACACACCCCTATTGCGATTGTCAATCATACATTGATAGTTGATAAATACTTAAATTTGTTATTAAACAATCCAACCGCTAAAAGTTTTGGTCATTGAGAATGATTCAGACCGTCGTTAATTACAAGAAAATTGGCAAAAATCGATGAATTGTTGATTATATTTGGCATAAATTGCCTTCTAAAATGCAAAATTTCAGTATTCATCAACTATCAATCAGAAATTGATAATCGCAATAGGGGTGATAAATACAAGATTACTTTTGTAGAGGTAAGGTAGAGGCTGAGGTAACCCTACCGTACTGCGTATAGAAGAATAATCGAATCAGACGACGTATTTACTTTTAAACTACTATCTTTGTGTTTCTTTTTAGCTGATTTCAGAGGCGGACGTGCTCCACCGAACTGTCATCAGTTAGAAGATTGACTGAATAGTGACTTTATTTAAATTTGTGCTAGCTATTTATACACATCTACTGTTATACATGGGCGAAACACAATTATTTCTGGAGTTGTGGTCACTTGTACTTTTTTATTGAATTATATTCATTCACTCCCCATAAAACAGAAGTAATTTCAATATTTTAATATTTAAATTACTTCATCTTCTTGTTATAAAAAACCTGATCACGTGTAATTATTTTATTGGCGAACGAATTTAAACAGTATCTCCTTGCTGTGATTTTTATTAGAGTCGGTAAACATCGACCAAAATGTGTGTCTTGTAAGGGTATAACAGAATGACTGAAGAGCACACTGGCGAAACACAATTATTTCTGGAGTTGAGGTCACCTATACTTTTAAACTGAATCACATTCGATAAAGCTTTTTCTTGTTTGCAATATAGAGCTTAGAAGAAGAAATAGAGGAACTGCCCTTGTTGGAAATAAGTTAAGCAGTTTTTAAAATGGTGTGAGGTCTCACAAACACAAATGCATTACAGCAAGGACGGAGTGCTCTTTGAAGGCAACTCACTAGGTCGCCATCAGAATAGTCATTTTTGTTATTTTCCGAAGTTGTTTTAGTGGAATGTTCTAAAAAAAAAAGAAAGAGTACGTGCGTGAAGCAATTTGTCAATCTGAAATGTCAAATCGCTAGTGTGATTTTAAAAAAGGACAATAAAAAAGTGTTACAAGTGTCAAAACTTTGAAAAGACAAACCTTTTCAAGTAAATAAAATAGACATTTTAGTTATTTAGAAATCAACAAAAAAAAACAGTAAGTGTGGTAAGATCATTTCCTCTCACAAGTGAAGGCTTAACTACATAGGCCTACTTTTGTACAAAAGTACAAAAGTGAGAAATAAATATCTATTCTGAAGACACCTGCTTGCAAAAAAACAATGGAAAATTGTGCATATTGGTTTAATTTATGTATAAGAACAATTTTCGTATGTTTTTTTTGCAAGTATGTTTCTTTAGCGAGCATTTTAATTTCTCACTTTTGTACTAAAGTAGGTCTATGTAGTTAGGGCTTGAGTTTTATTATATTTTTCTCAAAGCAAGTGCTGTTAACTGTTTGTATTTATGTTGATTAAATAACTATCGAAGAACATATTATTTATAATGGATTAAACTTTAAACATGAACCATAAACCAAATATGAACTGATAGACACCTTACTGAACAGACAAATTAACTTTGAAACATGAACTAATAAGTTGGTGACGGAACAAATAGATATTTTATTAATAACTTAAAACGTAAAAAATCGATTGAATAACAAAAAATAATTGTCTCATAAGAAGGGCGCTTAACAGATGGTTGCGCCTTTCAACCTCCAATATAATCTCATGCACCCCTGTTAACAAGAATTTCAGTTTGACATTTCTGGTTCTTAAATTTTAACGAAAAAATTATGTGCACATTTTCAACTAAATTATAACATTCTTGACGTAATTTAAAGTGTAACCCATTCTAAATATATTGTTTAATAGTTCACCAATCTAAAGACAAAAACTTTACAGCACTTTTTTTGAGAAAAATATAATAAAATTCACCTGTGAAAGGAAAAGCTTTTATCCACATTGTTTTGTTGATTTCCACACCCCTGAACAATGCAATTCATGTTTTTTTTTAATTTATAAGAAGATCACCACAATGTCTAATTAATGCACTTTAAATTATTTGTTTTTTCAAAGTTATTGTTATATTAATTTGGGTTTTAACTTGTACCAATTTTTTTTTTCTTTGTTTTTTCTAATCACACGCTAACGATTTGACACTTCTGGTTCTCAAAAATTGCTTCACTCACGTACACTGTATATGTGACAAATACCTCTTCCTCTATTTCTTCTTCTAAGATATAGAGCTTTTACATTTGACATTTTGAAATGGCATTGCCAGATAGTTAAATTAAAGTAATTCATTAAATAGTATTGCCAGATGGGCTTAATATTTTATGTTTGTTGCTACACTTTTGCATAAAAATAAATGGCGCTAGGCAATACGCCCAAGAAAAAGACGACTAAATCAAAGAAAAACTCTGAAAAAAGTGTTAGTTTTCGGTTTTTTTTTCACCGTTCACCGGTTCTACTTAGCTGATTTATTTTAATAGGAAATAAAAGAATTTGTTTTATAGGGCTCGTTTCACACACATTCGGTTTCATTCTCTATTCGGTTTGTATTCGGCTGTGCCTGATATGTGTGAAACGATAAAACGGCAAAAATAAAAACCTAATAGAAACCGTATAGCACCGAAAGATCCCTCGACAAGAACAGGATTCGTTTGGTTCCAAAACGGCACGTATTCGGGTCTAGGGCACACAAAGTAAACGAAGCGTTCACACATATTCGGTTCGTTTTCGGTTTTTCTGACACATTTTTTAATACATTTAATTTAATTTTAATTATTAGTGAGTACAAACCGAATACGAACCGTTTGTGTGTGAAGAGGTCTTGACGGAAACCGAAATCGAACTGAATACAGACCGAACCGAATGAAACCGAATGTGTGTGAAACGAGCCTAAATAAAAACATTCATATGTAATTTCAAAAGAAAATTTGTAAATTTTTTAAAAATTAAGAAATATTTTTTTTTTGTAAATTTTTTCAAACGTAATTTATTAAACTTCTAAGAATCTTCTGAAAAAAATAATTTGAATCGGTTTATTATCGCTCATATTAAAAAAACAGACGCATTTGTCTTACAACATTTTTGGAACCATTTTTAAGTAAACAATTTTATTGAAGGTATCGTTTTTTTGGTTCTAGGAACAAGATTTTATCAATTAACTGGAAATTGCTGAAAAAATCACTTTATACCAAAATTAAGATAAACTCCTTAACGAAATGTTGAGTTCTCCAAAACGAAAAAAAAAAACAAATCAAGCAAATCAAAGCCAAAAACAAATGGCCTTACCAGAGTCCAAAGTTACCATTAATAACAAAAATTAAAATAATGAAAAATTCCTTTGTGGATTTGAAAAATTTGTATGGCAGTTACCAGTTTTAGGTAGGAAAATTCAAAAAATAAAAAAAATTTGATTTTTTTTTAATTTAAAAAAATTTTTTTTTAATTTTCAAAAAACAAAATTTTTAATTTTCAAAAAAAAATTTTAAAATTTGGTTCACAGTAATGTTTATATTTTTTAGAAGATTTACCATACAAAAATGAAAACTTTCAACTTTACTTATCAAAAACCAAAAAAATGGTTGTACTGGAAGTACCCAAAATATTCAATTTATGAAAATAAAAAAAATTATGAAAAACTAGCATTTCCTTACTTAATTTATTTGAATTTTTTTTAACAAAATCTTTGGACCCGTTTTTGAGAAAAATATTAGTTTCCTTTTTGGCGAAAAAAAAATTCATATTTTTATCCTATTGTTATTTTTGGTCCTAAAAAAAAAAAACTAAAAAAAACATCTGGGCATATTAGTCAAAATACAGACAGGCAGACAGAATTGCGGGACTCACTTTTTAAGCATTCTATATAATCGTTATTAAAGGGAAAATTAGTATCTCGAGTCCGACTTTTTTTACGAATCCTTAACTTACCATATAAGGGTTTTCCAATAGGGACGGTTTGACTTTGACAGCTCGTGGCGGCCATATTGTTTCTTTTACTTTTTGTGAAAATATCGTCTTTTAATCAGTTTTTAAAGACAAATCATCGTGGTAAGTAACACCGTCGAGCAACACGTGCAAATGATAAAACTTTATTATCAAAATGGGTTGGAAGTTGATCCCAATTTCGGTCGAAAAATTATCTTTAGCGATGAGGCCCATATTTGGATAAATTGGTACGTGAATAAGCAAAATTGTTGGATTTGGGACGACACCAACCCACGCGAGATTAACAAGGTGTCAATGCATCCAAATAAAGTTACTGTTTGGTGTGGATTTGATATGGACACCGAAGACATTATGGTTTCAACAGGATGGCGGTACGTGCCACAGAGCTCAAGACACAATCGATATTCTGCACGAGCGGTTTCATGGCATGGTTATCTCGCGCCGAGGCGACGTGAATTGGCCACCAAGATTGTGTGATTTGACCTTTTTGGACTTCTTCTTGTGGGGCTTTCTTAAATCGCAGGTCTATCCGAATAAGCCGCAAACAACCGCGGCCCTCAAACACAACATAATCGAAGCCATCGGTCAAATTCAGCCTGATTTATGGGCCAAATTTATCGAAAACTGGACCTTTCAAATCCGCGCAACCACGCAGCGAAGCCGCGGCGGCAATTTGAACGATGTTATATTTCACACACAATGTCATTGATAGGGCTTTCAAATTAAGATAAAACCTTATTGATGTCTCATATAGAACTTGTTTTATTCAGTTTTAAAACTGAACCGCCCTTAATGGAAAACCCTATACCTATATCGCAAGTTTTAATAAAGTGGATGCAATTATCTTTTCAACGTATTCGTATTGAGAAGGTTGACCAGCTTCCGCATAAATTGTTGCCTATTCTCTTTTGACTAGAGATTGTAAAGTACTTCGATTGATTGTACTTTTTCAGTAATCCTAATTTCGCTTTAAAGAAAATATCGTAAAATGAAAAAAAAAAAAAAATCAATGTCATTCTCATTATAGCTAAGCGGGTTCTTCCGCACATCACTCTTCTTAAAATGTGCCAAATCCCAAATGAATTTATAATTTAAATACCCACGCATTTTATACACACATAAATAGCTTATCTTTCTTGTCAATTTAAACAAAAATACCTATTATATTTCAAATCAAATGATAATAAACTAAATGTTTTCGAATTTCAAAAGACAAACTAGCTAGCTATGTAGCTATCTATCCCCAAAAAATATGCATGCTTATTTTTACGTAGCTGTTTTGTGATGAGAAAACAACAAGTTAGGTACTACTGTTGCTCACAGAAGCGGGATACTTAAAATATACATATACCTATTCGTTACACGAGTAAGTACTCAGCACGATAAAATAGTGTAATATGAAGTTGGTCTGCAATACATAATTATTCTAGGCATGCATTTGGCCACTAAGTGTCAGCAGAAGCGTTTCGTTAATATTCTATACGTCTACTGTAGTTTTTTTGTATTTTATTTTAATTTGTTTTCTAGTTTAGTGCTTTGTTTTTTTTCTTTTATTTATTTTTCTTAAATACCCAAAGATACATAAACTTACATATCCTTCGAGGATACAAAAGGTAAGAAAACAACATTTCTTATGAAAAAAACTTCATCCTCTGATTTTGCGAAAGACACGTGCAACTCGCCATGTGAAGAGAACGAAAGGAGACAAACGACTCTGGTCATAAACAAACCGATCTGTTGTTGTATTTTCTCATTTCTGAATTCTGAACTTCAGTAAATTGGTTCTAAAAATAAATACGCACATTCATTACACCATGCTGAATAATATGCAGCATGCACCTATCATCGTACTAAAAATAAAACAAGACACAGATCACAGATCACAGTCCGTGCAGTAAGATACCTACTCAATAAATTGGGATTTTCAAATTGAAAAATCTTAAAGAGTGCAAAGGAATGCAACTGAGTTGTATGAATTTGTTCATTTTTATATATTGCATATTTTACAAGTCAGTTATAATATTATTTTAAAAGTGGTTAATCAACCAAAAAGTCAACACCATTTGTTTGAAAATTCTTCAAAAAAACAAAATAATAATTCCTACCCCCATGAAAAGTGGTGAAAATGTTACATTTACCATAAGAATGAATCTAAAGAGCCTATACAAATATCTCGTAAGCAAGGGTTTTTTTGACGTTGAAGAAATAAAAGGTAGATCAAATTTCTTTCGATTTTCGAAACAAAGATTCAAAGAACGACTTATGTAAAATAAAAAAGGATTTTGGTGAAACTTTAAACGCGATAACTGATTTCACTATTCACTTTGATTCATAAACAAGGCTTTTCTATTGAAAAAAGAAATCAAAAACTATCAGCAAATCATTCCAAGACTAACATTTTTTTTATTAATGAAACTACCTCAGTTATTCAGAGGTGTCTTAAAGGATGAGATCACTTAAGCACTCAGTTTTCCGAAATACCTACTCGTCTGATTTCATGGTATACAGCTGATAGTGAAGGTACAGTACCGTAAAATAACAAATTCATAAAATGGTTACTGGGGCGTATGCGTACTTTTTTTTTATTGCATTTTTAACACATGATGTTATTTTAATTTACGTATGCCAATATTAAAAATTTGCTTAAGCAGATTAGTCTTTTTAATTCGTTCCAATTAAATTGTACGACACTGTAACTTTTATATACCAGTTGACGGCGGCGTTAGGCAATAACGCCCAAGGCAAAAGCGCCCAAATCGATTTGGAAAAATGAGTCTGGGGTCGATCCACGCTAGTAACTTCCCATTGGTGCACTTGAAAATCATATATACAACATACCTACATTATGTTCATATTTACCTAAAATGTAAATATATGTATATTATATATTTTATAGTGTATAATAACTTTGGGTTTTTGGATAATCAGTATAGGTAGGTATGGATATAGAAATACAGGGCAAAATGTGACATTACCTATATTTTGTATTTTATTTATAATAGTAAAATGTTTATATTTTTTTTTTGTAAATAACTTACAAAATTCTAAGAATCTTACTTACAAAACTTTTTTTCCTTACTCTTCTCGGTATGGAGGTGTTAATTATTTAAGCCAATTACTTCAAAACAGACTATTGGCTCAAAAAAATACCAAAAACCAGCGGAGTGTACTTAAAAAAAAAAAACATAGTTTCAAAGAATATAAAAAGGCAAATTAAGTGTCATATGCTAAATTAAATATATTGTGTAGCGAGTTTGATCGTAAGAATTTTTCGAATTAAAACATTTTTGAAAAGTTTTTTTCTTGCAACATTTTGATTTTTAGCTTTTTAAAGGGTGGTTTTAAAAATCTCAAAATTACACAACATTTAGGTGGTATAGGTATATATTTTTGGTAGAAATTTGAAATCACTATCATTGTTTGTTTTTCAAAATATTTGAGTTGAACAAAATTTGTTAAGAATTTTTAATAGTTTTTGTTCCAGTTTTGTTTGCTCTAAAAATAACTGTTAATTGAATTTTTTTTTTTAAATTATCAGTTGTTGACTACGTCATTATATGTATTAAAAAAATAGACTGGGTTCGGAATCATTTTTTGTTCTTGAAATATTTGAGACGAAAATTATTTTTAACTGATTTTCTTAGTTTAAAAAAAAAGTGTCTGTTGATTTTTTTTTTTAATATTTACCCATTTGGTATTGTGTAATTATGTGTAAATTAAAATTAGTCGAAGTGAATATCTTATTCCGTTCTCGAGATATTCCAGATAAATGACATTTTACAGCTCTTTTTTAAATTGCTGGAGTAAAAAATCGGTTAATTGAATTTGTTAGAAAACCTTTTCAGCACGTTATGACAATATTATCTGTAAAATAAAATTCATCCGAGGTCGATATCTTTATGCGTTCTCGAGATTTGGTGGACGAAAAAAGTACCCCGAACGTACGTACATATACACATACAGCCATCTTGCTAAAAACGTGAATATATGTCAAAATTTTCAATTCGACAAATCGCACCAATTACAATAACTTCCAATGGGAAGTTAATAATTATCGCCTAACAACATTCTGAAGAAATTGTTGTTGTATTTTTGTTTCCAGTTTTTTCCGTTTTTTTTTGTCTATATTTATCTAGATGAAACAACGTCCAAAATTTTAAGTTGAAATAGACAAACTGGAAATAAGGCCCAAAAAATGGAAATATTGCAAAAAAAAAATTACAAAATAATGAAGTTACATTCAAATGCAAGGAAATATCGTACAAAAAGCCACTGAACACCTCTTAGGTTATGGTCAGTCGCCAGGCAGAGGCTATGTCGTCAGTTGGTGTACTTTTAGTTTATGTGTATACTCTGTTCAGTTTGTATTTTCAGTACAGGTCTTATGGGAGAGCTTTTTCAAACATGCAAAAGCTGGCTGGTGTTTGCATTGCACTCAACTTAAGAAATTGCCTGTGAAATAAAAAAACAGAGCCCCTGACTTCCATTGAAATTGTTTTTGTAATATTCCATAAACCCACGTACATGCCATCATGACCTTACTTCTCTTTAGTTGTGAGGGAGGAGACTGAAACAAGATACACACAATTTGCCTCTCGCTCGCTTAATGTGTTTATTAAAAACAACGCATTGATTCAGAGTTCCCATACGTCGGGGGATGGAACATGGAAATTCTAATACCTTTTTTCCTATGTAGCTTTTAGAATTATAGCTTTATAAAAGCTTTTGAGAGCATATATTTTATTTTTAAGGAAAAAAATGTTGTCATTTCGTGTTTTTCTGCTAACATCTTTTCGTCTTATTTTTTTTTTTCTTGGTTAAAATGCTGCTATACAATATTTGTTGGGTATTTTTTTAAGGAAGAATTACTATTTGAGAAAGTTTTTGATGAAGTTCGGTTCATTAATTAATTGCAATTTGAAATGCCAAATAGTTTTTTTTTCTTCATAAAACTTAAAATAAAAAGAATAAGGTTTCGTGTTTATTGTAATATTTTACCAAGGGTTCATAAACTAAAATTTATTTCGTTTCTAAAAATTCTAATAAGGAGCCAGTTATAGCTATCATTGAAAACCATCATTGAAAATATTAATTGCCAATTTTGAGAGTTTTTGAAGAAAAAATAAATGATTATTTTGATGCCAAAATAAAGCTAATTGATTTAATAATTATTTTTAGGTAAAACGAAATTCAATTTGGAACACCTTTTCTCATAAAATGACTTTTATTTTTTTCAATGATGAACTACCTTACCAATTATCATTGAAAAAATTAAATGTTACGTTATGGGGACGATATGGGTCAAAATGAATTTTTTTTTTTTTGAGGAGAAATAATAATATAATAATTAAAATATTTAATGATTAAACTTTCTAAGGGTCCTTAAAAGTCATACAAAATTAAGCATACACAACACAAACAAAGCAAACTTTAAAGAACAATAAACATTGTTTGGTTTTTATTTATATGAAAAACGCAACAGTATAGCAGTATACCTTTTTTTTACACCTTTTTTTTAAATTTAGTTATAAACTTAAATGAAGAGAATAGCAGCAGCAACTACTCGCCGGAGTGATAAAATGTTTTTTTTTTAAATTCAATTTATTTTTTCTGTGATTTATTTTTACCTACGTAAAAAGAGATCAGGCCTTACCTCCTGGTGGTGTGGAAAAAGATAGATTTATTTTTATTTGCATTTTATTTACATTAATTTTTTTTTTTTTTAGATTTAGTTTACGATCTACATTTTTTCTGTTTATGAAATCTAAATTAGCAGTTGGTAACCCTAATGACATTTGAATGAGAGAGAAGAGAGAAATATGCCAATTTATAATGCGTGATACGGCAACCATGGAAAATGCAAAAGCTTTACAAAAAAAATAGATAGCTTATTGAAATCCATAAAAGTAAGGGTGAGAGGCAAACACCCTAACTTCCCTGTACTGAAAATACAAACTGAATAGAGTATAGTAAAGAAAGAGTACCTTGGGTGCACCGCTTCGCGGGTTCAAGGATTTTAACTCCATTTTTGGGTCGTCTGTCCCGCTCACGCGACTCCATCGCTCCATTTAGGGTATGCTCAGTCGCCAGGCAGGCGACTATGCTGTCAGTTGGTGTCTTTTCAACTGAAAGACGGAGTCGCGTGAGCGGGACAGAGGACCCAAAAAGGGAGTTTACCTCCATAAACCGGCGAAGCGGTCATCTCAAGGTACTCTTGTTAAAGAAAACTATTGGCAATAAATGCCTTTGAAATTTTGTTTGGAAAAATCGGCCAAAATATTTCCATTTGTGTATTTATTTTTGGGCGATAATTCCAAATCGATTTGGGCGCTTTTGCGTTATTGCCTAACGCCACAGTTGACGTCACCTAAAACGAAGCACAGTGGATCGAAACTATGAAAAAGTGATCATGAGGCTGTAACTATTGATCTAATGAACGGATTTCAAAACAGTTTTCGCTATATAAAGTTAATGATCATTAGTTTCATTATCTGATCTTCCCTCATTCTATTTAACTGATGTCATTTTTAAAAAGTTCTTATTAAAGTCAGTTCTCATCGTAACCTCAAGTCTGTTTCATTACACTAGTTTCTGGGAAATTATATAATTTAATTTAGATGAAAAAAATTGTTCACTAATTTTTTTTGTCATTTTTTTGGGCAATCTGCTTTGCTTTATGTATTCAGTATTTTCATTCTTGATTTAAACTACCCAAGGCCATTTCTAACAAGGCAAACAACACCCACACAGATTGGCAAAAATACTTCTTAAAGGGTTTAAACTACTAAGATGGTGCTGTAGGGAACGGGGTCAGATCCAATTTTTTAAAAATATTTCTCATAATGAGTACAGCTTTCATTCTAGATCATTTAGAAAGCTTGCATTTGTAAGCATTTTTTTTAAAACAATTTCAAAGTTGAATTTTTATATTCAGAGTTTTAGTAGAATTATTCAAATACATTATTTTGATTTTTATTTTTTTAAACATATTTTTTTTTGTTGTGAAATATGGCTTCCTTTAAACCAAAACTCGTAGACAAAAATAACTTGTGGATTATGAAAGATGGGCCATTTATCTATGCAATCAAAAAAAAAATCCATACGATCCACTGTGCGACGCGACGTGGCGTATAACGACCTGTCGCTTTTAATGACCACTTTTTGGTTGATTTTCATAATTTGTTCATGAATTTATTGTCGGTTATAGCATCACCGATTCGTTGTCTATAACGGCTTTTTAGACGAATTTCAAACAAAAAACACTTCGCTTCCGTTGCTAAAAACGAGAATGATGAAAAATGCAAGAAAAAATTAGTTACTTCGAATTCCAAAGTGAAGTGAAGTGTTCAAATAAAAACTTTTTATTTTCCCATTATTTGCAAATAATTCTAGCTAGGTTGTTTTAGGTAGTTTGTTATAAGGTATGACTGTATTTAGAAAATCAATCATCCACATTGAACGAAACTATGTATAAAGAAAAATTATTTTTCGAATGACGATGAATGACGAGAGGGATCTAGTCCCAACCCCTCGTTAGATCGTTTGTTTTAATAACATAAGGCTATCCACCAAGTATAAACCATTCAAATATGTACCTTTGGAAGAGCTTTTTTTTTTTGTTTGTTATTTTCATCGACATACAAAAAATTTCCAACTATTTTCGAAAAATCTGAATTCCGGGGCCCATAATAAACTTTACCTAGAAGCTACCGATATTGCCAGTATGAACTCATCAAAAAATCAAGGTTAAATATATCATTAAAAATAGGTG
This sequence comes from Melangyna quadrimaculata, assembly GCA_949320155.1. Lineage (NCBI taxonomy): Eukaryota > Metazoa > Arthropoda > Insecta > Diptera > Syrphidae > Melangyna > Melangyna quadrimaculata. The sequence goes on along the minus strand of OX439485.1, from coordinate 3,984,958 downwards.
CTTTCAATTGTTATTTAAACTTATGTATCTAGCAAAAAACAACTGTATCAATTTGCTATTTATTTACATACAAAAAATCAAACAGCATTTCTCCATTAAGACGGATGATATTCTTTGTTGAATTTTCTCAAGGCCTCTAAGTAATTTTATTTTTTAAATTGTTTGGCTGCTTATTTTGCTGTTTTTTTAATATGCATAACTCACAAATGCACAATCAGTTAAGAATTAAAAAGACAGCTACGAATAAACGTTATGAAATTTAAGAAAAAACAGAAGATGTTTTAATGTATTCACTTAAGCAACCTTTTGATAGCAGATGTATCTCTTTGTTGACTTGCTGTAATAAGTGAAATCTTTGAACGTAATGTATTAAGTTATTTTTTTTTTTTTTGCAATTTAATAAATAATACAAAATTATACAGTATAAACAATAAAAAATATATAAATACTTTAAGGATAAGGGAAATAAAATAATTCACAATATATAATCAAAGAGCACGGTAGTGCCCAGCCAAGTTCTGGCACTACACCCTTTCTACCTGATCAAACTCAGGCGATTTTCGACCCCGCTCTAACTTCAGTGCCAATAAAGCCAGAAACTTCAAACTCACAGCATTTGATAAGCTCTCCAGGTTAAGTCAACTCACCAAATTTCAATTCTTTAGCATCAGTGGTTCCCAAGAAATAAGACTGCAAAAATTGCAAAAACCGTAACTGACTGACTGACTCACTCACTCACTCACTGACAAATCATCAAAATTATGGAGCACTACCGGACATCGTTGAATCTAGCAATTTCGCACAGCGGTAGGCCTTGTGATGTATACAAAAGAAAAAATTCGAAAATTTAAGATTTTCCATTCAGGGGGCGTGGTACCCACCTATTTTCATAGAATTGATATAAATTACTTAGAGCACTTCTGATTGTCGTAGACTGATAAAGTTCGGTACAGCGGTAGAGCTTAAAGTGGAGGCAGAGGGAAAATTTTAAAATTTGAGATTTTCCATTCAAGGGTCGTGGTAACCGCCCATTTTCATAGAATTGATATAAATTATTTGGAGTACTTCTGATTATCGTGGAATGATGAAATTTAGTACAGGAGTAAGGCTTCAAGTGCAGGCAAAGGAAAAGATTTAAAATTTGGATTTTTCATTCAGGGGGCGTGGTTTCCGCCCATTTTCATAGAATTGATATAAATTATTTGGAGCACTTCTGATTATCGTGGAATGATGAAATTTAGTACAGTGGTAAGGCTTAAGTGCAGAAAATTTTAAAATTTGATATTTTACATTCAGGGGCGTGGCAACCGCCTATTTGAATCAAATTGATATCAATTATAAGGAGCACTTCTGATTGTCGTAGAATGGTCAAGTTTGGTAGAACGGTAGGGCTAAACGTGCAAGCAAATGCAAAATTTTAAAATTTGAGATTTTACATTCAGAGGGCGTGGCATCCGCCCGTTTTCTCAGAATTGTTATTAATTATGTGGACCACTTCGGATTGTTGCAGAATAATAAAATTTGGTAGAATGGTAAATCATGTGGGCAATACAAAGGAGATATTGGAAAATTTTAAATTGTCCATTCAGGGGCGTGGCACCCGCCCATATTCTCAGAATTGATATCAACTATGTAGTGAACTTCTGATTGTCGTAGAGTGATGAAATTTGTTAGAACGATAGGACTTGACAAGCAAGCAAAGGGGAAATTAAAACTTTGAGCTTTTTACATTCAGTGGGTGTGGCAAACAGTTATCATTAAATAACAGATTTCTCTGATAATTTTGAGGTTCTTTCATACTACTCTACCTAAAATATTTGATATTTAACATAAATAAACTTCGAACTTGGCGTACTTTTAGATCTCACTACTTTTTACGGCTGACTTGTTTCGGAAAGGTTTTTGTATATAGAAAAACTTGGCTCCTTTTTTAACATTTATATTTTTTGTGATTGATTTTATTTTAAAGGTTTGAGGTAGATCCCTCTAGCGCATCTAAGGATTCCTATCAATTTTGTTTGGAATTGTTATTTGGATTTGTGAATATTCACAACACACACCTTAGCTTTAAATATGAACCACTCATTACATTATGTATCGATAGTATGTTGCCGGATGAATGAATTAATGGAACAGTTTTGAGGGATTTTGCTCTGGGACCTTGAGATCGCGTTTCCTCATCTCCGTCACAGAACCTGCATGTGGCACTACACACTTGGCCAAGTATATTACGGTGTCTTTTTAGTTTCCAGTGTCCAGTGAGGAGTCCCGTTATAATTCTTAGGTTGATTTTAATTAAGCTGATACAGCCTGTAAAGCGTTGGTGGTTATAATTCCCAAGTAATAGTTTAGCCTGTCTTAGCCTTGGGAGTTCTTTCCAAGTTTTGAATCTTATTGACCCCTCTTCTTTTTTTATTTTGTTTCTTATCACGTTTTCTCCTATTCCCCAATTAGGATCAGGTCCCGTTAAGGGAGTCGTTGCACCTTATTTTTTTAGGGAGTCTGCCTCTACGTTGCCCTGGACACCTACGTGGCCAGGTACCCAATGCAGTGTGATAGTGTTATTTTTGCCGAGTTCATTTAGCCTTCCTACACATTCCCATACCAGCTTAGAGCTGATGGAGCAGGAGCTCAGAGCTTTATGTGCGTCTTGGCTATCTGACATAATGGCATTGTTATTTTTATTGTAATTCCTTCGAGATTTTGACCTGCGAATGCGCATGTTCCAATCGCTTGTATTTCAGCTTGAAAAATGCTAGAGGGCTGTCCCATCTGTATAGAAAGTTTGGTTCTTGGTCCAAAAATTCCCGCACCAGTCCCTTCTGTCGTTCTCGATCCATCAGCGTACCACTTGATGGCATTTGTATTGAGAGTGTAGTTCAGTGTTTCGCATACCCAGTTTTTTTTTGCAACTTAGCTTCGTTAGAAAGTTTTTCACGAAGTTAAATTTTTTAATCATACCATCGCTTGGAAAGTCAATAAGGTTTGTTAATTAGGACTTCGGAATACAGTCTCTTTCCCTCAGACTGATGCATTTTCCAGTCCCCGTTCCCTCCTTGGCAAATCTCATAATGGCTCCATTTGCAGCACTTACAATAACCTCGTGTAGAGGGGATAGATGGAGGATAACATCCATAGCTGCTGTACGGCAAGTTCTCATTGCTCCAGTTATACATATACATGCGAGCCTTTGTAACTTTTCTACAGCTTTCCTTGTTGTTACTAATTCGGTTCATTTGTGCCAAGCAACCGCACCATAGGTAATGATAGGTCTTACTATCATAGTCTACATCCAACTGAGGATGTTAGGCTTGCATCACCAAGATTTTCCTGCCAGTCTCTTGCATATCATTAGAGCCTTTGAGGCTTTCCCGACGGTTATTTCTATATGCTTGTTCCAGAGGAGTTTACTATCTAGTGTAATTCCTAGGTATTTTACCTCCCTCTTCGTTTCAATTACTTTGCCAGCTAACCGGATAGGTTTCATGCGTGGTAGAAGTTTTTTCTTAGTAAATGGTACAATCGCAGTTTTTGTGGGGTTAATATTAAGTCCTGCAGATAGACACCATTTCCTTGTAATTGTAAGTTCTCTTTAAATTATATCACATAGAGTTTCTTCAAACTTCCCGAGGGCTGTTGCCGGATTGAAATAGGAAAATAACTCATATTTTAAAATTCTTTGGTGATTTTGATAACATTTCTAAGGCTAGGCGCATATTGAGACGCGTTCGGCGCGACTGACGCGACACAACACAGAACGAGTTTTTGTGATCAATATAAATCAATAGAACAACGCATATTGATAGAGCTACACGACATCACAGTACACATATCTAAGGTATTATCAGGCGCAGTTTTCCAAATTTCAAGATGGCTGCCCTTTGCGTAAGTACACAGTAAACAAAAACAAATTATTTGTGATTGTTTGAAATTCAATTTTTTTTACTATTGATCTTGACACGACATGACCCGACGCGCGATTTCCGAAAATCGCGTGACACAGTGATCGAAACACAGTTTTCCTTGCGAGACCGGTACCTGTTTGTTTATTTGGTGTCAAAAAAAAAAAAAACAAAAAATTGGGTACGTTCAGATGACAAAGGCGACTTGCAAATAAGGCATCTTTCTAGTCTGTGATTCGCCAGCTTTCAAAAAATTGAATTCAAATGAAGGGAGCTTTTACTGGAAAGTGCGTGGAAATTTAGTCAAGAAATATCTGCCTTAATATTAAATCAAGTATGTTTTTGTTAAATTGTCATTTGTGAAATTGAAAATCAGTTTAAATTTTTATAAATTGTTTGTGCGGTCGAAGTAATTAAATTTAAAATGAAATTTTCCGTACATTACGACGGAATTTTGTACCCATGTTGAGGATTCTCTTTTTCTAAGCGAACTTGAGGTAAACTATTCAAGTAAAGTTATAAGTTTGACATAAAGACATACAGAAAAAAAAATTAATTATTTTGAGGTACATACATATATTATCGTTCAATGGATGTAGTTGACTAAATATTAAGTGCCTTAAGGCTCCTGAACGTACCTATTAACTATTATTTGAATTTGAAATATGAAAAGTCATTTCCTTTTTAAATTTTGTTCAGTTTATGTTAATTACAATGAATAACCAATTATAAGCAACAAAGAGAGGGATAAAACGTACATTTAGGCATATGAAACCACCAAATGTTACGAAAATTCAAGACCCAATAACGATATGGAATAACGAGAGGAAAGATCACGAAAACGAGAAGATAAATGATTAAAGAATATTTCAAGAACTATGTAAGCATTATTGTGAACCGCCAGTTGGTCCGTCATATTTATCATTATTTGGGGATTGGGATTTTACAGACTTTAAAGAAAAAGCAATGAATAGTTACTCCTCGTTATTATAGGTATATTCCGAAGTCTCAAATCTCAAGAAATTAAAATTAAGATTCAATCAATTTTTATAAAAATAATGTTCGCGATAGCACTTTGACACGAGAGACGAAAAACGCGGAGAACGGCATGACAAGTTTCTATAATCGTATCGTGCGACACTTGTCAGGTCACGTCACACGTTTCGGACGCGCCTCAATATGCGCCTAGCCTAAAAATAATAAACCAGAACACTGAGGCCTTAAACGTTTGTTTTGAATTTTGCCACCTCATATGAACTACACTGTGCTAGTGCTACAAACAAAATATTTAATCATTGCTTCCTCAATTTCTGACCGATTTTGATAAATTGAAGCTCGTTCGATTAAGCATACAAAAAAAAAGATTTAAATTAAAGGCACAAAAAAAGATGAAAATTAAAGGTCCAAAAAAGGAATTGACAATGTTGGTTTTCAAAGTTTAAAAAATGCGTAATGTTTTGAATCAATCCCAAAAATCTACAAATAATTTTGTTGTGTGAGTGTAAAAGTTTATATTTCTAAAAAATAAGGATATTCAACTTTTGAAAATTGTAAACAAATCTATAATCAGTCGGAAAATAACTGAGTAACTGAAAATAACTGAGTTAAAGATTTTGAGTTTTCAAGTGTCATAACATGATGTACTCAGTCAAGACTACAATCTCGACTAGGTCACTCTAAAATATGTTTTTTACTCCAGAACAGTTTTATTATTAAAAATGGGTCCTTTATATTTAATGTAAGTAATAAATACATTCCTATACAGACATATAATAGCAACATAATATCCTTAATATAATTAACCCTTTTTAGTAAAGTACCTACGCGGCAAAATCAAGCAAAAATTGGGATGTGGTCGCATTTTATACTAAGGAGCCGGTAAGCAAAATAACCATTCCTTCTTCAAGTCAAATTGTAATAAACTAAAATTAGGTTAGTTAAGATTTTTATGCAATCTGAGTTTTCGAACTCACACAGCAAGGCAGGTTTCATGTCAGTACGACCTTAGGACTAAGTTTATTTTCTTAGTTAAACCAAATTTTGTTCTGCTTAAACTATGAAAATATAAATTTTTAAATTGAAATACGAAATGACGAAAACCCTGGCGTATACTTACTTTTTCTAAATTTGTAAATTAAATAAGTGCCCAACTGTATAGCTTTAAAAAAAATATGAAAATATGCTCCCGCTTAATAAGTTAAAAATGGACGGATATAATTCACCTAATTTTTTGCTTTTTTAAAAGTACTCAAGCTAACATTACCCTTAATTTAAGTTAACCCAATCTTGGTCTTAAATATGAATTTTTTTGGCAAGTACCACATACCAAAAATTCAAACAATCATTGGTCTTTTTAATGCTTAAAAAGAGTTGCGTGAGCGATATGTACAGAGGACACATAAAAGGAGTTAAAATCCTCGAAACCCGTGAAGCGGGCCACCTAAGGTACTAATGCCAAAAAAAAAATGTTGTAAAACGTTCAAAATGAATTATGAAAACATTTCAGAATTTTGGAAAAACTGTAAGCTTTACCGGTGAATTCTAGAATTTACTTATTTTAGAGTTTTACAATAACATTTTTTGCAGGTCTCAATCGAGCTTCAATTAAACTTATCCCGAGTTCGTGAAAGTAAACATCCTGAATAACTGCCACACTCAAGCCCTATTTATGCAGGCCTTTTCCTTTTCAAATAAGTGTTACTCTTTTAGAAGTGTTGATGTTTGCTTTCAGCAATGATATTAAAGTTTAGCAAAAATGTACATTAATAGTAAAATTAGTTCGCGACTGTTTTAACATTGATTCTGAATGTTTACTTTTATGAAGTCGGGTAATCTTACAACAAAACGTGTATCTAGTGGCCCTGGGAAATACAGAAATAAAAACTGGTTTATATTGAGAAATACGATAGCAAATAAACTTTAATTTCTCACAAACTCACTTTTTCCAAATACTGTCAAACATCTGTTTGTATGTATATAAATATATGTATGTACGTCGTACAAAATATTTATTTTTTGATTTTAAAGCTTAGTTTACTTTACTTCAACATTTATGTTTTTCCTATGGAAGTTAATTTTGGTCAAAAACATATAAAAATGTAATATTCCGTGCTTTACGGTAATATATGGATTCCAAATTTTCTACCAAAAAATTCAAATCAATAATGGTCATCATCTCTCGATATTTCATACGTCTAAGCGCAAGCCTTAAAATGATAAAAATCATTTATCTTGCAAAAATTTAAATGTCCATTAAATGCTTTAACAGCTACATACAGACATAATTTTTGGTTTCTGCACATCTGTGGTGCAAAACCTTTCCAACGTTATATGTAGTTCCGTTGAGTATTTATAGAGAAAAGTGTACCGTATCTATCTACCGTGTATACCGTGTATATCTACATATGTAGATACAAAAATCTAAATAATATTTTGAATACCTTCTGAAATAAGGCTGAAATTCTTACAATCCTTTCCTACTTATTATATATTCTACTTATACTAGCCCGTAGCGTAATGGTTAGTGCGTTCGACTGCCACGCTGGAGGTCTGGGATCGCTTCCCAGCCTCGTCCACCTAAGAACTAAAAAGTTTTTTTTCAGGGCTACTGCCTCTTGCGAGAAATTGACAAATCCTCCAAGAGTATCACTTGTCACGAATAAGTGCTTCTCGTCTAGCCGTTCGGATTCGGCATAAAATTGTAGGTCCCTTCCATTCCTGTCAAAAGGCGCACACAGGAATGGTTGCGAGTTATTAGTCACTAGGCCCTGGTTCTTCATGAGCCGTTGCGCCACCCGATTTATTTTTTTTTTCCTACTTATTCGAGAAATAGTTACATATGTAGTTAGTATTTTTTACTTAAAACTGCTTAAAATAAAAAAAAACATGATATTAAATCTGATCTTTCTTTTTATTCTTTTTTGTATTTATTTCTACCACAAGTTTAACTGAACTCAGAGGAGTTCTTGTAAATGTTTAATTCTATTAAAATATTAAAAGAATGCGGTTTTACAAAATGGGATTCCAACAAAAAAGGAAAAAAATTTGACCACAAATATCTGTTCCTCATATAATACATCAGCTTATAATTTGCCGATCATAAACCAAGCATGACTTTTACCAATAACAAAAATAAAATAAAAAAAGAATTCAGAAGAAATTATAACACTGTCTCCAAGAACCTTATGAAAATGTTAAGACCTTTGGCTCTCATGGGCAAGGAGAAACCAAATCGCCAAATGATGATAATGACATAAATTCAATAAAGACACATGTCGCATATTAAGTTCGTTAATTTATTTGAATTTTTAATACCATTTTTAATCAGTCACCTTAATAATAATAAAAAGAAAAAAAAAAAAAAAACTAACAAAGCAGTAAACAAAAACCACGCACCAGATATAAAATAAAAATGATCAGCTTCATAAATTATGTGAATCGATTGGGTGGGACGCATAAGGCTTAAAATGATTACTCATAAGCCCCAGATTTTAAGAAACCACAACAACAGCACTAATAGCCATTTAAGCAAAGAAAAAAAAAAAGATAAACATAAGAGTTACAATATCTATAGCAATGCAAACAAAATAAATAAATAAAAACTAGAACTATTAAAGCTCGAGCACGAATAACATTAATTAGAATCTGCACCTTGTCGAATGCCTTTTAATGCAAGCATGTGATGTTTTCATTTATTTTTGGCATAGACCACTCCTATTTTGGCATTTAGAAACTGGCAAAACTGCAAAAACCTAGCACAAAAACTGGGTTAAACTACAAGTCTAAAACTACATTGAAAAAATTTACAATATTTATCAGTATGTATGAAAGAAATGCCATTGCAAAGTGATAAATTCAAAGTACGAAAGCTACTCTTTTTTTTTAATTGTATTTTGTTACTGGTATAATAATGCGTAATACCTATTTTAGTTGTTCAATAAAATTGTGATTATAAAATAAGGTGTGACAAAAAACTAGAGCGTGTAGGTTGGGTTGAGACGGTAAAAATTGTATTGAAATGGGGTCTATTCTTCCTCATTTAGGCGAGAGGGGCAATTTTCTAAAAAAAAAGGCTTCAACTGCAAATCGAACAATACTATGTTATATTTTATTATAAGGCCAGAAAACCCTTCTTTATATTTTATTTCTAATTAAAGTCGTTTTAGGAAACGGTTTTTGACAAATTAATTTCCAAACTCAAATTTTTCAAACTCAAAATTATACATTATTCATATACAGGGTGATTTGCATAAGGTGTCACAAAAGGCTAGGTCGTGTAGGTTGGACTTAGGCAAGAAAAAAATCGTATGGGAGGGGGGTCTATTTCCCCCCGTTTAGGCGGGAGGGGCAATAGGCCCCCCTACCATACGATTTTTCTCGTCTAAGTCAAACCTACACGACCTAGCCTTTTGTGACACCTTATGCAAATCACCCTGTATATTATAAATAAATAAATAAATTAAATTGGGTTGCGCAACAGCTCGTGAAGAACCAGAGGTTGTATCCCTAAAAAAAAATGTTTAGTTTTTAGGTGGACGAGGTTGATAATTGAACACAGACCTCCAGCGTGACAGTCCAACGCACTAACCATTACGCTACGGGCTATTACTACTTAAGAGTTTTCCAATAGGGACGGGTTGATTTTGACAGCTCGTGGCGGCCATATTGTTTCTTTTACTTTCTGTCAAAATATCGTCTTTTAATCAGTTACTAAAGACAAATCATCATGGTAAGTTACAGCATCATCAAGCAACCCGTGCAAATGATAAAACTTTATTATCAAAATGGGTGTTCTGTTGATCCCAATTTTGGTCGAAAAATCATATTTAGTAAGCAAAATTGCCGGATTTGGGACGACACCAATCCACGCGAGATTCACGGGGTGCCAATGCATCCAAATAAAGTTACTGTTTGGTGTGGATTTTGGGCTGGAGGCGTCATCGGTCCGTACTTCTTCGAAAATGATGCTGGCCAGGCCACCACCGTCAACGGCGATCGCTATAGGTCGATTATCACCAACTTCTTGTGGCCTTAATTAGATGATATGGACACCGAAGACATATGGTTTCAACAGGATGGCGCTACGTGGCACACAGCTCAAGACACAATCGATATTCTGCACGAGCGGTTTCATGGAATGGTTATCTCGCGCCGAGGCGACGTGAATTGGCCACCAAGATCGTGTGTTTTGACCCGTTTGGACATTGTCCTTGTGGGGCTTTTTTAAGTCGCAGGTCTATGCGAATATGCTGCAAACCACCGCACCGCGGCCCTCAAAGACAACATAATCGAGGTCATCGAAAACTGGTCCTTTCGAATCCACGCCAACCAGCGAAGCCGCGGCGCGATGGCCATTTGAACGATGTTATATTTCACACTTAATGTCATTGATAGTGCTCTCAAATAAAGATAAAACCTTATTGATACCTCATATACAACTTGTTTTATTCAATTTTAAAATCGACCCGCCCTTTACAAGTAATATTTATTTTTTCAAAATTCAATTATCAAGCTTCGCCAAACAATGAAAACTGGACTTTTAGTTTTCAAAATATTAAAAAAATTACATGAACCAATTTTCTCACAATACTAGGAAGAATCCGCCTAAATGATCATTTCAGTTGATTTATCACCACATTTCATTCATTCATTTTTCAGTTTTTACTAAGAATATTTTTTTAATATTTTGAAAAAAAAAACCTCTTAGCATTTCCGATTTTCAGTGTTTGACTAAGAATTAAGAAGAGCATGGCATTTTAAGTTTTAAAGTAGTCCGTAGCGTAATTGTTAGTACACTTCCCAGCCTCGTCCACCTTAAAACTAGAAAGTTTTCTTCAGGGCTACTGCCTCTTACGAGGTCTTACGAGGAATTGACAAATCCTCCAGGAATATCACTTGTCATGAATAAGTGCTTCTCGTCTAGCCGTTCGGATTCGGCATAAAATTGTATGTAGGTATTCCCCCTTCAGCGCTTACTCTCCATTTTTGATATTTTATTTTTAGATTACAATTTTGAATTGAGATAGAGATGCGATTTTCCGGAATAATCAGTCCGATTAAAACAAAACGAAGATTTGGGGAAGATTTGCTGCTCTCTATATTTTATGGCATTACTGCAAAATTTAACCGCTACGCTATGATTGATAATAAATGTTTACAATTGCCATCCTCATATATTTTTTCTCCATGACCAATAGGAACTAAAATACATAAATCAATTTAAATTTAAATTTAAAAATTTTGGGAAGCGTTAGAATATTCATTCCATATCCCAATTTTTGTTTTATTCTTTGTTATGTCAAACAGTATAACAAACATATATCTAAAACCTAAACCTATTGTCATCCGAAAAAATCGAAACCACGGAAACGGCAGAAAACGCCACCCGATAGCGTATTGCCAACACGGATATCAGTATTTGGGCGCAATGTAATAGAAAGCAGTGTAGGTACTCATTCAAGTGAAGAGCAGACTATAGGTAAGGATCGTAAAGATATAGGCACCATGGGGAGGACCCTTATTTATTTCTGTTAAGCCCCCAAACGCAAATTCTAAAGGAATAAAGAATTGTATGTAAAATGTAAATGTAAAATGTAAGCACAAATTATACAGAATTTCGTTAAAACTATGTGTCTGCAGGTGCCTACCGCTACGCTGTGTTTGATACACTGGCAGATACACTTGCCGAGCAAATTTAGCGAACAAAATATCTTTCACGTTTTTATTTTTTACTATTTTTTAAAGAATTGTATCTCTTGGAAAAATGGTCGCATAAAACTCTGATAAAACAAAAAGGTTTCTAGGCATTTATTGTTCAAATTTTGAGATATCTTAGCAAATCAATATTTTTATAGCTTATGCGCTTTCAATGAGAATCTATAACAAACAAAAATTTGTCACGCATTTCAATAGTCATACGCATTCATAAGCAACAACTACGTTCAAGCTAAACATATTAAAAAAGTACTTTTTGCGCACTTGATAAAAAAAAAAAAAAAAAAAAAAGATGTTAATTAGGCATTCGGGAACAAATTAGTAGATCCAGTCGTGCATTTTATTTTCTGCTACACGGTTCATATTTTCGTACTTAATTCCACTTTGCGAAAAACTCGTGCATTCAAAATAAATTTCAAATTTAGTCATCGTATCATTTTTGTCGATGGAATTTTTTGATTCGCACCAGGAGCATACTAGGCTTAAGATTGAACAGTTGTTAACACATCTGTTGGTTTATGAACTTAACTGTCATACGAAACGTTGCGTGGTTCTTACTTGTTTTTCCCACCTCATATCAAAGAAAGTGCCAAACAATAATTACTTTATATGTGTGATAGCATAAAATACTTACAAAAATTCTGTATTCAAAAATACGAGTAATATAACCAATTTCAGGAGAAAAAAACAAAATAGTGTACAAAAGGAGAATGTACAAAACTGTACAGACAAAACCCCCAGAGTCGATTAAGAAAAATCATATATGTATGGATTGGAAGGCCATTATTTGTAGATAACAAATATGGAATTATTTTCTTAATGTTATCCCCGGGACTGGCCATGACAATTTCTTAAAACTAAGTGTTTCTCCTTGTAAAAAAAAAGTAATGAGTGACAAGTCTACGTGTTGTGGTGGATGCATATCAATAAATAGATCATTTTCATTTCATTTCCGTACAGATCACTAAAACCTGCAGCCATTTCACTCATTTCCTGGACAAGAGTACTTTTAATACACCGCTACCCCAAATTCCAAAAGAAAATATGGCGTACGCCACGCTTGTAACATTTTTTTTTTTTTTAACTTTGTGTTCTGGAATTTTGTCTTTTTAAAACTTTGTTTTTTTAACCATTGTTTTTGAAGCTTTGTCCTTCGAGAATTTGTTTTTCGAATCTTTAATGGATTTCCATGTCTCAAGTAGATATACCTATAACTATTTTTAATCGCTCCCGTTTTTTCCTGTATCGCCCTTACCAACTTCGTATGTATTACAAAACACCTTGCTTATAAAAATAAATAAATGGTCGTAGCCAGCTTCGGGGCCAACTTTTAAATAAAACAATTTCATTTTTGATATCTGCAATCAAAGCTCTTTCAATTCATTATGTTTTATTTTAATCAACGCTGGGTTTTATTTGCGCATTCTCTTTTGGCTAACTAAAACTCACCATTGGCAACACCTTTTCAATCCTATAAAGTAATACACACGTTTGTGTGTATAGAGCTACCTTTTATCAATGTTTTTTTTTTTTTTTTTCAAACCTGACTTCCGCAGCATTACGATCATTTTAAATCTCACTGTTATTTGAATTCGCAAATATTGTGGAGTGGAGGTTAATCATGGCATTTGAAAGGCACCCACTCCACTTTGGGTTTATATACATATGTGTGCGCATTAGGGTGTCCGTTATTTCCCAAACTCATTGTTTTGGATAGCACACGCCGTCAATCGAAAGCGTATGCCGTAAGAACAATTGAAGAAATAACATTTGATCCGAGGTCATTAACCCGTACCTCTCTGAGTTCATACTTTTCCCGTACAAATTTGTATGGGAATTTTACACTTTCACATTTTATTTTTTTTCTCTCGAACTATAACAGTTATTCTTATTTTTCTTCTGGTTCTGGTTGATTGATTGGTCCTTTAAAGAAATGCATGTAAAAATATATTAAAAAAAATTTAATTATAATTTATTTCGATTTTTTAAGTTAATAAATATTTTAAAATTATAGATTTCTCTCTTATTTTTTTTTATTGATTATCATTAAATAACTAACTTTATTTGACAAGAAAAAAAATTAAAAACACTAGACAATACAAATATTTAATATTTTGAAAAATCGAAATAAATTATTTCTAATTTGTTTTCATTATTTTTTTAAAACAGTTTTTTAAAACACTTATTACTCAATGACATTCAATAAAAAAAAAAACAACAAAAACTGCTGAAGATCGAGAAAGACAAAACAAGAGAGAAATATATAATATTAAAGTATTTATTAACTTAAAAAATCAAAATAAATTATAATTAAATTTTTTTTAATACATTTTGAAATGCAGTTTTTTAAAGGACCAATAAATGAATCAGAATTCACAAAAATAAAATTTGAATAGCTGTTAAAGTTCCAGAGAAAAAAATAAAATGTGAAGAGTGTACAATTCTCATACAAATTTGTATGGGAAAAGTATGACCTTAGAGGCACGGGTTAATGACCTCGGAAAATTATTTTGTTGGTTAATAATTTTTTTTCGGCATAAACTTTCTATTGACACGGTGTGCTATCCAAAAAAAAATGAGTTTGGGAAATAACGGACACCCTAGTGCGCATGCATGTCGCATTTAATATCAATAGTTAGTTTGGGCTTCTAAATATACCGAGCGACCGGTTGCTTTTGCTTACTGTTGTCGTTGTACTCCAAAGACCAAACCGATCCAGTGGTAATGTAATTCTTCTCGCGGTTTGACGTTTTGTAATGCACCACCATGGTATCGCGGGTGACTGTCTTCTTGGATTCAATTAAGGTTTTTGGTGGTACAATTGTATTTGTTAGTGTGTTTTTGAGAGGTATTATTTTTGTTTGTTAAACATTTTTTTAAATATTATTTCAAACTAAAAAAAATACTATTCTAGTTTTTCAATTTTGTTTATTAATTCCAAAGGTGAAGTCTATAAAACTAGTGATTTTGGTTTATATTATCATTTGTATAACTCAGAGGATAAGGGAATTTCTATGTGTATTTCGTTTTTTTTTTTGAAAGAGGTTCAGTATTTTTCCACTTGTTTTCCTGTGCAATATATTTGTTTGTGTTTTTTTTTTTTTTCAATTTTATATTCACGCAGAGTTGAGTACATTATATCCGTTGACGGTTACTCTTATTTTGCTTTACTGTACCTACACGCATTTGATACTAAAAATAACTTTTAATTGCTTGTTACCTGCGCCAAAGAATTATTATCATGATTGAGTTCGGATGGAAGAATGCTGTTGCGGTGTTGCGCGCGCGGTCAGCCAGTCGGTCGGTGGTGCGATCAACGGGCGCTTGAAGCAGCAAACACCCCTGATCCCTGAATTTTGCATTTGGGGCAAGCAAATTGCAATCCGGTTTTCGGCTTGAAATATATACATAGTTTATCATTAAAAAGTCGTAAATTTGTTATTTAAGAGGATGGTTTGAAGAAGTTCGGATTTGTGTAGGTATTTATGGAAGCATTTTATGCGTTTTTTAAGCTTGAGTTAGTACATTTTATATGGTTCAATTAGTATTTAAATTAGAGACGCCATATTAAAAAAATAAACAAACACTCACTACCTATAGGTATACACATCATATGGTGCATTTAATACAAATACAAGTAAAAAGGAAGGGTATGATTAACGTGTCAGTGAGAATGTTTCAATAAATAAATGTTTAAACAGTAACAATAAAAAACCCTGCGTACAAAGATCATTTTGTAAAAAAGCCTTATCGAGAAGTTGCGAATTGCAATTTGAAAGTTGATTGTAAAAGTGTTATTAAGATTTATATATCTATATATATATTTTTTTTTTTTTTTTTCATAAAAAGTGGGGCCTTCTATTAGAACTAAGAAAAACAAAAAATTGTGGAATAGCTTTTTGGAGATCTTGAAAAATATTCAATTTACTTAAAAAGACCTAAGAGGTTTAATTGAAGTGAGTTCCATTAACCTAGATTTGACTGACGTTTGAATTTATTATGCATTATTTATTATATAGGTTCAAAAAAATAAAATATTTTTTTTATTTTAAATACATGGCTTTGTTGAAAAAAAAAATATGAAATAACATAAATATTGGAGAAACGTTTTATTGTTTGCAAAGTTTATAAACCAAGATTTATTTAAATTTCTTTTAAACAACTGTTTGTTTATACCTGCCTTTTGAGAAATTGAGAGAATTAAGAACAAGGTTGTTATTTTTACTGAATTTTATGATGTTTGATGCAAAAATAACATTTTGTTTATTTGCTAAAGCAAAATTACAATTTATAGCTTTTGAACAGAAGGTAGGTAATCTCATAGTAAAATAAAAATTAATGAAATCATAATCACGAAATCAGGGTTGATTGCAAGGGGGATTACGACTTGGGTTTTTTTTATGTGTCATATCGTTGACTTAATAAGTAAAACTGCTAAATCGTTTTATTTGTATTGACAAATTTGATGCCACAGTAAATTTCCGTTTGGCACAACATACCACAGTGTCCTCGTAAAAAAAAAGAAAATCTTTTCTAAAATATATTTTTATAAAATCTTTCGATTGATAATTCTTCTTGTAAAAAACGCTTCGTTTTTCAACATTTGTCGGTTTCTTTATTTTTCCTTTTAAATTTTATTGGATAGAATCCAAAAAAGATCGCTTAAACTTATAGGAGACACATCCATTACTAAAACTTTTGTTTCCCTAGAATACCGTCGAAATGTTCCCTGTCTTACATTGTTTTACCGCTTTTTTTATCAACAATGCTCAAACTAAATTGACAGTTGCGTCTAGCAAGGAATGCTCATCAGTCTACCCTAGAGCCTAACTTCGGACGTACTGTCAAAAACAGGGGTTCTTTCTTTAGCCGTACAACCCGTATGTGGAATGTTTTACCGAACTCGATTTTTCCCACTCATTGTGATGTACAGAAATTCAAGACCAATGTGCATCGACATCTCCTATTAAATCCTCTCCACTTCTCCTAAACGCTCGCACTGCTTTACATCGTATCATTATAAGGGTAGTCGTATTCCCTTGAGTGCGCACAAATTATATAAAAAAAAAAAAGAAACGTGACCCTAGAAATGTTAGAAGTCATTTTGCACCAAGTTTAAAAAACTGACCAAGTCGTTCGAGTTCCGTATATTTTTTAATATCAAAATGAATTTTTCTTAAAAATGTTGACTCATAATTCATAATAATGCATTTAAACTTTTTAAAAGCCACTCAAAAATCAAAAAAAAAAAAGAATGTTTCTACTAGCTGTATCAGAAATTGCCATTTTTCGAAAAGTATTTTAATTTAATAAAGTACCGTTATTTTTGGTTCTAAAAAATTGTTTTTATAAGATATGATTAACGTGTCTTATTTCTTATTTCCATCGCATAATTTGGAAACAAGATTTTTTTAAAATTGATTTCTCTACAATTCATATATTCGTTATATTTTTCAAATTGTTTATATTAAAGCATTCAATTATGGAAAAGACAATTTAACTAATATAAGCTCCAATGAGATCTA
The DNA here is from genome assembly GCA_949320155.1 of Melangyna quadrimaculata. Classification (NCBI taxonomy): domain Eukaryota; kingdom Metazoa; phylum Arthropoda; class Insecta; order Diptera; family Syrphidae; genus Melangyna; species Melangyna quadrimaculata. The sequence goes on along the minus strand of OX439485.1, from coordinate 3,967,818 downwards.
GTTGTACAGAACTTTTAACATTCGAGTGGGTCGGCTTAGAAACAAATCTCAATGTTTGACAGTTAATCAAGGATCCATATTAAGACTTAAAATTAGCATAAGGGCAGGACTAGAACTTCATTTTTTATTAAAACACGAGATTGCTAAATAAAGTAAAATGAAATCAAAGGATAAATAAAATTGGCAAATCCCTTTGTATGAATAAAATTCAAATTTCTGTTAACAACTATTGTAAAATGTTAAAAGCTACTAACTGCTGAGAACACTTAAATATATGAGGCTCATAACTCAAATATATATTTTTGGGAAAGTTAACGTAACAGTGGCCCTTAACAGTAAATTATACACAAGCACCAATAAATATTGACTTTTATAGCGTGTTAAATAGGTTGACAAGCCTCATAAATTAATAACCCTCGCATTTTGCTTAACTCAATGACCTATATAAAAATATACATAAAACTGGATTCTCAATTCGCCGGTGGGGTCAAAATACTTATAAATAAAATAAAAAAAAACACCCACTTTCTTACTGACTTCATACAACCTCTTGTGAGTCCAATGAATTGTTTGTTAAATTCTTGCCAAATAATTTAATTAAAGGTCAGCGTAAGAATCTTAAAACATGTTCTTGAAACTAATAACTTGTTGTTATTTTTAGTTTTGTTTCGTGGATTTAATGGTTAAGTTTGACTCATCTAAAGACTCATGTATTTTTGTTTTTTTTTTTTTTTTTATTCTTTCAGGTTTCTGGAATATTAAACCATGACGATTAAAAACGTTTGAATATAGATAAATAAACATATACAAAGTTATATATGTATACGTGATGTAAAAATTATTGTAATTTTAAAACGGATATTAGATAAAATCAGACTTATGGGCAAATAATTATACATAGGTACATATATAAATTATTACAATAATTGACAAAACAAAATACTGTTAAATTTGTATATATTGGTAATTCCAGGCATCTAATTTGGTTAAGTGCTTAAACATTTGTGCAAACTCGGAGGACTGTCTCAATTGAGTGAGGTAAATATTAGTATTCCTACTTAGTTTTTATTATATTTTTGTTTTTATTTACCTTTATTATGTATTGTATTTTAATAACAGTACGTCAAAGGCAACCAGCGTGTGGTATTATTAAATTTTTAATATTGATTTCAACGCATCAGTATCTAAGAGCATCTCAAGTTGAGCAGGAGTGAAAAAGCATAAACCAAAAAAAGCTTTCTGGATACCGTTAGGAGATAGTGAATTGTAAGATGGTTAACAATCGCAGATTCAACGATAAAGGTATAATTTTTAAAGAACTCTTTTGTTTTATCAATTTAATTTCGAATATACTAGAAAATCTTTTATGAAAATATTTCTTTAAAAAATGCATTACGAGTGATGTTTGTTAACCAAATTTTATCAACGAAACTAAACTTTTACGAAAACATTTAAAATTTAAAATAGTTTGTGTGGAAGAGTTAATGTGTGAACTGTTTGGCCACAATACAATCGTTTTAATGTGGTGACTTATTTGAAAATTCTGGAACATAAGTTTGGGTGTTATTTGTATACAAGTAAATATTTTGATACCTTTATACATACATTATATGCAAAAATAACTAGAGCATATTTTTTTATTCTATAAAAATCTGCTAGGGCAAATAACTGACTTTTAAAATAGGAATGGGAATTCCTATTTTATTTTGGTTGTGTCAAGTAAATTAATACTGAATTAATATCTGCATCTTATTGTTTTACCTCTTATTCAATTCGAAATATTCAATATATTCAAATTCTAAAAAAAATACTTTGTAGCATCAGAAGGAAATCCTATAATAATAATTTTGTATATCACATGTATATCATATTCACCATAATGCTTCGTTACAATGATACTAATAGAAATGCTATGGGTGATTTGCGATATCTCTGAAAAATAATAAAACAAAAGCATAATTTTTGGAAAAAGTCTAGAATTAAAAAAAAAATCACATCAGAGCATGCAAACATTTTCTTAAGATCTCAACGTATCCCATTAAATGTACAGCGACAAGTACTAAAAAATTATGTTCAATTGAAGCCCTGCACAGGCACAAACGATGGAGGGAATTTCGGTGGTTTAAACATCCCTGGAAATATGAGAACAAATTTCAAACTTAAAATTATGTTTGATGTTCAGGTACCTACCAATTTACGGGACACCGATATAATCCCCAAACCCAAAATCTGAAAATAAAAAAATCGCAATATTTTGAAAAATCCAAAATCTTTCACAATCAAAATCCATGGAACTAAAATCCACAACACCGAAATCCATAAAAAGAAAATTTCCATTTTTGAATCATATATTATGTATGTACCTACCGCGTTTGTGTATTTTTAATAAATGTGCCTTTGAGGATTTTTGCGCTTTTCAAAGTCGACCGGCTTGTCGTTTTTAGTGTCGTATGATTTTACAAGTACTTGCACTTGGACATCAGATTAGACCCTTAAAAAAGTATCTTCTTTAAAGGACTTTTCACATGGCTTGATGCTCTTTGTTCTTTCATTTCAATATGTCTTGCGCTTTTGCAAAAAAAAAGTAAAGTAGTAAACAAAAATGTATGATTTTTCGATATTTTTTAGGTTTGTCTTGTTAAATTTTTTATAAAATTTTTTAAACCATCTATTTTGATAACAAATCTAATTTCCAACAAAAAGTCTTGTACGTTAAATTTTCAAATTCGACTTGGTTTAAAGTGACCGTTCTCTTAGAAATGCATAGGTGAATGTAGGCAAATTTTTAGAAAACTTAAGTTCTACGCAAACATATTTAAAAATAAGAACCCTTGAACGCAATTTTTCAACACTGAAAGGGGTATTCAATACCGTATCGAATTCGATACAATTGAGTTTGATCAAGTACAAAAGTACAATTTACCTCTTTTCAGAACAATTATTATTTTTCTATTGTACAAAATGAGTGCAATGACTTATGTTAAGTATCTAATGTTTTAAGAATTGCACAAACTGTTTTTTCAGTTACCCATTCGTCCGGAGAAGCAAGTTTAACTGACAAGTAACAATCTGCAAACAATATTTTTGCAGATTGATACTTGTTAGTTAATCTTGCTATCTGTTCATGTGAACAAAAATTGTTAAGGTTACTGGTAATATAAATGTTATAATCAAACCATCATTGCTCGTAATGTGTGATGTCCATATGTAGAATGGCTGAAACGTTGCGACATAATTTATTGTTTCATTTGACCTGAAGCCCATTTAGCTAACTATAACGTAGAAGATTCAAAAGTCAAGTATTCCACAAAGTATTAATGGAAATATGTTGAATAATAACGAACTCCTAGACTGAAAAATAATTGTATAGAATATATTTCACTTCTGGAAAGGTACTTGTGTTTTGTATTTTGTTCAACACATTTTTATTATAAAGTTGTCACTCCTTTATGTGTGTTGCTTTTTTGTATATTTAATGAAATTAGTTAAATCATTTTTCAACGACATCTATCAAGTGATGATTTCTCTAAAAGTAAAATTTTACTTTAAATGAACTTATTCAATGTTGCACTTGAATAAATAGAAAGAAATAGGAGCCGCCTTTTCTGTTCTTTATCGACAAAAATTCAGTTAAATCAATAAATTGTATTCAAAAATTAACTTAAAACATATGGTATACAAAAATACACAGATAAAGATATTTAGAGCAATCTGTAGAAAACAATGGAAAGAATCCTTAGTTTGCTTTGAAGGCAAACCCGTCATCACGTTAGAATTAAGACGGATAGATATTTTAATATCGCTTCTAGCAAGAAAATAAAACATTTCAAAAAGTTGTCAAATATATGAGATGGAAAACCAATCTATGGGACCAATAGCAAATACAAACACCTATCAGACAAAAAACAAATGAAACGTGCTGCAGTTCCATTTCCTATCATTGACTGAAGTTGTTGCGATGCGATTTCGAACTTTACTTTGCTAAGCCTAAGGATTGATATGCACGCAGGCTTGGCGTTATCTAACAAATCAAACAGTATTAAATCATAATTACTTGACTATACGAAAATATCATTTTTGTTTTCTTAAGAAAAACACAGGCCATCTCAAAAGAACACCTTTTTGAAGAATAAGAATTAGTCATTCTAAAAAATTAGATAGAGGCATAGATGACGGGGGTACAATAAAAAGAGGTAAAATTAAATAAACATTAAATTTTTGTTTCCAAACGGCCTTTAGTACATACAAATTGGCGTTTTGTCCGGGCGATCTCACTTGGACTCATTAGTTGGCTATAATAAGTGCCTTGTCAATATGCAATACGCAAGTTTGGTCTAACTTACATAAATCAATTGAGAACTTAGAATTATATCCAACCCGATGAGCATATCTTATCAAGAATTGTGGTCCTCTTAAAATCGCCATAATGCAAAATACATACCATTTGTTAGTTGTAGTTAGTTAGCCATTTGCTGTTGGTTTTTTCTCTTTCTTGATGTCAGTCAATCAATGTTAGGTATATCAACAAAATTAAATTATTCAAGCATCAAACACTCTATTTCTGACAACAAAAATAAAACAGTTTGGCCGCGAGGTCGATTGGAGAAAGAAATTTCAAATTGGCATTTTTAGTTTTCACTTTTTTTTTAATCAAACTACGCATTTGGGTTGGCGCTTTATAAAGGTGAAGTTATAAAAAGAAAAACAATTTCTTGGAAAATTGTTTATCCGCCTTGAGCTTCGTATCATTCAATTTACATAGGGGATCCTACTTCTCTCATGTAACAGAACGGTTTGTCGACTTTCAAATTCCTAAAAAACTGTTTAGAATTGAGGGGACTGTAAAAGGTATCATATCTTCAGGTTGTTAAAGTACAACCCACCACATATATTTATTTATGTTGACCAATTTTGAAGGATTTACACAACACATGCCTTTGCTTGATTACCATTCAAAATTGGCATATCTATTTGGTTAGCCGATTTGAGAAATAAAAAGGCAGAGCTAAAAATAGTGTTTACATTGTTTTAAGACTCCTAGGAACAATACAAAGTTCAGCCATTATTAATAATATTTTAGATGCTATCAAAACAAAACCTATCAACAACTATGCAAAGGAAAGCTCAATGACGAAATAGTACCCTAATACATATGTAAATATTTCGCTTGCTTAAAAATGAAAAGCAATACGCACTTTAGCAACAACACAACAAAAACATCGACCTATTATTATTATACAAATAAGTAACCTTCTTCTCTTTCATACCACTTTTTGATAAAATAAGACGTTTAATATTGGTAAAAAAAATACACAACTCACGACACATACAAAAATTTCACTTGAATAAATTATACGATCGAATAAAAATACCTTTCTGTTTTTGCTTCTACCTAAACACAGGGTGTGTTTATTATTAATCGCTCTTCCAAACCGACACGACGAAAAGTATTCGAAACCATAACGAAACTTACGCTGTTGAAAAAAATCCGATATCCCACAGCAAAGTTGGATTTATTCAGTGACACAAGTTTTCCTTAAAAAAACTTTTAATGGTTTTGAAAAAGTGTTTAATGAAATTTTTTGATTGTTTTAATTGATTGCTGAGAAGCAAATATTAGCGGATATACATAAATGTATGTAGGTTCTTAGAGGACAGGCTCAGCGTCAAATATTTTTTTCGCAACAAGGAGTAGCGGTTTTAGTTGCAATTGCAGTTGCATTAAACAATAATTCAAACTGTCATTTCAGAATAATAGTGGTAACTTATGTTCATGGGCTTAATACAAATTAGCTTAAAAAAAATTCCGCTTATACGTAAAATTAATCTAGGCAAACAAGAGCCCGTAGAGAAATTCTTGCGAAAGATGGAGAAAAAAGGAAAAGATGGGTTGACATAATATGAAAAACATTTTCAACATAGACCTAAAGCCCACTTAGGATTTATATATAAACAAGTTTTAACACAAAAATCACAAAATTTTGTAACAACATTATACTCTTTCATTTTATTGTTCCTAAAGTTCTAACACAAAACACCCAAAATTTAGCCTTATTCCTTTTTGTTTCAACTCAACTTATAACTATCTTACAGCTAAAAAAAAAAATTCATAAAAACTAGTCTATACTTATCAATATACAACTAATTTACTGGCCCCAAGCGGGTGCTTTAAGTTAAACTATAACAACTTATAACCTTTTGGCCTAAGAACCAGTTTTAAACTAATAACGATCTGGTTTTATTTTTCACCAACAAAGACTATCTATAAAAAAACTTGATGTCTGTTTATCATTTTTGAGTTTTAATATAAATCTTAAAAACTACTTAAAACTTGGTTTGCCAAAACCTCTGAAAGTTCGTAAAACCCTCAAGACTTCTAGCGTCCTGCTATATACCATCTCTCCTTTCGTAAAATGCAATACAAAGGGTTTACAGAAGTAAATAATAACATACAAAATAAGAGTTGTTAGGTGATGGGGTGGAATATTCGAAGGTTTGCATGAGTTCAGTTGAATTTAAAAGTAATTGAATTATTTAAGATTTGCTGCTCTGAAACATAAATTCAATAGAACCATTACCCTGAAATATTCAAAATAATTTCAAAAATGTAAATACTTCTTTCAATAACACCCTTTAATCTTTTATTTTATCGGAAGACTTTAACTTGTTGTAAAATATTGCATACTTTTTGGATGTCAAAAAGGAACAAAAAATATAAAACGAAAAATAATTAAACTAGACTGGTATGTTAATTTGGAAGGTTTTTGCGACCTATAATAGTGCAGATGTGTTTCGCTCTGACAACAACAATTGATCTCTTCAGTAAGAATAGTTGTTCTAAACACTGATGTGCTGCAAATTATATAATTCCCAGTGGAATTTCGTTAAATTCTTGCACCTAGAGAGTTGTTGTATGTGCCCGTGGTCTGGCATTGTAATAGGAAGCGGTCGAAATTCTGGTTTCAAAATTCAGATTTTCAAAATTCTGCCTATTGGTACAAAAATTCTGCTTTTCAAAATTCTGCTTTTCAAAATACTGACAAGTATAATATAGAAAAATAAAATTCTGCTTATTCTGATTTTTTGTTAAGAAGGATTTAGTAACGATGTGACAAAAAAATTATCAACAAAAAGTAATATAGGTACATAGTCTATTAAATTAATACAAAACAATATCTAAGCAAAACCACAGAGAAATATATTATTTGCTTAAGGAACCCAGTGTGGCTTAAGTCTGTTCTCTTTTTTTAAATTCTTTTTTTTTTTTGTTCTTTAATAATGTAATTTCTATGACGGTGTTCACATTGGACTGACTCTTCCGACTATTTTTGACTTCTCTGAAATTTATCTCACTCCCACTTCATAGTAAGAAAGGGAGAAAAGTAGTAAATTTTTAAAAAAATTTCAAAATTTGTGGATTTTTTTTTGACGTTTTCTTTTGTAAATTCGGAGGAGTCAGTCCAATGTGAACACCGTCTATAAGTTCTATAATAATGTAATTGATTTTTTGTTTTATTCTCTATCCATTGTTGACCCTTTTAGGTTCAGCTTTGGCCTTTTCCTTTTTGAGATCATTATTTATGATTTTGTATAGGTCTGCATGACTGCGACCGACTATCACCTTAAGTCAACGATGCCATGCTTCAATATTGTTCTGTGTTCTTGGAAATGTCTCTTTCGTTGCTTTTCAACTGCCATAAATAATTTAAGGCACACTTTCACTTCCACTTTTCAAAAGACAATTACAATTACTTTTGGTTTGTAGTTTAGAAAAAAAGAAAGCATTCACATACTTTTATAGGGAAAACTAGGTTCCTACGACTCTCCCAAATTTAGTTTTACAAAATTCTGCGAATAATAAATAAAAGTTTCAAAAATTTAAAAAAGCGAGCGCTTTTTTATATTTTTGAAACTTTTATTTATTATTCGCAGAATTTTGAAAAACATTTATTGGAAACACAAGCCAAGTTTGTGGTAGTTGATCTTCCACTAAAGAACCCATGTTGAGTATAAGAAATTTATTCTTAACAATTTTGTCCAAAATCTTAGGAAAAACTGCTATTTTACTTATTGGACGATAATTCACTATGTTTCTTATATCTCCGGACTTGAAAATCGGGTTTATATATGAAACCTTCCATTCATCTAGGAAAATACCACTAGACAAAGACTGATTAAATAAAATTTGAAGTGGAACACTCAAGGCTTCAGAGCAGTGTTTAAAAACATTTGGAAAAATCCCATGAAAATCAGGGTAAGAAGATGCGTCTAGTTCATGTAATGCAGTAGTGATTTCTTCTATATCACAATGAAAACGACAGCAATCAGTCATTGACATTAAAGAACACGCATCGTAATTATTGCCCACGATTAAATCTGAAGAATTGTATATATTTTGAAAGCTGTCCGCAAACCAGTCTACAATTGTTTGAGGATCGCTAGATTTATCATTATTGTAAACCATTGATGAAGGAAAACCAATTGATTTCCGTTTCAAGTTGATGAAATTCCAAAAACCTTTCGGATTCTGCTTGAGATTAATTTCAGTTTTTTGCACATAGCAACTAAAACAAAACTTGGACAAGAATACATACTCTTTCCGAAGGCGAGAATATAGTAAGAAATCAACTTGGCATTTAGTCTTTTGATACATTTTAAAAGCTTTACTTTTTGCATTTTTTTAACTTACGCAACCTTACATTCGACCACGGTGAGTGGGAGTTTACTTTAAATAAAGAGCGTGGAACAGAGGTAGCCAATTCCCTTTTAAATATTTTTAAAAAAGTATCATAATTATATTTTAAACTATGATTAACATGAATTTGCCAGTTAACATTGCAAAATTTTTCATTTAAATAAGCTAAATTAATTTCATTAAATTTATATTTAAATTTATCACCATTCTGAAAAGCATTGAAATTTTTAAAACATATATTCTTTATAACGACTGATAAGGCAACATGGTGGATAGAATTTGAAAATAAGGGGCTGCATTCAGTAACTATACTTTCATTTTCATCATTTATAAACACCAAATCAAGAATTCTCTGCAAAGAATTGTGAACAAAACACGTTAGGATCAAATTCAAAGCAAAAAGAGAATCGATAAGCTCAAATTCTTTTTCAATGACAAAACTACTGGCAACACCCTATTTTTATGTTGCATCCACTTAATTCCACCTAAATTAAAATCACCAAATGGAAGTATTACTTCCTGAAAAATCAGATAAAACAGTTCCAATATTTTTTAAATGAGAAGAATATTTAGATATTGGAGATTCAGGTGGAATATAACTTCAGAAAATTAATATTTTACTATCATAATTACTTTCAATACAAATACAAAGTTGTTCAATGTTGTCTTCTGCTGGTGATGAATTTTATAATTGAATAGAGTATGCGATTAGCGAGCGACGAACTGCAAGGAGAATACCTCCACCTCTATTACTTCCAATATTATGACGATCACGGCGAAATAAATTATACTCCGACAAGTTTAAAACCTCCTCATTTCTTATTTCACTATACAGCCATGTCTCCACAAATGCAAAAATGTCATATTCAGATGAATCAACCAGAACGGAAAAGGTTTTAAGTTAACCTCTTATGCCTCCCATATTCTGAAAGTACATTGAAAGTGCAGTTTTGTTTATGTTTATGCTCCCCCCCTTTGACTCGGATTCATTTCCTCCAATCCACGGATTGACACAACTATGTCATTTTTTGAACTTTCCCTAGGAATGAACTTCCTCACAACCGTGTTTATAGGCCAATTAAGTCCATTTAAAGCTGATTTAAATTTGTTAGTTGGAATACCTACTTTAAAGTTTACGAATTTCAGTCCAATAGCATCTTTTTTTGCAAGTTTGAAACATTTAACTGTGGCCTCATCAACACTTATTTTTCCCGCAACATATTTTGATACAGAATCCTCAGTTGTAGACGTATTAAATTAATATTGGTTAAATCATTTTGGCGACAACGTCATATTCTGGCCTTTTACATCAGGCGGCACTCCTTCTAATCACACAATAATACCTATTACATATTTATAAATTAATCATTCCTATATTTCTGCTCTTTTGTTATAAAGGGTGATTTTTAAAGAGCTTGAGAACTTTTTTTAAAAAAAAAAACGCATAAAATTTGCAAAATCTCATCGATTCTTTATTTGAAACGTTAGATTGGTTCATGACATTTACTTTTTGAAGATAATTTCATTTAAATGTTGACCGCGGCTGCGTCTTAGGTGGTCCATTCGGAAAGTCCAATTTTGGGTAACTTTTTCGAGCATTTCGGCCGGAATAGCCCGAATTTCTTCGGAAATGTTGTCTTCCAAAGCTGGAATAGTTGCTGGCTTATTTGTGTAGACTTTAGACTTGACGTAACCCCACAAAAAATAGTCTAAAGGCGTCAAATCGCATGATCTTGGTGGCCAACTTACCGGTCCATTCCTTGAGATGAATTGTTCTCCGAAGTTTTCCCTCAAAATGGCCATAGAATCGCGAGCTGTGTGGCATGTAGCGCCATCTTGTTGAAACCACATGTCAACCAAGTTCAGTTCTTCCATTTTTGGCAACAAAAAGTTTCTTAGCATTGAACGATAGCGATCGCCATTCACCGTAACGTTGCGTCCAACAGCATCTTTGAAAAAATACGGTCCAATGATTCCACCAGCGTACAAACCACACCAAACAGTGCATTTTTCGGGATGCATGGGCAGTTCTTGAACGGCTTCTGGTTGCTCTTCACTCCAAATGCGGCAATTTTGTTTATTTACGTAGCCATTCAACCAGAAATGAGCCTCATCGCTGAACAAAATTTGTCGATAAAAAAGCGGATTTTCTGCCAACTTTTCTAGGGCCCATTCACTGAAAATTCGACGTTGTGGCAGATCGTTCGGCTTCAGTTCTTGCACGAGCTGTATTTTATACGGTTTTACACCAAGATCTTTGCGTAAAATCTTCCATGTGGTCGAATAACACAAACCCAATTGCTGCGAACGGCGACGAATCGACATTTCACGGTCTTCAGCAACACTCTCAGAAACAGACGCAATATTCTCTTCTGTACGCACTGTACGCATTCGTGTGGTTGGTTTAATGTCCAATAAAGTAAACTGAGTGCGAAACTTGGTCACAATCGCATTAATTGTTTGCTCACTTGGTCGATTATGTAGACCATAAATCGGACGTAAAGCGCGAAACACATTTCGAACCGAACACTGATTTTGGTAATAAAATTCAATGATTTGCAAGCGTTGCTCGTTAGTAAGTCTATTCATGATGAAATGTCAAAGCATACTGAGCATCTTTCTCTTTGACACCATGTCTGAAATCCCGCGTGATCTGTCAAATACTAATGCATGAAAATCCTAACCTCAAAAAAATCACCCGTTATGTTTAGGCTATTGAATATTAGATTTACCGGAATAATAATAAAAACGTTTGCCTTAAACTTAAATAAAACACAAAATTCGCCCAAATACATACATGCATTTCTAAGGGTATGGACACTGGTCATTTTTCAATATTTATGTATAATTTTGGTATAACTCGAAAACCAAGCTGAATTTGAGAATTTTACTTAATTGGCTTCTTGTTTGGAACTATAGATTTTATATTTAAGGATGGTTTAAAAAAATTAAAAAAAAAAATTAATAAAAACTGACCTAATAAAAGTCGAAAAGTCATTGAGTTTAATTCTTTTACTAAAATGCTCACAACTCAGCTACCTGGTTTGTAAAATATTTTTTTCTATAACTTACCGTTTTCGAGATATTTGTCAAAAACTCACTTTTGGGACATTTGACATTTGAAATAAAAAAAAAAGAAGCAATAAAAAAAATATCAATGGGATGTATTTGGTCAAACGTTATCCCACCAAGTTTCATGATTGTTAGAGTTTTGTCTGTATTTGTTTATTTTTTATTTTATAGTATATGTATATTTTTTTTACAAATATCTATAGATAATATCTTATGATATTTTTAATTTCTTAGCATCAATTTTATATTGGGAAATAATATGTATGTATGTGCTCAGATAAAAATTGGTTTAAACAGTCTGTAACAAAAATCTATTAAGCAATTGAAACAAACAAATTTAATATTTTAACATTTTGCCTCTAAATTAAAACTTTTTCATAGGAAAATATTTTAAACTTTATAATAAAATAAAAAAAAATTATTTTTACAGAACCAGCTTTCGGAATACGTCATCTACAATGTGCTCTTATATTTTTTGGTCAGGCAGTTGCCTATATGTTACGTGTCAATATGTCTGTGGCTATTGTGGCTATGACAGATGATTCAATAAATCCTGAATTTGATGTAAATATAAAACATGATTTCTATAATTTCTATAAAAAAATTAGTAACGTATTTTCCCTTAAGACAGACAGTCGATTGATGTAAATAATTTCCAAAAGCTCTACAAATTATATCCATTAAAATAAAATCCTTTAAAACCATGTTTTAAGTTCGGGATTGTACTAGTTTGAAAATTGAAATCTCGAATTAACTTGGAGTTAACCAACCGAAGGACAATGGGCAAAGATGTATGGAGCGTGGACCGAGCACCACTTAGAACGATCTTCATATAGAATATAGGTACATGTTAATGCATTTATTACCCGTTAACCGTTTGTCCAAATTCGATAACAGAAGTTATTTGATTTTGAATAAAATGAGTTTAAGGGTCACAATTCCCTATTTCCTTAGTTTTTCTTTAATATTTTGTGTACTTTTCGCTCGATTTAAGTAATTTTTCAGGAATTAAGTTCTTTGAACCCATGACACACTACCTGATTTTTTCAGATTTTTAACATTATATTTAGGGGTCGCAAGCATTAATCTTATTGAAAAGGCAGTTTTTGGAGTATTTAATTTGTAAAAAATACAAATATTGGTTTTTACACAATATTTTTGATATTAAAATCATCTCTGGAAAACAACACACAAATATCAATTTGTATCTCATTTATCCTAATAAAATTGGTTATTATTTTCAAGGTTTTAAATTGCAATTCGTAAAAATTGGACAAAACAACCCACAAAACCACCCGCAAACCACCCTTATATACACTATTAAGGGTTGAATTTTTTTTTTTAACTTATTCCTTATTTATTAACGAAGAAAATAGTTGTGCATTTTTTACGAAATTATTCCTAAATAGATCCAAAAAAAAATATTAACAAAGAATAGAATATTTTTTTTTCCTTTTTATAGCACTTAGAGATTTATTACCGATTTTAAGCGTCTTTATGGTTTTTCAAAGAAGAATGTTAGACCTTTTTTTATTATATACATTTTTTGCTCAAGCCACAAAATCAAGTACAAGTTTAACAATTTATCTAAAATAACGATAATGAAAACGAATATTTAGTGTAAATAAGATTTTTTTGTCTACTTGTTCAAAAACGACGACTATTTAGTGATTTTTGTGTAAAACAAGGACCTGGTTAAGTGATTTTTATAAAAGAAACTAACATTCTTATTTGAAAAACCGCAAAGAAATTTAAAATCGGTAAGATACTGACTGAGTGGAAAATCTTTTAGTACCATAAAAAGCAAACAAAATATCATATTTTTTGTTTATATTTTTTTGTATCTAGTTTGTGATCAGCCCGCAATAAATGTAATACCAATCTTTTCGTTCCTAAATAAAGAATAACCTTAAAATACACCTTTTAATTATATATAAGGGTGGTTTTGAGGGCCGTTTTGTGAGTTGTTTTGTCTTACTTTTACAAATTGCAAACGAACCTTTAAAACGATACTTATTTTTATTCTGATAAATGAGGTAAAAATTGATATTTTTTTGCTTTTGTCCAGAGATGATTTTAACATCAAAAATATCATACGGAAATTTGTATTTTTTTACAAATTAAATACTTCAAAAACTGCTTTTTGCATATAGTTGATGCTTGCAACGCCTAAACATAATTTCAAAAATCTGAAAAATATTAGGTAGCGTGTCATGAGTTCAAAGAACTTAATTCCAAAAAAATTTCTTAAATCGAGCGAAAAATACACAAAATATTAAATAAAAACTATGGAAAAGAGGAATTGTGACCCTAAAACTCATTTTACTCAAAATTAAATAACTTTTGTCACACAGCGAATTTGGACAAACGGGTAACGAATGCATTAACATGTTCCTATATACGATATGAAGGCCGTTCTTATTGGTGCTGGGCCCAATTTGCCCATTGTCCTTTAGGGGCTTTTAACTTTGCATTAACTGAAGTGATAATTTCGAATTTGTGGAATTATGGCTCAAATAGCAATTGTTAATCTGTTATAACAGTTTAATCTTCGTCATAAGAACTAATTTCATACTGAAAAACTGGGACTCAAATTAGATTATGTACATATGTATGATAAGTCCTATTTTAAGGAATATTTGTTGGTAGTAGTATTCTACATTCATTGAATAAATCATTCGACTGTCTACAGGATTATTAATTCTGATTAGTAATGCTTCTTTTCCAATTTAAAAATACTACAAATTATTTATATCGTTCATATTATGATATGATTTTTGCAGGTTTTCACTTGGTCAGAAAGAACAAAATCACTTATTCTCAGCAGTTTCTTCTGGGGTTACGTAATAACTCAAGTTCCAGCTGGACAACTCGCTCAAAGATATGGCGCCAAGTTGGTTCTCTTTTGGGGAATTACAATATGTTCAGTTCTAAGTATCCTTACACCAATATGTGCCCGAGTTGGTGGATCACCGTTAGTTTGTACGCTACGTGTTATACAAGGTCTTTGTCAAGGATGCCTTCTTCCTTCAACGCACAATCTCATTTCCAAATGGGCTCCAGTATCGGAACGTGGAAGACTCGGGACTATAAGCTACTCTGGTGGTCAATTTGGAACGGCACTAATGCTTTGGATAAGCGGAGAACTGGCCGCTTCGATAATGGGATGGCCGAGCACATTCTATTTTCCCGGTGGAGTTGGTATAATTTGGGGTATTTTATGGTACTTTTTCTCATCAAGTTCCCCAGCTGACAGTCATCTTATCACCGAAGAAGAAAAGTTATACATTGAAATGATACCCGCCAATGGGGTGCCAAGTAAAACTAATGATGATGAGAAAAAACCAAAGCTGGTTACACCATGGAAGGAAATTTGGACATCATGTCCATTCTATGTCCTTTTGTTCGTCCACTGTGCCAATAACTGGGGTTACTGGACTTTGTTGATTGAAATCCCAACCTACTTAAAGAACGTCATTGGCATGGACATTAAAAACAGCGCGCTACTGTCATCCCTGCCGTACTGCGTGATGTTCTTACTGAGCTACTTTTTCCTCTTCCTTTCGGAAATCTTGGACAAAAAAAAGGGCAGAGATTTAGCATTCAGTAGGAAATTCTTTAACACAATGGGACATTGGGTTCAGATGTTGGGACTTATTGGTCTGGGCTTTGTTGATGGAAATAATCCAACAATAGCCGTTGCCCTTCTAACACTGACAGTTGGAATGAATGCATCTTGCTACTTGGGCTTCCTGATCAATCACATCGATTTATCGCCTAATTTTGCTGGAACTCTGATGGGCATTACAAATGGAATAGCGAATATAATGAGCATTTTTGCTCCTTTAACTGTTGGGATCATTGTAACCGATGAGGTTTGTGGTTTATATACAAAAATAATTTGAAGGAATACAAGGTTACACTATTTCTTATTTTCAGAAAGACCCAATTCAATGGAGAATCGTATTTTTTATATCAGCTGGCTTCTTCTTTGTGGGAAATCTTATGTTTGTTTTATTTGGAAAATGTGAAACTCAACCTTGGAACGAACCCAAAGTAACAGACGATAAGAAGAAATTAAATGGTCACAACACAGTCAACGTAGAATTACAGCAGTGAGACTGGAAACGTTTTTTTTTATTTTAATCAACATTTTGTTTTAAGTTAACGTTACGTACTCAACTGCAGAAAAAAGTGTGATCTAGTCATAAGTACCTTTAGGTTTCAAATATAATTATTATAGTAGAATTAAATTTAGTATTCAATGACAAAACAACAGTTTAATGTTTATTAGTAGTAGATAAAGTAAGTTTTATTGATTATTTAAAAGTATTTTCGTTGTATTTAACGTTGGGAATTTTCAATTTCAAATTTTGTAACGACGTTATTGCTGTTAATGACAAAATTGACATCCAAATTATTCAACTTGTCCAGCTTTTTCTGTAGTTCCATTTAACTTTTTAATTTAGAAATGAAGTTTGAATGCGTACAAAACAACAATAAATTTAAATATAAATAAATAGTTATTTTGCAATAAACATAACATAATTATATTTAAAAAAAATGTAATGTATTCAAAAGATCAGAGCTGTAGGGATGCAAAAATACAAATACAAAAAATAATTATATGAATATGTACCGTGTATGTGTATAGGTACTGAAAGGGTTAAGTATCTGAATATTTTCACCTGTATTTTTACTTGTAACTTAAAAAAAAAACAAGAACAATGACTTTTCACTTGGAAAATATACGTTTACGTTTTATCTAGAGTATTTTTTTCGAGTTAGATTCATTTACTGGGGTAAATATTCAAGTTAATTTGCGGTAACTGAAGACCGGAAGAGTACTAACAAAGTATTATAGCACAAATATTCTGTTACAAAGTTAACTACTGCTCTGATTTAATTATCCCCTTGCTCTTATTTTAGCAATTTTAGTCGTTAATAAGTCAATTATAGAATTAAGTCGCTCTTTTAAGTATTTCAAATAAGCTAATTAATTAATAATATATATATTTTAGTTCTGAATTTGTATTTTTATAGTAATCGGGAGTATGCATATAATAATATAAGCCTAATAAAATCGGGAGTATGCATATACATAATAATATAAGCCTCATAAAATTATATTGTAGATAAATAAAAATATGCCTTTAACAACGGAAAAAGCCGAATATTATATTGTTTTTTTGTTTTACTTTTGAAAAAAACATTTTTTGACAGGAAGATTGTTTCCATCATAGAACATTATTCATATCTGCCTAGTTTTTTAGTTTTACGAAAATAATGTGATTTAGAAATATTGCTTCAACAAAAAAATGAGTAAGCGAACAAAATTGTTTTCCTCAATATTTTGACAGCCAAAGTGAGAATTTTTGCTAAGAAATCCTATGAGATCGTCTCTTCTCGAACATGTCACCAATTTTGAAAAAAAGCTTTATTTTGATTTACGCCATTAAGGGTTACAGAATGTTTAAATTTTTGTTTTTGTGTGAAAAACGAGCATTTTCGTCATTTTAGGTTTTTTGAAATGTCGATATCTTCTTAACAGTGACTCGGAGGTAAACAAAATTGTCATAACTTGTTTTCTTGTGGATGATCTAAAAGTTTTGTATGAAATACTTTTCAATAGCATTTATCGTTTCGTTGTAATATGCGAAAAACTAATATTTTTGACATTCAAAATTGAATAACTATTGACTCGCACACGATCTGGTACTGGACTTTCGCGACAGTGTTGTTAGGACTTAAATAAATATACTTGCATTTAAAAATGTTCACTTTGATTTTGTTCGCAGAAAAAGTTCGATTTACCTGGGCTAAACACTATATCGAGTATATCATTGCCACGCGCTCAAATTATCTAGAAGGGTTAGCTGCGATACAACGATTTTAGTTTTATCAAGTTGTCTCGGCAACGGCACTAACAATTTTGATTCAACTTTGTACTTTAA
This sequence comes from Melangyna quadrimaculata, assembly GCA_949320155.1. Classification (NCBI taxonomy): domain Eukaryota; kingdom Metazoa; phylum Arthropoda; class Insecta; order Diptera; family Syrphidae; genus Melangyna; species Melangyna quadrimaculata. The sequence continues at coordinate 3,950,097 of OX439485.1, read as the reverse complement.
ATATTTAAATCAATTTTAATAATACGGCATAGGTATATAAGGTTTCCGCCAAAAAGTGTGAATATCGAAGGTATTTTTAAGCGAGTTTTCTATTTTTGTTCCCGAATATCTTGCCAATCACTTAGTTGATTTTTTCATTATTTTGGATTTCAGTACCTACTTCCTAGTTGGTGAATAATATATGTGAAATTTTTATAAATAATTTGTTAACGAACAAATAAATACAAAGAAAATAAATATTTTATTTTATTTTATTTTAGATTTTTATACATTTTCTTGTTTTTTTTTGTATTAAATCAAGAAATTTCAAAATTGTTAGGTATCTAACATTGCTTTTGACATTTTCTCAGTAACGATATAAAAAAGGTACGTTCAGGAGACTTAAGGGAAATAATATTCAGTCAACTACATCCATTGAACGATAATCTTTTTTGTCCGCATATCTTTATGTCAAACTTATAACTTTTCTTAAATAGTTTACCTTTTGTTCGCTTAGAAAAAGAGAATCCTCGACATGGATGCAAAATTCCGTCGTAATGGAACATTTCATTTTAAATTTGCACAAACAATTTATAAAAAATTAAACTGACTTTTAATTCCACAAATGACAATTTTGAAAAAAAAAAAACACACTTGATTTAAAATTAAGGCAGATATTTCTTGCCTTAATTTCCAGTCACTTTCCAGTAAAAGTTCCCTTTATTTGCAGTCAATTTTTTGAAAGCTGGCCAATCACAGACTGGAACGTTGCCTTACTTGCAAGTCGCCTGAACGTTACATTAGGCTGCAACTTTTGCAATTTCATGGCTGCTACACCTATCATCAGATTCCTTTTTGAGTAGTGCTTAGTCTATAGTTCCAATTTGATTTTATAAATTATTTTGCCGTCAACTGGAGTTGAACCTCGACCAAGCTACCTCAGAGACCGTTGCACTACGCATTGCACCACCGAGGTCACCTGACCTCGGCCCATCCAAATGAAGGTTTTTTCTTTACAATTGCATTAAGACAACTAGCATTTTTGAAACCACACACAAAAAGTTAAATGTTATTCATTCGGGTTCTTTCTTTTTCTCCTCTCCGTTATCACCGCAACAATTGTTGCATATGTGTAAGGAGAGAGATTGTATGAAAGAATTGACAATGTTAATATGACAGAACGAAAGCTATGCAGCCTAACTGCAAGTGTTATCACGAGAAAACACCTTTGTATTGTAATATAGCTTATTGTTATTAGATATAAAGCAGATGACCCATTTTTGTCTGAAGTCTGGGCGACGTGCGTACAAGCGTACATAGATGAATAGGTACCAAATGAAAGCTGGTATTGAGTTCTATAAGAAAGCTAAATATTTTTAAAATCGGTGTTGGAGATTTCAAGATATTTGAGCTTGAAGTTGCCGATTCAAAAGTCATAGAATTCATTTTTTTTTTTCATATCTTCTAAAGTAAAGTATCTAGAAAAAGATAATTTGATTGTACATTTAACGAAAGGTAATCGATTAAGGATTGTAGTGCCACAAAAAAAACCGTGTCATCACTGATTTTTTCAAGATATCAGCCGTACAAACAACCTGCAACGAAATTATTTCAAAAAAACTCTGGACTGTATGTATCAAAATATGCTGAACGTAGGAAAGAGATATTGATATCGTTTGAAAGGTATTTTTGTGATCTCTAATATGGTCTTAAATCATTTTTCAGAAGCTATGAACATTTGTTTCAAAAAAGAATTAATTCTATGACTTTTGAATCGCTAACTCCAAGCTCAAATATCTTGGTTCAAAGGTTTTGAGAATTTGCGAGTAGAGACTTTGCGATGCTGGTATTAAAACTTAACAACATATTTATCAAAAAAACATGGCGAAAAGAACAAAAATTGTTCGAAAAGAACATTAATTGTTCTTTTCGCCATGTCTTTCAATGGTGATATTTTAAAATTTGAATACCACCATCGCAATGTCTGTATTCGCAAATTCTCAAAAGCTTTGCACCAAAAAAGTTTACATTTTACCATTAAGTAAACCACAAGCCCAACATACGACCAAATACGACTTAATAATACGAATTTTGTAACAGTGGTGAATTTTTTTTTTTATAAAGAAACACGAGTTAGGCATCATGCCTTTTCATTCAATTTTACTTTTAATAGAGAATTATGTGTATAGAGTATACATATCAAAATAAAGATACGATAAGGAAAGTTTTCAATTAAAAAAAAAATTATATTGAAATCTACGCCGTAAGGCGAATGTGAGCCATCATAAGTGAAGATCCTGTGTCCTTGCAAAGAATAACACTTGATGTATGGGTGGATGTTCTGGAGGGAAATGGATACCGCATTAGCGCGAGAAAGCCTGAATACCTATGCTGTCCCTTTCTTGATCCACACAGGCCTATTCCGGACATCTATTTGAATGGAACAGTGCTTCCCAAGTGCGAAAAATTAAAATATCTTGGATCAATGATCAATAACGAAGGATCTTGTGATGACGACATCAAACATCGCGTAAGCGTAGGGTGGATGAAGTGGCGGGAAATCTCTGCCATCTTCTGTGAAAGAAAAATGCCCCCTAAAGCTAAAAGGAAATCTCTACAGTCTACACGGCAGTTGTTCGTCCAGCGCTTACATACGGTTCACAGTGTTGGACAATGTACAAGAAGTATGAGAGTAAATTGACGGCAGCTGAAATAAAGATGCTTCGCATGACAGCAGGAGTGATAAAGCGTGATCGAATAAGAAGCAAGAGAATCCGAGGAAGCCTACACGTCAAAAATACCATCTTGGACAAAACACAGCATGACCAACTTTGCTGGTACTGTCATGTACAAAGAAGATGTCATGAGACCCAGTTCAAAAGGTGGTAGCACAAGACGTTCCAACACTATCGCGGAAGAAAGGCAGGCGCAAAAACTCCTGGATGAAACAAATGCAGCGACACCTGCATTTAGTTGGCCTCACACATGGAACAATCCAAAACCGGGAGACCTGTCGACGTTTTCTGAGGTCAACCCGGTGAACCGCCGCGCCGGTTAATTGAAGAAGAAGAAGAGAGGAAGAAGAAGAAGAAGAAGAAGAAGAAGAAGAAGAAGTAGAAGAAAAAGAAGAAGAAGAAGAAGAAGGAGAAGTAGAAGAAGAAGAAGAAGAAGAAAAAGAAGAAGAAGAAGATGAAGCAGAAGAAGAAGAAGAAGAAGAAGAAGAAGAAGAAGAAGAAAATTTGTACCTAATTTTTCAGTTGGTACAGATATAATGGACTTTATAAAATCATTTATTTATGCTCAAATTTTAAATCTTAAAGTCTACATTAAATATTATTAAAAGAAGTTTATAACTTATTTTAAGTTTTTGTCCTGAAAGCTTTTTTTTTTGTTTTGAACATATTGAACTGTAATTGTGTGTAAATATAAATTTGTAGTATACTCAATATTGGTTTTATATTTAATAAGCTTGTCATCATTTTGCAGTTTCCAAAAGTTAAAAAAATATAAAATATAACAATAATTATGACGTTTAAATAAAAACATAAAAATATTTGTTTCTGTGTATTTGCTGTTCTTTAACGGAATTTAAGTAAATTATTCATTAGTCCTTAAGGGACTAAATATATTTGCAAAATTTTCCACTTTTAGCAATTTTTTTTTTTTTTTTTTGTTCTTAAAATATTGTGCAAACTACGTAGCATTTTAACTGATCGGTGCCACATGTAAACGCTAACCTTTTTTAATGAATTTTGTTTGACTATCACTTTTAGGGGGCTGTACAGTAGGGTGGATCGTTTTCAACATTTTTTGCCAAATCACTGTGTGCAACTCATAGTTTATGCTTAATGGTTTTCTGAACCTATCCTCATCATTTATTTTGAGTTGTCCTTGGGAAAAACAAAATCGGGAAGCCATCAAAAATTGGTATTTTTTCCCAAAAAAAATTATATACCTACCTATTAAGAATTAGGGACACGAATAGTTGGCGTAAAATAATAACGAATTCTTGTAGAGGGACTAAATACAAGTATTTTTCACCATGGAGGTAGGGGTCTATGTCCTTCCGTATAGGTGGGAGGGGAACTTTCTAAAAAATACTTAAAAATGAAAATAAATCCTTTAAAAAATTATTAAAAAAGAACGGAAACACTAATAATAAAGAATGATATACATTTTTTGAAAGCTAGAAATCTGTTCTTTTATTGAGGTTTTGAGTCAAGATTTTTTTGTTTATAGTTTTCGAACAAAATATTTTCAAACTCAAACTTGAAAAAATATGAACTGATTTTTTCTTTCAAAAATGTTGAAATAAATTAGAAAATGGCTTAAATTCCTAAGTGGATAAGTGCTTTTATTAATTCTTCATCAACCACTGAAAACCAGATGACTTTATGTCCTCTATTTTTTTATAAAATCTAAAATCACGAAAATTACTAATTGTATTCAATAATTTTGTTTATAAAATTGACCGTCCTGCCTATAATGAAAAAGATAGACCCCCCCATGGTGAAAAATACTTGGTTTTGGTCCCTCTACAAGAACCCGTTATTTTTTTGTCGCCAAATATTCCCACACCGGATTCATAATATATCATTTTTTGTGAAAAACTACAAATTTTCAATGGCTTTCCGATTTTGTTTTTCCCAAAGGCGACTCAAAATAAATGATGAGGATAAGTTTAGAAACCCATTAAGCATATACTATGAGTTGCACACAGTGATTTGGCAAAAAATGCTGAAACGATCCCCCCTACTGTACATTTAGGTCCTAAATAAGACCTAAATGTACAAACCTCTACTACATATTTGTAGTATAAAAAAGTCACTTTTGACACCCACTTTACATAGAACAAGAGCCTAAACCAGTTGACTAATTTGCTTAAAATTTGGAAAAAATGTGCTGTGCAATTGAAAATACCCTTAAGATGAAAAAACACAGTGCGAGCGTTAGGAAAATAGGGAAGGGGTAAAGAGGAGTAACCGATGCACAGTGGTTTTGAAGTTCTGCAAATTGAAATGGAAGGGAAAGATAGAGCCGGGTAAATCATTCCACATTATTGTAGTGCTACGATAGAAAGAATCTCTATAATTAACAGTACGTCCGAAGTTAGGCTCAATGGTAAACTGATGCGCATTCCTAAAAGTACGAGTATTACGGTTAAATTGTTTAAGGGGAGGAATCGAACTGGCTATGTCACTAGAGCACTGTTTTGAAAATAACGGTAAAAATAATGAAAGACAAGAAACATTGCGGCAGTGTTCGAGAGGTGCAAATGCTTCCGTTATATTTCGACCACCTATCATAGCTCTTCTTTGAATTCAATCCAATAGACTCAAGTGGGATATTAGAGTACCTGCTCAAAAATGAGAATTGTACGAATAAAGGTTTGGACGAATAAAGGCTTTATAGATAACAGCCAGATCAGAAGGGGTGACAAGTTTCGCGATTTTTTACGCGATTTTTGATTCCCCATTGGACAATGTTGTCGAGATCAGAATTTAATGAGCTTGTCATACGTTGCCGTTGAAATTCCTCATCGGAAGGACATGGATGTGAATCTAAAAAGGAATATAAAAAAATGAGGGTACTGTCATCTGCGAAACAGTTTAACTGATTAGAAGTTTCAGACAAAAGATTAATTATATGCAAATAAGGAAGAGAGTCGGAGACAAAACGAGCCCTGGGGCACACCAGCATTTATTTTAAGGATTTCAGACTTGAAACCTTCCAATACAACTTGTATTGAACGGTCCGAAATGTTATTTCCAACGAAGAAGAGATTCATCGATAAGAAAGCTTGATGCCAAATTCTGTCAAATGCTTTTGAAATATCAAGCGCAATAATCTAATGTTCTCCTAAATGATGTACAAAGATTTGTGCCACTATTCGGTGAGATATATTATCAGATCAACAGTGAACCTATTGCTACGAAAGCCGTACTGCCGGTCATTAGGAAGCTTTCGTTCTTCGATATATTTCTTGAGCTGAAAATTGATTTGCGTTTCCATGACATTGGAAAGAAGGGACGTAAGTGCAATTGGACGATAGTTTGAGGGTGAATAAGATACGCCTTTTTTAGGGACTGGCTGGACAAATGCTGTTTTCCATCCACTCGGAAGGAGACCAGTATAATAGGACATATGGACAAGCTTACGCAGTGGTTTTGCCAGCGTTGAAGAACACCTCTTCAAAACAATGATAGGGATACTATCCAGGCCAGCGGATTTGTGTATATCTTTTAGTACTCTAGCAACTGCACGAGTGCGAAAGAAGATTCGTCCCATAAAATCGTTTGCGCTCGCAAGTACAGGAGGAGTCATAACACTTCGTGGCCAGCGTTGAATTAACAGCAAACTGTGCTGCAAGCAAATTGGCTTTCTCTAACGAGCTGACAAAAGGAGTGTCATAGAAGTCGAGCGTTGGAAGCGACGACGAAGCAGCATTTCGTATATGTTCTTTGCAAATTATCATTATCATTTACCCAATGATGCATAGTAGTCCCTCCTCATCACAAAAATTTGGGTCCAAAACTTTTTCATGGGGCAAAATGGCTGCCTGATAAGATAATTATTGTGATAGCAAAATAGTTCATTTTGTAATATACTCGTATGATTTTGGAATGCAAACTATTTTCCTAAAGCTCGTACTGTGTTCAATCATATTAAGAGTAGTCACAACCCCTTTAGTGCGCGCATATATACAGGGTGTCCCATTAACAATGGTCCAAACTGAAATTGGTGATAGGCCAGGTAATGAACTATCAGAATTTGGTAACTTTTCCATACCGAATCATAGCGGTTCTCGAGTAACGGCTATTTTTTGAATTTTGAAAAAATCTAACTTTAAACCAGTTGTTTGCTCACCCTGCCCATAATTGATTTTTGTTTTTTACAAATTTTGCATTAAAAAATTCACTTATAGTTTCACTAACTTTACTGAGTAAAATATTTTTAATTGGCATCACCATTTGCCTACAAATCATTAGTTAGTATTGAACTTTGCCAAAATTAATTTTTGACCTCAATCTTCTGATGAGCCCCCTGAATAAAATTCGTATGGCTCAATACAGGTTCTGTATTTCAAAAATTGCCTATTTTTCTGTAGTTTCAAAAAAGGTATTAAACTTGCCAAAGCTATGTTTAAATAGACAGTTATAACCGTTTGAACCCAATCAAACAGGTTCAAAACCAAACAAAAATAAAACATTTTTGTTCAAATATTTCGATAAAATTAGAATTTCACTTCAAATATAACTCCGAAAGAGCTGAATTTTGGTGGAGATCTTCGTTTTAATGTCTTACGCATTTCTTAAATAAATACCTTAAATTTTGACAAGGACTTTTAAGTTTCTGTGGTGAAAGAGTATAAATCCAGTATATTTGAAAATTTTTCGAAAACCATCAGGTTTTTTAAGAAGTTTCTTTGGAAAACATGTAGCTTATAAAATTCTACAGAAAAAAGATTAACTCCTTTTTTTCGTTGGAGCAAGAGATTTTGAGAAAACGGGGACAAAATGTGTTTTTATACTTTGATGTGGTATTTTCCACACCGTTGCATTTGCGCACATTTGTCTCAAAATTTATTGGTCTAACGGAAAAATGTATCCTAATGGTTTTTTTTAGAATGCTATAAGCTACAAGTTTTCCAAAGACACTTCTTAAAAAACCTGATGGTTTTCGAAAATTTTTCAAAAATACTGGATTTTTACGCTTTCACCACAGAAAATAGAAGGTCCTTGTCCAAATTAAAGGTATTTATTTAAGACATCAAAACGAAGATCTCCACCAAAATTCAGCTCTTTCGGAGTTATATTTGAAGTGAAATTCTAATTTTATCGAAATATTTGAACAAAAATGTTTTTTTTTTGTTTGATTTTGAAGCTTTTTTATTGGGTTCAAACGGTTATAACTGTCTATTTAAACATAGCTTTGGCAAGTTTAATACCTTTTTTTAAACAACAGAAAAATAGGCAATTTTTGAAATACAAAACCTGTATTGAGCCATACGAATTTTATTCAGGGGGCTCATCAGAAGATTGTGGTCAAAAATTAATTTTGGCAAAGTTCAATACTAACTAATGATTTGTAGGCAAATGGTGATGCCAATTAAAAACATTTTACTCAGTAAAGTTAGTGAAACTATAAGTGAATTTTTTAATGCAAAATTTGTAAAAAACAAAAATCAATTATGGACAGGGTGAGCAAAAAACTGGTTCAAAGTTAGATTTTTTTCAAATTTCAAAAAATAGCCGTTACTCGAGAACCGCTATGATTCGGTATAGAAAAGTTACCAAATTCTGAAAGGCCATGGCCTGGCCTTTCACCAATTTTGGTTTGGACCATTGTTAATGGGACACCCTGTATACAAAAAAAAAAAAAAAAAAAAGCAACAACTGTTCCATTAACGACAAAAAACTCAACAGTCAAATTCTATTTTGATTACCTATTTCAGTGTTATGCTAAGAACCTGAACATCTACCATATTTGAATTAAATTAAAGCATATATGTAGTTTGTTTGAACCTCAATAGTCAAGTCAATATACTGATTAGACGCACGTCAGACGTTCAATATACAGATGCACGTCAGACCGAGCGACGACGGTTGTTTGTTTCAATCACTGAAATGTTTTGTTCGATCAAAACCTTTTGCATTTTTTCCTAACGAACCTAATACTTGCCCTTAAGAAGAACAAATAAAAAAAAAGTGCGAGCATATCTTGCTGGCATTGATTGGGCCTATCAAAAATGTTTTACATCAGGATAACGATAGGGTAGTTAAGTCCAACAGTCAATACTTATTAGATTTCACAGCTATGATTCGTGTCAATACCTTTTTACCTGGCAATGGCTAGGTACATACATTTCAACTCAACCAAACAACAAAGATCTTGCACAAGATACCAGGAATTCCTTTTGTCAAACAAAAAAAAAAAAAAATAAATAAAACCATAATGTATTTCAATTGCAACGCAGAAATGAAAGATCACCACCAAGTATCTCAAAGAGAACATCGAGGTATCTCTCAAATGAAAGATACAATATCTAGACGTATACACTTTCGCTTATATCCCAATGTTTGTCGTCCATAAGATGAAATGAGAAAAATAAAAATGCGAACCGCACCTCTGCGCTTCGCACATGTTTTTTTTTTTTTTTTTTTTTTTTTTTTAATTTTTCTTGTACCAACAAAATTTTCATGAACCTTTTGGAATATCTGAGTCTGGTTTTTCATAATAAAATGCAGCTGTTGGATTCGAGGTAAAATCAGTAAGTGCAAAACATGAAAAGTGTTCAGATCTAAGTGCCCACAACAGCGCAATGTATGTGCCTTTGATTAAAACACAAACAACAATAAGAGAAAGAAAAATAAAATAGTGAAACAAAAAAGTGAAATCCAAAATGAAATATGACACGCACCAGCTAGTTTTTATTCTGAAAAATCATTTCTTATAAGTGTTCCAAATTGATTCAAATATACAAAAGTACTCGACAAAAATAAAATAAAAGAATAAAGTCGTTGACATGATTTTAACACCCCCATCAACTACTTCGAAACAAAGTAAGTACCTTCTGGAAATATTATGAATTAAATTAAGTTAGCAAACAAACACACACAAAAAAATCAAATATAAAACAAAAAACAAACATAGAACAAAACTCCCCCTACCCTGACCCACTTAAAAATAAAGACAGTTTTTTTTTATTTTTGAATAACCTTTTCCCTTGAAATGTGTCAACTACTATTTATGTATGGAAAACTTTAACAAGGTCTTCAAACATTTTGTTCTTGTCAAGTTGACTTAAAAAAGCATTATGTTTTCAAGAGCGATACAGAGATAAGCACAGCCAGATACGTATCGGTATTGTGAAGTTTTTAATTATTGCAGATTGGGGCTTAATATTATTTGACATTCAATTAAAAATATTATTTAACATTCAATCAATATCAATATGTCACTTTATCACTTGTTGTTAATTGACTGCACATATCCGATACACACAAACAAGGAGACGATTTTTTTTTATTAAATAATTGCAAGTAACGCTTAAAAGACTTTCAGCCTTGAATCTCAACGTGGAAACTCTAGACAAAAATGCTTCTTGGAAGCCAAATAGTTGCTAGCTATTGCGAAATTTCGAAACCGGTTGCTTGAAAGTGATCATGCTCTTGATACTCGTGTTTGGACATTGCAACGTGGTTCCGTCAAGTAGGTAGGAGCAATAAGAATTAGAGTGAAACAAATTTAATTTATATTTGTTGTTTTTGTCTTCGTTTGTGATATGTAAGAGTATTCGGTTTCTACATTTATTTAATTATTGGTTCATTTATGCTAACTTCATACTGCCAATTCGAGACACTTTATTAATTAATAGTAAAAGAAGATTTAATAAGTGCATTTGAAGAAAAAGCAACTACCTTATTAAAAACATTTAATAGACCAAAAAAGAAAGTTTCATAATATACATATATAATGTGTAGCTTACACAAAGGTCTGAAAGAAGCGGGTAGGTATTACACAAAATCGTATAATACTAACAATGAATTTATTTTATATTGTTTTAGCGACTCAGATGAATGCTATCATAGACGTGCGTCTTTCTGAATGTCGTTAGGTTTATTCATCAGTTTAGATATTCTTATGTCATAAGTGCCATGGAAATAAAAAATACCTACACAAATAACATCTTTTAAAAAATTTAGCCTTAGTTTAAGCTTTGTTTGCATCACAGGGTACGCTATTATGGCACTAGGCAGGATTTGACTACGACAATTTCCGATACCCTCTAACTTCAGTACTTTTGAAGGCAGACACTTTAGATTCCTGAGATATACATATGTAGAACTTAAGATCAGTGAGACCGTAACTGACTGATGACTCAATGACAAATCGTGTAAGCCACACGTAGTGTTGTTATTTCGCACAACGGCAAGTTTTGTGGTACCTACAGAATTTGAGGTTTTCTGATTAGCGGGCGTATAGTATCCGCCCATTTACACTGAACTACTTTTAAAAATATGGAGTACTTCCTAATCAAGCAAAACCTGGATATTTTATCGAATAGTATACACTAGAGAGATGAGATCAATAGTCAACCGTCAATTATCCTCTCAAAACTTTCTCATCCGCCTTTTACAAGATTCATGCCTCTGAACCATAAATGGGACTCAAATAATTCTATTCAATTGAGCGCAGAAGCATCGATTGCTTATTTATTTTCTTATTTAATCTCAGCAGCGCTGGTATCGTTGTCTGAATTAATAGTGGATCGGAGGCTATGGTACACTAAAATTTTTTTAAATTTCCAGGGTGCTTTTTCCCACATAAAATTGCAGAAAACTCAGAAATTAATACGACTTCAATAACATTTTTGTCTGGTTAAATCAACTTACTATTATAATAAAATAACTGTTAATTTAAGTAGATCCCATGTTGTTTCAAATTGAAATTCTTGTTAGTTAATTTGTTTCGAAATTTTAAAATGTCCACAGTATTAATTTTTTTTAAGATGACGTAATTTTAGAATTATAGAATTATAGTTTTCCATAGTTATTTAAAAAAAAATAAAAATAAAATACTTAAAACAAAAACTTAAGTACCTGGATATTTAAAAACAATGACCATGTCGTGCTATAGCTGTTTTCAAAGCCACGAAACCATGTTTTAATTTTCTTTTTAAATTAATAGATGAATTAATGAATATTTCAATTCAATTCAATTCAAAGTTCATTTTATTTGCCTGATGTTTTTAACAAATTTTAAAGATTACAATATAAAATTAGACAATGGCCAAAGGCCGTCTGCCAGATTGACATTCTTTCATTTAATTTTTACATTTTTGAGTTAATTTTTTTTTTAAATTATTTTTTATGAATTAATGAATATAATTTTTAAAAAAATTATTTTTCGGAATCAAAATTTTGAAAAATAAATTAAAGGGAATCAATGTTTTTTTTTTCAGAATTATTTTGTTTTCCAAAATGTTGCGTAATGTAACACTAGTACTGTTTTAAGAACTTTATGTTTTTATAAAATCTTTTTCGAAAACTCAAAACAAGATGATTCTAGCACTTTTATTTTTCAAAATATTATTATTAAATTAAGGAAACTAAATACCTCACAGAAACGAAAAAAAAACTTTCATCCAGCCGGATTTCTTTTCTTTTTATAAAGAAGCTGGTTGATTAAATTATTATTTTTTGTTCCATTATATCAATAGGTTTATTTGCATCATACTGAACATTTCAAAACATCGGATCCAATCAAACTTGACTCTAAATTCAAAAAATAGCAGAGAAAAATTAAAGGAAAAATGTTAGAAATAAAAAAAAAGTACTCATACGCCCGAGTGTACCGTTCCTTTAAATTTATTGATTTTACCGTACTGGGATAGTCAACCATATGTATAAGTTGAAGATATCATGAAAATTGGAAAAGACTTCATAAAGTTACCCTAGGCTTTGAAATATACTTTTTAAAAATAAATAATACTTAACGTTCATATTCGAAGAACCAAATTTTTACATGATCGAAAATTACGGCAAAAAATACTACAATGTCCCAAAAGTAGTAAAAATTTTTGGTCATTTGTAAAAAACATACGAAATACCACCTCGTCCTCGGTTCCAACACTCGTCTTCAATGATACTCCTTTTGTCAGCTCGCAAGATAAAGCCAATTTGCTTGTAGCACAGTTTGCTGTTAATTCGACGCTGGCCACAAAGTGTTATGACTCCTCCTGTACTTGAGAGCGTAAATGATTTTATGGGACAAATCTTCTTTCGCACTCGTGCAGTTGCTAGAGTTCTAAAGGTTTCCGATGTACACAAATCCGCTGGCCCGGATAGTATCCCTCCCATTGTTCTGAAGAGGTGTTCTTCAACGCTGGCAAAACCACTGCGTAAGCTTGTCCATCTGTCCTATTATACTGGTCTCCTTCCGAGTGGATGGAAAACAGCATTTGTCCAGCCAGTCTCTCAAAAAGGCGTATCTTATTCACCCTCCAACTATCGTCCAATTGCACTTACATCCCTTCTTTCCAATGTCTTGGAAACGCTGATCAATTTTCAGCTCAAGAAATATCTCGAGGAACGAAAGCTTCTTAATGACCGGCAGTACGGCTTTCGTAGCCATAGGTCCACTGGTGATCTGATGGTATATCTCACCGAACAGTGGAACAAATCTTTACATCGTTTTGGAGAAAGTAAGATTATTGCACTTGATATTTCAAAAGCGTTTGATAGAGTTTGGCATCAAGATCTCTTATCGAAAATGCACGCATTTGGTTTCGATGAATTCCTTCTTCGTTGGATTAGAAATTACCTTTCGGACCGTTCAATACAAGTCGTATTGGACGGTTTCAAGTCTGAAATCCACAAAATATATGCTGGTGTGCCCCAGGGCTCCGTTTTATCTCCGACTCTCTTCCTTATTTTTATAAATGATCTTTTGTCTGAAACTTCTAATCCATTAAACTGTTTTGCTGACGATAGTACCCTCAGCTTCTCATATTCGTTTACAGATTCTCATCCATGTCCTTCGGATGTGGAACTTGAACGGCAGCGTATGATAAGCTAATTAAATTCTGATCTCGACAGCATTGTCCAATGGGGAATCAAAAACCGCGTAGTATTTAATGCTTCTAAAACTCAATGTTGTCTCCTGTCGTTAAAGCGAAACCCACCCCCAATGCCGCTATCCATGGGCGGCACTTGCATCGAGGAAACCGAACAGCTCTCAGTTCTCGGTATGTGTGTCACATACCACCTTTCGTGGAATGACCACATATTTGATGTCGCCAAAAACGCTGCTAAGTGTTTAGGTTTTCTCCGTAGATGCATGAAGTTTTTTTCGCTTTCTGATCTGGCTGTGATCTAAAAAGCCTTTATTCGTCCAAAACTTGAGTACAATTCTCATGTTTGGGCAGGAGCTCCAAAAACTCACTTGAGTTTGTTGGACAGAATTCAAAAGAGGGCTCTAAAAATGATAGGCGGAAGATCTATAACAGAAACAATTACATCTCTCGAACACCGCCGTAATGTTTCGTGTCTTTCTCTATTTTATCGCTATTATTATAATCAGTGTTCTAGTGAAATAGCCAGTTGCATTCCTCCCCTTAAAAAATTCAACCATAATACTCGCGCTACTAGGAATGCCCATCAGTTCACCCTCGAGCCCAACTTCGGACGTACTGTAATGTACAGAGATTCTTTCTTCAGTCGCACCACACGAATGTGGAATGCTTTTCCTGACTCGACTTTCCCCTCCCATTTCGATGTGCAAACGTTCAAAACCAATGTGCATCGGTATCTCCTTCTAAATCCTCTCCTACTTACCTAATCGCTCTTGCTGTGTTAAAAACATTTTAAGGTTAGCCATAACCCCTTTTGCGCGCGTGGAATATAAAAAAAAAAAAAAAGCAATTTTTGTATTTTAAACTTATGTAGTTACAAATTATTTATTATTTTTTTTTTAAAACCAAAGGAGATGGTCAAGAAAAAACCCAGACTCGACAAAACAAATTTATATATGGTTATTCGAGGTTTAATCAGTTCTTCAAAAATATCAAAATGCAACCGAAGAAGTGCATTTTCTGACCTGAAATATGAATCTGAAAAAAAGCTTCCCCATTTTTAGTTTTGTTATTTTTTGGTTAAGGCTATAGGTTGGTACTCTCGAATACTCTCGTTTTCAACAGCCGTGGTGCAATAGCTCATAATTTCTAAACACAAAAAAAAAATGTTAAAATTCTAAATGGGGTCTATATTTGTATCTAAATATCTAAAGCAGACGACCGTCATTTCAAACGTTGTAACGTTTTTCTTTAGGTCTCTTAAACATAGACATTTTAAAGCTTCAATTTTGAAAAATTATAGAATATGTACTTACAACTTTTTTCTTATAAAAATAATATCATGGTTTAATCCTCTTTTGGTTGTATTTTGGTTTTGTGAATGCAATTATTATTCTTTTTAATAATAAGAAATGTCTTAAAAAAGACGTTTTTATAAATGAAAAGTTTGAATAATAATAAATATTTCAAACTAAAATTATAAATACAACCAAAAAAGGATTAAACCTTGATATTATTTTTATAAGAAAAAAGGTTGTAAGGAGGTATGTACATCTTCTTATATATAAAAATGGATGTTTGTATGTCTGTAAATATGTTATAGACTCCGAAACCACCCGAGCAATAGAACCCAAACTTTCAGAATATCTTTGGTGTAAGTCCGCTAACCAGGCGGAAAAATGCATTTCGGAAGAGGTAACTTGAACAAAATCGAAAGATATCAGATAAAAGAATGTGTTTGAGCCGTTACATTCAGCTTATTAGAAGACAGAGTGAGGTTCAAATATTTTGTTCGCAACAAGGTGTAGCAGTTTAAGTTGCAATTGCTGTTGCAGTTAATAATAATTCATACTGGTAATTCATAATAATAATGGTAACATGGACTTAACACAAATTGGACGGAAGTTGAAATTGCAGATGCAGTTATAGATGCAGTTTAAGATGGAAGATTTTAAATTTTTTCACGAAAAATGTATTTTAATGTATTTTTCAGAAAGCGTACTACAACATTAGCAAGGTGCACATTTCAATAAGTAACTTCAAAAATAGTTGCAGCTGCATTTGCAGTAATAGCTAAATAAAAGTTAATTTATTGTGAAAAAAGATAAAAAAAACAGTAGTTACACAAAACATCTAACAAACTGCACAGAATAATTTGAAAATTTGTACAATAATTAATTATGAACCACGACTAACCCTGGATTTAATAAAAGTGGATGTATGAAAGTTTGCAATCAACAATAATTCATAAAATACAAATGGGTAAATAATAGTAACTTAAATGGGCAGAAATTCGCAGGGTGAACATTGAACACACGGCTATCCACAAATGAAGTTACACATATTCATTTGAAAAAGAAGGATTGTGGTCTATTAATTTATTTTCCAAGAAGTGAAGCGAGCTCCGCAGGGTGTACGGAGCTCTCAAAATTGCAGTTGCAGTTTTTGTTAAATCTACAAAAAATGTTAATGCAAATATCTTTATGTCCTCCTCACATCTTAGCCTGAACATTGTACAATTAATCTTTATGGGCCGGGAAAAATCGTTGGTTAAAGAAAATAATAAAAGAAGTGGCCGTATTGAAATGACCCAACAACGGGAAGATCGTTTAATATTAATTCATGTACGCAATACAGAAATAAGATAGCTGAAACGCCCGACCAACACGAATTGGACAAGTTCGAGCTTAAGCGCACCTGGAACAACCACCGCGCAGGGAAAATGCTTCGAAACTGGTTAAATCTCTTATCCACGCCTTGATCCTCACAAGAAAAGAAACAGAAAGAATCAATTTTTATTTGGAAGCATTTAACTTCGATAAAGAAAAAGATTTCAGGAGTCATCAAGATATTGCTATTGGCCCAATGCACAAAGTTGGCCTGCATTGTGGTTCAACAAAGGAGCCACCCGGAATGAGTTGTTCTATAGGAAAAGTTAAATCGCCACCAATGGAGCCGCCACTTAGACTCAAAAACATTTTCTACAAAAGATTCGCAAGTTCAACAAATATTTTCAAATGACCTCATCTAAAGCAACAAAATGGACAGCCACAATGCAGGTTTCATGCCCACCTTCAAAGTGCAGGGACAAACCTACCTTAATATCGGTTCACTGCTTCCTCTATCCAATGGAGACGCCAACTTTTTGCATTTAACGTGAAAGCGATACAACGTTCGCCGGAAACCGCTAGTATTCTATAATTTTTAAAAATTGAAGCTATAAAACATTAACAACTGAAGAAAAACGTTACCACGTTTCAAACATCGTCTGATGAAGATATTTAGATTTAAATATAGACCTTTAGCCTATTTAGAATTTTAACATTTTAAAAAGATCACGAAGAAAGAATAATTACAAACAAAATAAATAATAAGAACAATATAATAATAAACGTATTGGGTGCTCGTTTTGTTCTACAAAATGGCTCATAGCTTCTATACCCCATGGATTTTGGGCTTGCCTTTTTGGTGACGTCATATACTTATTAAAGCTAACTCATTAGTTAACATTTCATTCGTGTCGATTCAGGGTTTTTTTACCATACAATTTTGGCTAGCACCTTTGTCCCTCTGACAGACTACAAACTATTGTTTAGGACAAATTGGTAAATAAGAGTTATTAAAAATTGGAATTGTATATCATGAAATAAGACCATGGATTTTATTGAAATACTGATTAAACGGATACTTGAAAAGATTTCGCTGAATTCCCTTTGCTACAATAGCATGATCTCACTCTCTGACAGACCTCTAAAAAAAATATAAGCTCTTAAATAAAAAAAAGTTATTCTTTTATTTCAATAAATTGCACAAAAAAAGCAAAGTATTTCGTTTGTTTATTTTTATTTAGCTAACAGAAAGTTAACAGAATATTATGATTCAAAGATTAAGACACAAATTATCTAATGACTTTATGCACTAATAAAATGTCACTTTACTCATAAGAACTTTTTTTTATATTATTGTTCTTAAGAATCATTATCTTGTTTTCTTAAATTAACATATTTCATTAATTTTTTAAATGCAATTGTAAATCAATTAAGATAATTTGTAAATTTATCTCACACGTTTATTAATTTTATGAATTAACTGAGAGCGTGCAGGTAAATATTTGATATTCTTTTGTTACTAGCTTGAATGCAATTATGTTTCTCGAAATGATTTTATAAAATTGTATAAATGTGTTGGTTTCTGATGCAAGCTTTAAATTGATAAGAAGCTTATTTGCAGATATTTAGCTAGTTTTTACTCGTTTTAACTTATTTTACTATAACAAAGCATCACGTTCCTAGAAACTTTCTTATCTAATCGTATGCCCTTTGTATACACCTAAGAAAGTTCTGCCACGCGAATTTTAACCTAATCGCTAAATAAATAAATAAGTTTGCTTATGCTTTTTTTGAATAAATTTAATAAATAGTATTTTAAAATTTTATAGACACGATCAAAATATTTTAAGTTTAATAAAATTCGTATTCGTATTTAATTTATCTTTGGAAATAGCTCATTTCAAATGGCAACGGGTTAATATAGTTCTTAAAGAAGTTCCACATTATCTTCTTATATACTTATCTCGTAAAAATCACATTCAGCTTAACATTCAAATGTGGAAGAATTTATGATAGTTCAAGGACCAATATATTAATAACGAGCGATGCTCTCATCCAAAAATATTTAAATTATTAAATATTTTCAATAATTATGTTCTTAAGATAAGATGAGTTTTTAATAATAACCAGAAGACTCGTTCGAAAACTTCGCACATTCAATTAGGCTTTAAATTTTCAAATAGAATGTTTGAACAAAATAATAAACTGCCTCCTAATCATTTGGAAAGGCACAGTTGGGTCAGATTAGTAAATATTTGCAATATGTACTTTATTTAAAAAAAATATGCGTTAAATCGTGTAAAAGTACCTATAATATGGAGTTTACAAATTTATTATTTTTACAGGATTTAACGCAGCACCGCATATTAACTATATTTAGGTACATTTATTTCACTTTTTTATTTAGTTTAATAAGCTTTTTTACTATTAAACTTAAATCTCAAAAATACATCTCTCAAAACACACAGCTAAAAATTCTTTTGGGGGCCCCAGCATTTAGCTATCTCACTGCATTCCGACCCTGTGTGAATGCATTTGTGTTTGTGTAACTCACACTACTTTGAAAAAAGCCTCACTTTTTCCGCGATATGCCCGTTCCTCTATTTCTTCTTCTAAGATTTTAAATTAAAGAATTAATAAATATGTTTCTTTCATTCATGCAATCTAGTGATACCTAATAAATGCGTTCGGCTTTTTATAATGAGAAAAAAGATTACCTACAAACATGAGAAGTAGGTAACAAATATGTTTCTCCACCACTCACTCAATGTGCAAGCGAAAAAAGAGGATTATACATTACAAAAGTAATTAATATGTTTCTTTCATTCATTCATGGTGTAACTAAAGAATATTTCTACCCCACTCACTCAAGGTGCAGCGAAAAAAAAAGAGTATTTAAAATTACAGAAGTAATACATATTTTTCTCTTTCACTCATTCAATGGGTTAAAAGTGAGGTATTCTTTATGTCAAATTTTTAATTTATTGCATTATTTGAAATTTCCGAAATTTAAAGAAAATAGTGTGGTATAACATAAAGTTTTTGTGCAATGTCATGGGTATATATAAATTCCTATTCAGTGACACCTATTTTAGTGGATTTGGCTATTTTATAAATGAGAAAAAAGGAGTTTGACAACAGAAATAATATGTATGATTATAGGAAGAAAATGTAAGAAAACATTTTCTATAAAAAGAATTTTGCCATTAATTATAAAATTTGAGATAACTTTAATAAACTTGATAATCTTATTTACAATTTACTACATATACATAATGGGTGTGTTCTGCAATCTTTAAACATAGTTCGCCCTCTTTATATAATAAATAATTTATTAAAAGTCAAACGGAAAATTACAGAACTGTTAATCTTCAATTAGTTATTATTGGCAGAAAAATAAAAGTTCAAATACACTCATAGTGTGGCAGTGACCAGAGCATAACAGTAATATTTTTTTTATTGATAACAAATCAATCCAAGACTTTAATTCGATTTGTTTTTATTTACTCGATTTAAAATTTAAAACCAAAACAAACTGATACGAAAACAACCATGAGAGCACAAAATATAAGTACATACAGAATTCGAAAAATAAACAATTAAAATTCTTTACCATCGATAAATTTTAATATTGATCTGACTCACATTATCAACAAACTGTGTTTTCTGTCGTTATGTTTTATTTGTTTTCGATTACTGTAAGTTGACTTGTCTGTAATTGAAAATTGGCTTAGAATGAATAGTTTTTTTTTACTCATTCCAGTTTAGGCTAGCTAAATGGTGTTCACATTGGACTGAGTCTTCCGTCTATTTTTGACTTCTCTGAAATTTAACTCACTCCCACTTCAGGAATTTTTTATAAAATTTAAAAATTGGTGGATTATTTTTTTTGAGTTTTTTTTTTTGTAAGTTCGGAGGAATCAGTCCAATGTGAACACCGTCCTAGAAAGATTATTTTTTAAAGTTATGTTTCATTTGATTGATTTGCACAAACGGAGTTGTACAATACATAAATGAAAAAGTGCAAGTGACCTCAACTTCACAAATAAGTGTGTTTCGCCCAGATATGACAGTGGGCTCTTCAGTCAATCTGACATGTCGACTCTTATACAAATCTTATAAGGATACAGTATCTTCTTGCTATTCTAGAGGAATAATAAAACTCACCGTATATTCCTGCTGTCATTTTTATAAGACTGACTGAAGAGCCCACTGTTATGTCTAGGCGAAACAAATTAATTTCTGGAGTTGCGGTCACTTGTACCTTATAATTGAATTATATTCACTCAACCCCCTTATAGGGTCCATACACGACACAGACACGTCGCTGTAGACCAATATATTTTGTTTGTTTGTTTAAATTTATTTAGCATCTAGTGCCATTAAAAATAATTTTACAAATGAAGGTACATAATTTTTTACATTTTTACTCATTGTTACAATTTTACAAAATTTAAATTAATTAGCTAACATTTAATGTAACGTAGTTTAAAAGTTTTCTTTTGGTACAAAAATATTTTCTGCTTTTTTAACATTGTCAGGAAGGTTTTTATAGGTTTGAAATCCCATATATTGTATTGTTCGCTGCGCTCTTGTTGTTGTGCACTTATCTGCGCAGACCGCATGTGCCGTGTCTATCCGATGTCGACTGTTTGCAGCGACCATCTGCATGAATCAAATGTCTTCGAATTTTTCTTGGTCTGCAACGACATGTCGGTGTCGTGTGTGGAGAATGAGGATTTTTACCAAATTGCCAAACTCCAAACTGACAGCCAACATTTTGGGTAAATGAAATCTGTGTGTTATTTTTTGTTTCTAACTAGTTAACCTTCATCGTTCTTTTAATAAGAAAAAGTTGCTTTGAGTTTTCGTTTTAGGGTTAGATTGTATGTGCTTTTCGCCTTCCGAGTCGGAATTGTTTTCAATTTTGTAATAATTTATTATTAATTATATTTTGATATTTGGAATTCTTTTCTGAATAATTCACTTTTCGTCTAGATTTTATTCTTCCGATTGGGCTTATTTTTTAATAAAGAAATGTGTGGCTCATAAAAAATTTACAAAAAAAAGCAAAAACAAATTACAAATGTTTTACATTACGATTCAATTTCATGCAAAAAGTTGATAGTGATTTAATTTGTAAGAACCATGCATTTTTGGTAGCAAATTATTTATCAATAAATTTGACGCAATCAAAATGTTGTTTTTTGTTTATTATTTATTATTATTTCGATTTTTCTTTAACCTCTTCCCAATTTTTTAACTTAGATCGTTCTTAAATAAAAAGTAACTTTTTTACCTTTGACATTGCAACTCTTGTTTTTGACCATAGCTACAGAAAAGAACGCACCACTAAAACATATATCGCTAAGCACTTAAACGTCATTAACCCAAAATTTCGATTTGACGTTTAGAAGCTATGAGATAGAGATATATATATCATTTCTTTCATGTATTTCTTTACAATACATACATACACTCGTTTAAAAGCTCACGAAACAGATCTGTTCCGGCCTGATTTCGGTAGACAAAAAAAATAAATCGGGTGGCACAACGGCTCATGAAGAACCAGGGCCTAGTGACTAACAACTCGCAACCATTCCTATGTGCGCCTATCGACATGAATGGAAGGGACCTACAATTTTATGCCGAATCCGAACGGCTAGACGAGAAGCACTTATTCGTGACAAGTGATACTCTTGGAGGATTTGTCAATTCCTCGCAAGAGGCAGTAGCCCTGAAAAAAACTTTTTAGTTTTTAGGTGGACGAGGCTGGGCAGCGAACCCAGACCTCCAGCGTGACAGTTGAACGCACTAACCATTACGCTACGGGCTACTACCCTGATTTCGTTAGATCTTCTTAAATTTTCAGATGGTTGAAATGTGTGGCTTCCCGGACAATCTGATAAAAAGTATTTTTGGTGGCTTTAACTACGGTTTTACCATTGATTTTGCTAACTGATAATGTTGAATTTGAGACTTTTCGAAATATGCGTTGTCTTTCTTGAGGTGATGTAGCCATGTTCGCTAGCGGTTTGTTGTTTTTTCATCGTTTTCCCTATATCAAAGGTAGCTGCATACTTAGTCCAATGTTGTGACCTTCACATCGAATACTATGATCATTGTCCTGATAGTCTCGAATTTGAGCATTTCTCTCTTCGGTTAGAACACTTCCTTTTGGCAAAATTGTTAAATTCATGAGAAAATGTCTTTAACTGTTGATTATTTGATTTTTTGCATACTATTTTTAACGATTTTCTGAGCTACTTGGTTGTTTTTCAAGGTGTATTTAAACAAATGACACAAAAAATAAGGTGGATTTTTTGACTAAAATGGTTCAAAGAGCCATAAGATTAACAATTTTTTATGCGGAATCAGAATCAGGAAGAATTCCTGAATCTTAATCTCCATATTACACTTAATAAATTCTATTTAATTAGATTTGTCATTATTATAAAAGGTTATAGAGAAATCGTTAAAAGTTTATTGAAAAAAAATCTGTATTTAAACGAGTGAATTGGAGTGCATATGTACATTGATTACATTTGCCGACAAGAAGGACACCGATTTTAAATATGTTTCCCAAAGTAGTAAGGCAATTGAAACCCACGGTGTATGTTTTTTAATTACCATTACCTCCTACAAAAAAAAATTCATGCTCAATCAACAATAACATAATATTCACTTCACTTCAATGTTTTTTTTACATGAATCATTATTGGTTTAACATAAACATCATTTGAATTGTAATTATATGTCGTTGAATTTAAAATCAAAGAATATTTATTTTAAATGGTAGTTCAAAACGAACAAATTTCAAAACACAATGAAATAAATAATGAGTTAAAATAATATTACATTATAAAGTGTTTTTTTCCGTGCCCTTTTCTTCGTTTCGGTTCGCTTTTTTTTTTTTATATAATCGACGCGCACTCAAGGGGTTGTTACTACCCTTAATATGTAAACACAGTGCGAGCGTTAGGAAAATAGGATAGGGTTTAAAAGGAGATGTCGATGCACATTGGTTTTGAATTTCTGAATATCATAATGGGAGGGAAAAATAGAGTAAGGTATAACATTCCACATTCGTGTTGTGCGGCTTTTTCGCTTTTTCATTTTAGTGTAAGATTATGTTTATCCTATGGGTAGGTACGGTTGTGATTTGATACATTTTTCAAACATGCGTTGCATTGCAATAGAATAATTTTTCGGTTTGTCCGCTTTCATAACAACAGCTGAGATATTCTTCAATTTGTATCTGTTCAGTGGTGTTGCTATAGAATTATAGATTATTTCATTATGCCATTGAAGGTACAATAGAAGAATTACGCAAATGTGATGAGCTAAGGTGACAAATATTATTATAAAATAATTTAAACTTGAGATTAAACTAAAACAAACTGAACAAAAACACTAAAACATACCTACATAAAATAGATCTACCCACGACAACTGTCACTTAAATTTTTGAGCACCCAAAACTTAAAATGTGAACAAATTTTCATATTTCATGTTTGCGGAGCAATGATCTAGGCTAGTATATAAAGTGTCATAGCCCTGAGAATGTGCATTGGCGTTCGATTCACAATTGCATCGCCTCGGTCTTCAATGTCGTAGCCTCAACATTTGTTGATAAAAATACAATTTTTCAAGCATCGCATCGCATCACTTAAAGTAGGAATAGACTAGTGCAGTCAGCTGTAGGGGTTGATGTTGATGTTTTTTTTTTCTTTTTTATTTCAAAGTAACAAAATACAAATTAAGAGAGATCTGAAAAAGTTTATTTTCAGCAACAGGAACTTATTCGTGTTCCAAGCACTAAAATGTAGGCAGGTATATCTAGAATCATTGCCATCAGCCTCTCTCTCGCGCCGGCCGCCTTTAAAACGCAGCTATTCATTTTGCGTTTTGTCCATATACACATTTTACACTTTGTCACATCAAACTCAGATCTGTGTCACAAAATAAATATTTCTCTATGTGTATTAAAAAAAAAAACAACAACAAAACAACAAAAAACAAACAAAAAGAGCAATTTATTAGAGATGAGTTATACGAGAGTTTTCTGTTTATCTTTTTAGATTTGGATTTTATCAGATTTCTATTTGTGTTTCAATCAAAATAAACTTAAATAACATTTAAACTAGGTACAAACATAAATACATGACGCAAACATATATCACCGCTGTAAAAATTGCAAATACACGGACGGTTGTCTGGAATTTTTATTAAATTGCGTCATGAGTGAGTCCAATAGTCGGATTTATTTAAACTAGGATTATCTAGTTTGCCATCTGACGTCAAATTGATAACAATTTGTATTAGCTGCATAAGAAAGAGTAGGTTGTTATAGAGCTGATATGAAATTTGAAGGCCTTAGCTGAATATCTCATTGGTAAGAAGGTATGTAAACAGATTGTGGGCTCCTAACCCTAAGAATGTAGCATATTTATAAGACAAAGCTGTTGATACCTAATTCTCGAGGTCTGCATAGCACGAGCTTGCGTTTGTGGTCTAAGGTTAAAGTGCGACTTTAAGGTACAAATTTTATCAGTTTTACAATTACATACATCTACAATGTACATACATAGTTAGTAGTAAAATAGAAAACAAATTCTAAAGTACTAAGTGTTGTCTAATTATTTTGCCCATAAGTTATTAAGTGAAAAATTCGGAAATTACCTTAAAGTAAGGCAATTTATTGACACAACGTATAAGATCCTTCGATTGCATTTATATTGAATCTAAGAAATTTGGTGCACTCCGGTTTGGTACTCATAAATTACCCCCTTTACATGAGATATTCGAGCGAGCTTCAAGCTCGCTTGGCCCCTTTATATAACTGCGTTGACTTGAAATGAGCTTCAACCGACTCGATTCCACTTCAGGAGCGGAGTCGTGTCGAAATTGTTGATAAAAAACCTGGGTCGAAGAGTCGGTCTTGAGGATGTGACCACAGTGTTTTTGCACATGTTGCGAGTTAAATTATTTATTTGTTTTGATAGCTATGTGAAGTATGTACTAAAATTCATTAAATTTGAACTGTTTTTGTGTAAAATAAATATATTGTTGCCAATCCATTAAATGTAATCTCAACACCATATGAACTCAACTTCAAATGGGGCTCTCAACCCTGCAAACCAAAACGCAGTAGTTTACCTTGAAACACAACCACAAACAAAACGCATTCTATAAATGTATGTGTTCCTTTATTTACCAAAAACTCTCCCCTCAAAAAAAGTATTTTTGTTTCTCCTAAAAAAAATAAAACTCTTCTATCTTAAAAGGGAAGAGAGAGTGCGATGTATACGATGCACAAATTTGTCTCATTTCGAATGTGCACAACATGGCAAACAAAAACATTTATTTTATCGGCGAGCGCGAGTTATAAATGGTTGTTTTTTGGTTGTTGTTTGTATAAGAAACAAAGAAATTATATTTAATTTTTGTCGTTATAAATTTAAATAGAAAATACAAATGTTCTTATTAGTGTTTTATACTTTATTACTGCATTTCAGATTCATCAGGGTCACTATTTTCGACGATCGTCGTGTATTGCAGCAAATTGTTCAATTATTGGAACGGCTCTAAAGTCTGAACAATTTTTTTATTTATTTTGATAAATCTAGCAATAAAATGGTGACGAAAACTATGCGTAAAATTCAATTTATCATATAAATTATTTCATATATAATTTCAAAAGGCTCAGTTTCAGAAGAAATGAACTACTTCTTTTACGTACAAGTTTCACCAGTTATAACCAGTGAAATGTACACGCATAAGAAGTACTTTTAAAGGACACGTTTCAGTGCTTTCATTTTGGTTTAAGAAACTACTGGCGAATAAACATTAGAAGTACTTCCAGTAGTGCTTCGCTGATATACATTTGAAGTACCTTTGTCAGTACTTTAATGGAGGGGAAATTCACTTCATTTCGCATGCTAGAAAGAGATAGCTGCTTCATGTATTCTCATGTGTAGGAGGTATATAGCTGAGTTTTTTCCCGAGCCCCTATCTTTTTTCAACTGAAAAGAAGTACTTCTATTACGTACATATTTTACCGGTTATTTATGAAGTTCTACGTTTGCTGGGAACTCACATGACGAAACACCTGGGTCGAAAATCCGACCCTAATCCAACTCGAGCTCTCGATTCTGTTTGTAAACGGGGTAAATGTTAGCCACGGATTCCTCCCTCTAGTTATTTACTAAGTTCTTGGTGTTTTTCATTGACCACAAACTACAAACAATGACTAATTTATCATTTTACATTGAATTTGTTTCGCACCCCGAACAGTTTATTGCACCCACTCGTGCAAGAGAATAAGATACTAATTTAGAAAACCTTGGAGCATTGATAAAAAAAATAATTTTTTTCGCATAGGATGTTTAAGAACTTTTAAGAAAAAATGTTGCCAAGAGTATCTTTTAATTTGCAGGCAAACAATTTATTTAAGAAAAATAAGTATTAATATGTTTTTGAAATAGAATTTTCAAATACTTATTTTTTGGTATTCTTTGTAAAAATCAAAAAATTATTTTAAGAACATTTTACTTAAACTTTTTATAAGGCTGTGTACTTATAAACTTTTCTATTTTAATCAATTACGTTCATGGTGAGAAAATCAAAAATTAAAAAAAATGGTTTTATAGGAGGTACATTTAAAGCACATCGTACTAATTTTACCTACGCAACAATTTAAGATTCTTTACCTTAATTTTATGGAATGAACGTACCTTAGCTTTACAATTACAAGAACAATTTTTTACATTTGAACAGTTTTAAAAACCGTTAAGTGTAAAAATAAACAAAATTTTAAGATTTCGAATTTTCGAAAAATTGATGTTTAGAGTTTGCTGTAAGGCTTAATAATAGGTCTGTTCGTTTACTCCTCAAAGCTGTACATTTCTTGCAATTTTATTAAGTTCTTTGAAATTTCATATAAAAGAAAACGAAATTGACTTTGGGAAAGTAAACGAAAACATACATAATTTGTATAAGAGATTTGCGAAACCCAGCGTTTTTTTCGCTATTATTGTAATGTTAAGTTTGAACAAAATTTTAAGTTTCATAATTTTTTTCAAAAAACTGGAATAATTGGCATCTTTAGGAAAAAAAGGAGATATCAGAGATTTTCCTCCATTAAAAGGTGAGCAAGCGAATCCAAAATTTCTTTTTCTCAGTATTTTGACAGCCAAACAGTCGATTTATTGCTGAGGAATCCTGTTCACGCAACTGAGAATCAAAGGCCACGGCAATGCCCAGCCAAGCTCTGGCACTACATCCTTTTTACAGGATCAAACTCAGGTGGTTTTCAACCCCCCACCCCCTAAACTTAAAATTGGCAGCTTTTGCTACAGAACTACAGAAATATTAAAAACCGTAACTGGCTGACTCACTCACTGACTGACTGGCTCACTGACAGATCATCAAAATTATGGAGCACTTCCCGACATTGTAGAATCATGTAATTTTGCAGAACGGTGCATATAAAGAAAAAATCGAAAATTCAAGACTTTCCATTCAGGGGGCGTGGTACCCGCCCATTTTCATAGAATTGATATAAATTATTCGGAGCATTGCAGAATGCTTTAATTTGGTAGAGCGAGCGGTAGGACTTGAAGTGAAATCAAAGGCAACATTTTAAAATATAAGATTTTACATTTATGGGGCGTGGCATCCGCCCATTTTCTCTGAATTGCAATCAATTACATATGGATCACTGCGGATTGTTTCAAAATGATGTAATTTGGTAAAACGGTTGGTCTTGTAATAAGTAAAAAAAAGTAATATGGAAAATTTCAGATTTTCAATAAGGGGCGTGGCACTCGCCCATTTTCATAGAATTAATATAATTTATTTGGAGCCCTTCTAATTTTCGTAGAAATATGAAATCCAACAAAGCGATAAAGCTTGAAGTGCAAATAAAGGAAAACATATTAAAATTTAGATTTTAGGGACGCGGCATCCGCCCATTTTCACAGAATTGGTATTAATTATAAAGAGAACTTTGTATTGTTGCAGAATGATAATATTTGGTAGACTGGTACATCATGTGGTCAATACAAAGGAGATATTGGAAATTTTAAATTATCCTTTCATGGGCACCCGTCCCATTTCCTCGTAGAATCATGAAATTTAGTAGAGCAATACGACTTGAAATGCAAGAAAAAGAAAAGTTTGACAATTTGAGATATCATACATTCAGTGGACGTGGCAACCACCCATTTTCAGGGAATAAATATTAAATATACTTTCGATTGGTGTAGAATTATTTGAAATTTTATTAGAATAAATTTGGTAGAACGGTTGGTTTTCAGATTTATAAAAGGACAAAATTGAAATTATGAATTTTTTCATGCAGGGGGCGTGTCATTAACCCACTTCTAACCAATTATACATATATTAGTTTAATGGAGCACTTCTGATTCATGAAAATTGGTAGAGCGGTAGGACTTGTAGTACAAAAGGCACAAATTAAAAACTTAATTTTCCTTATGAAGCTGTCATTGGGCGTTTTTATTCTACTCACTTTTCCTGATAAAAAGAATCTTTGCAAAAAGAAGTGAAATCACACCAAAAACATAAAGGTTAAAAAAAAACTAACAGATCGTGAAATAATAGAAGATCAAAGAGACAATATGTATAGGTAGAGGGTTTATGTAGAGTTGAAACTTAAAAAGATCCTATCTATAACAATCCGCATAAATGTATGACAACCATTATTTAAATGTAGCAATAATATAAAACAAGAAAATTTGTATGTATCTATTGCGTTTTTGTTTTCTTTTTGAAATCATTGGGATTTAATATGAAAAATCCATCACACTAACTATTATCACCTTTTAAACCACATTCCAAAGTACTTACACATTACGATGGACAAAGAGTAGATCAGAGCATAAGCAGAACAAAGTGCGTGTTAAAGGAAGATACATTTAACGAATTAAGGTTTGATTCTCTCTTTTACACTAGTTGTTAACAAAGCAGCAGTGCTTAGTAACCAGGTACGTACACTGGGAGGGGAATTTAGGTACGTAAATTTGCCCGTAGTAAGTAGTAGCCCGTAGCGTAATGGTTAGTGTGTTCGACTGTCACGCTGGAGGTCTGGGATCGCTTCCCAGCCTCGTCCACCTAAAAACTAAAAAGTTTTTTTTCAGGGCTACTGCCTCTTGCGAGGAATTGACAAATCCTCCTTGTCACGAATAAGTGCTTCTCGTCTAGCCGTTCGGATTCGGCATAAAATTGTAGGTCCCTTCCATTTCTGTCGAAAGGCGCACACAGGAATGGTTGCGAGTTGTTAGTCACTAGGCCCTGGTTCTTCATGAGCCGTTGTGCCACCAGAATTATTTTTTATTTAAATTTACAATCAAAAGGAACAAAAAATAAATGAAAAGTTTTAAGTTTTCCATAGTACCTGTTGCTATAGCATTGATTTCTCTGATAGCTTAAACGGTGATTCAAAAATCGGTTCTAAAATTTTTTTAAATTTTAAGTTTAAATTTAAAAACGTATTCAAATGTAAGTACCTTTATTTTGTGTGAGTAAATGTTTGCTAATTTCCACTTTTTCTGTATGCATTATGGTGTTCTTTACATGATTTTGTCTGCTGCATTATTTCCTGAATAATATGCCTAGGAAGTTACATCACTTTAACTATTGCAGTTGAAATTTAATGTAGCACACACCATAAACAAAAACCTTGGTATCTACGGTCCTTTTTTATGCTTATCATAGATTCAACAGGTCTACCTATCTTATGTTATTTTTCTTTCAACTTGGTTTCGGGTTTTATGAATCGCTCTTTGTCAACAAATGGATAATTGACATATACCTAGCTAACCTATATTTTATCGATATACGAATACATTTTTAGTTATAGGTGCTTTTATGCTTATCAGATAATTTTTTTTATTTGCCGGGTATCAGACTCTTTTTAATTGTTTTTTTTTTGTTCTTCTTTCTCTCTCTCGTTTTTTTTTTTTTTTTTTTTTTTTTTTTGTCTTCAACCAGTTTATGATAATACATCCATACACAATTGAGTCGAGTGGATGCGATACAATCAATACAAATTGATTCAAAAAAGATACACACAAGTACAGCAGAAAAGATACAAAGATACATAGGCTCAGATTCAAAGGTTGACTGACATTCTTTTGAGACAGTACGAATATCATTTTTGCTCAGGTTCTTGGAACTAAAATAAAAGAATTCCTTAATACAAACAATTATATAAAAAAATATATTCAAAAAGAAAAACACATGCTTCTCAAGTGAGAGGTTTATGATTGCCAGATGATGTGAAATAAAAATTGGAAACTATGATTTATTTAACTAAACACAAAAATAGGATAATACTTGCATTTTGCATGTCTATGCATTAAAACCAGAAATCGATAAGGAATTCAAGTTGGTTTGTATGTCTTATTTTACTGAATTCAAAGTAGCTGTCGATCCCTAAACGGAAAAAATGTAAACGATAAAATACAAATTGACCAGGTTACTGGGGAACTATCAGCATTAAATTTTATTTAAAATAAAGCAAGCGCTTTGGTTTAGTTTTGTTTTAAAAACAGAGAATCGGGTTTCCTTGGTACCTCGAACCTGGGGTCATTTTTCTTATAACAAAGTTATTTCTGTGAGACAAAAACAGTAACAAAATAGTTACATTCTTACTTGGCCAACACTCGTAACAGAATAAAAAGAAACAAGTTCGTAACAACAAGGTCTAGAGGAAAATTGAGTTTTCGATTTTTCAAAGGAAAATTCATATCCAATATTACTTCGTCTGTTGGGATTCCAATGTAACGATGAATTGCCGGAGCAGCCAAACCATTCAGGCGGCAATACAATAATAACAGAATTACTCGAACTTAGAGTTTCTATTCCACATATCCACAACGAAAGTCAGAAATAACCATAAGGGCCACACAAAACTCTCTTCTTTTGTCGTTTTTCCTTGCATTATTTTAATCCGTTCAAAACTACAGAATGTAAATGTTTATACGGCAGTATACTTTGATACATGAAAAATCAACCATCACTTTTAACTTGAGGAAACGATTCTTTTGTCAACAATTTTATCTATTTTTTTTGAAGCTTTATAGATTCCAGAAAATATATCTTCGTCAGCTGGAATTTTTTAAGTTCATCACGTAAGTTTTTGGTGAGACGTAAGTTTCTTAAACGCATCAAAAATTGGTAAACCAATTTAATATCCTGCAAACGAATAAAAATACTTAATCAAATTTGTTTGTGTCACTTTTTAAAGTTGCCATTTAAATAGTCTTCAACTTAAAATTTTGACAACTATCTGCTCAGATTCTATCTCTTCAAAACTTATTTTATTTAGATTGTAAGTCAAAAATTCTCTAGAAATAAATGATACGGTTTTTCAAAATATGGTTTAAAACTTTGAACACCGCCTTTTACAAAAAGGTTGCCCATTAGAAGGACTTTGAACTTCGCAACTCGAGAGTTGTAGATACTGACACTGACTCTCCGTCAACCATACAACAAATTAATCTTGTCCTACCTAAAATGTAGGGTTCGGCCAACATTTTGTAACACTGCAATGGACTAAAAACACATGATAGGAAACTACAAAATTGCCGAAACCCTTAGTAATCTTGGAATAGTTTGGATAGAAGAAAATATCAGATGGGACAAAAGAAAAGGGGTTCAGAAAAAGGGAAGGAAATGAATGTGACTTGCGATGCGTGGCATAAGCTCACCAGAATAGTGTGATCTTGTCACCGAAACTAAACCTTATCTACAACAAAACTCAAATCAAGCGAAGAACAAAATTAACGCCAATTTTCAATCTCAACTCAAATTTGTTTTCTTCATAAACTACTGTACTAAACTAGTACAGTTAGAAAAATGCTTGATTTATTTCTTTTTTATGTTTGCTTCTTATATATAGCTTTAATTTTCTTATAAAATTAATATGGCAACACTGACTCCACTAAAACCAAATCGTTTGCTTGCTCTTGCTTCCATATTCCATCTAGTACTAGTATATTAAGTAAGTAAGTATCGCTCTCACCAAAGTCACAACGCCGTCAACGTCAGTAGTCGATTTTCTCTTATTGTTATAGCCTCGCTGCTTCTGCTGTGCTGCTGCCTGTTGCTGCTGCCGCCGCTTCGTGCTGCGTCAAGATTTACAGAGTGGCTACTCAACATTCAAAAAAAAAAAAGTATCTGCGATAATTATTCGCTTATATTCTTTTCGGTGTTTCTTCTATTTTTCTTGAATGGAAGATGAGTGTTAACGTACGGTGCCATTTGTAATCTTTTAACAAAAGATTACTGAATTCCAATACTGAAATTAATTAAAAGCAACATCAAAAAAGTTCCTCATTTTTTGAGTGTATGTGTTGGCTCTTCCTCTTTTGTTTGCATTTTGTATCGGGAAAATTTTTTTTTATATTTTCAAATAAGACTGATAACGCTAGGTCGGTTTAAAAGCGCCACACCAGGATAGATACGCCGGCAGTTCAATTACTGGAACGACATAATAAAAGCTACCGCGAGTAATATTATCGTATTATAACGGTGATCATATTGCATTACGATTTTCTTTTAAACTTATACCTGCGTACACAATTTAACATCATGGTGAAAAATAGGAGATACGAAGGAGGTAAGGATAAAAATAAAAACGTTTTAATTTTTTTTTTTTTTTTTTTGAAAAACACGCTCTTGTTTACCTCGAAAATTTTATCAACCTCATTTTTGAAACATACAAAAGTAATAAATTCTGAGAGAATTTCTTCAGCGCCTAAGCGTAGCGAGTAGTGATTGGCAATAATTGTTGTTTTCTGTTTTAGTTTTTATTTCTTTTTCTATTTGGATTTTATTTTTGGAAAAATAGAAAGCAAACTGAACGTTTTATTTTCTTATCAGTCTATGAATGTGATTGTGCAATATTTAACTAAAGTGTTTGTGAATTTTACTAGGATTTCATTCGAAATGTGTGCATAATGTGATTGTGTTAGTTAGTTACGTCTAAATAAATATTTTTTCTGCTCTAATGCGTTTTTGTCCAAAATGAAAATATTAACAAAGTGAGTAGTGACTGAATTTCTTAATTAGATAACTACCTCGAAACCTACGAATTACATACATTTAAGTGGAAAAATATCAAAGTAACAATACCTACATATAGGTATTAATAAACAAAGATATATGTATGTAGCACCACAATTTCTCGAAACAAAACAGCACTCTTGTAGATTCTTTAATTGACCGGAATTATTTGACACATCATGCGTCAGATGGGTGTTCTTTTAATTTCACTTAACACTTTAAAACCTGAATGACAAACACAAAAGAGAGACAAAAACGTTTTGAAAACGTGATAATGTTAGTGAAACAAAAGCCCACATGTGTATTGGCGTTGTGGAACTGGTCTGGTTATTTATGTACACAACAAAAACACGTGTTTTGAAGCTTTTTTCTTCACATCGAACTCTAAAATGGAGAGAAGAGATTGATGACAGAGCGAATAGTTCATAATATCAAGTGCATATAATTATATTTCATCATAGGTACAGGCACATGTAATAATTTAATCAAAGTTAAAAAATAAAGCCTTCAAACCTTTTGACATTTGTGTCAAAATGACATTGCGCAAGGACATCAAAAATAAACTTTATTTCTTTTCTGTCAAAAAGATAAGACTGATTTGGAAATATGGATGCTGCAATTGGTGTTAACGTTCAAACGATAAAGTAAACGGTTAAATTCAAATTCATAAGCACCTTCTCACGCTGTCTGATCATTTCTACACCGTTATTTTTTTACTCTTTTCCATAATGACATTAATAACTGTCAGTCACACATTTAAGAGATGACATTTTTATAGTTGCAGCTTATGACTTCTCTTTTTATCACTTTTACTTCTTATCAGGGTTCAGATTTGTTTACAATAAAATTCATCTGTCTAGCATGTTTTTTGCATTAACAGCAACTTTGTTCGTGTTTAATAATTTTTAATCAATCATTATTGTATCTTTAAAATCATGGAATGTGTACGTTGACCAATTAATTAATCATCGTGATGAGCGAATCAGCAGATTTCAGTTGATAAGCTCAATAAAAATCCAATTACAGAACTTACTGTAAACGAAACTGGTCCTAAACCAGTAGTTTTAAAGACATTCATTTATATTACGGAATTTAGAGTCTTCAATTGATAAATCTTTTGTCAAATGTGTTTTCTTTATGCTAATCAGTAGGTAAAGAATAGTTACAAATTAACTTATTTTTTTTTTTAATATTTATTTTTATACATTTAAAATGTTCGTTTAAATGATTTAAACGAAGCGTACACAAAAAATATATTATTTTAAATTGGTTTCAATCATTTACTTTCTGCACTCCCAAACTATCAAATGGTTTAATTAATTCATGTCCAAAATTTAAAACTAAACAAAATATACGGGAATGCAAATTAACACAAATTCTGCTTTACTTACAACGTTAATGACAAGCATAGTGGGATGTTTGGCTTCCATTTTTGTTTACTGTCAAAATGGCATTTAGCTGAAATGGGAAATTTATTTAAGACAGAAAAAGGTAAAGGGTATTTTGTACTTTGTCGTTTTTTTTAAACTTTACACAAAACGGACCTTTAAGTTGCAAACATTTGAATTATTTATTTTAATCAAACTCGTTTCAAGAAAATTGTCATTGACCATTCGTAAAAATTCTCATAAAATAACAATCAGACGTTTCCATTTCTAAGTCTGATATACTAGATCCGGTTCCTGGCGACTCTTATTGAAAGTTATTGCATTATTTATTTAACTTAAAACTACGTACACAAAATCTGCTTTACCTTCTATCTTATCATCTATTTTACATGACGCATTGTTTTATTTTGAATTAGATAAATTATGAGTGTACAAACATAAACATAAATAAGTTCTCGTATTTTAAATAAAATAAATTATAAGAATTGCATGTTTTTTTTTAATAATAAATCAACAGTGACTGTACAATGTACATACACCTAATACATTTTTGGAGTGGCAACACTGTACACAAAAGTTTAATGTTTGTTTACATTATATTGTTGCTTTATTTTCAAGAAACGAAAATTCATATAAATTCTGATGATGGGGCGCAGAGTGCAGTTTATGAGCACATTCTGAACTGAGTAAGTTATTTTGGAAAGATTTTTAAGTTGATTTATGGAAGATTTTGTAGCCGTTTGTATGACTAACCGTGTCGTGCGTCGTCTTAATGGAACGCCCCAATAAGGATATAAGCAAAAATAATAAAATCAAAAGCAAACAAAGAGTTCAGATAATCACTTTCTACTACCAATATTAATAGGTA
Source organism: Melangyna quadrimaculata (assembly GCA_949320155.1). Lineage (NCBI taxonomy): Eukaryota > Metazoa > Arthropoda > Insecta > Diptera > Syrphidae > Melangyna > Melangyna quadrimaculata. The sequence goes on along the minus strand of OX439485.1, from coordinate 3,914,586 downwards.
CTTATTGAGGGGATTTTTAAATTCAACAGTGGAAAGGTGGTATGATACATACATCCAGGATTGATATTTCGGACGATGAATCATTTGAACAGTTTGGTACAAAAGTAAAATTACAACCGGGTCGGATTTTTTGTTTACCTACTCATTCGCTTTATTTAAAAGGAAAGTCTCTGCTTGCGCACTTTAAAATACATAGGGGCAAAACTTTAAACAGCCTAATACTATACATTTCCTCCGAGCACTTAACCGAGATTCAGTATCATTTGCCATAAATATCCTTAAAAATTTACTATACAAATTTTAATCTCCTCAAATAAAAGATTAAAATTAAATTGATTTAAATCTTCTTGAAAACATTGGTTTGTCAAATCAAACATACATTTTTTCGGAGGACACTTGAGGAACCGACCCATTTAAACGCCATTTTCTTTCTTTGACAGATAGAAATGTAAAACGAAAATATCTATCTCACTGGCACTTCCTTTCAAAAAAAAAAAATGAAGCACTATTTGAATGTTTTTTCATAAAACTATCTTTTTGATGTTTTTGTACAGTGGGAACACCAAATAAATCTCATTACCGAAATCTCGTATTAGTTGTCGGTGGAAACGTAGTTGGTATAATATTAATGTTAACATTTTAATATTTTTTTAATTTTAATTTTCTTCATAAGTTACAGCTGCACACGTACAAAAAGTGACAACTCGTGCAGACAAATCACAAACAGTACTCATTTTGACATTTATAAACGTCGACGTGTAATAGATATAGTATCAATGATGCTATTAAGATAAAATAGTCATTCGGTGATTATAACTTTAGTTAAATTTTAAGAGATATTACCTACGACGATGCGAAACTCGTTCAAAATATACAAACTACAAGGAGATAGTAAGATGCTTAATTCATTTAAAATACGCAAAATAATAAGTTTAACCTAGCTCATACTAAAATTGATTAAACATCGTACTTAATCGACTAAAATTTTGTGCCATAGAGGAAATAAGGTAAAGGTAGTTATAAGCTATTATGAATGTACGGGCTAAATAAGTATAGGGTCAAATAAAGTATTGATAGTACTGAGATATTGCTCAGTCTTAATCTAAAACAGAGTCTTCAGCACCACTTTTCCGAGAAATCTTAGTACATAGTTGTTTCTATAATCATGATCGTACTAAAAAGAATCAATAATTTTTTAATAATAACGGAAATATGGAAATTCTTAATCAAATATTTCATTTTGGGGAACGCGTATTTATATTGAATTTCTATTTCAAACCGTATACATAGTTAATTTCCTAGTTTTATTTTATTATTCTTGATAAGAGATTCTTAATAACAAATATGTAAAGCATAATTGTACTCTTTGTGATTTTTAGTTCGTTTGAAAATTTCATACCAACTCAGCAAATGAAAAAAACTTATATTTGATTTACCACGACTATGTTCCTCTTTAAGTTAGTTGAATTTCTGATATAATTCTAAAAGTGTGATGCCATACACATTTAAGAATAATAAACCTATGTGTATCTATGTGTACCTATAGGCATAAAATACCTATTACCTACACATGAATTATCAAATGAGGGTGTACCATTTTGTGATTAAAATAATCACAGGAATATCAATTTTTCATTAGAATATCAAAGATTATTTAATCACATTTGGTTATTCTTTATGCGTTGCTTTCATCATTAACTATAGACTGTTAAATAAATAGCAAACGGTGTCTGAATTGATAAATAACATACAAACAAAAAAGTGGATCAATTTCTGAAAGTAAATTTTAAGTAATACATTTATATTTGAACTATTAGACTATCAGCTGTTTGGAATCATGTGTTGAACATTATTAAATTATACCACCGAGATAAGTTTTTTTTTAATTTTTCAATTGTTTTACTTGTAGGGTCGCTTTTACGCACGTTTCAATGTCAACGACTTTTTCTTTGAATTGTATTACATTCAATTGAAATTAATGTAATAATAATAAGCTTAACGACACCCTTTTTAATGCCGGCAATATCACGACGCGACGTAGAAACAACTATCAGAGAAACGAGAATGTTTTCGTTTTTAAATTTAACACATTACACTCGTACGTACCTTAAAGCTTATCGAGTTTTTTTAACAGTGGCGTCGCATCGTTACATGATGCTCAGATATGTCTATAAGAAAGTAATTGGCGAATTAGCTTATATACAATACTTTTGCAATAAGACAAAACTTTTCGTAAAGTAATGAAACATACTCTTGTATACGGGTATTAAGGGTATAAGAATAACTGCGCATACCGTACGGAACAAAAAACCTATTTCCTTTTATTGAATTTTTTGTCTAAGACCTGAAATGCAGTTTTCTTGCAATCATTTTTAAATATGTATATAAAATGTCATCATAATATCTAGAGCTTTTTACGAGATATTGTGAAAAACACAAAATTATTGTACGGAAGGAAGCTACCTAGATAAGCTAACACAAAATTCACATCGAATGCTCGGTAACAAATTTGAAACAAATCGGTCTGACCGTAAAGAAGACTCTAACTCAATCTAGAAAATTGGACGCACACTTCAATTTGAAATCGAACATTTTATGTCATTTGAGCTTGAAAAAGTCGCATTTGTTTTCTTGTATCTCTAGTTTTTGGCAAAACTGACAAAACTATTTTTAACTTTATTACTCGTAAATCTATCTAGTATGTTGAATAAGAAAATTAATTGATCAACTAGATTTAATTATGTTTTATTGATACGATTTCGCATGCACTCGCGACTCACTGGTTTGGAGATAATTCATGTTTAATTTGCATTGCAGAGGGTATATGCCTGTTTGCTGATACGAAACATAAATAATTATAAATGGCGCAAAAATTTAAGCAGCCTTATATTAAGGCATTAGTGTGATAGATACTACACAACATTTTTCTATTTTAAAGTCAGTTTCCTAAAACTTTCTAAAATTTAAACACTTTCTATCAATTCAACAACAAACTCCAGCCGAACAAGCCCAAAACAAACATATCATTTTGACATTTACAAGTTCAAAGTGTCAAATGAATCTAGTAGGTTCTATGGTTAAAGGATAAAATATCTTTAACATCGTACTAATAGACTAAAAACATTCGTCTGTAGTGTATTTCAATAAAAAGTTCTTCGCCTCTAAAAAACACCCATTTTTAAACATTTGTACACTGTCAGTACCATTTTGTTAATACTAGTTGTACGGTGATTTTTTGTTGACAGTTGTCACGTACAGACCACGCGATTTAAGAATATGGAGAAGTATTTAAACCAACAACGACGTTTAATTGTTAAAACACATTACAAAAATGGTGAAAGTTTTGCGAAAACAGTTCGCCAATTACGTCAAGTTTTCGGTCGCAATAATGCGCCAAATGAAAACACAGTGAGTCGTTTAATTACAAAATTTGAGACCAAATTTATGCTGATGGATCAGAACATCATTGTTTTGTTCTGCGTCGTCCTTGTCAGTCACTCGAAAAAAATAGCCACAGTAAGGGAATCTGTGGCCGAGAATCCAAGAACTTCCATTCGGCATCGTGGTCAAGAATTAAACATTTCCAGAAGCACTATGCAATGAATTTTGGTAAAAGATCTGGATTTGTACGCGTACAAGGTTCAATTAGTTCAAGAAATCAAGCCAAGGTACCATGCGCAGCGCCGTGAATTTGCTGATAGGGTGTTGGAACATCATAAAATCAATGCGGATTTTTTGCAAAAAATCATTTTTTCAGATGAGGGACATTTTCAACTCGACGGACACTTAAATGAGCAAAACTGTCAGATTTGGAGTACTGACCAATGCACCCACCGCGAGAAACAGTTTGGTGTGCATTTTGGGCTGGCAGAGTAATTGGACCGTATTTCTTTGACGTAATTCGCCAACTGTTTCGCAAAACTTTCATCATTTTCGTAATGTGTTTTTATAATAATTAAACGTTGTTGGTTTGAATACTTCTCCATATTCTTAACTCGTGTGGTCTGTACGTGGCAACTGGCAAAAAAAAATCACCGTACAACTCGTATTAACAAAATGGCGGCAAATTTAAATCCGGCGCTCTTGTTGGGACACCCTATAGATACAACGACCACTAACTTAACTTGAATATCTCCTACCTAGGCTAAATTGTGTTTTCCTTTGAGAGACAATATTCAAGTCATGTTATTTGTTATATGTATTACTTGTATTGAAGTTTAGCATATTAGCACAACGTTTCTATTTTCAATTTGATAATAAATTATCAAGTGGCATCGAAATCGACAAAAAGTCATTGGACCCAATTTCCATAATGACGCTACTGAGCGAAAATTTTTAAAATAATAAAAAGTTATTTTCTTTATTTTATTTAATTTTGTTTTACATAGTTATGTAAGTATGTTAGTATGTATATTCTTTGACTCACCATGAGCTTAGATTAAATTAGCAAATACGTTGATGATTCTTTCTTGATGGAAAATAAAGTACAGTCTCCGCATCGCAATTCAATTTCACAGTATACTGATCATAATGGTTGTTAAAACATTTCAAACTAAGTAATTGACAAGAATTGGTTATTGATGAGAGATTTAATTTTTTTTCTTTCTTAATGCGATGCATACAATTTAATTTGCTTGATTGAAAGCCGCCTCATATTATTTGAATAGATTTATTTTTGGGTATTTAATTTATTCATTCGAAATGTTCGGGCAAGCAGCTTTTAATTAAGTGAGAGTTTTTGACACAATAATTGAGCGTAGTACTACTAAACTAAAAACTACCAGTTGTAGCAAAATGATGTACCTACACAAGACTTATATCTAAATATTTCATAATGGTTGATTCAATTAATTATGCGCTGTGGATTTTTCAACTTCAACTTGAATTAATGATGTTTATTGATACGACCTTTGTATCTGCAAAATTTGTATGACTTAATTATTATCAGAGGATATCATTTTTATTTTTATTAATTAGTAGTGAAATATGTATTATTTGACAAACTGTTAGTTATAGTAATGTCCAGCGCTTACATACGGTTCAGTGTTGGACATTGTAAAGAAGTATGAGATTAAATTGACGGCAGAAGAAATGAAGATGCTTCGCATGACAGCAGGAGTGACAAAGCGTGATCGAATAAAAGGCAAGAGAGTCCGTGGAAGCGTCAAAAATATCATCTTGGACAAAATACAGCATGACCAAATTAGCTGGTACTATCATGTACAAAGAAGTGGCGATGAGAACCCAGTTCAAAAGGCAATAGCACAAGACGTTCCAACACTATCGCGAAAGAAAGGCAGGCGTAAAAACTCCTGTATGAAACAAATGCAACGACACCTGCATTAAGTTGGCCAAAGACATGGAACAATCCAAAACCGGGAGGCCACAAGTGGAGCCTTTAATGAAGCAGTTGAGTGGGAGAGTTGTAATCCCTCGAAATCATGACAATCGCCGCGCCGGTAAAATGAAGAAGAAGATGTAAAAATTAAAACAAAAAAAGTCAAAATCTAATTCATTTACTCTCTTGTTATGATTTTGACTGATTTACTTTTGCGTTCGTAGCTACGTATTTTCTGGCGCAAAGTAATTTTTTCGTCTAATTGAATGACCAATTGCAATTAAACTCTCACTTGGGCGCCAATTCAAAATCAAAGTTGGTTGAATAACAATAATTTGTTGATATGACCTGACCAGTATAGCATTTTGTTTACAATAATATTTCTGTTTGAGTGATTATGTATACCAAAGTAAACTTAATGATTTGTTTACGTTATTTTATCAACAAAAACTTTTAGATAAATGTAAACCATGAGGTCCCAGAGGTTTCACGGACAAAATAGAAAAGGAAAGCAGAATTAAGGATTCGCTACAACGCGACGCTACCGCTACCTCATGTATTTTGACGGTAGCACCGTTTAAGATGATAGGATAGGATAGGGTAGTGTCCAGTCAGACTCTGATCATTTTTCTCAGCTAGCCAATTGACGGAACAAAGAATGGTCAAGACTAATAAGCTGACATTCTAGTACGAATAGTACAATATTGACTTCAAAAGCAAATCCTTTAAAATAACCTCTACTTTCATGTGTAAATGCCAGAATTAAGAAGGCGAAATTAATCATTTAAAATACTTTTCAGCAATTATAAATATTAAGTTTTTTTAATACTTCATGCGCTGTCTGTACATGTACAAGTACATAGACTAAACAGAACTATTTATATACCCCCCTGAAATTGTTTGCATTAAATAAATTGTCAGGTAAAAAAAAACCTTTGCTAATTTTGTTGGTATTTTAGTAAAGTATGTATTAACCAGATCATAAATAGCTCATTTGTTATCTTCTGTTTGTTTGTTTTTACCAATACTCAGTTTTAAATAATCAAACAAAAAGTTTTAAAATGCTTGTTATTCAAGAGTGTTTGTTTAAGTCTTTCCAATAGCAATTCGTTTTTTTCTGTTGAGTATTATTTTCTTAAAGACAATCAGACTTGAAAAATTAAATTCAAATTATGAATTATTGGAAGTACTTTTAAATTATTATTTACGGAAGGAATCAATTAAGTGAATTGTATGAGGAAGTATTTTCATAGGTAAAAGACCAAAGAAGCAATCACAATGCTTGAGACAAAATAAATAAATAAAATTGATAGAATAAAGTTAAATGGTATTGTTTAGTTAAATAAATACTTTGTTTTAACATACGAATTATTAGTTTAATGCAATCGTCAATGATTAAAATATAAGTGTTTTTAATATCGATCTTTTAAGAATTACAAAAACGTATAACAGTTTTAGGCCGAGATCAAATCTATGTATAGCGTGTGTTAGGTTGTGGGGTCGTGTGTCGCTGTCATTCACATATCTCATTGCCACACAGCAACACAACACACGAAGCAATTGTAGTTCTATTGTACTCGTACATATAGCGATAACGACACATGACACACGACATGACAACACAACACTCATGACAGGTTTGGTCCTTACTTACTTTTGATTGCGCTCACAGCCCAGGATGGGCTTCGGCCTCAACTAACAAGCCCCTCCAGCCAGCTCTGTCCCTAGCTAGCCGCTTCCAGTTGCGCACACCTAGTGCTTTGATGTCGTCATTCACTTGATTGCGCCACCTGTTACGGGTTCTTCCTCTGCTGCGTACCCTATCGGGGTTGGATTCGAAGACTCGTCGGGCAGGTGCATTGCTGTCCATACGCTCCACGTGCCCCAGCCATCTCAGCCGCTGTATTTTCAGCTTTTTGACCAGGTCAACGTCGCTGTATAGCCCGTATGGCTCGTCGTTGAATCTTCTCCTCCATACTCCTTCGATACACACCGGATCGAAAATCACACGAAGAATCTTCCTCTCAAAGCACCCTAGCAGATTTTTATCCGTATCTTTCAGGTTTGGTCCAGTTTTATGAATATTTAAAGAAAGTTCTTATGATGTGTTCCCTGAATTTTGTATTCGCCGCTAAAAATTCCGTCTATACAGAAATGTAGGGAATTTATTTCTCTAAGAAAACACTCACCCAATCACGATTGTCAATTTTATTTCTATTTAGTGAAGGAATTCTAGATCTGGGGTCAGTTCTCGCTCTGTGAAGCTGTAAAGTGATACATTTTTCAAAATTTCAAACACACAAAGTGACAGCAATTAAAACAGTTTAGGACAAGGATTTTACTCATGGATAAAAGTTTCACAATATTTGCGTGTTCAGGAAAACAGGATATCGGAGATTTTGCTCAATTTTTTTCTCAGTATTTTGAAAGCCAAACTGAGATTTTTTGCTGAGGAATCCAGAAATCTCCTTTTCCTCGACACGCCTAGTTCGTGTGATTAAATTGGCTCGCATTTATATTTGGGGGGTTTTATTCAAGTTGGCATTTAATAAGAATAAGTAATTCCGCGGAAGAACAAGGAAAAAGTGTCCGAGTCTATACTCTTTTATATAATCAGGAACGGAAAAACACTACGAAAACATAACTGGGCCAATCGAAATCTTTTGGAATAATAGGAGTCCTCCAAAAAGAGTTTTTCGAACCCCCAATCGAAAGCGACATAAGCGAGTCGTCAAAAACTATTTTTAGTTTAAGTTTCGGCCGTTATTTTTCTGTAACATCTCTGTAAGTGAAAACAGTTGTCAAAGATAGTTATAATAATGAAGGTGAAGAAATTTAAATATTAAAACTACTTCTGTTTTTAAGTGGAGTGATTGAATATAATTTAATTAAAAGTACAACTCCAGAAATGAACATCTTTCGCCCAGATATGAAAGTAAATGAAGAACCGACTGTCATATCTTGGCGAAAAACATTTATTTCTGCAGTTGAGGTCACTTGTAGTTTTAAAGATATTAATATATATGATATGTATTTGTCAGCAAAAGTAAGAATTTTTGTTCTGAAAATGACGAACAGCTCTATAAAGTGTTTTTTTTTTTTGTTTGTTTGAACTTTTGGAATATATTTATCTACATACATACGTATGGGTGATTCTTCAAATCATGGAATTTTCTCTGGCCACGCTGATATTTTGAAAACGGTTCAACCAACCAATCAATAGTCAATCTAGTCGATACCCACATGGGCAGAAAAAAATTATCTAAAAATTCTGCAAAGTGCCTAACTCTCAGTCCCCTGACGTGTCCCTAGCTTCTTTTATAAGAGAAGAAAAATAACGGTTTGTCTACTGTTGGTTTCACACCAAAATGAACACCAAGTAAATAACCTTGAATAATAAATCCTTATTATGAAGAAAACAAATTTTCCATTCCACGCTTTCTTATCAGTCCCCTGGCAGATTGAAACAGTCAAAAATTTCGATAACTAATGTACCGATCGAAGTTACAGATATGGTATATTAAAGTTTCAAGAGTCGGTAACACATAATAGTGAAAGTTCATTGCGTCCGTTATGTATGTCAGTTGTGAAGCAAACAATTGGGAAAGAAAACGTGGCATATCCACTCAGTTTCTCAGTTCCCTGCCAAGGAATTAAGCATAAATTTGAAATATAAAAGCAGGCATATTTTTCAGCGCTTTTGTATAGGCCTAGCAAAATGACAGTATAAACAATTTTCTTTTCTTATGTCAAATAAAACGTTAATATGTTTTTGGGGCAAAAACTATGAAAACTCTCAGTCCCCTGGCAACTAAAAAAAAAGTTCTTAATTGAGGCTTTTTTTTTTAAATCACTACTTTTTTATTTAACGTTCCTAAAAAATAAATTATTTACCACAAAAATTATTTATTTACCACATTTTTAATAACTTTTTAAAAGACACGACTGAGATAAAACTGAAGTCTTAAATATAATGTTACGTACCTACATAACAATTACTAGGATACTTCTATGTATTTTTTCTATTTCTATTCTATTACTATGTATGTATTTTGTGTAAACATTATATATGTACTAAGTCACAATTTTAATAAGAAAACAAAATGATTTATTAGATAGTTTGTGTTTTATATCATCTTTCGGATGAAAAAACTAAATCCCCTGACCACGTTATTTAAAAAAATGCCCATAAAATTGTTGTTTTTATTTTTTTTTTTTTGACTTGCTCCTTTGTGGTATGTGAAAGGATATTCTTATGTTTAATTCGAGAAAGTTTTTACCACTATTTGCTTCGTGCCGAAATTATCATCATTTTGTTCCATACACTGAGAAAAAAAGTGCGCTTTAAAATCAAGAGTTCGCATATTTGAAATTAAATTGTGCAAGTCTAAAGTGTTTCATGTCCAAAATAAAAAAATTGGTTCAGTTTAAAAGAAATAACTTTTAATTTGCCAAAGTTAAAAGGAAAATCTTCTGTTTTCGAACCGTTAGCTTAAAAAGTAAGAGAAATCACTTTAAATTTGCATTCGAAAATATTAATTTTAAAATGTAATACGAACCAATTTAATTTTTGAATTTTTATAATTGATTTTATATAGTTCACATTTGCTTTAATTAAGATTAGTTTAAAGTATTAGTATTTAAACGTACCAAATTCGAGTACATCTTTTGTACTTGACTTTGAACTTTCAAGTGATCATTTTCAAATTTATTTTAAAACTGTTCCATTTAAATTTTAAAGGTAGCCATTTAAAATGGAATTTAAGAAACACTTTTTAATTTATGGTGAACGTGTTAAAATTGGTTTGAAACTTTTAATTTAAATATGTTTTTAAAGTTTTAATTTTGAACACACTTAAAATTTCAGATTGAATATTTTTAAATGACCTTTAAAAGTGCCATTTTTAATTTTAAAGTGTTAACTTTTAAGTTTAAAACGATTTGCGTTTAAACTGTAAAAATTTTACGTTTAACTTTTAATTTAAGTACGCCCACTTAGCTTTTAATTTTAAAGTGATTTGTTCAGGAGTTTAAAGTGTTTTTCCCTCAGTGTAGTTTGTAGAATCACCCATATATATAGGTGTGCTTTATGAACAAACAAATTCTGTTGATTGCAAAAATTGATTGAAAACAAAATAAGTAACCTTGAGACACTGATAGTTTGTTGTGCCAACGTTCCTTGCACGACATACAATCTACATCTATTGATAATATCTACGATTTATACCAGTTAGGGGTTTTAAACAGTACCTATTAGTATACAATATAATATAAATATCAAATTATTTCTATATTCATGTATGGTAAATATGTATGTACATAGGTACTTCATAATATGTCTGGCCTTAAGTTTGGTGTTGTCATATCAGCCCAAGTTATATTTAGCGTATCTGTTAGTTTAAATTTTAACTCAGATAAAATCTTTAAAAACAGGAGATAAGCTCCAATACAAGGATAATGAAGTTTGATAAGTAATGCTCTTCAATTTTATTAACACGACGTATCGGTCTGAAGTAACGAATCGTGATAGATAATTCATTTAATTTTAATCAATTCATTAGCAAAATAAAAACTAGGTAACGAGGTACTTGCCTCTCACTTCAATTTTCAGACTAGAATGTAAAGGTTCAAAGATTGAATTATTTAATAAATTTCTAGGTATTTTTAGAGGAGGATAAAACTAATTGAAAATGAATAATAGACTAAGAGCCCACAGCCGCCAGACATACGTCATTTTATCAAAGCTAAGATTTTTTCTGCGAACAGATACTATGGTAGCTAAGAACAAATGGATACTAAGAATCTTCAATCCGGGTGCAATTAAGAGGTAGCGAGTGTTAAAGTTGCATACAAATGTTGCAACATTGCGTTCTTTTATCAGAGCTGAATTTTTGATATATGTTGGGGGATGGTGTCATTTAATTTATTTGACACTTGCCAGACATCTACAGTGGGACCTAACGTGAACCAGACACTTCAAAACTGTGACTAAGAAGTGGTATCAACTTGCGGGATTTGAGTAATAATTACGTGATAGTTTTTGGAAGCCAACAAAAATGGGAAAATTTATCGAATACAAAAATAGACATCAGTATTATCGTGTCGTAGATCTAATGATTGATAGATTCTGTTCTTAATATTTTTCTGACGATTTTTGTTTGAGATACTTCAGTTTATATAAATGTATGTATGTACATAGATACTGTTTTGTTCTGCTTCTTGTTTGCAAGAAGCTGTATGATATTATAAAAACACCATATTTACCATGTCAAAATTTGTTTGGGGTGTATTATCTCAAGTTTAAAACATATTTGTACAGTGAGTCAGTGCAGTAACCTCAATTATTGTATACTCTTACTATGATGATGTTTTTATTCTGGATGATTGTGTTTAGGTTATGATAAGGTACATCTTATCTGCATCGTTCTAAGTTTGCTCTCTTCGTCATTCAGTCAACTTATCCAGTCGCTTTCGTTTAACTTTATATTGATGGGGCTAGGCAGTGGTTTTTGATGACACGTGTGGTATTTAACTTATAGTTACATAAAAGCATAAATAAATTTATTAAGAACTATTCTGCAACACCTGTTAATCAGCTATGAATTTTCATCATAGGATATTTTCAAATAATTGGTATTCCGGAGTTCGTATCTATACTTGCCGTTGTTTTTTCTCTATAGAAACGAACCTATAAAGTTGTACACCCGGGCGTATACGCACTTTTAATATATTGACTTTTTAATAATGTGATAACAGCCAATAACATGCTTGAAACCTGGTTGAACTTCAGTTAATCCACCAAAATCGATAAGTAGTTACAATCTTAACTGAGTTTAAACCACGCTTGTATAACTGGCTCTTAGGACCGCGGATAAATTATTTTTAATTCGCCTATTTCGGCCGCGGTTCAAGTATAAGTCTAGATGTTATGACATAGTACATAAACCCTGAACCATTATTGAACCTCAGTTAATCAGTGACTTAAAAATATTGAATCCGCGGTTCCAATGCTTAAAACCCGATTATACAACTGCATTTTGTATGGTTTTAAGGAAGAATCCCATTTCGTCTTCCTTACCTACATTATATGCTAACCTAGTATAAAGCCAAATACTAAAATCATTCCGTAAATATGACGTTGTTTTTTCTCTATAGAAACGACCTTATAAAGTTGTACACCCGGGCGTATACGCACTTTTATTATATTGACTTCTCAATAATATGATGGCCAAAAATTTAGTCGATTTATTAGGCGCGTTCGCAAAACAGAGATATCGGAGATTTTGCTCCGTCAAAATCTAAACAAGCGAATCCAAAAATTTTGTTCCGCAGTATTTTGACAGCCAAACTGAGATTTTTTGCTGAGAAATCCTGCTCAGGCAACTGAGATCGCTGAGGCCCTCCGATATCTTCTTTTCCTGAACACGCCTATTTAGTATGATATTAAATGTCTATTTTATCCCTATTGGCACATGGAGTCACGGCACCTAGCAGCCAGCGCGTGAAACTAACAAACGAGATAGATTTTCTGTGTTGCACCAATAATTGCGGTTTGCTATTTTTCGATTAGTTTCGTTCACTTTTGCTTTCGTAAAAATAGAATTATAACAGTCAAAAGCGCTCACTTAAGTTAATGTAATAAGCCAGCGAAAATTAGTTTTCCAAATTATCAAAAGGAGTCACCTATAATGCACTTCAGTGATATAAATCTTCATTTTATTTTTTTGTATTAGGTACGCGAAGGTTAATATAAAGTTAATATAAATTATAGGGGCATCATTTGATTTACCTGTGTTTGTTTGTTTTATCCGACCACGTGAGTTTCTTTCTAAGAATAATTTTTTAACGTAATTTTGGGCATTTAAAAAAAAGGTTAGCACTCTTTTAAAGTAATCTCTTCTTAAAAATAGAACTAATTAAGAGTGATCGAGCATGACCTTCATTCATACCTTGCCCCTTTTGTAAACCAAGAAACAAATGTTTTTTTTTAACAATTGCTTCACAAGGAGATTTTTATTCAAATAACTTAATTTTACGAACAAACATATTTTTTTTAATAACCGTGCCTACGCCTCTGCCTTTCTCTTTTTCTAATCGGGTACTTTTGTTGTTGTTTCTGATTGTAAAGGTGGTTTGTTAACATTTTTCATTTACAAAGCAAAGCATTTTAGCTATCTATTTTAATATATTTTCGGGTTGTTTTATAAGCTTACACATTTTTTGTTTCTTTTTCAATCATAATATGGATACCCGTTGATATAAAATAATTTGGTAAAACTAATTTTCATCTGGCGCTTTTTTCATTTTCTCTTATGGGAAATACATTGAACGTCAAATCGAAAATAATTCTATCGCCCTTTGAAGCTTAAGCGCTTGAGATGCAGGTGGCGTGGAAAGCAACTTACCAGGTGTCAATAGTATCGTAATAAATCCATATGACACTTTGACGTTACAAAGTGTTAAAATGAGGTATGTTTGTGATTTTTTTGCACGAGCTGTCACTTTTTTAGATGTGTCAGCTGAAATTTATAAAAGAGGTTAGTTTAGTATGTATGATACTAAAGTTAAAAAGTATTTCAAATAAAGAAAATTTTAGTAAACTGTTTTAAAGTTAGAAAGATGTTAAGTTGTATCATATTCATACTAAAATCTTAAAATTAGACAAAGAATAACACAAAGATAAGGCAATTTACTCAAAACACGTTTTTTTTAAGTATTTTTGAGCAAAGACCTGAAATGGAGTTTTCTTACAATCAACTTACAGATAGCAGATACGAAGTTAAATAAAAATCGGTAGTTACTGTCGATACATTTTGATACAAATAAAATTGTTTGGCAGCTAACCGTTTTAGACGAGCTAAAGCAATGATTCAATTATTTCCTCAATTTGGTATACCCATTTATGGTGAATTTACGTGTGTCTGCTTCAGGAAATTGGAATAAGAGTTGAGTGGGACAGATGTACATTATGCCAAAAAAAAAAAATGCTGAGTGTGTGAAAGAGTACCTTCTATGAAAATGAACATGTTCATCTTTATATCTTAATTATAATGAACGATGGCCGGACTTTAAACATGTCTAAAAAAATCCCATGGAGTCCAAAAAACCCATGTCCATGCAGCAACATGTCGAAAAAAATAAAGTTTTGAACAAGACATGGAGGGCTGTTACAAGTTTGGGCATGAGATGACGTTTTATGTGCGTGTGAGTTTTTTCTGATTTTTGTTGAATGTGTAAGTTAATTTTGTAAGAAAAGATAGAAGTAGTTGTGAAAGGCTAATGAACGACATGACATAATTTTCCCAGTTAGTAAGAATGTACTGTTTGTTGATTGGATTGTGGCTGTGATTTGGGACATCTGTATAATCATTTATGAAAATCTTCCGTACTTTGGGCTTCTTTCTCTAACCAGCAAAAATGTAAATGTTATATTTTACACCCCCTCTTTTTGCAGAAATAAAATGCACATTTAAAGTTGCCAGCAACTTTTTTGGGAGCAACTAAATCGATATGTGTAGGTTATAGCGCATATTTATTATTTTTTGTTTTGTTATGAAAACAATACCTATCGGTTTATGTTGTCATAGCAATAAAGTTGTTAGCAACTAATTATCTTTTCTTAGATAACATATTCATAAGACGATTGCATCACTCGCTGGCGCATTGACAATTAATATACTATTTTGCTTTGTAATCAAATATTTTAAACAATAAAACATAAAAATAAGAAATGGCACGAATCGTAAGATAAGAAGTTGAAGGTTTATGGGCAAGGTTTTAGCTTTTATGTTAGTGTTGTTGTACGACATTTAAATCAGCAGCATATTTTTGAAAAATTTCAAATGAGCAGTGATAAGGTGGCGCAGTAAAAAAAAAAAAAAAAAAAAAAAAATAAATAAATTGGGTGGTACTAACTATTATTTTTATAATTGGGTGACTAACAACTCGCAACCATTCCTGTGTCCGCCTGTCGACAGGAATGAAAGGGGCCTACAATTTTATGCCGAATCCGAACGGCTAGACGAGAAGCACTTATTCGTGACAAGTGATACTCTTGGAGGATTTGTCAATTCCTCGCAAGAGGCAGTAGCCCTGAAAAAAAAACTTTTTAGTTTTTAGGTGGACGAGGCTGGGAAGCGAACCCAGACCTCCAGCGTGACAGTCGAACGCACTAACCATTACGCTACGGGCTACTACAGTAGTAGGTAGTGCGCTCGGTAAAATTCAAGATGATATGGTGTGTTCTTTATATCGAATTAGGCAATTCGCTCATATGTCTACTTCAGTCCATTTATTAATTGTTTGTATTTTCAACAATTAAGAATAATTTTATCTTAATGTTTTTATGGAACTTGAAACTGTATGATATACTTACCTATGTATGTACGTAGTTTACTCAACTCATTCAGTTTTCTTACGTTCAATAAAGTTAAAACACGATTGAATTTAATCGGTGTATAGAAAGTATAAAGGCATAAATGACGCTATCGACAATAATTTAACTATGATTTCACATGTTTAAATACACAACAAATATTAGATACCGTTTCAGGGAAGGTTAAAATCATTAATGGTGGTCATATAAGTGATTCCATCAGTTTTAAAATTAAACGATTTGCTTCAAACTTAAAACCAACTTATTTAATCTTGATAATTAAATCCATAATTATATTTGCTTTACGTTGATGATAAAATTATTTTTCGCATTTTTTTTTTTCTAGAATCCTTGTTTGGAACGAGGCATTTACAATGCTTTCTGTGTTTCTGCTGTTTATCGGTGGCCTACGCACTGAGAGTTAATCTGTCTGTGGCCATTGTAGCGATGACGGATAAAAATGCTACAAATCTAAACTTTGAGGTAAGTTTTAAAGATTCCATTTTTCTCATCATTTTCACAACCTGGATTTTTAATTAGGAATTCGAATGGGATGAACAGAAAAAATCATTACTTCTGAGTAGTTTCTTTTGGGGCTACGTTGTCACCCAGATACCTGGTGGTCAAATTGCTCAACGATATGGCGCCAAATTTGTTCTTCTCTTTGGAATTTTAACATGCTCTTTGATGGCTTGTTTGACTCCTGTTTGCGCTTCTTTTGGCGGATGGAAGCTCGTTTTTGTGCTACGTGTCATTCAAGGCATGGTACAAGGTTGTGTTCATCCTGCAACACATGCTATGCTTGCACAATGGGCTCCAGTTGAAGAACGCGGTGCATTAGGAACCTACTGCTATTCGGGATCACAATTCGGAACTGTCATCATGCTTGCCATAAGTGGTTTCATAGCCCAGTCGTCTGCTGGTTGGCCGGGTATATTCTATATATCAGCAGCCTGTGGATTCGTTTGGTCAATTTTCTGGGTTATCTTTAGTGCTAGTACTCCAGCAGAACACAAGACCATATCACCCGATGAGAGAAAATTCATTGAGACGTCCTTGGGCCACACGGAATTAACTGCTAAAACTCATTTGAAAACCCCTTGGTTTAAAATCTTCACATCCTTGCCATTCCTGTCGCTTATTGTTGTCCATTGTACACACATGTGGGGATTTTGGACATTGCTCACACAAATTCCATCATACATGAAGAACATCCTCGGAATGGACCTCCGAAAGAGTGCACTACTTTCTGCCTTGCCCTACACCGTTATGCTGGTGCTTAGCTTCTTCTTTATATTCCTCTCAAAGATTGTGGCGAACAACAAGAAAGTATCGTTGACGTTCAATAGGAAGTTTTTCAACTCGATCGGTCATTGGATACCAATGATTTCCCTAATAGCTTTGGCATACGTAACCAAGGAACATTCAATATTGGCGGTGGTTTTACTTACGCTCACCGTGGGCATTAATTCAGCGACGTATCTGGGCTTCCAGGTGAATCACATAGATCTATCGCCGAACTTTGCTGGCACTTTGATGGGTATTACAAATGGAGCAGCCAATATAATGAGTTCCTTAGCGCCTCTTGCCGTTGGTTTCGTGGTAAACGATGAGGTGAGTTCATTTATATCTCCCCCCTTAACCAATTTTAAATGTTTATTTCTCTTAATATTGCAGAAAAATCCAACACAATGGCGAATGGTGTTCTTCATTGCAGCTGGATTCTATTTCTTTGGAAACTTGCTGTTTGTCATTCTGGGAAAGACAAACGTCCAGAGCTGGAACTCTGTCGAAGATGAGTTAGCTCAAAGGCATTCAAAGCGACTAAGTATGTTCGATTTGGAAGATGCAGCTCACGAACTAAAACAAACTGTCAAGAGTTAGGAGTTTGAAGGGGTTGTTAATAAAAAAGCGTAAAAGACTTTGTTATTGTTGATAGGTTAGATCTTAGAGTAATTGTGTAAAAAAAAAGTTATATTAATTTTAAGATAACCCCATAGAAGACAATAAAAAAAACTCAACTTTTGAGTTTGACTAGTCTTTAGAAAAAAAGATACAACAAGTAAAGGAACAACAGGGCAATTTATATTTTATATATATTTTTTAAACTATAGTAAAAATAATAATATTTAATACTAAGTCGTTTGTAAAGAACAAAACTGTGTGTAAACAGTATTTTAGAAATACAGTTTTTGATAAAACGAAAACATAAAAGCCGTGTTTTTTGAAAGAGTGACTAGCAACTCAGTAAAAGTTTTACACGGAAAACACAAACAAAATTCTCTATAATAATTTGTTTTTTTTTATTGTTTTGCGTGTAAACATTTTGCTGAGTTGCTAGTCATTCTCGCAAAAAACACGGCTTATAATGCATGTGTATTTAAATAAGTAGATTTGTATTTTTTGTTTGTAGGTAAATTTTAATAATTAGTAGAATTTTCTATAATTAAACAAAAAAGTAAATGATATTTTAAATGTAAATAATTTAAATAATTAGTTGGTAAGTACTTATAACGATGTGAAAGTGTGCTTGATTTGAGAGAAAAAAAATACTTTGGTGCCTTTGAAACGTTATTTAAAATGTTTGAATTTTTTTTTAATAAGAAAATATAAAAAAAATTAATTTAAATTGAATTAAAATAAATTAAAACAAAATAAAAAAAAATAAAATAAAAAAGTTTACAAACAGGCCAACAGAAAAATTGTTTTTTTTTTAATATTTCAAAGGCCAGTTTCACAGTGAACTTTTACCGAAATCAGTTGCACTTAAGTTTAGCATATTGGTATTTTTTTGGTAATTTTCGCATTCTAAGTTGGTGACACTTAGACCCCTTTCACACAAGGAAACTGAGTTGCCGGCAATTTTTAGTTTATAGGCGAGAAGGGCGTGAAAGGAAGACAAATAATCTCCCCGCACACCCTTCTCGCCTACAAAGTAGCTAGATTCCAGCAACTCAGTTTCCTTGTGTGAAAGCGGTCTTAAGTGCCCCACACGGGATACTTAAGTACAACTCATTCAGGTAAGTGTGCACTTCCAAAATTGGCATTTTGTATCCTATATTTCGCATTTAAGTGCCACCACTGTTACTGTGAATCTGGCCTTAAACTTTGTTTCTTATTCATCAAACAACCTCACGTTTTTTATTCATTTTGACTCTAGATACTTTTCGTCAGATATTCAAGAACTGAGAAACATAGGACAGGTAAAATAGTACATAAATACCTTGGAAATAAATAATAATTCCTACCCTCATGAAATGTGGTGAAAACGTTACATTTATCATAAGTATGAAGAATCAAAAGAGTCTATGAAAATATCTTGCAGGGAAGGGGGGTATATTGTTGTGTATCAAAATCTATAAAAATGTTAAGTAGGGAAGAATATTTTTTTTTGGATTAGAGAAAATATGGGATAAAATTTTATTTGGTATATTTGAGTTATATGGTACATGATTTAAGGTATTTTTAACGTTGTATTTTGGCATAGTTAAAGTCAGTAAAAAAAGAGACCAAAAATAATAAAAAACCCTTATAAGTTAAAGAGGAAGCAAAAACGACAAAATTTGCACTTAAATTTTTCGACATAAAATCACCATAGGAACCTATGGTTTTCGTTAGGGCTGGTGACGTTGGGACACCCTGTATATGCAAAATTGTTAAAATTTTGAAGGACCTCGTGTATAACAAATTTAGTCAAAATTACAGAATCTGTTGACGAAATATTTGAAAGTATAGAAACCAGTTCAGTGACACGTACCGTTAATAACCGTTAATAGTAAGTTTATTTCATTATGTTAGTTTCATCATTAGCAGGTTTCATCAAAATCAGTCCACTAATTTAATTTTTAGAAAGTTTTGTCAACCCTCCCACACAAAGTACCCACTGTGCGCGCCGCCGGCCGGTGCTGGGGTTACAAAGGTTAAACAAAACATCCACCTTAAAAAACTGATAGCAGCACGTTTGCCTCTTTCATATACATACATAACAAACATATGTTATACGCTTTATCACATTTGTTATTCAAAATTACCAAAGGCAGAAGACATCTGCTACAGTGCTTCTTTGCGTAGAGAAAACTTAAAAAAGGCGTAAGATCTCAACAAATTAAAGCTATTTGTAAGACCATTTTTAAAGTAAAAAATGCAAAACAATGCAATATTTCAATCTTTATTATTGGTAGTTCTAAATCACGTTTCTTTTTTACACTACGCCCTTTCTTCGACAAGTTCAACACAAAGTATTTTAATGAATGTCAGTATTCAAACAATATGTAGGTTCCAATATTTGAAGGCTATTTAAATTTCGTTATTGAGAAGACAAATTAAGAATAATCTATTCAATTATATTTTGCTTTGATCAAAAAAAAGAAAAGATAGATAGATAAATTCTTTATTATTAAATGCTTTACAATATTTCATTACTTAAGAATAAGAACATGGATTTTCTGCCGTCTGCCTGATCTGACATTTCCTTTTAGTGTTATGCTATGATCAAAAAAAGAAAAGCGCTTCAACTTTTATCTGATCTAAGATTTTAAACGGATACTTAAAGCCTAAACTTAACCGCACAGAGTTTCCCCGCTTGGTTTTGTTGCCTCAACGACTTCATATCAAGTTTTAATTGAAAGTGAAACAGAAACCTAAAATGTTGGCGAAATATTTTTGATTTTAAAACAAGTTTTTTTTTAAACTTTACAACTGCGACACAAAATGTGTGTTCCTTTACTCTGAATTTCCGTGATTTTCTGCGCATTTTGGTCCCAAGTTCTGTCAATTACATTTTTTTTATATGAACTTGACAGGACTTTGGACTTAAAATCACAGAAAATCACAGAAACTCAAAGTAAAGAAAGAGACCTTAATTTAAGCCGCAGCCTTTTGACGCGAAAAATTAGGAATTTATAGAAACAAATTCAAATTTTAATAGCAAAAGATATGGATTTGGCTTAGAGTGTAATGATTTCTGCGAGAAGAACTTGTGTTAAATCGCTTTCCATTGGTGTTTTATTAAAAAGTATTCTATCTAACGCAGTAAAATAACTCTCGGCAAAAACAACAAGAAAGTTGCCGATAAATAACCCAGCAATTCAACAAGCAAGCTGTTGCTTTTTTTTGTAACAATGAAAGTTTTACTGAGCTAACTATAAAATAAAACGTTACTCATATACCTAGTTAGGAATGTTCAAATACGCCTAAGAAAAAATGATTTATATCCAAACGATAATTGCCTGTGGCCTAATTAGGGAATACGAAGCGAATCGTTTTCGATTCGATGTCTGCTTTTCGACTCGCCTCGTTTTGATCAATTCCAAATGACCAAGCGAGTCGTAAATTATACTTCCAAGATTTCCAGATAATTAACAACTGGTTTCCAGGAAATATTTTTTGTATTGCAATGTCCCGGTCTACATTGAAAGATTTTTCCAGTGCCGATCTTTTGTTCGTAGGTGAAGGGAGTGGATCAAATCGTTTGTACCAGAAAACTCGAACGATTTTTCCAGTCTGTTTATGTTCTCTCTTTTCTCCTTTTCACTTTTTTGGGTGTGTTCGGTGTCAGTGTGCCGTTCGTTTGATGGTGTGAGTGAATATCAATGAAAAATGAAGAGCACAGCAATAAAACAAGGAAGAAGAAAAGGAAAAAATCTTATGGAAAAATTGTTCTGTGTACATTTCACACGATTTCTGGAAAAATCTTCGTGGAAAAATCGGGCAATGTAGATCGGGACAATCATGCATTGTGAGAATTCCACTTGTTTGCTTGTCTTTGGCTTTAAATTAAATATAAATTCAAAATTGAATTCGGAAAATTGCATTTTAATTTTGTATAAAACGAAAAGTTTAAGGAAATATAAAAATCTGCGAGTTAAAAGGACACTGCAATCAGCTACTTTTTCAAGCCAAGCTTTCATTGTCCCGATCTACATTGCCCGATATATCCACGAAGATTTTTCCAGAAATCGTGTGAAATGTACATACAGAACGATTTTTTCCATGAGATTTTTTCCTTGTCTTCTTCATTTTTTTAATTCTGTGCTCTTCATTTTGCATTGATATTCACTCACACCATCAACCCAATGGCACACTGACACCGAACAAAAAACTGGAAAGAGGGCGAAAGAGAACATAAACAGACTGGAAAAATCGTTCGAGTTTTGTGGTACAAAGTCCCGATCTACATTGCCCGATATTTCCACGAAGATTTTTCCAGAAATCGTGTGAAATGTACACACAGAACGATTTTTTCCATGAGATTTTTTCCTTGTCTTCTTCATTTTTTTAATTCTGTGCTCTTCATTTTGCATTGATATTCACTCACACCATAAACCCAATGGCACACTGACACCGAACACACACAAAAAACTGGAAAGAGGGCGAAAGAGAACATAAACAGACTGGAAAAATCGTTCGAGTTTTGTGGTACAAACGATTTGATCCCTACCCCTCACTTTTCACTCCCTTCACCAACGAACAAAAGATCGGCACTGGAAAAATCGTTCAATGTAGACCGGGACAAACGATTTGATCCCTACCCCTCACTTTTCACTCCCTTCACCTACGAACAAAAGATCGGCACTGGAAAAATCGTTCAATGTAGACCGGGACAAGCGATTTGATCCCTACCCCTCACTTTTCACTCCCCTCACTAACGAACAAAAGATCGGCACTGGAAAAATCGTTCAATGTACCCCGGGACATTTTCTATTAGAAATTATTTTCGTAATTTTTTGAACATAAATTTCACAAACGAAAAAAACAAAGAATCTGCTCAATTCATTTTAACTCAAAAACATAACGCAGTTTATTTTGCTCAAAGGAAAGTAAAAAGTAAAAATTGTGAAAATTTGTATTTTGACAAATCCGAATCTATAAATTTACTTGTCTTTTGTCTTAACAATGAAAAAACCATTACATTACATAGTTCACCGCACCACCAGACCGCGTTCTGTTTGAACATTCCTTATTTTGAACTCATGATGGAAAACTGTTATAACTACATATAATAAATTAGAGTATCATACATTTTCCTGCTTTTAAAATGTCATCCGTTAGTGTACGATGTACGTCGTCGGAAAGTAGTTTAGTTGTTTGTCGATAATGCAGTATAAGTGCAAAATCAACACAAATCACAGCTGTTGTAGTTTTTGTCCTTATCGCTTATCCTGACCTGGTAGATTATTTATTTATTTAAATACATAAATATATTATATATGTATATATTAATATATTTCTTCATTGTTCATTCCGCTATCTGTTCTTGGTGTCGTCAAAAAAATAAAATATTTGTAGACGTGTCAGCATGCGCCTAGTCTGTGTTCAAAAATTGTTAAAGTTCGTGTCACTAATAACAATTTGCGTTTTGTAATGTAAATATTGAGAACAAACGCCCCACACTCACACTGTTTCCTTTCGCATTTACCTACATACATATTTTTTTACTTCCCAACATTCCTTTCGAGAAATAAGAAAAATGCCTTTTTTGTTACGGGATTGCTTCCCGCTATTCAATCGACGTGGTTATCAGCCCTTGGGGCAAAGTAAGTCGCAGGTGCACTTTGTATTTTAAATTTATTTGCTATTTTATGTCATTGACGAACAGATACCTTGTCCAGCATCGGTGTAAGGCATTTCCAATGTTTCCTTGTATTCTGTGGCTTATCTGTGGCATATGCAATGCGAGTCAACTTGTCTGTGGCTATTGTGGCAATGACCGATCACAACTCAACGCATCCGGACTTCAGGGTAAGTAACGACCAACGTTGAGACTGATTCATTTAGGCAGCATAATTATTTACTGCGCTTATCAATATTTAATTTCCTGTAGGTTTACGATTGGGATGCCAAAACAAAATCACTTCTGCTAAGTAGCTTCTTCTGGGGCTATGTAGTGACCCAGATCCCTGGCGGATTCTTAGCTCACAAATATGGCGCCAAATTCACTCTCTTCACTGGGATGTCAGTTTGCTCAATACTTGCTTTACTGACACCTCTAGCTGCAGAGATTGGCAGTTCACGGCTGGTGTTTGTATTGAGAGTGATTCAGGGTCTTTGTCAGGGAGTTGTATTCCCCTCGACGCACACATTCCTTTCCAAATGGGCTCCAGTGGATGAACGTGGACGTTTGGTTACCTATTGCTACTCTGGGACACAATTTGGGACAGTGGTTATGCTGGCTGCAAGTGGCTTCATTGCATCCTCTTTCCTAGGGTGGCCAAGCATCTTTTATGTTTCTGGCATCGCAGGAATTCTGTGGGCAGTTATTTGGCTGGTATACGCCGCAAGCATGCCGTCCGATCACAAAACCATATCGGAAGATGAGAGAAAGTACATTGAATCTGCTCTAAGTCAACCAAGGGACAATCGACGCACAATCCTCCCAACTCCATGGTTCAAGATAGCAACCTCACTGCCATTCATCTCGTTGCTGATCGTCCATTGCGGCCAAAACTGGGGTTTCTGGACTCTTTTGACTGAAATTCCGAGCTACATGAAAAATGTCCTTCAAATGGACATCAAAAGCAATGCTATGCTATCTGCCCTACCGTACTTTGTCATGTGTTTGCTTAGTTATGTGTTTATTTTTATAAGTGATATCTTAAATAAGAGAAAATGCTTGTCGCTATCTGTATCTAGAAAGATTTTCAACAGCATCGGACACTGGGTGCCTATGGTGGCGTTGATTGCATTGGGCTATGTCACGGCGGACAATACAAAGTTAGCAATTGCACTATTAACTATAGCGGTAGGTGTAAATTCAGCGACCTATTTGGGCTTCCAGGTGAATCACATCGATCTTTCGCCAAACTTCGCAGGAACTTTGATGGGAATAACAAACTGTGCCGCTAATGTTATGAGTATTTTAGCTCCACTTACAGTTGGAAATATTGTCACAGAAGAAGTAATTTGTTTTTCTAGTGATAGGTAAAATTTAACTTGTTTAACCTGCTTTTTTTGATTTCTCCTTTCTAGACCAATCCTTTGCAATGGCGATTGGTGTTCTTTATAACAAGTGGATTTTATCTCGTTGGAAATGCATTGTTTCTACTTTTTGGTAAAACTGAAGTACAGCCATGGAATTATCCAAATCAAAGAGAAAGACGTTTAAGTGACCAAGATGCACTTTTGGACGCTAACGGTGCTGGAATAATATAAACTAACATGACGATTAATCTCTTTTTTATGACTGTAGAAGTAGATTTCAGCTAATCTACTGGTTGTCAATTATTTTTGTTAATTAGAGTTATAATATGTACATATACATACATACATGTTTATTGTATCAAATATATAACTTAATTATTATAATTGTTTATACCTAAACATAGTTAATTATACCAAACATGTCAATAATTGGTTTTGTACAGTATATTTATAAAAATAAATCCATTTACAAATGTTTGTACATGTAACCGTTAAAGTCAGGAATTCAGTTAAAGCTGACATTAACTAGTTAGATTTGATCCGTTAAAATCGGGAATTTCCTTCAAATAGCAAGATTCCGGACTTTAACTAGTTAATATCGACATTAACGTATGCTGACTAGTTAATGTCGATATAAAGGTATGTATGCTGTTCAGTGTTTCGTTCAATGATCGACTTTAACCTCAAAGTTGTTTTTTGAAAATTCCATTCCCCATACGAATAACAACTTTGAGTTTAAAGTCGATCATTGAACGAAAAACTGACAGACGAGAACAGGAAGAGGAAGGAACGCATTTCATTGGAACGAATGTGTTCCACTTTTGGGAACAAAATATCAGCTGTTCATTGAAAACGATTTTCATCATTGAAAAACAAAAAATGATTTTATATGAAAGTTGTAAGGAAAACTAAACAGTTTTTTGACTAAAAAAAATATATAACTGACAACCATCATTTTGTTACCAAAACGCCATCCGTTTTATTTGTTTAAGTGCATCAAAATTGAAAGACAAAATGTTCAATGATGGTTTTCAATGAAAACTCTAACTGGCGCCTAAATTCAACGTTCAATAAGTGTGATGCTAGCATGTGATGGAGAGCATAAAGTTCAAATCTGCACCTAATGATGAAATATATTTTTTTTTTAATTTTTTATTTTTATTTTGTTCTATTGTTAAATGAATTAACTTTAAGTTCCTACTAAAAAAAAAACACGTTTTTATGGAAATAAAAATACAAGTAATCTCAAAACCAATGTGTTCAAAGACCATTGTCGAAAATAATTACTCAAGTTGTTTAAAATAACTATTTTGTTTCCTTTTCCCACAAAAAGAAACAATCATAAATATAAATTATTTAACAGGTTTGGTTTATTTTGATGGGCTTTAGGAAAAATGAAACAAATTTATTTATTTTGATATCACGACGTTTCGTCCATGACTGTGGACATCATCAGGTGAAAACAATGAGTTTCTATATTTGCATTGATAAATATAAAGATTACAAAAATTGTTTACAAATTTTTAAAAAAACAATATATAACCTTACATTTGTTACATTTATATTGCACTTTAAAACAAAAATTATTTTCAATTCAGTATGAAGTGGAATTGACAAGTAAAAGCCATATAGATTTTAATTTAAATAAACATGATCTTGGTAGAAGATCATTTGTCAAAGCTTTTTCCTCCCCTTCCTCTCCAGCAGGTGTTTATATTGCGGGCTTACGTCTTCCATGTCAGTTCGTCGGTTCATCGTATTGTCAGCGTTGATGATATGTAGTCATGGACGAAACGTCGTGATATCAAAATAAATAAATTTGTTTCATTTGACCTAAAGCCCATCAAAATAAACAAAACTTATCAACATAAAAGGTCATAACAATATAACAAAGTAAATTATTTAACTTCACTGGAATAAGTTAACTTTTCTTTAACAGTGCAGTTGAATATCACTTTGTCGATTCGACGAATGGTTACCTGTAACGTACTAAAAAATATGGTTACCTTTCTAGGGTTAAGCTTATGAATTCAAAATTAGATTGATTTTTGTTGAAAAAAAGCTAAAAGAACAATATGATTCTATAATTTTGATACATTTATAAAATACGGTTTTTCATCCTTGTTTGTAATGGAGAAATAAAAGGAGCCAAGAAAAACTGAAGAAACTGCCAGGCTCCCTTAATTCCGCACTTTAACGGGACAGTATACATACTTTAATGTTAACATTAACTAGTTGAAGTCCGGAATCCTGCACATTGAAAGAAAATTCCCGACATCGAACAAGTTAATGCTGACATTAACTAGTTAATGTCAGCTATTAACTAGTTAATGTCAGCTATTAACTAGTTAATGTCAGCTTTAACGGATTCTGGACTTTAACGCTAACATATACACTAAGTAATATTTTTCTCAATAATCATGTCAACAAACTTGGAGAAAATAATTTCCGAATGGTTCGCCTTATACGCACCCACTTGTCTAACTGGGTCTGAGTTGCTGATACGAAACAAAAGATTTAAGTTCAACATAAACGCGTATGTTCTACTTTTTCCTTAGCATAAACTGTAAGTTCTTATGTTAAACTTAAATTCTTAAGTTTTGTTTCAGATAATAGACTTAGAGCCGATTATTCAATCATCAGTTAAACCATCAAAGGATTAAATACTTAAGCAACACGAACAAATTTTTGTTTTATCTAAAGAATAACAACTATCTGAGGTTTAACTGACTATTGAAAAATTGTCGCTTAGGAGAATTATTTTTTTAATTCTATGATTTGGAAAATTCTAAAGAGATTGTGTGTTTCACAATTCTGTGTATTCATAATTCAAATACATATATGTACTTGCCATTATTATTACATGTTTTTTTTTATTATTTTCGAAATTCTGAAGAGTGAAGGGTTAACATTTCAGTTTAAAACCCACTTAACAGTACAGACAATTTTTCTTAGAATGTTTGCGTTGATTGCAAAACAGGAAAAAATATGATAAAATGTATGTACATGTACACACATGCTGTCATGATTTTAAAATAATTGTTATTAAGTAAATTTAAATATAAAAATCACAACAGATGAGATAGTACCAATTAGATAATGTTAATTATTCCGTACCTACTTAAAAAAAAATAGATAAGATTTCATGGAAGATAACTTCCATGATCTAATCACGGTCAGGGTTTTATTAAAAATAATATATGTTCTATCTTATGATAGGTTTCCACTTGTCTTTGAAAAGACGCAAATTGACAAACTTTCCAACACAGGGTGAGTTATACTTGCTTGCACCTACTACTTTCTTTGCTTTTTGTGTTGGTAAAAGTCACTCTGTCTGGAAAGTGTGTCAATTTACATCTTTTCAATGACAAGTGGAAACCTAGCATTATGGTTAGGAATTCGACAGAAAACTGGTATTAAGGTTAGTTTTGTATGAAAATGATAACCAAATACAAATGCAGTAGAGTCTGCAATGAGCGGAGCACTACCTACGATGATCAGAAAATCAACTGACATAAAAAAAACTCGAAAATAAAAGAAAATTTTCTTCAATTTTCGGTCCACGCGAATTTTAAATTCATAAATTTTACAAATATCTGAAGTACTCAATATGTTTGGAAAACCGGCTATATCCTTAACGTTTGAATTGATTTTCTTTATCTAACGTTTTCGGCAATACCCCAGATGGTACCCGTCATACAAATTTTTTTAAAGATTAAGGTTTTTTTATTGTTCTCGAAAACAGTTCTTACGATTATCTAAATTTTGAATGCGGTTCTTTCTGCTGGGCCGGACAGGAAAAACGTGAACTATTGTTCGTGCTTCTTTTGTCTGCCCTGGTGCTTCGCTAACAACAAATGAGAAAAATAAGAAAAAAGACATACATAATGTATGTATAAAAGAATACCCACATGAGGAAATTAAAATTGTTACAACTTAATATTGGCAAATTTCTAAGCCGTTAAGCATTTATATAAGAAGTTTGTATCCCTATAAGATGTGTGGCATGAAGCTTCACACTAGAAAGCAAACAAAAACTTTGAAAACATTACATGACAAAACTCTCACAACTAATTAACAGCAAATTACTATTTAATATAAGCAATAAATTGTTTAATATGAGAAAACTGCACCTTTGTTGACTTATTTTCTAATAACCTATTATGAAAATTACCAAAGTTTGCATAAAATAGAAAACACTCACTATCTCCATTGTCTGAGTAACTCGTTTGTTCTTTAAATTGACTGCGGTTTGAAAATTTTTCAAAAATATTTTAATACCGGTTAATTTGTATTTTTCTTGTAATTAAAAAACATCTAACCATCCATTACAAATACCATAATAATGTAATTAGTTTTTAAAGGGTGAGCCATCTAGTGGTTTCTTTTTTAAATAATATGTTATTTTAGCACTGGCAGCTGTTTCCCGACCGAAATCTTGACATAAAGTCAGTATCATACCTCCACGGGACGAAATGAGTCGCATTACGCTTGAACAATGTTGGGAAACATTGAAAACATATTTCCAAAGTGAGTGCTGTGTAGCCCCAACAGTTCGTTTTTTTTCGAGAAGTTTTGGTTGAAATGAAGCCTGTGATTCCATGGACGAATTCAAATTTTTGTTTTACGTTAAGCTCACCTAGAACGGGTAGCGGCTATACAACGATTTCGGTTTTATTAAGTTTTTTTTCGAAAACTGCTCTAACAATTTTGTTTAAACTCTAGAATACATTAAATAATATTGCAAACCATGTTTTTGCCGAAAATGCGAATAAAGGAAATAAAGTTTTGAGCAAATTTGTTGGCCTTGTCTCGAATATCTCATCAATGGCTCCGCTGATTTTGCCATAGTTATGGATACCGGTACTTATAAGTTAATCAACAAATATTGAATTTAAAATTTGTATAAATACATACATAGTTCTTTTTTTACGAACAAATAAAATCAACATTTTTAGTTTGAAAATTAATTTTTCAAAAACTGGTGACAAAAATAACTTTCTTTAAAAAGGCAATAAAAGAAGTTACCTATTTCTGGCTTTGGCATTGTAAGTGTTACCGTTGTTTTTTAATAATTTTTTTCTGTTTTAAGTCAATTTTTTAGAAAATTGCCCCTCCCGCCTAAACGGGGGGAAATGGACCCCCATACGATTTTTTCTCGTCTCGAAGAAGTTAATCGCAATCGTTTGAAGTAAATTAAGTTTTGTCTATTTATCTCAAACAAATTAACAGATTTAGGAACCTACGAAACACGATGAGTTTTGAAGTGCCAAGCGTCTATACGGCAAAAACAAAGTGAATTCGCTTCAGTTTTCAGTCTAATCGTGATTCTTAGCATCATACATTGTGTCGAAATCGATACTGAATAATCGCATTGGAATGCCTTCAACAAGACATTTATGCCGCTTTCCTTTGGACGTCCGGAAGCGTCCAGAAGTTTCTGAAACCATTCCATAGGCACAAAAAGTACGCTTCTGACGATTCTAAAAAAAAAAACGATTCTTGGTTTAAAATCAAAATCCACTCAAGAAGCACTAAAATATTTAAAATCAAATGTCAAAGAAAAACTCACTCAAGCGTTTTGACAGCAAATTGTGAGAGATGAACAAAATTGTTATGATATTTATCGATGTTGGCAAAACATCGATGATAGACGAAAAAACATCGATGTTGGATGATAAATTTATTTTAGCTTTCAATGCTTTTGAAGTTTTAAAACCATCGATGTTCAGAAAGCTAAGGCACCAATTACACATGATTTTTTTGTATAAACGACTTGTAAGATGTTTAAGGCTCTCCCAAACCAATGCGAAACATTCGTTGCGGCGAAGAAACATTCGTCAATCAAAATTATTTCATATGTTTCTCCACCGCGTTGGTGTGGGCACTCTCATATATCACCATGTAAATAAATTTTGACATGCGAATGTTTTTTCGCCGCAACGAATGTCCCGCATTGGTTTGGGAGAGCCTTTATTCATGCGAAATAATTTAATATCGATGTTCAAACATTAAAATTATAGATGTTCAAAAAGGATAGACACAGTTTACAAAATATTTTTCTTACCTACAACTTGTTAGATGTTCATTGATGCATAATAACTTTAGATCTATGTTCAAGCATTAAAATCATCGATGTTCAGAAAGCTCAGGCAGCGTTTACTCATGAATTTTTGTACATACGAGTTGTTAGATGTTCATTCATGCTAATTTAAGATCGATTTTCAAACATTAAAATCAGTGAAATAGAAGATATATTTTTCGATATATTTTTGTATAGAAAATTTGGCCTGGATCTTAATATTTTGAACTCATCGATGTTATGGAAGATAATAACGTTCAAGAACATGGTTATAATTTTCAAAACAATGAAGGTATTTAGAATTTGTAATGTTTTGCATTTTTATCTTGAAAAATTGTATTAAAAACATCGATGTTAAAAAAAAATCGCTGTGTCGGATTCGATAATTTTTTACATCGAGATTGGTTCTTCGATTTTGACTTATCGATGATTTTTCATCATCGCTCATCCCTAACACCGCATCTTTTGACGATTCACCAATACAAATATAAAACGTCAGAATTGAGCAGAAGCATTAAAAACTGTTCCATTGGATTTCAGAATGAGTGGAACCTTAAGTGAAACCAATGAAGATGAATTGCTTTTGTTGCTAGGCACACAAAAACTGCTACACATCCTTTAGAGGTTTTCTGTCCACGTCCTCTGGAACACTTCATTTGAAACGGGCCCGCATAGTCCACTCCAGTATATGTAAATGGGTGCGATATTTTTACTCTATGCTCTGGCAAATCACCCATTAATTGTGTAGCATTGTTTTGTCGATATCGTATACATTTAGGGCATTTCCGTATGTAGTTTTTAACAGCATTTTTCAAACATAAAACCCAGTGTTGTCGTCTTATAATGGCTTCAGTCAATCTATTTCCTCCGTGTATTGTAGCATGGTGTGCATCTTTAATCAAAATTGTTGTGAAATTTGTTTTTTGTAGGATTATTGGGTGCATTGAGTTGTAAGGTAGGCCTGCATTTGTTAGTCTACCACCAACTCGTAAAATTCTGTTTTTATCCAAGAACGGATTAAGGCTTACTATTTTGCTGCTATTAAAAACCGCTTTGTTTTTTGATAAATACTTAATTTCTTCATTGAAATCCTTGTATCAGTCGAATGACTTTAATAGTTGCAGTTTTCAGCTCTTCCACCGATATTTCTTTGTTGATGTCTTCATCTTGTAACAACCGGATGATTGTTAATGGTGTTTTCGATTGGTAAAATAAATCAATTTACTTTTGATTTAAATCTGTCAAAACGCAGATTTTACATTCCAATGCGCAAATAAATTCATTTATTTTTTTGATTTAAAATCAAATTTGCAGATCTACACTAATACCAATACAATTTTAAGTTGTCATTTTACAAAAATGTTTGCATTGTTTGAATTTTTTTCGGTTAATGAAAATTATGTTCTAAATATAAAGGGAAGCGTTTCTGATATAAAATGGAAGCTATTAAAATGAATTGGTAAATTCATGAAGATCATTTTTTACTTCTGAAAGTGCATCAAGTGATGACGGGTTTTGTGATGTTATGAAACATACATAAAATTACACGAATACAATGACAAAAATAAATCAGTTTGTAATGGCGTTCGATTAACCATGAAATAAATCAATTTTTAGATTAAAATCTGAATTTACCAATCGAAAACACCATAAGCGTTGAGTTGGCTTCTCTTCAATTGACAACTGCTTACCTCTTTTAATTATTCTTAGAATGAATACCATGACTCTTTGCAGTTTAAGCCAACTTGAATATCGATTTATAAGAGCTTCCGCAAACTCATGTCGGTTTGATGTTATCAGACACTTAGCTATCGCTGTTTTCTCAGTTTCGTACCGTTCGGTTAGCCATTTGTGAGTTGGAAATTGCAACCATTCGGGACCCTTCCAACAAATGTTTAAGCTTAGGAGCTTAGTCGATGCAATACCTCGGGAGGCGGGATCTGTCAGGACTGTCGTTTGTACTTACATGTCGCCAATCTGTTCCCGGAATGAGATTGCGTATTTCGTCTACTCTGTTCTTGATGAATTTGTTTGTTGTTTCTTATCCAACCGAGTGTGATCGATGAATCACTCCAAGCGAACAATTTATGATCTTTGTTGATGGTTTTGGAAATCTGGTTGATCAATTTCGCAACCAAATGAGCAGCACATAGTTCTAATTTCGGCAATGTTTTTTTATTTTTCAATGGGTTGACTTTTGTTTTTGCCGTTAATAGTTGTACTCTGTTTTCAGTTTTCATATATACAAGTGCGGCATAGGCTTTTTCTGACGCGTCACCAAAACCATGGAGTTCTAATTGCGATTCTGAAGTTGTTCCTTTCCATCTTGGTACTCGTAGTTGCTCTAATACTTCAATGTCAGTTATGTATTGTATCCATTCTTTCTTTAGCTCATCTACTAGCTATTCGTCCCAGGAAGAGTTTAGACTCCAAAGTTTTTGCATGTATAACTTTGCAACTATTGTTACCGGAGCCAGCCATCCTAGCGGGTCAAATATTGAAGCCATTTGTGCTAAAACACTCCTTTTTGTTGTTTTTGTCCTTTTTGATACAGCTAAATTAATTTTGAACATAAATTCATCTTGGTTAGGGCCCCATTGTAAGCCAAGTGTTTTAATTGAATCATTCTCTTCAATTTGTAATATTTCATTTTCTGCTGTAGCTTGGATTTTCCTCGTAGTCTCTTGACTGTTTGAGATCCATTTTCTTAGGTGAAGTCTAAATGTATGAAAATGTTTACTTAAGTTTCTTGTATCAACTGGCCTTGAACTACTGAATCAGCTCCTGTCATCAGATCGTCGATATAGAAATCTTCACTTATTAATTTCAGCAGCCATTTATTCTCATCCGAGCATTTACTAGCTATTTCTAGCAATGTTCGCACAGCTTAAAATGGTGCTGATGCAGTTCCATACGTCACAGTGGGTAATTCGTATTCATCTATTTTGTTTGTTGGGTCATCTTGCCATAAAATGCGATGGTATATCCTGTCTTTATCAGCTATTTTTATTTGCCGATACATTTTTTCAACGTCTGCAGTTAGCACAATTTTCCAATATCGCCATTTAAATATAAAGTCAAAAATATCCCGTTGCAATGTGGGTCTTGTGTACATTATATCACTAATGTCGAATTCCTTACAACCAAAAAAATTCGAATTTTTCTGAACAAATCGAACTTTTTCTAAACAAAATCGATTTTAATGCTGTCAAACAAATCTTGCGTTTTTAGCTAGATTTCACATCAAATCGCATACACACTATCAAGATTTGGCATTTCTCATGCATCAAGATGGAATTAAATGTTCTCATTACAATTTTGTGACGAAGTTAAAAAAGAAAACAAATGTTTAAGTGTTCTTAATTGTTTAATATTTCAGTGAATGATGAAAAAAAAGTAAAGATAATTTTGCGTATCTTCAAGAAACAAAAAATCCCATTAAAATAACATACAATTCGCGAGGGAAACACGTTGCTAAATTATTTTTCTTCGTCCCCTAGTGAGATATTCAGAATAGATCCTCGCTGCTGTGTGTGGATTAATTTTGGATTGTAATTTTTTTACTTGATTACGCGCACAATTGTTTTTGATGTTTTTCAATTATCAGACGAAATATATTTGCTTTAAAATTACCAAAACAACGCGAAAATAAAATACACTTTAATATTTGCTTAGCGCGCACTACTTCTTAGTTTTTGTGCGACAACAAAATTCCTGTCAAATTGCACTCACACACTCACAAAAAAAATCGAATTTTTTTAAATTCCTTCTACCAAGAAATTTTTTTTAATGAAATCGACTTCAAATGGTTGTAAGGAATTCGACATAAGACTTTTGCCATTCGATGAATTTGCTGAAGCATCAAATACCACACGCAGCTTTGTTGTGGTACTTTGTTCTCGTATAACTGCTAGATGTGGAAGATAGTATTTTCCACATTAGTTGTTTGTAATTTTCCTCATGTGTCCAAGCTGAACATATTTTTTGTAATCTTTATACAAATTTTCATTATTCTAAAATTTCTTTTGCATGGACATCAAACGAGCGACTGCTTGCTTCCGTAGTTCTCCTAGATCCTTGTCTTCTTTAAATTTCCACTATGAAGCGCCCATCCATGTCCTGTTTAGTGGTTTCCTTATACTTGGTTAAGCATAAAATATCTTCATCAACCATGACTTCCTCAGTATTAACTTCTTCGAATTCCCAAAATAGTTCCAGATTTGTGACCGCCGAAGTGACTTTTTTGGGTTTTTGCTGATCGATCAACCCAGATCATATCCATCCAAATTTAGTCGCTTGTCCAATGATGCCATTAGCTTTTTTGACGCCATTTTCCAGTATCCTGCTAAGGATGTCTCCTCCAATCACCATGTCTATTCTGTCGGATTTGTTGAACATCGGATCATCTAAAATATAATTGTTCCATTATATAATATTTGAATGATCTATCAGGCTTCTACCTTTTCTTCATAGTTGTTTAATAATCTTGGCCTAATTCTTACATTAACTTTATGTTTTGATTCTCCATCTACTGCTTCACCTAGACCATGAATCCTTACATTATTTTTAACACGAAAAATGTCTAATCTCTGCACCGCTTCTTCTGATATTGATGTTATTTGTGAGCCTTGATCGATGAGGACATACTCTCCATTTGTTGTCTTGGCTTTAATTTGTGCTGTTGCGGTGGTATTCATTGATGTCTTTTAGTTCTCTTAGATGCAGCAGCTCATGATGACCTTTTATACATACCTACTTTGCATTTTACCGATGAATTTTGACACCATTCTCCCCGTTCATGGTTGCGGTATTTGTAGCAAATCTTCTGGTCCCTCACAAAAGATCTTCGATTTTCAGCACTGATTCCCATGAATTTTCGGCACTCAGCCGTTGTGTGCTTTGAGAATTTACAATAACTAGAAGATGAAGAAATTTAAATATTAAAATATTGAAATTACTTCTGTTTTAAGTGGAGTGAATGAATAAAATTCAATTAAAAGTACAAGTGACCTCAACTCCAGAAATAATTGTGTTTCGCCCAAAGTATAACAGTGGGCTCTTCAGTCAGTCTGTTATACCCTACTAAGACACAAACTTTGGTCGATGTTTACCGACTCTTATAAAAATCACAGCAAAAAGATACTGTGAATTTTATTATTCTAGGGGAATTTGTTTAAATTCGTGCACCCAGAAAATAAATACCCGTGGTCAGGTTTTTTATAATTAGAAG
The DNA here is from genome assembly GCA_949320155.1 of Melangyna quadrimaculata. NCBI lineage: Eukaryota > Metazoa > Arthropoda > Insecta > Diptera > Syrphidae > Melangyna > Melangyna quadrimaculata. The sequence continues at coordinate 3,878,642 of OX439485.1, read as the reverse complement.
ATGAAGAAATTTAAATATTAAAATATTGAAATTACTTCTGTTTTAAGTGGAGTGAATGAATAAAATTCAATTAAAAGTACAAGTGACCTCAACTCCAGAAATAATTGTGTTTCGCCCAAGGTATAACAGTGGGCTCTTCAGTCAGTCTGTTATACCCTACTAAGACACAAATTTTGGTCGATGTTTACCGACTCTTATAAAAATCACAGCAAAAAGATACTGTGAATTTTATTATTCTAGGGGAATTTGTTTAAATTCGTGCACCCAGAAAATAAATACCCGTGGTCAGGTTTTTTATAATTAGAAGATGAAGAAATTTAAATATTAAAATATTGAAATTACTTCTGTTTTAAGTGGAGTGAATGAATAAAATTCAATTAAAAGTACAAGTGACCTCAACTCCAGAAATAATTGTGTTTCGCCCAAGGTATAACAGTGGGCTCTTCAGTCAGTCTGTTATACCCTACTAAGACACAAATTTTGGTCGATGTTTACCGACTCTTATAAAAATCACAGCAAAAAGATACTGTGAATTTTATTATTCTAGGGGAATTTGTTTAAATTCGTGCACCCAGAAAATAAATACCCGTGGTCAGGTTTTTTATAATTAGAAGATGAAGAAATTTAAATATTAAAATATTGAAATTACTTCTGTTTTAAGTGGAGTGAATGAATAAAATTCAATTAAAATTAAAATTAACTGAAGAGCCCACTGTTATACCTTGGGCGAAACACAATTATTTCTGGAGTTGAGGTCACTTGTACTTTTAATTGAATTTACAATAACTACACCTATGTTTATTTTTCACTTAATCGTTAGTTGCTGCTGTATGGTGTACTTTGAAACTTTGCTGTCTGCGACTTTTGAACAAGGGCTCTTTTTCAGCAACTGCCTTCAGAGTCTGGTACTGCTGATCCAAGAAATCCATTATATCTTTTAACGTCTGAATGTCCTTGGATTTTTTAATGGTCTGTTCATATAATTTTGGACCATCTTTGTCTAATTTTCGAACAATTATGCGGGCAATGAATGGATCTGTCTCTTATATTTGCATGTTCAAAGACTTAATGGAGTTAAGGCACTCATTTGTGGTATCAAGAAGCTCTCTTACACTCTCTGCATTGTCACTGTTTATGACTGGTTGGTCGAGGAGTCTGTCCCACTGAGTTGTGAACAAAATACGCTTGTTGTCGTATCTCTGCTTTAGCAAAACCCAAGCAGCTTCATAATTTTCACTTGAAATTTGTAGATACTGAATCAAACGTGCTGCTTCGCCCTTTAAACATAGGCGTAAACGTGCCATTTCTTCTGCATTTGATATTTGTGTATTGTAGTGCACCATATCTTGGAATAAGTTGTGGAATGATGGCCATTCTTTCACTTCGCCATGAAACGGGCGAATTTTCAGCTTTTCTAATTCCAAATTGGGACGGTATGTATTTTTCGGCTCCTCATTTTGTAAGATTTTTCTAAACATAGGGAGTTCTTCATGATACTGTTCAGATATTTCTTCATATAAATTCTCAACTTCATCGCCGCTGCACTGCGACAGTTTAGCGTAAAGATCTTTCATTTCATGATATAAAGTTTCTAAAAAGCTTATTTGATCTGCATTGATTCTACTTGTTTCGCCAAGATCATAAACATCTTTTTTTCAAGGAATTTTATTTTCCTTTTAAACTTATTGAGATTTTGATCCAGCGTTAAATAGGTCCTTCCTTCTGATAAGGGTTGTTTTTCACCAGAATTGTTTTTCTGGTCTTCTTTTTGACTTGAAGTTTCTCCAGAAAGATTTTGGTTCAGTTTAAGGATTATCTATTCAAGTTGTTCTACTACATTTTCGTAGTTTTTTTGTCGAAATAATCCTCTTCTTGTGATTGACATCCACTTCTTTTAACATTTGTCCAAATGATTTAAGAAGCTCCTCACCTTTCGCTTTTCTTATCGGTTGATTCGAAAGGTTGTTGTACGATTGTTGAACCTTTTCTTGAGTCTCCATTTGAGACTCTATAATTTTCTCTGTTAATACCCATTTAAATTCCGAACAACTTCTTAATCGGTTTTGATTGGGGTGTTTTTGGTTTGGTCGCCAGGTTGACCTAGCTGTGCCTCGGCTCACAATTTGTTGTTCGCCAAAAAAATGTTTTTATCTTTCCCCGAAATTTTTCGGAGAGATAACGTTATAACAATATTATCTGTGAACTGAAATTTATCCGAGGTCGATATCTTTATTCGTTCTCAAGATTTGGTGGACGAAAAAAGTAACCCGAACGTACGTTCATACACGCATACAGAAATCTTGCCAAAAACGACGGATTCTGATTCTAGAGACCTCAAAACGTGAAGATATGTCAACATTTTTTTCGACAAATCCCACCAATTACAATAACTTCCAGTGGGAAGTTAACAAAGCTTACCTATGTATAATACTCGTAAAGAATTATGACGAATTTTAAAACATGTTCCAAAATATACACTACAACTAATTATACAAAATGAATTTCCAAACGGAAATAGACATTTACATAATAATATATTTGCATTTCTTGACAAACATATTTAAAGGTCAAGTCCAAAATTTCTTCGTCAGCCCTTCCCTTCTAGAGAAGGTAAAGTACATAGACATACAACAACAAAAAAAAACTGGCAAAGCACGAAGCCTGGTCTGGCCTGGTTTAAGCCTGAAAGAAGCGTAAAGAGTTTAACAACCAATCAATAAATGCTTGAGTTATGCTCACAGAAAGTTTGAGCAATGGTAGCTCGTGAGCTTTTTCTGATTGAGTCGAAAAGCCTTATGGTGGATTTACATGTATCTTCATCTGACTTCTGCAAAAAAAGGGGATGCAAAATTAAAACTTGCAAGTGTTGGATAGAGAGAGAACACCAAAATGCAGATCTTCACACATGCAGATTATAAGAAGTGCCATAATGCAGATATGAAGACGAACATGTTCATCTTCTTGATGGTTCTCTTTCACACGCTCGGGTTTCTGGCATGCATCTGTCCCGCTCTACTTTTCTTCATATTTGCAGACGAAGATACATGTAAATCCAGCAGATTCTTTCTTCAGTCGCACCACACGAATGTGGAATGCTCTACCCGACTCGACTTTCCCCTCTCATTTCGATGTGCAAACGTTCAAAACCAATGTGCATCGGTATCTCCTTCGAAATCCTCTCCTACTTACCTAATCGCTAGTGCCGTGTAAACAACATTTTAAGGGTTGCCATAATCCCTTTTGCGCGCGTGGAGTATAAAAAAAAAAATTCCAAGACAAGTTCTAACACGTTCTCTCACTCGTCAGCTAACATCACTACACCTACAAATATGTTTGTTTACAATATCCAAAACAAGCACGTTCATTGCAAGTTTTGTTTATAAGTAGGTAGGGGTTTGTACAAAAATATACAGTAATCTATCGGGTATATAATTGCCTCTGAGTGCAAAAGTGGCGTAACTCGCTTTTTGTAATTGGCTTTAAATCGACTAAAACACACACATTTTGCTTCTCAAATAGTAATCTTATATTTTTGTTGAAAACATTAGATATTCAAGAATCTTAATCTATGTTTGAAATAATGTATCTCCTAAGACAAAAATATAAGAGACAAAATAAGCCAATTTTTCAAAATAGGGTTACGCCACTTTTGCACTCACAGCTTCATTTATCTGTACACAGCTATATCGTCAAAAAGATATCTTTCGACCATTTTCATTAAGCGAAAACCTAGATACTATAGGGATAAGATATCTTCTACTGGCAGCCACTTCAACCTATCTAACCTAAGGAAAAGATACGGATCTGTATACAAGCCCATGTGATCGGCGGCGGCGGCGCCTTCATCTTATCAATCCAAAATAAGTGTTATTATTAACCACGTCAAAGACTTAATATGCTATACCAAATCTTAACTCACTGACCTATTTTTAATATTTCATCAGAAGTTTCCATTCAAATGGAAATTTGTGTTCAAACAAATCTAGCCCTGCCTAATTAAATTATATGTACTTTTATTTAATGAATTGTCAAAAAAAAAATCTCTTGATTTCTTTTAAAGCAATATTGGACAAAAAAAGAACTTCTGAATTATTGAGTAATTATACGAATTTCTTAAATTTCAATAACAAATGCTATCTTGGGCAGAGGGATCATCAAAGGTCTGTTATCACAAACAAAAAAGCCTAATTACTCTATTTAATTACTCAGATTTAGCAATGCTATTTGACACCTTACCATTATCAGTCTTTATTGAGAGGTAGAGGTGTTTTTCGTCTGAATATTTTCTTTGTAAATCAAAATAAAAATAAAAATACTAAGAACTAATAAAAGAAAGAATAATACAAATAATAATAAGTTTTACAACCATCCTTGTGCATTAGAATTCTTTCTTCGCTTTCACTTGTAATAGAACTCCAAGGTGATCTAAGCTTTCAGCCCACTGGAGCAACAACAAAAATAAACAATTTAACCAGCTGTTTTGTAAATATGTACATATGTGTTTAAGTACTTACAAGTAATAAAAGATTAAAACAATGTCCCACTACAGAGTAGATATACTAAAAGTCTTTGATTGACTAAAATTACAAAATCATTCTACAATTAGGTACTCGTAAGCAATCCGAGGTACTTGTGCTTTTCAGTGTGATAAGAAACGAATAAGTCGTCTTGATTATATGTATTATGTGTAGCTTTAAAATTTGAATTTGATGAAATAAAAACGAGTTGCTGAAGACAGCGTCGATGAGTCGATTTTCGCACGGGTAGGAGTACGTTTGTTGTGTTCATTATTTTTTGGTGCTCATTGGTTGTGTGACTTTATTCAGTGTATGAGGTGTTTCCGGGAGATCTAATTGAATTAAAATCAACTGCAGCGAATAATTGAAAAAAATAAAAATAGTTAAAAATGGCACACAAAACAATGGAACCGATTGCCAGCAATAGTAAACTTACGAAACGTACGTTATATTTTTGAAGTTATTTTCCATTCATAAGAATTTTCTGTGTGTCAACAAAAAATAAATAAAAAAGAAATAAAAAAAAAAAACTGGTTTTAAAAACTCTGGTACCTACATATAAATGACACATGTATTTATTTTATAATATTGAGATTTTTTTATCGAATTTTTGTTAATGTTAATGCGAGAAAGCTCTTGTTCTTATAAAATTTTCGAAACGCAGACTCATTAGTTGCTTTGAACAAAAAATGTGACAGCTGACAGATAAGAAAATGATTTTAACAACGATTTTCTTTGTAATTTGAAAAACCGACTTTTGGAACGCAGACGAAACTGGTTTAACTGGGTTCTGAAAATTATCACAGCTATCTGAAAAATATCTTATAAAATTTCGAAAATGAATTTAGTCTAACAAATATCTTAAATCATTAAGATTTTAAAGGAAAACTGATCGAGAAATTTGAAAATACAAAATTCGCACGACTGGATAACACAAACTTGCTCTCGTAGCTAACAAATTAAACGTAGATTGAAGTTGAAGTTCACAATGTGCATATGTATTGATTCCATAACATTATGATATAATTTTTTTTTTAAACAAAGGACTTTTTACCTAAAAATTACTATAATTTTTTTATTTACATAACTACATAAAACAGATAGAGCTAAGAAAAAACGTACGCCATCTGATTTGTTTGATAAATATGAATTTATAATACTTTTATAATAATTTAAACTATATGCCTGTAAGTCCAAAACTCGAGTACAATTCTCATGTTTGGGCAGGTGCTCCAATAACTCACTTGAGTCTATTGGATAGAATTCAAAGAAGAGCTATGAAAATGATAGGTGATAGAAATTTAACGGAAGCATTTGCACCTTTCGAACACCGACGCAATGTTTCATGTCTTTCGTTATTTTACCGTTATTTTCATAACCAGTGCTCTAGCGAAATAGCCAGTTGCATTCCTCCTCTAAAACAATTCAACCGTTATACTCGTATTTCTAGGAATGCACATCAGTTTACCCTTGAGCCCAACTTCGGACGTACTGTTAAGTATAGAGATTCTTTCTTTACTCGCACTACAAGAATGTGGAATGCTTTACCCGGCACTATTTTGATATTCAAAGGTTCAAAACCAATGTGCACCGGCATCTCCTCTTAAATCCTTTCCTATTTTCCTAACGCTTTAAATGCATTGCACGGAACTTGATAGAAGGAATAGAAGGAAAGGAAAGAATTTTGTTGGCTATAAAAAAAATCAAAAATCGTTAGAGCGGTTTTCTTTAAAATTAATTTTGTAGATACATATACATATATAAAAATTCTTGAACATTTTTAAAAATTAAATTTGGTATGCCAACTTTTAGAATTAAATAAAATACAATTTTACACAAAATTAAAAAAATATTCATTGACCCGTTTTCAAGATATTGAATTTTCAAAAAAAAAAATTTTAATTTAAAATTTAAAAAATCCAAAAATTATTTTTTCCAAAAATTGTATATGCAAAATTGTTAAAATTTTAAAGGACCTCTTACATAAAAAAATTGGTTCAAATCGGTGTAGTCGTTACCGAGAAGTTTGAAAACCAGAAAACGGTTATATGTTAGGAACCGTTAATAACCGTTATTAAAAAAAATTTTGTCTACCAAATTATTAACTGTATAGTAATTATAGTAGCTCGTAATTTTTTTTATCGTTAGAGCAGTTTTTGAAATAAATCAATTTTTGTATATTGGTTGTATGGCAGGTACCGTTATTTTTTGAGCTAAAAAAAAAATTCAATTTCCCCTCTAGGGAATCCCATAAGAACCTCAAGTCCAAAGTTTGAAGAAAATCGCTTCAGCCGTTAAGGCTGCAGTTCGAGGTACAGACAGACGGACAGACAGACATAATTGCTAGACCCACTTTTTTTGAGTTCTCTATCATCGTTATGTTAGGGAAAATTATTATCTCGAGTTTGTTTTTTGCACGAATCCCAAACTTGCCCTATACTACGTTCATCGCAAGTATAAAATCGGTTTTATGACAGGCACTGTTATTGGTAAATCTGCTTTATTAAAATATTGACCGTATTCTTAACACTCATTTGTAGTTTTTTATTTATACGATAAATAACTTTTTTGATAACGGTTATGTATGGCACGTAGCGTTACCTAATCAGTTAAAGTCAAAATTTTGAAGAAAATCGTTACAACGCCTTTAGACTGCAGGTCGAGGTACACACTTCTGATGCATACACTTTTGATGCCTGTTATTTAAACAAAAATTAAAATAATACTGCAAATATCATCTTTTACTATCTAATAATAATGGGTTATTTAAGAATGATCGACAAAAAAAATGTCGACTGTTCAAAACGTCGACTTTATCGGCTTTTTTTTTTAATTGATCGACTTACGAAATGTCGTTATTATGAAATTACGATTGCCAATACATGTGTATAACAACTGCCGGCAAAAGTCGAGCAAAATATCGACTTGTTGATATTTATTATGGGGTACGATATATCGACTTATAAAGTATCGACTCTCTTAAAGATCGACTTTCATAATCCCGACAGACAAAATTCCCTAACCCATAATCTGGTAAAAATACCAAAACGTTGATTATCAAAATGTCGACTATCGAAATCTCGATAGTAGTTGAAGTCTCGATTATTATTAAAATGTCGATTATTGATATCGACATTTTAAAAAAATCGATCCAGTTTTCTTTTTTATATTTCGATCAATCGATTATAAGTCGACATTATTTGTTTGAGACTATGAAAATCGATCTTATAATGGCCCTTCAGACGATCAATGTTTATTGTCAATATTCGCTAAAAATGTCGCTTTGCGCTGGGTATTGATCGTTTGTATGTTCTTCAATGTCATTGTCAATGAGCATTGCCGACATTGATGAGAAACAAAATTGATTTGGTTTTCATCAATGTAATTGTCAATATCAGGATGGGTTCTGAGCAACATCAAGGTATTTATCGAATGTTTATGTTGTGTTGTGTAGTTGGAGGCAAACAAAAACAAATAAAAATGTAATTTGAGATTTTCAACTTAATTCTCGCGAATTTAAAAGACAGTTTGTTGAATTGTTGTCAATATTCATGGATTGATTGGTTGCAACGTTTCATCAATTATTTTTGACAGAAAATGTCTTCAATAATTATTGTCAATAAAAATTGATCGTGTGTAGGACCCTATAGAGTCGATATTTTAAGTCAAGGTCAACATATGTATGTATATCGTACCCAGTCCGAAAAAAATAACAAAATTAAGGAACTACAAGGGTATGTTTTTTATCAATTTCTTAACTCTGTCTGATTACTATAAACGGGATTTACTGTAGGAACTAGCTTTTTTGATTTTTTTTTTAATCAAATAAAATGTTTGTATAATTTGTTTGAGTTTTATTTATAATTTTGAATTATAATTTTTGCTTTGAAAGACATTGATGTTTGTTTTAATTTCTAAAAAAAATTCAGCGTTGAATAATAAACTTTTCCTTTAACATTGCTTACCAATCAAAAATTAATAATGATTTTGGTAAATTTTGTTTTAGATTTTGACAAGCCTAAAAGAATTAAAGCTTCTCCTTAACTTTCAGCAAGTCCAAACTATGCAATATAATAGGGACATCCCATGGCGGCAAACATTTTAAGACGGCAAATTTTCTGGCTGGTTTTTGTATCTTAGTTAAAAACTGTTATACAGTTTTACTGTTTTGAAGAAAAAAAGCAAGATAATTATATTTTTTTTTGCAGTACGCGCACTCAAGGTGTTTTTGATACTCTTAAATTGTTAAATTAAACACATGTAGCACCCTTACAACGTCTGTGAAGTTGGTAGGACAACTTTCAGCTAGAGTAACGGGGCCAACGCAGTAATTTGCAGATATTTTTGCATTTTTTTTGTTGGCATTTCTATTCCCGATTTTGCAGTTCACCAAATAGTGTGTGTAACAAAGTGACCTACTTATTTCACAGTGAAGTAACCAGGTCACATAGTGTATCTTGAGAACTATTATTCCAAGCTTTGTATCTTGAGAACTAAGCATGCTAGGAATAAACAGTAAAGTCTCCACATTTGCTTGGATTCATAGTGTATCTTGAGAATTAAGCGTGCTAGGGATTTGCAGTAAGGCTATAATTGTTCAAACATTTTTTACTTCAAATCTCTAGCATGCTTAGTTCTCGAGGTACACTATGTGACCTAGTTAAGTAACTTCACTGTGAAATAATAGGTCACACCCTTAATTTTGGTGAAGTGCATAATCAGTAATAAAATGCAAACAAATTGCAAATTTGTATTTTTGTATTGCGTTGGTCCCTTTACACTAGCCGAACGTTGCCGTGCCAACTTTACAAACGGTACCCTTGCACCCACTGTATGAAATCGCTTATTTTATTGACGCTGGCAAAAAAATGGGTGGCGGAAAAAAATATGCTCTGCCCCGGGCGGTAAAAAGCCACGCTACGCCTCTGAACTTAATATTGATTTTTGGCCAAAGTATATTTATTGCTAAGTTTATAAAATTGATTTTGAGAGATTGGGATTCCAGTCAAAATAAATATTAAAGATAATTTTGTTTTATTTTTACGATCGTTTTAGGTTTTACAGATAGAATCTGGAATAACATTTCAAAAATTAATTAAGTTTTAAACTGAGTGGACTTTGTTGTAGCGACTAATTACAATAATTATTCGTTAAATAAAACGCTTGAAAACAGATTAAATTGCAGCTGAAAGGACAGCAATTAATCAGTAAAAGTTTGGCGACTTCCTACACACAATTAGAAAAGCAAGTTGACAGAGTCGAAAAAAAGATTTTTATAATCCAAAAAGAAACAGTATGTTGTTATTTGATTTTGAAATGGGAAGGTGAGTGTTCCCTGAGTATTCTAAACAAAATCGAGAATTGATGTGGTGCGTTTCAGCTGCCATTTTGGAAAACGACTTTTAATTTATATCTCAAGAGCCACTTTCTTTTACAAAAATAACATTCCTAAAAGCTTAAAAGTGTAAATCCCTTGTTGTTAATTTAAATGCTCAAATTGAGTGGAATGGCAACAAAATAAGTATATTATATTGTTGTTGTTTTTTATAACAAATTTTATATATGAATGTATTTATGTGCCAAGAAGACTTAGCATTATTAACTTGTTGAATTATATTGATTCAAATAGCTTTTAACTGCTCGGATATATGTATGTAGTTCACAATTTATTTTCGCTCTTGATTATGAGACAAACTTAAATCAATAGATATATTTACGCCACGCCGTTTTCCATTGGTTTCACTCATTCTGAAATCCAATGGAACAGTGCAAGATGCTTCTACTCAATTATTTGGTTTGGTGTCTGTATAGGAGAATCGTCATGACTTGCTGCCACACAAAAAGCGAAATGTAAGACACGAGTGTTTTAACTCCAGACTTTCAAATAATACTTTTTCAGAATCGTCAGAAGCGTATTTTTTGTGCCAATGGAATGGATTCAGAAGACTTCCGGACATCCGATGGAAAACGGCATTAGATACATCTGAAATAAATCTTATGACTTAATAATATTTAAAACAAAAAAAACATTCTTTCACAACTTTACAAGTAAAATCATTTTGAATATTTCAATTAGAAGATAACCCGAACAATTATCGTTAAAATAATATTACTGATTTTAGGTATTTAAGGTTGGGCCAGATTGAAATTTATTATTTTATTGATAAATCGTCAAAACATTCGTGAGCAATCTAATCATTCAATTTTTTTATGGATGTAATACAAAAATGTTTCTACTATTATTGCTGCAGTTATTATACCGCATAGCAAGAAGAATTTTGTTGTGTGTGTGCAGTCTATACTGAATATAGTAGTGGGAAGTTGTCAGCAATGATCAAGGACTTTGGCCTAGCGCCTTACGTGTGCTCAGGAATTTATTTAAAATATTAGCGACGGCTTAACGTTGCTGGTTTAATCTGTTTTACGCATAGGTAATAATCCATGAGTCATTTTTTCTTCCAATCTGATAATGGACTTGCAAAAAAGAACACAATGTAATTATAATGTATTATACAAATTCAACACAAATTTATTTTTGTGTACCTTGCCACTGCCACGACGTAACTACACTACATTAAGCGTGTAATACAGGGTGACTCAGTTTAACATTGTCACTTTTGGTTAAGCGAACTTAAGTAACTTTCGAAGGCCTTCCCATTCTACTCGTAGTAGCAATGGATCAGTATTAACTCGAACAACGTTTGTTTACAAACAACGCGTAGCGTACGTCAGGAAGTGTTCATGTTCATGTTAAGCCTTCGATAATACCAACGATAATAGCAGCAATGACTCTAGCGAAATGATGGAAAAAAACTATGTTCGTACATTGGTTTTCTGCTGCGAAACGCAGCAGTGATCTGAACAACAATTAACGATAAGAGCGTCGATTATTACCGCTTGTATTTTCACAACTCTTATCGAGTATGAATGTTGACTTTTTAATTAAATATAATGGAATTCTTGTTGTGATGATTTTTGTCTTTTTGATCGTCTAATTTGGTTCACCTTTCACCTTCACGGATTTTATTTTGTAGACATGATTTAAGTTACGTAACATAATTGAAATATCTCCTCTTGAACACTATATTTATAACTCACCCTGCTCTTAACCCAAATTTAATTAAAATATAATTTTTCTAACTGTTTTATCTTTCGAGTGCTGTTATAGCGCACTATGATTACAGCTATTGATCACGTTCACTAATGATAATCAACCGGTTGCTGAAATGATCATTTAGCCGAATTCTTCTTAATTGTATGAGAAAGTTGGTTCATTTAGTTTTTGATATTTTGAAAAATAAACGTTCAGATTTTTTAGTATTTGACTATGAATTGATAATTTGAAAGTACAAATAATACTACTTAATTACATACTACATATGTTACATGTTTGAAAAAAAAATAGTTTGACTTTTTTTTTCAAAATTTTGAGTTTGATAATTAATTCTTCAAATACTTTATTTAAAAATAAAATAAAATAAAATAAAATAAAATAAAATAAAATAAAACAAAATAAAATTAAATTAAAGAAAATAAAATAAAATAAAATAATATAAAATAAAAGAATGTGTTTTTGGTTTCACAAAAAGGTATACCATGGCATTGTAAGTGTTACCGTTGTGTTTTAATAATTTAGTGTCTGTTTTAATTAATTTTTTTTTAGAAAATCCCATTAGATATTTTTCTTTCCTCAATCCAACCTACACGCTCTAGCACTTTGTCACACTTTAGGCAAATAACTTGATTATATTAAGTGTGTCCCCATCAAACTCACAAATTATCATTTAGCATACTGCATACCAATATTATGCTCACGAACCCTAAAATGTAATTTATCAGACATAACTTTAAAAATCTGAAAAAGTTTTATGCATCATCTTAAATTATTAAACTTTTTTTTAAACAACAAAATCATTTTTTTTTTAACTCAATATTTCAAAAACGTCCATCCATTGATCAATTTTTATAATCTTTTTAAAAAATGATTTTTAACTCCTTCTAGAAAACCTACTTAAAAAAAATCTATTTTTAGAACAAAAAATCGCGGTACTTACCGTGAACAAACGTTAATGAAATTGTTATTTATTTCGAAAAAGTTCCAAATTGATGTTGGGAAAGGCGGGGTTTTATATCCATATTAATAATCACTTTAAATGGCGTTGCGATTATTTTTATAAAAAAAGCTTTACCAATTTTATATAGCTACATATTATGTATGCAAGAAAAACATTTTTTTTCATCCTCTTACGATTTTTAAAATTTTGTATTCATATTTTAATATGTATTCAAAAAATCAAATTAAATCCATTTTGATTAGCTCAAAATTCTTTAGCTAAGAAATTAAAAAAAATCAATTTCATGCTTTTGAACATTTTTTTTTTGAATATCCATATTTTCAGACAACACTCGTACAACAATCGTATAGGCAATTTTCTTTAAAAAATGACTTAAAATAGAAAAAAGATTATAAATAAACAACGGCAACACTTACAATAGCCTGATATACTTTTTTTCAAAGCCAGAAACCCTTTAAAAATCAAATTTTTTCACTGTTTAGATATTTATGTATATAATTAATCAACTGGTTGCTGAAATGACCATTTAGCCAGATTTTTCTTAGTTTTATGAGAAAGTTGGTTCATTTATTTTTCAATATCTTAAAAAGTAAAAATCCTAAAACCGGTTTTCAGTATTTGGCTAAAAATTGATAAGAGCAATAGTAGGTACGTAAAATTTTAATAAAAAAAATACAGTTCATTCTCGATTCTGTTGCAATAACCGAGTAAATATTTTTGAAGGCTCAACACGAGATGCAGAGCGAAAATCAGAAAAACAACACATTTATATAATATATTTCATGCAACAAATTTTTATTCAATAACACATAAATAATAAAACCTTTTCCATCTTAGGGCATTCGCCACATTTTCATGTTTCCGGGTCAACATTCAGCATTAGAAACAAACTTTCTTATTGCACACTCTGTTCGTTTTATTCTGCTGACTGTAGATTAATGAACATTATACTCACGGCATAATGATTTACTTGAAGTAGCGGTAAAATAACTGCCGAGACAAAATGTAACGCAACAGACAAAAATAAACATAACCAAGAAGCTGAGTTAATAAAGATAAGCAAAGTTGCATTTATCGAGTCAATTTTTTTGAAGAGTTGCGACTACTACGTCAACAGTGATATAAAATCAGCTGTTGCGAAAATCGAGGAGTTGCGTGAATCGAGAGTTGCATTAATCGAGAACGTATTGTAGTTTGAACATTTTTTTTATTACTTTTTTTTTCAAAGTTTTGAGTTTGAAAATTAATTTTTCAAAAACTGTTCGTTTAACAATATGTATTTAAAAAGTAAGTATTTTATATATTGTAAAGTATTATTGTAAGTGTTGTCGTTGTTTTTTAAAAATTTGTTTTCTCTTTTAAATCAATCTTTTTAGAAAATTACTCCTCCTGTCTAAACGAGGGGGAATAGACCCTCCTATACGATTTTTTTTGTTGCCTCAACTATCCCTACACACTCAAGCTTTTTGTCACAACTTAGGTGAATCACCCTGTATAAGTAACTTGAATATGAGAGTTTCACAGTTTTAATTGATTTTGTTTTTATTTTCTATATAATATCGATAAATAAGAAGATAAAGACATTTAAATATTAAAATACTAAAATTACTTCTGTTTTAAGTGAAGTGAATGAATATAATTCAATTAAAAAGTACAAGTGACCTCAACTCCAGAAATAATTGTGTTTCGCCCAGGTATGACAGTGGGCTCTTCAGTCAGTCTGTTATACCCTACTAAGACACAAATGTTTATTGCAATACGCCAGGGTGACCTTACAGTATTTAAAAAGTACTAATAGTACAAATAGTTCTAGCATTTAATTTATGTAGGTGCGATCCAATTGCTTATTTTATGTACAAAGACACATTATAGTGTCCAAGAAATTTGTCAAAATAGACCCTGTGAATTGGTGAAGAACATTTTATGCTAAGGTCAAGTACACCATATGATTTCTCTAACAAATAAAAATTCGTGAAGAAACAATTAAGAATCTACGCGAAGCTTGAGGTAAGTGGGCACTTCAAAAAAACGAATCACATTTTTCATATGTCTTGATAATCAATGATATCTTTAAATATATTTCTTTTTGTTAAACAAGCTAATTAAGAAAAAATCATGATCTAGTAGAATTTAAATATTTTCTTTTGTCTGATTGAAGAACGTGTTTAAAAAAAAAACACATTTAAAACAAAAGAAAAAACTTGTGACAACTGACCAGAACGTGCTTAAAGATATCAAAGATTTCTTTATTAAAAAGTTAAAACTAGCTCACGTGTAAAATATTTAAAATAAATTAAATCAAAATGCTCATATTGTATACATAAAATTTGGCATTTTTGAAATAATGTTAATTGCATCTATTTCCACTTACAAATGATAGCGTCTGTTATAGTTAGGAATGTGGTCAAAGCAACAATTCTATACTTTTCGAATGCAATGACAAAACTTATTGCATTTTAAGAGATAAGATTTGCATTCTAGTAATAAAATAATTTCCATTTATTATTGTGTGTCCAACAATCAGAGTGTGATTATCACAAGGAATAGTTCAGAATGTCCAATAGTTTAGGGGAGAATCAGTTTCTTCTCTCGAAGATTCGCCTCCTACCTCTTCCACGCAAGTAATTTCGTTGATATATTCAAATCGTATTATTAAATTTGGTTTTAATTTCATTGTCTAATTACAGCAAATGGACTGGGATATCGTCATTTTCAGGCATTCTTGATGTTTTGTGGGATGGTTTTCAGCTACTTCTTACGTGTCAATATCTCAGCGGCAATAGTTCCAATGGCTCTGCCTCCAAAGTACCAAATTGGTCCTCATTATGATTGGGACAGCAGTACGCGATCATTGATTTTGAGCAGTTTCTTTTGGGGCTACGTAGCTGCGCAATTTCCATCTGGAATACTAGCCAAGCGCTTCGGACCAAAACTAGTTCTTTCTGTGGCCACATCAATTTGCTGTATCCTAACAATGCTAACACCATGGGCTGCAGAACTCGGTGATTGGCAATTTGTTTGCGCTTTAAGAGTTGTAACCGGTTTAACACAGGGTGTTGTGTATCCGTGCATGCACACTTTGTTGGCAAAATGGGCACCATGTTCCGAAAGAGGAGTCCTTTCGTCCGTTGTGTATTCGGGAGCCCAATTAGGATCGGCTATTATTTTAGTTACAAGTGGAGTCATTATTGACTCTCAATTAGGTTGGCCAGGAATATTTTACATTTCGGGGGCATTAGCCTTAGTTTGGGCAGTTGCATTCCAAATTTTTGGAGATGATTCACCAGAAGCATGCAAACAAATATCCAAAGAAGAAAAGGAGTACATTGAATCTTTGACTGGAAGCCAAACTAATACTCAGGTATGTATAGACTACTTTTTTCAATTTGTCAAATAATAAAGACAGAAGCCTTTGGAATGGAAATTTATCTTGTAAAAAAGGAAACAAATTGCTACTCAGGAGGATTTTCTCCTGGAAAACCAAAATCGGAAAATAGTTTTTTTTTAGTGACCTTAAATATTTTTTTATTTATTTATATGTTTAAATCTTCAAATAGAGTACGTACACTAGTGTTGTAGGTCAACTTTAACTAACTAGCTTCAACTGAATAATCAAAAGAGACGTTATTTTTAAATGGTAAAGTTTAAAATAAGTGACAAGTTTTAACTTAATAAGAACGTAAGCCATAAATGTTTTTACTTCCGATTTATTTCTAAACAAAAATCATCCATGTGATATGAATTTAAAGTTATTAAAACGTGTTATATTTTTATAATCCTCATTTATGAATGAATATAGGTATATGTACATAAATTCGGCAATCCAAACAACATGGTCTTCTTCTAAAGACAATTTAATGTAGTTAGGCGCTTTTTGTGATAAAGTAGTGACTTATTTTAATATCTTTATTTGCAACTTAATATAATATAAAATTCAGAAACACATACCGTATCCTTCACCTGAAATGAATTCTATCATCTAATAAACTCATCAAGAATCGAATTATTGTTTTGCGTTCGCATTGTAAAGCGATAAGGGATACTCATAATTTTTACAAAAATGTGGGTCGTATTGATAAGATAAAAGCTACACCGAGCACAAAGCCTAAATAAACACCCATTACAAAAATAAAATTATTGCTGACCGTTCATTTATACACCTTCCTATGGCTTTTTGTTTTGCTTTTGAATATAAACATCATAAATCATTTTTTTTTAATTTAGTTAGGTAGATACTGATATTATTTCTTTTTTCTAGGAAATACCTATTCCATGGATGTCTATGTTTACTTCGTTACCATTCTTCGCCTTGATAGCAGCCCATTGTGGATTTACATTTGGATTCTATACTTTACTCACTGAAATTCCAACCTATCTCAATCATGTTCTGGTAATGGATGTTAAAACGAATGCATTATTCTCCGCATTGCCATACCTTGCCATGTGGATGCTCAGCTTAGTTGTAAGTCCCATCTCTGATGCATTGATCAATAGGAAATATGTTAGTGTGACAGTTGCAAGAAAATTATTCAATTCGATTGGGCAATGGGTGCCAATGGTGTGTTTAATTGCTATGGGTTTTATGACAAGTGAAAATAAGCCAATAGCAATTACTTTGCTAACAATTGGAGTTGGTTTAAATTCGGCTTCTTATGTGGGATACATGGTGAATCACATGGACTTATCACCGAATTTTGCTGGAACCATGATGGGAATTAGTAATGGAATTTCGAATATATTATCGTTATTGGCACCACTCGTGGTGGGAGCTGTTGTCAAAGATGAGGTGAGTTTTGTCGTAAATAATTGTTTTAATTTCAATAAAAATATGCTTATGCAAGCAAAAAACCGAAAGCGAACAGTTTTAGCTGGCCTTAAATTATGGAACTAAACCTTCTTTTACCTTTAAAAAACACCTTGAATAAAATACAAGGTCCAAACGGAGGGAAGCGCTACAGTTAGGGATACGGCCCAATTTGCAGTCAGACCTTTCGGCTGCAATACCAACATTTTACTTATTTATTTATTTACGTCTATATTTATGTATATAATAGTGTTTTGTCAGTGTAAACTCCGAATAGCTCCTTAAAATTGATCTGCAAAATCAAAAATTATCAGGTTCCCAAATGTTCAAAATGTGGTCGAAAAATTGCATTTTTCTAAATTGGTATCTCTATGTTATGTTATTTATGTAAATCATTTTAAACGCTTTCAGTTACTTTCAAATTGATGCATTCATTCACATATTTTCTAATGTTTATACAAATGGTCGGATTCAATTTAGTTAGAAATTCAAGATTAGCGAAGAGTTCAATATAATAACATTGCGACAAGCATTTTGTAAAATTAAGTTGGTTTTTGAATTAGTCGGTAAATTGATTCTTATAGAAAATGAAAAACTTGCAAGTTTCTAAACCACTAACAAAAGCTAATAAAAAAAAAACCCTACCAGTTTTTGAATTCTAGTTATATCAACTGTCGGCTCCAACCTGGTTTATTATGGTTATGATCATAAGTTTTTTTTTTGTTAAATAAATGATAAATACGAAACTTTAAACTTTAGATTCTTTTTATCATATCTTATTTTTATTGAGATTTGTCTGCTTACGCATTAGAATGATAAAAAAATATTATATTTACATAAATACTGATTGTTGTACGCGTTTATTTATTTATTTAAATATTCTTCTATATAGATAAACCCAATATTATGACAGTTTCCTGTTCGCAATAAAAAATAATATACGTATTATGAATGTGCATAATATATCTAATTGTTTTCTAAGACTCTCTTTATTTTGATTATAATATTGTATAAACTATTTTCGTTTCATTGTCTTATAGTGTGACTAAATTTCTATTTGTTTTTTATTCTCGTCCATAGAGTAATCCAGCTGAATGGCGTATTGTATTTTATATTACTGGCGCGGTTTATCTTATCTGTAATACTTTGTTCTTGGTCTTTGGTTCCGGAGTTGTTCAGAAATGGAATGCACCATCAGCAGAATGGTGCAGTAGAAACACATTGAGTTCCAATGTGTCACTAGATACACTGCCAATTCCAAGGAAACGATAAGAAATATAAAATCAACAAACTATTTCGCATCACCATGATCTCTAAGAAGCTTAAATTATTATTTTTTATACAAAACAAAAACAAATAAAACAATGTTTTATAAAGAAAAAATACATTAATTGTATTTCTTGTCTAAAACTCTTTGATTTTCTAATTTATAATTTATTTTTCTTGATATTGTTTGCGATTCGAACACAAACCAAATAGAGGCAATCCAGCTTAATACGATTGTCGCATAGAGAATTGGTTGAAATGATTTGGCATATCCAATTGGTATTTTAGCTATAAGGGGCGCTTTCAAACGTGTTGTCTTTTTTAGAAGTTTCCAATCACAGTCATCTGGAACCGTGTATTGAGGAAGGATGAATTTGCCATTGTAAAGGCAATAATCATTGTTTGGATCTTCGAGGAGTTCGTCATAATTCGAAAGATCATCACCAGGGCACCGCATGTATATTTCCGGGGTACTAATTTCTACATTTACGAAACTAGAAAATAAATTGAAAATTTTAGTGCAATACTTACAAGGGATTATATTTTGTGGGCACGTAACATAAGAAATTTTAATCCGAAATAAAAATGTTCTAAAATATTCAAGTCACACTCTCACAACTTAAAACTGGGTTATTGAAAGATTTAAAATAATAAAGATACAAAATTAATTTTCTTTAGTAAGAACTTTTTTTATACGAGGAATCAAATCGCAAAATTTTTTCAGATTTTGAAGGTAGAGTCGTTGTGCACAGTGTATATTTATTGATTAACAAAACA
The DNA here is from genome assembly GCA_949320155.1 of Melangyna quadrimaculata. Taxonomy (NCBI): domain Eukaryota; kingdom Metazoa; phylum Arthropoda; class Insecta; order Diptera; family Syrphidae; genus Melangyna; species Melangyna quadrimaculata. The sequence continues at coordinate 3,859,203 of OX439485.1, read as the reverse complement.
AAACAACGGTTACGGTTGGACAAGATAAAATTTCAACAAAATACCTAAAGTCCAGTAACCTTGTCGTTTGTATGCAAGGCACCGTTTGCGTCAAATCTGGTATTTCTGATTTTTTGCTCAGTTGTTCAGGAAATTGGCCTAGTAAATAACCTAAGTTTTCGACATCGCAATTATCTGAAAAAAAATTACTTAAGGTAAAAACAACACTATTGAAAATGAATGGTAAAACCCACAATATTCTCCTATAGCTTATCATAATTATATTTTTTAAATAAAGTTATTTTAATAGATAGTTTTTGGGAAATTAATTTCCAAACTCAAAATATTGAAAAAGAAATTTGCTCAAAGGATCCTGTTTCTACTAAGTAAATAGTAGACAATTCTTTTTTCAGAATGTTGTGTTTGGAAATTTATTTCTCAAAAACTATTGACTAAAATAACTTTATTAAAAAAGAAAATTCAAGAATGGGTTTCTAGGTTCAAGATAAGCTATAGAAGAATATTGTGGGTGTTACTATTGTTTTTCAATAGTGTTGTTTCTTCCTTAAATCATTTTTTTAGAGAATTGCCGCTCCCATTCTAACGGCAGTATATAGATCCCCTTTCCAGTATGATTATCCTATTATTTTGGCTCAACCTAGACGCTCCAATGCTTTGATAAATTTATGTCAACCATTCTTTATTTTCCATTATACTGTTTGATAACGCTACTTGTTATATTTTTTTTTTGTGTCGCTTAATTTTGAAATGCTGTATTTTGGAAACCATTCGGTCTACGTAGATGGTTTTGGGCTCAAATTGGAGCAAAGTAGATTACTTTGAAATCGTAGAACAATGTTTTAATTCTTTAGGACTAAAATCCCCAATAACTGAAAGAAGCGCGAAAAAGTCGCGGTTTTTTCGATGTTTGACAATGAAGCGGTCGACGCTATATTTAAGAAAGTTTATTTTGTCGCAGTTAATTCTAGACTAAAAAATCTCTTTTTCCAAAGTTTTAAAGGTTTCACGCCGCTTTGATTCAAATCGAATAGAATAATATTTTGACTAATACTTCATATTTAAGTATAATTACGTAATCAATATTGTATAATTAAATAGATACTTAGCACTAATAACTGCAATAACAAAACATTTTTGGACTGAAAGATTTCAGCTTTGAAAGAAAACTTGTAGCTGTACTTCTATTTCATTTTTACAAGTCTGTTTCTCAGTTATTTTTTGTTAAACACATAACGCGAATTAATTTTAGACAAATATTAAAGAATTTCTAATAGTCAACAAAATACCTTTCGTTGTTGTTGTCAACAAAATACCTTTCGTTGCTGAATACATTTGCAACAATAAGTTAACATAGGAAAAAATCCATCACATACAAATGTGATGAGTGTGTTTTTTTTAATGCACAGTAGTATATAATGTTAAATTGCAGACTTCATCAAATTTATTAGAATATTCAATCGCGATATCGCACAATTTTAATTTTTGCGCATTCAATCTCCTATCATGATGGTGATCCCCGAATCCATAGTACATTAAGGCACTAAGGTAGGTCCAAAATAAGAATTGCTTATCAGCTTAACTGTTTATGTAAAGCAACAAGACTTATCCAAATATTATGACGGGAAGTGATAGTAGTATAAACAATTTAAAATTTAATAACACGTGCATTGTGATCTAAAGTGATATGGTCTACATCCCTACATAGTTTTTTTGAACGTCATTTTCCAACGTTTATTTTTCTGTTTTGTTATAAATTCTTTGATAAAATAATTGGACAATGGTCATTGATCATGTATGAAAGGAATATTAAAAACAAAAATACTTCTTAATAATGAGACTTCTAAACTTGGCAAAAATAATTAATTTTTTTTTATCTGATATAATTAATGATTATATGATATCATTAAAAAAAAGTTTTAAAAAACAAGATAAAATAAAAATTATTACTATAAATTACTAAAAATCTGTTATTTTAATAGCTTAAACAGCTACAGCTAAAAAAGTATGCAATCTGATTTATTTGATAAATATGAACTTGTGAACAAAAATTCAAAATTCATTAGAGCGGTTCTATGGCAAATACCGTTAATAACCGTTAGGGGTAAAATATTTTCTATTTAAATAGTAGAATGTACTAATTTAATACCCGCACATCTCTTTATCAAAATTCTTTTTTCGCGTTCTCTATAATCGCTATGTTAAGAAAAATTAATATCTCGAGTTCGATTTTTGTACAGTATAACAGTGTTGCCAAAACGGGATCTTTATCACCAATTCTACTATTTCAAATTGCGGATTGCGATTGCGATTCATCTGAATTTGGGCTTTTTTATTTGTAAATAAAGTATTTTTAGACTCCTCAACTTACAAAACAATCATGATTATTTTTCTTTCCATTCTGAACAGAACCGTCAATTTTGAGAAGAGCTGAGTTGTTGCAAGCTTACAAAGTAGTATTGCAACCAATCGGCTTTCTGGAGTTAATTCAGTTCTTACAAATCATCAACTAGCCAAATACTTAATGTCGTTTTTGGTTGGATTTTTGAACTCTTTCATAATAAGTAAGTGAATAAGTGAAAAAGGAGTAATTGCAAGTGTTCAAAAGAAAATGACATCACTCTATTGGTCGATATTTTGGTATCAGGTAGGGTTGACAGGATTGTCAAAGTTAGTAGATCTTTAGTTGCGGAAGTTAAGTGTTAGCTAGCATAAGAATTTTCTAATATTGGAGCCATTTTCATTGGTCTTGTGGAATTATTGTTCGAAAAATGGCTTTAATTGAATTACAAAATTGGCGTTTCGTGCAGCGATCTCACTCTCTTCTTGTAAAAACAATGGTTGTTCCTTTTTTTACCTTAAGAATTTTAATATTGCTGGATAAATTTGACCTTAAATTTTTGTCAAAAAATTTAAGTGAGAAAAGAACTTAACTATGTAAAATTGTTTTTTTTTTTACATTGTACTCATATGCCAACTGTTTAGTTCAAGTGAGGTAGGTGGGACGAAACTGCCACATAGCTGTCTACTAGGTTTTTTTTGTCAGTTCATTGTTTATGTTCCTTTTTAATTTCTCATTTTCATGTCATAAAGAAGTTGAGTAAAATAAAGAATCAATCAATATGGGAAAAAAAGTAAAAACAAAACTATTATAACATTTTTGCTGACGTCTCAAAAAAGAAGGCAGTTGATCGTGCCTAGTCCCCGCAATCAAGTGATGAATTTAGACAGTTATAAATGATTATAATGCAGACAAAAATCTATACCTTACTTAATATTTAAAAACCAACTCATTTAAAAATATGCGGACAAAAATGCTTCGGTTTTCACTTAAATTGAGACAATTGATTGATTCCAATTTAATTCAAAACCGTTCTGGTTATCAAAATATAACTGAATAAATGAATTGTCATTTTTGGCGGACTAAACATAAATCTAGCGGGAAAACTTCATAAAGTTGGATTGGAAATGGTCTGGAGTCAAAATTATATTAAAGGTAGTTAGATCAATTTTCGAAAACAAAAAAAATTATCCCCGAGTCCAAAAATGCAGAAATTCGGCAACACTGTAAGATTGATTCACTTTCCATATCTGCAGACAAATACTGTCCGTTGCATAAAGTGTTTTAGAAGAAATAATATTTCCTCTCAAAAATGACATCAAATTTTAGATAAAACTAACATAAATAGTACCATTTTCTTATAATTGTATTTTCAAGTGATGGAGCATTTCTGTATTTCTGAACTCGGGGTATAATATTTTTGAGTCGGTTTTCTTTTAAATAATTTTGTCTCCATTTAAATCAAAATTTTAAAATTGAACCTCCCACTTTTGTAGAAGTCCTTTTCACATTCTTGTAAACATAAATTGTGTAAATTATTGCATCGGGCTACTGCGTACCGGACTTGATACCGCGGCATCGCTCCATACGTCCATCATAATTAGAATTACACATATGTGCTGAGTCATTCAGCGCTTCATTTAACATGGAACTCTTTCAATTTATATAATATCTCGCGAATAATAGGAGCGAAGATATTAAGATAATTTTAAAGAAAAATACAACTTATCAATCTTACTTACTTCGTATCGCCCGGTGAATGATATCGAAAGTGTATCGGTAGTTTTAGGTTTTCGGTAATTTTTGGAGCGCCATGAAGCAAAACTGTAAATTCAGTTGCTTTTCCTGTAGGAATTTCAACGTCTACAAATGTTGGATAAATTGCATTCAGCTGAAATGTATCATACATGCTACAGCGCAAATGGAAAGTGAAACTAAGAAACCTACCTTCTTAAGCCTTTTTAAATCATCCAGTTGATCTATATTCACGTAAACTGCTGCTGGAAGTTTTTGCTCTAAATATAATTCACAATCTTTTCCCGCTAGTGGATAGTCAAATTCAATTGTATATTGTAGATCTCTGAAGAAAAATAAAAGAAAGCACTTTAGTTAAATCAAAACAAAAACAAATGGATAATAATAATTGTATTAACCTAACCTATGAAAACCGGCAGTGTTCATTTCAACCCGAATTATTGGCATCATATCACAGTTTGTTTTTGGCAAACACAAAATAATATTGAATATGAAAGTTAATACTTTGAAATGCATCCTTTTTTTGTTTATTTATATTAAATTAAAGTGTGCAAAAAAAAATAAACAAATCTAATTGCAAATTGAAAAATAAATAATTTCTTAAAATAAACTTAACCTGGTCAAGAATAGTCAAAATCAGCTGTTTAGAGCTTGCTGTTCGAATTTCGAAATTTTTATTTTGTCTAGAGTTCTATATGGGCAATTTATTAAGGATTGGTCCCGTTTAGGTGGCAGGCAGATACCACCACTGATCTCTATAATACACTGGATAGTGGATTCATATAAAAATCTTGAAGCAAATTGAAGGAAAATTATAACAGTGCAAGGATACAACTGTTGACAGTTGTCAATTTTTTTTTTTAGTTTATAACAGTTTAAATTGTATTAAAATGGTGGTTTTTGTTTACATTTTTTTATTAGCTGATGTTTTTCGCGAGTGAGTAAGTAAGTTATTTATAATAGATCATAAAAAAAAAGATTTTAATTGATTTTTTCATAGTACAGAGTAAATTATTTCGAGATCCGCAACAAAAAAGGAACTGACTTGTGGTTGGGTGTTGATGCTCTTGGTTTGAGCATCTACGAACAGGAAGACAAACTAACTCCAAAAATTGGATTCCCATGGTCTGAGATCAGGAATATTTCATTCTCAGAAAAGCACTGCATCATTAAATCGATTGACAAAAAAGCGCCCGACTTTGTGTTCTTTGCCCCACGCATCAGGATCAATAAGAGAATTTTGGCCCTATGCATGGATAACCATGAATTGTATATGCGTCGTCGCAAACCAGACACAATTGATGCCCAACAAATGAAAGCACAAGCCAGGGAGGAGAAGAATGCCAAGCAACAGGAACGAGAAAAACTGCAATTGGCTCTGGCAGCCCGCGAACGCGCCGAAAAGAAACAACAGGAATACGAAGACTGTCTCAAGCAGATGCAATGGAACGTTCACAAAAGGACCTCATGGAGGCACAAGAGATGATTCGTCGTCTTGAAGAGCAATTAAAACAATTGCAAGCGGCAAAGGACGAGCTCGAACTCCACCAAATGGAGCTACAATCAATGTTGCAACGTCTCGAAGAGGCTAACCACATGGAACAAACCGAGAAAATCAAAGTCGAAGAAGAAATCCAAGCCAAACAGGCTGAGATACTTTTAATTTAATTAACAATTTTAATTTTATAACATTTTATAAGACGCGTACTACGGAAAACGAGCGCTCGGTATATATTTTATCTGTTGAATACGCAGAAACAATTCTTAAACTGAATTTCTTCAACATGTATTTAAGTTTGAGAGAAATATTACAATTTTTAATGAACACTTATTAAAATTAATGGAAAACAATAGCAAATTAAACAATTTTATTTATGTTTTGTTTTCGTTTGCGTTTGTACTACAAACAAACCAAACCAGTGATGTCAAACAAACAGCTGATATCAATGCACGATTTTTTGTGATGATAAAAAACTATCTCTTTCTTTCCTTCGGTAAAAAAAAAAGACAAAAGTGTGCAAGGATACAATTGTCAGATTCAATTTGCTTCAAAAAAAACTGTTATACGTATAGGGAATCCACTATCCAGTGTATTATAGAGATCAGTGGATAACACTGATCTCTATAATACACTGGATAATATCAGCCACCGCCTTTACATGTTTTTTTTTTTAATTTTGTTGTTCGTGTTCTTTATTTTATTATATACAATCCGATCTTGTACATAAGGGTGCAAATCGACGCCACGTCATCAGTCAATCAGATCGCTCGTTGTATCTTGTTGGAAATCACTAACACGCCATAAGCCAATCAGATTGCTCGTTGTATCGGGTAACGACCAAATAATTTGTATTCTGTTACTGTGAAGCAAAATGCCAAAGGGAAAAAGACAACTAGAGGATGGTGTAGATGATGAAGAGATAGTTTTGCAAAGCGATGATGATCTGCCAGGAGGAGAAAGAACGGTGGTGGAAAAGACTTTGGAAGCAGGAACACTGGATATAATTCTGAATTCCCTCAAGAAACTAGGCACAACTGTACAGGATTTAAGGAACCACATGATCGAAAGTCAAAAGGAAATATAGACGTTGAACACTAACATCCAGACGGCAAGTGAGTTCAACGCAATGCTTCCAGGAGTTACTGCCACCACCGCCGACAATGCCATCATCATCGATCAAAGCCAAGTCATGCGAGTCTCGCCACCACTTTCATCATTCATGCCAAGCCAAACATCCGTCGCCACAAGTTATCAACCTCCCGTATCGCTGAAACTGCACGAGCTGCCAACATTTTCTGGAAATGCTGAAGAATGGCCTTTGTTTTTAGCTAATTACAAAGATTCAACAGAGGACTTTAAATATAACAACCGCCAAAATCTTCAACGTCTACATAAATGTTTGGTGGGACCAGCCCGAAAAGCTGTTGCTTCGATTTTAAATGCCAACACAACCTAAACAACTCGGTTATTTTGGATGAACTAATCGGCAAACTACCAACAGACAAGCAGTACGAGTGGGTAAAACATTCAGTCACCATAGAGCCATATCCCACAATTGCTGATTTTTCAAAATGGTTATGCCAGCTAGCCAGAATAATATGTCTCATGCCACCGCCCCAACTTCGAAAGGCACCACATCAAGACAACAGCATCCGCCGCCGCCACACACTCGACATGATCTATATACAAACGAAAATGCTGGTACCATGCAACAAGAGACGCATGCAACATCCAAGTGCTATCAATGTGGGGAGAATCACTTTATTACAAAGTGCAACGTGTTTAACAATGCAATGAGTCCCGACTATCGTTGGCAAAAAGTATGTTTTTCATGTCTCCGCAAAGGCCACCGCACTGCAAACTGCCGCAGCAGGAAAAATTGTGACATACAAAACTGCCGACGATATCATCACAGTAGCCTACATGACGAATCTAACATATCTAGTGCCACCACCGTCCAGCCGTTGTTGAGTTGCCGAAAGATGCCAGCCAGGGGACTTCTGTTTAAGATAATGCCAGTAACACTTTTCGGACCAAACGGAAAACTAGATGTATTTGCCAAGTATCGACGAGGGATCCGCCATTTCCATATTAGAAGAAGAAGTTGCAACGACACTCGGACTCAAAGGACTATCGCAGCCTTTAACTCTTCAGTGGTATGGCCAAAATGTAACGACAGAGCCATCTAGAACCCCTTCAAGCAAGCGAGCCCGTTTTGGATCCGAAACCAGTTGATAAACGGACCCAAAACCGGATCCAAAACGATTCCAAATCGGATCAAATTAGTATGGAAATTAGAATCACCACGGAGCCATTATGTGAATGTATTGTGAGAGAGAGAGAGTATTCTAATTCACCATACTCCGAGAAAACGGAGCCTAAATGGAATCCAATAAACGGACCAACAAAAATGAATGAATCGAGGCATAACCAAATGTATTGTATTAAAAAGAAACTTCCCCATCTAGTCGAGTTTCTACATTGCATACAAAAAAAAAAAAAAAAACAGAATTTTGTTCATTTCAAGACTTTATTTTTATTTATCAATTATTAAATGTACAATATATATTTTCACAACTAAACATATACATACATATAATAAACAGTAAACTTGTATTCTTTTCACAAGAAAAAAAGATAAAAAAGCAATGGTCTTCGCCACGCTACCTACAAAACTGAACTAAAAAAAAAGTGGTGGAAATTAAAACAAAATGACTGTACTCTCTCTTTTCTCCGTGCATGACAAAATTCTCTCGATTCATGTTCTTCTTTTTACATGCGTACACAGAATATTTGTTAATGTGTGCGAGACAGTCAGTTTTGTTGGAGTCCCAAGTGATTCCAAAGTGAACCGAGAAATTCGGGTCCGTGATTTTGCTTGAAGGGACAGTTACCCTTGAAATAAGAGGGGAAGGTGAGTCAGCTTCTTTTGTAATTTCCAATTGTAGGACAGTTCGCAACTTGAATCTGCCCGTACAAACATTTAACAAATCAGAATTCAAACACTTTGAACTTCTGCTGCTGAGAAGAGTTACAAAGAAGTCCAGCTCAGTCATACTCATCGGCCTAGACAACGTTCATTTAGGAACATCTTCAACGATTGTTCAGCCAGGAGCTAAGAGGCCTTTAGCCATGAACACTAAACTGGGTTGGGTTGCTTACGGTCCTAGCTACGGCAATGTTGTTGCATCCGCGCCTGCAGTACTTATGATGAGAGAAAATCAAACCAATGACGCTTTACACAGTTTGATCAAGGAGTATTTCTCATCAGACAACTTTGACATCAATCCATCGCCTAAAATCCTAGAGTCGGATGAAGACAAAAGAGCCCGACAAATGATGTGGGAAACAACATTTCGCCAACCAACCAACAACCAACATTTCGAAACCGCCTGCTATGGAAAAGCAGTAAAATCATCTTACCTAACAGCATGGAAATGGCCAAGAAACGCCTTCTTGGAATTGAATAAAAGGTTTCCATAAAAACAGAGTCCGCCGCAAAATACAGAGAGGAAATGAACAAATATATACGCCAGGGATACGAGAGAAAACTCCAGCAGCACGAAATCGAAAAAGTTTGTCATCAGCCAGTGTGGTATTTACCACACTTTGCCGTGCAAGCCCGCACGAGCCAGACAAGCTTAGAATTGTTTTCGATGCTGCAGCCAAAGTGAACGGAATCAGCCTTATTTCACACCCACCTACCAAAAGAGAACTCCTAGGGATAGTAATAGGTACCCATTTATGATCCCTACGGATTATTAGCAGAGTTCCTTCTTTACTTGAAAATCCTGGTTCGTGACCAACTTCTATATGACGTTAACAAATAGTGGCAAACCTGGTGGAGAGAATTTCAAGGTATCAATGTATTCCAAGTGCAACGATGTTACTCATTACATTTGCCTAGCGCCATAACACAATAGAGTTGCATATCTTCATGGACGCCAGTCAAGTCGCATTTGCCGCTGCCGGATACTTCCGTATAATCCATGCCAATGGAGTAGATGTCGTCTTTGTATTTGGAAAGACTCGTGGCGCGCCTCAAAAAACCATGTCAATTCCTCGATTGGAACTCCAAGCTGCGGTACTCGGCGTTCGTCTCAGCAAAATCATACTTCGAAGCCACGACATCCGTATTTCCAAAGTCAACTTCTGGACGGATTCAAGAACACTGTAATACTGGATTGCCTCAACTAAGCGCAAATTTAAACCATTCGTTGCGCACCGTATTGCTGAAATATTGACATCATCAGAACCATCCCAATGGCGTTGGACACCTACTGGTAAAAACAGCGCAGATGCAGCCACTAGAGCGAAGAACCCGCCAAAACTTAAAATAGACAGTATTTGGCTGTCCGGTCCCGACTTCCTAAAACATACAGAGGAACTTTGGCCAGCGATGACAAGTTAGCCGCCTCCAGACAACACAGACGTAGAAGAAGTCAAACCATGTCTCTTTTTACAATGCGTAAAAGGTAATTCTTTAATAAATACTAATCGATTTTCGTCCTATCTAAAGCTTAAAAGAACCATGGCATATGTACTTCGTGCTGCAACTAAATTTCGCTATCTTGGAAAAATTCCACAAATGCTGCCGACTACAAATTGCCTCCTAACAGTAGCTGAGATCAACAATGCCGAGAGTCATCTATGCAAGATAATACAACACGAACAGTACCATGATGAAATTCAAAAGCTAATGTCTTCAACGCATCTAACAAGAAAAAGCTCTATTTACGCATTGAACCCATATGTATATGAAAAAAGGACTTCTACGGGTTCAAGGCCGCCTAGACGAAGCTCTATACTTACCATTTGAAGCCAGACGCCCATTTTGCTGCCACTGAAACATAATATGTCAATTCTCATCATGACGTATTACCACGAAAAGTTACATCATCAAAATTCAGCTGTAGTCCTCAATGAAGCCCGCCAAAAGTTTTGTTTTCCACATCATAAGATTCTTCTGAAACTAGTGCGAAGAAAATGTACACAATGCAAGATCGATCGTGCCAAACCAAAACCACCGCTAATGGGTCAACTGCCAATCGACCGAGTAACTCCGTACGTCCGCCCGTTTACATACACCGGAGTTGACTCGTTTGGCCCTTTAAATGTGACAATTGGCCGCAGACGCGAAAAGCAATGGAGAATTGCACTGTTTTGTTTTGGATCTGAAACCAGTTCATAAACGGACTCAAAACCGGATCCAAAACGATTCCAAATCGGATCAAATTAGTATGGAAATTAAAATCACCACGGAACCATTATGTGAATGTATTGCGAGAGAGAGTATTCCCATTCACCATACTCCGAGAAAACGGAGCCTAAATGGAATCCAACACGGACCAACAAATATGAATGAATCGAGGCATACCCAAATATATTGTATTAAAAAGAAACTTCCCCATCTAGTCGAGTTTCTCTACATTACATACAAGAAAAAAAAAAAAACAAACATAATTTTCTTAATTTCAAGACTTTATTTTTGTTTATCAATTATATAAGGTACATTATATACATATTTCCACAAATAAACATATACATATAATAAACAGTAAACTTGTACTTTTCATTGAAAATTTCTTAGTTTTCACAGTTGTTTTTTTGGATTCCTAACTGATTCCAAAGTGAACCGAGAAATTCGGGTCCGTGATTTTGCTTGAAGGGAAAATACCTTTTGCCATTTTGAATATTGAAGCCGAAGAAGACGGACGACGCGGAATACAATTTAAAAACGAGCCTAGCCCTTACGAGCCCGAATCGAAACTAACCCTTATGAGCCTTGCCTATAAAACTTGCCTAACAATTTTAATACTGTAATACTTTACTTCAAACTCTTTAATTTTAAATAAACAATATCGTAAATTAAATCAAGTTTGCCTTTTATTGTTTGAAATAAGAAATAATTTCAGCCGCCGCTTTAACATTCATTATATTAACGTTATCCCGGGCCCAAGATGTTTGGTGAAGTCTTACAAGTAGTCACTTTTGTCATATTCACAAAAATGTATCAGAAAAAAATTCACAAACAATTAATTCCCTACTTATAGTCACTAAACCACAACTTGACAACCGGGACGAAACACCCCGAGGACAATAAAGTCAACCGACTTTTAGAATTAATTGTTTGACATCTATATTATATTTTATAATCCTTTAAGATTAAGACAAAGTTAAAGATTAGGCCCCCTATGTGCCAATAAATGTATGTACAATATCATCGTATCTTACTAGTTTATAAGTCAAATTGTAAATATTATTTTGTTCAATTAATATATATATATTAACCCCCTTATTTATAAAAAAATATAGACGCAAAATTTTAGTTGATTTAGTACGATGTTAAATCATTTTTAGTATACTACTAGGTTAAAAAGTGTATTTTGCTAATTTTAAACGAGTTTAGCATCATACTATCTTCTAACATTTTACTAAAGTTAAAATCACCAAATGGCTATTTTAACTTTTTAGTATCGTACTAAATCCATATGACACTTTGACGTTTAAAATTGTCAAAATCAGGGGTGTTTGTGAATTTTTTGCACGAACTGTCACTTTTTTGGACGTGTTCAGCTGAATTTTATGAAGGAAATTAGTTTAGTATGATACTAGTTAAAAAGTATTTAAAATTTAGAACATTTTAGTAAACTGTTAAAGAATTAATAAAATGTTAAGTAGTATCATACTAAATCCTTAATAATAGGCTGTTTAAAATTTTGCGCCATAGATTTTAGGCTTCCATGTTTAGAAAAACTACACCATGGACTAAGAATGTTCCGGACTCAAATGGAGCAGTAAGCAATTGCCTTTAATTTGAGTCCACAAAATTCTTTATCCATGGTGTAGTTTACCTAAACACGGAAGCTGAAATAACTATTGTTTCTTTATAAATAAGGGGTTAGTATTTACCTGTACATATATGATGATACTAGTAGTAGTAGATAGTAGTAGCCTGTAGCGTAATGGTTAGTGCGTTCGACTGTCACGCTGGAGGTCTGGGATCGCTTCCCAGCCTCGTCCACCTAAAAACTAAAAAGTTTTTTTCAGGGCTACTACCTCTTGCGAGGAATTGACAAATCCTCCAAGAGTATCACTTGTCACGAATAAGTGCTTCTCGTCTAGCCGTTCGGATTCGGCATAAAATTGTAGGTCCCTTCTATTCCTGTCGAAAGGCGCACACAGGAATGGTTGCGAGTTGTTAGTCACTAGGCCCTGGTTCTTCATGAGCCGTTGTGCCACCCGATGTATTTATTTTTTATATGATGATACTATACCACAGTACACATATCTATAATACTTATACACATCAAAATCATTTTTTTTTTATTTAATTTTAATAAATGTAAATTTTTTTCTCATACATATTATAAATATGATAAAAGTTACTACATGTGTGCCAAAATTGAATTTTCTTTATCAATCATTACTAAAGTTATGAATTTTTAAAGCTGGATGTACAAAAATACATGGGAAACATCTAATGTGCTAAAATTTTACAGGATTTTTTTATATATTTAGAACTAATTAGAGAAGTGCGTCATTCAAAATAAGGCACCTATTATGCGAGTCGGAAGAAATATTAGGCGAATCTGACTTTGGCACTACCGTTTATGGCTCACCTAACTGCATTCGGCTAAAAAGTCAAAAATGTGTTGAAATGAGATGTTGCTCTATATGAACGTCGCAGTTTGCTATTCTTAAAACCACGACATAGTCCACACGACTTAGTCGAACGTGCGACTCGCGAGTCATAATAGGGCCCTAAGACAAAGACCTTTATAAGGACCACCCTAATATACATATACCTCTATAATAATATTAAATATATATATTTATAATGATATAAATATATACATATATAATTATGATATACAAATATAATATAGTTATATTTCCTGTATGGTTTTGCATTTCAATTTATTAGTATGCAGTTCGACACAAAGACAAATTTTATCTCTACCTTATGTTTCACTAGATTAATTTTGAAGGTGCAGACATGCAGAGCTCAAAAGAAAATTGGCTGTAGACAGCTAGAAAATTTCAACACCGGAAAATAATAGTTCAGTTTCGATGTTAAAGATTTTTATCTCAATTTCCTTTCTCTGCTGCATTTTTGATTTTGATTTGTATTTTAGTGAAATTGAGTGGTTTATTTTGCTTTTTTTTTAAGTCAATTTAAACAAAACAATTACCTCTCCCACTTACGACGGAGTATCCATCCGACGTTTTGTTTTCATTTGATGCAACCTTTACGGTGAATTGTTTTGATGTATATAACGCAAAACTAGTTTCTCTTTAGCTATTTGTATATTATACCATTTTGTACTAAAAATTTACTATTGCTAATTTGTGTTGGGCTATAAATGAAGTTATTTTCAAATCGAAGAGCGAAGTGTATACTCGAAAACCATTTCTTCAGGGTTTAAATATACATCTATAACTGAAAAAAGCTCATTTTCCGGCCGATGATACGGGTATTCCCGGTCAGAATTCATTGAAAGATGTATGTATGATTGTATTTAATTTTTTTGATTCACAAAATAATCTCCTATCTGATGTGAGCGTTACGGCTCAAAAAAAACACATATTAACAGCCCTATTCTGCCGTTGTGAGGCTCACAGGTCACAATTTTTTGTGAGTTTGTTTTCTTATAAGGCGGTCACAATTTCCTTTTCTATGGAAGCCCTCATAATAAACCTCACAAGAACAACGTGAGTTGTGATCTGCCAAGGAGCAGTTCATAATTTTTAAGTTTTTATGAGGCGAGTTCACCACGAGTTGTGAGTTTGTTGTGACTTGTGAGGCATCAGTGAGGTTGCCGGAATAAGGCTATAAGTATAAGACGAGCTGTTCCATTATAATTTTAAACGCTTTTCTTATCTATATTAAGAAATAAATTACGGTTTACATTTATTATAGCATGTGTTTCGTTCTTTATTGGTTTATGGAAAACTTGAACACAAAAACATTTTAAGTCAACGGATACAGGATAAAATTGTTATGCTATGAAATATTTATCACAAACATATAATTCACACGGATTAATTTAATCTTAATGAATACAAAAATCAAGAAAAGAAAAAACTTATCTTTGCCCAATTTTAAGATCTCAAGGACTTTCATGTCTAGGTATGCTAAACCTAATCGGTTTTAGAACTCTCCTTTTCTATACGCTTTGCCCGTTCTTTCAGCTGCCTCGTCTTCAATTTTGTCATAAACTGGGTTGAATTATACAGCCAGGAACTCTATTTATTTGTTTGGAAGGATAATATGAATTGATAATGAATTCAAATCAATTTATGACAACTTACTATTAAAAGCATACAATTGAGTAATATTGGAATGGAGAACACTGTCGATATAAAAAGCCCATTGCTGTCGAAGTACTGCTGCTTGGAGAAGGAGCGCCAGTTTAACGCGGCATATTCGTTGATGCTCTCCGAGAAATATACAATGGATACTGAAATGATAATACAAAAATATTCTATCTTCATCACTACCTAAGAAAATCAGAAACTTACACAGAATCAAGAATAAAAATATTTGAAAGTTCGCGTTGTTCCTCGACATGAGGGCTGTGGTTGTTGTAAGAATATGCAAAGCCAATAATCCGATAAGCCAAGGATCCTTCCAATCGATCTATTATTAAAAACAATAATCAACGGCATTTTACTTTATAAAACGTAATTTATTTCTGTTTATCTACGAACACTCATCAGAAATGACCAATATCCAGTGATTTCGTTTATTTCGATTGGGCTTGGATTAGTCATGTTTTTTTGATTAGGTAGTGATTTAGAAAATGATACCTCAAGACAATTTTATAAATATTAATTATATATATTTTTATAAATACTTAAAGAAAGAACAAAAAAAGAGGTCGCCGAAGAAGTGTTGTTTTTTCTCATTTTTGTTTGGTCGACATTTATGATTTTTGGGTTGTTTGACAATTGGATTCTGAATTTCAAAATGTCAAATTTATGGTGTTTTCGATTGGTAAATTCAGATTTCCATCTAAAAATTGATTTATTTCGTGGCGAATCGAACGCGAATTCAAATTGATTTATTTTTGTCATTGTATTCGTGTAATTTTATGTATGTTTCATAACATCACAAATGCACTTGATCATCACTTGATGCACTTTCAGAAGAAAACAATGAGCTTCATGAATTTACAATTAATTTTTATAAGCTTCCATTTTATATTAGAAACGCTTCCTTTTGTATTTAGAACACAAATTTCATTAACCGAAATAAATTCAAACAATACAAATAGTTTTGTAAAGTGACAACTTAAAATTGTATTGGTATCAGAGTAGGAGGGGTAAATCTGCCGAAAAATCTAGATCTGCAAATTTGATTTTAAATCAAAAAATAAATCAATTTATTTGGCCATTCGAATGTTAAATCTGCGTTTTGACAGATTTAAATCAAAAATAAATTGATTTATTTTACCAATAGAAAACACCATAGAAACGTGGAACTTATTTTAATAGGCCTGTTCAGATAAACAAGATCCAGGATCTCACCAATCCCAAAAGCATGCAATTGAAATTTGACACTGGCAACTTATTGCAATGAGGGAGGCAATTTGTTGCCTCAAATATTTCCAATGGAGCCACTGGGTAGATTGCCCGGCCATGAAATGTATATCCAATTAATAAATTCCCATTTCCTTTAACGCTATCAATGAAGATTAGCAACATTGCAGTTTTTATAAAAGGCAATTATTAGGCGCCAGTTATAGCGATAATTAAAAACCATCAGTAAAAATTTTCTTTTGGATAATTTGCTGTGTTAAAAACAGAATTCAAACATTAAAATGGTACGAATCGATGTCAAATCAATAAAAATATTTTTTTCTGCCAAAAAATAATCCCAAGGATGAATATTTTTTGTAAGAAAAGCATTTATTTATTTTACTGATGGAAATTCGTTTTACTGAACAGCTGATTGTCAAAACCCAAAAAATGGAACATTTCGTTTCAGTTTTCTATGTTCCATTTTTTTTACTGTTCCACTCATCAGTAAAAAAATTACTGAAGCATTTTGCATCATTAAAAATAAATAAAAGATTGCGGCTGTGGGTTTGACATTAATTTACTGATATAATTTTACTGATTGCTATAACCGCCCGTAAGTAAAAAATTCCAGTTTTCACCTGTTTCAACTTTTACTGATGGTTTTTAATTATCGCTATAACTGGCGCCTTACTAAAAGTCGTCAAGGCAATACATTTTGACAATTCACCTTTTTCAAAATGGATTCTTACGTGGATTTCCTTTCAACAAAAAAATCAAATCTGTAAAAACCCTTCCACACTACCCCACTGTGTATTAATACATGTCAAATTGAAAGTGGGAAAGGATTCCACGTGACTGCCAAATTTGTGGGAAAGAAATGACTTTTCATATTTTGCTTCCACACCTTAACCTACAAAAAAAGTGTGATAGAATGTGGGACAGAATTAGAACCATTCCTAAAATTATTCATGTATTAACACATGTCAAATCGTGTGGGATAGACTGTCGGGTTGTATAGCCTGGGCTTTCATATTTTGTTTCCACACTTTTCTAAATGATTTGTTTACCAATTTTTGTACATGTATTAATACACAGTGGGTTAGTGTGGAAGGCCTTTCAAGGTGAAATTTGATTTGTTTAGAAAAAAAGATCAAATTTTCTAAACAAATCAAATCTTTTATGTAGAATTCCTTACAACCAAAATAATTCGAATTTTTCTGAACAAATCGATTTTAATGCTGTCAAACAAATCTTGCGTTTTAAGCTAGATTTCACATCCAATCGCATACACACTATCAAGATTTGACATTTCTCATGCATCAAGATGGAATTAAATGTTCTCATTACAATTTTGTGACGGAGTTAAAAAAGAAAACAAATGTTTAAGTGTTCTTAATTGTTTAATATTTCAGTGAATGATGAAAAAAAGTAAAGATAATTGTGCGTATCTTCAAGAAACAAAAAATCTCATTAAAATAACATACAATTCGCGAGGAAAACACGTTGCAAAATTATTTATCTTCGTCCCCTAGTGAAATATTCGGAATAGATCCTCGCTGCTGTGTGTGGATTAATTTTGGATTGTAATTTTTTTACTTGATTATGCGCACAATTGTTTTTGATGTTTTTCAATTATCAGACGAAATATATTTGTTTTTAAATTATCAAAACAACGCGAAAATAAAATACACTTTAATATTTGCTTAGCGCGCACTACTTCTTAGTTTTTGTGCGACAACAAAATTCCTGTCAAATTGCACTCACACACTCACAAAAAAAATCGATTTTTTTTAAATTCCTTCTACCAAGAAAATTTTTTTAAAATGAAATCGACTTCAAATGGTTGTAAGGAATTCGACATTATTTTAGAAAGATTTACACCCACTTGCACACAGACTGGGAAGATTTGACATTTCTCTGGCTATTGTTTACGTTTGGCTTTTCAGTCAATTTGTTCAATTGAATTATATCCGTGGTGTAAAAGTATAAAGTTCACGTTGTTCAGTAAATAAAATAAATAAAATTTACTATATGTATATACATAATGTAGATAGAATTACAATAATTTTCTATTTTCAAAAAAAAAAATTAAAGAATTGTGCGTTCGGGCCTGTCAAATTGCACAATTGCACACACATACAATCACAGAAAAAAATTTTTTTTTTGCGTATTCCTTACAACGCAAAAAAAGATTTGATCTCCAATCATTGAAAGGAAATCGACATTATTTTTAGCGAAAACTGGCAAAATGCCCACCCAAGCGATAAATTGCCATATTTCCTCAAATATTGCCAATTGAGTTACAGCATTAGACCTCGTTTTCCTGAACATGCCTTTTTTCCAAACCACATACAACAACAACATTATTTTGACGTTCTTGCATTTCACTTCTACGAATGTGGTTTTGGGAAAATTAAAGTCACTAAAAATCAATTTTACCCTGTTTATTCATTTGATTTAACAAAAATGTCTTCCATATTAAAGGTACATTCTTAACTGATCCTAGAACACATTTTCATTGAGTTTTTTTTAAAGATTGGCATAATCGGAGGTTCCGGGTTAGATGATCCGGATATTATGGAAGACCGTAAAGAAACCAGTGTAGATACTCCTTTCGGTCGCCCTTCCGACCTAGTTATAGAAGGTAAAATCAAAGGAATTCCCTGTGCCTTATTAGCACGACACGGTAGAACTCACTCCATATTGCCATCAGACGTTAACTATCGGGCTAACGTCTGGGCTCTGAAATCAATTGGATGCACACACTTAATAGTATCTACTGCCACAGGTAACTCATTAGCAAAATCCAAGAACTTAAGAAAAAAATGATAAAATCTTTTCAAGGTTCATTGCAGGAAAAATTCAAACCAGGAGATTTGGTAATTCCAAATGATTTTATAGACAGAACTTCAAAACGCTCTCAAACATTCCATGATGGTGAAAAGGGTAGTCCACTGGGTGTTTGTCATTTACCAATGTATCCAGCATTTTCTGAGAGAACACGTTATGTCCTTATCGAGACAGCAAAAGAATTGGGCTATCCAGTCCATGAAACAGCCACAGTTGTAACCATTGAAGGCCCACGGTTCTCCTCTCGCGCCGAAAGTCGTATGTTTCGTCAATGGGGTGGCGAACTCATCAATATGACAACTTGTCCCGAAGTTGTTTTAGCCAAGGAAGCTGGTCTTCTATATGCGGCGGTTGCAATAGCCACAGATTACGATTGTTGGCGGGAAAGCTGCGAGAGTGTCAACGTTGCTGATGTACTAAAGACTTTTGGGGAGAACGTCATTAAAGTTAAAAGTATTTTGGTCCACGCAGTAGGAAATATTTCCAAGCAAGACTGGACCGAAGACATCCTCAAAGCACAGAAAATGGTGGTTGACAACATAATGGGAGGGCACTAAGGAAAAAACAAAATGCACAAAACCAAAGAAACACAATTTTTACACAAAAATGAGTTTATATTTTAATGTTTAAGAAATAAATTGGTTTATGGGAAAAAATACAAATTTAAGGACATTTGCGCTCGACTTGGCTCTTGCCAGATTCCTCGTACTCCTGCGACGAGATCCACATTTGCTGGAATGTCCCTATGCTGGCCAGAATTGAACCTCCAATCCATGCGCCAAACCTACGTTCCACACTGCCATTTGCCGAAATCATTTTCAACCGAGTGTTTGATGGCGCTCGATGTTGAAGGTCTCTGTTTAGCCGCTCGGGGAATCCCTGGAGTAGGGTGTTTCCGCCGGTGACGACGACTGAGCCGAAAAGAGAGAGCCTAACATCGGCGTCGCACATTCCCACACTTGTCGAAGCGAGCTGGCCGGCCCCTAGCATAGTATGATCAAAAAGGCTCTCGGCTAACTTGAATCTCTCAGAACTAAACTCTTGATGGTAGCCATTAGGGAACTCGTAGTGGACTGAGGGAATTTGTGCAGCGACCCGCTCATCGTAGGGATTCTCTAGTACCTGCAGGATGTTCATTTGGAAATCTTGCAGCAAACTCTTCTGCATGTAGGTCTGCCAAGACTGTGTCAAATTGTCTGGGAGTTTGCGCAAAGTGCAACGGGCATTATCTCGCTCCTTAACCACATCTTTGGCGGCAATTTTGTATACTGGAGTAAGATCGATTCCCTGGGCTTCTAAATATTGCCTGCATTGTAAGGAAAGATAATCCCCACCTAGTGGGGACTTAACAACAGCCTGCGAGAGAACAAATCCCTCGTGAACTGGGACAGCGGAAGTGTGAGTTGCTCCACTGTCGACGACGAGGGCAGACGCACGTCCGCTGGCGAATGCAGCAAGAACAGCGTTCTTCACCAAAAAGAACGCTGGCACGTTGTATTTTTCGAACATTAGTTCAGTGAGTTTTTCTCGATTATTCCGAACGTTCCAAGATGCCTCCGAAAACAAAACCGGGTGGTATTCGGGTTCGGATTGAATGACTTTTGAATAGGTGTAGTCAATAACCTTTTCAAATAAATCCCAATTATCAATCATTCCGTCCTTCATGTATGTTTGGATTTCCATGTTTGCCCGAGGAACATTCACGTATGTGGTGTCCACATAGTATTTTCGAGCGTCGTTATCTTTTTATAGGGAGAAATAATAACTTGAAAGCATTTGGGGATTAATGACATTACTTACTGTTTTGTGTTATATTATTATCACTTTTTGTTTCTAAATCAGTTGAAGTCTCGGGATCTTCAGGACCTACGCCCACAACAGAGGGAATTTCGGCTTTTGGCGTGTCCTCTTGAGCATAGCCGACGCGCAGGGAATGATGACCAGGGTCAAAAACTAGAGCCCCAATTTCATCGCCACCGTATAACATGTTTCCAGCACTCATTTCAAACTTATTTATCTTCCAGCTTTTTTACTTGGTTAAGATTTTTTCTTGTAAAATAAATTGAAAATTGGCGTCCATCGACGGCTTGCAAAATTTATTTTCAACTGTCAGTGTCAGGTCAGCTGTCAGTCAGATAAGCTGCCTGAGCAAAAGTTGAAGTTGGTTGTGGTTTAAGTTGAGGTGTTCCCAATTTCATTAAAAAAAGTAACTGGTTCAGATTTGCACCAAACAACGGAGACCAATGGAGCGAATGCGTACCAGCGAGTTGGGTACAACTGCGTTTTCATTGGAGCCGAAATGAGGTAATTTCGAAATTAGCTCATTTGGAACGTCAAATTTGTATAGGAAATGACATTCCAAATGAGGTAATTTCGTTGCAAATTTCCAAATGAGATCCAAATTACCTCATTTCCCATACAAAATCACATTTCGGAGTGAGGGAATTTCAACCTCATTGGCACGAAATTGGGTTGGAAATAAGGTGAATGCATCCAGCAGGGATCAGTTTCAAAAGCTCTTAAAAGCTTTTGTAAGAAAATATCAATAAACTATACTCAACAACATAAAACAGAAAGAGAAAACAACAAAAATAAACGGCTAACTGCCATTCCAAATTCAAAATGAAATGAGATGTCAAATGAAATTAGCTAATTTGATAATGAAAACACTTTTTTGCCAAATTTCGAAATAACCTCATTTCGGCCCTAATGAAAACTTAGTATAAGAAACGAAACCACACCCAGCTGTCTCGTGTGTTGTATTTTGGAGTCCTGTGTGTCGCTTAATTGTATTTTATTTCTGCAGGACCACATTTGCCTAATGTGTTGTGCCGCTGTGTGGAGTATTAAATATGTGGAGTCACAGCAACACATAAACATATTTTAATTGTTTTTGCAAAGCAGGAGCCCACAGATTCGTAGGTAGTTTGAAATACCATTTGAATTAATCCTCTTTTTGTGCAGTGGAAACACTGAACAAATCTCATTAGACCCCTTTCACATAAGGAAACTAACTAAATGCCAACCAACAGATCTAATTTGTGTAAAAAAAACCAAATAAAATCAAATACGACCTACCTCAATTAAAGTTATTACACAATAATAAACGAAATTTGAATAAAAATTGAAAAACTAAACCCTACGTAAATCAAAGAAAGAAAATCAATTTGATACACAACTTTGAAAAATATAGGTACATACATATAACTATACTTACCTGTATCTCTCACTGTGTATTATTAGGGGTATTCACGATCCGATGCAACTGGCCTAGTATCATTAGGGGTATTCACGATCTGGTGCAACGAGCCTAGTAAAAGTGCGAAATTTTATTTTTTTTAAGTGGATCGTGAACGCACTTTTCTTATCTTCTCACAACACTAAAGCAAATGTCAAAATTAGTTTGACATTTGTTATTTGTTTTTGTTTCGAACATATCTGAAAATTTCAATTTGATTTCATTTAAATTTTGTTCATAAAAAGATGCCAAAAAACGGAAAAAGAAAATATTACCAAATCTTAATTATCGTCCGAATTTTAAATGGAAAATAATAGTAAAAGATGATGACGACGTCACATCAATACAATCAAGATAGCAAATTGGATGTATCCAATGAACATACCTTTGTTTCTGTTTAACGTAATCAAGAATGTGTGAGCTGTCAAAAACACAATTTACAAATTTCTTTGTTCTTTGTTTTTGTGGTTTTTTTTTATATATTTAACCACTTTATCCCTCGATTTGCGGCTTCTAAGACACGGTTTTAATTACTTTTTATTTTCTTTTTATAATGAACGACTTTATCGCACTCGATTTGTTTCTTCTAAAAAAAACGGTTTAAATTACTTTTTATATTTATTACTAAATTAGTTCACGTTTCACGAGATTTTAAGATTCGCGGACCGGCTGCGCCAATGTTATAACTGTTTTAAATAGAAGCACACACGAAACAACCGACTTCTTTTACTGTTTTCAAAAGACAAATCTTGTCGTGTCATTTCGGTGGTCGCAAGCCCAAACATTCGCAGAGGATAATCGTCGGCACGTTTAAAGAGTCAGCACAATTCAACTATTGTATGATTGCACTTTGATTGACTCAAAACAATATCCGTAAGATGATACCGAATTGACAATCAAAGTGAACAACACAATTGAAGTGTGCTGAGGTATGGGAGGAGACACAACATGAGTTTCCGGCGATTTTGAGTTGATAGGCGAGAAGGGCGTAAAAGGAAGACAAAAAATCTCCCCTCACACCCTTCTCGTCTACAAACTAGCTAGTTTCTGGCAACTCAGTTTCCTTGTGTGAAAGCGTTCTTACCTGAATCTCATGTCGGTTTCGATTCAACAATTTTAGATTTGGTGGTCAAACTTAACATCAACCGAGCCAAAAATAACTCAAAACGTGATTTGATCTATACTTGCAATTGTGTGAGTGCCATTTTCTATTAGGGGTATTCACGATCCGATGCAACTGGTCTAGTATCATTGCAAAAGTGTAAAATTGAAAAATTTTCTTCCGAACTGACAACGACACCAGGCAAATTTTACACTCCATGCTGCAATGGGGTTAGGGTATAGCAAAAATGCAAAACTGTTGCAAGATTTAAGGCAGTGTTGTTGTTAGACCATTTTTGAATTTTAGACTTTTGCAATGATACAAGACCAGTTGCATCAGATCGTGAATACCCCTATTGATTTGGATAAAAATGTCACTTTAATTTGGTGTGTGTGCTAGTGCGTGTGAAAATCTGTTTAGATCTTTGCCTGAAATCTAGATATGCAAAATTGATCTAAATCAAATCAGACCACCAGAAAATTCGATTTTTTTTTGTAGTAAAGAACGTGAAATGTGAAAAAAGATCAAAAAAATCGAATTATTTTTGTTGAATCGAAATCGACATCAGTTTAGTGGTTGGTGGAAACGTAGTATTATATCTCAGCAATATGAACTTGTCTTATTTAAAAAAAAACTCTAATATGTCACTTGTCTTTTGTCAGCTTGAGATGAACGAACATGAAAATCTGTTCTAGTTATGAAAAATAATAAACATTTCATGTTCCAACCATTACTTTAATATATGTATAATAAATAATATATTGGTAAGATAACAAATATACTCAACATGCAACTACCTATTTTATTTTTGTAGATAGTTTGTTTCCTTTTAAAAAGACAGAACGTAAGTACGAAGACCGGTTTTCTTTGAAATGATTGTTTTTTTTTTGCACAAATGTAAGAAAATTTATATTATCAGTAGTCATCACTGCAAATAAATAAGAAAGGTTTATAATTATAGGCATACCTATGTGTGCAATACCAAAAGTGCACTTTTATAAAACCCCAAAACCTCGATACCTTTTGTAAGTTTATTTTTCCTACACTAGATTTCAATTTGTTGCCGCAGTGCACGGGTTGAACTTAACTTTATTGGCTTTATTCGCACCAATCGTTGATTCATTTGAGAAGCAGAACTAAAACCATTGTATTTGAGAAGCAGAACAGAAACCATTGTAATGGAGTGCCCTATCCAGAAGATAGAAAACATAATTAGTCTGTTCATTTACTTTGAGTTTGTGTGATTTTTAGTCCTGTCAAGTTTATATAAAAAAAATTAAATTCACAGAACTTGGGACTAAAAACCACAGAAATTCTGAGTAAAGGAACTGACATAATAATTCTTTCATCTCAAGTGCGCGGCAAACTTTTCAAGTATTAGTTTCTTTAATTTGTCTGTTATGGATATTATGGAATCGATTTCTAAAGTTGAGGTCACTTTTACTTTTAATTGAATATATTCAGCCACTCCACCTAAAACAGAAGTAATTTTAATTTTTAAATTTCTTCAACTTGCCTATTATGTGTAGACAACTGAACCAATTTCGACATTAGTATGACAATCGTTGTGTTCAAAAGTGTAAACTGAAAATTTCTTGCTCACGCACTTTTTCTCAATCCAAATTTCAAATCCATTCGCAAATGATACCTACAAAGAAATCAAATTATTTAAAAAAAAAAGAATAAATACGACAACAATTAAAACCGAGAGCCCACAGCAATTTTTGGATTTGAATGATAGCAATAATTCACTGATATTTTAAGCTCGAATTTATGTTTTTAAATGCAAATATGCATGTCCGGCCTTTGAAGGTAATGTTGCAGATAAAATAAATGGCCAGATAAAAAGTAAACCAACTTCAACATTATATTTAATTAAACAAAACAAAATTAATGTGGGTTCTAAGCCGTTTTCCATGTGGAGAATTTGAGTATACAGATTTTCAAGAATTATTAAGTGTTATTAAGTTTCACAGTCATGGGAGTAGTACTTAAGTGTGTAATATAGGATATAAAAGGCCCATTTTCGCAGTGAAAACTTACTTTAATAAGCTGCACTTAAGTCCCCAACCTTGGGCACTTAAGTGTCATTAACTCAAACTGCTTACATTACCCAAAAGTACCAATATAAAAAGTTTAAGTGCAACTTATTACGATAAATGTGCATTGTGAAATTAGCCCTAAGATTTTTATTAATGAATCTATTTTAAACAAGTTGAAAACAATCATGTCTAGCCCACAGTTACACATAAGTTAATTTTTTATTAAACATTTCTAAGATAAAAAACTACTCCTATCTTTTGAGTCTGCCACAGGATTTTCAATAATTAGAAAACATGGGCGATGCAGAATATACCTGCCGGACATGTGGCAAAAATTCCGAACAGGAAGACAACACCGATCTGTTCCCTTTGTATACATCTACCGAATATCATAATGAGCTGAAAATGATTCTATCAGAATTCGAAATTTGGAATTTAAATGTAATAATTCTTTGTACACAAACATTTCATAAATTCAAATTAATCATTGTTTTACCAATGTAGATTTCAGAAAACGATGGCTTACCCCAAAAAATATGCCTTACATGTTTCGATAGTTTTTGTCAAATACACAACTTCCGCGTTATGTGCGAAGAAGCACAAATGAACTTCAGTGAGTTATGTACTGGCTTGGATATAATAATTAAAATGGAACCAGAATTCAATAGTGATATTGATGGCGATTTTCCAGAGGACTTTGAAGGAGAACAAACTATAACCATACAAGAACACTATCAATTTCCTCGTGATGCACGTTCGAAGGTATCACAAGCCCTTGCTGATTCGAAACCAAAAATTGAACACTTAGAAAAAACGAAATCCGAAAACAAAGATGGTGAAAGCAAAGATATAAACGATAAAGAAAAGGCACGACAAGAAGAGATTGATGAAATGAATTCAGAAGTTCCTGAATTCAAACCACATCGATGTGAATTTTGCATGGATATAGTGAGTTTTGATGATCCTGACCTCTTAAATGACCATTACAACGTCTTACACAGCACCGATTTACCATACTTGTGCCCCAAATGTGATAAATGCTTTGAAAGCAAAGTAAAGCGAAATATTCACGCTAAATCGCATTATCGAATCTTGGTTGAGTGTGATATTTGCGGCAAGAAAGTAAGAGGTGGTAAGCCAATGATGGCTCAGCACAATGAGTTGCATCACATTGAGATTGACCGCGAATGCCTTACATGTGGTAAGATATTTCCGAAAGCTACATTGAAAACATTCAACTATCACATGAGTTGGCATGATGATGCCAAATTGCACAAATGCAAGTATTGTGAAAAGAAATTCATCCAAATAACACATTTAGTGGTGCATGAGAAATCACATACGGGAGCTTGCGTCTATCAGTGCTATGAGTGTGGAATTGGTAAGGATTGTTTGTGCCAAAGATTACTAAAATATATTGAATTTTTTTTTTTTTATTTTTTTTTAAGGATTTGGGAATGAAACTCTACTGGACGAACACAACAAAAAACAAGGACACAAAAACTTGGATAATCTAGACGAAGCTATGGGTAAAGTTTATCGTTAGATAAAGACCTAAAAGCTATAATTGATAAAATCATTTCAGAACCAATGGATATAGTAGAAAAAACTAACTCGTATAAAAAATCAACGCGTTGCGAGATTTGTGACAAATCATTTCGATCATCAATAAATCTACGTTTGCATAGTTACAAAAAACATGGAGCTAAACCTACACCAGGAGTCGAAGAAATAATAAAGCAGAAACAGGTCGCGATCATTAAGCCATTTAAATGCAGCAAATGTACAGAATCGTTTTTGATGCACACGCAGCTGGTGCTGCACTTGAAAACACACGATGAGAACAAGCCTTATAAATGCCCTACATGCTCGAAAAGTTTCAAAAAGGATAAATATTTAAGAAGTCATGTAGACACGGTGCACTTAAAGAAAAAAGAACATGTTTGCACAACTTGCGGCTCGGCGTTTGTATATAAGCAAAGTCTCGAGGAACACGTTGCTGCCAAGCACAGTAGTAAGTTTAATGAAATTTTGATAACTAAAATTAACATTATACACCTCTGTTATGATTGTCAATAACACTTAATATTAGCCTCATAAGTATCAAACAAATGTTTTTAGAGTTATATTTCAAAAGCGCTTCTTTGAAAAAAGATAATCACAGTGCAGTCTTCTCTTTTCTTTTCACGATAAATAGGAAGATAGGAACGAAAGGGCTCATAAAATTTGGCCCCAATGAAAAATGGCCCAAACGAAAAATGGCCCCAAATGTTGGGCCTATTTTTCATAATGATAAATAGCCCATTTTTAAAATGGAAAAGTGGCCCCAAAGAAAAATTGCGCCAAAATTAATATGAGAAGCAACAACTGAAAAATTACAGTCGTAAAAAACATTTTTCTTGCGTCGTTTTTGGAGAGCCTCAAAAGTATGCTGAGTCGCCTGGCAGGCGCCTATGTTGTCAGCCGGTCCGCTATCAAAGTTTTTGTTGCTTACGAATAAAAGTTTGGGCCACTTTTGGTGTGAAATGAAATTTCTTTTGGTGTGAAATGAAATTTCACACCAAAATTAAAAATGAAAAAAGCCCCCAAAACCATGAAAAATTTCCCCAATTTACAAATTTTAAACTTTTTTTGTTGTTGTTTCCCATCTAAATTTTTCATTTTATGTTTGGGGCCATATTTTATTTCATGTAGCCCAACAAAAGCACTGAACTGCTGATCGAGTTTTGTTTATTCTGTAATTGGCATTAAAGTCGTTTTCGCTTTAAGCGACTCAATATTCGGAAAAATATTAGTATTTCAGAGTGAACCAAAAGTTTGTTAAGCGTGATTGATAAATATTTAAATTTGACATTAATTAAACCAATCAATCATTTGAATATTTAATAATTTTTTAATAAATTGAGTTTGAAAACAAACGAATGTTTCAATAGTCGCTTGATCAGATAATACTTATTCTTCAAGTAAGCGAAAATTTGTTCTTATTTATTCCTCTGGCGCAACTGAAATTTTTACTTATGATTGAAAAATCGGTTCTATATTTAATAATTTATCAATTGATAATCTTAACAGGGGTAATAATGAAGCTCATATGTCATATCTAATTCATTTAACAGACACGAAAGACTTCAAATGCGACGTTTGTGAAAAAGCATTTGCATTTGAGAAAGCATTGAAGAATCACATGCTTAGACATAAAGAAGAAAAGCCATTCGCGTGTACGGTTTGCAGCAAAAAATTTCGACAATCAACTGTTCTTAAAGGTACTTCTTAGAGAAAAATATTTGTTCATAATTTAAAATCTATTTAATGTTTGTATGGTATTTCAGCGCACGTAAAGTCACATCAAAAGAAACAAATCAAAGTCTCTTCAAACCATGGTCTTGACCCAAGTGACGAATTTAAAATAGAAGAGATGGAGTAGTATCCCATTAAAATCACCAACAAGTCAAAATTATCATAATTCATAAATGAATATGAATAAATATAAATAAATCGTTTTATTATTGAATGCCACAAATATTTTTGACATCCTCGAAGAATATTTTCCTCCGCTCGGGAAAGTTCTTTACATCTAGATGAAAAAAATTATGCAAACATTTTTATCATACACCCATCCAACCTCTTAACCATTTATGATAAACATAACCAGCCCTATTGTGAGTTCCGCGTGAAAGAAAATCCGCCCGGAAAAATTAAATTTCACTCTTCCCTTATTGTGAGTTTTGGGCGAAAAATGTTCCCTTTTCGTAAAAATTCCCTTACTGGCACTATTGACAGCATTTTTTTCGTGTGAAATATGTCATGTCATATTTTCCACTTAATTTTTGGTGGCGAACGAGGCCATACTAGTTGTAAAATAGCGGGTGAAACTCGCAATAGCTTTTAAAAATCCGGGCGAACAAAACATTTTCGGGCGAAATGTTTTCCCGTGAAACTCACAATAGGGCTGAATGTCGGTAAAGTTCTTTACATCTAGACGAAAAAAATTATGCATACATTATTATCATACACCCAGCCAATCTCTTTACCATTTATGATGATATGAACATCTTGTCGTGGCGCGTATGTATGTATACTACGGAATCTGAAGACTGCAATTTTAAGTTATTTCATGGCGGCTGTCGAAAAAAAAATAATTCCAATTGATGGCTTTTGATGGTTGCTTCCGTTATTTTTTCAACAATCGCGATGAGATAGGTAAGCTTACGGTCGCCTATCGAACTATTAAAATCGTTCCAAATTTAACTGTTCTGTATTTAAATTTCTACAATTTGTATAATGGGCACCCACAAATCTGCTTTCAATTTATTCGATCACGATAAATAAATAATAAAAAACAATTATAATAAAAGCTGTTTAATAAAGATATGGGTTTACTAAACCTCGACTAAACTCGCTATTATTTGACTGAATAAAGCATAATTTCAACTACATATTTAGAATTATCTGGAAATTGAATAAAACAATAGTAGTAGTAGTAGTGATTTATTTGTCTCTATAATTTCAGATTTGTTTACAAAATTCACAATAGAGCATTGGCTTTTGCCGTCAGCCGAAAAGATAGTGTTTTTTTTAATCTAATTTTGTATATGTAGAAGTGAAGTTTGAAGAATGTTTATAAAAAGGTAAGTATGTAGTTAAAATGCTTCGTTTATTATTTGTTGCCGGTATTTAAGTGCAGTTTTAATGAAGTTGTATAGAAGGTTCCAGTTTTCCCCGTTGAAAATTCGCAAGGATTCATCCATTGACAGCATATTTTTTCCCCAAACTGATCTTCTTATGGGGCTAAGTATTGGGCAGGTGGACACGAAATGTTGTATATCTTCCTTTACTCTTAGATTGCAAAGCGTGCATTCCACATTTGTATCATTTATGTATGGCAGGTAATTCAAATATAACAATTCTCCCCTCGTTTTGAATATGGTAGATATCATATCTAGGCTGAAGCTGTCATGAAAATAGTTACTTGCACCAAGGTCATGCTGAAGTAGTTTGTAAGTTCGCGACTGGCTTTGTTGGCTTTGCCTTTTAAACTCGTTTCGTGAAGATTCCTCTATTTTTGCAATTAGCTCACTTCTTGAAGTAGTCTCGTTAAAATCTATTTGACTAACGTTATGCTGGTTGGCTAATCTAGCCCATTCACTGAAAATTGAAAATTTCCTCTTTGGAGGTAAGTCGTGGTTTTATGAGGAAGACGATTACTCGATTGGGCCATAACTTTCTGTATGTAAGCAAAATGGAGTTGGAGAGTGTGTATATACAGCGGTGGTAGGCCAGTTTCCAGGTGCAGCATATAATTTGGGGTGTTATACGGTAATCTGAATATTTTTTTGATGAAGTATCTTAAAAGTTGTTCCACCTCTTCATATTGGTATACTCCCCAAACTTGAGCCGCATAGCACATAATGGATCTCATAACTGCATCGAAAATTTTATACTTTGTGCTTGAATCAATATTCCTCTTGCTCAGCACTCCATTCCAGCTACTGCTAATTGCGTGCTTTGATTCTTTGAGCTTTTCCTGTAAATGTTTTTTAAATGATAGCTGTGGGGTTATGAGTAAACCAAGATATTTGTACTCTTTAACTATTTCCAGATCTTCATTATTCCATGTCCATTTTTCGTTTCCAGCATATCGTCCCCTTCCGTTGCGAAAAATCATGATTTTCGATTTGGCAGTGTTCAGTTGAAGGCTCAAGAGGTGGCAATACTGCTGAAGCTTGTTTATCATGATTTGCATCATATTCGGACTTTCTGCTAGTATGACAATGTCATCGGCATATAAAATATAATAAATTAAAAATGAAAAAAGCCCCCAAAACCATGAAAAATTTCCCCAATTTACAAATTTTAAACTTTTTTTGTTGTTGTTTCCCATCTAAATTTTTCATTTTATGTTTGGGGCCATATTTTATTTCATGTAGCCCAACAAAAGCACTGAACTGCTGATCGAGTTTTGTTTATTCTGTAATTGGCATTAAAGTCGTTTTCGCTTTAAGCGACTCAATATTCGGAAAAATATTAGTATTTCAGAGTGAACCAAAAGTTTGTTAAGCGTGATTGATAAATATTTAAATTTGACATTAATTAAACCAATCAATCATTTGAATATTTAATAATTTTTTAATAAATTGAGTTTGAAAACAAACGAATGTTTCAATAGTCGCTTGATCAGATAATACTTATTCTTCAAGTAAGCGAAAATTTGTTCTTATTTATTCCTCTGGCGCAACTGAAATTTTTACTTATGATTGAAAAATCGGTTCTATATTTAATAATTTATCAATTGATAATCTTAACAGGGGTAATAATGAAGCTCATATGTCATATCTAATTCATTTAACAGACACGAAAGACTTCAAATGCGACGTTTGTGAAAAAGCATTTGCATTTGAGAAAGCATTGAAGAATCACATGCTTAGACATAAAGAAGAAAAGCCATTCGCGTGTACGGTTTGCAGCAAAAAATTTCGACAATCAACTGTTCTTAAAGGTACTTCTTAGAGAAAAATATTTGTTCATAATTTAAAATCTATTTAATGTTTGTATGGTATTTCAGCGCACGTAAAGTCACATCAAAAGAAACAAATCAAAGTCTCTTCAAACCATGGTCTTGACCCAAGTGACGAATTTAAAATAGAAGAGATGGAGTAGTATCCCATTAAAATCACCAACAAGTCAAAATTATCATAATTCATAAATGAATATGAATAAATATAAATAAATCGTTTTATTATTGAATGCCACAAATATTTTTGACATCCTCGAAGAATATTTTCCTCCGCTCGGGAAAGTTCTTTACATCTAGATGAAAAAAATTATGCAAACATTTTTATCATACACCCATCCAACCTCTTAACCATTTATGATAAACATAACCAGCCCTATTGTGAGTTCCGCGTGAAAGAAAATCCGCCCGGAAAAATTAAATTTCACTCTTCCCTTATTGTGAGTTTTGGGCGAAAAATGTTCCCTTTTCGTAAAAATTCCCTTACTGGCACTATTGACAGCATTTTTTTCGTGTGAAATATGTCATGTCATATTTTCCACTTAATTTTTGGTGGCGAACGAGGCCATACTAGTTGTAAAATAGCGGGTGAAACTCGCAATAGCTTTTAAAAATCCGGGCGAACAAAACATTTTCGGGCGAAATGTTTTCCCGTGAAACTCACAATAGGGCTGAATGTCGGTAAAGTTCTTTACATCTAGACGAAAAAAATTATGCATACATTATTATCATACACCCAGCCAATCTCTTTACCATTTATGATGATATGAACATCTTGTCGTGGCGCGTATGTATGTATACTACGGAATCTGAAGACTGCAATTTTAAGTTATTTCATGGCGGCTGTCGAAAAAAAAATAATTCCAATTGATGGCTTTTGATGGTTGCTTCCGTTATTTTTTCAACAATCGCGATGAGATAGGTAAGCTTACGGTCGCCTATCGAACTATTAAAATCGTTCCAAATTTAACTGTTCTGTATTTAAATTTCTACAATTTGTATAATGGGCACCCACAAATCTGCTTTCAATTTATTCGATCACGATAAATAAATAATAAAAAACAATTATAATAAAAGCTGTTTAATAAAGATATGGGTTTACTAAACCTCGACTAAACTCGCTATTATTTGACTGAATAAAGCATAATTTCAACTACATATTTAGAATTATCTGGAAATTGAATAAAACAATAGTAGTAGTAGTAGTGATTTATTTGTCTCTATAATTTCAGATTTGTTTACAAAATTCACAATAGAGCATTGGCTTTTGCCGTCAGCCGAAAAGATAGTGTTTTTTTTAATCTAATTTTGTATATGTAGAAGTGAAGTTTGAAGAATGTTTATAAAAAGGTAAGTATGTAGTTAAAATGCTTCGTTTATTATTTGTTGCCGGTATTTAAGTGCAGTTTTAATGAAGTTGTATAGAAGGTTCCAGTTTTCCCCGTTGAAAATTCGCAAGGATTCATCCATTGACAGCATATTTTTTCCCCAAACTGATCTTCTTATGGGGCTAAGTATTGGGCAGGTGGACACGAAATGTTGTATATCTTCCTTTACTCTTAGATTGCAAAGCGTGCATTCCACATTTGTATCATTTATGTATGGCAGGTAATTCAAATATAACAATTCTCCCCTCGTTTTGAATATGGTAGATATCATATCTAGGCTGAAGCTGTCATGAAAATAGTTACTTGCACCAAGGTCATGCTGAAGTAGTTTGTAAGTTCGCGACTGGCTTTGTTGGCTTTGCCTTTTAAACTCGTTTCGTGAAGATTCCTCTATTTTTGCAATTAGCTCACTTCTTGAAGTAGTCTCGTTAAAATCTATTTGACTAACGTTATGCTGGTTGGCTAATCTAGCCCATTCACTGAAAATTGAAAATTTCCTCTTTGGAGGTAAGTCGTGGTTTTATGAGGAAGACGATTACTCGATTGGGCCATAACTTTCTGTATGTAAGCAAAATGGAGTTGGAGAGTGTGTATATACAGCGGTGGTAGGCCAGTTTCCAGGTGCAGCATATAATTTGGGGTGTTATACGGTAATCTGAATATTTTTTTGATGAAGTATCTTAAAAGTTGTTCCACCTCTTCATATTGGTATACTCCCCAAACTTGAGCCGCATAGCACATAATGGATCTCATAACTGCATCGAAAATTTTATACTTTGTGCTTGAATCAATATTCCTCTTGCTCAGCACTCCATTCCAGCTACTGCTAATTGCGTGCTTTGATTCTTTGAGCTTTTCCTGTAAATGTTTTTTAAATGATAGCTGTGGGGTTATGAGTAAACCAAGATATTTGTACTCTTTAACTATTTCCAGATCTTCATTATTCCATGTCCATTTTTCGTTTCCAGCATATCGTCCCCTTCCGTTGCGAAAAATCATGATTTTCGATTTGGCAGTGTTCAGTTGAAGGCTCAAGAGGTGGCAATACTGCTGAAGCTTGTTTATCATGATTTGCATCATATTCGGACTTTCTGCTAGTATGACAATGTCATCGGCATATAATAATAGCCTTATGACAAGTCCATCGAATTCTATTCCACCAGATAGGAATTCTGTTAGGTCATCAAGGAAAATAGAGAATAGTAATGGGCTCAGAAGACATCCCTGTTTGACACCTGTTTTGGTTTGAAACCAACTAGATAAATTGTTCCCATCCCAAACCGCTGTTCTATTGTCTTCATAGATATTTTGCAATACCTTCAGCATTTTTGTTGACACACCCAAGTTACTCAGTTTATAGAACAGGGCCCTTCTATCAATTGAGTCGAACGCAGCCTTAAAGTCCACGAAAAATGCGTAGAGTTTTTTTCCTTTATCCAGGTACGTGCGCGCGATGGCAGTGAGGGAGAATATGTTGTCAATAGTGGAGTATTCTTTTCGGAACCCCGCTTGAAACTCACTTAAAAGATCATTTTCTCTTATCCAGTTTGTAAGTCTTTCCAGCATAATCCCCGTAAATATTTTGGCCACTGTGTTGAGGAAAGAAATTCCTCTGTAGTTGCTTGGCTCTTTGGCATCACCCTTCTTTAATATAGGAAATATAATGTTTTTCTTGAAGCTTTCTGGAACCTCCCCAAAGTTATAAATAAAGTTGTAAGCTTTTGTAAGCTCATCTAGGAACTCATCGGTCGCGTTTATAAAAAATTCGTATGGGATCCGGTCTTCACCAGGCGCTTTGTTACCGTTGCAGAGGTTGAGGACACTGTTAACATCTTGTGCAGTTATTGGACGATCTAATGCTTCTACTTCTAGAAATGGTGTCGCAAAGTGCAACATGTTTTCATTGAGGGTATTATTTAAAAGTTTTTCGAAATGGCATGCTAAGACAGGAGCTTCAACTTTAATATTCCGTCCAAGGGTTACCCCATTTATTTTCTTGACAATTTTCCAGAAAGATCTGCTGTCCTTGGCATCCCTAAGCATCGATGACAATCCAAGAGAGTACTCTTTTTGTTTTCGCTCACAGATGGATTTGTACTGTTTGTTTGCTTCTTGGTACAGGTATTTTGAGTTAGTGGTACCG
Source organism: Melangyna quadrimaculata (assembly GCA_949320155.1). NCBI lineage: Eukaryota > Metazoa > Arthropoda > Insecta > Diptera > Syrphidae > Melangyna > Melangyna quadrimaculata. The sequence goes on along the minus strand of OX439485.1, from coordinate 3,823,808 downwards.
TTTTTCTTTAGTGCCCGTAAAAAGCCAAACGACTTTTTTCTGGCTGCTTCACACTCCCAGTCATACCACGGCTGTTTTCCCTTTCCTCTTTCTCTCGTTTGAAGCGGATCTGCTGCTTTGACTATACATGTTGTAAGCTTATCTGTTCCGTTGACAGTTTCAATTGTGTTTTGATTAACAAACTCTAGTTCTCCATTAAGGTTTGATTTGTACCTCTCCTTCATTTTTTCTTTCCATTGCAATTTTGACAACAGGGAACTACGTTCATTTATGTTGTTTAATTCAGAAATGAATTTTAAACTTGTAGATATTGGTTGGTGGTCAGAATAAGTAAGGTCACTCACTTCAAAGTCATCCACAAGCTCTAGCCATTTCCCTTTAATTAATATAGTTGAGCATGCAGCACCTCTTATACAAGTTAAATTTCCTTCTCTGTCGGTTTTCGAGCGCCCGTTCAATAAGGTAAGTCCGATTGTTTCGCACATTTCGATTATTTTTTTCCCATTTCCATCGCCTTTTTTGTCTTGTGCCACCCTTAACTCTGCAAATATTGTTGGTAATCTTTCTGCCTCGGTGTTAACTATTTGGTTATCTCCAACCCTTCCATTGAAGTCTCCCATAAGGATGACATTTTCTTTCCCAAATTCCAACAAGAAGTTATACAAGCCGGTGAAATCCTCCAACCATTTGTTGCAGTTTATGTAAACTGGTATTACAAATATTTGTCCTGCTTTAGTTACAATTTTAATTATTTCTCTGTTTAATATATTTACAAAGTGACATTCAAGACTATTCTTCAATTCTTTTTTAATGCCGACCAAAAATCCTCCACTGGCCCTGCCATGTACAGACGATCTCACTGCTGGAATCCAAAGTAGTTCATGTTGTTTAAAAAAAATATCAAAACGTTCCATATTCTTATCTACATAAGTCTCATATAACAAAAAGATATCATATTTATTAATAAATTGAAAAAAATCATAAAATAATAATCCTGCTACGTTAAATGATAAAATTTTTAAATAATGAGTTAAATGTTTACTTTCATCTTTATTAATAAAACGACTGACGGCATTACAATTAAAAACGCTGAATGTTTTCATCTGGAATAAAACAATAGTTAAAAGAAAACTAATAAATAAGATTGTCTGTAGATACCGTCAGCAAAGATATTTGGCGGCAGTCCCGAAGTTATCTGAGTTTTGAGAATTCCAGTTTAGATCCTTTTCAAAACTTCATAATATTTGTTTTTAGATTTGTATAAACTGGTGTGGAATCGGCTAAGGTGATAGTTGATTATTGACCATCAAAATAAATGCATTTGCTCCACGTAAGGTGATTATCAAATTGACTACTTTTTTGCTATGTTTTGTGGGTGACAGCTATTTAGGTGTCAGTTGCATGCATTTTGCTTAACATTTTTGAGAATGATAAGTTCTGTTAGCTTAAGCCAACACAATATTAAAATGAAAAAAAGTTCAGCTTTTTTTAATAATCACTTTACGCAGAATAAAGTAAAGTTGAGTCAAAATTGATAGCCGATTCCACCCCTGGTTTACTTCTAGAGGTGATTTATATTTTTTATAAACCTTTTAATTCTCTATCTTCTAATTCCTCTTCAACTACCACATCCGTTATGTCACTGCCTTTGATGTCGGCTTCGTTCTTTCTAAGATGACGAATCATGTGAGCTGTAGAGAAATTAATTTTGAATTTAATCAAGATATACAAATAAATAAATGTTACAGCCCTATTCTGGCAACCTCACTGATGCCTCACAAGCCACAATAACCTCATAAAGCCTGATCCACATATATGTTGTGTGTTGTGTTGTGTTGTGGAGTCGTGTGTCGCTGTCATTCCATATATTTTATGCGCCATACTGCAACACAACACACGAGACAAATATGGTTCTACGCTATTGAAATACATTGTAGCGATAGCGACACACGACTCTACAACACATCACACGGATGTGGATCAGGCTAAACTCGTGCGGAACATACCTCATAAAAACTTAAAAATTATGATCTTCTCCTTAACAGATAACAATTCACGTTGTTCTTGTGAGGTCTTACACAGAATACGAATTTGTGACTGCCTTATAAAAAAAATTCATAAAAACTAAACTCACAAAAGTTGTGACCCGTGAGCCTCACAACGGCAGAATAGGGCTGTTACTTCACTTACCTTTTAGCACAAACAATTGTTTGAAGCTCTTTTTACATACTGTGCAAACAAATGGTTTTTTTTCAGAATGTTTTACCATATGTGATCTTAGAGACTTTATCGTCGCAAACTCATCTGGGCAAATATTACATTTGAAATCTTTACTCCCTGATAGAGAAAAACATATAATTAAAAGAAAACAAAAATACTCATAAAAACTAAAATATTACCCTTGTGTTTGGCAGCGAAGTGCTCTTTTAAATTATTTTGTTGTTGAAAAGCCCATCCGCATAAGGAACACTTGTATGGTTTTTTATTAAAATGCAGTGAATCCCTGTGCAATTTCAAATGTGACATTCGTTTGTACGTCTTTGAACAGATTTCGCATGAATATGGCCTATCCTCTTTATGTATTTTTAAATGTTTAAGTAGCTGTGTGTGCAACACAAACGCCTCCGGGCACTCAGCACATTTAAACGGTTTAATAACCGGATGCTTTGTTTTTAGTCTTGTTATCATGTTAAGTATTGCTGTTGTGGCAGGTGCGTTGTGCTTTTTGTATTTATGCATCTGCAAATTCACTACTGATTTATATGTTATATTACAAATCTCACAATGCAGATATTTTTTGTCTAAGTTATGAATTCGCATGTGCATCCCCAAAGCTTGACGATGAAAAAACTCTGCAACCAAAAAATAAAATTAAATCCATTTTAATATATTATTTGGTTTATACTTTTTGGACACTGGGAGCATTGTATATCCCTTTCTCCATGATTTTTGATGTGGTTGTTATGGAGATTTGGACTCTTAAATGCTAAAAAAAAACGAAAATTAATACGTTGATCTTTTTATTTCGAAAAAACAAACTACCCAATCCACATTCATTGCATTTAAATGGATGTTCTCCCGTATGAGTTCTCTCGTGGACTGTTAAATGTGTCGTTTGAATGAACTTTTTATCGCAATATTTGCATTTGTGCAGCTTGGAATCATCATGCCAACTCATGTGGTAATCGAATCTTCTCAAAGAGATCATTTCAAACTTTTTCCCGCAAGTCCGACATTCACGGTCTTTGTCAACGTGATTGTATTCTTTATGCTGCGCCATCATTTTATTTCCGCCTCTCACCTTTTTGCCGCATATTTCACATTTCACAACTATTTTGTAATGAGCTTGTGAATGACTATTTCGTTTTGCTTTTTTATCGAAGCACTTGTCACATTTGGAGCACGTATAGGGTAGATTTGTTGAATGCAACTTATTGTAATGTTCATTGAGCTGGTCAGGGTCATCGAAACTTACAATTTCCATGCAGAATTCACATCGATATTCTTTGAACTCGGGAATACCATTTGTTTTGTCCTTTAATACATCGAGTTGGTCATGTTTTATTGTGTCTTCGTTATCACAATCAGGAACATTTTTTATTGTGTCAGGCAAGTCTGGTAATAAAGTGTTTTCAGTTGATTTCAAACATTTATCACCGGGAAATGAGTAATGCTCTTGAACAGTCACTAATTCTTCGCCATCAAAATCTTCATTCGATATTTTATCTTCAATAATTATATCCAAGCCCGTACACATTTCTCCAAAGCTCATTTGTGCTTCGATACACGATACGCGGAAGTTATGAATTTGGCAAAAACTATCAAAACATGTAAGACAAATTTGTTGTGGTAGACCATCGTTTTGGGATATCTTGGAAAGGAAAAAATGTTTTATTGAAAGGCATTGCTATCATAAAAAAATTTTTGATAATAATATTTACATTTAATTCCCAAGTCTCTATTTCTTCTAATACAACTTTAAGTTCACGCTCATAATCGACTGAGTTAAAGAGTGGAAAAAGCTGCGAGTCATTATCAAACTCTGATGTTTTGCCACAGGTTCTGCAAGTCCTTTCTGCAATACTCATTTTTAAGGGTTTGAAACGCAAATTCTGAAATAGGCAAGAATATCTAATAATGATTAGGTACTTTGTAATATAAATTTGTTTTAACTGATGGAATAAATTAGCTTATTGATATGATTTTTTAGACCAGCTAAAATAAGGCAGCATGTTTCCTTTTCCACTCCCAAAATTAGCTGTCGGCTCTTAGACTATCTAGTATGCAGTTGATAAACAATAAAACCAGCATTAGAGCAAATAAAGGGACTTCTGTAGGTAATTTGTCGGCTTCTGAAATTAGTCACTAGTCTAAGCTAAAGTCTTGAGTTAGAATCCCAGTTGTGGACTGTAAGAAACTTTTTCGCCATGGAATGCAATTGTCAAAACATTCTTTTCGTAAGAATAAGCTGTACAGAAAATCTATATTGATCAGACATTGTAACTTTCAATTCTATGTAGCTGGCAACGGCAAGGACTTCGATTGGTATTATACTAAAGTAGGATTTCTAGTAAAGTAGCCTTACATGTTAGTCATTAGACTATGGTAACAAAACCTATGCTGGTCATAACAAGATCAATTCAAATCTTTAAAATAAAAACTCCGACTTGTCATTTTGAAAAAAAAAAAACAAAACTCAACCAAGAGCGTAGAAAACACATAAATCACCTGCTAGGCCCGAAGTTAATATTAGTAAAATAAATTAAATAAATTTGATTCAAATTATACATATATATATATTAATCACCTCTTTTCAGTTCTTAACTCAACAAAAGAATAATAGTTTAAACTTAAAAGCTACAATAAACAAAAATTCTTCTTTAACAGAGTCCAAAACTCAAAACAACACCTAATCTCAAAAGTCTAGTTTAGGAAAATGAGTTCTCAGAGAACAGAAAACAATGGCCGTATTCAGAAACCTATGCAGAGCTATCCAGATAGGTTCGTGTTGTTGTAATCCCGTGTAAAAAAACAGCTGATGACAAAACAGCTGTTGCTGTTGGATAGCTATCGGAGAAATTTAGGTATACGTTTGTATCCAATAGCCAAATGTCAAAAACAGTTGGCTGCTCAGAAACCTATATGGTTGCGAACCTATCGCATAGGTTTGTGAATGCGGCCAATACAAATTTTGTTTAAGCGATCTCATTTGAACGAGCAAAATAAGGCCGAAACCACACATATCTCGTGTGTTGTGTTCGCTATTAAGATTAGACCGCACTAGGTGGAACTGCACTGCAGCGGAACTGCGATTCACAATAATTTGTATGAAAGACCCCTTTCACACAAGTAAACTGAGTTGCCGGCAACTGTGTTTGTAGGCGAGAAGGGCGTAAAAGGAAGACAAAAGCTCTCCCCTTACACCCTTCTCGCTTACAAACTAGCCAGTTTCTGGCAACTCAGTTTCCTTGTGTGAAAGCCGTCAAATTTTATGAAGTTAAGTTGCCGTTTAGTGCAATATTAGCAGTGTTTTTTTTGCAGGTTCAGTTAAAATTGTTGAAAAAACGACATCCGAACTTTAGAAAAGACATCGAAACAAAAATGCCCAGCACTACCACGAAACTCATGGTGTTTTCGATTGGTAAAATAGATCAATTTAAGGTTAGACCGTACTAGGCGGAACTGCACTGCAGCGGAACTGCGATTCACAATAAATTGTATGAGATTTTATGAAGTTCAGTTGCCGCTTAGTGCGTTATAGCTCATACAATTTCATACAAATAATATTTTGCCGTGTCGTGAAGTGTAGTTCCGCTGCAGTTGTGTGCGGTCTAACCTTTTATTTTTGATTTGGATCTGTCAAAACGCAGATTTTGCATTCCAATGGGCAAATAAATCGATTTATTTTTTGATTTAAAATCAATTTCGCAGATCTAAATTTTTCGGCAGATTTAAGGCTCTCCCAAAACAATGCGAAACATTCGTTGCGGCGAAGAAACATTCGTCAGTCAGAATTAATTCATATGTTTCTCCGCCACGTTGGTGTGGGCACTCTCATATATCACCATGTAAATAAATTCTTCGCCGCAACGAATGCTTCGCATTGGTTTGGGAGAGCCTTTACCCCTCCATACACTTACACCAATGCAACTTTAGAAATTTTTTTTTTTTTGTTTGAATTTATTTCGATTAAATAAAAATTGTGTTCCAAAAGATATAAAATGGGAGCAGTTAAAAATTAATTAAATTAAAATTCATTACACCCCAACTCCACAGGCCATGAACGATGTCCATAATCCAATCTACAATGCAATCCACAATCTAATTTGTATGGATATGTCACTGCTTGGACATGGATTTTTGCGACTCCATGGGATTTTTTTTAGACATGTTCCATAGCCCAGCCATCGTTCATGGCCTGTGGAGTCGGGGTGTTAAGCTCATTTTAAACCTTAACTACATAGACCTACTTTTGTACAAAAGTACAAAAGTGAGAAATTAAAATGCTCCCTAAAGAAACATGCTTGCAAAAAACCAAACGAAAATTATTCTGACACATAAATTAAACCCCCAAGCACAATTTTCCATTGTTTTTTTGCAAGGTATCTTCAGAATAGATATTTATTTCTCAATTTTGTACCTTTGTACAAAAGTAGGCCTATGTAGTTAAGCCTTTTACACTTCTGAAAGTGCATCAAGTGATGACGAGTTTCTTTAAGTTAAGAAATAGTCATAAAATTACACGAATACAATGCCAAAAATAAATCAATTTGAAATGTCATTGCATTCACCACGAAATAAATCAAGTTTTAGATTGAAATCTGAATTTACCAATTGAAAACACCATCAGATATCCACATCACTACCTTTTAGCTTTTGAAAAAGCATACAAAATAGAAACAAAATACATTCAAATAAAAAGAAATCTCGTATAGAAAATTATTCCGATCATTAGCTGTTTTTTTTGCAGGTTCAGATAAAATTGACGAAAAAAACGACATCCGAACTTAGCAAAGTCATCGAAGCTATAATGCCCACGGAACTCTGATATACCCATCACTACATTTCAGCTTTTGGAAAAGCATCTTTGAGTATATATAATATGGAGTGCTCGTCGTTCCTCTCCCTAATGCATTGTAGTACTTGAGCCTGTGATAGGTGGCGTGATTTCAATATAGAGAGGGTATTTTGACGGCTGGCAGCTATGATGGTGTTGTTGTAAAAACCCTCTCTGTATTGAGAATTGATTACCGCATAGATTTTACGCCCCCTATGATGGTTACGTTTTAGGAATGTAAACGAGCACTCCATATTATATATACTCAAAGAAAAGCATACAAAATAAAAACAAAATACATGCAAATAAAGAGAAATCTCGTATAGAAAATTATTCCGATCGTTAATAAAACAAAAAATGTTAAAAAAACGCTATTTTATAGTCCGTTTTTTTTGGTTTATAAAGAATATTTTTATTCGTTGGCTCAAATATTTTGACGTTTTCATACAAACTATCGATAACAAAATAGTAATTTTAGCTGGCAGTTGGAGGTTCGGAGTTACTCTTTTTTAACTCCACTTACTCCAAAATAATTCGATTGGCTGTTCCGAGTAATGTTTTCGGAGTTATGTTCTGTTCCGGATTTTATAAAGGAGTATACCCGGAACACACAAATACATATAAGCTCTTCCATCGGATAACTTGTCAAATTAATTTTACTCGACTGAAAATGGAAAATATACGTAAATATCAGACAATTTTAACACACACGATAAGAAGCGATAATTATCTGGACTTAGCTAAGTTCATATGGACTTCAGTTGTTTTTGTATTTTACATGTAAATTCCTTAGTTTAGATGTTGTTTTTTTTCGTCAAATTCTATCGAACCTGCAAAAAAACACTGCTATTAGAACAAAAAATGTTAAAAAAACGCAATTTTAAATCACAAATTAGAAAAAAATTAATTTACAGAACAATGGTCGCGCATTGTTTTTTGTTTATAAAAAATATTTTTATTCGTTCCAGTACTGGCAAGCCAGTGTTGGCTACATAGATTGACTGTCAAGTTCGTATACGTGAACATGCTGTGACGTAGGTGGCAGGCAACTTGTAAGCAAGTTGCTTCCAAGTATCTGCGGCCACGTTCAGCTTTTACTTGGACAGCCTATCTAGGATTCTAAATACACAATTTTATTGAATTTGCTTTGGCATCGGACTTCGATTTTTTCTTAAGGATGCATTGAAAGACTTTTCTGTCGCGTCAAATTAACATGGAAAGATTTTCATCTAATTCAAAAATGTCTATTTTTTTTTAAATAATTTTCAAACAAATTTGATTTTTTGGAGGTTTTTTAATCCATCATCATCGAAGCCATCCTTTAATGGAATTTGACAGTTCATGCGTTGACAGATAGGTAAGAAACTAAATTACGTCGTACGAGGAATATTTGGTTCCAAAATGTCACATAAAAAGGCGCTAAAATCGCCTTTTCCCGCGCAAAACATTTAATCTCAAAAAATTCAGATTTCTTTAAGTTTTTCAATGCATCATCTCCGTAGCAATCTTTCAATAGGGGTATTCACGATCTGGTGCAACGAGCCTTTCTTATCTTCTTGCAACACTAAAGCAAATGTCAAAATTAGTTTGACATTTGTTATTTGTTTTTGTTTTGAACATATCTGAACATTTCAATTTGATTTAATTTAAATTTTGTTCATAAAAAGATGCCAAAAAAAAAACGGAAAAAGAAAATATTACCAAATCTTAATTATCGTCCGAATTTTAAATGGAAAATAATAGTAAAAGATGATGACGACGTCACATCAATACAATCAAGATAGCAAATTGGATGTATCCAATGAACATACCTTTGTTTCTGTTTAACGTAATCAAGAATTTGTGAGCTGTCAAAAACGCAATTTACAAATTTTACAATGTTGTATTTTTCTGTTGCAATAGGTTTCGGGTATTGCTAAAGTGCGAAACTGTTGTAAGATTGCACCTTGTATATTTTGTTGTTGTAGTGTTGTAAGATTTTACACTTTTGCACTTTTACAATGATACTAGGCCAGTTGCATCGGATCGTGAATACCCCTAATGTAATTTCACAGTCTATGGCTTGACAAATCAGCAACAGAATGTACCAAAATGTCACCGAAATCCCCAAAACTCTCATTTTTCCCCCAAAAAAAAATATACTTTCAAAAAATTAGCATTTTTAAGAGATGTTGTATATTTCATCATAATCATGACCACCGTTCAATCATATTTGACAGTTGCTGGTTCCTCCTCTCATTAGAAGTTGTGGTAGAAAGAATATTTAATTTTGCATTAAATTTCCAACGAAAAGCTATCCATATAGCTTTACATACAAGTCTGAACGAGGCCACGTCTTCTCTACTGGCCATGAATGAAAGAATACAAGATTACGACACTTCGGATTTTTCGCTTTGTTATTGTAATTTTCAACATGCTTCGTGACTCAAGTGGAGACAAAAAAGACTAAACTTTGGTATAATTTGTATGAGATATAGGGGTGCGAAAACTTTAAGTTACTTGAACTTGTAATTAAAGTGATTTTTTACCATTATTTTTTTTTAATGTTAAGGTTAGACCGCACTAGGCGGAACTGCACTGCAGCGGAACTGCGATTCAAAATTATTTGTATGAAATTGTATGAAGTTCAGTTGCCGCTTAGTGCGACATAGCTCATACAATTTCATACAAATAATGTTTTGCCGCGTCGTGAAGTGTAGTTCCTTTGCGGTTGTGTGCGGTCTAACCTTTATGGGCTATATTTTGATGATATAAAAACACCAATAAAAATAATAATTCAAGAATGGAATATATCTGATATCTGAATTTTTTCATTGCACTCTCTATTTTTGCTTCATGTTTTGACTATTAAGGTTAGACCGCACTAGGCGGAACTGCACTGCAGCGGAACTGCGATTCAAAATAATTTGTATGAAATTGTATGAAGTTCAGTTGCCGTTTAGTGCGATATAGCTCATACAATTTCATACAAATAATGTTTTGCCGCGTCGTGAAGTGTAGTTCCGCTGCAGTTGTGTGCGGTCTAACCTTTAGAAAAAACATTTTTCGGTAATATTTTTTGTTTTTAGAATGAAAAACTATATTAAACATATATTAATTCGCGAACAAAAAATCATCTCTGTACAAATTTTCTTTGCTGTCACATCTGTTGTCACGTTTTGTCTCCAAAAACGTAGGAAGTGTCGTAATCTTGTATTCTTTCATTCATGTCTACAGGCTTCTCAACTGGCCAGTTGACGAGCAAGTTGCTCAGGTCTGTATGTGTTAGTAAGAAAACTAAAATGTATTGTAACTTGTAAGCCAGTACTGGCTCGTGTAACCTCAGGGTAAACTTACAGCCTTATTCTGGCAGCGATAGCGACACACGACTCCACAACACAACACAACCAACACACGACACAGAAATGTGGATCAGGTAATACTACGTTTCCACCAACCACTAAGCCGAGATTTAGGTAATGAGATTTGTTTGGTGTTTCCACTGCACAAAAAGAGGATTATGGCAAAACATTCAAATGATGTTTCATTTTTTTGATATGAAGTGGAAGTGAGATAGATAGTTTTTTTTACATTTCCATCTGTCAATAAACGAAAATAGGTCGGTTCCACAATTATTCTTCGAAAAAAAGTTTGTTTGATTTGACAAACAAATGTTTACAAGTAGATTTGATTGAGTTTTATTTGAAATCTTCATTTGAGGAGATTAAAATTTGTATGGTAAATCTCGTAGATTTCGAGGAGGTTTGTGATAATCTTGCTAAATCTCGGTTTATTGTCTGGTGGAAACGTAGTATAAGTGTCTCAACTACATAGACCTACTTTTGTACAAAAGGACAAAAGTGAGAAATTAAAATTCTCGCCAAAGAAACATTCTTCGAAAAAAAAAATACGGAAATTGTTCTGACATATAAATTAAACCACCATGCACCATTCTCCATTGTTTTTTTTGCAAGCAGGTGTCTTCAGAATAGATATTTATTTCTCACTTTTGTACTTTTGTACAAAAGTAGGCCTATGTAGTTAAGCCTTTAGGCTTGCCGCCCACTTGGCAACTTAAAGTTGCTCGCCCCAGCAATTTTTTGTTGCTCCCGATCCAATTTCATGGGATAGCGCCAACTCGGAAACTTTCAATGTAATTTTGGATCGGGAGCGACAAAAAGTTACTGGGGCAAAAATCCATGTCCAAGCAGTGACAAATCAGATTGTGGAGTCCGGGTGTTAAGTTGCCTAGTGGGCGGCAAGCCTTAAGCCTGATCCACATCTGTATATCGTGTTGTGGAGTCGTGTGTCACTATCGCTTCAATGTATTTCATATGCGTAGAACCATATTTGTCTCGTGTGTTGTGTTGCAGTGTGGCGCATAAAATATATGGAATGACAGCGACACACGACTCCACAACACACGACACAGATGTGGATCAGGATTTAGTTTGTCGAAACAAATTTTTTTTTCCGGAGAATGATTGTCGAACTGACCCATTTAAACGCCATTTTCGTTTATTGACAGTTGAAAATTGTGAACAAAAACTATCTAATGTCGATTTCGATTCAACAAATTCAGATTATGGTGGTCACACTTGGGGTAAAACCTTTGAGTATATATAATATGGAGTGATGGTTTACATTCCAAAAAGTAACCATCATAGGGGCGCGGTAATCTATGCAGTAATTCAATTTTCAATCTAGAGAGGGTTTTTACAACAACACCGTCATAGCTGCAGCTGTCAAAATAACCTCTCTATATTGAAATCACACCCCCTATCACAGGCTCAAGTACTACAATGCATTAGGGATAGGGTCGAGCACTCCAAATTATATATACTCAATATAATTATGTAGTCACAATCTATTACTACGTTTTTTTAGAGCCGAAATGAGGTAATTTCGAAATTTGCTAATTTTATTTATTGACATCTCATTTCATTTATTTTTGGTGTTTTCTCTTTCTGTTTTATGTTGTTGAGTATAGTGTATTGATATTTTCATACAAAAGCTTTTAAGAGCTTTTGAAACTGATTCCCGCTGGATGCATACAACTAATTTCCAACCTAATTTCGTGCAAATGAGGTTGAAATTACCTCATTTCGAAATGTGATTTTGTATGGGAAATTAAGTAATTTCGGATCTCATTTGGAAAGTTGCAACGAAATTACCTCATTTGGCCCAGTGAAAACGGCATATAAACAAAGTCTAAATTCTTTCTTACCCCGTTTACAAACAGAATCGAGAGCTCGAGTTGGATTAGGGTCGGATTTTCGACCCAGATGTTTCGTCACGTGAGTTTAGAGCCCCATTTGAAGTTGAGTTGATATGGTCTTGAGATTACATTTATTTGAATGGCAACAATATATTTATTTTACACAAAAACAGTTCAATTTTAATCAATTTTAGTACGTACTTCACATAGCTATCAAAACAAATAAATAATTTTACTCGCACATGTGAAAAAACATTGTGGTGAACACATCCTCAAGACCGGCTCTTCGACACAGTTTTTTTATCAACAATTCTCATGAATTGGAATCGAGTCGGTTGAAGCTCATTTCAAGTCAACGCAGGTATACAAAGGGGCCAAGCGAGCTTGATGGTGGATTAACATGTATCTTCATCTGCAAAATGCAGAAAAGTAGATCAGGACAGATGTATACAAAAAATCCGAGTGAGTGAAAGAGAACCATCAAGAATATGAACATGTTCGTCTTCATTTCAGCATTATGGCACTTTCCTATAGTGCAGAAACGAAGTTCTTCTGCATTTCGATCTTTTCTCTCTATCTAACAAATATACATTTTGTATTTGGCATCCCTTTTTTTGTGCAGAAACCAAATGCAGATACATGTAAATCCACCATGAAGCTCGCTCGAATACCTCATGTAAACGGGTTATCTGTCAGGCAGATAAGACTGCTTTCACACATGGAAACTGAGTTGCTGGAAACTGGGAGTTTGTAGGCGAGAAGCGCAAGAAGTAAGGGGAATGAAAAAAATCTCCCCGGTCAACGATTAAGAAGATTTTTGCACATTACTTCTCACACTGTCCGTAATGTGCGTTCAGCCAATAGACTTTATATGGAAACAAACAAAAATCTCTGGCAATTCAGTTTCCATGTGTGAAAGCTACAAGGAAATTAAAGGAAAACGTCAGAAAAATCTCCAGCAACTGGTTACCCTGTGTGTAAGGGGACTAAGATCTGCTTGCCATCCCTGGATACACTAGCTCCCTTCAAGCAAGCGAGTCCGTTTTGGATCCGAAATCAGTTCATAAACGGACCAAAGATAGGATCCAAAACGATTCCAAATCGGATTAAATTAGTATAGAAATTAGAATCACCACGGAGCCATTATGAGAATGTATTGTGAGAGAGAGAGAGAGTATTCTAATTCACCATACTCCGAGAAAACGGAGCCTAAATGGAATTCAAAACGGACCAGCAAAAATGAATGAATCGAGGCATACCCAAATGTATTGTATTAAAAAGAAACTTCCCCATCTACTCGAGTTTCTACCATAGAGAAAATACTACCTTACTATACTTACTCTATTGTTTCTACATTGCATACAAAAAAAAAAAAAAAAAAACAAAAACAAACAGAATTTTGTTAGTTTCAAGACTTTATTCATCAATTATAAAATGTACAATATATATTTTCACAACTAAACATATACATATAATAAACAGCAAACTTGTATTCTTTTAACAAGAAAAAAAGATAAAAAAGCAATGGTCTTCGCCACGCTACCTACAAAACTGAATTAAAAAAAAGTGGTGGAAATTAAAACAAAATGACTGTACTCTCTCTTTTTCTCCGTGCATGACAAAATTCTCTCGATTCTTGTTCTTCTTGGGCGAGACACACAGTTTTTTTGGAGTCCCAAGTGATTCCAATAGTGAACCGAGAAATTCGGGTCCGTGATTTTGCTTGAAGGGCTAGCTCCCTTCAAGCAAGCGAGCTCGTTTTCGGTCCGGAAACGTATCAAACAACGTATGGACGACTTCGCATTCGGATCCAAATACGGATCGAAAAACTGCGTTTTGCGGCTAAAATTAGTATGGAAATTAGAATCACCACGTAGCCATTATGTGAATGTATTGTGAGAGAGAGTTTTTCAATTCACCATACTCTCGATTCTCGTTCTTTTTACATGCGTACACAGAAAATTTGTTTTTGTGTGTGAGACACTCATTTTGTTTGGAATCCCAAGTGAACCGAGAAATTTGGGTCCGTGATTTTGCTTGAAGGGCTCCCTTCAAGCAAGCGAGCTCGTTTTCGGTCCACAAACGTATCAAACAACGTATGGACGACTTCGCATTCGGATCCAAATACGGATCGAAAAACTGCGTTTTGCGGCTCAAATTAGTATGGAAATTAGAATCACCACGTAGCCATTATGTGAATGTATTGTGAGAGAGAGTTTTTCAATTCACCATACTCTCGATTCTCGTTCTTTTTACATGCGTACACAGAAAATTTGTTTTTGTGTGTGAGACACTCATTTTGTTTGGAATCCCAAGTGAACCGAGAAATTTGGGTCCGTGATTTTGCTTGAAGGGCTCCCTTCAAGCAAGCGAGCTCGTTTTCGGTCCACAAACGTATCAAACAACGTATGGACGACTTCGCATTCGGATCCAAATACGGATCGAAAAACTGCGTTTTGCGGCTCAAATTAGTATGGAAATTAGGATCACCACGGCGCCATTATGTGGATTTATTGTGAGAGAGAGAGTTTTTCAATTCACTATACTCGGAGAACCGAAACCAAATGGAATCTAAAACGGTTCCAAAAAAAAATGAATGAATTGAGGCATACCCAACCCAAATGTATTAAAAAAAAACTTCCCATCTAGCCCAGTTTCTCCATTGCCTACAAAAATAAAACAAACAGATTTTTTTCATTTCAAGAGTTTTTTTTATTTATCATTCATAAAAGGTTTTCTAAAGACTATTTCGCACTAATAAACATGACATATTTCCACAAACATAAATTAACATTTAATAAATAGAAACTTGCATTTCTGATTGAAAATTTTTCAAAGTTTTAACAAGAAAAAAAGAGATAAAATAGCAACCGTCTTCGCCACGCTACCTACAAAACTGAACTAAAAAAAAAGTGGTGGAAATTAAGGCAAAATGATTGTATACTTCGCCTATACTATCTCTATTTCTCGTTGCTTAAAAAAATACTCTCGATTCTCTTTCTTTTTACATGCGTTCACAGAAAATTTGTTATTGTGTGTAAGACACTCATTTTATTTGGAGTCCCAAGTGAACCGAGAAATTGGGTCAGTGATTTTGCTTGAAGGGCTGTCTGTCATCTGTCAACTGTCATGTACTGCCGAGCCTTGTTTGCTTGTTTCTATTTGCAAATTCTTGAATACTGATGTTTTGTTACTGCTGTTTCTAGTAACATTAATTTAAAAATTGTCTAAGACTCGTTAAAAAAAACTGTAGAGCCCATTTAAAACAAAAATATTAACATTCCAATGTGTATTTGCCGAGACGTATTTTAATGAAACCATAAAGTTAAGTGAGTTTTCTTGGAGTTTAGAATTCTTCACTACAAATTATTTAATCTTGTGAGCTCTATTCTTTTATAATTTTTTTTATTTGTATTTATTATTTTTATTATATTTACTCTTCATCTCTTGCGACATTTGGCGGTTTATTAAAGCCGCGTCGCCTTTTTATGTTCATCGAAATATTCTGAAAAGGATCAAATGATTGTAGACTCATAAATTGCAACTGTAAGCGTTCACAGTGGTTACGAAAAGTTTCGTTTCATTCGAAAAATTACAGACAGTAGTGTGGCATTGGCACAATGGATATAGTGTTTTCCTGCACGTGTGGGTTCGAGCGCCAGTCTAGGTTTTGTATATTCCCCAGTTTCAACTGGATGCCACCGTGATAATTAACATCTAATCCTTAATCCACTGTGCCAACAAAAATCTTTCCTTTTCTTCTATTCCTTTTAACTAGTGTCGTGCATTGCATTTAATAGACCTGAGGTCTTACATGCACATAGTTAAAATTATTATTATTATTAGTAGGTACGTGGTGCATCTCCTTGTAAAATACCCTGATTCTTATTTCTTGGATCAAATTTATAGACACGTGCACGTTGTATCCCAAACATGCTCTCGCCTCGCTCAAATCTTGACGGCTGCTTTTTGTAGATTTTTCAAATAGATACAAACCAACATAGTTTTTGTCAAAAAATAAACTTGAAGCGAAACTAATCCAACCGCAATTTATTGCATTTAATCTACTTTCCATAAAATTTGTATAGCAAAAAATGGTTTTGGGAGGGCTCGAAAAATATTGATACAAATTTTATGTTTGGTAATATAATTAAGAACATATACTATATTTTGTTTCCATCTAGACCAACTTTGTATTTCCAAATCATGAACTGACTCTTAAATCTTTGCGAACATTTCGTATAGATTTATGTCCATAAGCAATGGTACAAATGGTAAAAAGCCACATCAGGCCCTCTGAGAATTTGGTAACTTATCCCAACCGAATTATAAAGTTTTTCGATAAACGCCTCTTTTTTTAATCTTTGCAAATCCCTACATCAAAACACTTTTTTGTACAAGGGCATGAGTCGTTATTGTTTGATATGAGGCAGATACAGATGGAGTCCACGATCATCTCCGCTTGATGTCCAAATAGCGCTGAAGGTAGCCGTTTTGATACAATAACTCAATACTTCTGACTTCTTTTCTAATTAACCCAAGCCGCTTAACAACCTCGTTTATTGGGCCAGGCATCTTCCTTGGATTAATTTCGATGAATGTTGGTTATAGTTGTGGTCATAGATAAATCATTATAATAATTTATCTATGGTTGTTAAGGTTTAGTTATTGAACAATCAATTTGGAGAGATACTAGGAAAATACCACCTATTGGATCGCAATCCGCACCTGAAACCATCTACTCTGGGCCATACTAGTCAGCTTGTTTACTTCCACTGAATCGAAAACAGATCCAACTGTGTGGTCATCCGGCCCCGTCCACTATGAGCTCCCTTTAAAAGCCAGTAGTCTGCTTGTTCGCCGTCACAGGGCTTTGGTGGATGTGATGAAATTGAAGTCAATACTTAATATTAGATTAATGGTTTGGGATTTATTATAGGTGGGCCAAATCTTTCTATATATGATGTTATTGGGTAAACTGTTCCTTAGATATGTACAGTGGTGGCGGCCTTATTAAGAACGATATTTTTGTAAAATTTTAAAATGCATAACTTTTGTTTGGGAAATCTGTTGAGGTTGAGAAGTGCGTCAAATTTCTTGTTCTGAGGATTTCTTATTTTGTAGGTCAGAAAGTAAATATGATGTTAGAAGCCCTTAGAACAAGAAATTGAATCAACAATACACTCTTAAGACGGTACAGAGTGCAGTATAAAACTTAGTTTATTTTGGGGTGAATTGACTTGGCATAGTATGGTCGATAAGTAAGAAAAAAATGCTCGAATTGACCAGAAAATTTATAAAGACATTGAGGAACATGTTATGGAGTATTTTACCTTTTTGTTTTTCTTCATTTCAATTCAATAAAAACGCCTTTTTTTATTATTTTGATCTCTTGACAAAAATATTATTTTTACATATGAATTGGAGGACACACTTACTCGTGAAATAAATTATTTAGATGTTACAGTCAAAAGAAACAATGATGGTAATATTATAACAAATTGGTTTCATAAGCCAATTGCATCATATCGTTTATTAAATTTTTATTCGGCTCATACTACTCGAATGAAATATAATATGGTTAAATACTTTATTCGTAAGGTATTTTCATTTAGCCATAAGACCTATTTTAACAATAATATAATAAAGATACAAAATATATTGAGAAAAAACAAATATCCAATGAATATAATCGAAAAACTTATTTCATCAGTTAAAAACGAAAATTTACAAGCCAAATTTAATTTACCACAAAGATTTGACCAAAGTAACTACGGCTTTCTATCTAATAATAGTGATCGGACAGGAAATTTATAAGATACGGATAATAAAATTTATTCAGCAATGACTTATGTACCTAAATTAAGTGAGTCCTTAGCTAAGGTGTGCCAATATTTTGTACCAGATGTTAAAGCAGCAATGAAGCCAACAAAACAAAATTCAAAATTCTTTCTTAAAAAATTAATAAAACAGAAAACAGTGGATTAGTTTACTCTGTAAAATGCGACTATTGCGAAAAAACATACATAGGAGAAACTATTCAAAAACTGAGGTCAAGAATAGGTCAACACAAAAACGAATGTCAAAAAGTTAACGAAGGATCGGTCAACATAAATATAGCTGCTTTAGCTGATCATGTAAAGGAAAATGGACATTCTTTTGATTTTGATGGAGCTTAAATTTTAAAATTAGAATGAAACAAATTTAAGTTACAAATTCATAAGGTCAACCAAATTATAAGGAATGATGGCATTGCGTGTAACTACAAAACAGATAAAAGGGACTACACTAATACATACTACAATCTCATAGTTATTGCTAATTTACAGAATAACCAAATTCAAAATCAAACAAATACTTGAATAACTCTATAAGAAAATTTGTTCAATATTTTAATTTTTATATTAAAAACAAATGTCTAACATTAAAAAACAATTTATAGCTAATTTTGAACTGAAACAGAATGTTATCAAATAACTTCTTATAAATAATTTTGGTAATTTTGTATATATTTACATTTCTTATGTATTTATTTAATTTTGTATTAAAACGCATGTATTTTATTTGTATAGATCCTGAGGAGGAGGCAAATAGGTCCTCGAAATATATAGATTAGCAAAATAAAATAATAAAAAAAGGCGTTTTTATTGAATTGAAATGAAGAAAAACAAAAAGGTAAAACATAACTATAATTAATTCAGCAATACAAAAATCATAATATGTTATGGAGTCTTTTTCATTTGAAATCATGCCCATAAAATTTGTTTTTAAGGACGATAATGATTCAAAAAGTCCTCAACGGATTGCTAAGAAGGTGTTTGCGTATTTAAGAAGCAATTTTTTAGATAAGACCGTCCAAGGCTCGGGCAAGGAATGCTTAGAGTAAAAAAAAAACATTTTGATCAGAATGTTCTAAATATTGAGGAAATCTGATAGAGTGCACCACTATCAAGATTCCATGCTTTACGCGAAAATATGCAAGGAATTTTGTCTGAAATTACAAAGAATTAAGGTTTTCCTACAATATAATAACATTAACACATTGAAATTTCAAAGATTTTTAATGTTATGACAACCTTTTGTTTCTGTTCTTAGTTATATTACCAGACGAAATAACAGTTAAATTAATGCTTATTTTTTCCTATTTATATTCGCATGCTTATATTTTTTAAACATTACTCAAAGTGTACAGGAGTTCATGGGCTATTAATAAAACCACTTTTCAACCTCAATAGATTTCCCAAGCAAAAGTTATGCATATTATAATTTTATAAAAATACCGTTCCTTATTAGGCCGGTTCCTTATTAGGCCGGTATGTATATTAACATTATTTTTTTATATCAATATAATAAACTATTCTTTCTAAATTAGCTAACAAAAAAAAAAACTTAATTGAACTAGTTCTTTCAGAAATCTGTTTAGAAGCAATCAAAATGAGCGTAGCAGAAAAGACTTGCAGGACATGTGGCAAGACATTTGAGATCGAAGATGGATCAGGTCTTTGTCCACTTTATAATTCTACAGAATATGAAAATGAAATTAAAATGACTCTAGAAGAATTCGAAATATGGAACTTAAATGTATGTAACTATAATTGCGTTATTTTCATAAATCCAGATTCTAAAAAAAAAAAATTATATTTACTTGAAGATATCTCAAAACGATGGTCTACCGCAAAAAATTTGTCTTACGTGCTTTGATAGCTTTTGTCAAATTCATAATTTCCGTTTGATGTGTATCGAAGCACAAATGAACTTTGGAGAACTATGTACGGGCTTAGATATAATTATTAAAAATGAAATATGGGACGAAGATGATGATGAATTTCCGGAAAATATTGATAGTGACCAATTAATAATTGTTCAAGAGCACTATACATTTCCCGGCGATGAAGTTTTGAAGACATCAAAATCTGAAGAAGCATTAAATACTTTCGGGTCAAATGAAGTTGTTAAAGAAATAACAGAAAAACAACAGGTTTTGGATGTGAAAGAAAACGGAACTATAGCAAATGATCTCGAATTAAAACAATATCGATGTGAATTTTGTATGAAATGGGTGAGTTTTGATGACCCTGATGAGCTTAACAGACATTATAATACACTGCATTCTTCGACGTTACCATATCCATGTCCTAAGTGTGATTTATGTTTCGACAAACTAGCAAAGCGAAATAGTCATGTTCGATGTCATTATTCTGTTATACCTCTGCAATGTGAATACTGCGGTAAAAAGTTTCGCGGGGATGAAAGTATGATGGAAGAACATATTGCGTATTATCACATCGAAAAAAATCGCGAATGCAAAATATGTCATTTAAAGTTTGAAAATATTTCGATGAAAAAGTATTATTATCACATGCAGTGGCATAATGAATCCAAGCTTCTTAAATGCAAATTTTGTGATAAAAAGTTTATTCAAAGCCCACATTTATCATGTCACGAAAGGACACATGCTGGTGAGACAGAATTTACATGCAAGGATTGCGGAATGGGTATGTTTCGGCGAAAAGGAACAATTCACCAAGAATTAATTTTACTAATAAATTTTCTTTAGCGTTTAAAAGCTCAATACTTCTTCAAAAACACATCCTTTTACACGAGAGAAACGAATTAGTAGAGTGCCCGAAATGTCCTAAAAGTAAATAACCTTTCATAAGTGAAGCAACGGTGAGACTTTATTTATTACAATTTTATTTTCTATTGCAGGATATTTCACTCAAAGTGGTATTAAGCTACACAATAAGAAAGTCCATGATCCAGCTAAAAAACCTCCCTATTGTGAGAGTTGCGATCTTACATTTATCTATACACATAGTTTAGTACTTCACAATCACAAAAAACATGGTGGCCCTGCTCCCATAGTGGCGACAAAACGAACAATGCGACCTAAATCAGCTGCAGCGGCTGCATTTAGAATAATTAAACATAGAAAAAAAATGGAATATATAAAACCACATAAATGTGATAAGTGTGAAGAAGCATTTGTGCTGGAAGCACAACTAATGAAACACATAAAAATTCATGACGAGTACAGGCCCCATCATTGCAAATTCTGTTCAAAGTCTTTCAAACGAGATGCACACTTAAAAATGCACGTCAACAATATCCATTTCCACAGAAAACCACACAAATGTTCAATGTGTACAGCAGCATTTGCACAAAGAAGTCATTTAGCTGATCACATTGCTATCAAGCATGAAAGTAAGTTGTTGTTCTTTTTATTAAGTAACATTCTCTAAACATTTGTGTTCAATTAGATAAAAAAAAACACCAATGCAAAATTTGCCTAAAGAAATTTGGAACCTGGCAGATATTGAAGATACATTCGGCTATACATTCAAGCGAAAGACCACATATTTGCAAAATTTGCGATAAGGGCTTCAAGCAATTGATAGTTCTAAAATGTAAGTTTTTTTTTTTAATTTGATTTGACAAATTTTGTTCAAACATTTTAATTCAGCTCACATGTCTCGTGTTCATCTTTGGAAGAAGCTTAGTGCCGGTCAAAGATTTGAAAAACAAGTCCAACAAAACTATGAAGACAGTGAAAACAATGAAGAAAATGCAGAAAATGATTGAAGACAATGCTGAAGACAACGAGAAATTCTCACAATTCTTAATAAGCGCATAACAAAATTTATATTGTTTAAGTTTTTGTTAATGAAATCAAGTTTTTTAATTCTTTTGCATAATTGTAAACAGAAATTAAAAATCATCCATTATTGTTTGAAAAACATTGATAACAAATTGTTTTTCATGGCTGTTACTCCAGACCCGAAATTTTGAGTTTTAAAACGTTGATCTAGCTTGAAATAATATAATCAAACATCAGCTGTTAAAATATTCGGGAATCTATTACGAACATTAGAGCTAGAATGCGAAATTTATATGTTGTTGTATGTTGAACTTTATGTATAATTAGCCGACCCGTGCTCGCGTAGCTTCGCAAACTTGAAAAAATGATATTTTGTTTGCTATAAGTAATGTAATGTTGATTCCTGCATACGTTCCTACCTATGTATTCTGTTTTTATTTAAAAGCTTCCGGATACACAGTGGATTGGCAGTGTAGCCATTTTGTAGAAGTGAATTCATTTGAAAAATAATCAACAAGCACCATTCAGTTACTTTAATATTAATTGTACCTCTTTCTTTTAATACACATGACTGTAACCTGTTTTTCATTTCATTTTAAGATCTTAATCTTGAAGATCCGGCCATTAGAAGTGAAGTTGTAAACTTTTTACTCGAACCAAATTTTTTTTTATATAAAAACAATTTAGTTCCACCCAGTATAAGACGTAAATTCATGTCGTTTAAAAA
This sequence comes from Melangyna quadrimaculata, assembly GCA_949320155.1. NCBI lineage: Eukaryota > Metazoa > Arthropoda > Insecta > Diptera > Syrphidae > Melangyna > Melangyna quadrimaculata. Next base: position 3,801,229 of record OX439485.1, on the reverse strand, counting down.
GAAAATTTGGATGAGTGATGAGGACGACGATGACGACCGCTGGGGCTGCAGTGCCGCGTTGGCGATTGTTGATGATTAGAGATACACAATACACAAATAATTTCATCACATAGGGCTTAAAATTTTCGTTAGAATGTTGTTTATAAAAAAAATTCTTATTTTTATAAACATCAAACCGTTTTGAGATTATAAGTGAATATGTATTTGGGACAAACTCTTAGAAAAAAGGTGACAAAAAATGAATAAACAATAATATTCTGAAAAAATAAACATTTTAAGAAATAAAAAATAGCCTACAACCATCTCATAGACATACAGAATATTATAAAACTTATTTCACGTAAATCAGTTGAATACTTTATTAGTTATACGCGGGCGTGCAAAATAATTGTTTTTTATATAATAGTTAAGATTAAGATTCAAGATTAAGATTAAGATTAAGATTAAGATTAAGATTAAGATTAAGATTAAGATTAAGATTAAGATTAAGATTAAGATTAAGATTAAGATTAAGATTAAGATTAAGATTAAGATTAAGATTAAGATTAAGATTAAGATTAAGATTAAGATTAAGATTAAGATTAAGATTAAGATTAAGATTAAGATTAAGATTAAGATTAAGATTAAGATTAAGATTAAGATTAAGATTAAGATTAAGATTAAGATTAAGATTAAGATTAAGATTAAGATTAAGATTAAGATTAAGATTAAGATTAAGATTAAGATTAAGATTAAGATTAAGATTAAGATTAAGATTAAGATTAAGATTAAGATTAAGATTAAGATTAAGATTAAGATTAAGATTAAGATTAAGATTAAGATTAAGATTAAGATTAAGATTAAGATTAAGATTAAGATTAAGATTAAGATTAAGATTAAGATTAAGATTAAGATTAAGATTAAGATTAAGATTAAGATTAAGATTAAGATTAAGATTAAGATTTTTTTTTATATTCCACGCGCGCAAAAGGGGTTATGGCTACCCTTAAAATGTTTTTAACACAGCACGAGCGATTAGGTTAGTAGGAGAGGATTTAGAAGGAGATACCGATGCACATTGGTTTTGAACGTTTGCACATCGAAATGGGAGGGGAGAGTCGATTCAGGTAAAGCATTCCACATTCGTGTGGTGAAACTGAAGAAAGAATCTCTGTACATTACAGTACGTCCGAAGTTGGACTCGAGGGTGAACTGATGGGCATTCCTAGAAGCGCGAGTATTACGGTTGAATTTTGTAAGGGGAGGAATGCAACTGGCTATTTCACTAGAACACTGATTATAATAATAGCGATAAAATAGAGAAAGACACGAAACATTACGGCGGTGTTCGAGAGATGTAATTGTTTCTGTTATAGATCTTTCGCCTATCATTTTTAAAGCTCTTGAATTCTGTCCAACAAACTCAAGTGAGTTTTTGGAGCTCCTGCCCAAACATGAGAATTGTACTCAAGTTTTGGACGAATAAAGGCTTTGTAGATCACAGCCAGATCAGAAGGGGAAACAAACTTCTTGCATCTACGGAGAAAACCTAAACACTTAGCAGCGTTTTTGGCAACATCAAATATGTAGTCATTCCACAAAAGGTGGTCTGTGACACACATACCGATAACTGAGAGCTGTTCGGTTTCCTCGATGCAAGTACCGCCCCTGGATAGCGGCATTGGGGGTGGGTTTCGCTTTAACGACAGGAGACAACATTGAGTTTTAGAAGCATTAAATTCTATGCGGTTTTTGATTCCCCATTGGACAATGCTGTCGAGATCAGAATTTAATGAGCTTATCATACGCTGCCGTTCAAGTTCCACATCCGAAGGACATGGATGAGAATCTGTAAACGAATATGAGAAACTGAGGGTACTATCGTCAGCAAAACAGTTTAATGGATTAGAAGTTTCAGACGAAAGATCATTTATAAAAATAAGAAAGAGAGTCGGAGACAAAACGGAGCCCTGATTAAGATTAAGATTGAGATTGAGATTGAGATTGAGATTGAGATTGAGAATGAGATTGAGATTGAGATTGAGATTGAGATTGAGATTAAGATTAAGATTAAGATTAAGATTAAGATTAAGATTAAGATTAAGATTAAGATTAAGATTAAGATTAAGATTAAGATTAAGATTAAGATTAAGATTAAGATTAAGATTAAGATTAAGATTAAGATTAAGATTAAGATTAAGATTAAGATTAAGATTAAGATTAAGATTAAGATTAAGATTAAGATTAAGATTAAGATTAAGATTAAGATTAAGATTAAGATTAAGATTAAGATTAAGATTAAGATTAAGATTAAGATTAAGATTAAGATTAAGATTAAGATTAAGATTAAGATTAAGATTAAGATTAAGATTAAGATTAAGATTAAGATTAAGATTAAGATTAAGATTAAGATTAAGATTAAGATTAAGATTAAGATTAAGATTAAGATTAAGATTAAGATTAAGATTAAGATTAAGATTAAGATTAAGATTAAGATTAAGATTAAGATTTAAACGGGTACCGGCCGTTTGGGCGGAAATCTTTGTAGAATTCGTAAATGTAAAAGTTCGGACAAATATTGTCCGTTAGATTTTTTTATTTTTTTTTATAGAAGTCCAGTTGTTTCATCATCAATTTTTTTTCCAAAAATAAACATAAATAGTACCATTCTTGAGAATTGCTTACAGTATTTTTATAGTGTTTTTGCATTTATGAATTCGGAACTTGACAATTTTTACATGCCTACAAATAGTTTTATAGACATGTTAAAATTGTGTCGCAATTTTTGGGTTAGCCTTTGGATTAACTCGCTAACAGATCATTTCACAAATTGTTGCCTTTAGATATTTTAGATGTATGTTTACGAATTTATCGCAAAACTTTAAAAAAAGGAAATAATTATAATAAGCGAAGAATTATAATGCAAAATAATGAATTTCGAAATAATATAATGCGATACCAAAAATTGCGATGTAAATGTGCGTAATGGAGATTTAGACAAATAAATGGTTATGTTATGTCTAGGAGTCTAATTTAGCTAATTTCGGATATTTAATACAAATATAAAATGATAACATTTATTACGAGCTAACAAATATGTACATTAATTATTTTACGGAGACATAATCATTTTGTGATTTCAGGTTTATAGGGCGTTTTACATTTTTACAACAATCTTCTTACCCATCAATATTTACGTTTTCATTTTATCTCTGGTATTCTTGTATTCAATAAGGAAGTCACAATAACACAAATATATTTGCAACATCATAAAATCTTCTTATTTTTCTCGAAAAACGTTCCGACGATTTTTATTAAAAAAAAAAATACCAGACTTGACTTTTCAGAAAATATTACCCTTATTAAATAAAAAAGTGTTTGTGCCGGTTGATATAGGGTTCTTTTTATATAAATAATATTTTGTATTTACCTAATAGATTTTAATTAAAGAAAAACAGATTTAGAAGATATTCAAAAAAATAGTTTTAAAATTATTTGTTTAACTGACAATATTGAGGTCAGGTAAAGAAGGAAGAAACTTATAGCGTTAACTATCTTCTTGGGATCTCGTCTATGTGAGTTTTGTGTGTTCTTATAATTTTGTATACACGAGCCTAGAACTTGTCTAGTGGTATTTATAAAATGTATCCACTCTAGTCTCCATCTGCGTTTATTTGTGTTTCCAAATTTTCAATGTTGCCATCCAAATAATGAAAGGTTATAAATATTGCTATTGCCAATCCGACCAATGTGTTTACCTAAGAAATTAAAGTTAATTATTTTCAACTATACAAAAACTTCAATAGCTCACCATAAAAAGCGTTTGCCATGTGATCGGCATATTAAAAAATATTTTCATATTAAATTTATTTTTCAATAAATATTTAATATACTTTAAAACAACCCTTTTATCATCTTCATACGGAAATTTACTTCTTAAGATTTGGATTATGTCTTTTAAAAATTCAGTTTTCTAAAAAAAAGGCAAAGCATCTTTCATTTTTTTAAATTTCAAATATACGTACCGTACATACATACGTACGTACGTACATAATGTATAATGTACTAGGTACATCATAGAAGCAGTTCATTAAGGATAAAACGTATTTTTTAAATTGTCACAAACAACCTACCTTTTTTTCCATGCCAAAAGTCACCACACAAAGACTGAAGAAGTCCCAGAATATGAATACAAAAACTCCGATGTTAAAAACGTATAAACTATTTCCGATCGATTCATCCAAAATCTGGTGCCATATTGTCTTATAGTAAACTATTGAGTAACTTGCACCCAGTAATGATGTTGAATTCATTACAAACAAAAAAAACATTTGTTTTTGAATTGTTTTATCGATAGCGCGTGTTGCTAAGGCCAAGTCTTCTAATCTTTTAACTAAAAGCTGAAGCGTCTCAACGTTAGGAATTTTTATTTCTACGTTGGTTATCTGTGTCTGAACCGAGGTCTCGTCTAAATTCTGTCCATTAGTTTTCACTGTGTGTAATTTTTTGTTCTGAAATGATTCGGCGTTGGAAGCATTGCCGATTTTTGAATGTATATTTTGAAGCTCTGATCGAGAAAACAATGAAGCCAAATTGAGGACTTTGAATGAGCAAGCCAATGCAAAATGAGGAAGGAAGAGAGCCGAACCATGCATGACTTGGTTCAGCGTTGGCAAACGAAACTCTAACTCGTACATAATGTACAAAGCAAAACCAATATTAATAAGTAAACCAGAAAACAACCATATATACGCTTTGATATCCTCCCAACACCAGCTGAAATGTGTTTGAGGAGGAAGTGTTTTGATTAGACCGTTCAATGTCTTTGTAAGGCGCTTCATTTCAAAAATAACGAATAGCCAGGCCTTCAATCCCATTATTAGATGTAATCGTATGATTTTGTGTAGAATTGGAACCATGGTGATTAGAAAATTAAAGATGGATGAATCCAAAAAGTGTTGTCGAAAGCACGCTGCATACCAAAATGCTAAGGAAATCAAATAAATCACAGTAGCCACATTGAGTTTACATAATCGGGTTTTTACGCTAAACCATTGAATCTGGTATCCACAACAAACGAAGAGAAAATTTGAGGCACGTAATATTCGGTTGTAATTCATTGTTCCTACCTATTGAGGTACGATCGCGATCGAAAAAAGACTGATTGTTTATTTAAAACTCTCTTTTCAAATGCCGTTGCTGCGTAACTGGAACTGATATTTATCTCTTCAAATAAGCGTGACTATTTTAATTGCTGAACAAAAATTGTAAGCTCAGTTTAACCACTCATTAAATCAGAATTATTTATTCTAACTGAATTTTAATTGATTTTCATTGTTTTAGCAGATTTATGATTGTTCTAAATCGAATCCCTCCCGTCAGTTTATAGACCAAGAGCCAGTGGAAAGGTGTAACCAAAATGCATGTAGGTACATTATGTTGGTTCGGTAATTTTGATTTATAAAAGCATGAGGAAGGTTCATGTTAAACATTTAATAAACCTTAGAAGCCACCCCTACACAAGAGCAAGTTCCATAATAAAACATGTTGACTTACAAAAAGATTTCATCCTCACAATTCACCTCCTTTGCCAAAAAACTTTCACTTCCCCAGTTAAGTCCAGTTCGAAATTGATGAAAATATTGTTTAGAAAAATAAAATTAATTCCTTTTTAAGTGAATAATGAGTAATTTAATATAATATGGGTATTCATGCAAACGCATAAAACCCATAGAAAGCTTATAAACCATTTTTTTGTATAAACTTTTGTATACAATTCTATGGTTTCTAAGCTTTATCTGGGTTTTACGCGTTTGCATGAATACTCCTAGTTAAATTACTTACTTGCGATATTACGTAGTATATGGCAAGTTTAGGATTCGTGCAAAAAAAAAATTCGATATACATAATAATTTTTCCTAACATTACGATGATAGGGAACACGAAAAAGTGGGTCTCGCAATTCTGTCTGTCTGTCTGTCTGTACTTCGACCTGCAGCCTAAGCGGCTGAAGCGATTTTCTTCAAACTTTGAACTTAAGGTTTTTATGGAAATCCGTAGAGGGAAAATTGAAATTTTTTTTAGCACAAAAAATAACGGTACCTGCCATACAACCAATGTACAAAAATTGATTTATTTCAAAAACGGCTCTAACGATTTTGAAAGAAAAAAAATACGAGCTACTATAATTACTACACTTAATATTTTGGTAGAAAAATAATTTTTTTATAACGGTTAATACCTCTCATAGAGCCGATTTTTGGTTTTCAAATTTTTCGTTAACGGCCGATTTCAACCAATTTTAATTATGTAGTAGGTCCTTTACAATTTTAATAATTTTGCATATAAAATTTTTCAAACAAAATATTATTGGATTTTTAAAATAATATATATATTTTTTTTTTTTTTTGAAAATTCAATATCTTAAAAACGGCTTAATAATTTTTTTAAATTTTGTGAAAAATTGTATTTTAATAAGTACTAAAAAATGGCATACCAAATTTTTTTTTTAAATTTTCAAGAATTTTTATACATATATAGAAAAATATATTTTAAAAACCGCTGTAACGATTTAAATTTTTTTTTTTTTATAAATTCATATTTATCAAACAAATCAGATAGCATACCTTCTTTTTTTTTTGAGCTCTATCTGTTTTAGCTATTAAAAAAAAATTATATTAAGTTATAGTAATAATTTATATTTTAAATTGTTTTTAATCCTTTTTTTAATGATATCATAATGTTATACCTGCTGCAAGACCTTTGGTCTTTTAGAAATGTAATGCACGTCAGTTATTTCAAGGAATAGAAGGAAAGTAAAGAATTTTTGTTGGCACAGTGAGTTGAGATTAAGGTGTTAATAATTATCTCATGAAATTCCACGGAATGTTGCCTAGAGTGAAGCTCTAACTCACATTTCCAAATCAGCAGTCAAACACTATATCCACGTACTGTGCCATTACACCGAACTTTATAATTTCAGTAGATATACACTAATACACTACTGTACTCAATGGCAAATGTATTTTTTAACCCATTAACGACCAACCCCCCAAAAATGGAAATAAACTAAAAAATATTTCAAATACGGGCTATCAGTACTTAAACTTAAATAAAAGTTACAAAAAAATTTAATATTTTTGTAACTTTTGTAAAAAGGAGTGTACTCAAATGAGTACACTGGCCCAACATGGGTACTGATAATTATTGTTTCCAGAAATGTAGTTTTCAGTCAAAAGAGTAGGTTTGGGCCTTTTTTTCCAGAGTTCTTGAAATCGAAAGTACTATTTCAAATATTTTTTTCTAGAATTGATTTACATATATTTATGTATGTATGTAATGATAAAGACAGATTTCATGTTTTGAATTTTATGGCCCGTTACATTTCTTATGCTGTTTTCCTTTGGCCGTCCGGAAGCCATTCCATTGGCAAAACAAATACGCTTCTGACGATTCTGAGAAGAGAAATTTGATTCTTGATTTAAAATCAGAATCCACTCAAGAAGCACTAACACATTTAAAATCAAATGTCAAAAAAAAAAAACACTCAAGCGTTTCGACAGCAAATTGTTAAGATGTTTATCGATGTTGGCAAAACATCGATGTTATATGAAAAAACATCGATGTTGGACGAAAAATTTATTATTTTTTTTTTTTTTATATTTAGCGCGCGCTAAAGGGGTTGTGAATACGAGCGATTAGGTAGGTTGGAGGGGATTTGAAAGGAGAAACCGATGTACATTGGTTTTGAATGTCTGAAGATCACAATGGGAGGGGAAGATAGAGCTGGGTAGAGCATTCCACATTCGTGTAGTGCGACTAAAGAAAGAATCTCTGTACTTAACAGTACGTCCGAAGTTGGGCTCAAGGGTAAACTGATGAGCATTCCTAAAGGCGCGAGTATTACGGTTGAATTGTTTAAGGGGAGGAATGCAACTGGCTATTTCACTAGAGCAATGTTTGTTAAAATAACGGTAAAACAACGAAAGGCATGAAACATTTCGACGGTGCTCCAGAGATGTAAACGTTTCCGTTATAGTTCTTTCACCAATCATTTTAAGAGCTCTCTTTTGAATTCTATCCAATATACTCAATTGGGTTATTGGAGCACCTGCCCAAATATGGGAGTTGTACTCAAGTTTTGGACGAATAAATGCTTTGTAGATCACAGCCAGATCAGAGGGGGAGAAAAATTTCTTGCATCGACGGAGAAAACCTAAACACCTAGCAGCATTTTTGGCGATGTCAAATATGTGATCATTTCACAAAAGGTGGTCTGTGACGCACATACCGAGGACTGAAAGCTGTTCAGTTTCCTCTATGCAAGTGCCGCTCATAGATAGCAGCATAGGGTCTGGGTTCCGCTTTAACGACAGGAGACAGCATTGAGTTTTAGAAGCATTAAATTCTACACGGTTTTTTATTCCCCACTGGTCAAAACTGTCGAGATCCGAATTTAATGAGCTTATCATACGCTGCCATTCAAGTCCCACATCCGAAGGACATGGATGTGAATCAAGAAACGAATATGAAAAGCTGAGGGTACTGTCGTCAGCAAAACAGTTTAATGGATTAGAAGTTTCAGATAAGAGATCGTTTATGAGTTTTAGGAAGAGGGTCGGAGACAAAACGGAGCCCTGGGGCACACCAGCATTTATTTTGTGGATTTCAGACTTGAAACCGTGCAATACAACTTGTATTGAGCGGTCCGAAAGGTAATTTCTAATCCAACGAAGAAGAGATTCATCGATACCAAATGCACGCATTTTCGATAAGAGAGCTTGATGCCAAACTCTATCAAATGCTTTTGAAATATCAAGCGCAATAATCTTACTTTCTCCAAAACGATGTAAAGATTTGTGCCACTGTTCGGTGAGATATACCATCAGATCACCAGTGGACCTATTGCTACGAAAGCCGTACAGCCGGTCATTAAGAAGCTTTCGTTCTTCGAGATATTTCTTTAGCTGAAAATTAATCAGCGTTTCCATGACCTTGGAAAGAAGGGACGTAAGCGCAATTGGTCGATAGTTGGAGGGGGAAGAAGACACGCCTTTTTTAGGAACAGGCTGGACAAATGCTGTTTTCCATCCACTCGGAAGGAGACCAGTATAATAGGACAGATGGACAAGCTTACGCAGTGGTTTTGCCAGCGTTGAAGAACACCTTTTCAGAACAATGGGAGGGATACTATCCGGGCCAGCGGATTTGTGAACGTCGAGATCTTTAGAACTCTAGCAACTGCACGAGTGCGAAAGAAGATTTGTCCCATAAAATCATTTACGCTCTCAAGTACAGGAGGAGTCCTAACACTTTCTGGCAGCGTCGAATTAACAGCAAACTGTGCCGCAAGCAAATTGGCTTTATCTTGCGAGCTGACAAAAGGAGTATCATTGAAGACGAGCGTTGGAACCGAGGACGAGGTGGTGTTTCGTATGTTTTTACAAATGACCAAAAATTTTTACTACCTTTGGAACATTGTAGTATTTTTTGCCGTAACTTTTGATCCTGTACAAATTTGGTTCATCGAATATGAACGTTACAGGTCTTTCTAGCTTGTTGAAACTTTTTCCGGGTTTCCTCAGTAGGGTTGGCTTTATAACAACGGAAGCTTACTTCTCTGATCCTGATAACCTCTTTACAGCTCGAATCAAACCATGAGTTTTCTTTGGGTTTGATAGATTTTACCCTATTCGGGATAAAATTTCTCATTCCACAATGAATTAAATTTGTGATCATATCTGTACTGGCATCTACGTCTCTATCGAGCATAGTGACCAGTTAAAGCTCCTGAAAAAATCATTGAGACCGTCCCAGTTGGCCTTCTCATATTGCCAACTTTCTGTGCTTTTGAAATATTAAAATCATCGATGTTCAGAAAGCTAAGGCACCAATTAAACATGATTTGTTGTATAAATGACTTGTTAGATGTTTATTCATGCAAAATAATTTAATATCGATGTTCAAATATTAAAATCATCGATGTTCAGAAAGGATAGACACAGTTTACAAAAGATTTTTCTTACCTAAGACTTGTTAGATGTTCATTGATGCATAATAACTTAAGATCGATGTCCAAGCATTAAAATCATCGATGTTCAGAAAGCTCAGGCACCGTTTACACATGATTTTTTGTACACACGACTTGTTAGGTGTTCATTCATGCTAAATAATTTAAGATCGATTATCAAACACTAAAATCAGCGAAATAAAAGAAATCATGGCAACTTGTTCGATATATTTTTGTATAGAAAATTTGGCCTGGATCTTAATATTTTGAACTCATCGATGTTATGGAAGAAAATAACGTTCAAGAACATGGCTATAATTTTCAAAACAATGAAAGCATTCTGAATTTTTAATGTATTGCATTTTCATGTAGAAAAAAATGTATAAAAACATCGCTGTTAAAAAAAAAATCGGTGTTTCTGATTCGATAATTTTTGACATCGAGATTGGTTCTTCGATGTTGTCTTATCGATGTTAACATCAATAATTTTTCAAATATCGCTCAGCCCTAACACCACATCTTTTGACGATTCACCAATACAAATATAAAACGTCAGAATTGAGCAGAAGCATTACAAACTGTTCCATTGGATTTCTGAATGAGTGGAACCTTGAGTGAAACCAATGGAAAACGGCATTAGAAAGCTCTTGGTTTGCATCAACACTACACTTCAACCAGCTTCCATTTTTTAATTGGCTTTTGATTATAATTTCCATTGGGAATTTAGGACATACGGACCTAAGCAATCATCCCTATAAGCTACTTCAAGCGATAAAAATAAATAAATAAATTGGGTGGCGCAACGGCTCGTGAAGAACCATGGCCTAGTGACTAACAACTCTCAATCATTACTGTGTGCGCGTGTCGACAGGAATGAAACGGACCTAGAATTGTATGCCGAATCCGAGCGGCTAGATGAGAAGCACATATTGATGACAAGTGATACTATTGGAGGATTTGTCAATTCCTCGGAAGAGGCAGTTAAAAAAAACTTTTTATTTTTTAGGTGGACGAGGCTGGGAAGTGAACCCAGATCTCCAGCGTGACAGTCCAACGCACTAACCATTACGATACGGGCACCAGGCGATATGTGACCTATATTCATGTAGAGATTTTCCTATAAGCTTATAAATACAATAAAAGCACTTGTTGACGACGGTTTTCTTATTGCGCATCGGTCCGGTGTAAATCGGGTTTAAAAGAAACTGTTAGAATGTCACGTGCCTTCACAAAAAATCTTAGAACACTCTTTGACGGACAGTGATGGTCGTTTGAGAAACGGGCCACTGCCCTTTGCCCAGGGAGCAGGTATTTTATCACCTACCCCAATCGCACTATAGAAGTCAATTTGATGGCAGTTGCTATTGAACCTGCCATACAAAAAATATGTGATTTGTCTTTTAAAATATATATTTTTGTATGAAACTTTTTTGAGTTTTGTTTGCATGGTTTCAGCCAGTGTACTCATTTAAGTACACCAATTTTGCCCATGATGTACCATGCATTAGATTTAGTTATTTATGCATCAAATGTTTTTAGTTATTATGTGAACAAACATCATGTCTAATGCTGTTTTCCTTCGTTTTCACTCAAGGTTTCACTCATTCTGAAATCCAATGGAACAGTCCAAGATGCTTCTAGTCAATTCTGGGGTTTGGTATCTGTAAAGGTGAATCGTCAAATAAAAATTATTTGCTACTGCACAAAAAGTGAAATGTAAAACACGAGTGTATCAACTCAGAACTTCCAAATAATATTTTTTGTTTGATTTTTTCTTAATCTGCTTTGATTTTGGATACAAATTAAATTAAAATGGAAAGTTAAAAAAAACATGAAGTACATTGCAGTTTGTTGTGACGTTTGAGTTTGAAGTATTAGTGCTTCTTGAGTGGATTCTGATTTCAAGTCCAGAATCGAATTTCTCTTCTCAGAATCATCAGAAGCGTACTTTTTGTGCCAATGGAATGGTTTCAGAAGACTTCCGGACGCTTCTGGACGCTTCCGGACGTCCAAAGGAAAACGGCATAACAAACACATATGGTTTTAGGCTCTTTGGTTTAAATTTTTATTTCAGAATTACCATTTGGTAGTGCACGGCCAAAAATTGCTAAAATTGTAAAACACATAAAAATCATGTTCCAACAAAAGTCTTTATAACTACTTTTAGCTAATTCCAAATATTTTGAATAGCTTGAACACATGTCTATGCTTCCATTTGTGTAATAAATTTAGAAAAATTGTTTCTACATTTTGAGGAATAAAATATTCTATGCGAAAAAACTGTACTCAATTGAGCACAAAGGTAGATAATGGGTTCTAATGTTATTTGTTTTTTCGCTTAGCTTAAGCTTTGTAAATTGCTGGTTACATTACAAATTTGGTTTTATAGCCTCTCATTAAAAAAAAAAATATATATTCATAAAATAATCTTTTTTTTAGTACCAGCCATGCATGGCTTGTGTTAGAAAAAAGTTTTGAAAAAAGTATTGAAAAAAAAGTTTTTAAAAAAGAGTATCGATATTGGGAACCGATTATACCCCGATTCCTTATGCTTGAGTTCCAAACAATTCCGTCGAATTTTTGTCAATGATTAAAACTGTTCTGAACATTTGAAACAAATGGTTCTTTTTAGTGGATTAGTGCCTTCGCGTTGAAAAGTGAAGCTCTCACCGAACAGTGGAACAAATCTTAACATCGTTTTGGAGAAAGTAAGATTATTGCACTTGATATTTCAAAAGCGTTTGATAGAGTTTAGCACCAAACTCTCTTATCGAAAATGCGCGCATTTGTTTTCGATGAATCTCTTCTTCGATGGACCGTTCGGACCGTTCAATACAAGTTGTATTGGACGGTTTCAAGTCTGAAATCCACAAAATAAATACTGGTGAACCCCAGGGCTCCGTTTTGTCTCCGACTCTCTTCCTTATTTTCATAAATGATCTTTTGTCTGAAACTTCTAATCCATTAAACTGTTTCGCTGACGATAGTACCCTCAGCTTCTCATATTCGTTTACAGATTCACATACATGTCCTTCGGATGTGGAACTTGGATGGCAGCGTATAATAAGCTCATTAAATTCTGATCTCGACAGCATTGTCCAATGGGGAATCAAAACCCGCGTAGAATTTAATGCTTCAAAAACTCAATGCTGTTTCCTGTCGTTAAAGCGAAACCCACCCCCAATGCCGCTATCCATGGAAGGCACTTGCATCGAGGAAACCGAACAGCTTTCAGTTCTCGGTATGTTTTTCACAGACCACCTTTTGTGGAATGACCACATATTTGACGTCGCCAAAAACGCTGCTAAATGTTTAGGTTTTCTCCATAGATGCAAGAAATTTTTCTCCCCTTCTGATCTGGCTATGATCTACAAAGCCTTCATTCGTCCAAAACTTGAGTACAATTCTCATGTTTGGACAGGAGCTCCAAAAACTCACATAAGTTTATTGGACCGAATACAAAAGAGAGCTTTAAAAATGATAGGAGAAAGATCTATAACAGAAACAATTACAACTCTCGAACACCGCCGTAATGTTTCATGTCTTTCTCTATTTTACCGCTACTTTTATAGTGAGTGTTCTTGTGAAATAGCCAGTTGCATTCCTCCCCTTAAACAATTCAACCGTAATACTCGCGCTTCTAGGAATGCCCATCAGTTTACCCTTGAGCCCAACTTCGGACGTACTGTAAAATACATAAGGGGTATTCACGATCCGATGCAACTGGCCTAGTATCATTGTAAAAGTGCAAAAGTGTAAAATCTTACAACACTACAACAACAAAATATACAAGGTGCAATCTTACAACAGTTTTGCACTTTAGCAATACCCGAAACCTATTGCAACAGAAAAATACAACATTGTAAGGCGCCAGTTATAGCGATAATTAAAAACCATCAGTTAAAATTTTCTTTTGGATAATTTGCTGTGTTAAAAAAAGAATTGAAACATTAAAATGGTACGAATCGATGGCAAATCAATAAAAATATTTTTTTCTGCCAAAAAATAATCCCAAGGATGAATAATTTTTGTAAAAAAAGCATTTATTTATTTTACTGATGGAAATTCGTTTTACTGAACAGCTGATTGTCAAAACCCAAAAAATGGAACATTTTGTTTGAGTTTTCTATGTTCCATTTTTTTACTGTTCCACTCATCAGTAAAAAAATTACTGAAGCATTTTGCATCATTAAAAATAAATAAAAGATTGCGGCTGTGGGTTTGACATTAATTTACTGATATAATTTTACTGATTGCTATAACCGCCCGTAAGTAAAAAATTCCAGTTTTCACCTGTTTCAACTTTTACTGATGGTTTTTTAATTATCGCTATAACTGGCGCCTAAAATTTGTAAATTGTGTTTTTGACAGCTCACTCATTCTTGATTACGTTAAACAGATACAAAGGTATGTTCATTGGGTACATCAAATTTGCTATCTTGATTGTATTGATGTGACGTCGTCATCATCTTTTACTATTATTTTCCATTTAAAATTCGGACGATAATTAAGATTTGGTAATATTTTCTTTTTCCGTTTTTTTGGCATCTTTTTATGAACAAAATTTAAATTAAATCAAATTGAAATTTTCAGATATGTTCGAAATAAAAACAAATAACAAATGTCAAACTAATTTTGACATTTGCTTTAGTGTTGCAAGAAGATAAGAAAAGTGCGTTCACGATCCACTTAAAAAAAATAAAATTTCGCTCTTTTACTAGGCTCGTTGCACCAGATCGTGAATACCCCTATAGATTCTTTCTTCAGTCCTCTCCTACTTACCTTATCGCTCTTGCTGTGCTAAAAACATTTTAAGGGTATTCATAACCCCTTTTGTGCGCGCTGAATATATAAAAAAAAAGCCATTTGATGAGGCAAAATTTCATACAAAGTTGTGTCTATCTCCCTTATATTTCTTGTGTCTTTTTATCAAACAAAAATGAATTTCAAACTAGTTAATCCTTCGCTAAACTACCTTCCTTGGCGGTTTAGCTACCTCGTAAGTGGCAGAAATCTTACTCCTAATCCGCGAGTTAAAGATAACTCGGCGCTGGCTTCGTTTATTAATATGGGGTTTAGTGTTTAAACTTGGGATCTTTGAAAATACGAGAATTTTCATATTTTTTTTTATCGGAGGCTATTATTTGATTTACCCGCCTAAATTCTTTTCCGCACCACCACCGTAGAGGTAGAGTACTAGGCGCGTTTTTTTTTTGTGACGTGGTTTCCCCTGTACGCCTAATACACGCATTTTAATACTACTTTTCGATGATGGTAATTCCAAATTAAAATCATCAAATTCATTTTCAACCATGGCAAGTGTTTCATCTTCCGTATTGTCAGTTCGTATTTGTAATTCTCCGGGATTGTTTGATTCAACTGTATACTCATCATCGAGCAGATCCCCAATGTGAACAATGTTTTCGCAAGATTCGCCAGAGCAGTTTCCACATAAAACAGAACACTTAAGTGCCGCCTTACGGCACCCACGCATATTCCCACAATCTGTTTTGCGTTTGTAGGAAATCGTTTTGAGCAATGATTTCGGAGCGACATCGTCACTGGTGGCAATATGCTCTAACCCATGAAGAGATTTGTCTTCCAGCCTCACGATGTGGCATCCAAATTGTTTTCAAGCCACATTTGCACTTGTAAATATGTCCTATATATGTGTTGTTCCGCAGCGGCTGAGGTAGGTGGAAGGCTTGCAAAATCTCATCTGTAGTGCCAGCGAATAGAGCTATTAAAATACGGTGGCGTTTTGATTTTTGAACAAATTCAAAGCTTCTTATATGTAAGTTTGGATTTTTCTGAAGAACACTGAACAATTTGGTTTTGCCAACATTGTATATGCCGACGTCGTGTCACAGCCAGTAAACGCAAGGAGAAACAAAATGTGCCTGGCTACTGCTTCATCATATTTTTACGGAACCGTCGAGTAAACATGTTCAGGAGTTCGCCCTCTGCTAGGCTTCTTGAAAAAAACATTCGTCAAATTACGGCCCAGACCAGTCAATAGGACAAGCAGGTCAATATCCTCGCCAATCTTTGGAAACTGTAAGAATGAAGCAATATAATGGTAAAAGTTTGGTGTCAGTGCAGTTTTTTGTCTATTTTTTCGTTATCGCGCCGAGTTTTTCACGTTGGTATGGAAGAGCCTTTAAGCTTTATTTGTGTAGATGCAGGTAGATATCGTTCATCGTGATCTTCCCAATTAAATACGCAAAAGCCGTAGCATAATATTATTTAAATACCTTTACCAAGATGTTGAGTAACCCCCTCGCACTGAATATGAAACGTAAAATGAATATAAGATCAGGACCTGAGTAGAGGAGAGGGTAAACAATAGACTCCGATAGAAAAGCACATGAAAATTCACGTAATTTCGAAGATCCCTAGTTTAAACACTAAATACACAAAAAAAAATTTCGTAATTTTCAATTTTCTAAGGAGTTAAGGCACTTAAGTCCACCTAGTTTTCAGCAATTGGCTACAAATTATTAAGAGCATTGAATTTTAAAATAAAAAATATTACTTATTTACGTAAAATTTACAAAAAAAAGTTTAAAAAAAAAAAAAAATTTTTTTACAAAATTTTGAGTTTGAAAATTTATTTTTCAAAAACTATTCACTAAAATAAAAATTTTTAGACACCAAATCAAAGAGTGGATATCTGGCTTTAAAAAAAGATATAGTACGAAATTTTAAGTGCTGCCATTGTTTTTCAATAAATTTTGTATGTTTAAAGTTTTATTTGCTAATGTTATAAACTAGTGTGAGTAAATCCAAGATGGCGGCTCTCGCAGTAGAGCAATTTTCCCGACAAAAAACACAAAGATGCCTAATGACCCCCTCTAACAAGTTCTGAAAGAAAAGTGTGCAGTACTATTTTTACCATTTAAGGTCATTTTTTTGTAAATAGGCAACTGGGCTACTAAGAATTATATTTCTTCTCTCCTTTAAAATGACAAAACAGTGGTAGACTGGGGCGTATATACAATATACATACACACTCACTTTTCTTATTGAGTATGTACGGTGTACCTGAAGATGGGAGAATTCCCGAAACGCGTCGTATATTTAATAAATTAAAAAAGTTGTGAAATTAATTTTTTTTTTTAAATTAATAAAATGAATTAATAATTAAATTTAAAAATTATATTTTATTTTTATTTGACAATTATTATTTATATTGAATTGTTAATAAAATTTAAAACATTGCGTACCTACGTTAAGTTGGCGTGTATACCAAACAATTTACCGATAGGAATTTTTTTGATCAATTTATAAATAAGAGATAGATAGTCATTGTGATTTCTTTAATTGCGAAAAATAAATAATTTAGTTTCGTTTTTTTTCTTCTCATGTTTACTTGGCCTGTACATTTATTATAGCTTTTTAAAAACCACAAAACCAAATAAATCAATTAACAGCGCATTGAATATTTAATCGGGAAAATTCCAAAAACAATTATGCGAACATCCTTTCGTTTTTTGAATTTTCATTATTTTTTCGGTATTATTTTGACATTCTGTTAAACTTGAAAACTTAAATTATGTTTGCAATCTAAAGGAACATAAAATATTCTCTACATTGGTCTAGAAATTGACGTTTAGACAGCGATTTCTTACATGAGAGTGCATAGCTAAGGTAGATCATAAATATTTTCCAGCAATAGCGGATAAATTAAGTTGAACATACAATTTATATTAAGCTTAGTTATGGCTACATTAATGTTTCGTATCAGCAAACGGGACGTAGACATTTACAGATTAACAGCAGGTACATATGTACATACATACATTCTATTTAAACTAACAATAAGATATACCTAATATGTCTGCAAAGGAACATCCCAACATCCCTACCTATTCAGTTCTACCTACTATAAGTTCTATAAGTTCTTTAGCATTACTATACCTATAAAAGTACATTCAAGTTTTAACGTGGAAAAACAAATTATTTGTGAAAAAAAAAACATACACACCTACTCTACCTACAACTAAACTTAGTTTCAAGGTAACTAATATGTTTTAAAAAAGATGCAACTGCAATATTTTTTAAAACATTTTTCAATGTTAAGGTAAAAGTGTATCGATTAAATGAAGTCAAGTTTTGATTTAAATGCATTTAAAGGACAGTTTTTGTTGTATTTATAAACAGAAAACCGATTCAAAACTAATTGAAAAAAAAAAAATAACATTATTTATGTGCCACTTGTCCACCAAGTTCGGCCTTAAGTAGATACCATAGGTACTTAAAACTAATGATAAGTAAAATAAAATAAAATTAAATAACCACAGGAATAGGTTGAATGTTGAACAATATAACAAAAAACAGCTGACGCTGAGCTATAGAAAAGAGAAAAAGTCGGGCAAAGTGAGATGCGTAAACAACAAAGCGCGGGCGATAGCCTGTATAAGACCTGCTTAACGAGAGTACAAAGTCCAATTCAATATCTACCATCTGGTTATCGTTATACCTACATAAATAAAAAACTGCGAGTAAGACTATAAAGTATAAGCATTGCGCCAGTATACATATGTACATCCATATAGCATAATAATCAAACTGCCACTATAGATGCGGATACTACTAGTTGGAGTATAAAAAAAAAACAGCAACAACTAAAAACATCTACAAAAGTGATCAAGCAAACTGAGTGAGTTTATATTGTAGAGTAGTAAATGTTTAAAGAGCGACAGTATAAAATACCACTCACTCAGGGAACAATCTCAATATGAGACAACCAATGAGACTGTCTTTTAAAAAAATCCCATAAATTGTGTACCAAATCCCCATTATTAACGTTTTCTGTAACACATTTTTTACTTGCTCGTTCTGAACATATAGATAAATATGTACATCTACATATGTATATGTATGTATTGAATACATAGACATAAGAAAAAGAGGAGCTAACGAAATTTGAAATATAAAATCTATGTCAGATGTATACATATGTAACCGAAATACAAGAAATCTAGTAATATAATGACTATCTTAACAAAGCTTTAGCATCAACAGATTTAATCCTGTTTTGAAAAAGATGTAAGAACCAAGATCAAGATGACGATAATAGATTAAAGAAAAAAGTATTTTTAAACTAAACATACAAACAATTATCGAACAATAGTTAAAAACGGTTTTTCTTTTGCTCAGATATTAATTTATTAAAAAAAGGTATCGTAAGGCTTTCCGTTGTTTTTATTAATATTTTTTCCATTTTATAAGAGCTCTAGCTTTTTGGCGTATCTTGTATCAAAGTTTATTTTTAACCAACATTTTTTACATTAAAATTTGTATTGTAATTTCAAAAGCCACATTTTTATTTCTTTTTCCTGGCTCAAAGTATTTCTGTATAATTTAAATAATATACTAAAATAAAAGTTATGCAAATCAAAATCGAATCAGAACTTTAAAAGCTTAAGACTTTAACGTGTTATCAAGTGTTATATTAAGAGCCCTTCTTGTTACATTACAAACCAAAAACCAGACTTAACTTTTCCTAAGATTTATAATGCTCTAAGTTTTGAAAGAATTGCTTATAACAACTTATACTTATACTTATACAATTATGAGGCTCTTTTACTTATTAAACAAGCGATAAAACGGTTATGAGTGGTCACGACGATTCTTAACAAATTCTTTTTGATCTTGAAAATCTACAAATGGGGGAATTTTGTCCACGATTGCAGCACTAGAATGTAATGGACTTTGAAACTTTGAAATATAAATGAACTCACTTCGCTCAGGGACACCCAGTCCCAGACCCAGTGTAGTCAATCTAGAAGCAATAAGAATACAATTTTCGATTATTTAAGTTAATATTTTTCTTTTTTTTTTCAATTTAATTAGACACACTCAAACTCATAGACGTTGAATGGAGCAATATTATCGATTGAGTTGAATAGTTCGAATTTAAACCATAACATTGCGCCAGCAAGCGACAGTTTGATCGCAGACATAAAGCAAAGTGGAGTATTAAAAAAAAAAAAACAACTATTGAATAAACAGTAAAAAAACAACTACGCCAGTTTCATCTGTATACTCATATTGAATATTAAAATATTTGTTTTGTTTTTTGTTGTAAATTATATATTTTGTGAATTACTTTACTATTTTACTATACCATCAGTACCTAACATATTTACTAAGTTTGGGAAAGTATTATTGATTTTCAATTAGTTTGGATTACGCCCTAGTCTTATTCGCCAGACAAGGTAAGTTTCATACAAACAGCAGCACTGGAAAATGTTTATTTTTATTATTCGTGGTGTGTTTTATTTTAGTTTCTTGGGCTAAATTTTTGTTGTGTTATTGGACTAGGGATTTTATTCTGTATTTTTGTTTGTGAGTTGTATTTACTTTTAAGTATCAGTTTTAGGTTGTTATATGGTTTAAAACATTTATTCCTTCCATTAATATAACATTAATAAAACTGGACAAAAAATTGCCTAAAATAATGAAATAAAATATGACAAATTAAAATTGTGAGTTTATTTATTTTGTTGATTCTAAATGAGGTGAGGTAAATGGGGTGAATTACCAGAAAAACTGTACTTCTTTGTGATTAAAACAAAAAAGAAACAAGACCAAATATAGGTAATTGACTTATGCAAAATACAGCTGGTATTTAAATCCTTAGTGTGACCTAGAGTGTCTGAAAATAAAACTGTCAGCTGAAGTATGCCTGTATCCGAAGAGGGGTTAAAATTCGAAATTTGGGTTCTAAAAATAGTTTCATTATTAAAATCCGTTTAAAAAACCTATTTAACAATCTGGATTATAGAGTGACTACAAGTAATGCTATACTTTTATACAATTTTTAAAATAATATTTTCTATAAAGAAGTGTTTTCGAGATATCGCAATCTAAAATTAAAAAAAAAAAAAACCTTAAAAATATCTGAAATTTTTCTCCTTCCCGAAAAATCGTTAGTTATAACACAAAAACTTTTTTTACGCCATAATTGAGATTATGTGGACAAAAATCGTTACGGAACCTAAACGTACTGATTTTCCCCTATAAAATCCAGTAATTTTAAGAATATTTGTATACCCCGCGAAAGTATAAAGTTGAATGTTGAAGTCAATTTTCCAAAAGAGTATTCGAAAATTAACGCAATTTTCAGTTCAAGTGTCGTCAATTCCAAAATGTATGGGTTCATCAGTTAGATGCTGTGTACCCTTCTTGACGTACATACATACATTTTGGTCGATACTTACTTCTACTTTTACTTACTTTTATAAAAACCACAGCTTGTTTACTGTTTAAAAAAAAATTGTGTAAATTCACACATAATAACGAAGATGAAAAAGTAATTTTCTTTCTAAATGTCTTCATGTTCGTTATTCAAATAGAAGACGTGCAAAGAAACTCTTCAAAGGTTTATATCAATTATGAAGGTGAATGTTAGTGGTTTGGATTCTATGATGTTTTTTTTTGTTTTTGAAAAATATATTTCTTGGTGTATCGTAGCCTCAAAAGTAGCAAAAAGTAATCGTTTTTTGACTCTTTAGTTTTCGCTATAAGTGGTTTTCGTTATAAGCGGTCCAAAATTACATTACATATTAAAAATACCGATCTAAAATTTGTATGACATATTTTTTTGTAAGGTATTAGAACTATTTTTACTATTATTGGTTATTGGTCAAAAGGGGTGCTGATCCAAACTAAGATATTGCCTGGTTTTATGTGCTCTTAAAGCTTATTATGCATGTACCTATCTTCTATTAACACTTCAAAGATGAAGATTATTTAATGAGAGCCGAGTTTTACCTTCACTTCACAGAAAAAACAAGTTGAGTCAACACGTCAGCCTTTGTTCAAATATTATTATTACACATGAATGTATTTGTACATAGGTATAGTGGTACAGATACATAATTTAGGCAAACTCAAATAAATTAAAAAAAACTGATGCACGTAACAAAAATTGTAGGTACCTATATTAAGTTTGTGATTAACTTTAGAAATTTAAAAAAAAACATTAATCTAACTTACTTGATCTGGGTGAGAAATCACGCTTAGGAAGCGTGTTTGTTATTGTTGTTGACACTGTTTTGGTTATTCTGGAGCGAAGCCAGATATGTACATACATACTAATTCATAAAGCCTACCTCAATAACAAATAAGATGTAGTAGGTACTTATAGTATATCTACATCAGGGCTACCGTTATAAAATTTCGGAGGGGAGTATTCTAGAGGATTGGAGGGGAGTATTTTAGGCTTGTGGGGAGTACGCAAGAAAAAACATAGCTTTTTAATATTATGGCCTTGTGCAAATTTAATTTAAATTACGAACAAATTTTTTCAGCTCGTTAGTGCCAAAATTATCATCGGATAACATTGAACACGATTTTCAATTCACAAACGAGCTAGAAATATAATTTTATTAAACCATTTTTAATAATTAATACTTAATTCATACCAATAATTTAAGGGTGAAAAGAAGAACAGAACTGATAAATTGTTAAAAAACTTAACATAACTTTTACATAGTAGATTAAACCACAACGAAGGTATTGGCATTAGGGACTTAACTTACAATAAAACATTTTTTTTTTTTTTGTTAATTCAGACCTTCGGATCTAGAATATTTTTTCAAACATGAAGCGATTTTGCTAATAAATTGGAACTTCCTGTGGCAGGTTTTATTTATCTCCATCTCGAGGACGACCATGAAGGAACTAAGGAAATATTTGTTTTCTTCTATAAATATGCTAAATGAGATTTTATTTTTCGTCTTTTTTCAAAATTGACGCTTCTGGAAAGTTAAAAAAACAATAAACCAATAAAAGTTTTCAATGCGCTAGAATAAGCACAATTATAAGGACTTTTTGCAAACATTTTGGGAATTTTCAAGGGGTGTACAATCACAGTGAGGGGAGTACGGGAGTACAGTGAATGGTTGGGAGTACGAATACTCCCTTAGTACTCACTTCGGCAGCCCTGATCTACATACCTACATATTCACATATATACACAAAACGAAATGGTGTAGTAATATCAATTCATTCGGTTTATTTTTACTTTTTTTTTTTACAGTAGCATCGATTTAAATAATATACTTTGGATAGAGTTATATAGAAATGGTTGTGCTTTGACTGGGCACCAATTTTTTAAGGAATATGTTACAAAATCAAAACCAAAAGCAATACCTTTTAAAAATAGTGCAAGTAACAACAAGTAACAACTTCAATAACTGCAATATCCAAAATAAAAATCAAAGAAGAAAAATGAAAATGAAAATCAAGTTATAATGTTTATGTTACGTGCAATATCAGTAGAACGAACTATGGGTTTAATATTCCCTTAAATCAATTGATTTCAGTGTTTAATAGATATTACCTAATGATCTTTTCAGTAAATGTCTTTTTCAATACTATATTGTAGTATAATATAATATACAGTTTTGGACAGAGAATTAGCACATTATGCTTTTTTCAGTTAACAAAGCCTTATACCAATTGACAAAAGCCTTTCTTAAAAACTTTTCACATTGTTGCAATCTAGAATGCATCACCCTATTATCCCTGGATATGTACTGTTATTTACAATGTTTGTGTATTACTTCCATATGAGAAGTGTGCGACTGATAAATTTTCAGTGGCCACAGGGGTTAAAATTGTGTTTATAGTATAAAAAAGCTGTATTTTTGTTCAGATTTTAAGAAAAAAAGTAATCGACAATTCAAAGCAAGTTGTTTTAAAGAATGTTGTTTGGCACGAGTACGATATCTTAGGCGCCAAGAAATAATAACGGGTTTTTGTAGAACAGTTCAATACAAGCATTTTTTACTATGGGAGGGGGGTCTATCTCCCCCCGTTGGGGCGGAAGGGGCAATTTTAGAAAAAATTGCTTAAAATTAAGAGTTTATTCTCACAAAGGCTGATTAAAGAATAACCGTTTTTGAGTTTTCTTTTTTTTCTATGATCGATTATGTACTGTCCGTAACACAAGTAAAAAACAACGGCAACACTGAACATCTTCTTCTAGTTTTTAAGCAAATTAAAAATTATGAAACCTACTTTTTTATAATTTTTTTAGTTTGAGTATATTTACTTTGTCTTTCTTTGTTAGACAGCGCTGTATTTATTTTTGCAGTTCTTTTGTATTCTGGTTGCACTAGTGCTTAAACAGTATGATAGGTAAGGGGGGCATGCTGCCCCCCTACAACTCCCCTGCTTGGATCAATATATGATTTGGGGTGGGTACAAGTTTGGGTATATGCTCAGTTTCTTATGGATTGAAAATTTTCCATAAAAAAACCTCTAAGCAATCACATAAATTCCTCGTCCAATTTGAATAACTAGCAAAGTTTCAAAATATTAAAGCTTAAAATGTACAGCAAACAAACATTCATATTAATTTAAATCTTGTGTTACGGACAGTACATAATCGATCATAGAAAAAAAAGAAAACTCAAAAACGGTTATTCTTTAATCAGCCTTTGTGAGAATAAACTCTTTTTTTTTTAACAATGGCGGCTTAACTTTATCTGCTGCTTTATCTTTTCCTTAGGAATTTTTTCTTTTTTTGATCATTTGAGGATTTAGTTCCGACCAAGGAAAAAACATTACATTGCTTACTGTACTATACCTATTATAAAAAAGTACTATTTTTCCATAATCCACAAAGAAAAATAATTAAAAACTAAAAATCAAATAAAAAGTAGGTTTGGTAATTTTTAATTTTCTCAAAACCTAGAAGATATAAAATCATCAAGTTTTCATTTTTTAACGAAGAATAAATAAGGGCAAAGAATTTCAGAAAATAAAATAACATATAATCATACTGTTTTGAAAAATTACACATAATACTTTTTTTTCCCAAATTTTGAGTTAAAAACCCGTTTTTTTCGAAACTGTACATAGATTTCACTTTATTTAAAAATTACCTAATAGTAAAAAGTGTTGGCTTTGAAACAAGGTATAAAACTTAATTGTAAGTATTACCCTTATTTTTTAATATTTTTTTTTCATTTTTAGTACCTTTTTATAAAATTGCCCCTCCCGCCCAAACGGGTGGAGATAGACCCCCCTCTCATATTAATAAACGAAGCTATCTTTAACTCTCGGATTAGGAGTAAGATTTCGGCCACTTACGAGCTAGCTTAACCACCATGGAAGATATATTTATTTGTCCTAGTTAATCCTTCCCTAAACTACCTTCCTTGGTGGTTTAGCAAGCTCGTAAGTGGCAGAAATCTTACTCCTAATCCGCGAGTTAAAGATAACTAGCCGCTAGTTTCGTTTATTAATATAGGGGTAACAGCCATATTAATAAAAACAGCACTTAACTCACCTTTAGCTTTCGAGCTCTTTTGTAAGCATGGATTAAGATATCACTCGTGAATCAAAACGTATGTATGTTTACTTTTTTTGTTTAACCCTTCGCTAAACCACCTTCCTTATTAATTAAGCTAGTTCGTAAGTGGCAGAAATCTTACTCCTATTCCACGAGTTAATGATAACTCGCTGTTAGCTCTGTTTATTAATACGGGCTACGGGTAACTATCTTATTATAACTGGATATAAATGAACTACTATTATGATTTCGTTTTGATACGATAAGTTAATTGTGTTTTAGCTCAATTTCGGGATTTTCTTTAAAAAATTCCTGGTTTGAAAGTTCATAACGCTCTGGTAAAAGATAAGATAACAAGCTGTCTGCTATGTCTTCCGAGTATAGCCTTTATCTGAACAGAATAGAGCCTTAGTACTCTGCAGTCCTTATAAACAGTAAAAACAAAATACATAAACTGCTTTGTAATATATATTTATATGTACAAACATACACACATAATTATGTCTGCAATTCTCTTGACCAGTGCTGGGGGATCGTGGAAAAAATCACTTTTCGTGTAAATTCTCACCTCAAAAGGAACAAAGGGAAAACCGACTGGTTTTGAGGGAATTTCTTCTTAAATCCGAAAAATTTACAAAAATTCTAATCAATTCCGATTTATTCGGAGTTCTTACATGTAACATCCCTGTTCCAAATCCAAGATATATTTTATAAAGATACAAAAAGACTGTAATTTTTAACACGCCATTACGCGCTAATACACGTTAAATAAAGTTAAGAAGTTAAGAAAACGGTTTTGTCTATTTTTTTTTTACTGATCACAAAGTAGTTGCATTTAATTGGCCACACTAATCGTGACAAGATCCTTTACTTAATAAATTAGACTGCTTAAATCCTAATATTGCCCTTAATTTAACAGAAAAGATAAATTGCAAAAACTTAAAAATTTTAAACAAAATTCTTAATTTGGAAACTTCCAAAGTTATATTTGAGTGGCGATCACTTCCTTCTTATGCCGTTTTCCTTTGGACGTCCGGAAGCGTCCAGAAGCGTCTGGAAGTCTTCTGAAACCATTCCATTGGCACGAGAAGTACAGATCTGACGATTCTGAGAAGAGAAATTCGATTCTTGATTTCAAATCAGAATCCACTCAAGAAGCACTAATACATTCAAACTCAAACGTCACAACAAACTGCAATGTACTTTATGTTTTTTTTAACTTTTCATTTTAATTTAATTTGCATCAAAATCATAGTTTTTGGTAAATTTTAATAAACAAATTAAGAAAATATATTACAAAAAATATTATTTGGACGTTCGGAGTTCATACACTCGTGTTTTACATTTCGCTTTTTGTGTGGTAGCAAATCATTTTTATTTGACGATTCACCTATACAGATGCCATTCCCCAGAATTGAGTAGAAGCATCTTGGACTGTTCCATTGGATTTCAGAATGAATGAAAACTTGAGTGAAACCAAAGGAAAACAGCATTACTTTTATGACACTCAAAAACAAAATCTTCTTTCACTTATGGCGTTTTTCATTGGTTTCACTCAAGGTTTCACTCATTCTGAAATCCAATGGAACGCTTCATGTTGCTTCTACTCCATTCTTAGTTTTGGTATATGTATAGGTGAATCACCAAATAGAAATTATTTGCTGCCACACAAAACGTAAAATGTAAAACACGACTGTATAAACTCCAAACTTTCAAATAATATTTTTTGATTAATTTTTTCTTGATTTTTTAATTAATCTTTATCAAATACTTAGATTTTGGATGCGAAATAAATTAAAATGGAAAGTTAAAAAAACATGAAGTGCATTGCAGTTTGTTGTGACGTTTAATGCCGTTTTCCTTTGGACGTCCGGAAGCATCCAGAAGTCTTCTGAAACCATTCCATTGGCACAAAAAGTACGCTTCTGACGATTCTAAGAAAAAAAATTCGATTCTTGATTTAAAATCAGAATCAACTCAAGAAGCACTAATGCATTTAAAATCAAATGTCAAAAAAAAACTCACTCAAGCGTTTTGACAACAAATTGCGAGAGATGAACAAAAATTGGTCAGATGTTTATCGATGTTGGCAAAACATCGATGTTAGACGAAAAAACATCGATGTTTCAACATCGATGTTGGACGAAAAATTTATTTTAGCTTTCAATGCTTTTGAAGTAGGTAATAAAATCATTGATTTTCAGAAAGCTAAGGCACCAATTACACATGACTTTTTGTATAAACGACTTGTTAGATGTTCATTCATCCTAAATAATTTAATATCGATGTTCAAATATTAAATTCATCGATGTTCAGAAACGATAGACACAGTTTACAAAAGATTTTTCTTACCTACGACTTGTTAAATGTTCATTAATGCATAATAACTTAATATCGATATTCAAGCTTTAAAATCATCGATGTTCAGAAAGCTAAGGCACTGTTTACATATGATTTTTTTGTACATACGACTTGTTAGATGTTCATTCGTGCTAAATAATTTAAGATCGATTTTCAAACAGCGAAATAGAAGAAATCATGACAACTTGTTCGATATATTTTTGTATAGAAAATTTGGCCTGGATCTTAATATTTTGAACTCATCGATGTTCAAGAACATGGTTATAATTTTCAAAACAATGAAGGTATTTTGAATTTATAATGTATTGAATTTTTATGCTAAAAAATGTATTAAAAACATCGATGTGAAAAAAAATCGGTGTTTCTGATTCGATAATTTTTGACATCGAGATCCCTAACACCACATCTTTTGACGATTCACCAATTCAAATATAAAACTACAGAATTGAGCAGAAGCATTACAAACTGTTCCATTGGATTTCAGAATGAGTGGAACCTAGAGTGAAACCAATGGAAAACGGCATTAGTTTGAATGCATTAGTGCTTCTTGAGTGGATTCTGATTTCAAGTGCAGAATCGAATTTCTCTTCTCAGAATCATCAGAAGCGTATTTTTTGTGCCAATGGAATGGTTTCAGAAGACTTCCGTACGCTTCTGGACGCTTCCGGACGTCCAAAGGAAAACAGCATTAATATTGAAGACTTCTGGACAAATAAATTTAAAAGACATTGACGGAGAATTTGTGTATCCAAATTTAAAAAAAATCATAAGGTTTGCATTAGCTCTAACTCATTCTAACACTGCGGCTGAAAGAATTTTCAGCGTTGTCTCCGATGTTAAAACAAAAAAAAGAAATTGTGTAAATAACAACACACTCAACTCAATTTGCGTTTTTCGATCAGCTTTAGCTAATAAAAATCAAACATGTGTAGATTATGGTCAGTGATCGCCACTACAAGTTTTTTACAAACGAAATATACAAAACTAAATAATGGTTCTAATGAACGAATTTGAACATATACTTATGTATGTATATATTATTTTTTATTAAATCATGCTCAATTATGTATCTAAGTGTGTATACAGGGTGTCTCTTAATTCATCAAGAGTATTTTAGGGTATGATTCTGGGGTATATTCTGAGAAAAAAATTGCTCTACGGTTAGGGCCTATCTCCAATTTTGATATCATTTATCGGGAATTTAATAAAAGACTTACTTTGGGGTACCCTGATTCGTGTTACAGGTAATTGCGCCGTAAGTACTAACGATAGAAACTAAGTTTAGGGTTACATAATTTTTTAGGGTTACATAATTTAATAAATTATTAAAACATCATGTTAATTACGCATTTTTTGGAGAAAATTGACCCCAAGGACAAAAAATTAGTATGGGACACAGCTATGGAACAGGCTAAAAACTGAATATCTAAGACTGAGAAAAGGTGTCAAATTTATTTAAACGCAACTACAAAGGTGGGTATTTTTTCTACAAATAAAGGCCTAAACGAAGTTTTTGTCATAAGTACTTACGGTGCAATTATCGGTAACATGGATCAGGGTACCCCAAAGTAAGACTTTTCTTAAATTCCCGATAAATGATATCGAAATTGGAGATAGGCCCTTACTGTAGAACAATTTTTTTGTCATAATTATTTAAGATCATAGAGAAATCGTTAAATGTTTATTAAAAAAATCTGTATTCAAACGAGTGAATTGGAGTGTACATATACTATACATATTTTGCTAATTCAAAAATAACTCTGCCTCAGCTAAGGCCTTTCTTTTGATGTTATTATTAATTTGCTATATAATTTTTATCTGGACACCTTGACTTTCCAGAAAAGCTCTGATAAAAAAGGCTACATACATGTAGCTACATACATATGCATATATACCTGCACTCTCATAACCTAAAACTGTTAAAACTGCTATTTATTTGACTGAATAAGGTTTTATTTGAACTTTGTTCGAAACGAATTATATTGATTGATAAGAAAGTTCGAAGAATAATTACAATAATGCGCAATTATAATGCAAGAGTTAAGAACATAGTTGAATTTGCTTAATTTTGTAAATTAAATGAATTTAAATTGACTAGTACTTATGTACATAATGTTGTGTATTTGGGAGTAAATTTCTTTAACTAAAAACTTCCCTAATTGTTAGTTAGATTGCGTATTTTGGTGTTGGTAAATCCAGCTTATTTTGTTTGTTTCATCAACCAAAGAAAATTTATAAATGATTATCTAACAAAAATTATTATCAATTGTTCTGTTAGTACAATTAGCACAAGATTGTAAGGTATCTACAAACTAGACAAATCATATGTATGTTTACTATATCTAAAATACATACAATTATATATCTTAAATAGTAAGAAGATAAGGTTCTTGACTTTTGTTATCTTATACATAGTTGTTATCATCGAAAGCATTCTGATAAAAGTTTTCAAAGACGTAAATACGCCTCTTTTGTCTGTGGCTTAAAAAAACTATCTACATTTTTTGTTTGTGTAGGTCCATACATAGATTGTAGAATCTAGACTTTGATATTTTACTCAAGAAATAGGTACTCATCACAATTCACATCATTTCACGCCTAGGTTGAACTTCTTGTGCGTTCCGCATCAACTATGAGTTCGCCACTTAGGCGAACTCTAGTTATAGATTAGAGCGTTCCAATTTAAATAATTTTTCAGTTTATCGCAAACAAAAATTATGGGTTTTGAAGGCCTTTTTTTTAATAAAATGTTTAAGAGTTTGAATGGTAAATATATTTATGTATGTCTACATATTTATATACAAATACATACCTATGTATAGATTTAGTTTATTGATTTTCACTGGAGTCCAAAGTGAGATAAATGTCGTTAAAAGCTTTTTTTAATAAATAGTTCATCAAGTCCAACTAAGAAGGTAATGCTAAGTCTTCTTCTTGGCTGATTTTTTTCCGCTATTATATACTTTGTGTTATAAAAAAAACATTCATACTTTTAAATATATTTATTTTTTACTTTTTAATATAAATCGGTTATCAAATCAATAATATTTGTTTTCAATTAGCCGGGTGGCCATTGCATTTGTCGGCCACCGAGGAAATGCAAGTGCAAATGATATACAGATTGAGCACCATTTTTTCCATCGTTGATCACAACACGAAAACCGTCCTCCATACCCAATTGTTTGGCTACAGTTTTTCCTACAATCATGAGGTGACCTAAAATCAATACAATACATTTTCATATCTGTGTATGTCCAGCAGTTATTTACTTTAATACTTACCCAGTAGTTCAGCATCATCAGCACCTGCAAGTGACAACTGAGCAATTGGTTTTCTTGGAATCACTAAAAAGTGAATTGGAGCTTGAGGATTAACATCATTAAATGCCACACACTGCCATAAAAACAAAACGATAGATACGTAAACTATGGAAAGTTCCACTAGAAAATTCAACCCACTTGTACATACCTTGTCGTCCTCGTGGATGAACTTGCAGGGTATTTCTTTGCGCAATATTTTACCAAATATTGTATCTTCAACACCGGCAGATCCTGCTGCCTCTTGAGCCTTTTCTACTTCAGACATTCTTAGTTTTATGCAAATCAAAGAATTTAATTTTTATTCTACAGAGCCGGTCGAATATGCGAAATTAAAATTCAATTTGATTGAAAATAGAAACGTCAAAAGCAGATGACGCGTTCAGTGGTTTGTGGTGAAATTAGAGCAGCTATGGTGAAAAATGAATGTCAAAATGCTTGAGACAGATACAGTCAGTCACAAAATAATTGTTGATTTCCTTTTTTTTTAAATTAAAATACACGCAAATGGGTACTGTGGCGTATACTTGTTTTTTTTTTAATTTGAATTTTTTTTCTAGAGTATTATAAATAAAACAGTTATTGACTAGTTATTTAGAAATAAAGATACAATGTAAATTTTGGACTTAAAAATCATAATCAATACTTATTTGCTTCATTCTAATTTTGTAAGTCATTATTTTGGTTTATTAAAAAAAAACTTAATATTTTTTAACTTCTATTTCTAGTTTAATCATGGATGCAGTAAAAACTTTTTTTGCAACTAATAAAACACCATATTCAAACAACAAACAACAGACAAGATTTGGTGGCCCTAACAGCAATGTTGTTTCTAACAATATTGGTGGTGGTAATTCTGATGGGAAAATAATTCATGATATTAAAAGAAAAGACAGTGATAGCTATTTTTACATAATGTAAGTTTTAACAGAAATTAAATAAGTAAATTCAAACTTATTATTATTTGTTAAATTAAAACTTTAAATTTTGATATTGAATTCGTATAAAGCATGTCAAAATCTAACTTTAATATGACGACAACAAGAAAAAAGTACGAGTTTAAAATGCTTTGTTGGTTTTTGTATCATGCCGTTATGTAAGATTTCTAAAAATTCGCAATTTGAATGTTTATAGGAATTTTTATTTTTGGCCAGACAAAATAAACAGAGTTGTTTGTTAAGAACTACTAAAAGCTGAGTAAACTTATGGATGTTGTATAACCTTTTGTCTAATTTTTGTGTTGGATACAAGAAGATAAATTCGTATTCTTAACAAATCTATTTTTGTTTTTGAATTTAAAATAAACAAACCTCTATATAAATATAATTGTTCATACAATCGTTTTGTTTTATCTTCCAGGTGGCGATCTTAAACTGAGAATAATGGTGATCATAACACATTGGATGATTACTTAATTTTAAAATAACTAAGTGATACTAGTTTATAGATTTAAATTTTTTTAAGGCAATTAGATGTAAGATAATTAATTTTTAAATTATAAATCAATTTCGTTTTAATGGATATTTTATTAATTTCAATTTTGATTTGGACTACATTTTTAATTGTGTTCGGTCCAATTATGTTTATTTTGTGCATTTATTTACCTGAAATTCCTTTTCGAATTATAAGATATCGTCGATTGATATGATCGTAAAACACAATAAGAATTTAAACCGATTGTTTAACTTTATTTCAAACATAAATGCATATGTTAATTTAATTTATAAAAAAAATTATGAAATCAACAAATACATTTTATATTTTTAGACACAGAAAAAGGAGTATTTTATTATTTGCTTATACATAGTGTGACCACCTTTCCCAACGTCGATTTCGGTACACAAGAAATTTTTTTTTTAATCTTTGTTTAATTTACTAAGGGCGAGTTTTTCAGTGCGGAGTTTAAGTTAAACCCGAGTTAACTCATCAAATTTGGTGAGTTAACTCTGGATTAACTAAACAAATGCTTTTATCTTCTTTATTTTTTAAGACTTTCTGCGTTCACTTATCATTTAAAAACTGCTTCTTGACTTAACTGTAGACAAATCTTTTTCCAGAGTTAAGAAGCTCTGATTTAACTGACCAATGAGAAACTGGGCCTAAATATTATATGTATGTATATTTACTAAATATAAATAAAAATAAATATTTGAGTTATCTCATCCGACAATATTTCTCAAACATTTTTGGCTGACCCAACAAGAACTCGAAGAACAGAAGACATGACATTTTTATGTTGTACCTAATGTAAGGGTCTTACATAGTTGAAATGCTAAATCGGCTTTTATCGATCGGTAGACCATATTTCGGTTTCCTAGTGAACACTCTCTTTTTTGGCTGAAATCGCTGCAAAACAAGGAATTTACTCCATGATTTTTAGTGAATGATATGGAATTTTTTGTTTTTTAAAATGTTTAAAAAACTCCACACATCAATGGTCAGTAGCAACTAGCAACGCTATTTTCTTCACATGATTGAATCTCCACAGTAACATATTTTGTTGAAAAGGTTTTCTTAATAAAATTGATAATCAGGTTGTTGATGAATTAAGTTGCAAACACTACGAAAGAAATATTAAAGGAAGTATTTACACCATTTAAGATTTTATCTCAATTTATTTTTAAATTTCGGTACACGAATTTGATTTCGGTATATTTGTGTGTACCGAGGCTTTTCTTTGGTACACGGTACACAGGGCTAATTTTCGGTACTGTACCGGTCATTTCGGTACCGGTAGTCACCTTACTCATACATATAGATACGTATAAGCAGGTGATGTGACATAAGACCGTCACTCACTTCACGCTCAAGGTACAAACATATATTACCTTAAGCGTGCTTGTTTTTGTTTAGTTCTGCGTATGTTGTCAAATATCAAAATCAAAGAAAATGGTTGGTCCTGTGAGGTGCGGTATAGTTATAGAGCTTTTTTCAATCATAATATTAAATAAAACACATATGTACAGTGTTATTTATAAACACAGTTGAACGTTTGCATAGAGCTATGCACGCTTTAAAATGCCCCTGAACGCAAAAACCTGATTTATAAAACTTATGCAACGTTGTATAGAGGCAATATAAGCTAAACGCGTTTCTAGGTTGCTTAGAGCCTACATAAAGGCTGCTTAGTATCGAAATGTCACTTTGACTTACACACAACATCAATAATGTAGATAGATATTAGGGGGGGGGGTGATTATTTGTGCAATGTTTGTGTTGAAATCTCACTTAAATAATTTTAATATAAATCAATATATCAATAAGTAAATATGTTTTTGTGTATTTATTGTCAATTTTGTTGGGATATTGTTTAAAAAAAAAGGAATATCTTATGTACACTCTTTATTTTATATATTCTGCATAATATACGTGCAAAATTTGAAGAACTTCTATCAACATTTTACAACTCGTCCATCTGCTATGGCTTATAACATATAAGCGTTAAACCATTTCAATAAAATTTTACACAAAATCACGTTCATCACTTTACGGCGAAATACAAATAAAAGTTAAGTATTACCAAAAAAGAGCCACCCTTATATTTTTTTCAACAAAAACATCACGCTGTAGGTGAATGGAATAATTCATTCAAAAAATCAACAAATAGGTACACATTCTTTTCTTTTGAATACATTTTATTATATTTGTTAACACAAAAAAACAAACAAAACAACTCGATAACTATAATAACCACAAAAGAAATTAAGAAAAAACCAAAAAGAATGCTATCGTCAGCAAAATTATTTTATTGATTTTTCACAAACAGCTGAGTCTCGTTGTCAGTTTTATAAGCAAATCGTAATAGATTTCTACGTTTTGGTACTTTATTTGACACAAAGCCTGTATAACTATATTGGGTGGGGAAATGTTTGATAAATCACTATTTATGCAACGTTGTATAGAAGCTACATAAATCCTTATACACTGCATACCTATTCACCCGTTTAGAGCTGTTTAGCGAATTTTATTAATTACGGCTGATATAGTCCAGTAACATTGTCGTTTGTATGGAAGGCACCGTTAGCGTCAAATCTGGTATTTCTGATTTTTTGCTGAGTTGTTCAGGATATTGGGCTAGTTAATAACCTAAGTTTTCGACCTCGAGCGGCAACCGCTTCATGGAAAAAAATCAGAAAAACCGCGATTTTTTCGAGCTTTTGTAAGTTATTTGTAATTTTAGTCCCAAATAATTAATTTTAAATAAAAGCATTGTTCTACGAATTCAAAGTAACTAAATTTGCTTAAACTTAAGACCAAAGCCAATTCTGTACACCCAATGGTTTCCAAAATACAGCAATTCAAAATTTAGCGATAAAAAATTTAGTTTTATCGAACAGTATAATGGAAAATAAAGAATGCTTGACATAAATGCTTCAAAGCACTGGAGCGTGTAGATTGGCCAAAAGAATAGGACAATCATACCGGGGTCTATATACCCCCGTTAAAATTGGAGGGGCAACTATATAAACAAATGACTAAAGGTAGAAACAATACTATTGAAAAACAATGGTAGAACCCACAATATTCTCCTATAGCTTATCTTAAGCCCAGAAACCCATTCTTGATTTCTCTTTTTCAATAAAGTTTTTTTAATCGATAGTTTTTGAGAAATTAATTTCGTATACAAGACTTGCATAGTTCATGGAATCTTGTCATGATTACATTGTTAAATTTATCTGAATTCTCGATAAACAAACTTAACAAAATAAAAATAATAAACTAGAAAATGAAAGTATCTACGTCCTATGAGATGTTAATCAGTTAAAGTCTTTTTTACTCATTTCAAACTTCAAGATTAGGAAACATTTATGTAAAATGGACCATCAGGAAATACCAACGGATGATGCACTTTTGCAGACAGCATTTTGTATTTATCAATCGTCCCACCAAACTTTGGCTTTAAAAAGCGAAAAAAATCGAACAGTTTTTGCTGAAAATTTTGACACAAAAAGACCTTCTCCACTTAGCTCTTTGTGTCTCAAGGTAATGGCACAAAACAACAATAAAATCCCTCCAATCATCATGCAAAGAATTAAACCAAGTCAATTAAGGACTTTCTATGATTTCGTTGATGAAAATCTGCCTATAGAAAAATGTATTACAATTGAAAGTGATTATTATTGGAAAAGAGTTTATTCATCAATGTGCACTGATAAAATGCTTTCTAAGCAAAAAACAAAACAAAAAGATATTTCCTGGAAGAATTTGTCAATAACCCAAAAATATATTCATTTGATCGAGAATACTCCTTATGAATTTTGGAGATCTGAAGAAATGAAAGAAATCACAAAACTTGTTTCACCTTACATTAAAGAATTGAATATAAGTAAACTTCAAGCTATGCGTGATATATCATTTGAAAGACGATTGGAAGTATCAAGTATATTTTCTAAATCAACATTAACTATTATGAATGAAGAAAACAACGATTCTGCTTCAAAAACGACCGAAACAAGTGGATCGAGATATGATTATCCTTATGAAGTTTGTCATCACGTAGATCTTAGTATTTTGGGAAGCCTACTGGACTTAAACTCGTTGACTGTGGAGTTTGCTCCACCAAAATTGACCAGCAACTATCACAAAAGATTTTGCAACTTTTCATACGTTGATATGCAGAACTTAGCAAGGTAAGAACTAACTTTAAGACAGAAAGAGTACAATTTAAGCAAGAAAAATGTTTTAACACACTTCGAACTGATTTCTCTTATAATAAAAGTGGTTTATAGTTTGTAGTAGCCCGTAGCGTAATGGTTAGTGCATTGGACTGTCACGCTGGAGGTCTGGGTTTACTAGGAAGTCCACCTAAAAACTATAAAGTTTTTTTCAGGGCTACTGCCTCTTGCGAGGAATTGACAAATCCTCCAAGAGTATCACTTATCATGAATGAGTGCTTCTCGTCTAGTCATTCGGATTCGGCATAAAATTGTAGGTCCCTTCCATTCCTGTTTACGCGCGCACACAGGAATGGTTGCGAGTTGTTATTCACTAGGCCCTCGTTCTTCAAGAGCCGTTGCGCCACCCAATTTATTTATTTCTTTAAGTTTTATTATTAATTATTTTTAAAACATAAATGTATGTACATTGTACATATTTATGTATAAAAGTAGTATAATCCATTTCGACTATCTCTTTTCTTTAGCGGGATTTCAGAAATGAAAAACCTAAGAACTTTCAAAATTCGTAGAAGTCGTATGGACAGTGTAAAGTTGTCTACCATACTCGAAGCCTTGAAATCAATTTTTATAGAAGAACTGGAATTCTATTTTTGTCAATTAGATGATGATTGTGGAGTATCACTGTATAAATACATAGTCTCAACAAAATCACTGAAACATCTCGATCTATCGGGGAACTATTTCAAACAACAAGCTATTAACTACCTTTCGCGAGGAATCCAAATAAGTCCTTGCAAATTAGCTTTCCTTGGTTTATCTAATAATCCTTTCTCTAATGATAGTCTCTGGAATCTAGCAAAAACTTTAGAAGTCTATGAAGACTTAAAAGTTTTAAAACTATCAGGAATACAAAATTATGATATTGGAGCACCTGAAATAGCCAATTTGGTGAAGAAAAATTCATTCCTAGTAGAATTGTACATAATTGCAGTAAGAATGAATGGTGCTGGCCTCATTGAAGCTCTAAAGAGAAACCATCAAATTCAACAAATCATTTGCCAAGGGTGTGGTCTTACATTAGAGGAGGAATTCAAAGTGGAGATTCTTTTAAAACGTAATCGGTTTATTAAATCAAATCCATACATCGGAGATATTACGAAGACTGAAGAAGAAATTAATGTTTTTTTACAAAAATCAAAGTGCGTTGATTTCATTTATGTCTTTTAGTTCCGAATATTAATTTATATGTGCTTTTGTTTTCATAGAAATCATATTTTTATTAACATTTTGCAAAACAAGAAAGAACGCTCAGAATGCTTGCAACATAAACATTTACGACACATAAATGTAGAGAAACCAAAATCTTTTATTGAGTGAGAGGTTGGACTTAGCTCAGCTGACATTTTTTTTTTAATTTGCTGTGATTTTTACATACGAATGGAAAATGCATTAAATTGTTTTTTTTTAATTATTTTCAAATCCTCCTATTCCATTAAAGACTTAAACATTTCTCCGAGAACTAATGCCTGTATCTCATACACAGAACGTTTCATAGCCCAAATACTATGGACACAACGTGTTCTTTAATGCCCCTTTCCTTTCGACGTCCGGAAGCGTCCAGAAGCGTACCGAAGTCTTCTGAAACCATTCCATTGGCACAAAAAGTACGCTTCTGAGAAGAGAGATTCGATTCTTGATTTCAAATCAGAATCCACTCAAAAGAAGCACTAATACATTCAAACATCACAACAAACTGCAATGTACTCCATGTTTTTTTTAACTTTCCATTTTAATTTAATTTGTATCCAAAATCAAAGTTTTTGGTAAATTTTAATCAACAGATTAAGAAAAAATCAAACAAAAAATATTATTTGGAAATTCTGAGTTGATACACTCGTGTTTTACATTTCACTTTTTGTGCGGTAGCAAATAATTTTTATTTGACGATTCACCTATACAGATACCAAACCCCAGAATTGAGTAGAAGCATCTTGTACTGTTCCATTGGATTTCAGAATGAGTGAAACCTTGAGTGAAACCAAAGCAAAACAGCATAAGACTTTTCCAATATACATACCTATTTGGTACCCAATTAAAGTTTTGGGATTTATCATATGGACTCTCAACGAGTATTTTCGTGCATGTGTATTTTCTATACCACGTGCAGGGAAACATTCGTCTAAGTTATATTTTCTAATTTCGAAGAATTACAGTAATATTCGTAGATATGTAAATAATTATTAAAATAAAAAGGTACCAAATATGCATACCTATACAATATACATTGATCTGTAAAAATATTATTATTTCTGAAGAAGTATCCCGTTCAAATAATTATATTAATTTTATAGATCAAAGCATAAATAGAAATGGCATATTTCCAAGGCGTGAACAGCATGCAATTATTTTGGCGGCAAAGCAGAGCAAATTTGTTTGTAAAATAAATATTGGAAATAGACTAATGTAAGCCAAACATATAACAACACTTATTTTGTTGATGAACCTTTAAACGCGATAACCATTTATGTTTTCTTTAATTTTTATTTCACTTCGCATTGATGTAGAAACTAGGTTTAACTTAAAAGAATTTATTCAATATTTATCAATGTTTTCCTCAAATAAAACAACATTATTCAAACCAGAGCTCTACTAAAAATAAATCAATGACTTGTCAATAAATTAACAAATTTCTATAGAAACTTGAAGCATTTTCGTTATCTTTTTTTTGTCCAAAGAAAACAGAGAAAAATTATATTGTCACTTGGTGAAACTGTGCCAACGTTTTCCTTTCAGCAATTTTATATTTTGTGTTTTAATATTTTGTGAGTGTTATTTTCTTAAAAACAAGAAAGAAAATAAAAACAAACAAGAGGGTATAGCAAAGATGAACCGAGGCGATAGAAAAAGAATGTCGGTAAGATTCTTACAATATTTTAAATTATTCCTTCATGAATCACTATTAAATATTAATGAACGGTTGTTAAACTGTTTATTGCGTTTTTTAACTATGTATTGAGGTACTCATAACTAGGTATACTTAAAAAAGTTGTCCTTTATGCGATTGCCATAAGGAAATGCATGATGGTTGTATCAAAATTAAGTTGAATAATTGATTATTCAACTCGACATTTGGTTTGAAAAAATTCAAAAGCAAAACTATGGTTACCTTTTCACATTTGCTGTAGCTTCATGAAATACATTCTTAGTTTAATGTATCTAAAAAAACACTTTTTAATAATGAGTGCATGCTATAAACGAAAGGTAATTTTTTGGAACACATTCTTTATTTTTTTTTGTTAATAATAAAAAAATAATCGTTTAAAACAAGAAAACAGGAGCAGTCTAGAAAATGGTTTTGATTCTAAATAACATTCTTTTTCACAAAAAAAAAAATACATTTCGACAAAATTAAATGCATTGGGGCATATTCATAGTCCTAGTTTAAGACAATTTTGGCTCAATGAATACAGACCGCTTTTAATTACAAATTGTTGGTTTTATATTTTTATAATATAATTAACTTGGTAAACTACACAAATATCTTCAAATATTTTGAAATGATAAACTTAAACAAATAGAATCAACGTCCGAAAATTCAACTAAACCTATGTTTAACTTAGACCCAGCTCTAAAATGACTATGAATACGCCCCATTGTCTCCAATACTATTTATGTTGCTTATAAATTTACTACGAATATTTATGTATTTGTTATTTTTACGTAGGATATGTCCAATAGGGCTATTTTTGGATTCTTAAACAAAATCGATAAAATAATTTTCCCTAATATTACGATGATCTGCAGCCTAAGCCTATCCACTGAAGTGATTTTATTCATACTTTGGACTTAAGGTTCTTAGGTGATTCCCTAGAGGGGAAAATGATTTTTTTTTGTTAGGTAAAGAATTAAGGGTACCTGTCATACAACCGTTTTGAAGTTACTAAACATAGCAGTGCTAATATTTTGGTAAACAAAAATTACCAATAACGGTTATTAATTTAGCAAAAAAAAACAAAAATTTACTCATTTTCATTTTGATTTTTAACTGGTTAGAAAAGTGTTTAAATTCTTGAAATATTTTTTGTTTTTAGTCCATAAAATAATTCAGATAAATGATAAGTTTTATTAATATTCATCAACTTTTGCACCTTAGCTGATTTTTTTTAGTAAAAGGTTAAAAATCTCCATGCAATTTGTATGGGAGCTTTCAACTGATCGGTGGCACGTGCATGTTAACGTCAACCGATTTCAACAAATTTTGCACAGATTTTAATTTTACTACCTTGATCACTTGTAATGGGGACCCGAAAGAAATTCCCACTTTGCCAAAATAAGCGCCACACTAATGTACATATACCAGTAAATAATGGATAACCTTGCAACCGATTATAGCTGGCCTAAAGACCTTTCGGAAAAAAATATTAAAAAAATAGTTTTTCTTCAGGTCTAACTTTTTCTATTATAAAGATGTCAAGGTTTAATCCTCTTTTGGTTGTAATTTGGTTTTTGAATTCAATTATTATTCTTTTCAATATGAAGAAATGTCTTGAAAAAGACGTTTTTTTTTAAATATTTTTCAAGACATTTTTTTTAAGACGTTTTTTTTTAAATCTTTTTCAAGACATTTCTTAATATTGAAAAGAATAATAATTGAATTCAAAAACCAAAATACAACCAAAAGAGGATTAAACTTTGATATCATTTTTATAAAAGAAAAAGTTAGACCTGAAGAAAAACGTAACCACGTTTGAAACGTCGTCTGATTTAGATACCTAGATACAAACATAGACCTAAAGCCCATTTAGAAGTTAACATTTTAAGAAAGGTCATGAAAAAGGAATAATTATCTCATACTTAGGTTGTTGTTTCTGTATTGATCTTGCTTCTCTGCAATCAAGAGTTTATAAAGGTCAGAGTTTGATAGTCTATGTTGGTTGTTTATTTAAACTAAAGTTTACTAACAATGGAGTCAAGAAGAAGGATTGTTAGTGAAGAATTATTGATAAATACTTTAACTTAATTCGGTTAACTAACTTGGGTTTATCTTTAATTCCGTACTATAAAACTGGCCCTGAGAACGTTAAATAATGATAAAAATAAAATATGGCATAACTCAAGGCTGATTTCACTAAAACGACTATTTAATCTTTTTTGTTACTGATGAAATTGAGCCCACGGCGATTCAGAAAAATAAGTTCTGTATAGTTTTCAAGTTTATAGCCATACAAATATAAACCAACCATATTTACATGTGCATATGTACATATATGTACACTTGTTTATATTCCTAGATTAGTTCAATATATTAAAACAACAAAATCCGTCTGCTTCCATGTTTACTGGATATCCAACCATATGCACAACCCGAAGCATTTCTAGACCAAGAGTCCACAGCAGATTTGGCGTACTGGCAGATTTTGCAGTCCCTGGTGGCGACTGTTAGGTGAGAGGGGCAATTTTCTAAAAAATTGACTTAAAACAAAAAAAAAAATTATTTAAAAACAACGGTAACATGTTCAATGCCTTGTTATATTTTCATGAAAGGCCAGAAGTCCCTTTTTTCATTTCCTTTTTAAATAAAGTTCTTTCAATGAATAGTTTTTGAAATAATAATGTTTGAACTCAAAATTTTGAAAAATAAAATTTAAAAAATGGTAACAAATATTTTTTTCGCAAAATTTCACGTGATTAAGAACTATTTTTGTTTCCAAAATTCAATGCCCTTATCAATTTTTAGTCAAAAACTGAAAACCGGATGGTTCTAGGACTTTTACTTTTTAAGATATTAAAAAGTAAATGAACCAGCTTCCTCATAAAAATAAGACAAATCCGGCTAAGTTATCATTTCAGCAACCAGTTAAATTAGGGAAAACATGCGGAAAAAAATTCTTACATTTTTGAAACTTGGTGGGAATACCGGATTAACCATAAGAATAAAGAATCAAAAGAGTCCATAAAAATATCTGTATCCAACGTGTGTTTTTTGGAGGGGGAAAGGGGGAGGTATGACTTATCGAAATTAAAAAAAATATATTTATGCAATTTGGACATATGATACATGATTTTAGGGTATTTTGCAATTCGGAATCTAATGATATCAAAATTAAGGCGATACAATTATCCTTAAAAAAGTTGTGGTCCATTTTATCCAGAGATGACTGTTTTTCAGTAAAACTGGTAAACTATTAAAAAAATACCTTGAAAAGAATGGTACATTTATGAAAATTAGTATAAATATTCAATTTGGCTTCCCATTCTTGGGATGGGTGTTATGATCAAAATGTCATACCTTCTCTTTCCCTTAAACAAAAACACCACTTCGACACAGATATTTTCATGGACTCTTTTGATCCTTTATTCTCATGTCAAATTAAATATTTATACAAATTTTCATCAATGTACTATTCTTTTCAAGGTATGTTTTTAATAGTTTACCAGTTTTATTAAAAAAAACAGTCATCTCCGGATAAAATGGACCATAACTTTCTTTAGGATAATTGTATCGCCTTAATTTTGATGTCATTAGATTCAGAATTGAAAAATACCCTAAAATTATGTATCATATGTCCAAATTGTATAAATATAATTTTTAAATTTCGATAAGTCATACCTCCCCCTTTCCCCCTCCAAAAACACCCGTGGGATACAGATATTTTGATGGACTCTTTTGATTCTTTATTCTTATGGTTAATCCGATATACCCAAAAAGTTTCAAAAATGTAAGAATTTTTTTCCGTATGTTTTTCCTAATTTAACTGGTTGCTGAAATGATAACTTTTAAAATTTTTATGAGAAAGCTGGTTCATTTACTTTTTAATATCTTAAAAAGTAAAAGTCCTAGAACCATCCAATTTTCAGTTTTTGACTACAAATTGATAAGGGCATTGAATTTTGGAAACAAAAATAGTACTTAATTGCGTCCAATTTTGCGAAAAAAATATTTTTTACCATTAAAATTTTTTTTTTTTAATTTTGAGTTCAAACATTAATGTTTCAAAAACTATTCATTGAAAGAACTTTATTTAAAAAGGAAATGAAATAAGAGACTTCTGGCCTTTGAAGAAAATATAACAGGGCATTGTACATGTTAACGTTATATTTTTATTTTTTTTTCTGATTTAAGTCAATTTTTTAGAAAATTGCCCCTCCCACCTCACAGCCGCCACCAGGCACTGCAAGACTTGCATTTCTTTTATCAGCCTTAATACACCTTTCGACTCATATATTTTTTGTTTGCTTCACTTTCGTACGCCACATCTGCTGTGGGCTCTTAGACTATTCCGACACGGGACTTGATTCGAACGAATATCAAAACGGAGGTAGTGGGTATATTTTTTGAGAAAGTCAAACTAAACTCCAAATTTCAACTGCGAAACTTTTACATTTTTTAGTAAGATTTTTTTCTAACTCTACCATCGGACA
Source organism: Melangyna quadrimaculata (assembly GCA_949320155.1). NCBI lineage: Eukaryota > Metazoa > Arthropoda > Insecta > Diptera > Syrphidae > Melangyna > Melangyna quadrimaculata. The sequence continues at coordinate 3,757,210 of OX439485.1, read as the reverse complement.
AAACAAGTACTCAGTACCCAGTTGATTACCCATTAAATAATCTTGATTTATTTTTATGACCAATCGTCATGGAATCTTGCAACATCATTCAACTGAAAATAAATTTCAAACTCCTCAAAAAAAGTATACATTGGTAAAGTGAAGTTGCCCACAAAAATAGCTTTCATTAACCTCTTTTTTCATCTAGGTACTAGTTAATTTCATATGCACGTCATAAATTTCATCATACATACATCATAGTTTATCATAATGGCATGTCACCAAAAATTTAATTAATTCAACTTTCACTATCTCTATTATTTTTGATATTTACAGGCATCACCCCTGGCACTGGCAACGAAATCCTTTTCTTCGAAATCGGTGGTATGCTTTCTAGAAGGCCTTGATGGGTTCTGCTTCCGTTTTTTTTTTCTTCTTTCATACATGCACTTGTCGGTTTTTTTATGTAGTTAGCTTTGAAACTTTGTTTATATCCTTTATGCGAAGACGTTCAAGAACACAACTCCTTTCATAATGATTTGCTATGTTTTATTTTTTATTTGTGTTAAATTCAAAAATATCAAAGGTCTTCGTTTATTCATGTCGGTTGATGAATTAACTGTACTCAGCTCATCGTCAGTTCTTCATTACCAGAGCTTGAAAAAGGATGTGGAAACTGGTGAATGCAGTCGCGGTACATTAAACTAGTTGATGGATTTGTAGTTAGCTTGTGGATTGTCGGTGTTGTTTGTTTTAATTTTGTAGATAATGTACGTACATACATATGTATATAACTACATTAATTTTGATTTGCTTCCTGTTTCAGTTGTAGTTAAAAATAACTTGTAAATAATAATGAGTTCGGATAAAAGTGCGAGGAAAAGTGAGGAAATTATTAATTTGATGGAAAGTTCATCTACAAATAATATTGATGAGTATAATAATTGTGATGGTGTGAATTCTAAGGTAGATTTAGAATAATTACAGAATTCTGTTTGCATGTGACCTTTCAGTCACTCTTATTTTTCTTATAACAACAAAAACAAAATACAAATAGACGTGTGTTTTAGATTTTTTTTAAAATTAAACAAGGATATCAGTGAATATAATGGTAAGTACTTTCTTAATCACTATAAATACATAGGGCGCGGCGTAAATATGTGTTAGATTTCTTGGAAGGCGTCAATCATTTTGGGACGCAATGTACAAACCAAAGAATATATGTATTTATATGAACTCGTACCGAAAGAGTTAACTGGCGTATTATAATCAAAAGAAAACAATCTGGTTTCGCAGCTAACTTAAGCAGTTTTTTTTAAAAAGACCAAAGGTTGTCTAAACTTTGTCATATTAAATCCTTGAAGCTGAATCCTCCACAGTACCAGTGGCGGATCAGCGAGAGGGGATTCGGGTTCGGACCTCCCTCCTCCCATGGACTATGGAACCAGTCATATGATAGTTTATTTCTCTTTGAGCAATGTTTAATAAGCTGTATATCCTAAACATAAATGAAAAACAGTGATATGAGTTTTATTATATAAAAAATCTCTCAAAAATAGCATTTGTGAACAGTTCTCAAAACCATATAATCATACATACGTAGGTGAATATTAAAAAAAAAAAATGTGTGCAGGTGGATCTGCCACTGTACAGTTCATTCAAGATGTGAGAACCGGGATGATGAGATGATGATTCATTTTTACTATTTTCTTTCATTTGTAGTAATTAATTTTTGTATACGAAATGGGAAATTTTATATTTTTTACTTGAATATTATAAGTGTAATGGATAATTGAATTGTTTTTGCATTACGCAGGTTTATTTTGTAATTGAGTTAAATTTATTTCCATTACATTTTCTAAAACGTTATAGGAAAATTGTTTTCCATTACATATTCAAACTTTTTTTCATTACATTTTTAATATGCAACGGATAATAATAAGATTTATTAATTACATACCTATTGCAAATAATAATTAAATTGCATTTGAATTACAAATTTAATTGAATTTCAAATGTATTTGAATTACAAAAATGTAATATACATACCTAATATTTACAAAACTGTGGTTATTTCAATTATACATATAATATTTGTGCACAAAACAGCCGTACCCTCGATTGATCTAATTATGATCTAGTTTCTATTCATTCAAATTTGTAAGATCCCATCATCATGGTAAGTTAAAACTGATTTAGGAGATTATAAATTTGCATGGCTATCTTATTTGTAGTTAAGCACGTGCTTGTGCATGCATGTGCATGTCCCATTTTTCCAATTTATTGAGTGCAAGATTATAAAGTTATTCAAAAAATTAATCATTTTACTACAAATGACTTTCTTTGAACTCTCCTGGGTAGCTTGGCAAACAACAATCGCAATCTAAGCTTAAAGTTGGAGCTGGAGGCGATGATGGGAACGCTGCAGAAGACTTTGATGCTTGGGTTAAATCCCGGCAACTTCTCAAGCCTGAGGATCAGCTTGACTTAACTGAAGCTGAATTGGGAGAGGAAATAACAAAAGTCTTAACACCAGCCAACACCAATATTGTTGAGAATCTTGTAGCTTATAGCTTCAAGGAGAAATCCTTTGTTCCGGTATAAGACAAATTGAAAAGCATAGAATTTAAAAAAAAAACAGTATTTTTATAGCTTCCACTTGAAGGCAGTGTTGTGAATATTTTCAGTTTTGAGGGAACTTGCTTGCATATTGAGTCAGAGGAGGCACAGAAACAAATCGAAGAGTATGGTGATGCCGGTATGTGTGACATGATGATTACAATTTGCCAACTACTACATCACGTTTGAATCTTTAATTTTGATTTTCTATTACTTAATCCTTTCATCATTTGCATGATTGCATGTTAAATTGCTACTTTGCATTGCATGACAATTATACTTTTTTTCTACAAACAAAAACAAAACCAATTCCCTTCAAGCAAGGTTACGCAATTCCACCTCCGAAGGCTGCCAAATCATTGACCTTTGCTGAGGATGCCCTCGCCGCTCAACGATCAACTATGGGATCCACGGGGGATTCCGAAGCTGGGGGTGGTGACGAAGAGCCTGCTGTGGAAGAGACTGAAGACGAAGGTGGTGAGGGCGAAGAAATAATTGGCGAAGGTGAGGTGGAAGGCGAAGAAGGAGGTGACGCTGGTGATGCAGATGCAATTGCAAAAGGTAATTTTAATTTTAAAATACTAATTAACATTCAAAATATTTGAATCTGTAAATATATTTAAATTTGTTTCGTATTTTATAATTTCGGACTCGTATCATTTAGCTTTGATGTATATATTTACGTTCTTGGGCTGCAACTATAGCTTCTTTTGAATTAATTAATCTAACCTAGTTTTGATAAAAGTCAACTTGAAAATTATAGTGTTTATCAGAATTCATCCTTAAAGTTGAATCAATATTTAAGGGTATTTATATGTACCTATACATAAGGAGGTGCCAAATCAAACGAAACCATGAAAACCTGGGAGCGTAGAGCTCTTCAAAATTCTGCCCGCAAAAATTGAGAAAAACCTAAGAAAATATGATAGGAAAAATTGATTGATAGATACACAAATAAATAATCAGCCCTATTACGATTGTCGTTTCACTAAAACGACAAGGCTCTAGTGGTGACAGTTGGCGTTTAAATAAACCAAAATTTTCGACATTCTCTCCAAACTCCGAGCATCTCATCATTATGATGAAATTCGTTTGAATTAAACTTCAATTGACGCCTCCAAGGACGTGTCGTTTCACTGTCGTTTAAGTGAAACGACAACCGTAATAAGGGTAAATATATTTACATAAATTTAATAATTGGAAAACAAATGTTATAAGATAAAGAAAAAATATTTTGTAAAAAAGTTTTGAAACAATTTTATTTAATTTGACTCACCCCAATATACCATACATAAACATATACACACGTCACATGTGTATGGCTAGGTGAGTACGTATACTTTTGCACAGATGCACATACGTTATTATATCTGCAACAGTAGTCATCAGGAGTAAAATTGGCTGATGTAGGTGGATCACTAAGGATGACATTCTTCAAACCAGATCATAATATCAACGAAAAAAGGTAACAACGGGATGTCATAAATAGTCGCTATAGAAGGAACATTCGAGTCTGGTTATAAACAAATTTCAAAAAGAATGAGGAATGTTTTTTTTTAGCATACTTACTAACCAAATTTAACCATTTTGATAACTTAAAATCTCTTTCTGAACTTAATATTTTTGCTAGTCTTATCGATATATATACATATATATATGTTTATATTCATTTATTTTAAATCTTCCATAACAACTTTGTGCACTCCTGCAGTACCATTTTTATTTCAACTGGAAGTTACAATATGAATTCGCAGATATGTTTATCCAAAATGCGCCACTCTTTAATGTCTGAACGTAATTATTTCCAGAGTTCTGAAAATCTAAAACTTGTGGACTTCCTCAAGAAGAGAATTGTGAATGTTTATTATACCTTGGGAAAAATTTGAAAATTGATTATAGGCACCTACTTAAACGGCGAATTAAGCAACAAAGTTCGAAATCTTCGAAACAGTATAAAAAAATAAATCGGGTGGCACAACGGCTCATGAAGAACCAGGGCCTAGTGACTAACAACTCGCAACCATTCCTGTGTGCGCCTTTCGACAGGAATGGAAGGGACCTACAATTTTATGCCGAATCCGAACGGCTAGACGAGAAGCACTTATTCGTGACAAGGGATACTCTTGGAGGATTTGTCAATTTCTCGCAAGGGGCAGAAGCCCTAAAAAAAAACTTTAGTTTTTAGGTGGACGAGGCTGGGAAGCGATCCCAGACCTCCAGCGTGACAGTCGAACGCACTAACCATTACGCTATGGGCTACTACTTCGATACAGTATTGTTAAGGCTAAAATTTGATGTATTTATTCACTGAGTGCTAGGACATTATACAACTCTGATGTCACTAGTTCTCCATTTTCAAAGTTCCAGTGTCCAAAAACCAAAACCTAGTTTTGAGCCATTGCAATGGTTCATTTAAATAAAAAAAATTACCCTAAATAAAACATGTAACAAAGAAAACATGTAAGATAATACGTCTATGCTGAAACCAGAACCTCATTATAGGATGCTGAGTTGGCGCTTCTGATAATGGAAGTGATCCAGAATTGTATTCTTACAAAACTAAGAATCTTCTTTAAAATTCCAAGTTTTGAACTGGTGCTCCCTTTTATGCATATTAATATCAGTGTTCAACATTCAAACAACATTCGTTCTATTTTGAATAAAATAATAAAAACAAAATTGTAACCTCCAATTGAAATTCTTCAAAAATCTCTTTTTATTATTGAAACTATTACTTATTTGCCCTCGTTTGTTCGACACCGTATTTCAGAAGTGCCTGGATCTACTGGAGGAACGAAAAAGCGCAAGCTGATTAATCAATTTAACTTTTGTGAACGTGCAGCATTAACTTTTACCAATCCAACAAGAGTAAACTATTCTCCATAAATTTATAGATTTCAGCATGAAACCAATATATTATATTTTAGAGTGTAGAAACTCAAACTATTCCACCACCAAGATCAACATTTGGCAGTAATGTCCTTCAATGGGTGATTTATGATAGTTACACTGAAGATTTCGCTCAGCAACAGAAGGAAAAAGAAAAGGAGAAAAAGGTAAGCTAATCAAATTCAATCATTTGTGGTTAAAAAAAAATCTTTAAGCAACAGACCTCCTTAAAAAAAGATGCAAAAAAACGAGATGAACAGAAGGAAGCTGCAGTCGAATTAAATAAGAAATACCTCAAATGTTGGCAGATCCTTGAGCGTATGATTAATCAAAATATTTATGATGATATCGCAACTGATTATCGCTATTGGGAGGATCCTTCAGATGAGTTTCGAGAAGGAGATGGTACACTTTTGCCATTATGGAAATTCAATTATGAAAAAACTAAGAAAATGAACGTCACCGATGTTATGTTTAATCCCAATTATTACGATTTGTTTGCTGTCTGTTTTGGATCACGTAATAAATAATTTACATTAAGTAATTTAATAGTTCAAAATCGTTTTGTTGTTTTTTGTAGACGAGTTTATGAAACAACCAGCTGAAGGAGCGGTTTGTCTGTTCACCATTAAAAATCCTTCTTTTCCAGATTATATAAGTTAAATTTATAAATTTATTTTTAATATTGTCTTGATTTTTGCTTAACAACATGATTTCTCTGATAGTTATGACTGAAAGTGGTGTTATGTGTTGTGATATTCATCCGAAATATCCATTCCTTGTTGCAATTGGTAAGTTTTCATATTTACAAAAGTTGATCAAAGTACAGTTCACAAGAAAAATATCCATTATAGGTATGTATGATGGAAACGTAGCGGTATATGACCTGAAAGACACATCTAAGGGAGCTCTTTATATGTCACAAGGCGTGAATGGAAAACATTCAGAAAGTGTCGCTGAGGTAATACTAGTATTTTGTATTTTACAAAACCATGGAAACCGTTTATTCTCGGTAGGTAAAATGGGGCCCAGACCTTGCTGACGGAGAGATTAATTTCTATACGGCCTCATCGGATGGCCGAGTTTTCAATTGGGTTTTGATGCAGCATAAATTTTCAATAACTGTGATTATAACGCTGTTTTTAGACAATGGAACGATAGAAGGCCCAGATGGTACACAAATGCGTCTTAAAGGCTGTGCCACATGCATGACCTTTCATCCAACACAACCGGAAATATTTCTAATTGGCACAGAAGAAGGACTTATTTACAAATGCAGCACAGCTTACAGTTCGAAATATCTAATAACCTACAATGCGCATTACCTTTCAGTTTATCGCATTGATTTTAATAAATTCAATTCGAATATATTTGCGTCGTGTAGCGGTGATTGGAGAATCAAAATATGGGAAGATATGCGCAGTGAACCGTTATTTATTTTCGACTTGGGCTCATGTGTTGGTGATGTAAGATGGGCACCATATTCGAGTACAGTGTTTGCAGCTGTAACTTCTGAAGGAAAGGTTTATGTTTTTGACTTAAATGTGAATAAATACAAGGCAATTTGTATACAAGCTGTTGTTCCAAAAAGAAAAAATAAGTTAACGAGATTGGCTTTTAATCAGAAACTTCCTTTTATAATTGTTGGGGATGATAAGTGAGTTGATTTGTGGTCGAAATTCAGAATGAAAAAAATAAAATTGAAACTAACCCTGAGGCTACACGGGCAAGTACTGGCAAGCAAGTTGGCTACATAGCTTGACTGTCTAATTCCTATAGGGGAATATGCTGTTACGTAGGCGGCAAGTTGCTTTCAAGTTTTTTATTGGCTACGTTCTGCTAGCCTTTCTTGGGTTTGATCTTATATTTTGATTAAAATTGCTTAAAATATGGTAAATCGTACTTTAATGACGAAAATGAAAATAAAACCACAAAGTCGCTTAAAAGTTTAAAAATTCAATTTCCGATTTTTTTATATAATAATTCTTAAAAAAATTGGATTTTTTTGATGATTTTTAATCCATCATTATCATAGGCATCCTTAAATGGAATTTGACAATTCATACCTTGACAGATAGGTAAGAAACTAAATTATGTCGTATGAGGAATATTTCGTTCCAAATGTCACCCAAAAGCACTAAAATCGCCTTTTCGCGCGAATCTCAAAAAATTCAGATTTCTTTAAGTTTTTTCAATGCATCATCTCCGTAGCAATCTTTCAGTTTAATTTGACAGTCTATGTCTTGACAAATCGGTAACAGAATGTTCCAAATGTCACCCGAAATCCCCAAAACTCTCATTTTTTCCAAGCAAAAAGTATACACTCACTAAATTCCGATTTTAAAGATATTTTGTATAATCAGAATCATAGACATCCTTCAATCAAATTTGACAGTTTATGTTTAAATTTCTTCATGCCCTTCTCATAAAAAGTTGTGGCAGAAAGAATATTCAATTCCAAATATTTCACGAAAAGCTATCTAGATATCGCTTTATATACAATTCTGAACGAGTCCACTTGCCTTTCAACTTGCTTCTCTACTGGCTTCAGAAATTCCATGCCAGTTGACGAGCAAGTTGCTTAGGTTTGTATGCATTAGTAAAAAAAATGTGTTTGAATAGCAACTTGCTTGCCAGTACTTGCCCTTGTAGCCTCAGGGTTAGTCATTCCAAATTTTAAATACATATACATAACAATATTTTTATTCAATCTTATGAGCTGAACATATTTAACAAAACGATTATACCATGTTAATTTTTGATTTCTTTCAGAGGTACGACGACTTCTTTGAAACTGTCACCTAATTTGCGTGTAATGGTAAAACCACCAAAGAAACAACTTTGGTTGGATCAACAGACACTTCAAATACAAAAACTAGACAGAATACTTTCACTGGTAAGGGAACTACCTGAAGGAGAAGTCATAAAAGATACAACAACCACAGTGCAAAGTTAATTTTTGTTTTTTTGAATACAAACAAAATATGATATTGTACCTACTTTTGTTAATACAAATTTAATTAATAAACATATTTCTGATTGTTTCTTCTCAATAATTATTCACTTTGGCTTAAATCAAAATATATGTAGCACATTCAAAATATTCAAAGCTGAAGTATTTATCAGAAGTATGTAAGAGTTGGCTTAACTTCTACTACACCTACATCAAAGGACACGGAAGCACTACACCCTTTTTAACATATATTAATATCAGACATTTTCGATCCTTCACTTACTTTCGTATAAGTAAAGTGAGAAACTTTAAATTGGCAGTATCTACTAAGCTGGTTAGGCACCTCACAAAATTTTAACTTTAGCGTTAGTGGTGTCTGAGATGAAGGACTGCAAAAATCGCAAAGACCGAAATTGACTTAGCGAGTGCCTGACAAGATAACTGGACTATAATTAAGTGGAGTTTCAAAAAGTTTGTATACCTATGAGGGAATTCAAATTTTCATCTACAACGAGTGTCAAAGTTGTTAATTTCCACATAATAAAATTGGAAAGAAGAGCATTTATATTAAATCCACAATGTGAACTGTGCCAATTGGTTGTCTATTTTATTTCTTCATACAATAAATTTAATAAATAAATCATAAAGTACAAATTAATTTGTGTTTTACTTAAATTAACTTAAATTGTAGAGTTACCAAAAGATAAAACATAATTTATATTGTAAAGAAAAATTTAACATATCAAAATACAACACCTAAAAATGCATTTTTTAAAAAATATATCACACATCACGAATTGTGTTCTTGTTATTATTGTTGGAATAATGTACCTATAAATTATGTTTGTATCATTTAATTAATATGTTTTTATATACTATACAACCAACTGTGATTTACTTAATATTTTTAAATTCTAAATATTCTCTCACATTATTCGGACACTGAATATTTTTACCGAGAAATAATACAGTCGACATAGGATGTAAGAAATCACCAGAAAATTCCTTTGCTTTCCAACCAAAAAATCCATTTGGTCTCACTTCATTTCCGGAAATTTCAAATGGCAAAAGATTTAATCCGATTTGATTGATCTTTGAAAATTGCACGCGAAAATAATGACCGTCAGTTGCTTTTATCCAGTAAAAGCCTTCGTTGTCTATAAAAGGCTTTGTCTGGGACTTTTTCAGCGAATTCGAGCGCTCCAAGTCGAAAACATTAAAACTTATATCGATGTCATATGCATCTTGCGAAAGATTGTTCGTTTCTATGGCCGTCTTAAGAGCATAGTTATCCAACCAATAGCGAATGCCAACATTTTCGAATTCTTCCAAGACATGATTGAATGTTGTTTTGAGTTTGTCCAAACAGCAAGGTGGGGTATGTTTGTTGAGGTACACATAAAATGGTCTCATGTTATAAACTGGACCAACACACGATTTTGAAGTCCTTTCACAACCGATCAAATCGATCTCAGTCGCTTGGGGCAGCGAGAAATTCGACGAAGAAAACTGTCCATCGAGAACAAGATTATGTGATGGACCTAGGGACTCTTTGAGATCAGTCTTAGATGTGATTTTATGTGATCTCTTAACGATCCGTTTGATTTGTAGTTTCTTGTACATTTCCTTAAACTGTCGTCGACGATTTTCCATTCGACGTTGTTTGGTGTGATAGGAAGCAAAAAGACGTCTTCCATCTTGAAATGCGTTGGAGAATATGGTTTTCTTGAAAGAAAAAGTAAGAAAAGTGTCAAACAACAATTTTTATTAATTTTAGCTATAAAAACAAAAGAGAAATAATTGACTGGTCATAAAATTGTAAATAAGGAATGCAATTTAATTACCTACAAGAAATCTTACTTGATCAATAAGATAACAAAGTTGAAGGTATTAGAATTTAGAGTTAAGATATCTCCGGAATAAATATTAAAGAGATTTTGATTAAAACTGTTTTTCATATTTTTGTACAAACAAAACCATCACACAGAAAAATATCAGATTTCGACGTGTTTTGAAGAAAGTGCATTATTTTTGGGTTAATTCAGTATATATTTTATAAAGATCAATTAATTTTCTTTCAATTTTGAGATACAGGTATGAACCTGTATATTAGAACAACTAATATTGCGTATCAAAATTGTATACGGGAATTAACTTTTTTAAAGACAAGCAATAAATACAGGAAACAATCATCTTTTTAGTAGGTACCTATGTAAGTTCCTGGTACGAGTATATTATTTAAGTTCAAACTTACTTCAATTCTAGCAGCTTTTGCTTGAATATAAAACAGCTCTGGAAAAGGTGCTCCAAACGGATCTGGCATCTCTCGCAAAACCCCACTATCCACCAAAATCGCATGCTTTTGCAAGTACTAAATAAATCACAAAATAATTAATAATACAGAATTATTGAAATAAAACCTACCAAGTCACACTTATCACTACTATTCACCGCTATATACTGTATCGTCCAATTGGGTAAATCCAAAATTACCTGTGTACAACTGCTAAAGGACTTTATATTACCAGCAAAGGGAACAATAACCGCCCTCCGTACAATGTCATCGGTATCAACAATCCCACCACCACCGACTCCAACTCTATTTACTTCAAATTGCTCTCTGTGACTATTATTGATTTCTTTAAGTATTTTTTGCAGCAAATTCTTATTGTTCAAACGAACACTATCTGGCATAAAAAGGACATATTTGGTCTTTATAGCCAGCAAAGGATTCATTTCCTTCGATGACTTTTGTATGTCGAAACCCAAATTAAGAAAGCGCACTGTACTCGGTTCGGTTAAATTCGTGTCATAGGTCACCGGAGGATATGGTAGTGTGTCTTGCACAACAAGAATCTGCATATTTGGGATTATTTCCAAGATGCTGTCAATCGATGCCTTGATGTCATTCTCAAATGTGTAAAACGTCCTGAAAACAGTAGTTATCGATTTTCGAATATGTTTGTTGGCGGTTTTTATTTTATCCTTTGACGTTTGAGGTGATTTTGATTTTTGCAATTGATTATTACCACTATTATCGCTGGGATCTACAATGGATTTCCAAAGAACCGACTTCCACGTGTAGTAGAAGAGTACCAAGTTTGCTAATACTATCAGGATAATAATAAGTTTTGCATGTCTCAAGCGCATTATTTTCATTGTGGAATTTTATATATTTTGTACGTCCCAATATAATCCTTTGCGGGGTGATGAATTTATCTACGAGTTGATTTGTTGTTGTTGTTGCACAGATATTTCACAAAGAATGGGCATGACTTCATAATTTTTTCCTATAAATTTAAACTAACTACTAACACACACAACACTCTGCTTTTTATAATTTTGATTTCTATTTAATAAGTTTTATACGTTTAATAAATAAATACGGCATTGCGTGATGTTTTTATTCTACAAATTTTACTTTTTTACAAATCAAAACGCAATGCACATTTTCTAATGTGAAAGGTATAGGCAAAAACACTGTGTGATTTACGTTTGAATTGTTTAAGGATATTTCTCTATTCTTTTTGAAGGAAAAAGAGAAAATTGGGATAAATCAATATTGCCAACTGTGAAGAATAAAAAAGGACATTTTAGTAGAGAAGAAAGCTTTTTAATTTTATTTTTAAGCTTAAGAGAATGCAATAAAAAGTATTTAAGCGACCTTTAGTCCAATGCGTTTCGGTCCTGATAACAATTACAGTGGACCCCATCAGTTAAAGCTGTAATTGTTACCTTTCTAAGACGCAACATTTTAGTCGATGGCTACCGACGTTTATAAAATTTACAGCATAAACACACTGAAAATTATATTTTTCTAGGGGAACATGGTTACATTCAGACACCTAGATATAGATATAGATATTATGCCCGTGGTCTGGCGAAGGTAATAAAGAAAGAAAAAACCGAAACAATAGAAGTTATATTGTTTTTGTTTTTATTTTAGTGGACTGTATTGAATGAAATTCAATAAAAAGTATTTAAGCGACCTTTAGTCCAATGCGTTTCGGTCCTGATAACAATTACAGTGGACCCCATCAGTTAAAGCTGTAATTGTTACCTTTCTAAGACGCAACATTTTAGTCGATGGCTACCGACGTTTATAAAATTTACAGCATAAACACACTGAAAATTATATTTTTCTAGGGGAACATGGTTACATTCAGACACCTAGATATAGATATAGATATTATGCCCGTGGTCTGGCGAAGGTAATAAAGAAAGAAAAAACCGAAACAATAGAAGTTATATTGTTTTTGTTTTTATTTTAGTGGACTGTATTGAATGAAATTCAATAAAAAGTATTTAAGCGACCTTTAGTCCAATGCGTTTCGGTCCTGATAACAATTACAGTGGACCCCATCAGTTAAAGCTGTAATTGTTACCTTTCTAAGACGCAACATTTTAGTCGATGGCTACCGACGTTTATAAAATTTACAGCATAAACACACTGAAAATTATATTTTTCTAGGGGAACATGGTTACATTCAGACACCTAGATATAGATATAGATATTATGCCCGTGGTCTGGCGAAGGTAATAAAGAAAGAAAAAACCGAAACAATAGAAGTTATATTGTTTTTGTTTTTATTTTAGTGGACTGTATTGAATGAAATTCAATAAAAAGTATTTAAGCGACCTTTAGTCCAATGCGTTTCGGTCCTGATAACAATTACAGTGGACCCCATCAGTTAAAGCTGTAATTGTTACCTTTCTAAGACGCAACATTTTAGTCGATGGCTACCGACGTTTATAAAATTTACAGCATAAACACACTGAAAATTATATTTTTCTAGGGGAACATGGTTACATTCAGACACCTAGATATAGATATAGATATTATGCCCGTGGTTATTACCTTCGCCAGACCACGGGCATAATATCTATATCTATATCTAGGCGTCTGAATGTAACCATGTTCCCCTAGAAAAATATAATTTTCAGTGTGTTTATGCTGTAAATTTTATAAACGTCGGTAGCCATCGACTAAAATGTTGCGTCTTAGAAAGGTAACAATTACAGCTTTAACTGATGGGGTCCACTGTAATTGTTATCAGGACCGAAACGCATTGGACTAAAGGTCGCTTAAATACTTTTTATTGAATTTCATTCAATACAGTCCACTAAAATAAAAACAAAAACAATATAACTTCTATTGTTTCGGTTTTTTCTTTCTTTATTACCTTCGCCAGACCACGGGCATAATATCTATATCTATATCTAGGTGTCTGAATGTAACCATGTTCCCCTAGAAAAATATAATTTTCAGTGTGTTTATGCTGTAAATTTTATAAACGTCGGTAGCCATCGACTAAAATGTTGCGTCTTAGAAAGGTAACAATTACAGCTTTAACTGATGGGGTCCACTGTAATTGTTATCAGGACCGAAACGCATTGGACTAAAGGTCGCTTAAATACTTTTTATTGAATTTCATTCAATACAGTCCACTAAAATAAAAACAAAAACAATATAACTTCTATTGTTTCGGTTTTTTCTTTCTTTATTACCTTCGCCAGACCACGGGCATAATATCTATATCTATATCTAGGTGTCTGAATGTAACCATGTTCCCCTAGAAAAATATAATTTTCAGTGTGTTTATGCTGTAAATTTTATAAACGTCGGTAGCCATCGACTAAAATGTTGCGTCTTAGAAAGGTAACAATTACAGCTTTAACTGATGGGGTCCACTGTAATTGTTATCAGGACCGAAACGCATTGGACTAAAGGTCGCTTAAATACTTTTTATTGAATTTCATTCAATACAGTCCACTAAAATAAAAACAAAAACAATATAACTTCTATTGTTTCGGTTTTTTCTTTCTTTATTACCTTCGCCAGACCACGGGCATAATATCTATATCTATATCTAGGTGTCTGAATGTAACCATGTTCCCCTAGAAAAATATAATTTTCAGTGTGTTTATGCTGTAAATTTTATAAACGTCGGTAGCTATCGACTAAAATGTTGCGTCTTAGAAAGGTAACAATTACAGCTTTAACTGATGGGGTCCACTGTAATTGTTATCAGGACCGAAACGCATTGGACTAAAGGTCGCTTAAATACTTTTTATTGAATTTCATTCAATACAGTCCACTAAAATAAAAACAAAAACAATATAACTTCTATTGTTTCGGTTTTTTCTTTCTTTATTACCTTCGCCAGACCACGGGCATAATATCTATATCTATATCTAGGTGTCTGAATGTAACCATGTTCCCCTAGAAAAATATAATTTTCAGTGTGTTTATGCTGTAAATTTTATAAACGTCGGTAGCCATCGACTAAAATGTTGCGTCTTAGAAAGGTAACAATTACAGCTTTAACTGATGGGGTCCACTGTAATTGTTATCAGGACCGAAACGCATTGGACTAAAGGTCGCTTAAATACTTTTTATTGAATTTCATTCAATACAGTCCACTAAAATAAAAACAAAAACAATATAACTTCTATTGTTTCGGTTTTTTCTTTCTTTATTACCTTCGCCAGACCACGGGCATAATATCTATATCTATATCTAGGTGTCTGAATGTAACCATGTTCCCCTAGAAAAATATAATTTTCAGTGTGTTTATGCTGTAAATTTTATAAACGTCGGTAGCCATCGACTAAAATGTTGCGTCTTAGAAAGGTAACAATTACAGCTTTAACTGATGGGGTCCACTGTAATTGTTATCAGGACCGAAACGCATTGGACTAAAGGTCGCTTAAATACTTTTTATTGAATTTCATTCAATACAGTCCACTAAAATAAAAACAAAAACAATATAACTTCTATTGTTTCGGTTTTTTCTTTCTTTATTACCTTCGCCAGACCACGGGCATAATATCTATATCTATATCTAGGTGTCTGAATGTAACCATGTTCCCCTAGAAAAATATAATTTTCAGTGTGTTTATGCTGTAAATTTTATAAACGTCGGTAGCCATCGACTAAAATGTTGCGTCTTAGAAAGGTAACAATTACAGCTTTAACTGATGGGGTCCACTGTAATTGTTATCAGGACCGAAACGCATTGGACTAAAGGTCGCTTAAATACTTTTTATTGAATTTCATTCAATACAGTCCACTAAAATAAAAACAAAAACAATATAACTTCTATTGTTTCGGTTTTTTCTTTCTTTCTTAAGAGAATGCGTTAAATGTGTTCATGGGTTTTTGAGAATTTTTGGTTTAAGATTATTCAAAATGTATGCATTTTAAATTAATTATGCTTTAAAATCAATCTGTTTTAAATGTGCTCTTTGTAAAAAATGGTCAAGATTTAAGAAAAACTTCTCCATAAAAACTAAGCTTCTTCGAAATGTTTTCAAAATAAACTCAAATTTGTCTGGAATGTTTTGTATGTCTTGAGTTTCTATTTCTTATTTTACACAGTTCGAGTGTACAGTTTTAAAAACGTGGACAAACTCTTTTAAAGAAAGTGTAGAATTTTATCAGCTTCAATTAAGCAAATATTTTTTTTTTTTCAAAAAAACCGATGGCTTTTTTATAAATTTGCAAAAACAAATTTTCCAATTTCCCAATTAATGGTTTTTATCAAGAAATTCTTAAGATATCAGAGTAAAGCTCTTCACCAACAAATGTTGATGCCAATCAACGATATTTTATTAAATAAGATTGGTATTACTGTTAAAAAATGTTTATGTTTATAAATTGTAAGAGACAAAAATGATTTAAAGATGAAGTGAGCAAAACGATAAATGATCAAAAAAGTTTTTAATCTTGCGCGATGTCACGATTGTAATCAGCGAAGCTCAGGTCGAATTGTTGAGATTTTCCTTTACTTCTCTGTCATTTATAGTTTAACTGAAAGCGATTTGACCATAGATACGGGGTCCCTAATTTTAAGTTGTGGTGTGAACAATTTTTATAATCCGTGCAAAGAAATGGAAGGCTGGGGGATAAACTAGTGTCTAACGAGATCTTTCGGGTGCCTTTGCAGGGTCCGTCATACTCTTTGCCAGCCGAAGGTAGAAAAGTTTAACCAACTGCATCATTTCTATAAAGATTTGGTCCACCTATAATAAATCCCTAGTTATTAAACTAATATGCAGACCCATGCGAGATAAAGCCATGATCAATGTAACATGTACTGGATACTTGTCAATAAGAGGGCATGCGAGGAAGCTGGATATCCCCTACAATACTTACTGTCGTAGTTGTGGGGACCATCAGGAAAAGGAAAAGTAAGGAGGGGTAAATGTCCCTTTTTGGCCAGAATGAGAGCAACAATCTTTTGGTAAGGCATTTCTTGACGACCTTAACGAACTTTCCATAAATGAAGATCGAAGATAAAATTTCTTTCCTCAACAGGACGAAATGGATCTTAGATTGACTTCGGTTTCTTTTGCACCATTTTCTTTATCGAACTTCTATGACTGCAAGCAAGCAAACTACTGCTTTTGCACGGTTGGGCCGATGTTCGTTTTAGTACTGGTCAATAAGTTGCCATGTTTGGCATAGTGTAGATGGTCTTCAGATGAATATGTTTCCTATGTCCCCCAATTGATTGTTCAAACTTACACCCACAATACCTGATGGTTTGGACTAAAACTGTTGGTTGGCGTCCTTTTATTCCACAACCCTGATGAGATGGGTAAATGCCCAGACTATAGGTACAAATGTATGTAACTTAAGTAATATAAGAAATCCCGAAATTGATACTTTCTGTAGGTGATAATTTTAATTTTTGTTTTGACATGTGAGGAAGACGAATTTGTATTACGTATAGTTCTTTTATTTGCTTCCTTTAATAAGCTAAAACTTGCCCATACTAAATAACCAAGTTGTTGTCATTAAACAATCATAATACATAATGTATCTATAAATAAAAAAAAAGTTTATAAGGATACACATGAAACCATTTATTTCAAAATAATTGTTATAAATCTTCTAATACCGTATCATCAGCTATACTTCTTTACATATCTACATATTCAAAAAAAAAAAGAAAACTTTGATCACAATAAAAATACTTTCATTTTTGTACAATATTTGTTTCTAGTTAGATACATTTTTTCATAGGTTTAATTATAACTACAATATATTTATGTATACATATATATGTATGTATAATATGTATAATGTTTTAATTGATTTATTTTCCATAAGTAACATTGAGTTATATTGACAAGAGGTACGAGTGTAATTTTATTTTGGCACACAACTTTAAATGCTCTTCAGTAAATTCACTTTCCAATTGCTGGAAATAGAATTGGAAATGGAGATTCATTTTCATGATTCTTTTGTGGAGTTGGAGGTCGAGGGTCTGGCTCGGTACAACCAATAAGCCAGTATGTTATAACTTTTCCTTTACCCTTTAGTTCAACTTCACCTCGAAGTTCCATTTCAAATGTTCCAAATTTGTCAAAAATCTCTTTAGCGGCTGGCGAAACATGAATTTTGAGCGCTTAAAAAATTAAACAGACATTAAATTCGAGATGATCTATTAAAACAAAGACTTTTCCTTACGTAAGCCCGATGACTCCATGCGAGAAGCTGTATTTACTGTGTCGCCAAACAAACAATAGTGTGGCATTTTTTGACCCACAACACCAGCACACACAGGTCCAGCATGAATTCCGATACGGATCTTCAATTGACATTCAGGTTTATGTTTAATACTAAAAGACTTGACAGCATCTAAAATTGCAAGAGCCATTAGGCCGATTTCCCGAGCATGATCATCGCCATTTCGCTCCGGAAGACCGGATACCACCATATAGGCATCTCCAATTGTTTCAACCTTTTTAGACACAAGATAAGTGATGTATGGATATTTATGTATGCATATAAAGTAATATGATAATTTTAGAAGAAAAAATTTTTAATAAAAATTATTCCTTCTAAAGAGTAATTGGTCAAAAAAAGTTAATTCGTTTTAGAAATTGGTCAGCCATAGTACAAAGCTTTTTACGGTCACACGCGATTTTAAGCACTAGGCTACTACGTCCTCATAAAAGGTCAACTAATTTCAGTAATTGGTTGGCCATAGCTTTTTGTTTATTGATTGTTTATCTTAACGTGCAAATTTTGTTTTGTATTCCTTGTTTTTCTTTCTTCAGTTCAAGGAATAAAAAATTAATTAATAATAGTCGTGTTCTTTTGCAGGTCAACATAAAATTGCACGAAAAAAAACGACATCTGAACTAAATAATTTCGAAGTAAATACAACAACAACTGCATATATAAAAAAAAATGGACGACTATTGTTTTGTAAATTAATGTTTTTTCTGATTAGTGATTTAAAATTGATTTTTTTCACTTTTTTTTTTTAAATGAACGGACTAATTTTCTATACGAGATTTCTTTTTATTTTAATGTTTTTAGTTTTTTATTTTGCATGCTTGTCCAAAAGCTGAAATGTTAGTGCTGGCGTTTTTTGAATTTCGTGTTAGTGCTGGACTTTTTTGCTTCGATAACTTTTCTAAGTTAGGATGTCGTTTTTTTTCAACAATTTTATCTGAACTTGCAAAAAACACGGCTAATAAGACTTCAGCAAAACAACAAACATAATATATTTACGTGCAACCTTAAGCTTCTATAATTTGAAATTAAAAAATGCATTTTAATTTACCTTATAGACATCATAAAATCCTATAATGCGATCAAATGTGCTATAAAGATCATTCAGAAAGCTTACTACTTCCATTGGACCGCTTTGAGCACACAGGGCTGTAAAGCCCACAATATCACTAAAATAAATAGTCACACATTCAAATTGTTCAGGTTGCACCATTTCACCAGCCAAAAGTTGAGTTGCTACTGGTCGTGGAAGAACTTGATACAGCAATTCTTCGGTTCTTCGTTTTTCCATGCTAAGCTGTTCTGTTTTCTCTTCAACCAGACTTTCTAAGTTATTTGCATATTGTTCCATACGACGCAGCAAATCATCCATAAGATTCTCACAAAACCCCCTTCAAAAAGATTCGTATTGAATGAATGCCAAACCAAGTTGTGATACTTATTTAAATGTTCTTACTTCATAATCAGCCGAACAGTTGATCGTATAGTTACAAAAGCTGGTCGATCATCCGGATTATCTGCCCAGCATTTGCTCATTAGATCTAGAACTTCTGGTGGACAGTCTCGTTGGCCAACAAAAGGTCGAAAAGGTGATGGGGACTCATGTGCTTCAACGCGGTTCAAGATTGTTTGTACATCCATAAACTGTCGAGCAGTTTCATACGGACCGCCACGCACTACGATTTCCTCAAGAATTATAGCAAAAGAGAATACATCACCCTTCTGCGTGGCAGGGTTGCCAGGAAGAATTGTTAATGGAAGAAGTTCAGGTGCAATCCATAGAAAATCTGAAAATTAAACAATTGGAAGAATGAGTATAATAATTAAAAATAACCCGCTAGTTTTACTATTGTAGTAGTTTTGATCCTTTAGAAAATCCGACGGTGTTGTCAGAGTTCGAAGTCCAAAATCGGATATTTTTAAAACAAATCGGCCATCAATCAAACAATTACAAGATCTTAACTTGCCATGGACCTGAACATCACTGTTATGAAGGTAAGCCATCCCCTAGAATGAAAAAGAACTCCGTGCATAGGTTAATTATTACTGAATCACACTGGGTCCATAGTTACCTTGACAATATCATGAATCAATGACATACGGAAGTTCCAATCCAACTGAATAGCCTCATTCTCCAGGACATCCTTGAGACTACCCTTGGGACAATATTCGGTCAATATCAAAACAGTCGGTCGTGGAAGATCTATGCATGCTCCAACAAATCTAACAGTATTCTCATGGCACACATCACGTGCTTGTTTGATTTCCCACAGGAGGGTCGAAGTTATATCGACTTTTTTCTTAGCTATTTTCTTGATTGCTACTCGTTCACCTTTGTATATCCCAATTGTAGTGAATACTTGTGTAAGGGGTAGCGATGTGCAACTGGCTATGGATGCTCTACCCGAGTGTACTCCATATTGTTGAAGAGACAAATTCTTTGAAATTGTAAACGTTTAGGTATATGCACGTTAGAATTTTAAAATTTTTAAAAACTTTTGTACATACCTCAGCATTTAATTTTTGTAGACCAACTTTGCTTCCAAATAGACGTCCAACTTCAAGAAGGACTTCATCGGCGCGAACTCGCCATGACATATTATTCAATTCACTATTTAGCTTTAATTGCCTATAAATACATAACAAAGGAACTTCAGTCGTTATTAGATGAATATTGGGGTAGAGTTGTTGCATTGTTAACTTCTACTACCTGAAGATAGGCTGGAAAGTTAAATAATGTTTACAAATAAGTAATTTTAATTCAATTTTAACTAAAAGCGCTCAAGTAGATGTTCTCAATGAAAAAGGTTGGATTATGGTTAATCCAATACTTTACCACTGTTTGCGTCTGTTAATAAGACTGTAATGTTTAAAAAAAAAATAAAAGTAAGATTATCCTTTCATTAATTAACTGACCTATGTCTAATCACTTAAAAAGGTATACAAAATTTTCTTAAAAACATTAGTTTTTTGTTATTTCTGAGCGTTACAAAACAATACAATATTTTACTAAAAATTGATAAGAGAACTAAATTAAAAAAAAAAATCAAAAAACAGTCTAAACAAAATATTTTGAAAAAAATTTCACCACACAAAAAATTCTCAAAATTGTAGCTAACTTTAACGTAGCTGGAAATTGGTGATGTACCTACGTGTGTATTGGTTTCATAATATTATGATATCATTGAAAAAAAAAAACTAAAATAAATTATTACTATAAATTAGATACTACTCGAATAAATTTTTTATTTTAATGGCTAAAAGATATAAAGCTGAAAATAAAGTAGGCCATCGATTTGTTTCATAAAAATGAATTTATGACAAAAAAAAATCAAAAATCGATAGAGCGGTTTTTTTTTAAATTAATTTTTTATATACAGGGTGTCGCGCAAAGGATGGTCCAAACCAAATACGGTGATAGGCCAGGTCATGACCTTTCAGTTTTTTGCTCACCCTGTCCATAATTGACTTTTGTTTTTTACAATTTTTACGCTAGAACTTTGGCTAATAGTTTAACTTATTTAACTGAATAAAAAAATGTTCATTAACATCACCATTTGCCTACAAACTAAAAGATAAACTTGAACTTCGACCAAACTTAATTTTTTATCTCAACCTTCTTAAGAGCTCCATCAATAAAATTTGTGCGACACAATAGAGGTTTTATCTTCCAAAAATATCATATTATATAAATGTTTTATTTTTGTTTTATTTTTAACCTGTTTTATTGGATTCAAACGGTAATAACTTTCTATCTGAGCACAGTTTTAGCAAGTTTTATACCTTTTTAAAAACTACAGAAAAAAGGGATATTTTCGAAAGATAAAACCTGTATTGTGTCATACGAATTTTATTGATGGAGCTCTTAAGAAGATTGAGGTCAAAAATTAAGTTTGCTCAAAGTTCAAGTTTATCTTTTAGTTTGTAGGCAAATGGTGATGTAAATGAACAATTTTTTATTCAGTAAAATAAGTCAAACTATTAGCCAAAGTTTTAGTGTAAAAATTGTAAAAAAAACAAAAGTCAATTATGGACAAGGTGAGCAAAAACTGGTTCAAAGTAAAGTTTTTATAAATATTCGAAAAATATTATCGTTTTATTGGGGATTTCGATTTCAATTTTTTTTACGTATCCAAAACTTGCACTATACTACGTACATCGGAAGTAAAAATTTTTAAAAAATATTTTTAAAAAATATTTTTTAAAAAGACTTGATTTAAAGAAAATAAAGAATATAATTTCGATCTTTGGTAATGACTTTCCCTTACTCTACCAATATAATTTATTTCCTATTTGGTTTGGTGTGTTTTACTAGGAAATGTATAATAACGCAAAAGAATTTCCTTTGATAAACCAACCGGTATCCAGTTTGATATGGCCTTATGTTTATCAACACTTTATTAGTTTCTAGATACATAATATTTACAAAAAAACACGCTTTACATGAAATGGTGGGACTGTAATAATGGTCTGGTATTTAAATTCAAAGCATCTTTTTATTGTCTTTATTTTTTTTTTTTTATTTTTCCCTTTAGTGTATCTTCAGGCAGTAAAACTTGTATTAGGAAAACGATCAAATTTTTCTTCAATAAAATCTCTCTGCAAACATCAATTGAAAAAAATTATTATCAAAACAAAGGATGATGGGCAAATTGGTCATTGATCCAACAGAATTAAAATATACCTCAAATGAAAGGTATTATTGAGTACTTTATTTCATTATATGGCGGCAAGAACTAAAAACACCCGAGAACAGAGATTTGGCCACTTGAATATGTGTATTTCAAAAACCACATTTCAGTTTATTTCGAAATAACTACTCATAACTTTTAATATAAAGAACGTTGAACAATAATATTAATGCCAAATGAAAGATTGTTTCATCTTTCAAATAATAGCAAAGCTGTCGACACATTTTGAGATATTAAGTTTTAAAGTCTTGAATAAAACCTTTTTAAGCACTGCCTTTGCACACCAATATCTTATAAAATACAGTGCTGATGTATACGTTTTTTAGCTCCATCGAAAATCTATTTTTACAGCCTTAGATAAAATATATAATCAAGTGTCCTTTGCTCAATAAATACCTGATTTTAAACAAAAATTGATTCAAAAGATACCTTATTATGCTTATAGACTGGTAAAAGCAGATTCTAAGTTAAAAACACAAAAATTATACAGTCTGAAAACTGGTATCGACGCACAATTTCACTCTACATTTTATTCTACCTAATTAATTTTAAGTTTTTATTCAAGACTTTAAAACTTAATATCTCAAAATGTATTAAACGTAACCTAACACATTTGCTATTATTTAAAAGATGAAATAATTACCTTTTATTTGCCACCAATATTATTTTCCTACGTTTCTTATATCAAAAGTTATGAACAGTTATTTCGAAAAAGAACTGAAGTATGGTGCTTGCAATCGCCAACTTCAAGCTCAAATATCTCAGATTTCCCATGTACAATTTTGTAAATATTGCACTTATGTAAGAAGCTCAACACAACCTTTCATTTGATACCAAATTCATTAGTGTTGGTCTAACGACCAGATTTATTTATTACGTCAAAAGCATAAAACAACAATGCTCTATATAGGTAAACTTACTTGCACATCAAATACACAACCAATGTTGCAAATCCAAGAAAAATTGCAAACGCGAATGTCACATACATGATGATAATTTCTGTGTTACAAATAAACAAACAAAACAAAAGTTAAATAAACAAATTAAAAGAATCAAATTTAATTCATCTCAAAAAAACAAAAGCCTTTAAAGTACTCACCATTGCCATGACATGCAGGTGCATTTCCCAAGAATCCACACTTTGGAATATCTGGTGGCGGTCCTTCTCTCCCACCAGGCCAATGAATTCGTTTTCCACTTACTGAGGTATAATTTCTGAACGACCAACATAGCGAAATTGGGGGACATAATTTACATATCAATCAGGATTAAAAATAAAATCAAGAAATTCACTCATATACCGGTTGATACCGTAGTAGTGCGCAACCACTTCGAAGCGTCCTGTGATTGGATCCAAGTCGAGAATTGAATAATCAGCATCTCTATCCCCATTGTTATCAATTCGCACGTGTCCTGTTATTCCTGTGGGGAGTTTATAAATAAATTTAAATATTTGTTTTTTTTTTTATGTTGTCGTATATCTATTTCTATATGTATTTTAGCCAGACATCCTTCGTCTATCGTTATCGTCTATATGGCACTTTTGTTTACCATGAAAATCTCGATTCCACATTCGTTTTGTTATGGCCATACCATCACGTATATCCTCATTTTCCGTGATTGTTTCATTGAGGGCCATTCCAAGAAGATAAACCCCATCATAAAAGGCGCCAATAAATATATTTACCTGTTTAGTTAGTTAATCAACTGGATATGCAAATGAAAATCACAAATCGAACAAATTACCTCTTCATCCTTGCTAAAAGTATAATTGTAATTTCTCGCTGCTACATCTCGTACATTATCGGCAAATCCTTGAAATTTTGGACTTGTCGGCTGAAGAAGAGAAACTCGTAGTAAAGCTTCGTAGGCTGTACGGGCTTTTGTGTCATCGGCATCACCCATTTCCCAGTCATGGTCACCCCAATAGGAGCTCTATGAAAATGTTTGTAGACAAAATATAGAATTATAGGAATAGAAATATTTGTAGAGGCTTTATGGTGGTTAGGTCATGTTTACCTGAAATATTTCAACATCCAAAAATACCCAGTCACCTTTAGTCATTTCTAGAGCATGAGCGGCCAGCATAAATTTTCTAACAAGGGTTCCTCGTACGGAAAGGATGACGACTTAAAAAAAAAAAAAAAACAGATTTACATTTAAATGGGAATGTACTCTAATGGGATTTTGGAGACAAGGAAGTAATTGAAATGCATGACTAGGTCACACGTACTTCCTCAAGGAAAGAAAGTGGATTCCAAGATTGTTAGTTAGAACGAAGTAATTGACCGAAAAATATGAAGGTAAATTTACTGACGTTTAATCGACTCTAAATAAAATATGCACGACTGGATCGCACGAACTTACTCACGTAGCTTACAACTAGAACGTAGCCAGGCACTGAAGGTGTAGATATAGTAAATAATGTAGTTTGTTAATATTTTGTATTGTTAACGAAAAAATAATATAAACATGTTATTAGCTATTTTGAAATGTTTTGATTGTATACAAATAAAATTGAAAAATGTTAAAATAAAAACTTTTTTTTTGTTTGATTTTATTTGTTAGTCAAAAAAATTATTCATACAAATTTTAAATAAAATAATAGCTGACTAACTGGAGAAGCAAAATAATATTATGAAATCAACCAAGTCAATGGAGAGATATGAGGGAATATACCTAAATAAGATTAAAAAATAGCAATTTTTTTTTAAACCCATAACTTTATTTCCATTATTTGATTTTATTTGGTAAAAACGTGGAAAGTATGCAGTATTCCAACAACTAGTCTAGAGATAACATGTTGAAAGTTAAATCAAAATCGTTGGAGCCTTTTTTGAGAAAACTTGATAAAAGATAAAACCAAAATTGTTCTATGGCAGCTACCCGTTATAGATGAATTAAAACAAAAATTCGAATTTCGCCTCACAAAAAATTGCTTCGCACCAAGTTTGAAGCAAATCCGTCTAACTGTTTAGGCTCTAGCTCGATGTACATCAAAACGCACAGACCGACGACGAAAATCACTTTTTTGGAATTCGCCATTATCGTAATATAAGTTTTGATTATTTGACATACGAAACCAATACTATCCATATAGAGCTAGTAAATATAAAACATACCGTGAAAAAATATATATGTATGTATGTTCATCTTTGAATCCTTGTGAAGTCTAAAAAAGTATCAAACGTATCGGTAAGTTTGTTTTCTTAATCGGATTTTATCTTTAAAATATCATAAATTTCCACCGAGAAATAGATTTACCTTTTACTTTTCCGATATCCGATGGAAACTTTAGTCCTGATAAGGCTGAATAATTTGCTAATGAAAACGGGATGTATTCACTGACTCGAAATTGTCTTAAACTGTATTTTAGTATGACCAGAGTTAATCAGCGATTAAGACCAGATATTTTTTAATGATGAAATTTACCTTGGAGCTACTTTGGATTGCACAGATATCAAAACAAACAAAAAATAAAAATAAAAGAAACCTAAGAACCTTCGAAAACTCAATAAAAAAAAAGAAAGTTAGTCCAATCGTTTTGGCAAACAGAATAGTTGATACCAGAAAAGTTTAATTTTTAAAATATTTGTTTCAAACATCGCGATACATATTAACAAACTACTGCATATGCATTATATTATAAGAACTAGCCGACCCGTGCTCGCGTTGCTTCGCAAACTTTAAAAATAATATTTTGTTTGCTATAAGTACATAATATTAAAGGAGTTTGTTTATATTTGCATGCCATCCTACCTACCTATGTATTTTTTTAAAGCTTCTGAATACACAATGTTTTTTCAGTGTAGCCATTTTGTAAATATGTGAAGCGTTTTTTAAGACTGATTTCATTTGAATTTATTTATAAATAAATTATTCATAGGATTTTCCCTTTTAAAATATTCGCCAAACACCATTTAATTGCTTAAATAATAAATTAATAAATTGTACCTCTTTCTTTTAACAAACACGTTTTTACCGTCATTTCAAGATCACAATCTTGAAGATCCGACCATTAGAAGTCAAGTTATGCGCTTTTTACTCGAACTAAATCATTTTTGTCCACCCGGAAAAAACATTCTTTTTTGTATAAAAGCAGCACACAATCCACAAATAAATTGATCACATAATGTGACTCTTTTCTTCCTACATAACATACCTACCTAGTTCAAATATTTCGATAAAATTAGAATTTCACTTCAAATATAACTCCGAAAGAGATGAATTTTGGTGGAGATCTTCGTTTTGATGTCTTAAATAAATACCTTTAATTTGGACAAGGACCTTCTATTTTCTGTGGTGAAAGCGTAAAAATACAAATACAAAACCTGTATTGAGCCATACGAATTTTATTCAGGGGGCTCATCAGAAGATTGTGGTCAAAAATTAATTTTGGCAAGGTTCAATACTAACTAATGATTTGTAGGCAAATGGTGATGCCAATTAAAAATATTTTACTCAGTAAAGTTAGTGATCCTATAAGTGAATTGTTTAAAGCAAAATTTGTAAAAAACAAAAATCAATTATGGCCAGGGTGAGCAAAAAACTGGTTGAAAGTTAGATTTTTTTTAAATTTCAAAAAATAGCCGTTACTCGAGAACCGCTATGATTCGGTATAGAAAAGTTACCAAATTCTGAAAGGCCATGGCCTGGCCTTTCACCAGTTTTGGTTTGGACCATTGTTAATGGGACACCCTGTATATTTATTGCTCAGCTTGTATAGATAATTAAGAAAAGATATAGGTCTTAAAATTTTCGCAAGAATGTTGAGTTTATCAAAAACTTCTTATTATTTTAAAATATCAAACCGTTTTGAGTGTATGAGTGTATTTGGAACAAACTCTTAGAAAAAGGCGACAAAAAATTAAAATAAACTAATATTCTGAGAATTTAAACAAATTAAGAAATAAAAAATATCCTAAAACCGTCTCATAACATAAAGAATATTATAAAATTCAGCTTAACCCAAATCAGTTAATTATTTTATGAGTTATGCGCGAAGGAACAAAGTTGTTCTTTTGTCTTTATATAATAGTTAAGATTAAGATTAAGATTAAGATTAAGATTAAGATTAAGATTAAGATTAAGATTAAGATTAAGATTAAGATTAAGATTAAGATTAAGATTAAGATTAAGATTAAGATTAAGATTAAGATTAAGATTAAGATTAAGATTAAGATTAAGATTAAGATTAAGATTAAGATTAAGATTAAGATTAAGATTAAGATTAAGATTAAGATTAAGATTAAGATTAAGATTAAGATTAAGATTAAGATTAAGATTAAGATTAAGATTAAGATTAAGATTAAGATTAAGATTAAGATTAAGATTAAGATTAAGATTAAGATTAAGATTAAGATTAAGATTAAGATTAAGATTAAGATTAAGATTAAGATTAAGATTAAGATTAAGATTAAGATTAAGATTAAGATTAAGATTAAGATTAAGATTAAGATTAAGATTAAGATTAAGATTAAGATTAAGATTAAGATTAAGATTAAGATTAAGATTAAGATTAAGATTAAGATTAAGATTAACTTGTAAATTTTGTATGAACTTTTGAGACTAAAAAAGAGCTACAGCTTTCGACCTTTTGTTAACAGGATAGTCATTTTTTAAAACGTCAAATATTTATATAAATATATATATATAAATATAAATATAAGGATAGTTGTTATTAAAACAAGAAAGTATTTTCCTAATTAAAGCAAGCATTTGCTCTTCTGAAAGTTAAATTAATGATTAATAATTATTTTTGATGATTGAAAAATTGTCTGTAAGGAAATAAGAAAGTTTAAAAAAAAAATACCATTATTATCACAGATAATCCTTCCAAAATTTTGTGCTTCAGCTTGCAATTTTGAACACGTGGGGTTACAGAACTCTCTACAGATAGAGGCCAGCACTATTCCAAAAACCACACTTTCCAGAAATGTTTTCAGCCACTAAGTACAGTGAGTCGAAGCTAGGACAGCAAATGTTCAAAATTGCAAGCCCAATAAATTCTTGTTCACACACTTTTTCGATTTAAAAAATAAAGGGGGTTAGATGGGGGTATTCCTGGAAAGAGCACTACTCTTATTTTTTTTTTGTATAAGATATACAGAATCGACCACTCAGATATTCAATTCAATTCTAAAGTACCTATGGTTGACGGAAAACGTTTTTTTTCAATACATTTTGGGTTGTAATCATTCACTTAACTTTGTGTTTCTCTAAAGATAGTAAATTTACTAAGCCTCCACATGATTCTCAAATATAAACAAATCATTCATTTAAAATCATTGTGCCCTACCAATAATCAAATTTAGTAGCGACTTAAATATTTAAAGAAAGGAGACCATAATGGTCGTCCACCTAAAAAACTAAAAAGTTTTTTCAGGGCTACTGCCTCTTGCGAGGAATTGACAAATCGTCCAAGAGTATCACTTGTCACGAATAAGTGCTTCTCGTCTAGCCGTTCGGATTCGGCATAAAATTGTAGGTCCCTTCCATTCCTGTCGATGGGCGCACACAGAAATATTTGCGAGTTGTTAGTCACTAGGCCCTGGTTCTTCATGAGCCGTTGTGCCACCCGATTTTTTTTCATAATGGTATGGACTATTAAAAATGAACCATACATTTTATGTTTCATGTTTTAGAGTCCATACCATGTAATATTTATTATTTAGAGTCCACCTAAATATTTAAGTCAATTATGATCCATTTTACTTTATTATTTGTTACTTAATTTGATTATTGGTAGGGCCTATTGTGTTAATTGATTTTAATATCTACTCACAGTTTCATAAGTTTAGTTTCTTAGGTTCAATTTTGTATACCTAATTATTTTTTTTGTTTGTGAATAATTATCGCGGGATGACTTTTATAAAGTTTGGTCTTAAACAAACTTTACCAACAAAAATTGCTTCTACTTACCTCTTGCATACATACTCGCATCCCTGAGATAATTTTCATATGGTTCCTGTTCATTTCCATTGAGTTCTCGAACAAAACTCAATAATCCTTCCTGTCGCAAGCCGTATTCCAAGTTTTTCCCTAAACAAAAATGTATTTAATTAGAGCTTGTTCCAATTGCTTTTAACCAAGTGAAACATTACCCACTGTCAAGGAAAACAAATCTGATCTGTCCACTATTAAGGCAACATGCTTCCAATCAAACTGACGAAAAACACTTGCAAACACCAATTTCAATCTACACTGACAATAGGACATTCGCGTGAGTGTTGGATATTTTGATTTGTCCTTAAACATTCCCTTTAAAATGAAATAAAAGATAAAAGAAGATATAATCATGAATTTTGTTTTGTTCGTGCTAACACATCTACTGTCTTGAAATTTCAAATAAATTAACTAAATATGTACAGGTATATAAGTACAACGTTTTGATGGTTAACATTCCAAAGAAGAGTCACGACATCAATTATCTTTAACAAATGGAATCAATTTTGTAAGGCATGCAATTAGAAGGAAGACTCAAGGATCACTTGAATGCAATTTCAAGTGTTTCGTTTAGAAGAACACGCAATCGACTGAACATTCGATGATTAACTTTATTGCTAACGCCAAAAGCCATTAATGTCCTTTCATCCTATTATGAGGAGGATCAGGATGTATACATTCATCGTGTATAGGAATAATAGTAAGTACATTTTGGTGCATGAGGAAAATACTTAAAATGATTTATAGCTCGTTTCGCATACAGATTGATATAATGTATGTTTTAGTGCTTTTTTGTTTAAACTTTAAAGAAATATCAATATGTAGAAACTATATTAACGTTATTTATGTTTAAAACGTTGAAGAGCTATGTATGTTGTATTATTATATATATTTAAGGCACTTAACTATATTTTTTTTTATTTGGAAGTAAGTTGAATTGTTAAACTTTTCACCATGAACTGTCAAATTTACCATCTTGCTAATATCTATCTCTTGAAAGAATTATGAAAAACTTAATTTATTTGAGAAAATTCTAATTTACCAGTTAACTTTAACTAACGTAGCTCCAAGCCATCAACACCATATTTCATACCTTATCAAGATGAAGGACTCAACTTAAGGCACAATATCGTATATTCGAGATAATTCATCCGCTTATTTGAAGAGCCGCTTCTACGCGCTACCACCGTAGGATAAGCAGGTCAAATCATTGTATGAATTCTAACTACGGCCCGTTTCAAATTAGTCATGTTTTAATGTTTAAGTATTTTTATATCCCACACCGTAGTTTTTATTTTATATCCGATGGCGATGGTTACACTCAAGGATTTCATTATATTTAATTATAACGGTAGACTTAAAGTCATTACACGTATTTCCGATAGCTCTTAGAATATTGGCAACCAAAGAGGAAGAGACCAATCAAAGCGATTAAACATAATCACCTCTCACTCAAAGTGAACTTAACAAATCTACTGACAGTGTCAGGGTCGTCCTGACAAAGCGTATGTGGGTGAATTCCGATTGCAGATTAGTGTGAAATTATTCATGTTTAAAGGATTGATGGAAAATTGAAGATAAATTTCATCTCAGTGGGTATTTTCCTTTTATTTACATATTTTTAAATCGAAAAAATTATTTGGTTGTCAATGCGAAACACGCTTTGAACAAAAAAAAAAAAAAATGTAAAAGTCAGTACCTTTATTGTTAGTCTCAGATTATTTTATGATTTATTTAAATCCTAAAATAAACATAATGTATGATTATATGTTCAGTGTTCATACGATAGCATATATGTGTGTACCTAATATATGCATAAAGTATAAATATATAAATTATAAATTGAAAATGAAGGCAGAGAAATGTATTTTTAACAATTTTGACATGCAATTAATTTTATATTTGTATTAAATTGATTTTTTTGTTTGCATTTTGGTTTAGAAATAAGCTTGTAGATACTTACCGTGCTCTCATTTTTCCATTTATGAATTTTTCCCAGAATTCCTGATGTAACTGTCAATTCACCCTCAGAAGGAGGCTGTGTCAAAGATATTATTGGAAGATAAGAGAAATTAAAAGAAAACATTTGGAAAAATATATGTATAATGAAATATTTACATACACTTTTAATATGCCCTTATAAATCTTTCACCAAGTAATCTTATAGAATATATTTCAAAACATACATTAACGTATTTCGATTTGAACCTTACATGGCTGAACCGAATCGATAAATCTGCTCAACTGTATTCGAGCGCTGGTAGGAAGTAGACTACTGGTTTAAGAATTTCAATCAATTTCTCATGATATCATTCAATAAAACCTGTTAAGGGATCGATTCAAGTTCGAAAATTTTTCTTATCGTGCGTTAAAAAAATTGAAGATATAAAACCAAACTAAGGAATCGTATTAAAATATACTGTACCAAAATTGAAACAAATCGGTCCACCCGTTTCGGCTCTAGCTGGAATAACAGTGGAAACGCACACGACCAACGATGGCTTCTTAACATAATTGGTATTCCAAAACAGCACTATTGAACTTCTTTACTATTCGAATGCTAAATTTGTACGAAGGAACAACAAATATTGTTACTC
Source organism: Melangyna quadrimaculata (assembly GCA_949320155.1). Lineage (NCBI taxonomy): Eukaryota > Metazoa > Arthropoda > Insecta > Diptera > Syrphidae > Melangyna > Melangyna quadrimaculata. The sequence continues at coordinate 3,725,005 of OX439485.1, read as the reverse complement.
CATTTTAAGATATGTGTTTGTAGTAGCCCGTAGCGTAATAGTTAGTGCGTTGGATTGTCACGCTGGAGGTCTGGGTTCACCTCCCAGCTTCGTCTACCTAAAAACTAAAAAAGTTTTTTTCAGGACTACTGCCTCTTGCGAGGAATTGACAAATCCTGCAAAAGTATCAATTGGCATGAATAAGTGATTCTCGTCTAGCCGTTAGGCTTCGATATAAAATTGTAGGTCCCTTCCATTCCTGTCGACACGCGCACACAGAAATGTCACTAGGCCCTGGTTCTTCAAGAGTCGTTGAGCTATCCAATTTATTTATTCTTTTTTTAAAGATATTTTAAACTTTAAACTATTGGAATAAGTTTAAAAATTGAATTTGCCAATGTTGAATTTTTGCCATGTTTTGAATTTTCAAAAAAATAAAATCTTAATATTTTTTTTAAAGTATACATATGCACATACAGGATAGTTTTTTTGAAATATTATCAAAATATTAAAAGCCATTTTAATGAAAAATAAAAAGCTTATTTAAACAAAATATATACCAGGAATAGAGGCGGAGTTCATAGGAGGTTTAAAGCCGGAGTAAAGCCGTTTTAGTATCTAAATGTCATTTTGACATGACATCGTCTGAAATTTACAAACAGGAGTTGAAACAATTATTTTCCTTTTTGTTACTACTATAAAATTGATATATATTTTACATTAATAAATCATTTAAATTAAAGAATGAAAAGGTCAATGCAGTACAAAACTCGTTTAGATCCCAAGACACTAAGGTATGATTAGTTGTCGGAGAAATATCTATGAACATAATATTTCTTTTTATCTGTTGTAATCTGGAAAGTATATTTATATACCATTTGAGAATTATCCCAGTTTTTCAGAACGTTTTCTTTTATTTTTATTATCTATTTGTTAATTAACAAATAGATAATAAAATTAATAAATCTACCATTAACTAAATAACTAAAACAAATAATATTAGAAATAAGCTGTGGTTTGTTTACGTTTATAACAACCAGAGTTTTAGATTGGTGATTTTTTGATAAAATATTTGACATAAGGCAGGCGTAACTAAAACGGCTAAGAAAATATTTTTTAAATATGGATTCCTTTGACGTGGCGTAAACCCGGAGTAAGTGCTTCGACTCAGTTTAGCTATTCCAAGGTTGAACCAAGTATTAGTGAAATCTAATAAATACGGCTGTTACTGACTAGAGCTTTAAAAACAAGTATATGTACATACATGCAATACATTCACCTATGTACTTTATGCAAAATAAATTTCGAATTGATGCTTTTATTTTATCCCAAGAAATTATTTTCAATCTATTTAATATTACATAAGACATGACAATTGGTTTAATACGCAAAAAATATATCCAGGATAATATAAATTAAATCAGTAACAATTTGTTGGATATTCATGTTCTCACAAATAATAATTGCAGGCTGCCTATGTCAAGGCAAACGCGGGTTTGCCTTTATGTATGTTTACAACACCTTTTGTGTTTGTTATCCATTTCATTTCCCAAATATAAAAAATACAATAGGGCAACTTAGTCTCAGAATTGAAATTGATTTAAGCAATGCTTATAATATAATAGCTGATTTAAACTCTAAATGTGCCTTACTTTTTTTTATTTTTTTTTAAACATTAAGCCCTATTGTGAGTTTTACCCGGAAAACATTTCGCGCGAAAATGTTTTGTTCGCCCAATTTTTAAAAGCTATTGTGAGTTTCACCCTCCATTTTACAACAAGTGTGGCCTCGTTCGCCATCAAAAATTAAATGGAAATCTTTCCGCCCGCAACTCACAATAATGGAAGAGTGCAAAATGTAATTTCTCCGGGCGGATTTTCTTTCACGCGGAACTCACAATAGGGCTAATTGTTTTAATTTTTTTTTTTTTTTAATTATTGTGGAAAAAACAGGCAAGATGAACAGGCTATTTAAAATTGAACTTACATTATCTTATGAAATATACACAAAAACTTAAAAATTAAATAATTTATTCGTTCTTCTCTAGTAGATTGAAGGTCACAACAACTCCAATATTTGAGTTCAGTAAAACAAACATAAATACATAGGCAAGTGCTCAACTCATTATTTTTCAGTTTTCTTAAAACAAATTTGGGGGCTTTTGTCAAACTGGCACTTGAAAAACGGATATGAATTTAAAGCTAATATTTTCCAATTTAATTTTAACAGTTTCCCACTGTTCGCTGGCTGTATCCATTTAAACAAGCTTCCAAGTACCTAGAGTATAATATGAACTTTAACTTTGATAGAGAATTTTCTTTATATTATGGGGTAAAGAAGGGTGAGGATTTATAGAGTTTCGACTTTGAAATCTCCGTGCCGACCTAGGTTTAGTTGAGTTTCATATAAGACTGTTTTCTTTGTTGTTCTCTGAACTAATTTCAAAGAACCACAATAAATAGGATATGTGAGTAAAACCTGAACTGAATATGACGAAACATTATGTACCTAATATTTGTAATTCAAAGCGCTCATGAAAATTTATTAGGAATAATGGCACTTGTTGCTTGATAAAAAAATAAATATTTGATTAAATTCATCTTCAGGTGAGTGTCGTGAGAGGACTTACTTTTCACATAATATTTTTATCATATTCAAATACCCAATAATTTGATGGAAGAATATTAAGTCAAATTGATTTAAGAAAAAAAAACACGTCCTCCACATCATGTAAAAATAGCGGAATTTTTTATTTTACTACAGTGCAAAACGGATATAAAAACCCGAAAAATCTCAGAAAAAAATTAAAAAAACATTGTTTCTAAAAAATTGAATACAAACAATATATGCAAATATTTGCTCAATATTCTAAAGACTTAAATAAAATATTGATGACAAATCTCTCACCTGATCACCCATTCCAGTAATGATAGGTGTATTCCAATACGCTGCCAGCCTTGCTACTGGTTCAAGTGCAAAAGCACATGCTGGCCCAACAAATGCTATCACATTGTCCTTAAAATGCATATCAGCAGCTAAACCAGGAGCTCTTGCACCCGAACATGATGGATAGCTTTACGAAGAAAACAAATCAAAAAAAATAAAAGCAAATCAAATTTAATGATCTTAACGCATAAGCGAAGATAAAACAATAATTTAACTCTGTTTGAAGAATTATATAAAATATTCTATCTCTTAATTTGAATATAATATAACATGTATAAATTAATATCTTTTTACACAGGCAATTAAATTTTCTCAGATAATTTCTTTAACAGCACATAGCAGCAGCCGATTGTCTCCAAGGCAAAGAAGTTGTTCAATTGGGTGCAAATAATCACTTCTTCTTATTTAAATATTTTGTGTGTATAGTAAATGTGTTACGGTTGCAGGCGCGAACCCAGGAAAAAATTTCGGGGTTGAACAAATTTCGGGGGGGGGGGGGGGGTTTAAACTGAAAACTCAAAATTAAGAGTGAAATTGTATGGAATTATATGGAGAGAGGATCCTATATTCAAATTTTGTATTCTATTTTTTAATATAAAATTTCATCGCTTCCTCCCAGATAATTTTACCTCGCTTGGACTTTTCTCAGTGTAATATTATGGGGTTTAAGAAATTCTTCGTTAATAGCATCCAAAGCCAAATCAACAGCTGGTCCACATCTTTCTAAATCAAAAGGTGAATCTATAAGATAAAAACAGAGAAACAAAATAAATCTATAAACTTGACACGCTTTTCAATAAAACAAAAAAACATAATGCTCACCCAAATGTGAAGCCATCAAAACTCCAACGTACAACACTGACATGCCTGTATCTTCATAATCAGAAGACAATTCTCTCTTTGTGATTCGCCATGATCTTTGTTGTTCACCACCCACCACTTGTTGTTCCAGGTTTCCTGATGACCCCGTCCCATTGAAATCCTTTGGTAATTCCTCCCAAAATCCATCGTCAAAATAAATCTTTTTCGATTCGTAAACTATGCCAAACGTTTTAATGGCCACAAGAAGACAAAATCCGATTGTAAGAAATAAGAAATTTCCTTGCATCGCAGGATGTTTCTTAAAGATGATGGTATAAGGGATAGCTATGAGTTTGGTTAAGGAGGGGGGAGGGTGCTGGAAGGGCGATGGTGAGCTATCAGATGTTTATGACTTGTTAATGTGAAAAATAATGACTTCTGAAGATACAAATAATGACATTCCCCATAATGAAAGAGGGTAAGTAACCAGGAACTCCTGTGAATTTAAAATGTATGAAATCACTTTTTTTAAGAACATGGTCACTCAGTTATTATTATTACATTGTTATTGTATAAAATTAATAGACATTTAAATACAAAAAAAAAAAAAAATGATTTTTATGGTATACTATTAGATTTAATTCGACATTATTAAATGTTACTGAGTGCTTTTAAAATTTTAAATGTCGAAATCAGTTCAGTAACCTCATATTTGTAGTGAACGTCCAAATAAGCCATTACAATAAGACTTTTACTGATTTATGTATGTACTTATTTATTTATAACATAATAGTGTTTTAAAATTTTTATTTTAAATTAAAGGAGTCAATAAAACTATAAGCAATGCATTTTTAATTTTAATAACGCAAATAATTTTTAATTTATATCTCTTAGGCCCAGTATAAGTCAGTGCGAGATCATCCGACTTTTGGAATTTAAGCTCGAGTTAGTCCTTTAAGTTTGGTAAGTTAAGGCGAGTTTAACTTTAAACACATTATTCAAAAACTGCGTTTCTAGCATGTACACACAGATAAAAACTAATGCAAAAGACAAGCTTATTTAAAGTCAATCACCCCAATTACGAAATTCGAATTATTAAGTCGTATTTAGTCGTATGTTGGGCTTGTGGTTTCCTCAATGGTAAAATATCATCTTTTTTGGTGCAAAGACTTTGAGAATTTACGAATAGAGACATTACAATGATGGTATTTAAACTTAAAAACATAAATAACAAAATACATGTCGAAAAGAACAAAAATTGTTCGAAAAGAACACAAACTGCACGTTTTGCCATGGCTTTTGATCATGGTTTTTGTTAAGTTTAAATACCAGCATTACAAGGTCTCTACTTTTAAATTTTCAAAAGCCTTGCACCAAAAAAGATTATATTTTACCATTGAGGAAACCACAAGCCCTACATACGACCAAATACGACTTAATAATACAAATTTCGTAATTGGGGTGAATGATAACTGAATTTATAAGTAAAACAAAACAAGTTTATTAAAAGTACCTCATCGCCTTAAAATACTCGAACTTATTATGATTTGAAGCTAATTATTTATTATGTAATCTTAGTATAACTCTCTGGTTTTACTAATATAAGTTAAAGTTCTCTGGTCTGATTAAGCTCAACATAGAGCTAAAGGTAGCAAGCAAAGTATTAAAACTAAAATTTTATAATAATAGTTCTTGTTAGCATTTTATTGTTGCTAGCATTAAAATCCTACAATGTCCTCATTAGGAAAAATTAAGTTCTTATAAAATTAAATTAATTATTCATACTGTGCTAAAACTCTATTTTCATAGACATGTTTATTAAACAACAGAGTAACAATTTTTTTAATTTTTCCTGTATTTCTTATACATATTTAATTAAACCCTATAAATTATTTTACCTGTGCTTTATTATGATGTATTACTTAGATTCGTGTAAGAAATATATTTCGTGTTTTCAATCGAACGTTGCCTAACATACAAAACTTTGGATGAAAAAAGATTAAAGTTTTTTTTGTTCACATTCAAAAATTGAGAAGATCAAAAGAAAATATAATAACATACATAATTTAGAAAATAATTGGTCACCATAGTATACGAGTATATATTCCAATCATTAATAAAAACTAGCACCGCCAGTGGCTGAATATTCGGCCAGCGAAACACACAAAATTCGTGGATAAGTTATGTATTCTCTTTTTACTAATTTATATAGTTTCCATGACAATTTTGAAAATGTTAGAAAAGCAAAACTAATTAAAAAAAAAAATCACGGATACGTTAATTTCTGTAGCATTAGTTAAAATTTTGTCTTGAACTTTAAAACAATAAATAAGCCTCAGTTAATTATTTTTAAAGTGTTTCATTCATTAATTATTCAAAAGTAAACCTTAATTCATCTAAAGCACACATTACACTACTTATTCTCTTAAGCCCGTTTGCTAATACGAAAGATAAATGTTTAAGTTCAACATAAGCGCTTATTTTCTACTTTTTCCTATTTCCTAAGCATAAACTGTCACATAAATTCTTATGTTGAACTTAAATGCTTAAATTTCGTATCAGTAGGTAAATGGGCCTTGGTAAGGGGCCGGTTATAGCCATCAGGAAAACGCATCAGGAAAAGTTAAAACAGGATGAAATTGAATATTTTTTCCTGATAGTCGTTTATAGCGAACAGGAAAAAATATGTCAGTTGGCCGGCCTACCACCAAGTTTTCCTGATTGAAATGCACAGGAAAAATTTTTTCGTTCGCAATTCTGTCAGTGGAATGAGTGAAACTGAAACTCAAATCATTGGAATTTCTTGTTCCATTTTGTGGGAAATTACGATCAGCTGGCACGAAAAATTAATTTGCATCAGGAAAATAAATAAATACATTTTTAACAAAAAATAATTGTTTAATTGAAAATTTAATTTGATCAAAAAATTCTATGAGTTATTTGTCATGGATTAGTCTAGCATTTGTGTTTCAAATCGAATGAAAATAGTGCAAAAAACTCATTTGAAAGTTTTTCCTCATTCGTGTTCCTGATCGCTATAACCAGGCCCTAAACCAAATTTTGTTCTGCTTAAATTATCAAAATTTTAATTTCTAAATTAAGTTCGAGATTGCGTACACTCTGGCGTATATGTACGTACTTTTTTTTAATTTCTTAATTAAATAAATGCACAACTATATAGCTTTAAAATAGAAAAATATAAAAATATGTTTCCACCTAGTAAGTTCAAAAGGGACGGATATAATTAAGCTGATTTGTTGCCCTTTTTAAAGTATGCAATGTTTATGTCAAGCTAAATTTAATTTTTTTTGCCGAAAACACATATGTATACAAAAAATTCAAACAACCATTAATCTTTTTAAGCTTGAAATGAGTTGCATGAGCGGGATAGAGGATATAATAAGGGAGTTTAAATCCTGCCCAAGAAAAAATTGTAAAACAATTAACATTTCAAACTTTTGCCAATTTTGAATTTGTGCGACTCTGACATTCAATTCCCATTTGTGCATGCAAATATGGTCCTTTTGGGATCTGTTTTACTCTTTCTTTGCTCTCAGCAATAATATCAAATTTTACCAAAAATGTGCTTTAATAGTAAAATCAGATCGTAATTATTTTAGCACTGATTGATTGTTTACTTTTACTCGGGGGTGATCTGGAAACACTACGTTGAAGGCTCCCCCTAGCAAACGCGAAACATTCATCGCGGCGGAGAAACATTCGCCATTTGTGTGGACACTCTCATTTATCACCATGTAAATAAATTTTGAAAGACAAAAATGTGTATTCATCGCGTTTGTGTGGGTTCTCTCAATTATCACCATGTATGTATGTATGTAAATAAATTTTGACTGGCGAATTTTTCTCGCCGCACTGAATGTTTCGCGTTGGTTTGAGAGATCCTTATACCTATATTTGGCGGCCTTGGAAAATAAGTAAATAAAAACGATAACAAATAAACTTCCTTTTCACACAAACTCGCCTTTTTTCAAATACTGTCAATCATTATGTATGTACATATGTACATATCGTCGGCTAAGGATGCAAACCTCGTAAATCCACTTTTTACCAAAAATGAGATTTCTTTAAATATATGAAATTAGGATTGAAATGTACATTTCTATTAAGAAAAAAGTATTAAATCTCTTATAAATCGCCTAAAAACACAGAAAAAGAAAACCTTTTAAATCCAATTTGTCTATTCTCTAATTTGAAAACCTCGTAAATCCACAGTTTAGCAAGGAAAATATTTAAGCATAAATAGTATGAATTGAAAAAGAGTTATTCAGCACTTAATAATTTATTAATAATTTTGATTTATTTATTAAATTAAGGGGGAGGATGTTAGGAAGAAGACATTTTATAAAAAAGTTGGATATAAAGTCAAATTGTTAAAGATAAATAAGGTTTTTCATAATTTCCACATGGATATAAGTGGTTTTCTTGTTATTTTTGTTAAAAAATGATATGGATTTACGAGTATTTCTTCCTGTTTATAATTAAAATTCATAATTATTCATCTTTTTTGCCCATACCTACACAAGTTTGAGCACTGACATTGATCCCTGAGTCCAGAACTTGATATACAACACGTATAAATAATCATATTCATTCAAAATTCCATAATAAACATCAAATATATAGGTTTGGTAATATAGCGAAAGTTATAAAACGCTCTCCTGTAAAATTTGCAAAAATGAATTGACGAGGTTTGCAACCTTAGCCGACGATATGTATGTACTCTTACATACAAAATATTTATTTTTTTAATTTTAAAGCTTAGTCTACTGTACTTCAATATTTATGTATTTCTTATGGAAGTTGTTTTTGGTCAAAAATAGATACAAATTTATTTTTCTGTGCTTAACGGTAAAATATGAATTACAAATTTTCCACCAAAAATCCAAATCAATAATGGTCATCGTCTCTCAAAACGTCAGACTTCTAAACCGAACCCTTAAAATGATAAAAATCATTTAACTGGAAAAATTCAAATGTCCATTAAATTCTTTAACAGCTACAACATACAGTCATAATTTTTGGTTTCTGCACATCTGTGGAGCAAAACCTTCCCAACGTTATATAATTTATGTAGTTCCTTGAGTATTTACAGAGAAAAGTGTACCGTTAGGTTTTGCTTAGGTTTTGCTAAGCGTAATAATATATGTATACATACATTAATGAAATTATGTACAATAACGCAACCTACGTTTTTGACAATTTTAGCAACTATTAAAGGGCCATCAGACACTAGCTCAATTTTGAGCTGAAATTTTGAGACTAATTTTTTCTTCAATCGCACACAGGATGAGCAAAGCTGGCTGAAAATTCTGTGTACATGAACCGGCGTTAATTATAGTAGTACTTTCAGTTTGAGAATAAGAAAAAAAAAAAAAAAAATTATTGCCTTTAAAATTTTCTGTGTATGTATTAGTAATTAAAACTTGTTAGTCCGCTTGAAACAAGGATAAACATTTTAGTCGTTTCATTCCTCACTCTTCACCTCCCTCGCCTACTAAATTTTATTTCCCCAGTTTAGTACATTTCGAAATTGCGAGCCTGTGTGTGATGGCCCATAATACATACTTTATTTAAAGTGGGCTTAGCACTTGGCAGTATGCTGAATTTGACTGAAGTTGTTACATCTGTAATCACGAATAAAAGTTTCATTGAAATCGGTTAAGTAGTTCAAATTCTGTTAAATTAAAACCGCCTTCTCATACAAGCTACAACCTGAAGCACTATAATGTCCGCTGGAGCGTATGAGTACTTTTTTTTTTTTCTTAAAAAAATTAATCTTTAAGGTGAAGCATTAAATTAAAGCCTTAATTTTTGAACTTACAATTTCTTTAATGTTTTGAATTATTTAATAGAAAAAGTGAGGTTCAAAACACCTTATGAAAAGTTACTATTTTTACTATTTAATAAAAAAAAACAAAAATAATTTGCTTCCTTGTTTTTAATAATATTATGATATCTTTAAAAAAAAATAGGCACGACCGGATCGCACAAAACTTGCTCTCGTAGCTAACAACTTTAACGTAGCTTGAAATAGACAATGTACATATTTAGTTTAGCTTTAGTGAAATGATTACTATAAATTATTAAAAATTAGATATTTTAATAGATCAAACAGATAGAGCTCAAAAAAAAAGTATGCCATCTGAATTGCTTAATAAATATGAATTTATGAAAAAAAAAAAATTCAAAAATCGTGAGAGCGTTTTTTTTTAGTTAATTTTTTATATATATATTTTTTTTATATTTTTTATTATACAAAAAAAAATGTTCATAAAATTAAAAAAAAAATCACAAGCCCTCTTTCAAGATATTGAATATTCAAAAAAAAAAAATTCAATATTTTTTAAAAATCCAAAAAAGATTTTTTCGAAAATTTTTATATGCAAAATGGTTAAAATTGTAAGCGGCCTTTTGTATAAAAATTTTGGTTGAAATCGGTTTAGTAGTTAACGCGGAATTTGAAAACCAAAAAATTAGTTGTATTACAGGTACCGTTAATAACCGTTATAAAATTTTTTTTTCTACCAAAATATTTATTTTAGTAATTTTAGTACTTCGTAGTTTTTTTTTTGAAAATCATTAGAGCCATTTTTGAAATAAATCAATTTGTGTATATTGGTTGTATGACAGGTACCGTTATATTTTGAGCTAAAAAAAATTCAATTTCCCCTCTAAGGAAGCTCATAAGAACCTTAAGTCCAACGTTTGAAGAAAATCGCTTCAGCCGTTTAGGCTGCTGGTCGAGATACAGACAGACGGAGAGACGGACAGACAGACAGACAGACAGAATTGCGAGAATTATCTCGATTTTTTTTGCACGAATCCTAAACTTGCCCTATACAGATTTCTTTCTACTAATATCGCAAGTAAAAAGTATTGAAAACAAAATAAAGTATGACATCTGATTTGTTTGATAAATATGAATTTATAAAAAATAAAATTCAAAAAAAGATTTTACAATGTTTAAATATATCAAATATTTTCAGCGCCGAACCATTTGGATTTTCAACCAGTCGGAAAACCACGAACCTAATTGGTTTGAGCCGTTCAGCTCGCTCGTGTGTGGCCAGCTTCAAAAATTAATTTTGTGTGTATAAAATTTCTTGAACCTTAAACAAATTGATATGCAAACTTTAATACAATAAAATTTTGCACACAATTAAAAAAAAAAAAAACAATTTAATTGGGTTTTCTAATGATAACATCACACACGTAGTTAGGCTGCATATTTTTCGGTCCGTCATAATAAGTAATTATGAAAGTTTGAATGAACCAATAACCCATTTGAGTGGGCTCTACCGCCATTGAATGTAAAAATTAAAAGGACTTAAGTGACATTTTTATTGAAACAATTATGAAGCTATACAAAAATAAGAAATTAACAGCCCTTTTCCCCTATAGTTTGTAGTTGAGAAATAAATAAACAAATATTCTGCCGTTGTGAGGCTCACAGAGTGTGAGTTAGTTATTGTGAGTTTTCTTGTAAGACGGACACAATTTCGTATTCTGTGGAACAACGTGTTTTTGTGATCTGCGATGGAGCAGTTCATAATTTTTAAGTTTTTGTGAGATGAGTTCACGACGAATTATGATGTTATTGTGACTTTTGTGAGGTTATTGTGACTTTTGTGAGGTTATTGTGACTTTTGTGAGCACCAGTGAGGAAATTGCCAGAAAAATGATGTAATTGTTTTTTTTTTTATTTAAATTTTAAAACTTTAATATACGGATCATATACGAGTCCAAACAAAAAAAAATTAAATTATCTAGAAAATAATTGTTCAAATGACAACAACAAAATTAATATTATGTCTAAAATTTTCTTAAAAAACAAGCTAAATTTTAGCAATTATTTTCCTTTTTAAAAGGGGGCTTGGCATTAGGCAGATTTCTATTTCAGTTATTTCTTATCGTTTATCATGCATGAAAAGTTCATTTAAATCTTTTAAGTTGTTCAGATTTGTTTGAATTGAGCCAACTCCCTATTATGAACTTGAGTGACTAATGTGCACTGGGCCGTATGAGTAATTTTTTTATAAATGTTAATTACATGAGTGAAAATGATTAAGGGCCATTTGCTGAAACGAAACTTAAGTATTTATGCTCTAGATACTTAAGTGATAATTTAGGGTGAGCAAGAAGTAGAACATAAGCGTTCAAGTTGAATTAAAATATTTATGTTTCGTATCAGCAAACGGACATAAATAATTATTATTATTTCCTTATTTTTGTTGGTCATTGGAACTGTAGTTACAATGAAGTTTCTTTGGATTTTAATATAAATTTGTTAATAATTAATTAATAATATTTTCAAAAACGAAAAAAAAATAATAAGTTACCCTTAAACAAAGAAATAATTTGTATCTGATTTTTGAAATAATAGAGACTAGGAGAAAAAGCGAATTTATAACAATAATCAATCAGATTTTAATTCACAATCCCTTTTTTGAATTCCGTTACGAAATCATTCTTTTTAGGCAAATTAAAAATTGAATTAAAATTACTTAAATAAGTACAAATTTTAAATTTCTTAAGATTTTTTTCTTAAACTGACATAGATTTTCAGACGAGAATAAATTCGAAAGGTTTACTCGTGTTAAACTCCCAGACTCGGATGATCTCGCACTGGAAAACTGGGCCTAATAATTTAATTGATAAAAATCTTTCACTACCTAGGCACACATATTGTATAAAAAATACTTATAACAATTTTTACATCTTGTTTTATACCATTAACATATACAATGAACATACTCGTAATCAGAATTCCACAATATCCTTCAAATATATTTAAAACACTTTAAATATTAAAATAACAGGTACTATTAAAGCAAAGCAACCCCGCATATAAGTTAAATAAATTCGCCACTTTTTCAACACTTTTCACATATAGGTATTTTATTTATTTACTTAACCGACATTTCTCTGCTTTTTTTAAAGACACACTTTAAGGTGTGATGAAATGCTTTAAATGGAATTTAAAAAAAATACACGTTCTTCCGCACAAGCACTTAATATAATGTTATAAGGATAAAAGGCAAATGGAAGGAACTGACACAAACTTGAACTAACTGAGATTATTAAAGAGAAGATCCTTTCGCTACAACCGACCGGCAACGAATGAGCTTTCGAACCAAAAAGAGGTTTCTTTTAAAAGTTTTTTGCTAAGACATAAAACCAGCATTCAGTTGAGGGTATCGGTATATACTAGAAACTGAACTGAAAGTGTCCTTTGAAGGAGTTTCTTTGTTTTTTTGTATGTCTTTTATATTTAAATGCTTTTGGCTCATCGCTTCGATATGTTTTGAGTAATAGACGGGAAGCATGTAAGGTCATTTAGTGTTTTCAGTGTGGGTTTAGCATTTCATTATCATCACCACCATTAAGGACACGTCTCCGGTTGTTGCCTTGTTGGTCGAGTTTCGGTTCTTCGTCATGTATACGCTCTATACGGTTATTGGCAAAAGGACGACTAGACAAAATCAGTATGCTTTAATAAAGTTATGTACTTTTGTTGATATTGCATGGTTATATCCCGTAATGGAATTTAGTCTGTGATTCGTATATTCCTGGCTGTGGTTCAACAGATGATTTTTTTTAGAAATGTTGCTATTGTGATTGTGAGAGCCTTTTTAATTTGCCTAAATGAAAAGGTAAAGTGATTTGTTTAGCGTTGGGTTATTACCTCCTTAATTCATTAATTGTTACCAATACATTTCAAGTTTAGTTTGTTTGATAGGGATATTTTGATTATACATACATAACATATATAGGTATACACCCGCTATACCTATGTAATAAAAGTTGTAAAAGAAGAGACATGTTTCTATTTTCACAGACAAAATAGATAAAAACCTTACTTGGTTTTTGTGGGTACATAATAAACATAATGTAGGTACATTACATAGATACATACCTACATATACATTACGAGTATTTTAATAAGAAAAAACTTTAAAAAAACAAAGCGGAGGTAGGTAAAACCTTCGTCGATTCATACATCAGACATACGTACATATGTAATGTAGGCCAATATACCTGCAGCTGTATTGTTTTCGTATACAGAGAAATTCGATGCTTTAATCAAACAACCCAAATTAGGTTATGGAAAATAAAAAAGTAGGCATTTTTCTTCATGCCATTATTAGACCTGCGTTTCTTGTACTTTACTATACTTTGACATACATACTTACAACTTAATCAAATGGACGCATTTTTTTGTAAATTTGACTCTTTGCTCTTGTAAGCATAAATGTAAAACGTCCTTCAGTAGGGTTTGATTAAAAAGAAGGACAAGAAACGATAACACCTTACGTCTTCAACTTTTAGGGCTTGTTACAAACGTGATTCAAGATTTGAACCCCGGATTAATTGACTAATTTGACTAATTGATCAGTTTTTATTCCTGATGCACTTAAAATTTTCGGTGTACTATAAAAACTGAGTGTGGTAAAGGGCGGATTTTACTAAAATTATTTTTTAAATTTATTTTCGCTCATAAGAACAAACTTTGAACATTTCACCCGGGGTTAAGACAAGCGAGTAGAACTAGTAGCATTTGCATCATAGTGTTAGTTTTATGAATGTATGTGTGACTAGTAGCTCGTCTCTGCGCGTTTTGTCAACTATTATGATAATTTAAAAATTTTTCATAAAGAGAAACACACGACAAAATTCAATATCGTACGATTTTAAAATCTCCTTTATTTTACTTAAACTTCATATGATAATGTACATTGTCACAAAATAAGTTAGAATTTTGAGGAAAAAATTAACTATAAAAAATTACCCAAATGACGTACAAATCAGTATAAATTTATAGATTTTAATAAAACACGAAAAGATCAAGTGGTATTTTTTGTTGCAACTATAATTACACCAAGTTAAAGTATTAGCGGTATTCACGATCCGGTGCAACAAAACAGTGTAAAATTGGGAAATTGTATCACTACTGCTATCAACTACACAAGGCAAATTTTACACTATTATATTGTTCTGTTGCTACAGGCTTAGGGTATAGCAAAAGTGCAAAACTGTTGCAAGATTTTAGTCAGTGTAAATTGTGGTTTTCAAGAAATGTTTGCACTTTTACACTTTATCAATGATACTACACCAGTTGCATCGAATCGTGAATACAATACCCCTATTGATTTTTTTTTGTAAAGTAGAAAAACTTTTTTTTTGTAACGTGGCATGGCACGCAAAAGGCACGTTTTTTTGAAATTGTGGCATCAAAATTTTTTTCGAGCCACAAAAGATTACATTCAATTGACTAGAGTAAAATGAATGGGCTAAACCATAATAGCAATCGGTTTAACGTCCAAGGAATGACCTTAAAGTAAAACAATGAATGCAATATGTTAAATAAATTCTATGAATGATTGCTTTCTCTTACAACCATGTGCGCATCAGGTTATAAAATTAAGGTCGGATTTGGTCAAGCAACATATAAGAGGTACCTACTTTACCACTTATAGTATTGGAAAATAATAAATTGTCTATTTACTCTGGCTCCTAACATTAAGCACCTCATATATGGGATATTCGCAAAAAAAGTATGCCATCTAAAAGGTCAGTAATTGGTCAAAAAAGGTCAACCAGTTTCAGAAATTGGTCAGCCATAGGAAATTTTTTATCAATTGTTAAAGTTTTTCAAGGTCACCAACTATTTTTGGCACCTCATTTATGTGATGTTCGCCAAAAAAATCGTACCATTCCAAAGGTCACAGACCTGTGATGAAAGGTCAGCTAGTTTCAGTAATTGGTCAGCCATAGGTTAATTTTAATGAATTTTTAAAGTTTGTTTCAAGGTAACAGTATAAGAATTTTAGCACCTCATTTATAGAATTTAAAAAAAACGAGTATGCCATCTAAAGGTGAAAATTTGTATGGAAATGGGGAGTTATTTCATATGAAAGAATCGCGGCGGCACTGTGGTGTAACGGGGCATACGCCCCGCGGCCGCCTCACAGCACCGCCGGCCGCGACCACTCCACCGCAGCCACCGCGAGCGCCGGTGCGGCGAGGTGGCCGCTGGGCGTACACGCAGTTACACTACCGTGCCGCCGCGCGCATCGCGCCGCGACCGCCACGCCGCCGCGAACCCCCCCCCCCTCCGCTGTGATCACGCATCACAAAATCGTCTTTCAAATTTTGTGTACTTTATGGTAAGACAATTCTTAAAGTTGGGAACTTGTTTCAATCTTATTTGGGGACTTATTTCATTATTTTTTGGGGACTTATTTCATGCATTTAGGGATTTATTTCATTTTCGAATTTGGGGATTGATTTCATAAAGCAATAAAGCCCCAATTTGGGAGGGGTTATTTCATTTTATTTTTTGGGGGGTTATTTCTTGGGGAGTTATTTCACGGAGCCCTGAAAGGTTACCTAGACCTCATAAAAAGTCAACTAATTTCAGTAATTGGTCAGCCATAGTTTTTGTTAAATTGAATTTTTAAAATTTATTTTTTCAAGTTCGTTTAAGTATTTTAGCACCTCATTTGTGGGATATTCGTTAAAGAAGTATACCATTTGAAAGGCCAACGACTCGCGATGTAAGGTCAGCTAGTTTCAGTAATTGGTCAGCCATAGGTTATTTTATATGAATTTTTGGAGTTTTTTTTTGTTTTTGAAGGCCGTATAAGACTTTTAGCACCTCATGTATTGGATATTCGCAAATAAAGTATACCAATTGAAAGGCACTGACTTTTCGTGTTAAAAGGTCTGCTAGTTTCAGTTATTGGTGAGCTATAGGTTTTTTTTTTTAATGAAGACTCTTACTGTAACCTTGAAACAATCTTTAAAAATTCATTAAAAAAACCTATGGCTGACCAATTGCTGAAACATGTTGACCTTTTATGAGGATTTAATAACCTGTCAAATGGTATCTTGTTTTTGGAAAATTCGGGAAATGAGGTGCTAAAAGTCTTAAACGGGCTTGAAAACAAAAAACTTCAAAAATTCATATAAAATAACCTAAGGCTGACCAATTACTGAAACTAGCTGACCTTTCATCACGAGTCGTTGGCCTTTCGAATTGTATAATGCTTTTGCGAATATCCCACAAATAAGGTGCTTAAAGTCTTATACGACCTTGAAAAAATAAATTTTTAAAATTCAATTAAACAAAAACTATGGCTGACGAATTACTGAAATTAGTTGACCTTATGAGGTCTAGGTAACTTTTCAGTTGGTGTATATTTTTTTCGAATATCCCATAAATGAGGTGCTAAAAATAGTTTTGACCCTGAAAACTTTTAAAAAATTATTAAAAAAGTATATGGCTGACGAGTTACTGAAACTAGCTGACCTTTTATCACAAGTCGGTGGCCTTTCGAATGGTACACTTTTTTTTTCGAATATCCCATAAATGAGGTGCCAAAAATAGTTGGGCACCTTGAAATACTTTAACAATTGATTACAAATTTCCTATGGCTGACCAATTTCTGAAACTGGTTGACCTTTTTTGACCAATTTACTGACCTTTTAGATGGCATACTTCTTTGTGAATATCCCATATATGAGGTGCTCAAGGGCCAAGGTTAGGATCCATTTACTCTTACCTAATATTCGTTTGAGGACATAATGAAAAGCTCCTTTAGTAAATTAATGGTTATTTATAAAGAAAAAAACAAGATTCTCGTTTAAAGTAATAAGAATAACATAAGATAATATATTCTAAGAAAAAAATTTCTCCACCATCATCAATTCGCTTTTTTTTTGTTTTACTATGATCGAATGTCAATTACAGCTTTCAACAATCCTTTAACTCATAAATCCTTCGCCAACAGAGCCCCAAATAAAGAAAAATAAAAGAATAAACAAATATTCAATCATAATTCACCATAATTCTATTCAACTAGAGGAATAAATTTGAATCTCATTTTTCTGGCCTTATTTGTTTCATGTTAAGAAACACAAAATCAATTTTATTACAAATAAGGACATTTGAATCGTTGTAGGTATTTTCTTCTATTGAGGGGTTTAGTTATAGCGAGGCAGATGTTGTGGGGTAGTGCTTTTCATTCATAATAATCTAGTTAAACCTACGAACGTATAGGTTAAGGTCTTACAAAAACAAAATTTATTATGAACCTTTCAAGCAAGGGTAGCATGGGATAAAACATTTGGATGTATCGGCGACAGCGTTGTAGCTGAAACATTCAACAGGTTCCACGGAAAAAGCTTTTGTTGTGTAGTGTAGTGTAATGCATGCAACAGATTAATCATTTTGAAACGTGAAAGAAGTGAACTTGTAAAAAGTACACATGTTCTGGTCGCAATAACATAGTCGTTAAAGCGATTACCAAATATTTTAAAAATTGTGGATTTTAAAAACCGTTTTTCTAAAATTTAAGTTTGAAAAAAAAAATTTGAAAGCAACATTAAAATGTTTAATATAATTTTTATTAAATTTGCGCGAAAGGATTTCACGTTCACTAATTCAGTAAACATTATATGCCTTATGGGTGAATACAATACATTTTATTCGTTGCCTTCCAATTATTTCAAGTGAATATGTTCATTTTTTTCCGTAGTCACTAACTGTAATTTATTTACAACAGATTTTTAATTTAATAGCCCAGTCAAATTCGTCAATAAAATCGCAAAGCGCGATATAGTTCTGCATTTTTGATATGTTGTTGGGGCATATTAAAGTAGTCTGTAGCTAAGTTTGCAACTTCGAAAAACCTGTGCTCGCTGCAGGAAAAATGCAACAGTGAAAAAAAACACTAAAATCATCCCATTTTTCCAACTATGCAACTTAAGAAAAAACCATCTACTATAAACTTGTTCGTTATAAAATTTTTTACAAGACCACATTATTTTGAAATTCATGCATATTATATTTGTGTTCCTATCTAACCATGAATTTAAAAATTTAAACAATAATTCTGAAAAATTTTAAGCACACAAAAAATGGGTCAAAAATTGTACAATTCTGCTAAAATTTGGAATCAAATAGTCTCATAGAGTACCTACTACAAAACGAAATTCAAAAATTCGACCCAAATCGGACAAATACTTTTTGTACGAAACATGATGTTAAATAAGTGCAACAAGCAATGTTTGCATAATTGCTGTGGTCAAAGTAGGACACTTAAGTTGACACTGATTTTTGTACACAAACTTAAAACCTTAACTATGATAAAATTATAATTATAATATTTATGGTTTTTTTAAGCAACTTTTGTAGCGAATGAAGCGAGCACAGGTTTTTCGAAGTTGCAATTTTTTTTTTTTTTTTATTATAAAACAATTGTCTCTTAAAATAATTAAAAATGTTTAAGAAAAGGTTATGGTGTCATCCTCTGTCGTGTCCACTATCGGCTCGTTCATAAAATAGTCTTCCTTCATTGTGAAACACGTCCTGGAATCTGTCATCAATGATAGCTCTGGGGTTCAGGTATCGCTGGCTAGGCTGAATTTCCTCTTGTAGCATCTGTTGTACTTCAGGGTTTGGATGTGCTTCTAAGTTCTTTATGATTTTGCTGGTAAGTTCCATCATATGCTGGTCAATGTGGATCACGCCTGCTGCCACGTAGAGCATTTTGTTTGGCCAGTACTTCTTTGTAAGGGGGTTCCAATATAGTCCTGTGCGAATTCTCAAGATCTTTCTCTCAAATAGTTTTATCTTCTTCATCGCTGAAGGAGATATGGTTAACCAGATGGGGCAGGCGTAGGTTAGGACCGGTCTGATCAGCTTCTTGTACATGAGAAGCTTCGTCTTTTTGCTTAGTCCATTCTGTTTTCTCAGTAGAGGATGAAGAAGATGAAATGAAAAGTTTGCACGCTTTAGAATCGCCATCGCATGCTTGTTGAATTTCATCTTGTTGGTGAAGTGCACTCCAAGGTATTTGGTGGTTTCTTTTGTATGAATGATGGTTCCATCTGTTAAATTGATGTTGATATTTCGGCTTCTAGCGGCAATTCTTCCACGTGCTCTTGTCTGTGTTTGAGGTGGCCGAAAGCAAATGAGTTCCGTTTTACTAGTGTTGATCTTCAAACCCCATTTCATATAGTAGTTCCAAAGGTTGTTGACGTGGGTTTGTACTCTACTAGCTGCAATCTCTGGGGATAGGGACGTCGTGTATGTGATGAAGTCATCGGCATACAATTTTGTCTTTGTTCTTGACATGCTATCCGGTTGGTCTGCCGCGTAGATGCTGAAGAGAAATGGTTCTAGCTTAGATCCTTGAGGTACACCTGCCCTGATGGTTTTCATTCCTGATTTTTCGCTTAAAACCTGTACAAAAAAGAGTCTATTAGTTAGAAAATTTTTAATTATTCTTACCAAATGTCCTGGGAAGCCGAATTCTTTCAGCTTGAAAATTATCCCTTTTATCCAGAAGCTATCGAATGCCTTCTCAATGTCAATAAAACATGCCACTGTCATTTCCTTCTTGTTTAATCCCACGGTGACGTCGCTGTGTAGTCCCAGTAGAGGATGTATTGTGGAGTGCATCGCCCGAAATCCGTACTGGAAGTTTGGTATAATATTTCTTTCCTCACTGAAATATTTAACTTTTCTTAGTAGTAAGGATTCCAGGACTTTGCTTATGCAGCAAAGTAGCTATATTTGCCTGTATCCTTCCACGTTTTGTCTGTTGGTCTTCTTTGGCACTCGAACAATCATTGCAGTTTTCCAAGCTGCTGGAAAGTATCCGTTGATAAGGCAGTTATTAAAGATGAACGTCAAGAGGAAAACAGCAATATTGGCCAACTTCTTAAGGACATAGTTGAATATGCCGTCAGGTCCGGTTGACTTCTTTGAGTTCGCTGTATTTATGATATCTCCCACTTCCTCAAGATTGGTGAACACGTCATCAATGTTCGGATTGTGGGCAGGATTCTCTTCGTTGAAAGTGGTAATTGTTGTTGTGAGGTGGTTTTGTTGCACTCTTGCCTCGACTTCCATCAAGAACTCTGGGAGGTGAACTGGCGGACGATCGATGAAATTTCCCTCGAAGTGGATGGCGAATACTTCTGCCTTCTCTGCTGGAGTGGATGCCTTACTACTTTGCCCATAGTTGATGGTTTCCGGTATGGTTTTTCTTTTTCCAACAATCTTGTTTATTTGTTTAAAGCAATCTGGTCCAGGTTTGATTTCCTCCAGTCTCTTCTGTAGTTGGGAGTTCTGGAAATGTTTAACCGCCTGATCAAACATGACCTGGGTGCACTTCAGTTGAGAGTGGTTTCTCTTGTACTCTTCATTTTCAGTGTTGAAGGTCCGATGCAGTATGCGTTGGAGCTTCTTCCTTAGCCTTTTCCTATGCTGGTTGATGGCAACGATGTGAGCAGGTAGATTAACAAATCTGTCCTTACTCTTCCTTAGAGTCTTCTGGTTATCCATTGCATTGCTGACTGGCCTTCCAAACTGGTGAATAGCTCCGTCAATTTCCGTGTTGTTGAGGCTAGCATTTCTAGTTATCTTTGGTAGTTCAGCTTCGGAGTCAGAACGAAACTGATTCCAGTTGATCCTATTAAAGCTGATTCGGGATCAGGTTGGACAGCCAATATCCTCCGTGTGAGACGTACACTCAGCTCCACAGAAAGGTGATCTGAATCGGAAGTATGAGCCACACAATGATAGTTCGCGAGCTGTGGGAGTATGCTGATGAAGTTTGTTGTGACCAGGAAGAAGTCCAGTGTTGATGGCGTGCGTGGGAATTATAATGTCCATTGAGTGATGATGTGGGTTAGTGTCCAGCCAGTCTACGATAAGGTCGTGTTGTATGTTCGTCTTTGATGAGTTTCTTGTAATGTTGATGGATATAAGTAGTAGAGTTTCAGTGTCAGAT
The DNA here is from genome assembly GCA_949320155.1 of Melangyna quadrimaculata. Classification (NCBI taxonomy): domain Eukaryota; kingdom Metazoa; phylum Arthropoda; class Insecta; order Diptera; family Syrphidae; genus Melangyna; species Melangyna quadrimaculata. The sequence continues at coordinate 3,703,454 of OX439485.1, read as the reverse complement.
GTTCGAATGATCACGCAGGTTGCTTCTGTAGCCTTGAGTTCATGGATTTTGATTTGTTCACCCGGGATGAGGTTCCGTATAAGTATAGCGGTGCCTCCTCCTTCTTCAGTTCTGTCTTCTCTGTAGATGTTGTATCCATCCGGTTGATATCGGTTCCTTGCCTTCAAGAAGGTTTCCTGTAAGAAAAGAATATCGGGTTTCTTTGACTTTAAAAACAAGTTTAAAGAAACCCGTCTTGTTAATGAGTAAATAGAGTTTACATTGTAGGTTACTAGTTGCAGGTTTTTTAAAAGCATAATTGGCATATAAGACGTCCAATTATTAATGTTTTAGCCTTATCATTAAGACTTGCGTAGTTGCTGGGGACTATTTGTTTGGCCTTTTGAACTAGTGTAATAAGGTCAGTACCTAATAGTCTTTCGGCGTCCGCGAAAACGTCACTGTTGCTCTGGGTCTTATGTTGTTTTTGTGGTTTTGTATTGGCTGTTTGCGGGTTCCTGGGTGTTTCTTCTTTGGCAGGTTTCATCACCTTAGGAGTTGGCTTCTTTGCAGAATTAAGAGCAGCTACATCGGCCTAAGAGAATCCTTTACGAATAGATTCTACTGTGGTCTTCTTGTCAGCTTTCACTTGCTCCTTCTTCCTTTCAGTGGATTTCTTCTTCTCTTCTAGCTTTCTTTTCAGAGTTGGAAATCCTTTCCAGCTAGCTGGGTGTCCTGTTTTCTGGCAGTTTACACAGTAAAAATTTTTGTCTTTGTTGTCATCTTTTTTCCTCTGGCACTGTCCTGGAAGATGCTGATCCTTGCATTTAACGCATCTGTAGCTCATACCACAGTTGCTGGCTATATGTCCAAACGATTGGCAGTTCTTGCATTGTGTGATGCCGGTGGATCTGAATTTCTTCCAATAGACCTTTTTATTTAGGAGAAGGGTTTTACTGAAGATAGCAGCTATGTTACTGTTTTTGTAGTTGTGCGCCTTGTAGCTTATGTCCTGACCTCGATGGTGCCTATCGAGTTCCGCTACGTTGAGCTTGAAGCACACAATCGGTGGCATTAGTTGTGACCTTGGTGTTCCTTCAGCAATTTTGACTGTCGTTGTCCTAACTTGTGTTGCTGGAGTTGCAGTATTGGCTGTGATGTCTGGTGTTGTTGATGCTATTTCTGCACCAGTTATTTCGTCTTTTTTGTCTTTGACAGCTGTTGATGTGGAAGGAGCGGTTTTCTTTGCGTCCACTCGCTCAGGAGAAGTAGCTGTCTTCTTTCTCTTCCTTTTTATCATAACGACTTTAACAATGGCCTCTGGCTCGGGGTGTGTATCCGGTTGTACCTCAATATCCATCCCGTCTTGAGGGATATCGTCATTATCGTCATTATATCGCTTTCCTCTTGCTGGTTGTAGAGGTCGTCAAAAGTTTCTCATGTATATTGACGAGAAACTCTTTTCCGTGGGTAGAAATCCCATCCTTCACATTTTCTATGAAGTTGTCGCAGGTAGCACCTGCGTCTTCCTTCCTTCTTTTCTTTTTACCCATTTTACTCTGGGTAGATAATCTCTTAATCGTTCGTGGTAATTTTGATGTAGGTAGCAGGAAACAGGTAATAAAAACCCTTTACTGTTCCCTTTTTTCTTTTGAATTTTTAAATATTCCGCAGGTAAATCACTTTGTAAAAATTCACTTTAATCTTCCGTGTGAACTGTGGTGAATTGTTGCAAATTTAGCTACAGACTACTCTTATATGCCCCAACAACATATCCGAAATGCAGAACTACATCGCGCTTTGCGATTTTACCCCTTTTTACTTGCGATATACGTAGTAAAGGGCAAGTTTAGGATTCGTGCAAAAAAAAAAAAATTCGAGATAATAATTTTCCCTAACATTACGATGATAGAGAAAGCGAAAAAAGTGGGTCTCGCAATTCTGTATGTCTGTCTGTCCGTCTGTCTGTCTGTCCGTCTGTCCGTCTGTCTGTATGTACCTCCGGCTGAAGGGATTTTCTTCAAACTTTGGACTTAAGGTTCTTATGAGATTCCCTAGAGGGGAAATTGAATTTTTTTACCTCCAAAAATAACGGTACAAAAATTGAATTATTTCAAAAACGGCTCCAACGATTTTGAAAAAAAAAATTACCAGCTACTATAATTACTAAAATAAATATTTTGGTAGAAAAAAAAATTTTTGTAACGGTCATTAATGGTACCCGTCATAGAACCGATTTTTTGGTTTTCAAATTTCTCATTAACTGTTACAGCGATTTCAACCAAAATTTTTATACAAAAGGTCCCTTACAATTTTAACAATTTTGCATATAAAAATTTTCGAAAAAATTATATTTGGATTTAAAAAAAAAAAAATTGAATTTTTTTTTTGAAAATTCAATATCTTGAAAACGGGCTAATGATTTTTTCTTAGTCTTGTGAAAAACTGTATTTTATTAAATACTAAAAGTTGGCATACCAAATTTTTATTTTAAAAAATATTCAAGATTTTTTAGATATAAAAAATTAATTAAAAAAAAAACCAGTCTAACGATTTTTTATTTATTTTTTTTTTTTCATAAATTAATATTTATTAAGCAAATTTAGATGGCACACTTTTTTTTTAGTTCTGTCTGTTTAAGCTATTAAAATAACTAATTTATAATAATTCATAGTAATCATTTATATTTTAAATTGTTTTTAAAACTTTTTTTTTAATGATATAATGTTATGGAACCAATAAATATGTACACTGTCTATTTCAAGCTACGTTCAAGTTGTTAGCTACGGGAGCAGGTTTATGCGATCCAGTCGTGTACATTTTTAAATCTGCTCTGAAAACGTTGCGTATTATTTGGGTATCATGTAAAACATTGTTATCTCACCCAGTCATTCTATATAAATATACCGAAATATTACGAGTGTGTATAAACAAAACTTGAGTATGAGTGTTTAAAGGAACATGTGTCGTGATATCAATCTGGCAGGTTTATTTTTTCGTCTTTAGTAGTGGAAGAAAATAACGATTTTCCGAGTTTTGTGTCAGAGGTACAAAATACATAAGTGATAAACATATTGCGTACTCAGCCGCATTTGTTTGTGATATCGTTTATCGAAAGTCTATCATCAAAAATTGAAGATAGTAGAGTTGGCAGTAGCCGGCCCCTAAACGAAATTTTCCGACAAAACTTGCCATTAAAGCCTAGTACGCTGCTGATGCGAAACGAAAAATCCCATACAAAAATGACATGACGAAGTCATAAACGAAAAATTTCGTTGTCCTTTTCGTTCTGTGGTATGCTGTTCGACCAGCGAAATTGATGATTATACAAGATTGTTTTGACAAGTCTCCACTCTCTTTTCGCAATAAATTAATTGCCCGGACCATTAATTGTGTGCGGAAAAATAACATTTGGGTTTGTTCGTGTTTTTATTTGTTGTTTCTTTCATTACAGCACTGTTTTTGTTTGATTTGTTGGTCAAATTTCTTTTATTTATTTGCAATTTATTTAAACTCTCCATGAATATTTGTCCGCTGTGTTTTCGTAAGCATTTCGTTGTCTTTTTGGAGACCGCAGGAAAATTTCGTTTGGCATCAGCAGCGTACTAGGCTCAAGCCTTAAATTTTTAACTTTTTGATCTTGTTTTATTTACCAAATAGTTCATTATACATTTATAAGAGTTATAAAAATATAAAACAATGATATGTTAACGTTAAAAAATATTTATTATTGTGAAAACACTCACATTTTCCTATATTCGGCCCTTTGGATCCTAATTTCGGTCACCTTGTTTCGCATACTCAGCCCCCTCAATAAAAAGGATACACTTACGAATTCAACTATTTTATTTTCATTCCTTATAGCAAAAGCAACATATTTAGTTTTTAAGCTATATTAGTCCAGTGCATTTATAATCTGACCCAACAGTTTGTACCACCTTAACTTTTTTTTTATTCGATAGAAAGTTGATCTTTAATGGTCTATGCTATTAGAATATGGAACGCTCTCCCCATGTCTATCAGCAAGATAATAAGTGTTTCAAATTTTAAAAGTGCGGTTGCTACTCACTTTTGTTAGGACTTCTCTCAGCATTCTTTTATAGATATCAATCAGTGTTTTTTTTTTCTTTCTTTATTCTTTCTATATTTCCTTCTTTCTATTTTCTCTCACTTTTCTTTCTCAATTAATTTTATGTACATATAAACTACATTTGACTTATGTAAATTGTATTATTTACATACAAATATGCTTTTTTTTATGTAAATAGATTGTATTATCTAGATTAAGTAAGTTAAATAATTATTGCTTATTATCCAATTGTTAAGTACTATAAAAGATGTAAGTCTTACTTGTACGTTTGCTCTTAATAAATTGAAAATTGAAATTGATCGAATATGATAAATCTCAGTTTTCGCATTCGCAACATTTACCGTTTTTCGCCATCTTGGGGTTTACTTTTTACTAATGCCGTTTTCCTTTGGACGTCCGGAAACGTCCAGAAGCGTCCGGAAGTCTTCTGAAACCATTCCATTGGCACAAAAAATACGCTTCTGACGATTCTGAGAAGAGAAATTCGATTCTGGATTTGAAATCAGAATCCACTCAAGAAGCACTAATACATTCAAACTCAAACGTCACAACAAACTGCAATTTACTTCATGTTTTTTTTAACTTTCCATTTTAATTTATTTCGCATCCAAAATCAAAGTATTTGATAAAGATTAATTAAAAAATCAAGAAAAAATTAATCAAAAAATATTATTTGAAAGTTTGGAGTTGATACAGTAGTGTTTTGCATTTTACGTTTTGTGTGGCAGCAAATAATTTCTATTTGGTGATTCACCTTTACATACATATACCAAAACTAAGAATTGAGTAGAAGCAACATGAAGCGTTCCATTCGACTTCAGAATGAGTGAAACCTTGAGTGAAACCAATGAAAACGCCATAAATATCTCGGTTCATATTAGTTCTACAAACGAAATTGTAAGACATAAAATGCGTAGAATAAAATTTCCTATTTTTAAGGTGAACCATTTTTCGTTATTGTAAATATTTAAAAAGTTACAGGCCAACAAAAATAAAGTATTTTACTAAATTTATAAATTTAAGCCTTTTTAATCCAAAATTTGAAAAACATTCTACGATAAGTTAGTTGGGCTCAAAATTTCAAACAACTTTGTTATGAAACTTTTTTCTGTGTTTCAATAAATAAAAAAGTTGTGAATATTTTTCTATCAAAAATATGTTTTATACCAGAACTCATTTTTTTTTTTAATCTGAGATGTTGGCTGAAAAACTTGACTTGGGCTCGCTATAGTAAGATTTTCTCTTCGTAAAACCGTTTTTAAGATTTAGATTTTAGCTTTTGCTTTTCTTATGCAAAACGGGTTTTCTAATTGGAACCCAGATTCTAGAAAATGCGGCGGATGGCTTTCAATGGCAGATTTGTATTTGGTATTCTCTGGTTTGAAAGCGATAAGTTTCTAGATGATCGATTTCAAACAAAAAATGGAAAGCGAAAGCTCTTTTGAGAATAAGAAAATACAAATCCGCCAATGATTCCATGTCATCTTGATACCCTTTAATTTTTATTCGGCCCTATCGAGGTAACCGTCGGAGCGGAACTTTCTCCGCAAACGCACCCTTCGTCGGAGATTGAATTTCGGTTCGAAGTAGCTGTCATCGGTAGAAATTTTACAGAAATGAGACGACGTATGCGATGGATATACATTTTAGGCAGAGATGTGCAAATTAACCGATATATCGAAAATGCGATATATTTTCGATAATTTTTTATTAAATAAACACCATAAGCCTTTTAAACCATGAAAAATTGGTGGGAGAGCGTAATTAACTGTTTATAAAAAGTAATTTTTTCAATTATAATGCGCTAGCGGTCTTAAGAAATGAAATTAGATGCAACGATTTTTAAATCAAAACTATCGAATAAAGTCCCATCCCTATTTCCAAACATGTTTTTTTCCATTTTAAGTATCAAAAAAAGAATAAATTGAAAAAAAAAAAACATTTGAAACACAACTTTATTTATTTATTTAACTTAATGCAAGCAATAATAAATAATAAAATATATGAAGTATGCACACTTTAATCACAATGCAAATGGATGAATGCACAAAACAAAAGATCACGAACATACTTGTTTCCATCCACCAACATCCCTGTGTCTTGGTCCCAATGAATTTAGCTGATTGGCCAGATATTCAACACACAGCCAGAATTTATGGTCACCTTTTTGCGTAATTTTGAGCAATGTCGGATATTCGGTAATAAATAACACAAGTTAACATACATAAATAAAGTTTATTTGTTTATTACTAAGATTTTAATAAACTATTTTTTTTTTTAAGAAAACTTTCCGCAACAAGTAGTAGTAGCCCGTAGCGTAATGGTTAGTGCGTTCGACTGTCACGCTGGAGGTGTGGGATCGCTTCCCAGCCTCGTCCACCTAAACTAAAAAGTTTTTTTTCCGGGCTGTTGCCTCTTGCGAGGAATTGACAAATCCTCCAAGAGTATCACTTGTCACGAATAGGTGCTTCTCGTCCAGCCGTTCGGATTCGGCATAAAATTGTAGGTCCCTTCCATTCCTGTCGAAAGGCGCACACACGAATGGTTGCGAGTTGTTAATCACTAGGCCCTGGTTCTTCATGAGCCGTTGTGCCAACCGATTTATTTTTTTTCCGCAACAAGAACTTGTCGGAGGACTTCGGAGAAAACGTTGATTGTATCTGTCAAGAATAAAACCATTAGAAGTACTTCCTCGGAAAGCATCGCATGCAAATGGCATGCGTCGAATTTCGTCGGAGAGAATTTCCGATCAGCTGATAGGAGAGCTACCATGAAGCAAAATGTCTCCGATTCGTAGGAAATCGGAGAGAATTCCGCTCCGACGGTTACCTCGATAGGGCCGATTTATATTTCACACCTACGGTCACACTTTTCAATTGAACTGTAGAAAACCAAGTAATCAGGAATCGCAAATCGGTGTAATTTTGCATATTTTGGAAATACCCAAAATTTTTAAGAAATGTAAGCACCGTCTTTAGATGGAGGCCCATAGCTATTGAGCTTCACGGCAGCATCTCTCCAAAACCTGTCGGTATCAGTTCGGTTTATATGCAAAACCCTTAGCTGCCTCCGGATTCTCCTCCATTAACTTGACTTCAATCTGTTCCCTGTTTTAGTTTTCGAAAATAAATGAACTTTCGATTGATTCTATGAACTTTCGAATCAATCGAATCTCAAAATGCAATTTTCTCGAATTCGACTAACTTTCGACCGAAAGCGAATCTCAAAATAAGCATGAATACAATAAATTCTCGGGAATTTATTTCCCTTCTCCTTAATTTAAGCAAACTTCGAATATGAGACACGTTCCTGGAGGCGTCAATTGACATTTTATTAAAACTAATTTCGTCATAGTGATGAGATAGTTGCAGATTGGAGAGAATTTCAAAGATTTGGGTTTATTTAAACGCCAACTGTCGCCTCTGGAGCCCTGTCGTTTTAGTGGAACGACAATCGTAATAGGGCTGAATACTACGAGAAAGAAGCTGGCATTCTAAATGTCAAATAAATGGAAAATGTAAATATATTTGATGTGAGGAGCATTTTAAATTTGGGAGAACAAATCTCCCGGGGAGTTTTTTACCCTGGGAATATTTAGAATTGAGCTGATTGGCACCATTGACAGCTTTTTTTTCTTGTGAATTTACATCAGGATTTCTATTTAATTTAATGGAATTCGCAATAGCTTTTAAAAATCCGGGTGAAATGTTTTCCGGGTGAAATGTTTTCCGGGTGAAACGCACAATAGGGCTAGTTTTAATCCTCTTGTAACTTTCCCATCTTGGTAATAGACTTTAGCTTGAATCATGTTGTATAACAGCAAATTACAACAAGTGTTTATAATTTATTTAATATTAAATTTATTCTCTTTCATTGTTCGCTATATTTTTTTCATGTTTGTTTATCTTATTTAAGAAATAAAATGCTTTTGAAAAGTGACTCGCTCGATCTTAATTTATCATAAATTCAAAAGCACGTTTTCCAAAATAAAAAAAAATGCATGTGTTTATTTGACTCTTGGTTTTTTTTCGATTGGTTTGGTTATTCGCAACAGAATGAAGTATTTAAGCGCGTACCTAGATAATGTTTTTTTTTTTTTTTTTAATGATGCGCACATATCGTTTACAGTTTTTCTTTCTTTTATTTTGTTTTTTTTTTTTTGTTTTTTCAACTTTTATATCGTACTCTTATTAATTAATTTCTTTTTTCTCTCACATATTGATGTTGGTGAGGCTGCAATTAGTTTCTCTTTCATGGTGTTTATTGGGATACTATTGGGCAATGGTGGAACATGAACAATTACATCTTAAGCCTGGAAGGTGGACAAGAATTTCGATACGATTTCCTTGAGCTTGGCATCGACTGTTGGGGAGATTTGACCTTCAGTTGCGATTTGGTTGAGCATTCCCTGTTCGCTAGTCTTGATGTGTTGTAAGAATTCCTTCTCGAACTTGGTGATCTTGGCAGGGTCCATTTTGTCCAAATGACCACGGACACCACAGTAGATGACAGCAACCTAGAAAAAAAAGATGTTTAAAAAAAAAATAAATTAAAAAACAAAGAAGAGATGAATTTAACGCACTTGATCTTCAATGGCCATTGGCACGTATTGTCCTTGTTTCAACAATTCAGTCAGACGAACACCACGGTTCAACAACTGTTGGGTGGCAGCATCCAAATCTGAACCGAACTGGGCGAAGGCCGCGACCTCACGGTACTGGGCCAACTCCAACTTCATGGAACCGGCAACCTGCTTCATGGCCTTAGTCTGGGCAGCTGAACCGACACGGGATACAGACAAACCGACGTTAATGGCTGGTCGGATACCCTTGTAGAACAATTCAGTTTCCAAGAAGATCTGTCCGTCTGTGATGGAGATGACATTGGTTGGAATGTAAGCGGACACATCACCGGCTTGGGTCTCAATGACGGGAAGGGCAGTCAATGAACCACCACCCATGGCTGGGGACATCTTGGCGGCACGTTCCAACAAACGTGAATGCAAGTAGAACACATCACCAGGGTAGGCTTCACGACCTGGGGGACGACGCAACAACAGGGACATTTGACGGTAAGCCACAGCCTGCTTGGACAAATCGTCATAGATGATCAAGGCGTGCTTGCCCTTGTCACGGAAGTATTCACCCATGGCGCAGCCAGAGTAAGGGGCCAAGTATTGAAGAGGGGCAGCATCAGAGGCAGTGGCTGACACAATGACGGTGTAATCAATAGCTCCGGAATCTGTCAAACGCTTCAAAATTTGGGCTACAGTGGAACGCTTCTGACCGATGGCAACATAGATGCAGAACAATTTCTTGGAATCATCTGTTCCGTCGTTGAAACGCTTCTGGTTGATGATGGTGTCGATGGCCAAAGCGGTTTTTCTTTACAAAAACAAAAAAGAAAAACATATTAATTTATCTAATAATTACAAAAGAACAAGAGATAAATTACCCTGTCTGCCTGTCACCGATGATCAATTCACGTTGACCACGACCGATGGGCACCAAAGAATCGACGGCCTTAATACCAGTCTGCATAGGTTCGCGCACAGACACACGTGGAATGATACCTGGGGCCTTGATTCCGACACGGAAACGATCCTTGGTGTTGATTGCTCCCTTGCCATCAATAGCATTACCCAAAGCATCGACGACACGTCCCAAAAGCTCATCACCGACTGGAACGTCGACAATAGCACCGGTACGCTTTACAATATCGCCCTGCTTGATCAGTTTGTCGTTACCGAAGACGACAACACCGACGTTATCGGGTTCCAAATTCAAGGCCATACCCTATTCAATCATATTAAAATACAATACATCATTTTTAATGCTCTAAGGAAATACCAAATATCAATGCTTACCTTCAAACCTGAAGAGAATTCCACCATCTCCTCAGCTTGGATGTTGTTCAAACCGTAGACACGGGCAATACCATCACCAATGCTCAATACGCGGCCAGTTTCTTCCAAATCGGCCTTAGGGGCAACACCCATGATTCTTTCTTCCAATATGGTAGAGATCTCGGCGCTGCGCACCTGTGATGAGACATGCAACTTACGGGCAGCTAGAGAAGCAGCTGGGTAGGCAGCTTTGCAAGCAGCCTAAAATAAAAACAAGAAAAACAGTTGTATTAAAAAATGATGTTTGCAAAATTTATAAAAAATAAGGCAATGCGTTCTAGTAATTATTATAAGACAAATTTAGGATATTGAATAAAAGCGCATGAATGACAATGAACGTATACAATGGCGCATTCCGCTTTTCAGCGCTTCCCTAATATTTTTACCATTTTTTTTTTAAATTAATTTTCATATTTCAATTTCTTTTGATCTGAGAAAAAATCATGTCGCAAAAAAAAATTGCACACTTTTTGTCCATGAGAAGATAGGATGGTAAAGTTTGTCACAGTTGTGTACAGGGATCTTATAAAAATTTGACGCTATTTTCTAAGGCATCAACTACAGAGTCGGACCTAAAACAAAAAATGCTAAAAATTGCAAGTTGAATATAGTTTGTCTACAAACTATAGAAATTACAATTAATCCATGTATAAAAAAGGAGGATGGTAAGGGGAATGCGCTAAATTTTGTTTGTACGCTTAATGCTAGATTTCCACTTTCAAAGATTAAGAATTTTTACAGATGCCTTTGGTCATTGACAAGCATTTTTACTTGGATCTTCGTTTCCGAATTAACACTCATTGTTGATAAACAAATTTTCACAGCTCACAGTGATCATCTTCGATGAAATTTGTGTAAAGTGCAAAGAAATAAATAATGTTTTGTAAAAGCTAAATTGAAATTAATTTTGGTACCTAAATATTTAAAAACCAGAATCTAATCGCTTCGTTAGTAAAAAACTAAAAATGTAGTTCAAATTTGTAACAATTTTCTATTTCCAAAAGTTCCTACACTTAAGATTGTCGCATTATAAATAATTCGTAGGTAGGTATTTGACATCTGAAATTTCTTTTAATCCGGTGTCCAACCATTTAAAATTCAAATTTCTTGCACAGTTTCCCGACTTACTGAACTGCTACACTATTTGAATTAAATATTGGGTAATCTTCGTTTTTCACTCTAGGGTAGACAGGGTAGAATTCAAGGAAAAAGAAAAAATCAAAGTCCAGCATGTCAAAAACTACTACAATAAAATTGTGTCATAATGAAATGCTATTTAAAATAGTTAGTAAGGGCAGATTCAGGAAATCAATAATTCATGTAATAACAAAATTTGCTCAAATCTGCTCTTACTTGATGACTAAAATGCAAGACCTAGAGAAAATCCTGGGACCTGATTGAAGATTGAAAATTTGCCAGGTAGCAATGCTAGACTCCAAAACTTCCGAACCTTTCCTAAAATGTCCTACTTTTATATATAAATGCAAATTATTTTCCATTTCAAAAAAGCTTGCTATAGGTACTCGACTTATTTGCAAGGTAATGGCAGCAATTGGATTATCTTCAACTTTATGAGTTAATATGCATGTATTTTTAATTGAATACCCAACTACTATGTTTCATAGAATATAATCATGTCGACATGTTGACTAGGCAAATTACGTAAAATCGAAATTAATGTTTCACCAAACCCCTTTTTGTCCTGCCGAAATTAGCAAAAACTAAAAATCATTTAACAAAAACTAAAACATTTTAGAATGAAACTACCTAGCAAATAACGACAAATTGTTATTCAATATAATGTAGATATATACAAAATTGTTTCAAATAGATAATCAATTCTTTAATATGTTGTAACTATCAGAGATGTTAAATGAAATAACTCCAGACGGTTTGGTAAATTCAGATGGTTGGACCAATAGATCTACGTAAGGAACTATTGGAATTCTTTTTATCTTCTCCAGGAAGATAAGAAATTCATTACCATTGATAACCTGAAACTTATGTAAGTTAAGCAAGAAACATTACAATACGCAATATTGCAATAATTAATAAATAAATTATAAAATATTTTTTTTTCCAGTTGGAATGCATGCATATTGATTTTGAAATAATCAAATGATAAATTATCTCGTTTGCTATGAGAAGGAACATAACCTCACTTTGATGACAGCAATTCTGCCACCCTGCCGCAAGTGTTATGTAATAATTTTCAATTCCTTCAACGAAACAAATTAATTACACAACTTGTTTTGAGAAAATTGTACAAAATGTATTAATTTTTGGATATTTTTCAATCCGCTTCGAATCCATTGAATTTTAAATATCACATGTTACATAATTACGGTTAGAATATACTTTGCCGAGTGCGATGTGGGAGTTTTCTCGTTGCGTAACTGAGGATATTTTATTGAAGATCCATCATAATAAAATTATCAAATCCGAATTGGAATACATTTCCAATTGAAAAATTCAATTTGTACTAAAACTAATTTAATCCGGCATTTAATTGCTAGACGGTGGAGCCATTATATATGTAACATTGGGGAGACCGACTTTTTTCTTCACTTATTTTTTTTTCACACACAAATTTATTAATATATTAAAAATGTTATTTAATTAATAATCGAATTACCTGTGCGGCAGCCTTGGGAAGGGTGCGTGCCACAGAAGAGGCGAAACGTGCAGATAACATCGACATTTTTCCTAATTTGATGATTTTTTCCAACTTAACACTTCTCTAGTTTAATTCAAAGATGGTTGCCCAGAAAATATTTCACGTTTGGTCTACTTCGTACGATAAAGGTTTCTTGAAGGCAAGTTTTTTGCCTGTGCCGTGGTGTTTCGTTAAAATTTTCGATGAAAGTTTGAGAAGTACTGCTTTCTTTCAACTTTTTTTTTGTGTTGAAATGTCATTTCAAAACGTCATGCAGTGACGGAATAGTTAAGTTTGAAGGTGAATCTACACATGGAAATATTAAAGGCCTGTTCAAACAGAGCGCGAGCTCTCAGTGCAGGTAATAGCTTCCGCCTCGCGTTTCTTTATGTTACCTGTAATGTTAAGATTTGGCAAAGAACGCTACGAGCTAAGTGTACAGCCAGGGGGCGAACTATGTGATTCGATTCTATAATAAAAATGTTCTTATTCACAAAATCGTAACTATGTAATTCTTTTAGAACGTTTTAATACACGATTATCGAACACTCTAGTAATGCCAACTGTTTACTTTCGCAAAATCGGGGAACTACCTAACTCGAAAATGAATGTCAAAACATATCGAGCTCGCAAAAAATTGTTCGACATCAAAGTTGTTTGCGAGCAAATGAAAGAAAGTATTTTGATTCTAAAATTGTAAGTAAATATTTATTACATATTGATATATTTATTGCTACATATTTCAGTAACCAAATTTGTATTGTATTTTGTATGTTCTTTGAATAGGGCAACACAAAAAATTGTCTAATACGAAGAACGAATGCATTCCAATTTTAAATTCTGGTGCCGTATATGACGAAGCGCCTAGATTTGTCTAAAGGTCACTTAAAAACTCAGAGTCTTTCATTACTTTGGACACAACTTATTGTGCGAGACCCGCATTCCCAACTCTGTCAATCTAATAGTTTGAAAGTAGGAAATTTTAGGAAAAAGAATTGGCATAACTTGCATTCGATTCTAATTTAATAACACCCCTGTTCTGTTTTCCGATCGTTCATCAAATTCTTTCGTTTTTAAACTCAAGATGTTTGGAAATACTTTGCGTTTTCAAAACTTTGCGAAACAAGTGAGCTTTCATTTTCCATCGGATTGAAAATTAAATTGACATTTGTAATTAATTTGAGGTTTTTAGTCTGATTTTTGGATGTGAAAATTAAATAATTAAAGTCCCTATATTTTGTGACTGCTAGCAACTTAAAATCCGCGGTGCCACTTATATTTCGTTGTTTTTAATAATTGGTTTTTAAATTTCGAAAGAAAAAAAGGTATGGATATCGGCTACTACGAAATTGAAATTCAGAATACGTTTTTTGAATCCGTAGGGAAATCAATTTCGTATACGGATTCTATACGATACGGAAAACAGAACAGGGGTGATAGTACTAGATGAAAGTATAATCGGAAACATGTTTCGAGTAGAATCGAAAGTAGAAACGAAATACATAGTTGGCCCCCAGGTACATACTACTGAAGTGAAAAATCGTCCGTGGAGAAAGAGCTCTTTTGACATCACTCGCTAGTAAACACAGGTGAATGTGAACGTTTGAAACTACAACGCCTAGCACAAAACTTTTAAACTTTCACCAACATTTTCCCGTACATTTAGCTCGGGAGTTGGTTCAGCGTTTAAAACAAACGGCTTGTAACCAATTTGGTTTAGTTTTCTGACTGGTTGAGAATCCAAAGGATTCGGCGCCGAAACAGTTTTGACACTTATCCAGTAGAAAAGTCACGAACCCTCCGAGTCGTTTGGTTCGCATGTCTATATTCAACGTGAAACATTATGCTGGCTTTAGACTTTCGTTCTTCATTTGTTGTCCGTTCTTCTCTCAACAACGAAGAAAGCATTTACATTAGAAAGTTAAACTCTATTTACAAAATTGTTTATTTATATAAATAGGCTTCTTGTGCCATTCAGTAATTAAAAAAACTTCGAAAATGTCCCTACAATTTGCACGACACTCCAAAACAATGATTATTTAAACAGTTTTAGCATTTAAACAGTTTTAGCATTTAAACACAAGTTGTTAGGGTAACAACGAACACCGAAATTTCTGACTTGATTTGAATTTGCACGTTCTTCATTCGTTCTTAGTTCGTTGTTCGGTTTTCTCATTTACATTTTCGTTGTTCCGCGAACGAACAACGTACACCGATGATAACACCGAAAGTCTTAAGCCAGCTTTAGGGACAACGAAACTTTCGTTTGTCAAAATAAATTTCCATGTCGATAAACCCGATGAGAAGGTTGACGTTGTTGAAGTTTTATCGTCGGTCACCAGATTCACATGGGAAATCTCGTCAATGTGTCTCGTTTATCGCAATATAAATTAATTTTGACAGGGGAAATTACTTTGTTGTATCGGACGATTGTTGTTAATAGGCGTGTACCACAAATTGAGCGCCCATTGAGCGCTCAATGTCAGATTAACGGAGGCAGAATCATTGGTGGGACAACATTCTCCGCTCTCTTTCAAAAAAAAAAACACGTGTTATATATTATTCTCATACAAGTTTGGAAATAAGATTTCAACTTTTCGTTAAATATTTAATTGTTAAAGCAAAAAACTTATTGAACTTAATGAAAATGATTATAGCTAATTCAATTAGTTTGAGTTTTCACCAACATTCCGTCTTTATTTTGTATTTATTTACTACTTTCTTATTTGCACACCCTCAAAAAATTATAACTTGGTTGTCAAACAAACAGCTGTTTCAACTGAGAAAAAAAAATGAATAGTGAATCCAAGAAATTTTTGAATCAGAAATCTCCACAAAAAATCTCAGTGCTCAGTTGAGATTTTTTGTCTCACTTAAAAAATCCTTGAGCGCTCGGAGCTTGGATTCATTACTCAATTTTTTTTCTCAGTCGGAACAGCTGTTTGTTTGACAACCAAGTTATAATTTTTTGAGGGTGTGCAAATAAGAAAGTGGTAAATAAATACAAAATAAAGACGTAATGTTGATGAAAATTCAAACTAATTGAATAAGCTATAATCATTTTCATCCATTTCAATAATTTTTTTGCTTTAACAATCAAATATTTAAAGAAAAGTTGAAATCTTATTTCTAAACTTGTATGAGAATAATAACACATGTTCTTTCTGTAAACGAGCGAAGAATGTTGTCCCACCAAATGATTCTGCCTCCGTTAATCTGACATTGAGCGCTCAATGAGCTCTGTTTGTGGTACACGCCTAATGTTAAGCATTGTGTATCCTTCATTTTGTCTATCGTTATGGCTGTTTTGCTCCGCGTTCATTTTGGAGAGCCTTTTAAATAGATTTTAGGTGTCATATACAAGTTTTGATTTTGCAGCAGTTTTGAATATATTTGTCTTCACAAATTTAGAAAAATTTTGGGTGCGTCCCTTTACTTTAAATTTCTCTGATTTTCTGACCAAAGTCGTTTCCGTAATCAAAAACGCCATTTTGAGATTAAAAGAATGAAAGCCAAACTTATCTGGCACATAAGATGATTCTGAGTTTGTTCGAATTTACGCTCCTGTTCTTTTTTGCAGTTTTGAGAAAATTACGTCCTTGATTTTCAAAATTTGACAGTTTATGAGTTTCTGTGCATAAAGTAATAAAGGATCATCCCTTCAAGCAAAATCGCGGACCCAAATTTCTCGGTTCACTTGGGACTCCAAAAAAAATGAGTGTCTCACACACAATAATAAATTTTCTGTGTACGCATGTAAAAAGAACGAGAATCGAGAGTATTTCTTTCAAGCATCGAGAAATAGAGAGAGTATAGGCCATAAACACATAATATAAAGATGCCAAACCTCGGTTGTCATCCGGTTTGCCTACAAGCTAAAACACGCAAACATAGAAAGCTGGGCCAAATTCACCATGCGAGTTTTGCACACATAGACAGTTGGCATTATTTCACCACCAAAATAGCGGGTATTTTGAAAATATCATGAGAGTGTTCAAAAAGTATAAAGTATGGATGAATGATTTATGAAGTGCTTACCCGACCTTATGTGAGAATGTTTTTGTTAAGATTTATTATTCAAGATTTAGAACGTGAAGCATAGAATATTTGGATGGTTTACAAATTTCTATTTGATTCTCCTATTCTTTCTTGAATTCGTTTGTACCTTTCAGGGTTGGTGTAAATCTCTCATAGACCGACGACGTGAAACGTAATCCATGTTTTTTGATAATCTATATGGATCATTTTTGGTAATAAAATATTTATTTATTTATTCATCTACGGATTTAAAAAAATCTTACAGATTACTGAAAATTCAATATAATATACATATAGGGGAGAAGAGGGAGACTTGATCCCTTTTGCAGTTTTTGTATAATTACTTTTTATTTAGGTTTTTTAGAAGCCCCTTTCCTATGTTAAAATAAAGACACATTTATTAGCTTCCAGTTTTGCATAAGAAAAAGCACTAAGTTCTAAATATTTAAAGCGATGTTTTAAAAAAATTGAAAGTAGTCAATAGGATCAAGTCTCCCCAAACTATGGGAGACTTGAACATTTTTAATTGAAAGCCAAACAAACTTTTTTTTCGCTTTCAATTAAAAATGAGCATTTTAGTAAAAAAAATAAAAATCAATGGCCCTAAGTAATAAACGAATTTTGGGTCGAATATAGGTTAGATTTGATTTTTTTTATGGAATAAACTCGAAATTAAATTCGACTCAAAATTCGTTTATTACTTAGCGCCATTGATTTTCTGTTGATTTTAGGTTGGTTTTTGTTACATTTTTCTGATTAATTTTTTTATATTTTTTTTTGACTTTAAATTATGGTATAAAATCTATTTTCCCACGAAAAGTGTTTTAAGATTCATTCTCAAAATCAGCTTAGTTCACAAGTTATACCAAAAACATTGAAAAATGGCCAGTGCGATCATTCTATCAGAAATGCATGGGTTTGGTAGAATTTTGTGTTTTGAGCAAGCCTAAAGCCTGGTCCACCTCTGTGTCGTGTGTTTTGTTGTGGAGTCGTGTGTCGCTATCGCTACAATGTATTTCATATGCGTAGAACCATATTTGTCTCGTGTGTTGTGTTGCAGTGTGGCGCATAAAATATATGGAATGACAGCGACACATGACTCCACAACATAACACACGACACCGATGTGGATCAGGCTTAAGTTCCAGACAAACATTCAAAAAAAATGAGTCTGGGGTCGACCCACACTAGTAACTTCCCATTGGTGCACTTGAAAACCATGTACATCCCAACTAACAATCTTACTCCAATAATTATCCATAGAAGCTATTTATACTCGTTTATTGCACTCATTTAATCTCTCTTTCAAAAGGAGAACTTTTTAACTCCTATAGCACCTTAAAGAAGAAAATTTAGTTGCTATGAAGAACATTCTAAGAGAGTTCGAAAAAAGTGCTAAAGGAATAAAGTATAGAGTGTGAAGAAAAATAAAAAAAAAATCAAGTAGGTAAGCCTAGGTATCGAACTCTGGATGCCTCGCAATACTTGTAGAGCTCGCTTACCGCTCGGCCAATCTCTTATGTGAAATAATTAGCACTAAAATCGATTGGCTTTCTCGAAGAATTTTATAACCCGATTTAGCCTGCCGCACGTGAATAAATATAAGAGCCTAATGTTTTCAATGCACATTATGATTTATGCAAATAATAAATATGCCCACATTTTTGAAAAACTAAAAAAGCGTGCGCCCATCCGCATTATTACAAATTAATTATTACAATCACATAACACGTTTTACTTGAATTGCAAATGGTAGCAAAATGGAGTCATGGTGTTTGCCTTTCCATATTTACTTATATAAACATTATAGCAATCCGAGCAAGATACTAATTTTAAGGATTGCATTAATATTTCTTTGGATCACTATTTGATATGATTAAAGAAACATCAGTTCATCGCAATGTGATGCTGATGTTATTGCTAATTGAAAGTCTAATGGATCAGTTATATCACCTTTGACTCCTATACCGATTTGGCTTCCCGTCAGAAGGATTTCTGGGTCACTAAAGAAACGAATGACACTTTAATGTCTGAAATCGGAAGCAATTTTGTTAGTTGGGATATGTACATATTTACCTAAGTGGTGGGTGGTAGAGTATATACAATATACATATTATATAATTATATATTTTATATTGTAATAACTTTTTTTTAAATAGTTTTTTGTCAAGTTTTTTCATCTGTTTTTCTTATTTAAAAAAAAACAGTGTCTGTTGGATTTTTTTTTTTTAATATTTGGTATTTTGTAATTATGTGTAAAATAAAATTAGTCTGAAGTGAATATCTTATTCCGTTCTCGAGATATTCCAGATAAATGACATTTTAAAGCCCCCTTTTAAATTGCTGTAGTAAAAAAACGGTTTATTGAATTTGTTAGAAAACCTTTTCAGCACGTTATGACAATATTATCTGTAAAATAAAATGTAGCCGAGGTCGATATCTTTATGCGTTCTCAAGATTTGGTGGACGAAAAAAGTACCCCGAACGTACGTACATACATACATACAGACATCTTGCTAAAAACGATGGATTCTGATTCTAGAGACCTCAAAACGTGAAGATATGTCAAAATTTTCAATTCGACAAATCGCACCAATTACAATAACTTCCAATGGGGAGTAAATAAAAACCCGTGAATGCAATTGTTCCTTTCTGCCTCACATATTCCGGTATATTTAATAGCCTACTACGCGGCAACTAAACTTCATAAAATTTCATACAAATTCTTGTGAATCGCAGTTCAGTATTAAGCTCATACAATTTCATACAAATAATGTTTTGTCGCATCGTGAGGTGTATTTCCGCTGAAGTCGAGTGCGGTTTTACTTTTAAAGGATCTTCCAAGCCAGCGAGAAAACATTCGGCGCGGCGAAGAAACATTGTTGTGTTGTGCAAAGAAAAACACCAACAAAATAAATGTATCTATCGCTCATGATCCATATAGATAATTCTATGAAAATGATAATGGTTATATATTTATTTATTCCGTTAAATAATCTTACATTATTTTCAGAAATAATCCATATAGTTCGCAAAAAACATGCATCAACAACACGAGATCCAGATCATTATTTCCTATTTTCGTTGTAATGTATGTATTTTGGTGATCCATAATTGTATATGGATCATTTCTGATAATACGGCTGTAGTCTGTATGCGCCCTTAGTTTTTGTATTTTTCGAACACGCCCTTTGAGGTGAATGGTGAAATGTCAAAAAATTATTGAAAAAAAAAAAACAAATCAATTCGGTCAATTTTATCGCGTTTTCTGTTTTTCTGTTAATAAAAATATAAATAAAATATGTAGTTTTAGAATTTAATGATTTTAGTTAAAAAAAAAAAAACAAAGAAAAGATTCTACTTGAAGCGAAATCAAGCATACTATAATCTTTGTCTACTAATTTCCTCGAAGTGGTCAAAGAGTTGGAAAATCGTGACTCTTATCAGTATATGCGAGGATTGCAAGAAGCCATAAAAGCATAGATACACCTTTTAAGAATATCTCAATGAATGGAACCTATTCCATTGAATTGAAATTAATTTTCATTTACGAACTTAGAAAAATGATGAAGCCAAAGAATAACCTATTGAAAAATAGAAAGAACGTACCTATAGTTCGCCATGTGGACCTTACACATTATATTTTTGGTTCGGGTGATTTGGCAGACGAATTGATGTGAAGCGGTGACACAATCAGAATTTCTATAAAGCGTAACTATTTATGAATGTCTCATTATAGTTAATTTGAGTAAATTCTTATCTCATGTTTTTCTTTGTATAGGTTCTTAGCCCTTCATGGAATTTGGAAGAAAACTATCCATTGCAAAGCTGAATATGTATTGTATAATATTAAGGATCATGGTGGTGAGGGAGCTCTTCGTGGGACTATGGCCGATGATAAGCCATCAGATGACTTGGATTAATGTTTTTTTTAACAAACACACAATTTTTAAACTGTAGTTCAATTCTTTTTTCCAAATCAAATGACTAGCTAAGTTATAGAATAATAGTAACTTTGTTTTTTGTATGAATGTTGATTTATTATTCCGTGAATCCCTACTATTAATCTATAATCATAATCGCTTTACTTTACCTGCTGCTCATTAGAAAATAAGTACCTTAATAAAACAAAGCTGAAAAAAAAAAAAAAAAAACAAAAACAATTGTGTCTTCTGTTTTTGGGCTGGTGAACGTTTGCTTTTCGTGACCTATGGATGTTGGTGTTGTATGTTGGATTGTATTGTTTAAATTGGTATTTCATTCTGTAGCAGCCTCAAGGATAGAATAGTAGAAGGAAACATCTCTTCGCGTCGAAGCAATGAGACAGATTTTTTCCTTGATGGTTTATGTGGGAATGAAAAATATGTGCATACGTAAGTATAAACATAAAGGAATATATTTGTGTATTATCGAGGGTAGGTTATTAGGTAGGTATGTATTAAATTTTCTAGCAAGATTTCAGTTTAGTGTTACATTTGTTTGCAAGATTTTGAGGATATTATTTGCGTTGAAATGTAAAATTTATTCTACGAGTGGGTAGGTTTATGTAGATACATAGGTATATTTGTTACTTTTCAGTGGCTGTAACGTAGGAAAGAATATGTATGCAATGTTGAGGTATGTTAGTGGTGGGTGGATACAAAAATTAGATTTGCTTTAAAATTAGCTGGCAAGATATATTTAGGTATCTTAATTGAAATTTACAAATTATTACAACTACCTATGAATAGGCGTGTTAGTTATGTATATTTACGCACGTTAGGTCTTGTTTGTGGAAAATTTGAAGATTTTCACTTATGGGCCGTGACATTCGCCCATTTACTTAGGATAATGAAATTAAAAAAGGAAATTGAGAACTTGAGAACTTAATATTCCTTATAGGGACAGCTTTAATTGTTCCACCCACTTTCATCCGCAAAATCTTAGCAAAAAGAAGGTAATCACACCAATATTCTATCTAAATTTTTTATTTATTAACCAATTTCTTATTTGAACAACCAATACACAAAATTGCAAGTTCTTTTTCAAAAAAAAAATTGTCATTGTCTCTAAATAAAGCTTAAGCACTAAGATTCTGTTCTGAAATAGGATTATGTGAGTTGTTGTATTGCAAATTTGAGATTATCAAGAAAATTCAATTTGTCCTCTTCGACATCAGTCTCTGGAACTGCTCGGAAAAACATAAGATTCCAATGGTTGTTGTTTTGTGTCAGCTTTACATTCAGCAGCCAGTAAATGTATCACGCCAATCGTGGTGTGCTGGAGCTCGGTGCGTTATCTGTTCAACATGTAGCAAACAAATTCATGGACTTTATGTTGACGACGATATTGAGGAACTACTTTTTTAATAACCAAAAATAGATATTCTGGTGATATCTTCTTAGAGCCATCGCCATCGATTTAGCAAGGCTTTGCGCATTTGTTCATCGAAATTATCAAAAATACTTTATAAAAATATCTAGTAGTGTTGAAGACAGATTGAATTAATGTTTTTTTATTAATATTTAATAAAAAAACCGCGAAATATTGTTAAAAACACGACAGTAATTGAGACGCACGTACCGATATCGACATTAAAGCAGAAGTCACCACAACAAATTCATAAAAAAAATAGAACTGTCAGACCAATCAAAGCCACCGCGTTAAATTGTTGCATTTGGTTTCGGTTCTCCGAGTATGGTGAATTGAAAAACTCTCTCTCTCACAATACATTCACATAATGGCTCCGTGGTGATTCTAATTTCCATACTAATTTGAGCCGCAAAACGCAGTTTTTCGATCCGTATTTGGATCCGAATGCGAAGTCGTCCATACGTTGTTTGAAACGTTTGCGGACCGAAAACGAGCTCGCTTGCTTGAAGGGATACCTTTTACTTCTGTCCTTATACACCTGCTTATTTTTCTGTCCACAATAAATTTAAGAACCACGTAACAAATTATGTAAAATATTATCATGTATTATTACTTTTAATAAATTGTTATACTATGTGTTAGATTTAACTTGATTTATGTAAAAACTCAGTTCTATCAAATCATATCAAGAGTTCAATTTAATTCAACTCTAATTTTGGATAGATGATTATTTTTCTTGGTTTTGATTTATATATATTTTTATCGTTAATGGTTGTATGTTATTTAATTTAAATAAACTAACCCTACTATAATATAAATAAACTTTATCCAACAAAAACAATAGGTAAACAAAAATTATGAAAATAACATGAGCTTGAATCACGCTTCAAGTTCCTTCAAACGTTGTTTGCAATATTCATACATGAATAGCGCACCAGTTACATGCACATTCAGCGAACGGACCATACCAAATTGTGGAATCTCAACAGCGTAATTGAGTAAAGCTATCAGATCAGCAGGAATTCCTTCTTTTTCGTGTCTGATCAAATAAAAACAACAGAATTAAACCAAATCACTTTCGATAAAATAAAAATAAAGATATTTTTACCCCAACAAAAGGACACATTTCTTTGGAAATTTAAATTCCATAAAGTTCACACTGTTTGAAGTTTGCTCAGCACCTACAATTTCGTAGCCTTCAATTTGTTTTGTAAGCAGAAATTCCTGTAAAGTTTTCGGTTTAACTTCTGTAATGTTTATCCAATTTTCAGCAGTCATACTGTAAACAAGAATTATTAAATTTGTATCACTTTAAGTTATAAATTCATCAAATGCAAACCTCAGGTTCTTGAATTCCTTGCTTTGTGCGTGTTTTGCTGAGTCCAAAACCAATTCTTTTATACCCAAAACTTCACAAGTTCGAGCTATACCACCCAGATTTGGTAATTTATCAATCAGACTAGCAACAACTATCATATCGGAATGTTTCTAATAAACAAAACGTTAAAAGGTTCTTGTTTTAAATATAGTTCACCTTACCACTTCTCGTTCCTTGCTGCTCCTTAAATTATATGTATCAATTTCAGGGTTCATTTTCCTCTGCACATCCCCAATGACAGCGTCCGTTTCCTGTTCTTTGTTTGGTTCTTTTTTTAATAAGTGAAATCTACGTGCATTTTTTAGACTATCAAAAAAGCTAAGGTAATCCAAACTTGAACTCAGACGTTCATCTTCAGGCACACCAGTCACATAAAGAATTGGTTCAGTGTTATTTAAGAAAGGAAGCTCGTGAGGATAGTTGAATCTTACATCTGTATTTAATTTCTCGATGGCATTTGGGCTTTCTTTCAGTCCCTTCTCGATAGCATTCTCTAGGTAGTCAAATTTATTGATTTTAAATTGCTTAAGCAAATGATACACTGCTATCTGCGCGTGAAGTCGAGTATTGAAATTCGATCCCATCGACCAAGGCAAAAGGAGTGCAATTAATTTACTGATAATCTCGCTGCCACACTTATGATGAATACTGAACAGATACGAAATGGCACACAATGAGCTTTGACAACTCGTGGACAGTTGAGTTAGGTTTTCTATTTGATTGAATAGATCCTGCTCGCTTATGGTTGCAGCAACAAGAAACTCGTAGATATAAGTAACATTAGTTTGGTTATTCTCTTGAAGAATTGCATAAAGATAATAATCATCCCAGGCAGGATATTCATAGTTTAGTATAGTCAACGCTTGAGCTATTCTCAACTTCAAACGATGATGTTTGGAATTTTCAAAATAACGTGGTTTTCGAATGCTCATATTTTTACTTTGATTGATTAGGTCTGATTTCAAGAGATGCCGGGATTCTTTATTCATGGAATTCAAACATTTCAAACATAATTCTCTTGCTCTATAGGCTGATTCACAATCAAGATCTGGTAAATTGATGCGAACAGCATAATCGTATTCAAGGCTAAAAGCAATTTATAATAATTTGGTATTGTGTCTGTGCATTAATTACTCATTTGAATTCAAACTCACCGTGAATCTCCAGTTAATGGTTCACCAAACAAAAGACCACGAATCAGTAATTTCCTTCCTTCAGTTTCTTGAAAATCGCACATGGGCAAGCAAGTTTTGAATACATTGAAAGCAAGTCGATTGTTTGTAACATCAATGTCAAGAATTTCATTAAGGTATTTGTAAAAGAGGCTGGGTTGGTCATTTTTGCAAGATTCGATTATGTATTGTACTCTGAAATTGATAAAGATGGAAAATTTAATAATTTCGTTCCTAAAAATCTGTTTTTCATTGATTTATTTGTCTCGGTAATCTGAGAAGTCATCTCTATCTGAGAACGATTCGACATCATCTTGAAACTTAAGTAAAATGTGTTCATTTGGTAAATAATATCTTTAAAACGAAATGAGGAATACCGATTCTTTTCCCAAATGAAGAAGAATATAGCTTAAAATAGTCACAAAACCGTTAAAGAAATTGTAAACTTAGGTATACAAAAACACAATTACCTCATAAATTGCTTTTGATCTGAATGATTCAAGAAAAATATATTTAAATCTTCATTTTTAAAGATTATTAATTTATTAAAAGATCAAGTTATCTTAAATCCATGCGTTTTCCCTAGGTATCAAAGATTTCCTAAAGTTAAAGTTAGCAAATTTTTGTTGTCGATGTTTACCACATGAAACTTAGGTAACTTGATCTTTTTATTGAATTAAATATAATTAAGACATATAGCCCACGAAGTAGTCATATAATTTTACATAATTAGTTTTATTACTAAATTTCTTCATGCTCGTTATGTAGTACTTACAATTCAGTAGTGTCAACCATTCGTTTGGCGAAGATTTTTAATTCGGCAATCGCAGAACTCAACATTTTCATATTCAATGAAAAATTCCTTTGCACTGGGTTGGTTATATTGAGAAGGGTTGTCATCCCTCCTGTATGCAAGAGATCTTCGAAATCACACATTGTAATGTTGTTGCAATTTGTTGTATACCAATCAACTGTTGATTCTCGAACAATTGCCTTAGAAACATCATTCCAGCTTAATTTCTTTACAAATTCAGATGTTTTGTTTTGCAATGATAAAGTTAAAGATTTGTCTAAATCAATATCATCATAATAGTCATGACAAAGCATTTTTTTCAAATTATTATCATCAAAAAAGAAAACTACAAGAACGCCAAACCATTTATGTTCACTTGGCTTCATGGTTTGAAGTTTCTTTAAAATCACATCCTGATTAGCATAGCCTAATTTTTGCTTTCTTAAAATCGTAAATACGTTGGACGATATATTCGGATTCGAACTATATTCAATTTTGAACATTAATATAGATAAAAGTTCAGGTGGTAATGTATCCGAACTGCTATACAAAGCATCTACAAAATTCATAAAATCGTTCAATTCCATCTCCTCAATTTTTGATTTGAATATCGAGACAAAAAATTCTCTGCAACTAGAACGAATAAAGCGATTTTGCAACTGTCGAATTCTAGCTGCGGTTCTAATAATGGTCTGGCAATTCACGTCATTCCATACGACTCTCTGTTTCATTTCCATTAACCACGCATGCATGGGAATTGATTTCCAGGGAATTTCAGCGAACACCTTCATAAAATGATCTTGCTCTTCTATTCTAAACGGAGGTAGGCGAAAGCCTTCTTTTTCATTATATAGCCAAGCATTGTTGGTGGCGTTAAAGAAATCTTCAAGAATATCATTTTCCAAAATCAGTTTGGAAAAATTGCTGAACAAATAGCTGACTGACCAGCGCAGAACAAGATTGTTCTTGTGTCTGAGCATTTGTTGAAGAACTATCCGAATCCAGGGCGTGTTCTCACCTAAATGGACACTTTCAAGCAATTGCAAAGCCGGTAAAATTAGATGAGATTGCTTTTCTTCTAGATTCTCCAATATCGTTAAATATGTCAGCCATGAATCCAGCAATTGTTCATCTGGCCAAACGAAGTATTTTTCCACTTGAACCTTTTCCTCAGTCGTAGATAAGAATTTGAGAACTTTTCGAATTGAAAATATGGCAATTTTGCGATTGGAATCCGCCAGTAAAAAAGTGTCGATGAGTTGCCAGAATTCAGAACATTGATAGATGTGATGTTTTGTGATAAGAAAATCAATGTAGTTCACCAGCAAGCTTGGGGACTTTTTCTTCAGTATTTCATTCCAAATTATTTCCAAAAGAGAAGTTTTTTGAAATTTGTCGATCAATAGGCAAATGCACATGGCAAATTGACTTTGCACCTTATCGCTATCATGAGGTTTGATAATTTGGTCAACTAGTTCTTCTGCGATGGGAAAATCTGCTGGCAATGAAGTCAAAAATTGTTTAAGCAGCTGCAAGGCAATCCAATTATCTTGTTCGTTTAGACTGTGCTGTATGAGAATATGTTTCATGGACTTGGACATGTAATGACAAGTGGCAAGTGAAGATTGTTGAATAGTAAGGTGTAAAACTTTCAACAGCCCGACAAGAACTTCAGGATTGTGAAGTTCATCAAATTGTGTTTCAATTATTTCAAAAAGTTCATTGCCATTTGGAGTTGATACGCATGGTGCTATCGATGAGGATTTATCTGACTTTTCTTGTAGTAGGCATTTGTAAAAATGTATCGTAGATAGATTCAGGTTTTTGAGGCCGAAGCACATTTGAGTGTCCATTTTATAGATGTGTTTCACTGTGAAGAATATGAGAAAGTAAGGTTAAGTTTTACTTATTATCATCGATGAAGGATGTTTCTTGGAAAGATTTATATTTATCCTCCCTTAATGTCAACAAAAGTAAAAGTGAAATAATAAATAATTTATTTGATTCACACACGTTCGCTATTTTTTTTAAACAAAACATTCAAATGCAGGGAAGAAAATGTATGTATATCGGAGGAATGCTTTAAGATGAACTTAAAACAAAATTAAAGAGTTGCATCCAATACCATTAGCTAAGTGCCTCAAATTACATTAAAACAGGATAGAGAAGTTGTGTCTTTCTTTTTAAATAAATACCCTTATTTCAAACTAAGTACACATTTGAAAAATTAATTTAAATCCGAATCGAGTTTGGTGGAAGATAATAAGAAGATAAGTTTGGCACTATCTAGTTAGTTTCAGTTTCGGAGAATATTGTGACATTGCTCTCGTTTTGTACATACTACCTAAAGTGGTAAGGATTAATTTAATCATCTTTAATGTTATCAAATGTTGGCCAAATTTTGAAAAAAAAAACTCAACAGAATTCTTGGTAAGATTCTGTAGCAGCAGACAATTAGCTAAATTTTCGGTGTTGCTATTTGTGGTAAATTAATAGTTTCCTTCATAATATTATATAACAGGTACTTATTTTTCACATCTTAGGTGCCAGTTATAACTATCATTGGAAACCATCATTGAAACAGTTAGCTGTTGACTTTGAGACCATTCAAAAGTTTAATCATTGAATATTTAAATGCAGAAATATAGCTTACGACTTCAAAATTATTTCTCCTCCAAAAAAAAAAAAATCATTTTGACCCAAATCTTCCCCATAAAGTTAATTTAAATTTTTTTCAAAAATCATTGGTAAGGTAGTTCATCATTGAAAAATTAAAAGTCATTTTATGAGAAAAGTTTTGCTAAATTGAATTTTGTTTTACCTAGAAATAATTATTAAGTCTAAAGCTTTTACTTTGGCATCAATTATCATTTATTTTTTCTTCATAATCTCTCAAAATTGACAATGATGGTTTTCAATTATAGCTATAACTGTCACCTTAACCAATTCTACAAATCTGATTGAGATAAAACGTAGTACATAGCCACCTCCACAAGGTTAATTATTTCTCGGCTGAAAAAAAAAAATAAATAAATAAATCGGGTGGCACAACGGCTCATGAAGAACCAGGGCCTAGTGACTAACAACTCGCAACCATTCCTGTGTGCGCCTGTCGACAGGAATGGAAGGGATCTACAATTGTATGCCGAATCCGAACGGCTAGATGAGAAGCATTTATTCGTGACAAGTCATGCTCTTGGAGGATTTGTCAATTCCTCGCAAGAGGCAGTAGCCCTGAAAAAAACTTTTTAGTTTTAAGGTGGACGAGGCTGGGAAGCAAACCCAGACCTACAGCGTGAAAATCGAACGCACTAACCATTACGCTAAGGGCTACTACTCTCGGCTGAAAAGGTAAAGTCAATTTTGATGATTTTTCAGGAGAGCAAAAAAGCACTTCAAAGCTGCCTCCCAAAAATCTTTCAAATGTAGACTTTATTGGACAGGGCATTTAGATGTCAAATTTTATGATCTTTTTTTTTTTTTTAATTTATTTCAAAAAGATATTTTTAACATTTCGCCCGTTATAAGGAAAAATATGACTTAAGATAGTTTGGCTTTCCTTTAAATTGTATTTTATATTAATTTCCAAAATCTTAAGTTGAGATAAGATATTTTGTCTCGTTTTTTCGAAGGACGTTTTCAATTCTTATGTCCATTTAAGATGATTTTCAGGTATTTATTTTTAAATTTAAATTCCTTAAAATAAAATAATCACATTTGTTCTAGATAAAAACTTTAATAATGAAAAAAAAATTAAACAAAACAAAGACTTGAATTTCATAAAAAAAATATAAAATCACATTTGGTTTACAGAAAAAAAATTATGAAAAAAAAAAAAACAGTTAAGTTTAATTAACTTTGTTTTTAAAGTCAAACCAAACTTAAAATTAATAAAAAGGAAATAAACAAAATTATAAATTCATTGGAAAAAACTTAAATCAATTTCATTTTTTATTGTTTCATTGTTTTACACTGCTTGTTGAAGGAGTCTCTCTCTCTGGTGAATTTAACTGGTTGCCTATTTTCTTTTTTTTGAACTTACCATTCGCAGAATGGTAATAAGTAATAAGTAGAACCATACCTTTTTTGTAATAATAATAATCGCGTATAAAACGGGAGCACTAGGATATCTCGCAACATAAAATCTCGCATTTTTTTATAAATCACGATATACGAAATCTCGCAAACTTATAAACCCTCTTTTCATAAACTCGCAATAACAAAATAATCTCGCTTTTAACAATCTCTTACATTTCACAACCAAAAATCTCGCAAATTTCAACTAAAATCTCGCAAACTAAAATCTCGCATTAACACATCACGTTGGAAAATTTTGCACTGAAAAATAAAATCCTGCAAATGAAAAATCAGAGGCCCAAAAGGAAGCTAAAATCCTTAAACCAGATACGCCACCCAAGGTCCTGTTTATTACAAATAAACTGAAAGCACACCAACTAACAACATATGCGCCTGCCTGGCGACGAAGCGGAGCGACGGAGTCTCGTGAGCGGGTCAGAGGACTCAAAAAGGGAGTTAAAACCCTTGAACCCGCAAACCGGGCGACCCAATGTATTAGTCTAAGAGCCGACAGCAAATTTTGGGAGTGGATGTATAACCAAAATCTGAGTATGAGGGTTTATAGGTGCAAATTTTGTGATATCGAAATCAAAAGTCTGTTGGTTTTTTGTTCAGCCTTTGGCGGGGGTGAGGGTTTGAAAATAGAGATTTTCTAAAATTCTTATCAGGGGTATTATCACTTCCATCAATTTTTTAAAAATACTTTATGATGCTCTGTCATTTTTCCTAAGTCCAAACACCTTAATCTTGGTTATATGACTAATAGAACTCAATTATAAGCTTTTTAAGCGAGCCTTATCGGTTTTTTCTTGGAGATTTATTAACCCCAAAAAATCAACAAAACATAGTCTCCAAAAAGAGGCAATTAAGGTTCGTTTAAAAAGCTTATATCTTGAGTTCTACTGGGCATATCACCAAGATTAAGGTGTTTTGACTTAAGGAAAATGACAGAGCAGCATAATGAATTTTCAAGAAATTGATGAAAGTGACAATACCTGTGATAAGAATTTTAGAAAATTTTCAACCCTCCACCCCCACCAAAGGCTGAAATAAAAACCTGCCAAACTTTTGATTTCGATATCACAAAATATGCACCTATAAACCCTCATACTCAGATTTTGGTTATACATCCACTCCCAAAATTTGCTGTCAACATACACAAACGAAAAACCTAGTATAACGTAATTTTTTTTTAAACTCATTCACTAAAAGAAAAACGTTCGCACTAAAGGAAATCTAGAACCAATCTACGCTAAAAAATATCTTATGTTCTTGTTATTTCGGGAATTTGTTTAGGCTTGCAAACGGTAAAATATCCTATAACTACTTAGGGAGAGAAAATTTTCACTTTTTAATTCAAAAAATCATCTTATGTTGACATAAGATGATTTGCCTTTTCACACTTTTTCGGAATTTTTTAAAGTATTTTATCTTATGTCGACTTAAGAATGAGTTTTGTTTCTGTTTGCACGCGCGAAAATATCTTAAGTCAACTTAATTATGATTTACGATTTCACAATAATTAAAAAGTCTTAAGCCAATATAATCTTAAGTCTATTTTAGGTTTTAAAATTAAGCAGAACACACAATCTTATGTGGGCTTAAGATATTTTACTTCGTGTAGAGATGTGTCTTTTGAACAAAAGATGAAATTGTTTTTGTCTATAAATAAGCAAAGGAGTGAGATAGAAGGATGCCGATAAGAACTGTAGTCCTTTAGGATGGCACTGAGGTTCAACAAAAAAACGTGAAATATCTTAGGTCGACTTAAGATACTTTACCTTTTCAGACGAGATTTTAGTGCAAAAACGTTGAGTGACCATAACCTTCAGCTTAACCATTTTTCAGAACGTACGCATTTTAATACCAAACGATCAAGACGGCTTCTAGTAGCAAGTTTCGTTTTGTGGTTATTTGAAAAGTAAAAACTTAGCTGACATTACCAGCCATATTAATACAAAAACACTTAACTGACCTTTATCTTTCGAGCTCTCGTGTAACCATGGATTAAGAGGTAACTCGTGAACTATTTACTTTTCTTATTTAACCCTATTCTAAACCACCTACTTTCTTGAGGGAGGGAACTCCTATGTGGCAGAAATCTAACTCCTTATCCACGAGAGAAAGATAACTCGTCGCTAGCTCTGTTTATTAATATTGGGGTATTATTAACTTTTATTATTTAGAAAAATGGCAACTGAACACATTTTGAATCGGATTTGGTTATTCATATTTTGCAAAACATTTTGGAGTTCAGATCGTTGGTAAGGTTTGGTCTTTTAAACTCTCGAATCGATGAATATACGAAATCTATGCATTTTTTTTTTTTGTATTTCAATTTTCAATGCAACTTACGTGTTATCAAATAAATAAATAAGTACAGATTTTAATTCAGTAACTTTAAATTTGTTTTTAGTTTAAAAGATTTCGGAAATCCCGGCTGGCTGGGTGTACAAGGAAATGTAAACATTTCAGTTTCACAAAAAGTGACATTTGTGGTTAGGTAAGTGCTGCCAGAAACTGTTTGATATATTTGTACAGATATGTTATTCATGTTATTCGTTTGTCCCCTTTTACATGAGGAAAGCAGTTGAAATAGGTTTGTTTGATATTTTCTTTTAAGGCTCTCCCAAACCAACCCGAAAGCGGCACATTCTCCGACGCAAGATACCCGAATAACCGGAATTAAGGCTGAACTTTCCTTTAAGGGCGCACGAATTTTAACACGCGAATACTTTTATTTAATAGATTTATGACTTAAAGTAATAAATATCACAATTTTAAAGTGAGGAAACTTTTATTTATATTTTTAATTAATTTTTAAAGTTTCAATTTTTCATACAAAATGTATGCAATTGACGACCACGAAGCACTGTTTTTTTTTTCTTTTGACAGTTCTTTACCATCAGGGTAGTAGCCCGTAGCGTAATGATTAGTGCGTTCGACTGTCACGCTGGAGGTCTGGGATCGCTTCCCAGCCTCGTCCACCTAAAAACTAAAAAAGTTTTTTTTTCAGGGCTACTGCCTCTTGCGAGGAATTGACAAATCCTCCAAGAGTATCACTTGTCACGAATAAGTGCTTCTCGTCTAGCCGTTCGGATTCGGCATAAAATTGTAGGTCCCTTCCATTCCTGTCGAAGACGCACACAGGAATGGTTGCGAGTTGTTAGTCACTAGGCCCTGGTTCTTCATGAGCCGTTGTGCCACCCGATTTATTTTATTTTTTATTTATTTATTTACCATCAGGGTATATACATGTGTAGTCCACACAAGTAAGAGTATGTTACTGTGCTATGGTAAGTGTTGGGATATGTGGTTTTTGTTGGGATTTTTTTGGGAGCCACCCAAGGTATTGTTTACTACAAAAAACTTTGATAATAGATCGACTGACAACATAGGCGCCTGCCAGACGACTGAGCATACCCTAAGCGGAGCGACGGAGTCGCGTGAGCGGGACTGAGGACCCGAAAAGGGGGTTAAAATCCTTAAACCCGCGAAGCGGGCCACCCAAGGTACTGTTTACTACAAAAAACTTTGATAATAGATCGACTGACAACATAGGCGCCTGCCAGACGACTGAGCATACCCTTAGCGGAGCGACGGAGTCGCGTGAGCGGGACTGAGGACCCGAAAAGGGGGTTAAAATCCTTAACCGCGAAGCGGGCCACGCAAGGTACTGTTTACTACAAAAAACTTTGATAATAGATCGACTGACAACATAGGCGCCTGCCAGCCGACTGAGCATACCCTAAGCGGAGCGACGGAGTCGCGTGAGCGGGACTGAGGACCCGAAAAGGGGGTTACAATCCTTAAACCCGCGAAGCGGGCCACCCAAGGTACTGTTTACTACAAAAAACTTTGATAATAGATCGACTGACAACATAGGCGCCTGCCAGACGACTGAGCATA
This sequence comes from Melangyna quadrimaculata, assembly GCA_949320155.1. NCBI lineage: Eukaryota > Metazoa > Arthropoda > Insecta > Diptera > Syrphidae > Melangyna > Melangyna quadrimaculata. The sequence goes on along the minus strand of OX439485.1, from coordinate 3,670,105 downwards.
CCCTAAGCGGAGCGACGGAGTCGCGTGGGCGGGACTGAGGACCCGAAAAGGGGGTTAAAATCCTTAAACCCGCGAAGCGGGCCACCCAAGGTACTGTTTACTACAAAAAACTTTGATAATAGATCGACTGACAACATAGGCGCCTGCCAGACGACTGAGCATACCCTAAGCGGAGCGACGGAGTCGCGTGAGCGGGACTGAGGACCCGAAAAGGGAGTTAAAATCTCTAAACCCGCGAAGCGGGCCACCCAAACCTACTTTTTATCGAAAAAAAAATATCCTACTTCGCAAATAACTTCCCAACAAAAAATCCCAAAATAAAATCCCACACGCCATTCAACACTTATCATAGCAAAGTTGTTGAATAGTAGAACTGTCAAAATAATTGTGTGATTTCTTTTATTTAGTGGCCTCAGATTTCATCAATTTTATAACTTTAAATGTTTATTAAAAACTGAAATAAAAGTTTATTGATATTTAAATTATTGAATTAAATTATTTAATCTACCCAAAAAAAAGTATTCGCCTGAGAAAATGTGTGCTATATATAAGGGAAACTTGAGTAGTGTGAAAAAAGTACCAAAATCGAAAAATTTAAACATTTTTTAATCATATTTAGGGGGTTTTCCTCACCCTAATATTTTAAAGCTGTTCTATAGAGACCCCTAGCTCACTGTAAAAAAAAAATCAAAATTCTAGCCGTGCGCCCTTAATGGAAAGTCGCCCCGGAATTAATTCAGGAGATGGGTCTGCTTTTCTGAAAACATTTTTTTAGTTGAAGTACCATACAAATTAATAGGAAAACCAAAATTGAGTTTTAGAATTATGTTTTGATGCTTATTGTCCACTGCGTAAATGGTGTTTTTGTAGATATCTATGTATCTATTTTTGTCCGAACGTAACTCCTCAACCACTGAACCGATTTTAAGAAATGATACGGCATTGGATTCGGCTTGAGCACGAGTAACAAGGGGTACCTGAAATTTTTTAAAAACAAAATGTCGGATTTTAGGCGGGAAATAGTAATTTTAGGAATGTGTGTTTGTTCGATTGTCCGTTAGGCCGATTTTAAAAAATTATACCTCATTGGATTTTTCTTGATGACGCGAGTAAAACTAAGTACATGAAATTCTTGAAAAAACAAAATGGCGGAATTTTGGCGGCAAATTGTGAGCCTATGTTCGTCTATTCGTTTGTCCTTTCGTAACAATTCAACGACAAAACCGATTATTGTGATGAATGATTTGGCGTTGAATTCGTTTTGGTGACCAGAGTTACACTAAGGTCATAAAGTTCTTGAAAAATCAAAATTGCGGAAATTATATAATTTAGGCCTTCAGCTTGTAATATATGTTGTTAAACCATTCATTCATCTCATTTTCATCTCTTACAATTTTTTTTTTGAGTTTAATTCTATTCCTTTATATGAGTAGGCCCACTGTGCCAGGCGGCGACAGTTTTTGTTTTTATTTAGCATACTTTATTTGTCATTTTTGTTATCATTGTGAATGATTCGCCCTGCATAGGGAATGTTACACGTTGGTTTTGGAGAGCCTTTTTATTTCATACAACATCGTTGTACCTTTCACATGAAAAGACAACATTTCCGGAGATTTTTATTTGTTTTCTTTTCAAATCTATTGCTTGAACGCATACTGCCAACAGTGTGAGAAGGAACCCAAACTAATTTCTTCAAATCGATGTTAATGAAAACAGCAAAACAGTTTCTTCGGGTGACATAGGGCAAGTATTAAAATACTATTAGGTACTTAATGCTAAATACAACGCAAGTATAACAACAAAAAATGTATCCGTCTTTAAGTGTCGGTCTTAATGCCAATTGAGGACCAGTTTGTTCACAGCTTATAATCTTTAATCCATGATTATTGGAACTGGGAAATCGTCGAATGTGTTTTTTGATCAATTTTTTTTTAAATAATCCAAAGTATGCTAAGCATAGAAAGGTATCGCTAATCAGCCATTTCGGTTGATTGGCGTTAGTTAATTAGAGCCCTCACTGTGGACAAACTGGCCCAAAGGCTCTAGCAAACCAACTCGAAAGCGGAGCGAATCATTTGCCGACGGCAGTTTTTGTTGTTATTTAGCATTGTTTATCGGTTAATTTTGTTATCTCTGTGAATGGTTTAGTCCGCGGAGCGAATATTACGCGTAGGTTTGGAATAACCTAACAGCCTTATTCTGGCAACCTCACAAGTTACAATAACCTCATAACTCGAGGTGAATTCGATTTTTTGACTTTTTTCGTATTCTGGCAAAAACTTCACAACTTGTGAGCAGCGTTACCACAATGTTAAAAATGTAACAAAAGTGCTACACTATTTTTAAATTTTATTTCATTGTAACAATGTTTCTTTTTTTTCATTTTTGTTACACTTTTTGCCATAAAATATTATTGTCAACTTTTTTCTGTTTTCAATTTTTGTTCAACTTGCAACAAATTTCTTATCTGTGGGTTTTATTTCACATTACTGATAGAAGCTACGTTTATGTCTGGTGTTAAAGTGAGTTTGAACTACGCTTCCACACATTTGTACCTGCTTCGAGTTGATATTCTGAATTAACTCAGATTATTTTGATATTCTATCTTCCGTGATTTGCCAAGTGTTTCTGGTTCATTATGGATTGGAAATCTAATTCTGTATGTAACTGCAGACAAATCTTTTTCCAGAGATTATTTACACTGGTCTAAATTCTTGTTTGACAGTAATGGTATTTTAGTATCAAATCTCATTTTTGTGAATATTTTGGTATGAAAAAAAACCGACAAAAATGAGATTTCAAACTGATATAAAACTTTTTGCATACACCAACCAGCCAGTGTAGGTATTAAAAAAAAAATATGGAAATATGCTTTTTTTAATTGAACGAAATTTCACTTTAGTCAAGGTGGCAGATCACAACTCACATACGTGAAACATCTTTCCCTCAAAACTATACAAAAATAGGAAAATAAGAAGAAATATGGAATTGAATTTGATTTTAATACCTACATCTTTTGGAAGAAGTTTCATCTAGAAATGAAAAGTAAGAATTTACATATGTACATATTAACAAAAGCTAATAAATATTTTTTTTGATAAATGACTTAGATTTCAGCGATGGGAAATATGCTAAGACAATTAAGAGATATGAATGATCCATTTGCCCTTCAAAACACAACTTTTATTTAATTTATTTGTTTTCCAAAAACTTTGTGCCTGAATATTATCCAGGAACTCAAATCACATGACAACCAAGACAGTTCACTACATTTTGTCATCCAAGTATAATCACAATTTGGCCTTTTCATTTGTATTTTTTTCAATTCAATTTTCTTCAAAATGTGGGGTCGTTTTTGTTTACTAGGAGATCGGGGTTTCTCCGAACAAAATCGATGAAATACTCGAGCTGCTTCCGCGACGCTTGTTTGATTTTCTGATCATCTAGAATATAAAATAATTATTATTAAATATAAACTTTAATGTTTAAACGAAGCATACCAATAGAATTCATTATTATTATAAGCTATTTTATTCCGCCAAATAATTTTTTTTTTTTTTTAATAAAGATATCAGCTGGCCAACCTCACAATAAAAAATTCACCTTCCTATGGTGGGTGAGTTTTCTTGTGAAGTTTCTTATGAGGGCTTAAGCAGAATACGAAATTGTGACCGCCTCATTAGAAACCTCACAAAAACAACCTCACAAAAAATTGTGACCTGTGAGCCTCACAACGGCAGAATAGGGCTGTTAATTTTAAAAAAAGACCAAAAACATGATTGTACCGGGTGCCCCGTAGCGAATGGATAACCCTGGAGTGCGTCATAGTAGACTTTATGCCCATCCTGAAAACTGATAAAAAAGTTCTATCTCAGCCACAAGAAAATATATGTGCCGTTTTTTTTGTAGCTATGTTTTACATTATTGCGTCAAAACATAAGTAGAAAAAAATTATAATAACTGTTGGACTTCTAAGAGAAAAAAATTATTTAACTTTGATTTTCGATGCAAAATGTGAAAGAAAATAATTTTTGTAAAGTTAAATCATTGGTATAAAAAAAAATACATGAAAACCAAAGTGGCAAACTATTTTAAAAATATGCGCGTTAAATGCAGATTTCAAAATGGTATAACATATTATTGTTCCAAGAATCAATAGCTAGTTATTGGTAAAAATCTGCAATACAAGAGTCACAATTTAGCAAAAACAAAAGTTTTCAAAATTAGCACCGCAAACGTCAAAATAATACCACGCGTTGAACATGGCAGATTTTTGATTGATTGCCTGTTCTTATGATGTTGCCCTAGCCCGAATGATAAATCCAATCTTTTAACTTCTATGACCGAATGCAACATTACTAAAAATGCCAACAAAGTGCAAAAAACGGTTATATTTTCGAGGTTGTTTTGAGTTATATCTCTTCAATTGGGCTTTAACAAAATCATCAAATATTTTGTTGGTTGCAATTAGTATATTTGTTATTATTTCCTAACAAATAATTTTAGTTAATTTTTAATTGTCCTTGGCCACTAAGTTAAAAAAACGGTGGAATTCATTCACTTGTAGTCGTGGTATTAAAAAACGTAACTAACTTACTTACTTTTGGTGACGCTCACAGCCCAGGATGGGCTTCGGCTCAACTAACAAGCCCCACCAGCCAAGCTCTGTCCCTAGCTAGCCGCTTCCAGTTGCGCCCACCGAGTGCTTTGATGTCGTCATCCACTTGTTTGCGCCACCTTTTACGGGTTCTTCCTCTGCTGCGTTCCCCATCAGGGTTGGATTCGAAGACTCTTCGGGCAGGTGCGTTGCTGGCCCATACGCCCCAGTCATCTCAGACGTTGAATTTTTCAGCTTTTTGACCAGGTCAACGTCGCTGTATAGCCCGTATAGCTCGTCGTTGAATCTGCTCCTCCATACTCCTTCCTCTTCCTCTCAAAGCTCCCTAGCAGATTTTTATCCGAATCTTTCAGTGTGCATGCTTCTGACCCATAAAGCGCAGGACCGGGATGATAAGGCTCTTGTATTAAGTCTCCTTGGTTCTCTGCGAGAGGGCCTTACTACTTAAATGCCTTCTTAGACCGAAGAAACAGCGGTTGGCAAGAGTAATTCTTCGCTTGATCTCTGCACTGTCATTCTGCGATGTAATAGTGGAGCCCAGGTAGACAAAATCCTTGACAACTTCGAAGTTATATCTGTCCGTCGTGATATTTTGCCCGAGTCGACGATGTTGAGATTCCTCTCCCAATGACAGCATATACTTCGTCTTGTTCTCATTAACCGCCAATCCCATTCTAGCCGCCTCCGATTCAATGCTCGCAATTGCCCCTGTCACAGCTCGCTTCGTTCTGCCGACAATGTCTATGTCATCCGCCGCATACGCAAGCAATTAAACGGACTTTTGATAGATTGTACCGCTGGTTTGTTGACATGTGCGTTGCGTGCAAAGGCTTCAAGAACGATGTTGATTAGGTTGCATGAAAACGCGTCGCCTTGCTTCAATCCTTTCTCAACATAAAAGGAATTGGTGGTGTTCTTACCAATTTTGACGGAGCAGCGAGATTTCTCCATCGTCATCCTGCACAAGCGGAAGAGTTTGGCAGGGATGCCGCAACTCGACATGGCTCTGTATAATTCGTTCCTTTTCACGCTATCATACGCGACTTTAAAATCGATAAAAAGGTGGTGTGTATCGATCTGGAATTCCCGGGATTTTTCTAAAATCTGTCGGAGTGTGAACATTTGATCGATGGTTGACTTGCCAGGCCTAAAACCACACTGATAGGGGCCGATCAAATCGTTGACAAAAGGTTTTAAGCGGTCACACAGGATAGTCGACAAAATTTTATAAGCGACGAGAGGTGGCACTTCTGATGGCTTGTTGACAGTGTTTCCACTGGTCCTCTGCACTTGATGCTGGTGGCGGACCTCCTGATAGATTAAGAGTTACGTGGTCTGCAACAGTTCTGGCCGTCTTTTGCGATTTAAGCTTCTCGACATCGAATCTTTTCACAGCATCTGCTCTGCGTTGTCGCGTCATGAATATCCGCATACGTAGTCTAGCTACCACCAGGTAGTGATCCGAGTCAATGTTGGCCCCTCGGAACGATCGGACGTCCAAGATACTGGAAGCATGTCTCGCGTCTATCGCAAAGTGGTCGATTTGGTTCACGGTTGGTTGATCACGCGACCGCCAAGTTCCCTTGTGTATATTGAGGTGTGGGAAGTAGGTGCTTAAGATGATGACATTTCGACCCGCCGCAAAGTCTGCCAGCCTGTGTCCGTTGCCGGAAGTTTCGTCGTGTAGGCTGTGCCCTCCGCCTCCGAATGCCCTCCTTTCCGAACCTTGCGTTGAAGTCACCAAGAATGATCTTAACGTCGTACTTCGGGCACATATCATACGTTGTCTCCAGGAGATCGTAGAATGCTTCTTTGGTTGAGTCCTCTCTCCTTTCATGGGGGGCGTGAACACAGATCAGCGTAATGTTCTTAAATGCCTTTGATGCGGATTGTGACCAGGCGCTCGCTTACACTTCGGAAGCCCAAGACTTCTTGCCTAAGTCTTCCCCTTATCAAAAAACCACAACCAAAGAGCCGCTGACCCTGTTGCTTCAAGCACCCGCCGTAGTAGATGTCACACGATCAAAAAACCACAACCAAAGAGCCGCTGACCCTGTTGCTTCAAGCACCCGCCGTAGTAGATGTCACACGATTTCAGTCTCCGTATGCCCTCTCCATCCCATCGCACTTCCTGGATGGCTGTTACGTCAGTCTTTAGCCTGTCCAGGTTCTCCACTAATTGTTCGGCTGCACGTGTTCTGTATAAGGACAGGACGTTCCACGTGCAGATCCGAAATTCATTGTCCTTGTTTCGTTTGCTGGGGTCGTCAACTTTAAAATCATCCATATCCGAGGCTTGTTGTTGTTTCGGAACAACCTTTTTTACGTGGTAGGGAAGTTACCCCGACGCACAACCCCCGACCCGGACCAGACCCTTCGTATAACTCCAAGGGTAGGGAGCCGGATAAACCGCTCCTTATACGTTGATTCACATCTGGAGAATTCGTCCACTGCCGCCTCGATGAAAGGAGAAGTGCCTTAGTGGGAACACTCCTCCCCCCTCTCTCGTTGGCTGTCCCCAACAGCTTTTCACGGGGATTTAAACCCCGTCTCCAGCTGAGGTACTAGACACCCGATGTTCACCCCTAGGAGGTGAGAGTAGGAGTTAGTAGACAGAGGTGGGTTTTGAGAAAAACCTGTGGACGCTTGTGTCCTCTTGAATGCACATAACTACCCTTTTGAAAAAAACGTAAAGTAAATCAATAAATAATGCATTGAGCAAAAAGTGCACATGTCTTTTCTTGTGGTCGAGATAGAACTTTTTTTTTATCAGTTTTTTCAGGGGTGTCCATTATCTGCGGGGCACCCTGTGTACTCACAGATAAGAAGAATTAATTTAATTATATTTAATTTTATAATATTTATCAACCTCGATTCAACCATAGGGAATTTTCAATAGGTTGGCAAATGGTTATATTTCCGTATTATTTTTCACAAAAAGCTTACTTGAGAATTTCCAACAGAGGGATCTTCTATCGCAAAAGTATTGTAGATACAAAAAAGCTGTATGCTTCAAACTTTTTAATGCGCAAGTCTGTCAACTGTCAACGTAAATTATCCTTTGACATTAACATATCCCAGGCAAAGGATAACACAGCTATGCCTGCTCTCCTAGAGATTTGAGCAACAATATGCCTTTAGGAAAACAGAGCAGAAAAGCTCTGCTAAACTGCTACAGCGCTGGAGCCGGACCAAAACTTTCTTCTCTCTCCCTACATTTAGCATATCTCTCCGGATGGTTTTTTGACTTGTTCTCAATGGTAAAGACAACACAACGACGATGATGCTCAAACTGCTGCTGATGATGGCTAGCAACCCTGAGAGATTCTTCTAACGAATCATGTCTTTTGTGGGATAACACGCATAATAGTCGGAGTTTGTGCGGTCTTCTGTTCGCTTCTCAGGAGCTTCGAATGCTCTCGGTTCTCTGTTTTTTCTTTTGATTTTTTTTCCTGTGTAGTTTTTTCAAAAGAAAATAGAAAATTAAATTAAAAAAAGACAAATTAGGGCTTAAAAAGTGCGGCTATTGAAATAGATTTCCAATAAATTAGCGCCAGTTAGAAAACTGTATTTCTATGAAATTTAAATAAAACCCAACATTATCTGTGTGAAAACCTCGTGACGAAGGCGTTTTGAAAAAAAATATATAAAGAAAATTTCCATCTGCTTACTGCCATACTTTAAGCACACACACCGAGAAGAAAATCGAAGCGAATGAGCAAAGGATATTGTGTGTGGGTGCTGTGCTTAAAAAAAAGTAATTCAAATAAATTGGTACCTACTTCTTCTCGGTCGGGTTTTCGGTCGGCATTTTTTTCTCCAACTTATTGTCAAGGCTCTGTGTGTCAATTCTTTCATCTCAAACAGACAAGAATTCATCTCCAATTTTCATCCGTGTGACTTTTGTGCAAGGATAAAGGAATTCCATTTCCAATCCATTGGTGGTTTTTTTCGTAACCAAGTATTTTTCCTTTTTTGCTTTTATTTTTATTTCTTTGCTCCAAGCCAGAAAACCGTGTATTTAGAGTGAAGAATATATATAAATATATAAATACATATGTATATAGATATACTGCTGTCGGTATGTATGTCTCTATGTCTACGTGTTCGGTTTCTGGACTTTTCGTCGTATATAATAATGACCGAACCGGAAGTCCTTAAGTGTTAGCGCTACCTACATATATGGCATTAAAACGGCTACCATGTGGAGGCGGTATAGTTTAAATCATCTCCCTTACTAATTTACTTTAAGCTTTTACATAACAAACAAGCTATATCTATCAATTGTATGTATGTACATATATGCAAAAAAAAAATTAAAGTTGATGTACCTACATATATAAAAAAAAACACCTTGTACCGTTTAAAACAATGTCGAGTGTAATATAAGTAAAACAAAAGTTTAACTATACATCTTTACGTAATAAATAAAACAGTGTAAATGTTAAAATTGTAAAATTAAAAATTGCTTCTTCGTTTCCGTGAAATACATATATCTAAGTCTACTTTAAGAATTAAAAAAAATAAAACACATTAATCGTAACATTAAATATAATAAAGTGTACCCAATAATCGTATAACCTTTAAAAAATAGCTTTGAATTGAAAAACCACTGCCGTGTGAAAAAATATTTTATTCCAATAATAGATATTGTAAATTATACTGTGTCAAAATTATGCTAGATTCGGAATCTAAAACAAAAATAAAAAATAAGGTTTAATGCTTTTTAAATAAGAATCTAAAATAAGTTGTATTAAACAACTCCTTTCGAAGTATAAGACCTAGGTTAAGATATGTGTTGGCTATGATTGAGTGTATATTGAAAAAACATCTACTGAAGGTAAATATTGTAGTTATATTTCACTGTTAAAATTACGAACAATATATTTAATTAATTTAACAAACAAATTTTATATAAGCTTAAAACAATTATCTATAGTTATAAACAAATAATTGAAGCAAGAGAGTGAGTACTTCGAATAAGTGCTCTAGTTTTACCAAGCATTACAAATTAGGGGTAATCTTTCCCTTTATAGGATGTATGTACTGTACAGTACATATATCAATCAAATATTTTTTTTTAGAGCCGGTACAAGCTAAAGGGTTGTGGGGCATGTGAGAAGGGGTTCCAGGGGTATCAATATGATAAATAAAACATTTCATGTTCATTGAAATTATTAAGTTGTTAAGTTCAAAAGATGAAAATAATTTTTCGAAAAAAAAGTCACTAACAGATTTTACCTATTAAACTTCGTGCCTGTAATGTTTTAAGTAAATGCAACAAAACTGTGTTTATTTTTGTTTTACTCCATCATTCGTTAATGACTTAAGTAATTTCGTTCTGATTTGATACAAAAGTGAACTTCTAAAAAAAAAATGACGAATTGAACAGTTATATAACAATAATTACAAAATAATAATACTTTTGAATTTTTATATTTTTTTTTTTTAATAGAAATGCAATTGTTAGTAACAATACGTCCATTTGTCTACAAAATGCTTATTCAGAAAATTCAGTTGCGTATTTTATTTCACACAGTATTAGTTTCTTAGTAATTCGAATGCTGTTAAATTAAATTTTGTGAATAAAAGTTATTTAAAGAAAATTACCAGTAGGTACATTTTGCCCTAAACTTTAACGAACGCGATAATTTACCTTCTATCTCTTTTATAATGTAGGTACTATTTTTTTTTTTAAATAATCTGTATAGGGTTAAATAATATTATGATATCGTTAAAAAGAAAATAAAAAAAATTGTGAAAATACAAATTTATATAGATATTGTAAATTATTATAAATTCGTTATTTAAATAGCTAAAAAAGGCTTTAAATAGCTCTAGCTTAAAAAAATTACTTCATCTAATTTATTTAATAAAAATAAATAAAAAAAAACTTTAGAGTGTTTTTTTTTTAAATTAATTTGCTTATATATAAAATTTCTTAGCAAAATTTGCTATCTCAATTACAAGTATTTAATAAAATACACTATCCATCTACATTTCCAAAACAAAATCATAAACCCGCTCTCAAAAAAAATTTGTATAAACTTGTTGAGGCTTAATCATTTACCCCCTTATTTATAAAGAAAAAAATATTAATTTCAGCTCCCGTGTTAAGGAAAACTCTACCAAGCAAACAAATTCTGGACTCAAACCAAAGGCACTTGCTTAGTGTTCCATTTGAGTGGAATATTTTTATTCCATGATGTAGTTTTCCTAAACACGGGAGCTGAAATAACTATTTTTTCTTTATAAATACGTGGGGTTAGATTTTAAGGGATCTCCTATAGAAAAAAGTATTTCGTAATCGGTGAAGCTGTTAACGACAGGTATACTGTTAATAACCTTATTGGTAACATTTTTTTTCAAATTACTCAACGTAAGTACATCGTAATTTTTTTTTATCAAATACAGTTCGATCCGTTTTTGACGAAGATAATATAACTCATAAGTTTTTTTTGTTGTGTAGCAGGTACCATATTGTCTTTGGAGCTAAAAGAAATTTTTATTTGGGCTTTAAGGAGTCACATAAAAACACTTAGTCCAAAGTTTGAAGAAAATCGTTTTTTTTGTTTATTTCAAGTTTATCTATTGTAAGAGCTTATTTGTACCATGTATCAAATTTTCTAACTCTTCGATTTTGGCGGATTAACTGAGGCTCATCCACGGTTCAAGTATAGAATTAGCCACTATATGACATCCTTGAATTTGATCCCTGGGCCTCAATCCACATTCACATCCAGAGGAGTGACACTAAAGTAACAATATAGGAAATCAACAATATGGGAAATCAAAGTGCAAACTTACCACTTTGCACTTACATAAGTGTGACTAACTCAGACTTCGAAAATGCGACTTAGTTACCAATATCGACGACTAAAGTGTAACTTATTCCGGTAAGTGTGCACTGTGAAACTGGCCCTTATTTTGCATGGAAAAAACTATACATTTAGCTTTGACTTTAGGAGTTCGAAAGTAAATCAACCGATTTTTCTAAAACCCACTGGTGAGGAAATTTTTTAAAAAGGGACATATATTTGAATTTACAACTTTTTTTTTATTGTACAAAATAAATTCATCTTCCCGCTACCCATTCTTGCGTACGCCCGTGCATTCCGCTATTCTAGTCATGAACAAACAATCTCGAGTGAGTATTGACCAACAATAGATGTTTTTTAAACAAACCAATTGTTGATGCTTTTTTTCGAAGATCTGACAAGGCCTTTGAAATATAGTCACCTTGGGAATCTAGGTACATTCTTCTTAAATTGTATAGATATTTCATTCAATTCAACACGGTTTTTCTGATATATTTTTTGTTTACAAAAAATCTTTGTCAACATCAAAAATCGCTTTTGTCAGAAGAAGACTCGTTTTTTTCCTCCATCTCGATATCTACTATTTGAAACATGAAATTAGGTTCCACTCGTCCCCCAACGATATTTTATTGTGTGGTGTTTTCATTAGGAACCTATCCAAATCCCAAAAGTCGGTTACCCACGAAAAATAAATCATCATGTCACCGAGAGTGAATTGAAGAAAACTATGTGCTGCTACAACAGCTATAGCACAGAATGATAAATGGATAAAAATCATTTTAAAAAAGAATTTTTGTGAAAAGATAGATTGGAGTTAGAAATCAATAAACATGTGTAAGAGAGTAATGTACGGTACCAACCAATGGCCAACATGAATAAAATGTTCTCTCGGGCCAGTGCCGAAGTCCAACTTCATTTAGAATTAAATCAACTTTGCATCAGTTCGAGTTCGAGTCCACTCAAATAGGGAATAAAACATGAATAAACGTATAGCCCACTTTTATTGAAAACCAACTTGCACATAGTATATCGCACAAAGTCCATTGTCCAAATCGAAGGTTTACTTTTTCACAACAGTAAAATATATAGCAATGTATGATTCAATGCCGGATCATCCCTCCACAGCGCCTTAAAGTTTTTTATTCTTCTATATCTCTTTGGCAGTCTAAGTTAGTGAAACTAAGGTGCTCAACATCGGGTTACTTATTCGAAACTTAAGTGTGCACTGCGAAGAGGAATTTTTGGTAACCTAAAACATTTTTAAAAAGTACTGACATAATTTTATTTTTATAAATAAATAGATTTATTATTACCCATTATATTAACTTATACCATTTTTGCATTGTAACCAAGCGTGTGTGTGTCGACAGGAATGGAGGTTGGTTCACTTCCCAGGGTCGTCCACCTAAAAACTAAAAAGTTTTTTTTAGGGTTACTGCCTCTTGCGAGGAATTGACAAATCCTGAATGAATGAATCCTGACATGAATAAGTGCTTTCGTCTAGCCGTTCGGATTCGGCACAAAATTGTATACTCTTAGGTCCATTCCATTCCTGTGCACGTGTCGACAGGAGTATAGGCAATCATACTTATTCCGATTTTTTTCCTTCGTATGCTACAGATCCCTTAGAAAACTCACTATCGCAGCTGTGAAGATCAGCAGGAAAAGGAAACAGTAATTCACTTTGCTCAGCAAGTGTCCTGCCGGGGCCAAAGTTAGAGCACAATCTTTCGGAATGGCATTTTTTTTACGACATTGACGAACTTTCGGAAATGAAGATCAAAGACTTGATCTCTTTCTTCAGGGCAGGGGTTCATAGTGCACAGTGGCCGGATGACCATTCGATTAAATCAGTGACCGCTTCAGTGCCAGTCACCAAGATGAATAAATGGGCATATGTTGCTGCTACGGATGTGGGTTCTGGTCTGGTTGAACGAGTGATCCGCTTCCTGATGATTGTGCTTAAAGCAACTTGGCGTCGGCATATCAAAAACTTTAAATTCTTTTCAATCCTATTCTTATTTCAAAACAAACCAGACAGTATCTTGAGGATATCCCCACATTTCCACAGGTTTTGGTATCAAAACGGCATAATTCGCGCTATTTAGGCTACGGGCTGCCTGTGGCCGTTTTTCTATTAACCTACCTGATGCCTCATTTTGATGAAAATCCACAAGACCTGTTTTTATATTTGCCGTCAATAGTCAATGTGAACATAGAGAACACAAAAAAATTTAGCTTCTATCAAAAAACATGCAACCCACTTTACAAAGCGTATGAGTGGACATAGGCGATTAACGGGTGAACTTCTACATTAATTTTCAACAGTCTTTTCATCGCTTAATTTTGATTTCAACGAAAGAAAGGGTTGTTTTCTAAACACAAAGCAGAAAGTAGGTTCAAATCTATGAAATGAGGAAAAGTTGCATTACTCTTCACTTACTAAATCATTGCATGTCGTTTCCCTTTATAGTTTGACTCGTGAATTAATTGATGAATTGAGCTATAAAATTCATTGGGGAAGATTGTACATAAATATAAATTTTCACAAAAAGCATTGATTTCTTCTATCTATGAATACGTTGGAATGCCCTGGTTCTATGAGAATATTGTACTACAATGAAGGACTAAATGTGAATGAAGTTTGATATCAAAATCAAATATTTCAAAAACAATAGTTAAGAATGCTTTTTAAATGCTTTTATATTTTATATGTGTAGAAGAGAGCCAGTGAAGTAGTTGGAAGGTATATATTGGGAGAAAAATTTAATTTCATTTTTTATGTCGTGATAAGTGTCTAGAGCGAATTTGACTGGTAAAGCCAAACACAATTTTATATTGGGTTTAATTTAAATTGGTGACGCTTGTAATTTTTTTAATTTCAAAAGTAGCGTCCCCTTATTTCTCATCGCCTGTATGTACCATGTTTCTTTAGACACAAAAGTGGCATGGTCCTGAGACCGGGCTTGTGTGAATCTGTCGTAAAAGAAATTTCAAGCGGACCTCTGCTAGAAATGAAAATGAACATTTTATACAAAGGATATATGTATAAATAAAAATACAAAAGGATAAAACAATGCAAACAATAAAAACAAATAATAATAATAATAATAATAGGTAACGAAAATGATATTGTGCATGAGGATTTCCAGGAAGTTGGGCATCTGCCATTCTTTGTAACACATGGACTATTCTCTTAACAATATGAAAAGCCTCTCCGCATCACCACAATGGTACGTGTAAGTGATAAAATTTTAATGCAATTCGATATAACGTTTATGTCATAAAGAACTCAAAATAAAAGAAATATACTTGTATAATAATGGTGGTCATTTTTTAAGGCTGCCTGCAATCAGCTCAAAGAAATAAAAACTCATGTGGAAGAATGATTTTTAATCTTCACTTTTCGGGTACCTACCCCCTTATAATTAAAATGTGTGGTACTAATGCTGGATTTACACGGCTGACAAAAAAAACATTATTTTTACAATGCAATTTATCACCACAAAAGTATTTTGTAATAAAAAATAGGTGGATAATAGCAAATAATTTTGCGATTTGTCAGTTGTGTATAAATATACAGGAAAATACAAAATCCGATACGTAAATGTTTTTCAGGTAACAATTTTTTATGTTTACGGGTTTGCTATAGACGATGTTCTATTAAAAATATGACTTTTTTGTATATGTGACTTTTATATGTATATGTGACCATATTTCTGGGAGCAAAACCCGGGACAAAAGTAAAAAGTTTAAAAAGGTAAACAAAAAATTGTGTAGTGAATATATTACATAATGTTCTGTTTACGTTTTTAAACTGTTATTTTAATACATATCCACATATTACAAGAGAAAACAAATAACAGAAAAACAAATGAAAATAAATTCTTAAAATGAAAGGAACAATAAAACAAATTAAAATGTCTTCACAACATAACAAAGTTAAAACTAAAAAAAACTTGAATCTTAACATGTTTTATTTCATTATTAAAATAATTAAGTCTTCTGTTAACAAATAAGTTTAAATAATAAAATGAACATTATGTTAAGCTATTTTATGTAAAGCATAACATATTTCGTAATGCACATTCAAATATTTTTTTTTCTTTAATATACTTTTGTGCTGGAAAAATGTTTTGTACAATTTTGTCGTTTCCTTTTAATTTAATTATATTTATAACAATTGACATGGCTTTTAAAGTTTTTGCATTTAGATGGGATTTTTCGCTCGATATTAAAAAAAAAACCCTTTAAGTGACAAAAAAAAAAACTGGCAAAAAAAAAAAACTGAACTCGGCAATTTGTAAACGGCTTGAAAAGCCAATGTTTTATCTGAGAAATGCTTTTAAGATTTTAAGCAAATAAATGAATCAAACAACTGATTAATTCTTGTGTCGCTTCGCTTTTGGTTTTAGTTCATAAAAGCTGAACATGCTTCTATTTCTGGCCAGAAAGGTATACATTACGAAGAATTACCCAACTCAACATTTTCAGTGCTGTAATGATCTATTCCACTGATGGTAGCAAGTGTTATAAAATTGAAAGACATTTTCTTCAAATTTCTTTTGGTTTATTGAGTTTTGCTGAAAATCATTCACAAAACCACCATTATATGTATAATATTATTAGGTGTGGCAAATATTTTTAGCTTATTCCTTACTAAGAAAATGGTTGTAGTTGTACATAAAATAGTCAGTTCTTCACCAATTTTAAGTGTCTTTGTGGTTTTTCAAACAAGAATGTTAGTCCCTCTTTTATCATATATACAAAAATCACAAATTCAGGTCCTCGTTTTACACAAAAACCAAAAAACAGTCCAAAACCTAAGCCAGGTAGTCGTTCTTACACAAGAATTAATTGTTAGTCGTTAACGTTAGAGTTGAATGGCTTTGTAAATAAATTAGTCCAAAAAAAAGCCTGGTATTCGTTTGAACTTTCATATACTATACATAAGTAGGTATATAAAACATTTTGCTATAAAAAATATAAAAATATTAAACTAAATAAATCACAAAATACGGGACAAATACGGGACAATTAAAGAAACCCGGGACACTTGTTCGTCCCGGGTTTCGTAAAAAAAAACTGGGACAGGCTATTGAAATACGGGACAGTCCAGGGAAACTAGGGACGGATGGTCACCGTACGACATTTAGCCCACGAAGCATTTTTATATAAAAAGCTCACGTAAGTAAAAATAGTTTTTAAGTCGAATTTCAAGGAAAGATTGATGTTTAAACCCAAGAACCTTCTCACCTTTTGTGTCGTGAAATGTATTCCACAATCTTCTCCTGACTTTACTATACATTTTTGAGTATGGAGTAGCAGCGGGTGAATTTCATGCAGGTTAAAGAAGTTTTACATTTGGCAAGTAGTATGACTTATTTTAAAATAGAAATGTACTATACATAATGTGTATCTAAATATCTTGCGCTGACGATTTAATTTTAACTGAATTGAGTACTAGGCTTAACAGAGAAACTGACATGATTGTTTGGAAGATTCAAGACCACGAAATGCTAATAAAATCACAACTGACATACGTATATTGTAGACAGTAGTTGGAGATCAATTCCATCAGAGAAAAGCAATAATAATCAACAAGAAATCACAGAAAATAATTTTGTAATTAAAGAATCAACAAAAAAACCCATTGCAATTTTTCAGATAAAAAATTATTGAACGGATAAATTGAAAATGTTACAATTGAGGATAATATATTTTGCGGCAACAACACACACAATTTCTGGACTGGCTCAGATTTTCTAAGAGTGCCATACAATGTTTTTCTTACTTTTTGAGGTTAAGTTACACACCAATCACCAATTTTTACTTGATATGCAGGTACTATATGCCAAGTTATGGATTCGTTAAAAAAATTGAACTCGAGGTAATAATTTTCCCTAACATTACGATGACAGAGAACGCGAACAAAGTGGGTCTCGCAATTCTGTCTGTCTGTCCTCGCCCCTACAGCCTAATCGGCTGGAGAGATTTCCTCCATTTTTTTGATTAATATGCCCACAGGTTTTTAATTTTTTTTTTAAGAACCAAAAATAACGGTACCTGCCATAGATTTTTTTCGCCAAAAAGGAAAATAGTATTTTTCTCAAAAACGAGTCCGAGGATTTTGTTAAAAAAAAATTCAAATAATTAAAATAAGGAAATGCTAGTTTTATTATTTTATTATTAAAATTTGGTAATTTTTGGTTCCTCCAGTACAACCATTTTGATTTTCTGGAAAACAGTTCAGTTGAAAGTTTCATTCTAAAAAAATTTAACAATATTGTTAACCAAAATTAAAAAAAATAAACAATTTTGTTTTGAAAACTAAATATTTTGAAAACGACTTGGTCAACATTTTTAAAACAAGGTGTAAAATAATTTTTTATTATTTTGTAGAATACTTAAGAAAATCATGTTTCTAAATTTAAAAATAACGGTACAAATGTTAAAAACCCCGTTAGGAAAAAAACTCATTTTTCTCGAAAACGGCTCCTGAATTTTGATAGAAAGATGTACGTTTACTACTTAATGTATAATGTATGTATGTACATATATGTATATTTTGATAAAAAAAATTGTACCAATAACGGTTATTAACGGTACCTGTCATATAACCAATTTTTTTCGTTCTCAAATTTCTTGTTAACGGCTCCACCGATTTCAACCAAAATTTTTATACAAGAGCTCAAACAATTCTGCATAATACAAGTTTAAGAAAAAGTAATTTTTGGATTTTTAAAAAATATTGATTTTTTTTGTTTCAAAATTCAATATCTTAAAAACGGGCTCAAGTAATTTTTGGATTTTTAAAAAATATTGAATTTTTTGTTTCAAAATTCAATATCTTAAAAACGGGCTCATGAATATTTTTTTATTTTTTGTAAAATAGTATTTTATTAAATACTAAAAGTTGGCATACCAGATTTAATTTTTGAAAATGTGCAAAACATTCTATATATGTATAAAAAATTATTTTTTAAGAAAACCGATCCAACGATTTTTTAGCTCTAACTTTTTAAGCCATTAAAATAAAAAAATTATAGTTATTTAAAGTAATAATTGATTTAATTTTTTTAACGATATCATAATATTTTGGAACCAATACATTTGTACTTGTACATCATCAATTTCTAGCTACGTCAAAGCTATTAGCTTCGAGTGCCCAAGTATAACATATACACGATTTAAATTAGTAGTCAACAAAGTTAATTGTTGATCAAATCAGCCCATTAAGTGCCTTGCATTTTATCAATTTGACGGTTTGCGATGATTTGGAGAAAATCAGAATATTTTGAAACTTTTCAAATTGATATGCAAATACTCGTAAGTCTTTCAATTTAAACTCATTATTATTTTATTTTTTCCTGAAAGCACCCCGTCAACCGTTTTATTTGCAAACTGAATGTTTCAAAAGGTGTGTTTGTTTTGTTCAAACTATATTTCGATAAGTCTTATTATCAGCCTTTTCATACCAAACCAAAACCGGGGTTTTCGGCGATAGGTGTACGAAAACTTGAATAGCGTTGAATAGCACCAAATGCTACCTGTGTGATTGAACACAATGGTCTCGAAGAAGAATTAGTGCCAAAGTGCAAAAATCAAATGTTTTATGCGAACTTAAAGAACCACAATTTATAAATATTGTAAGTTAAAAATGGGAATGCAATGGATTTGGATTCGTTTTATTTTATTTATCTCTTTAGCGAACCAGTTCGCTTTGTACGAAGTAATAACGATTATTTTTTCCTTTATTTAATTTAAAACCAACAATTTGTAATTAAAATCAGTCTGTATTCATTGAGCCAAAATTGTCTTAAAATGTAGTTTAGTTAGAGCTGGGTCTATCTGCGACTATGAATATGCCCCATTGAATCAGAGTTACCATTGATACGTTTATACATATCGCTGAGGCTTTTTCTTTGGTTTTTGGTAAGGAGCTTTGCGGATTTATGCTTTTTTAAAAATTTTGAGAACAAATAATTCAAGTTCAATTTGTATTAATTTAGTATGCTTACTACGGAAACCCTGTAAGAGCTTTAAAACAGTACAAACTTTTTGACATTCATTAGAGTCAGAGTGAGAGGCAAACATCCTATCTTCCCTGTATACTGACTATCTTTGTTGGACAGAGTATAAATGTTTCAAAAGGTGTGTCTGCTTTGTTCCAGATAGGTTTTGCACTAAAACCGATATTTTCGTGATAACCGCGTTTTGGGTTTGATGTGAAAAAGCTATTAAAATCAAATGTATTAAAATAATAAATAATAGAATTTGAATCTCTTCTTATTCTCATACAAATTTAGTTTTATTTTCAACTAACGTTTTCGAGAATATCTTCTCATCTTCAGGTTTTTGATTTATTACTGTATTTAATTTAATCAAGTGTATTCTTGTCAAAATTGCTAGCTTTGAAATAATAAATCAGTTCAACTTTTAATAAATTGTCTGTGCGGTGTCGTTGAAGTATATTTACAGTACATACATGAATTGAAAATAAATTTTCTTTTCGATCAAAAGAACATAGGATTTCCGGACTTTTTAACCTGTTGATTATTGGAACGAAATATTTTCGATTATAGTTTAAATATACAGTCTCGTCTTGGTTGCTTAAGGACGTTTTTCTTTTTTAGTTCAGAGAAGACCTCTAAACAGAGTCTGAACACTCTGAACACACTCTGAGCGATCTCCGAACTGAGCGTGCTCTGCTCTGAGAGTTCACATTTATTCTTGTCGACTATTCTCGTCCGCCATATATACTTTTTTGATTTTTTGCCACCTGTCAAATTTGTGCTCAGCTATTCAACTCCGTCTGCTCTATCAATTTATTCTGAGCTCATAGAGCGCGCTCTGAACATGCTATGAACCAGGGATGACAATGCTGAGCCTAGAAAGTGAAGCAAATTGGCAAAAAAAAAAAACGGAGTATTAGATAATGAAAAATCAAAATGTATATAGAAAAAAAACGTTTTTTTTAACAATGTTATACGTTTAACGTGTTATATATTTAACAATGACTACTTTTTAAAGAATAAGTTTTACGTAGCTGCTACTTAGTTCACGTAGTTGCTACGTAGCAGATGCATAAAATAAATAAATGTAGTAGAAATACTATATATGTAGTAAATAGTCATCTCTGCTCTGAATATATTCAGAGCGAAAAAAGAAACACAAAGTTGGAGTTTAGAATGCTCTGAGCTAAAAAAGAAATACGGATTTTTTTTTGACAGTTCAGGCTCTGCCCTGAACTAAAAAAGAAAAACCCCCTAAAAGGTAATGTCGTCCCGTCTCGGTCTCCTCAGGCAAGACCGAGACTTTTCTCGTCGCGTGGCCAGCCCTACTAAAAAGTTCAACCTTAAAATGAAAAGCCCATTCTCAAAATTCGTCCACGGAGTTCTAAATACATATTCATAAGAATATAAAAAGATAATATAAATGCATTTAAAGTTTTTACCAATGAAAGTATCGTGAAAAGTGGAAATCTAAAAATAGATTAAGGCCGCGCTGAGACAACCGACAGACTTAAAGACTTAAATCACCCACACCATTTCCATCATGCAACTTTGCACTTGGAATTTGGAATGCGGAGTGTGGTTCAGTAGAAAACTTTTTAAACAACTTAAGATTGTGTATGCTTGTTTGTGTTGGTGTGTGTATGTAAGGACGAGTCTTGACCTATCAGACGGTTTTTTAGTGAAGTGGCAGCGCACACTTAACTTTATTCCAGGGAACTAGTTCGGGGGTGACACGATTGACGACGACAACGACAACGAAGACTACAGCGATGACGGCGGTGATAGTGGGTGGAGGTTTTCTTTGCAATGAAAAGGAAGGAAATGGAAAAAAGTCGTGCCGTTTTGGTACAACAAAAAAGTAACAACGACGACAACGATGAAATCGACGACGATGCGACGTCAGACGAACGAACGGCTGGGAAGAGAGAAACAATTATCCTGCACAAAGAATCTTATTTCGCTTGTTCCATTTTCAAAGCTTATAATTATTTTCTTTTAAGGTCGCGTGATAGTATTTTTATCTACATATATTTGAGCATGTTTTTTTTTCTTTTCTGCGGGCGGAAAATAGATGTTTTTTATTATTGTTTTTTTCCTCAGAAGTAATATAGGCAAAGGGGAAATTAATTTTTGAATCAATATTTGTTTCAGAAACAACGATTGCCCTTCGTCTTAGCATCATCAAGCAAGAAGAAAGTTTTTAAATTAAAGGCTAAGACAAAATGAAAAATGATTTCCATCGAAACAACGAACGCAACGCAACCATTCGTTTTCTTAAGCTCAAACAAATGTTGCTTTCTGGGCATCAGAAAGGATGTGCTTCTCAGTTCTTAATCCTTAGTAAATATCAAAAAAATATGTTCGAAAAAAAACCTTACCAATACCTACTTGTTTTTTTTTTTTTTAATTTAAAAACTACTTCTGTTTCGCTTTATTTTCATTTTATTATATTTTACTCTCAGGTAGTTAATATAGAAAAATGTGTAATAAAATGCATAACTTCACTTACTATAAAAGCAATGAGGAATGTAATCAAAATGTTGATTCAAAGAGTTATGTTATGGCCTGTAGCTGAAGATAATAAACTTTTAAAAATTACGAAGATTTGAAAGTTTTTGTTGCTCATCATTAATTTTCAATTTGATGTTGGTAGCTTCCAAATTTGTTGAGCTTAACTATGTAGGATATGTTGGTACATATAAAAAATAATCGGCTGCAGTTTAAAGTTTAATTAAATGAGGAAAGTTGAGACTATAGATAGGTACCTTACCTCTCTACGCATATACTGACAGTGATGTTTATAATAGTCAAGTTCTTTTATTTGATTTACACATAAAATTTTTAGTGAAAAAGTTTGAGTGTTTTAAAAATCAAATTTATTAGCAGAATTTGTTTCCAGATCTCATCTATACATTAATACGCTTAGCAAACCTTACGGTATACTTTTCTCTGTAAATACTCAACTGAACTAAATAAATTATATAACGTTGGAAAGGTTTTGCCCCACAGATGTGCAGAAACCAAAAATTATGTCTGTTAAAGCCTTTAATGGACATTTGGATTTTTCCTGATACATGATTTTTATCATTTTAAGGGTTCAGATTAGAACTCTGAAATTTTGGGAGGTGGTTACTATTATTTTGGTGAAAAATTAAAAATCATAACTTGCCAGACAACAGAGAACATTTTTATATATTTTTGCTCAAAAACAACTTCACTAGAAAGTATATAAATATTGAACTATAGTAGACTAAGCTTTAATATCAAAAAATAATTTGTTTGTCTGTATGTATGTACATATGTCAGTATTTAAAAAAAAAGTAAGTATTATCTATTTGCAAAAGAAGTATCTATGTATGTACAAGGTTTTAGCAAACATAATGCTGGATTGACATGTATCTTTGGCTGCAAATATGATGAAAAGAAAAGCGGGACAGATGCATGCCAGAAACCCGAGCTTGTGAAAGAGAACCATCAAGAAGATAAACATGTTCGTTTTCATATCTGCATTATGGCACTTCCTATAATCTGCATGTATGAAGATCTTCTGCATTTTGGAGTTCTCTCTCTATCCAACAAATGTAAGTTTTAATTTTGCATCCCCTTTTTTTTTGCAGAAGTCAGACGAAGATACATGTAAATCCACCATAATTGTTACTTGAGTGTGGCAGTGTTTTACGAACTCGGGATAAGTTATTTTTTAGGTGCCTGGTGCTGATGTATGTAAGCCTGCAGGCTATGTATATGATATTTGGCCCCATTGAAAAATGGCCCCAAACGAAAAATGTCCCCAAATGTGGGCTCATTATGAAAAATGGCCCAATTTTTGAAATGGAAAAATAGCCCCAAACTAATAAAAAATGACTCCAAACCAAAAATGAAAAATTGCCCCAAAATAAGTATAGGAAGCAACAACAACAGAAAAATTACAATCGTACAAAAAGTGTTTTGCGTCGGTTTGGGATAGCTTTAAAAATACCTTTTTTTTTGTTTATTTTTTTTTTTTTTGCCTGGCGGACTTCGCGGGTTCAATGGTTTTAACTCCCTTTTTGGGTCCTCTGTTCCGCTCATGTTAGGGTTTGCTCAGTTGCCTGGCAGGCGCCTAAGTTGTCAGTTGGTCTGTGATCAAAGTTTTTGTATTTTGGTTTAAGAATACAAATTTGGGGACATATTTCATAATGAAATTTCACCCCAAAATTAAGAATGAAAAAATGCCCCAAAACCATGAAAAATGGCACCAATTCACAAATTTTAAACGGCTCCGTGAAATAACTCTCCAAGAAATAACCTACAAAAAAAAAAATATGAAATAACCCCCCAAAATTTTTATGGAAATGGGGAGTTCTTTCATATGAAAGAACTCTCCATTTTTGGGGATTTAATTCATGCTTTTTTGGGGACTTATTTCATTTTTAATTTGGGGAGTTATTTCATGATGAAATAACTCCTCAAATTCAACTATGAAATATATTCCCAAATTTGGACACTTTTTTTATTCTTCAATTTTACATCGATTTTTGACTTCTTGCTATAATGAACAGTGATTGTAATGGTTTATTTTGTGATAATTAGGAAATTAGTCCCCCAACTTTAAGAATTGTCTTACCATAAAGTATAAAAAATTTGATAGACGATTTTGTGATGCGTGATCACCGCGGAGGGGGGGGGGGCACAGTGGTGTAATGGCGCATACGCGCCGCGGCCGCCTAGCAGCACCACCTGACGCGCCGCGACCACCGCACCGCGGCCACCACAAGCGCGGCGTGGCCGCCGGTGCGCCGAAGCGGCCGCGGGGCGTATGCCGCGACCACCGTGCCACCATCGCCGCGCCCCTCCCCCACCTCGGTGTTCACGCATCACAAAATCCTCTATTAAATTTTGTATACCACTTTTGCACTCATCAGTCTCCTTTTTGTGGTGCTGAGCTTTAATCCAATTTTATTTGAAAAACTTTTTATGCACACCATAGGATTCGAACTCAAGCATATCAGATTTGCTCAGTCTTAGCAGTCGTGTGCACTACGCACTCCACCGCCTTAGACCACTGACGTCACAGGTCGAGATGTGTTATTTGTTTATCAAAAGTATTTGGAGCACCAGCATTTTTATAAGCGCCTTTAAGTTTGCTGTCTTGTTCCGCCTACATTTTTCTCCATACCTTATTTCGATAAACTACAATTCGCAGTACGTATCTATGCTAAGACTGAGCAAATCTGATATGCTTGGGTTCGAATCCTATGGTGTGCATAAAAAAATTTTCACGAAATAGCTATATCTCCAGCCAAACAACTGGTGGTAGCGCCTTTAAGTTGTTGTTGTTGTTGTTCAAAAACTCAATGAATTTGACGGAATAAAGAATGGTCAAGCCTAATAATCTGAAATTCTAGTACAAATAGTACAATAATAACAATAATAGTTTGAATTTGTTTTTTTTTTCAAAATTTTGAATTTGAAAATTAATTTTTCAAAAACTGTGCAATAAAGCAACTTAATTTAAAAATAAAATTAAACAAAGGATTTTTAGCAGTTTTTAATATTTTTACTTGCAATAAACATTATGTACGCAGTATAGGGCAACTTTAGGATTCGTGCAAGAAATTCAACTAGAGATAATAATTTTCCCTAAAATTACGATGATTGAGAACGCGAAAAAAGTGGGTCTCGCAATTTTGTGTATGGTTTGCCCATCTGTTCGTAAATCTGTCTGTACCTCGATCTGCAGCCTAAATGCCTGAAGCGATTTTCTTCAAACTTTGAACTTAAGGTTCTTAGGGGATTCCCTAGAGAGGAAATTGATTTTTTTTTTTGTACGGTACCTGCCAATAGGTATACAAAAATTGATTTATTTCAGAAACAGCTTAAACGATTTTGAAAAAAAAAGTTATAACGGTTATTAACGGTAGGTTCCTGTCATAGAACCTCGTCCACCTAAAAACTAAAAAGTTTTTTCAGGGCTACTGCCTCTTGCGAGGAATTGACAAATCCTCCAAGAGCATCACTTGTCACGAATAAGTGCTTCTCGTCTAGCCGTTCGGATTCGGCATAAAATTGTAGGTCCCTTCCATTCCTGTCGAAAGGCGCACACAGGAATGGTTGCGAGTTGTTAGGCACTAGGCCCTGGTTCTTCATGAGCCGTTGTGCCACCCGATTTATTTATTTTCTTCCTGTCATAGAACCGATTTTTTGGTTTTCAAATTTCTTGTTAACGGCTTTACCGATTTCAACAAATTTTTTTATGTAGGAGGTCCTTTACAATTTTAATAGTTTTGCATAAATATACAATTTTTCGAAAAAGTAATTTTTGGATTTTTAAAACATATTGTGGTATATTCATAGTCCCAGATAGACCCAGGTTTAACTTAACTACAGTTTAAGACAATTTGGGCTCAATGAATACAGACCGATTTTAATTACAAATTGTTGGTTTTATATTTTTATAAGATAATTAACTTGGTATACTACACAAATACCTTCAAATATCTAGAAATGATAAACTTAAAAAATAGAATCAACGTCCAAAAATTCAACCAAAGCCATGTTTAACTTAGACCCAGGTCTAAAATGACTATGAATACGCCCCATGGAAATTTATTGTTTGAAAATTCAATATCTTGAAAACGGGTTAGTGAAATTTTTGCAGCGATAGCGACACACGACAACACACGAGATATGTGTGGATCCGGCTTAAGGCATACAATATTTCGAAAAACTGTTAGATTTCCATAAAGTTTCTGATTAATGCAAATTGATTGTTATTAAAACAAAATAATTCATAACTAAAACAAAACCTCAAAACATTTGCAAGGAACATTTAATGCCGTGTTTATTATCATATTAAGTTTTTTCATAAGTTTGGACAGTCCTTATCCAATTTATAGATTCGAATCTTACAATAAAATGACGATAATTAAATATGAATTTAGTATACGTAAATACGTAAGGCAACAATATTCCGAAGATGCCTACTGACTGATAAGTGTATCAAGAGCGTAAAACTTTTTTCTTTAAGGCAACATTGTCTTTTTTTTCTTTTGATAAACCTTCTTTCATCCCCAACGAGTAAGTTAACCGCCACCGTATGTATGTATGTTAAATGATAAAAAAAACTTCTTATTGAGATCAAACTACGGTTGCCATTTTTGTATACCAAGTTATTGCTGTTGTATTGTAATCCCTCGTCAAACTTATCAGAAAAACCCAGACATATACTTTCTTCACTACACAGCTGTTGGTTAATTTCTGTTGTTTTTTTGCAAACCTTTCTCTCCTTGAATTTGACTTTCTCTGTTAGTTCACTTCTTTATAAAAATAATAATGAAACATGCGTATTAGAAAAACTTGCTTAATAAAATTGAAAAAAAGTTTCATAGTTTTAGGATGTTGCGTGTGTGAAAAATGGAAGGACACTTGGGAAACAGAGTGCCATTTCAGAAAATACTCGAAAACCCGAATAATGTAAGAACCCCAAAAGCCGAATTAAAAGTAAATTCCAAAAGTATCTGGTTTCTGGCACTGTGAAAGCTCTTTAAGCTTTTTTCTCTTTGTTGGTTGATTTCTGTTCTCTTGATTTTTCCGTTGCGAAAAGAGAAAAAGTGTAATCCTTACTGCGGCGTACTGTACAAGAAATTTTAGGCTATTTTAATGAAAGATATTCTTAATCAAATTATCTCATGTCTTGATTTTTCCCCCCTCGTATAAAAGAGAAAATACAAATAAAGTAGATTAAAATAACTTTAACGCACGTTACTAACGAGTTATTGGTTTATCGGTTTTAATTAGTTTCAATAACTTTTTTTTCGTTATAATGTTAAGAGATTTCTATTTGTGAAAAGGATTTAGATGGTCAAATTAGAAACAAAAAACACCTAATACAAATAGTATGTACCTACCTACACATAGTTATTATAATGTTGAATGAAGCACACAAAAATTAATTAGTAACGAATATCCTTGGGATTTGGATCCTTTTCTCTTTTGTATAGGTAGCATCTATTTATTAGGATTCGGACCTGGTGAAGGTATAGAAATGTGTACTTGGACTTTGTGCTTTTCGTTAATCGAGGAAGGAGGGTACCGTTTGTATCATCATATTTTTGTTATTATAACGTTCTGACTATAAAATCCAACTGTGGCATTTACGTGACTGAATTATTGGCATTCGTTTTTTTTTTCAAATAAAAAAAAAAGAAGAAAACTTGAGTTCAGTTTGTTTTTGGTTTTGTTCGTTTCGATAGACAAACAAAAAATTCTTCAAAAAGGATATATAGGTGGGGTAGAGTTGTATTTTATTGCAACATATATGAAGGTACACTTTTTTATCTGGAGAGGGTAGAAAATACTTATTTTGCTAATAAAATATTGGTAATAAATGTGTAGGTAGAATAATATACATATGTATACGTATTCATATATTTTCGGTTTTGTTTCCCTCGTTTTGTGTATAAAATGAATTAAAGAAGCGACATCTCGGTCACGGTTGCCACTTGGAAATAAAATTTGTGACCAAAATGAGTAAAAATTGACCAAAATAATTAAAATCTGAAAACTTCATAGTACAAGGAAAATTATAGTTAGCAATATTTTTTTCATTTATTATCATAAATAACTAAATAGAAATTAACAAAAATAAATAAACAAGAAGGTACAACATAATTCACAAAATAACTTTAAGGGCAATGCGATCACTTGATCACCCCTTCTTCACATTAAGAAACATAAATAAGTAAACATAAATCATAAAACTTTCTTTCAGCAGCAGCTGAGCTGTGGGGTAATGGCAATAACAAACCTTTAGTAATGTTGTTTTAATTTAACAAGAAATATTTATTAATACCTACATCTCTTCATTTACCTACCTATCCATATTTTTGTTTTCAACAAGAACAAACAAAACCAACAAGCGAAATAGACTGAGGGAGACGCTTAAACGTTTAAACACACAAATATTTCAAACTACCCACGAAAAACAGATATAAGGTATGCTCATTGCGTTTTGACAGATATGGTGTGACGTCATCGTCATCTGGTTCGAATATAAGATAGAAGAAAAGAATACCATTTCATTGGATTATTTTTATAATTTTTCTATTTTTACAGTTAATTTCACCTACAAATAATTTGTTTATATGGTTAATTCTAAAATACAGTCTAAACTTAAGAAATAGTCTTTTTGCATTTAGTCTAGATGCACAGCTTCAGCATTTTTTATATGGTTTTCCAGGAACATCCCTTATGTATATAGATGTTCCTTATTGTATATAATAAAAATGATTTCTTACCCCCATATTAATAAACGGATCTAGCAGCGAGTTATCATTAATTCGTGATGGACTAGGAGTTAAATTTCTGCCACTTACTAGCTAGCTAAACCAACAAGGAAGGTGGTTTGGTGGAGGGTTAAATAAGATAAGTAAATATACGTTTTAATTCACCAATTATTGTCGTCTCTTAATACATGCTCACACGAGAGCTCGAAAGTTACAGGTGAGTTAAGCGCTGTTTTTATTAATAAGGCTATAAAAGTCTAACATTTTCAAAGAATGTATCACTTGTTTTCTATTTCCACCTTCCAACTTTTCATCCACCAACTAAAGCTGCAGGATGTGCTGATTCTTTCTTTAAAGCTCTATAAAAGTATATCCTTAACTGTATAGTCACTCTGAACTAAATGTCCTGAGCAAATACGACTGTTTTAAAGTATAATCGTTTTTATTCCCACAAGCACTGATTTACAATTTGCACATTTTAGCGTCTTTCAAGAAATAGTGATATGTATTTTAATTTTTTTTCACAGTTTTTTTCTATCCGGTGTATTATCACACCCCAAAACAGCACACACAACCATTTTCAAATTTTAAAATTTACTTTTTAAACCGAAAAACAAATCAAATAACAAAAACCAGTTGAAAATTTCCAATTAACGACCTCGCTTGCCAAACTCGCAGATGATGATGACGTCACAACATAAGCAAGATGGCGAATTGGGTGTATCTAATGAGCATACCTTATTTCTGTTTATCGTGAAACTATTCCTCTGTACATAAATTGTCGATTGAAGTGGTCGTGGATGAGTAATGCAGTGCGTTCAATTTAACACATGCATCGTTTACATTAGGCGATGAAAATAAATTGCGCTTCATTTTGAGAAAATGAAAATTAAAAGTCAAGTTTTTTTTTATATTTCTTCTTCAAAAAAAGTGACCAGATGGAGACCAAAATGACCAAGTGACCAAGTGTAAAAAAAATTACCAAATTTGGTCATAAATGACCAACGTGGCAACCGTGTTCTCGGTTCTAGCTATAGGTAAGACATGTAGATATGTAGACAAAAATATTGTGTTGGGTAGGTACCTACATATATGAATAGTCCGCAGAACCAAATAGGTTATTTTTGGCTTTGAATACCAATTTTTATTGGATGAATTTAAAATTTACAAAAGAGACATAATATTTACAATGTACATGTATGTATATTCTTTTTGTTTTTTTTTTAAAGGTCGCAACACATTTTTAGCTGTCTTAGGTACCTATGTACCTAAATTTAATTTTTTATTTTTTGCCGCATGAAGCTTTGTAGTCGAAATAAATTGCGTACAAAATTACAATATTATAAAGTTGTTCATAAAAAGGGAATACATATGTATGTAGTTTATTGGTTATTTGGTTTCAACATAAATTAATATTTTTTAAGCTACATCAGTAATTTATTTACCGTCTCTAGGGTCTAGTATTTTTCAGCTTTTGCATTCCTTATTTTACTTACAGAATACCTACGAAGATTTAAAATTATTCTATAACGGTACAGAATGGACAATGGCTGGGCCCATCCCCAGCTCCAGGTATGTAAATCAATTTGTCTGAGGTCACTGCATCCACTTGTTTTGGTCACATCTTAGATAAGATCTTTCTGTCATGTTGCTTTACCTCTTGGAAGCATACCTTAAGGGCTATAAAAAAGCTATGTAAAAGCACTTTAAACTAAACTAATATATCGCCCACTAGCCGAAATTCGATCACCAAAAACTCAAAAGTTTGTTTTTGTTTTAATTTTTTAAATATGCACAGTGATCGGCAGTGCAAAAACAAAAATGAACCACAGTGCGCTTACAAGTGTCTCATGTACCTATATTCTGCACATCTTCACAACTATGGTTGAATACTTTTTAAAAAAATGGCACCACAAAATTTATTTAAGGCTATTTATAAAAAGATGCTATTATTTTTTGGTTTTAAGCGTTCACTCACATTTAAACTAATAAAGACCAGACCGCTCAAACTTTATGTTTGGAGTTGGTAGATATGCATCTGAGCATACAAAAAACTAGTGCAGCTGTTACAGCTTTAGCGGCATATACAATGTTCAAATGCTTGTTATGCATGTGAGAGTATATTAGTAAATTCTTTTTTACGTTGTATATACATACAGTACACATAATCTAAGGCATCGGTTCCCAAACTGTGTTCCGCGGAACCCTGGGGTTCCGCCGAAGAGTTCTCAGGATTCCGCGACTTTCTCGAAGTACACACATTAAAAACACAAAATTATTGTTTTTAGTACCGTGAAACCGGTTGCCTTTTGCGCATTTAAAAAAATGAATAACTTTTGGAGATTTTTTTAAAGAGTAAAGATTTTTTTGCAAAAGTCAGTAATATCTAGTTTAATTTTTGAAAATAAAAAAATTGGATGGCCAAAGTCATTCTGCAGTTTCGGGTGACTCTGACCGCGTAAACGTATTCCTTGTTATCTCATCTAAATCTCGGCTAATCAATCAATGATCCCTTACTTATTGATAACAGAAACATTTTCTTATACTGAGGATTTTTTGTTTATTTGTACGGGTTTCATTAATATTTGTTTTTTGCTGTTTAAATACATAGATTGCTAATTTCACTGGGAAAATATTAGGAGAATCAATCTTTCTCTGCTCTTTTGCAGCCTTGTTAGGAGATTGTACTCAAGCTTCGTCTTTTTATGACAAGTTTTCTTATAATTCTGATGCATTTTTCTCATAATTTGTCGTGGCCAAAGTCACTCAAAATGCATTTTTTATAAAAAGCATTTACCTATAATTTTTTGTTTTATTGTAACATTAATAAAGTAAAGCAAATTCGATTTGCAAAATATTCTGCATAACTGTGTAAAAATTATTTTTCTGTAGTATTTTCACAACATATTGAAACCTTTCAACTTTTGTTGGTGTTTTTTAAGGTTTTTTAATAAAAATTATTTAGTTTATAACTTTTTTCTTAATTTATCCCAATGAAGGTATAACAATCATTTTTAATTTACTAAATTATTCATTTTTAGAAAGAAAGCTGAAAAGATTAGAAAAGTTCGTTTTATTAAAAAAAAAAAAATAGAAAAAATGTGCGTTCATTGACCAAATTCACACACCAACCTGGCCAATTTTTACCCAGCTCACGTTATGTTATCATAAAAATGTTTGACGTTTACATTTTCTTTTTATCGAAGTGTGAGCTTCTCATAATTTAAAAAAAGCATACAAAAAAACTCAATTTCATAAGAAATTTATGCGCCACACTCACATGAAATATAAACAAAAAATTGATTTTGAAATTAATTGTGTTGTTTTTCATCTTTTGCTATCGTTAAGAGTCGGGGTTCCGAAATATATTTAGACCTTGTTAAGGGTTCCAAAGCTTAAAAATTTTGGGAATCGCTGATCTAAGGTATTAGGTATCAGGCGCAGCTTTCCAAATTTCAAGATGGCTGCCCTTTGTGTAAGTACACAGTAAACAAAAACAAATTTTTGGCGATTGTTGAATTTATAAACTAAACTATAAACTATTGATTTTGACTGCGCAAAACTGAACAAAAATGAACACCCTACTGATATTACCTGTAATATATGTATCTTGACATATACACAATCATGCATGAGGCTTCAATCATTCTTTTTTTCTTTAACTTCTGAGGTTAGTGCACGTGCGGTTCTGCTTCGATCTAGGTATTATCTTTGTTGTTTCATAATAAAATTTGCGAATTTTATCGATTTATTTAATTTAATTTAGTTTTTGTACTGTAAAAATATTCTTATGCATGATCAAGCAATCAATCTAAAGCTTTCGTTTTCAATGCTGTTTATCTGATTGAAGAAAAATTGCTGGGATACACGAGCGCAAAAAAGAATTAATTCACGAAAGAGAACGAATGATTTTTAAGAAAGAAAGAAAATAATGAAAACAAAAGTATCCCTTTCTTTCTTCCTAAAAATCATCCCTTATCTTTCATGAATTTATTCTTTTGTGCGCTCGTGTATCCCAGCACAAATGAAAACATTTTGATTTTGCTTCAAGCATTCACACAATGTAACTTTACGTGTTTCATTTTAACTTATACACTCTCACATGCTTGACAAGCAATTGAACAGTGTATGTGCCGCTTTACAGTAAGTATAAGCCACAATTTTGGAAACGTGTTTAAACTATTATCCTGAGAAATACCGCACAAAATAGAAAAGATAGAAAATTAAATTGCCTTTCTTTTTCCTCATAACATTTTCTTAAAGGCTTTATAACTTCAGAGTTGAACCGCTAAAAAGAAATTTTTTTCAGTTGCTTGGGATTCATGAGGCAAAACATAAAAAAAACCATAGCATTGCATCGCCTTGGCTCTAAAAATATAAATCATATACAACGAATTCGTAGAGATAAAAGAAAATAAATCAAATTTTAATTTTTCGATGTTTAGTCATTTTTATTATGGTACTTTGTTCAAAATTAAACATATATTATACAAATTTTAAACGAGTTTAGCATCCTTCTATCTCCTAATATTTTACTAAAGTAAAAATCACCGACTAACTATTTTATCTTTTAAGCATCGCCATCGTACTAAATCCATATGGCACTCTAGTTCAAAAGTATTTAAAGTTTAGAAAATTTTAGTGAACCGTTTTAAAACTAGAAAAATGGTAAGTAGTATCATACTGAAACCTTAATATTAGGCTTTTTGAAATTTTGCGCCAATATGTTTAGTTTGTATGTACGGTTAATCATTCTTGAGATAGCTGAAACAAGTTTTCCAAAATGGCGACTGAAGCTCATCAGTCATCACTATCACCCGCGCCAATTTGTCCGTATGCTTAGAAACAACTCATATAATTAACAATTCAAATAATAAAATTTAAGTGGTATATTTTTAACGTGGCCTCTATTCTGATATTAAGTTATGGTAGTTGGAATCTGGTTTTTATCATTTAGTTAGTGCTGGTAACTAGTTTGATGAAAGGATAAGAGAGACACACGTTCTGGCAGTTTTTCCCAATTGAAGTTGATTAACGATACATCTTCCTTATTTTATTTATTTCTGGCTTGGGTATAACCATCAATTATCTTACCGAGATTCTTTTTGTCCCAAATAGCAACACTTAGGCACAATGATGATGTTTAAAAATAAATAATTAAAGCATTTTAAATGAAATGATTGAGTAAATATTTAGCTTCCGGTCATTACTAAACCAGTTGTACCTAAAAGAGTACAATAAAATATCCAAATTACTGAAAACATAATTCAGTGTCAATGGTAACGTAATTTGAACTACAAAAGCATCAATAATGAGTTCTTAAAGTGATGGTGACGTTTTGAATCACACCGCTGACAAGACGATTAGTCTGAATCTTGAAACGGTGAAGGCCAAAATTGTTCAGAACAACAGTTTCTTCATATTTCAAATACTTATCATTTCTCAATATGTCTTCTCGAAAAGATTGTATAGCAGCATTAACTTAGAAAGTGCGTTTAGCACATTTACAAATTCATTAAAAGAGGCAGTTGATTTTTTTACACCAAAGTTTTTACGTAAAACCTCATCTAAACCAAACTGGTTTAATAAAAAACTAATAAATATTAACAATAAGAAAAAAAAAAGTTTTTAAGTTGCTCCGGGCCTCCAATAACGATGTGGCCCTCTATGAGAAATATAGTCGGTTGCAAAAGGAGTTTGATTTTTTAACCAAATTTCTTTACAGGCGATATGTTCTCAGTATGGAATCAAAGTTAAAAAAAATAGCAAATGTTTCTGGAAGTTTATAAACGATAAAAAACGATCAACTGGTATTCCTAATTCTATTAATTATTAAGGTGAAACAGCAAGCGAAAAAAGATTTGTAATCTTTGCTTGTTTCTTTTCGCTCAGTGTACAATCCATCATGTTTAGGAAATAAATATCTATCCTTGAAGCTTGCCTTAAGCTTATTAGTATTGGTGACTTGCAGGTAAGCTTAATTGAAGTTGAAATCGAATTAAATAAACTGAATGAAGATAAGCACCCAGGTTTTGATGGCCTTTCCCCTATTGTGTTAAAGAGGTGTGCGGCCGCTCGGGCAGTTCCGCTTCAATTTATTTTTAACCGCTCTCTTCAGGAAGGTGTTTTATTGGAGACTTGGAAAAATTCTTTCTTAACTCCAGTTTTTAAGTCAGGGTCAAAAAGTGAGGCGACTAATTACCGCCCTATTTGTAAAATATCAGCAATTCCTAAACTTTTTGAAAAAATTGTTTATAATAAATTGGTTTTTCTTTTAAAGGAAATTATTTCTCCTCTGCAACATGGCTTTATCCCTGGGAGATCTACTACAACTAACCTTACTTTTGTAACTATGTAATAGATTCTCTCGAATGCGGTTATCAGTGTGACGTCGTCTACACTGATTTTTCTAAAGCGAAAATCACGCAGTTCTGCTAGCCAAACTTGGAAACTTAGGTTTTCACTCAAATTTATTAAAATGGTTTGGGTCGTATCTCACTGGTAGAACACAGTATGTTCGAATTACGAGCCCAAACGCAAAATAGTTGGACTACCTATGATAAAAAGCAAAAATCAGCTGGTTCTTAAATTCCATCGGCAATAAACTCAATATTTTGGTATTTTTCTTTAGATATATTTATTTTAGATAGAAATAAGTAACAAAAACAAAATGACTTCAATTAAATAACCATATAGAGCAGTCTTAGAAAATAAAATAACGATTGATACATTTTTTCAAACGCAAAATAGTTGGCCTACGCGTCTTAATTTTCATTTTACCATGAAGTTACGTCGCTACTGGCCTTGATAACTGGTTCTATGCGTCGTGGCATTGTGTCAACTAATTTTTGACATTCTTCGGTACCAAAAGATTCCCAAATATTTATGATTTTAGCTTTAAGGCCTTGAAGAGTCCGACATGGTTCTTTTCGGAGGTTTTCCTTCATTTTATGCCAGACAATTTCAATTGGCGAAAGGTCAGGGCTGCTGGAAGGCCATTCCAGTAAAGAAATTGCTTCAGCAGATAACCACGCCATTGTAGACCTTGCTGTATGGTAGGAAGCACCATCATGTTGGAAAATGAAATCGCCATCACTAGTTTGAAGTCGTGGTATTGATGGGAGTAGCTCATTTTCCAGAACATCTCGGTACTTGGTAGCATTGACAGTTCCATTTACAAAATGTAAATTGCCCAAACCTCGCCCAGACATGCATCCCCATATCATTAGAGATGCTGGAAACTTGACTGTTTTTTTAAGGCAATCTTTGTGAAAGGCCTCTTTGGAGTTTCTTATGACACGTTTTCGTTCGTCGCCCACGCAAACTTCAAAACTCGACTCATCACTCCAAATAACGGACCGCCATTGACTTAAAGTCCAGTTCTTACGTTGCTTGGCCCACTCAAGGCGCCTTTTCTTTTGTTTAGGTGTTAAAAGTAGTTTTTCTTTGGCCTATGTTTTAACGAATTAAAATAGCTCTAATTTAAATAAATCTAAAACAAACCTTATAAAATTTATATCCAATTTGTTTCATTGTCCGCTTACAAATGTCGACTGAAACACTTTTTTGGATTCTTTCTCTCCATTGAACAGTTATTGCAGCGGCTGTTTGACGTCGGTTTTCCTTTATTATTTTTTTTAAGACTCGGCAGTCTCGAGGTTTCGCCTTCACATTTCAACTATTTATGAACTTTGTGATAATGTTTCGAATTGATGAGCGAGCTATTTTGTAGCTCGACAATCCCGTTTCGAAGGCTTTAACTATAGATTCCCTAAGGCCTCGTCATAATGCAACACCACGCACCATGATTAACACTAAACTGTTGCTGGCTTACTTAAAACAAGAGATCAATAAACAACAAAACAAGTGCATGTCATTTTTTACAGGCCAACTTATTTGCATCCCATAGAGAGTAGTCCAACTATTATGCTCTTATCTTTGTTTAAGAGAATGCAACCTAACGCCATGTGTGTTTTCTCAAATTAAGTTCTGTTTGGTCTTATTTACTCATTAAATGTAATTTATTACATTGACAAAAAAAAATTTAATCAACAACTGCTTGGGACAGAAAATGCAGGTATATAAATAGGATTAATGTGTTTATTGATGAGAAGGCCAACTATTTTGCATTTGGGTCGTAATAATCTTCATTTGGATCCTGTGATAGTTACTTCTGGTGTACCCCAAGGGAGTCATTTAGGACGCCTCCTATTTTTTATTTTTATCAACGGTATTCCTGAATATTTAAATTATTGTAAGTGCTTAATGTATGCGGACGATCTAAAACTTTATCTGACTATTAAATCAACTTTAGACTGTGATTATCTTCAGAAAGATTTAACTAATTTATTTGGTTGGTGTAGTAAAAACGATCTTCATTTTAATGTTTCGAAATGTCAAAGTTCTTCATTAAGCCTAAAAACCATCTCGATTACGTTCGATTACATCATTAATGATACCCCTTTAACAAGAGTAGCTGAAAACATCACAAAGTTTACATTCACTTGTCACTTTGACTACATCGTAGCTAAAGCCAGCTCTATGCTTGATTTTATTTACAGAAATTCAAAGGACTTCACGAATCCTTTCACACTGAGGTCGCCTATTTTAGCTATGTGAGATCTGTTTTAGAATACTGTTGTATCGTTTGGAACCAATATTATAAAGTTCACACGTTAAGAACAGACAAATTCCAGAAACGATTTACTAAAATAGCTAAAGGACTTTGCGCTGGAACATCGATATGCCCTCTTACAACTCGATATGTTTGCTATAAGGGATCCAATATCTGGAGGTTCGGATGTCATATTTTGAAATAATGTTTGTCAGAGACTTAATTAATTATAAAATCAACTGTCCTATGGAAATAATGAACCACTAACGCTCTGCTTAAGGCAGGAGAACTCTGTTTATAGCGTTCTGGGCTTTAATATGTTCTTAAGTAGAGATTGTTTTTAAAAATAATTGTAATCTTTTTTAAACATTGGTGGTTAAAATAAAGTATCTGATTGTTATAATTTTTAGTAGTCTATAAGAGATCTGTATGCTCTGTTTGATGAATGAAATAAATATGAATAATGAATACATCGTAAGTGGTTATTTACAACAAATCCACCCGTTATTTATATATTGAATTAGAAACAAATTGAAGTTAAGTTTTTCATTCTCTGAAGCACCGTTTCTAGGTATACCAGAAAGTTTTTAGAACCGTTTTATACTAAGTTTCAAAAAATGGAATGGAAACTAAATTTTCACTTTTTCTTATATGAATGTCTAGTTTTGAACAAAATCACTAGTTTACCTAATTTGTTCTACCAGTTCATAACTTGCGATATGGAAGGTATTTATCTCAACTTAAAAATGAGAAAAATGAAAAAATGACCTTATGTGTGTTTGTAAGGATAAAATCCTTTCTAAGATGACTAAATCTCCAAAACAAAATACATAATAACTTATACACCTGTCCCTTTACCAAATATGAAGCTTAAACCAAAAAAATAAACATATCTACAATTTAAGCACAGGAAGGTAGTTACTAATAGAACAATATCACCAATCTAACCTTAACCCTTTGCCGTATTTTGTAAAATAAATCAGCAAAGAAAAAAATAATTGTCAAAGCTAACAAAAAAAAAAAAAAAATTCTATTAAAAGCAAACCACTTTGGCTCTTTCTCTCTCTCTCTATCGTTAATGCACTTAGTTTTCCGATTTCATAGAATTTTAGGCATCCATGGTGCACAACCGAGAAGCCTAGCGGATAGAGAAGGATTATTTTTAGAAATAGGTAGACACATATATTTACAAATTTGAAAATTGAAAATAGACCATGTCCGGGTTTCCATGGGGATTATTTGGTTGCATCGCAGGAACGACGGTGGCGTTTATAAATGTAATTAAGCTTTCAAAACCTTAATTAAGGTATAATATAAAGGCTAAAAATGAAATTACTTTACAATTTTCATTTTATATGGGTAAAAAAGAGAAGCTTTGTAGTGATTCAATTCAGTTACTTTTGTTTGCAATATTAAATACATGCCTAAGCTTATATAGTTTATATGTATTTTAATTACATATTCCTATAAATAAATAAATAAATTGGGTGGCGCAACGGCTCGTGAAGAACCAGGGCCTAGTGGCTAACAACTCGCAACCATTCCTGTATGCGCGGGTCGATAGGAGTGGAAGGGATCTACAATTTTATGCCGAATCCGAACGGCTAGACGAGAAGCACTTATTCGTGACAAGTTATATTCTTGGAGGATTTGTCAATTCCTCGCAAGAGGCAGTGTAGTCTTGAAAAAAAATTTATAGTTTTAAGGCGGACGAGTCTGGGAATTGAACCCATACCGCCAGCATATTCCTAGGAGCTTTGAAATAAATTGTTTAAAGGTCTGTTTCTGTAAAGACACATCAAGTCCACTTTCTATTGGGTCAGAAATTAATACGCAAACCACTTAAAAAATTAATTATAAAAAAGAAGCTTATTTAATGAAAAATTCTCAACGAATGTATTTTATACATTTGTTCATGTAGACATTATCAAATTACAATGAACAAACTAAACAAAGTGGTATGTAATACAGTAATTTACTTGAGAGTGTTATGAATCAAAGGCAATATATATACAAAATCATATATTTTCCACAAATATATATATCAAGTAATATTTTCTTAAAACTTTTTTCTCTCTATTCTTTTCAGATTTGCAATTTAATCTAAATTGGTGTGGATAAAATAAGAACTAATATTTTAAAAATATAACTAGATGGTATAGTACGTATATTTCATTGTTACTTACTTTTTAACGCAAGAATGCAGATATTTTAACATTATTATAACTAAAATTAAAAAAAAAAGTGTTTTATTTGTTATAAAACATTTATTGTGAACTTAATATCCAAATTAATTCAATAATAATAGTGGTAAAGCACTAAATGGGATTATTTTATCACAGGTAAGTCATATAATATCTGGAAAATTATTACATTTATATTGTGAATAGCGAATAATAATTTATTCAAGGAAGTAAAAATTGTTCCTTAAACATGATTTAAATGTTTTGCGTATATAAATGTTTGTACATTTTTCAAAATAAATTAAAGCGAATCAAGCAATCAAACGGTATCGAAGTCATTTAACATTATTCTATAATTAAATGTATTCCTATATTTAGGTATCTTATCTATCTATGTACATACAATTCTGAAATCTCTAAATCTATTAGAGCAAATATGAATGACTAGTCATGCATTTTAATTTTTTTTTTAATATATTAGAGCAAATATGAATGACTGACATGCATTTTAATTTTGTATGAATGACTAGTCATGCATTTTAATTTTTAACGTGGAACCTTACTTTTACTAAATATAATAGCAACAAAATAAATAAATCAAATTGACAAATTATGAACTGCTTCATTAAAGACATTAAGCTTTGTGTACAAGCGATTTAGAACCATAACCTTGCCTAAGCTTATAATTCACTAGAGAAACTTTCAAAATATGTACAATGTACAATAACTGTATAAGTGTACATTGTATAGTATGTAAATATGAATCAGTTATTATCCATGTCATCACTATTTCGAATGCTTTGCTTTTAATACTTCACTTAACGAACTCAAAAAGTTTTGAATCCTCAACAATTTTCAGAAAGAGCCATTTCCGTTGGTTACAGTGACAGTCCTTAGAGGCTACACTAACATATGGATTAACAAAAGCTACATACTTTGCAAAACCTTTATCTATGCTTTTTAGAGTAAAAATGTTTGTGTATGAGTACAAACTATTTCAACTTTGTTTAGATAAGCTTTCATACAATTTTTCAGATCTAATTAAAAATAATTTTGATGTGGAATCTCCACATGCATTAAAAACCACAACATGTGTATATAATTAAAGTGAATGCTCATCAATCTTGCATTTCATTGGAATGGCCATGGCCATTCCGATTCCTACACGTTCAATTTCCTGGAAAAGTAAGATAAAATCCAAGTAATCAGATAGATATAACAGTTGTTATTTTGTGAAAATCTACCCCGTTGGCTCATCAAGTGACTACACTCAGTGAGTATAGAAAGTGAGTGAGTTATTCGAAATAAAATTCATGCTAACAAAAGTAGCAGCTTAACAAAAGTGTCATTCATACGAGTAACTGATATGGGATTCCAATTCCCACAAGTCTGACGATGAATCTCCTCTCGTTCCCGACACCCGACAACGATGATGATGACTATGATGATGAGAATGATGTGAAATGATGCTTCACTTTTAATGTCAAACCCTCTTCAGAATAAAGACGTCGTCGTCATCATCGTAGTCGTGTCGTTTGTGGAACGACAATCGAAATGTACGTACGAAATAAGTAAAACCGATCGATTTTGAATCTAAATTTCCTACTAACTTTTTTTTTTGCAACACATATACCTACAAACGTATAATATTGGTATTGGTGGTGTTTGGTACCAAAAGATATTATGCCCTCTTAAATTGATTGGAAACAGATTTAATAATATTTTTGGGAAACAGTTTGGTTTGACATTTCACCATTTGATATGATATGACCTGACCATTGGACAGTAGTTCGAAATATTGATTTTGAGTTCTGCCAGTAAATGTTGGGAAATAGAAGATATACCATAAATGGACTGTTATATTTTGTGGAGAAATTTGAAACCTGTGTGCATAATAGAAAAAAACACAATGCTGTATGCCATACTTTAAGATTGAATCAAGGGCGTAAGTGGATCAAATGTACCTTTTTTTAAAAAATAAATAAGGAAAAGTTTCGTATGTCACACATATATTACACAATTTGCCAAATATTACCTTATACCTATATAGCAGCAATAACTATGAATTAATGTGTGGAATAAAGTCAAGCCCAGCTGTTAAGGATTAATATAAACTTATTTTCGTAATGAATTCAAATTTGTGTTTGTAAATTAGTCAGAAAAATTTTAAATCTAAAAATGCTTTTGTTTACAGTAGGAATTTATGTAATAAATACCTAACTTCTGACTCTAACTCACTATTCGAAAGATAATCCAGAAACCATGTCTTCAATTTTTAAAAATGAAGGTAATGAAGGTAATTTAACAATAAAATATTTCTATATTTTTCAAAACGTTGCACTTTAGGGTGAAGAGGGGTTAAGAAAAATAATTTATTTGGCGGATGTTTGTTTACAGAATTTGTTTTGTACGTCTGTTTTGTACGTCTTAGTACGGCTGATTTTTTTTATACCTGAAAGAGGGCTATTAGAAAAGCTTATGCCCAGGTTTTCGGGACGCCATCCCTCTGGGGAAATCCGTCATTTTGGAAAACGCGAATTGATCTATATCTCCGAAACTATCGATTTGAAGTAAAAAGTTGTTGTAATCAAATTTGTTGCAAATAAAATTATCTTTTAGTTGTCATCAAACTTTTTTCTGCGTGGACAATATTTTTGAGGTTATGTCGTTTTTTTTTTTTACTTTTTTTATTTTTTCACATTTTTTCTCATTTCGAAAGAAACTTACGTAAATTGTTCTTATGATACAAATTGTAGACCACAAAGTTTAACAAATGTTCATATATTTTTGAAGATGATGCGATATCCCAGTCCAAAGTTAGATCTTTTGGAAAATTAGATGCAAAATCAATTGAGTCGATAAAGTACAATAAAGATAGACTGAACGTGGAATGAAATATATTTCTTTATAAATTAAAGAGGGTTATTAGAAAAGCT
Organism: Melangyna quadrimaculata; assembly: GCA_949320155.1. Lineage (NCBI taxonomy): Eukaryota > Metazoa > Arthropoda > Insecta > Diptera > Syrphidae > Melangyna > Melangyna quadrimaculata. Next base: position 3,627,652 of record OX439485.1, on the reverse strand, counting down.
TATGTCCGGGTATTCGGGACGCCATGACCCTGGCGAAATCCCCCATTTTGAAAAATGCGAATGGACCTATGTATATCTCCAAAACTATTGATCTTAGAGCAAAAACAGTTAGGCCAAGGTTGTAGCCAATTAAACCATCTTTCGTTTATACATAAATTTTTTTTGGTGCGGCCAATATTTTCAAGGTTATGTCGTTTTATTTTTTTGCAATTACACATTTTTAACGTTCCTGAGGAAACTTACGTGAATTACTTTCCAAATAAGAATATTAGAACGATGCGATACCGCAGTCAAAAGTTACAGCCATTGTGGTATTTATATTAATTTTAAATAACAATTTAGTATTTTATTTACTCCGGCGTTTTCATTTTAGCGCAACCAAGATATAGATCAATTCGCGTTTCCCAAAATGGCGGATTTGCCCAGGGGGATGGCGTCCCGAAAAAATGGACAGAAGCTTTTCTAAAAATTCAGCCGTCCTATATTTCGTTCCACAGAAAAATCTATCTTTCCTGTGCTATCTGTCGAGTCAGTCTAAATACTTTATGTTGAGAAAAATAATTGTTGTCTTGTTTGTTTTGATAATGTTATAGGAAAAGGTGAAATAATATTAGATAACATGGTGATTGAATTAGACCAATTATTAATTTATCGAACATTTTGCAATCCTCACTATATTTCAAAAATATATTTGTATGGACTCTTTCGATTTTAAGTTGCCAAGACATACTATTGTACACTGTGGCGTATGCGTACTTTGTTGGTATTATTTTTACAAAAAATGATGCCGGTTTGATGCTTTTTATGAATATTTTGTAGAAATTGATTGCGCATGATTTGCGCAGTAATGCGTTTGTGAATTTACCCACATATTTTCTGGATTCAAAATAGCTTTTAACGGCCACAAGTCCATAGAAATTGGCGTTTCGTCCGGGTTATACTATTCGGACTAGATTAGAGAGGGGCCTTGTCAATACACAATTTTGGTTACATCAATTTAACGAGATTTATGAATTTTTATACGAATAAAGCTAATTTAAAAAAAAAAAAAAATTGAAATAAAATCCGCGAGTGGATCCCACTTAGCTCATGTAGAAAGCAACAAGAATGTAGAGTAGATACCCATCAACGGTGTGTAACGGTTCGATAATATTCATATATTGTTAACGAGAAAATAATAAAAACATGTTAGCAATTATTAAAAGAAATGATAATTTCTTTTATTTTATTAAAATTTTTGGCTGACTTAGAAGAAACACCGAATTGCAAAATTATCACAAAATCATCCAAGCCATTGATTAGATATTCGTGAAAAAGCTTGCTCAAAAGACATCAAAAGTTTACTTCCGTTATTCGGAGTTTTTGGCAAAAACCTCGTAAGCAGTGTTTTTGAGTGTGTTCTACAGATTAAATGCAGGAGGTTTGATCAAAATCGTAATAGCCGTGCTAGAGAAAAATTGATGAGACTGAAGTTGTTGTATGGTATAGCTATAGCTCTAGAGATAGCTATAGCTATTAGCCCTAGCTCGATTTACATCAGGATCAGGACGCACAGACATACAGGCCGACGACGGAGGTCGTTCCATATATTCTAAATAACTTATAATAATGAGGTTTAATTTAAACTCTTTAAAATAGTACTCATTTTTTGTTTGATAATTTAAAAATGCGCATTGTTTTGTGTTTTTCTAATAATGATTTTGATAGCAAAAATATTATTAGAAAATAATATTTGTATTTTTGCAAATTAAAAATTAAAAAAAATGCTTACTTTTGTAAAAAACCCGAATTAATAAATCTTAAAAAATTCAGGTAGTGTTTTAAGGTTCAAATGAACTTAATTATAATAAAACTGGTTGTCTGAATATCGAAGGTGCGTTTGTACATACATTTTTAAAAATTCATAGAATAGTGCATGAAATACAAGGTGGCTTGCCGTTGTACGAAATATAAATAGGTAACATATTAAATATAATAATTTTGAACTAGTACTGCTGTCCTCCATTTAAATAGTTTGCTCGTTATTGAAGTCTCATTGCTTACCAGGAAGTGGTTCTTTATGGTATGAGAACTGAAAAAAGAAAATTTTCTACGAAAATAATTTATTTTTTCGTTAAAAAAATATGCACTAAAATATAACTTCATATTGACTTTTCATTTATATTGAAAATTTTATACTACCAAATTTTTTTTTTTAACATGAAATTCAGTTTCATCCTATGAACCATTAAAATGCTAAGCACCAGAGACCCAGAAAAAATTATTATGCTCATAATTATTTCCCGTCCGAGTACCTTTTATGTATGTATGTTTATGAATTTATGCGAACAGGAGTAGCAACAAGTGTGTAAAACCTGTGCGATATAGGGAAATTTAATGTTCTCCCCTTGACTATACATATATACCCTACCTAAACAGTACAAAAAAGAAGCACACATAACAAAACTCAAACAACCACTTAGAGCCATTTGGAGGACATTAAATTGGTAATGAACGAACATAAAAAGGGGTGGGAGGGCGTATAAAAACATAGCAAGGAAACGGGAGCATAAATAATTTCCAAACTGTGTTACAAGTATATGAATGTGATACAGAAGTACATAAATTCTAAAAATGAATGGGATAAGATTTCATTTTATTCCATGAAAAAAAAAAAACAGAAAAAAAATGCGAAAAGCTTGGTGTACAAAATGGAGATGCAAAGTGAGTTTTAGGAAAATGTTTCATAATTTTTGTCTCCCAGTCAGTCAGATAAAAATATAAAGAACTACAAGGATTTTTTTTTTGTATAGCAAATGACACTTTAGCTGTATCCTAGCTGTGTGTATGTCCTTTGTGCTCAATATCATCACAGAAATGTTGTCTGCAAAAAAATCAGGAACTAGCTAGAAGCTAAATGTATATTTGTTATGCTACAAAATTATCTTCAAACGTATATAGAAATAGATATGTATTTATCATGAAATTAATTTTAATTTTTAACTATGCAGTTTCTTTATTGTCTTTTAATTGCAAATATTTTAGAAACTTGGAGCGAAAAAAGTTTTTACAATACTAGCAGACCCGGACTGGTATTGCTTTGTTTAAAGAACGTTACATTTAGTTATTCAAAAATATGGAGAACAATCAATAAGGCATATAGTTATAATAGTCCTTCCATTATTTTTCTAAATTTTACTCAAAGCAGTCCTGTTAGGTTATTAAAATGACTTAAATTTCTATTTGGAAAATATTTGGACATGCCTTCATCGGTTAAGAGCCTTGCGTATTTTAGCGTTTTACAAATAAGGCTTGTTTCTGTTAAATGCCTTTAAACACTCTAATCTCGTCAAGCAGTATTACATACACCACCACTTTTATCTGTCTGAGAATTCCAAAGAACGACAAGCTAAATATAGTTAAAAGATTCTTCCAAATATAAAATTTGAAAAGTTTTCACATTATTGTGAACATTCCTGCCCAGATGACTTCACAAACAGAACATAAAAAAGGGCAACAGCAATTACGTGATTTCTGAGCTATAAAAATTCCTAACTTATTTTACTATAAAAAAAAAAAAAAACAAAACAAAACAAACGAAAGTCAAAATACGGAAACATCCTTGATGCAGTTTTATTTAACCATAACTAAAATGTTAACAGCGACACAAAATGTAAAGTAAATTAGACTGGGTTTTTTAACAGATTTCCGGAATGAAACCGCTTCAAACTGCTGCGTGTAAACTCTAAAACCACAAGGCAAATATACGTACAGTCTTTGTAGGTACTCGTAATTCTAAAAAAAAAAAACAGAACAATCAAATAACATCCACAAATGGTTGTATTTGTATCTACCAATTCAATGAGTGGCTAACCACATTCTGTGCAATCCTGCGGAACCTTAAAAGAAATCACTCCAATGGGAGGCATTTCCTTTTTCGCATTTCACATTTATTCCTCGTTTATGTGCTGGGTTCTGAATTCATCCTCAATGACCAATAATACCGCTAAAAAATAAAAAAAAAATTGGTTGGGTTAGAACAGATAGGTTAGGGAGGTTACCTAGCTCAATCCGAAGCCTTCAAAACCTCGCGACACGTAAATACTAGAAAACGAAAATAAACATTTGCGATAATTTAAACTTCGGTTTAGTTACCCTGGAATTATTGAGGAGAATAAATTATCATCTTACAACAGCCGCTTCTGCCGCTACCGCAGCTACCAGCCGATGGGCATTTTTATCCGTTTGAGTCGTTTTATTTTTTACTTTATACTGTTATCCTCTCCCTCACAGATAAACATTTTTAACGCCCAAACCCAGTAGATCCTTAAGAACTGCTTTTTTTTCGTGGAAAAAATTATCTTTCGCTCGAGGCGATCCGAAAACCCAGAAAACGTTTCCATATTGATTTTGGCAGCGATATGAAATTGTTTTGGGTGCAAGGTGTTCAAATCGAGTGCTTCCTTTTATTTTTCTTTGCCAAATTCCATTACCTGAACTTGCCAACAAAAATGAAACAAATCGAAATGATTGTTTTTTGTTTTATTTATGTCTTATCTTAGCAAGTTTACTCAATGAGGCTATTTGGGTTGTAAGAAAAAAAAAAAAAAAAAAAAAAAATAACCAAGAAACGATGGAGTTTAAAATTATTTATACATTTTTATGAAATATATCTTTATGGCGTCCACTTTTATGAGTTTAAAGTTAGTTCTTTGTTATAAGGTATTTGAAAAGATCCATTAAGGGCCAGTTTGTTCACAGCTAATCATCTTTATTCCATGATTAGTGGAGCTGGGAAATCCTCAAATGTGTTCGTTGATCAATTTTTTTTTAATTCAAAGTATGAGTTGCTAATCATGGATTTCATTAATCAGCCAATTTTGGTTGATTAGCGTTATTTAATTAAAGCCTATGAAAGTCACATACTAAATTTAACCCACTGTGAACAAACTGGCCCTGGTCTGGTCATATTATTCGGATCATTGAAATCTTTGTGTTATTTGAATACATGTACTTTACCTGGTAGCTAAAGTTTTATATCATAAACTAGAGCTGGTATTAAATTAAATTTGGCACAGATCAACTGTTAATTTTAAGCAGATTCTTGTTAAAAATTGTGAAACTTCGCTTGAAAATTCTTTCAAAAGTATTTTCGTTTCAACATTTTGAAAACCGAAAACCTGATGTGGGAAAAAATAAATTCTAATATACGCTTTATATCAGGAACACAGATTATCATGACTTTGATTTTTGAAGTTCTTAGAAACACAACCGGTTAAAGTGTTCTGAATTGGTATGGGAATGTGTAAGCTGGCTGAATGAACTTGGCAAGAACAACAATGTCATCACTATTCATTGGGTACCTGGTCAATTCGGTATCCAGAGAAATGAGGAGTAAGACTCTTTAGCAAAAATAGGTGTAATGCCCCCCTAAACAGGGTCCGATCCCAGTGGCGTAGCGTGGGTTTTTGCCGCCCCTCTGAATTTTTTTCCAGCTTTAAAAAAGTAGTAACCAAGTACCACGGCAATTAAATGATATTTATGTGTATTTGATAGAATGAAATAAGAAATTAATGATAAAATATGAAAAAAATCGTAATAAAGCAACTCCATTACCGCGGATGCAAGGGTGCTACATGAACAGGTACATAATGAAGAATTATCTTGAACCATTTGCATGGAAGAGCAGCCAATAAACAAATTTTAAAAGAAATTATAGGAATTAGCTTTTTTCAAAACAGTAATATTGTATAACAGCTTTTAACCTGGTACAAACAAAAATTAAAAATTTGCCGCCTATAATGTATTTAAAAACACTGGGTCGCGGCAGGAAAATTTTAAAACTAAATTTTAGAGAGCGAGTAATTTTTACCCTGCATTTTGGGAACATGTAATTTATTTGGCACATACATTTATTGATCAATTTCCTATTGTTTAATCTCCATCCGGTTAAACGACCCACTCTTATTCGACAAATCTAGCGAGTTTCCAATCACTTTAAAAAAGCGAACCAACGCTGAAGTTACTTCATAATAAATTGAATAATATTTAAATTGAAATTCTTAAAAGAAACAGAATACGACATTTTTTCTAATTCACTTTCTTTTTAATAATTGTTTCCATTAAATTGTATATAAATTAATACATAGTAAATTTCATTACTATTTTTCTGAGTTAAATAAATAAATAAAATTAAATAAATATATTCTTAAATAAAATAAATGAATTAAATAAAGAATTTTGATGAAAAAGACATTAAAGTTAAAAAAGGTATCTTTGTGTGTAGGAACCTATTTAATTCATTTTTTTAAAATGTATTTTTATAAAAGAGAACTTGTTTACATCTGAACTCTCCTGCTTTTAATTACAGCAAACTCTTTAATTATACTGACTCGATATCAATGGCCTCAGTTATTTCTTGCTTCTTGAAATTTTGAATTGGATTCTTTGGGATCACCAAATTAATTAATTTTAAGAATAAGGAATTTTTTTAAATTCTTGTCGCCGATTTGCCGCCCCGGGCAAACTGCCGCCCGATGTGGTATTTTTGTTCAGCAACGTAAAACATAATCAATGTACGAATATTGACTATGGGGCTAGCTATCAGGAAAACGCGTCAGGAAAAGTTGAAACAGTATGAAATTGAATTTTTTTTCCTGATGGTCGTTTATAGCGTACAGGAAAAAATATGTCAGTTGGCCAGCCTACCGCCAAGTTTTCCTGATTGAAATGCATACGAAAAACTTTTTCGTCCGCAATTCTATCAGTGAAATCAGTGAAATTGGAATTTTTTGTTCCATTTTGTGAGAAATTACGAACAGCTGCACGAAAAATGAATTTGCATCAGGAAAATAAATAAATACATTTTTAACAAAAAATAATTGTTTAATTGAAAATTGTATTTAATCAAAAAATTCTATTAGTTATTTGTCATCGATCAGTGTAGCATTTGTGTTTCAAATCGAATGAAAATAGTGCAACAAATCCATTTGAATGTTTTTCGTAATCGCTATTACCGGCCCCTATGATAATGAAGCATTCTTACTGCTGGCGAAATTTTGAATTAAAATCTTTGGGCTCACCAAATTAATTAATTTGAAGAATAAAAGATTTTTTTAATTTCTTGTCGCCGATTTTGCCGCCCCTGCCCTGGCAAGGTGCTGTCCCATGTGGTATTTTTGTTCAGCAACGTAAAATATAATCAATGTACAACATTTTTACCACTAGGGACATTTTTAATTGAAAATTTTATTTAATCTAAAAATTCTATTAGTTATTTGTCATCGATCAGTGTAGCATTTGTGTTTCAAATCGAATGAAAATAGTGCAACAAATCCATTTGAATGTTTTTCCTAATCGCTATAACCGGCCCCTATGATAATGAAGCATTCTTACTGCTGGGGAAATTTTGAATTAAAATCTTTGGGCTCACCAAGTTAATTAGTTTGAAGAATAAAAGATTTTTTTAATTTCTTGTCGCCGATTTTGCCGCCCCTGCCCTGGCAAAGTGCCGCCCGGGGCTTGTGCCCCCTAACGCTACGCCACTGCCCGAGCCCTATAGGGGAATAGGAGAAAACGTGATTAGAAGTAAAATCAAAAAAGAAGAGAAGACCATTAGATCCAGAAATTGGTTTCCTATAGACTGTGTCAGCTTAATTAGGAAAAACCTAAAAAAAAATAAGGGATCTCCTCACTGGGCACTTCAAACTAAGATGACATTTTAGTGTTTTCGGCCTAGTAAGCAGTGCCACAAGCAGATTCTGCGATGTCTATGAGGACCTATAAGGTGGAAGAAGTGTGATCATTGTATTTAAAATCTAAATACAATGGTGTGATTTACCATCTCTGAAGCTTTTTCAAATATTAAAATTTCTAACACCCATATTATTGAGTCGTTTCAAAACTAGTTTTACTGCAAAACTAGTTCAATGGAGGTTTCACGTCTCAAGTTTTGGACAAATCGGTATAATTCACGAAAGTTTTTGTATTTTAAACTCAAAATATTGAATTTGAAATATCAAAACATTCATAAATAGATCTTTGTGACATGGAATATCAAAATGGATCATCAAAAGAGTTCATAAAAATATCTGTGCTGTGGTTTCTTTTAAGGTAGAAAGGTTTTTATTTTATCAAGTGGGGAACAAATTCTTACTGTCATGAAATTTTCCAAACCAATCAAATTTCACATGTAAACGAATAAAAGAGTCTATAAAAATATCATTGTGCAAATGTCTTCAGTTGAAGTTGAAGGCTTGTGACAATAATGCATTTCATAACCATTTACTCTGCATTCGTTTTAGTTTCTCGTTTAGATGACATCAATTCATAATCTAGCATAACAAATTTTTCACGTACCTATCTCAAAATGTATGTTAACACAACATTCATTTAGTTCATTTAATTTTGCTACCTTTTTATTGTAAATAGAGATATTTCTAATGAATGTAGAAATGTAGTTAAGGGTAAGCAAAAGTGGTTTGACAAACACTGTGAGAAAGCTAGAACTGCGTCCTTTAAACTACTAAAACTAACAAGAATCAGAAACGGGGAGTATTTTCGCAAAGCATATGTACGTGCAAATACGGAATACAAAAAACTTTGTCAAATAAAGCGAAATGAATACTTTTTAGAAATTGCAAGGAGTTTAAATAATGTCAAAGATTCTTCCGAATTTTAGCAAACAGTTAAAGAATTGAATGGGACAAAATTCAAAATTGGCAACAATTTAAATGCCCATATGTTGGCGACCTATTTTCAAAATTTGTTGAATCCATCAGATATTGAAGAAGGAATACAATATGCTGAAAATTTTATGATCGTAAGCTATTTAGAGCAGGATATCACCTATGAAGAGATACTCGCCGTTCTGCACAAAACAAAAGATAGCAAAGCCCCAGGAGAGAATAGGGTTCCTTATGAACGCTTCAACGCCTTTTTTGAAGAATTTAGCTAGGACGTATTCAAATGTATTGCATACAGCTGAAGTACCTGAAAATTTTAGAAAGTCAATTGTTTTCCCAATACGTACGTTAATAATGTAAATAAACAGTTTCAAACCAAACTGAAAAAATCACTATCTGCTATAAACTCAACCTGGAGAAACTTGATAAGTAACAAAAATGTTACCCATAGTGTTAAATTTAGAGTATTTGATGCTGCTTTGAGATCTATAATGACTTATGGATCTCAAGTATGGGGGTATCAACGATATGATGAGGTTGAAAAACTGCAACGCGTCTTTTTAAAAAAAACATTTATATTACCACAATCAACCCCTAATTACATGCTCCAGTTGGAAACAGGTCTTCCACCTATTTTTATTTTCACCCTGAAAATGCACTTTGAGTATGTTACTAAAGTACTCTCTTATGATGACACTCGGTTGCCAAAAATATTAGCGATACACAGTATTCCGCAAAACATTAGCTGGCTTAAGAGATGGGAAGATATAAGCATATTGAGCGGGGATGCTATATGGTGGTGTGAGGGAAAGTTCAAATGCATTCTTGAAAAACTCGATATGAAAATAAGATCCGATCTAATTGAATAATGAGCCAGGGGCTCATCGCGTAGATCTTTATATCCAAAGCTAGAACATAATCTGAGCAATCTCACCTATTACACAGACAAAATAAGCTTACATGAGATATCTATAATTTTTCGCATAAGGGGAGAGCTTCTTAACTTAAATTATAGGCCATATTTTACGGATCGAGAAACATTCTGCTCGCTTTGCAATCTACAAGAGCAAGAAAACTCGTATCACTTTCTATGAATATGCCCTATTTTAAAAGAAATAAGATTTGTATATTTTGAAAAGACAATCAGATTCCATACAAATTTTAAATGGAAATAATTGGACTTGCCCAATACTGCATTGACGTCTTTAACTATAGAAAAGATTTTATGAATTACTAAAAGATTTGAACCCAAAAAAAAAAAAAAAAAAAAAAAAAAACAATCCATTTTTGTAATGCAATTTAATTGATTTATTAAAAAAAACTAAAATTGAAAATATGAGAAAAAAAAATAAAGATCAAAACAAAATTCATTGTAGGTACATATTATATAGATATAACCCCCCTTATTTATAAAGAAAAAATAGTTGTTTCAGTTCCCGTGTTTAGGAAAACTACACCATGGAATAAAGATGTTCCGGACTCAAATGGAACACTAAGCAAAACCTATAGTTTGAGCCCAAAAAATTCGTATTCCATGGTGTAGTTTTCCTAAACACCGGAGCTGAAATAACAACTTTTTCCGTATAACTAAGGGGGAACATGTATAAATTCAAAACGTTAATTTAAATTTGTAATACATTATATTATACAACTAATAATTAGATATATTTTGTAATTTTTTAAAAAAAGAAAAGAAAAAAAGTTGGCATCTGGCAGACGGTTTCAAAAAACCAAGGCCATAATTTATTTCTAATATTATAAAATTGTTAAAACTAAATTTCGAAAAAATAAAACTATTATTATTATCATTATATTATTATTATTAGAGATATTTCTATAAGTCTCTGGCTCCAGGGTCTTAGCACTTTATACGAGTATGTGAGATATTCGCAAAAAAGCATGCAATCTAAAAGATGTAGGGGAGAGTGAGGCAAGACGGACCTAGGGGCAAAAAGAACAAAACCGATTTTTGGCGTGGTTCTTAGCTCCATATTCTATTCAATAATGAGAATTTATGAAAAACCTACTTTGGCAACATATTCCTTAGTTTCATTGAAAAACTAAAGTTAGTTGTGGTTTAAATGAAGAAAGTTTGAAAACGGCCCATCTGTTAAAAAAACAACAACTTTGCAAAACCGATCCAAGACGACAGGTTGAACTTTTCCAAAACTAAGTGCATTTTATATTGTTTGTGATCGCTTGTGTTCTTTGAAAATACTGGAAATAAAGGTAAATAATTAATATTACAAAAAATAAAAATATTTCTTTTAAAAAACTCCTTGTGGGGTGAATGGAACCAGTACGTCCTGGTTCCAATTTCAAAGCAAAACAACAACTACCTAAGATAAGTCTGTTTTGCTCCATGACCTTCACGAAGACGAAGAAGATCTAATTAGTTCTTATTTAACCAATTGACGGGTTTTTCTATTGCGAAAATTGTCCGTAATAAGAAATAAGAAAACTGACTAGCCATTTCAATGAATTTATTTTATGTTATTTTTTGTATTGTTATTTTTGTTATAATTCTTAAACTGATATTAATTTGTTATTAGTCTGAGCCCACAGCAATTTTTGGGTGTGAAGGATAGCAAAAATTCCATTTGTTTTAAGTTAAGTTCATACTACAGGTCCATACTATAGAAAGGCGCCAACTCCGACATGCTAGACTTTCCTATTTGCATATTAATAGTAGGGACATATCTTAAAACAAAAGCAATTGTTGCTATCGTTCACACCCAAAAATTGCTGTCGGTTCTCGGTCTATATTATTTCATTTTAAAGTTACATTTTATTTATTTATTTTTCTAAGCTTCCTTTGTTTATTTATTCTTGTATTCTTCCAAGAAGGAATTTAAGTTTTTAATACTTTGAATAAAATATAAGTATTTTTAACACCGATTGTTTTTAATATAATTGCAAAATGAAATCAGTGGTTCATTTTGCCCCTTTTTTAAGGTAAGGTTGTATATTTTTGTATATCTCTATATATACTTGTTTAACTATTCTGATTGTTAACTATGATGGAGTTCAAAGCTTAAAGTATTATTTAAAAAAATATTTGCATCTCATTTATGAATAGAAAACAAAATTAGGAGCGTCTAAAGCTTAAGTGGTGCTTCTTGCCCCACTCTCCCCTGATCGTCAAAAAAGTCAACTAGTTTCAGAAATTATTCATCCATAGGATTTTTTTAATTAATTTTCAAAGATTTTTTTTCAAGGTTAGTATAGACTGATAGTTAATTTCGCCTGACCCCATTTATTTCCAAAAAAGACTCGAAAATATGTTAAGCTAAAAACTTTTTTTTAAAACTTCTAAATAAAAATATCTCAAAAGCCTCAAGGTTAGTATAGACTGATAGTTAATTTCGCCTGACCCCATTTATTTCCAAAAAAAAAACTCTAAAATATGTTAAGCTAAAAACTTTTTCTTAAAACTTTTAAATAAAAATATCTCAAAAAACCTTATCAACAAAAATCTGGTATTGACAGCTTGTATTATTCTTTCGAAAAATTAGACTCATTCGCTTCTGTCAGACAAACCTTATTGAGAAGGGCAAAAACGTACGACCAACATGTTTCGTTACCTCTATTATGGTAATGCCCATTCGAAGTCACATTTATAAAACCAACTTTTCGAACATTAAACGATAATGTATGTACATTATACATACATATGTACATAATGTATGTAGATTGAAGATATGTACATGTACCAGCTAAAACAGAAGATAAAATGACAGCGATGATTCTCACAAAATGTTAGCTCCATTTATTCTTCTTGTTTGCCTCTTGATTAAAATCTTGACGCTTATCCAACAAAAAAGTTACATCACCACCAAGTCCACGCATTAAGAATAATTTAAATAGAAGAGATTTTGATCGATGTATTCATTTTTTCAAGCGTTTACTGTGTCACATAAACAAGTAACTTATTATATTTGCAAGTTTTAACATTTTTTTTTAACCAAATAGCCTTGGCGAATAAAACAAAATAAATTTGAGAGAGATTCACTCATTTCATCCAGCGCGGATGCGGAAACATTTTTATGGCCTTATCCATCAGTATTGTATGTACATTGTACATACATATATACAAATACATACATATAAACAGGGCGCTAGAGCTATGTGCTTGACGTCACATTAACTTAATGTATGACCACCATTGATCAAATGGAACCACAGAGAATCCAGCCCTCTGTGCATTATCCTGGTAGTGTGTTTCCGGATTTATTTTTTTTTGTGCTCTTTTCGCTCGTTTATTTATTTTTTTTGCTCACTCCTGTCAAGACTAAGCCACAGCTAAAAAGACCGCGGTTGAGCAATGATGATTATGTTTTTCGGGGACCGATGGTTTGATAAGAGGGTGCTACATGCGAAATTGCAGATTATACCTTGTCCCTCCATGTCCATCCTCCATAAAGGGACCAGGACATTTATGGGATTTTTTTTGTGTGTATCTCTCTGCATGTCAAAACAAAAAGGATGTGGATTTTATTTTGTTATAAATATCTGAAGCGTGAAACTAATCGAATAAAAATGTTTCCGACAAGCAACCAAAAAAAGCTCTTACAAAAATATGTGTACACATACATACAAAAACAATCAGAAAAACATATGTGTATGTAGGGTAGGTAAGTATAACCTAAAGGTGCCTCCATTAAATCACCACTTGGAGGATGTTTGTCCATTGCACTCAAACAATAAACTTGTAAGGGTGTAATAAAAGTATTCATTTGACAAATGTACATAGGCACATACAATATTATTTTTTTAAAGTGCTGTGCAATCAAAAGTTATTTCGAATCATTTGACATCTTAACGGCAGCGAAAGTCTTACATAGTTGACCCCGTTTAATCCGTTGACAGTGCATTTTATTACATAAGATCTCATAAAAATATTAACAAAATATTCAACAAGTTAGTTTCTCGTTAAATTTAGACGTTGGGAGTTGCAGGAAACTCAGAAACGTACACAATATTAATAACACTGCACGGTGTTCGTTGTTAATACACTATTTCCGTAATATTGTAATTGATTAAAAAAGATGCCATGTTGTATCAACGTGAAATTCTTGTAAATAAACTTTGTTTCCAAATTTGAACAGTGTTAATTTTAACCAAGATCGTGCTATTATAAAATTATTTCTTAAAATTATTAATTTTACTGCACGAACTGTTCCTTTTAACTCTACTTTTCATATAGTAAGCTTTAAAAAAGTGAAGTAGAGTGGAGACTGGACTACATGACCAACTTAGCCTGATGTTGAGTTAAGCGATGTAAATAAAATCGTGTTTATTTTCTAATATTGTGTGTTATTTAGACCATAATATTGTAAATATAAAAATGGATGTTTGTATGTTTGTAAATATGTTATAGACTCCGAAACTGCCCAACCAATTGAATCCATATTTTCAGGATATTTTTGATGTAAGTCCGAGCGTGTTCCTGTGAAGTTTAGTTGAAATCGGACTGGCAATTTGTTAAACACGAGCAAAAATGCATTCCGGAAGGGGTAACTTTAGCAACATCAAATCAAATTAAATAGAAAAATGTGTTTTAGCGGTTATGTGTAGGTTCTTAAAGGACAGGCTCAGGGTCAAATATTTTTTTCGCAACAAGAAGTAGCAGTTTTAGTTGCAATTGCAGTTGCAGCTTGCAGTTATAAATGCAGCTTAAGTTAGAAGATTAATTTAATTAATTATTTTAATCTCTCTTTAAGATTAGATTGAGATTATATTCCCAATAAGTAAGAGCAGTAAGAGTTGCAATACTAGATAATAAAAAGTTAATTTATTGTGAAGAAACCTAAAAAAAAGTACACAGGACATCTAAACAACTACATAGAATGATTTGAAAGTATGTAAAATAATTAATTATGACCCCGCTAGTAAGCCTGGATTTAATAAAAGTGGACTGTAACTGCATTTTACAATAATCCATAACATAAGTGTACCTACGAAAAAAATCGCAGGATGAACACGTACGAACTAGCTAAAAAAGCTTAAATGTAGCTAGCTATAGACATTGGGGAATATTCATAGTCGCAGATAGACCCAGGTTTAACTAAACTACAGTTTAAAACAACAGTCTGAATACAGACTGATTTTAATTACAAATTGTTAATTTTATATTTTTGTAAGATAATTAACTTGGTATACTACACAAATAGCTTCAAATATTTTGAAATGATAAACTTTAAAAAATAGAATCAGCGTCTGAAAATTAAACTAAACCTATGTTTAACTTAGACCCACCTCTAAAATGACTATGAATACGCGCCATTGATTGTGAAGATATAGTGATGGCTCACTAATATTCTTACATCGTTAACGAAAAAATTATAAAAAAACATGTTAAAATACACTGAGGGAAAAATGTATGCACTCAGCACATAAATGTATGTACCTATCCCATAGATTTCTGCACACACAACATTATGTACTAGTAAAATATCGAAATCTTTACTGGCTAAATAAATTCTGTATTAGCACTTTAGCCAATTCTATGGACTTATTACACAATTTTTTTTCGAATTTTCGTGGTTTTGACCCTTTTATGTAGTGGGCACAGCTGATATGCCCTCACCACATTAACATTAATACCCTATGGCCATTGTACATATCGATTCGTAGGTTATTTGTGATGAGTCAATGATTATTGTAGTGAGTAGAGTTTCCAAGCCCGTCGGCCATCCGCGATTCTGAATTATTATGCCGTAGGTACAGATGATATGTCCTCATTACACAAATATAATTCTTCTATGGACTTATCACAGATCACAATAAATGATTTTGTAGTGAGAACGAGAACAGCTTCTATGTACTCAGTGAATAGATATAAATATGAAATTGATTAAATAAATGAATAAATGCCGGTTTTCTGCGATGGCTAAAGCGTCTATGTAGTTGATATGTACTCACTACAAAAATATAAATGTTTTATGGATGCTTTAAATAGTGAAGCACCAGGTATTTGTGATGAGTAAATAAATAATTTATTGGGTAAATTTGCTATGTACTCAGAACATAAAAGTAAATATTGCATGGATTCATTAAATAAATATGTGTTGGGTACTTGTGATGAGTACAAAGGTAATGTAGTGGGTACAGTTGTTATTTACTCATTACTTAAATATAAATACTGCATTAATAAATTGATTAGGTCTGGGTATTTGTGCTGAGTACAAGGAAGATATTGTTGGTACAGTGGATATATACTCATTACATAAATATATTTACTCAGTACATAAATATATGAACTCAGTACATACATTTATGAACTCAGTACATACAATTATGTACTCACTGCATTCATTTATTTACTCGGTACATAAATGCATGTACTTAGTACATATATGTATGTACTGAGCACATATTTGTATGTACTGAGTATATATTTGTATGTACTCTTCACAATGGGCTATTTATAGTTTGATGCAACGTCTTGCTTGCTTGCTGCGCTTGCTATCTTACATAAATATATGTACTCACTACATAAATAGATGTACTCAGTGCATAAATAGATATATATATATATATATATATAAATATATGTACTCAGTACATAAATATAATGTACTCAGTATATAAATAAATGTACTCAGTACATACATTTATGTACTCAGTACATAAAATTATGTACTCAGTACATAATTTTATTTACTCAGTACATAAATGTATGAACTAAGTACATATGTTTATGTACTGAGTACATATTTTTATGTACTCTTCACAATGGACTATTTATAGTTTTATGCAACGTCTATACCTTGCTGTGCTGCTATCTTCTGGTTTGTATGTCATCTCTTCTATTTTTTTTTATTTTTTTTGGATTTGAACTGGTATCCTTCCTTCCACTGAGCTAATTTCCAATATATAAATCTTCGGCAAAATGTTAATCAGTTGAAAACTTAACACAGTTTCCTTTTATTTAGTTGGGCAGAGAGAAATGTGCTGAGTCTATAGCGCGTGTACACATCACATGTCGCTTGTACCTGCCACATGACTTGGTGGTGGGTCTTAAATAAAATAGCAGATAGAAATGTTTTGAGTGTATAGTGCGTGTGCTGAGTAAACGTATGCTATGTAGGTACATACATGCAACTTGTAGCTGGCACATAACTTGGTGGTGGGCAGCGTTCGGACTTTACTGCGAAAGCAGTAGATCTACTGCGCTTTTTTCTAAATTTTCAAATCTACTGCACCACTGCGATTTTCTTACAATCTACTGCGATTATTCTATTCTCGCTTCAATAAATAACATGAATAAGAAAATGTGTACAATCGGAGAAAATCATAGTGCATCTTCTTTATGCAATTATTGTTAAGAAACACTTTTTAAAAATGCTTAACAATTTTATAAAGAAAGAGTTTATAAGTAAGAAAGTTGATCTTGTAAACCAAGGCTATCATGTTCCTGCATTAAAAATTTTTTGTAGTCTTAGTTTTTAAATACATTCGCGCAGTTTATCAAACGGGAACCTTTTTGAAGTAGAAACAAATATTTTGAATTATTATATTAGATACGCTTTCAAACAAATTCAACCTAGATTTTTATTAAAATGTACATAGAAAGATTCTTATATGAACATCTTCATGCGAAAAAATTCAAGAAGGATATCTTCTTTCAGTTTTGAAAATTACTAAAGCATTTCAATTCAAAGAAATAGCTGTTGAAATAATTAATGATAAATGGAGAACATTTTTACGATATGATAAAAGTGCATTGAATTCAGAGGACATTGTTAAGTTTTTTGTATTCTTTGAAAGAGCAAAAAGATGAATTTATTTTTCAAAATCTTTCAAAATACATGCGATCCCTTATCTACGATTTTGTCCCTCAGTTTTTTTTTTTGTTTTTTTGGTTTTTAAAAAAAATAGCAGATAGAAATGAATTGAGTCTATAGCGCGTGTGCCCAGTAAACACAGGTGATACACATCATCATGTAGAGATGTACCTGTAACATAATGTGGTGGTGGGTTTAAAAAGGAATAGCAGGTAGAAATGTACTGAGTCTATAGCTTGTGTTCTAAATAAACGTAGGTGATACAGACCCAGTGTTGCCGAAAGTACTCCCATAGGAGTATTGTACTACTTTCAACACCTCCGTACTCCCGTACTCCTCCTTTCATAATATTTTACACTTGCAGCAAAGTGTAATGTCAACCTAAATACATTTAATTTACTTTAAATTTAATGCAAATTTGTAAAAAGTTTTAGCTTCAAAACTGTAGTCTTAAAGGGAATTTCCCTGTTTCTTGTTTTTTTTTGTTTGTTTTTCGTTGGCTTCTTGCAATTTTCATCTGTAAGCTCGGTATTTATTTTAGTGCCCGATTACACGATTCGTTTTTTCGGTTGTTTCGCTTTTCGTATTTTTGACAGCTTGGGTGAGGGGAGTAGAAATGTAGAAGGAAGGAAATAACGAAAGCAGTAATGAAAATTTCAAAACTTTTTCTGTTGAACTTTGACGTTTCTGATTTCGCAACTACAATGCTTCCCTATGTAAGCCAAGAACGATTTGAACTCGGTATTGAATATATACCTAATATACGAGTTTATTTGAGAAAGAAGTGATTACAAAACATTTATATTCATTACTAATTATTTTCACACAAAACAACCCCAAATTCCATGAACGTCAAAATAACGAAAGGCAGTACGTCCGTATTTTCGAGAAACATGCAATCATGAACGTTCGTGCCTGTCAAAAACACGGAACACAAAAGACGAAACGAACGAAAAAACGAACCGTATAATCAGGCTATTATTGGTACTTGAGATTGTGGTTCTGTTTTTTTTTTGTTTCAACTCCGTGAATTTTTATGTGTACCTAGTTCAATTAAATGAAAAGGTTTGTTAAATTAATGCTTGAAATATTGTTATTTTTTGTTAGAATAATTCAAAGTAAACTTTCATTTTACTACTTTTGTTACTAGAATTATTTATTTATTTATTTATGTTTTTTTTTAACTGAATTTATTTTTTGATGATTTTTTTTTTATAAAGTTAAAAAAAAATGTGTCCACACACTTATTTTTAAAGACTAAAAAATGTCTGTACTACTATTTTTTTCAAAATACTCCCCTTTTTTGGCTGCAGTACTACCTTCTAATATTTTCCTCCGGCAACACTGTACAGACCACATGTAGCTTGTAAGTGGTACATAATTTGTCGGTGGGTTATAAATATTTGTGTTTGCTTTACATAAGTTAGCCAGATAGATGTGTATTGAGCAGAGCTGTAATCTTTCAAGTACAAGTACCAGTCAAGTACCAAGTACATTGGACTTGTACTTGTACTTGAAAAAACAAGTACAAGGTACTTGGTATTTGAAAATCATCAAGAACAAGTACTGTTTCAAGTACTTTCATCTAAGTACATTTACTGGGTACTCTAGTACTGTCCAGTACATTTTCAAGTACTTTTTAAGTACAAGTACATTTTCAAGTACTTTTCAAGTACAAGTTCATTTGCAGGTATTTCTAAAGTATAAGGCTATTTTAAACACTGTTTGAGTCGAGTATGAAATTTAATGAACATAATTTATAATTTATGAAGCAAATTATGTTATTTATGTATAACATATTTACCTAACCGAGCCCAAGGGTTTGAAACGCGAGTAAAACTAGAATAATTTCTAATAAAATTGATCAAATTTGTACGTAAGTGGACATTTTTATGTTAGTAATAAACCAAGTATTTTGTATTTACTCAATTAGCAGTCGGTAAGTAATTTCAGTGAAACTAGAAACTGTTTTTTTTTTATTAAATTTAATTTTTTAAGGTATCAGTGAATTCATAAAAGATGAATTAGCGTCGAGCTAAAGGCGTTTGACTTATTACTACAAACAAAGTTATAAAATTAGTTATCCTAATGTTTTTCTTTCCTCTATTTGTTTTGTTTCCATAGTTTCGATATTTTTTACTTGCGATATACGTAGTATAGGTCAAGTTTAGGATTCGTACAAAAAAAATCGAGATGATAATTTTTCCCTCACATTACGATGATAGAGAACGCGAAAAAAGTGGGTCCCGCAATTCTGTCTGTCTGTCCGTCTGTCCGTCTGTCTGTACCCCGACCTGCAGCCTATACTGCTGAAGCGAAACTTTGGACTTAAGGTTCTTATGTGATTCCCTAGAGGGAAAATTGAATTTTTTTTTTAGCTCAAAAACTAACGGTACCTGTCATACAACCGATTTTTTGGTTTTCAAATTTCTCGTTAACTACTACACTGATTTCAACCAACATTTGTATACAAAAGGTCGCTTATAATTTTAACAATATTGCATATAAAAAGTTTCGAAAAAACAATTTTTGGATTTTTAAAAAAATATCAATTTTTTTTTTGAAAATTCAATATCTTGAAAACGGGCTAATGATTTTTTTTTTTGATTTTGCGAAAAATTGTATTTTATTAAATACTAAAAGTTGGCATACCAAATTTTATTTTAAAAAATGTTCAAGAATTTTTATATATAAAAAATTAATTTAAAAAAAAACCGCTCTAACGATTTTAAAATTTATTTTTTTCATAAATTCATATTTATTAAAAAAATCAGATGGCATACTTTGTTTTGAGCTCTATCTGTTTCAGCTATTAAAATAACTAATTTATAATAATTCATAGTAATCATTTATTGTTTTTAAAACTTTTTTTTTAATTATATCATAATGTTATGGAACCAATGCATATGTACGTTGACTATTTCAAGCTACGTTAAAGTTTTTAGCTACGAGAGCAAGTTTTGTGCGATCCAGTCGTGACCATTTTTTAGTTTTTCTGTTGAAGTATTGTTTTTTTTAATAACATATTGTGGGTGGCAAAAAACTAATAGTTGCTATTTGCAAATATACACATCAAAGTGATACTTATCGTTCTATTTTAACTCGCGTTTCAAGCCCTCTACCTCGATAAGGTAAATATGTTACATATAAATAACATAATTTGCTTCATAAAATATGTTCATTTTTATTCATACGCGACTCAAACAGTGTTTAAAATAGACTTGTACCTAAGAAATACTTGAAAATTGATTTGTCCTTGAAAAGTACTTGAAAATGTACTTGTACTTGAAAAGTACTTGAAAATATACTGGGCAGTACTACAGTACCCAGTAAATGTACTTAGATGAAAGTGCTCGAAAAAGTACTTGTACTTGGAGATTTTCAAGTACCAAGTTTTTGAAAAAACAAGTACAAGGTACTTGGTACTTGAAAAGTACTTAATTACAAATGTACTTAAATACTTCACAACTTTAATAGGTATACATAACTACAAAAAATTTATTTTATCACCATAACGTGTTTCTCTTGAAAACAATTTTTTCACTCTCATTTAAATTAACTCATTAAATTTTATTGAAATGTTCTGTGAAGTTGAAATAAACTTAATAAACGGTGGTTTCATGCCAAATGAACAATTTACACGCACAATAGACAAGCAAGATTAAAAAACAACATCAACAACAAAAATAATAATAAAAATAGAAAACAGAATTAAATTAAAAGCATTGAGATAAATTTAATTGGGTGAAACACACTCAACTATATGGCAGGCAAAGCCACAAAGCCAGAGTCTCTCTCTAGAGACGGAGAGTCCTTTATTTTACAGAACCAACAATATTTCTTCTTGGACGAAAATATGTTAACATAATGTGCAAAAAATGTTTATCAAAGGATTATTTTTAATTTTAATTTTACTGATTAGATTGAAATTTTGTGTACAATTACAATATAAGTAGATAAACAGGAGTGTGATTGGAGACGAATTTAATATCAAGTTCAGAGCAGAACCTTTCAACAAAAAATTGTGTAGATACCTTCCTTACTTTTTTAATCAACTTATATCTGCGTATGTGCGTAAGGGCGGTTCTTATATTGTATTTTTTTTTTTAATTTAATTCGTGTCTAGCTCTTCAATGTATTTCGTTTTAATTGAGCTTATTATAAAATTTAAAATTTGGATAGTTATCATAGGGTCTAAATCTTTTTTTTTGTCAGATTTGTATTACCCCATCGTCGCATTTTTCTTTTAAATAAATAAATCTTGGTACAGGATGGTTCTTATAAAATGTTCCAAAGAGCAAGATTGTGTAGGCTAGGTAAAGCCAAGGTGTAGTATATTTCAAGTCGTTTGAGGGGGAAGGGTAAATTAAAAAAAAATGGCTTTAAATGAAAAAAAATATTAAAGAACAATGGAATATTTATTTATAACTAGCGGCAATCAGCAGACATTGTTCTGCCCTTTCCAGTAGGTAGATAATACATAAATATTTCGAACATTCCCAACATTAACTCGTGGGCTATACATTTCTCATTACAGCCTTTCAAAACAAGAAGAAATTTAAAAGTCGGAGTTGTGAACAATCGAATTCTGCAACTTTTTAAAAACTCGCGTGCACAATGGGCCCAAATAAGCTTTTGCGTCTCAAAATGTCATTTTTTTTTCTCTTGAGATTTTGAACATTTGTTCCTTAGGGTAGGTATTGCGTTTTAAGAAACAGAAATTTTTAGTGCGAAGATTGACTAATATTACTTAAAAGCAAGTGAATTGAAAAAATCCTGCTAAAGGGCTAAAGATTTGGAATAAATCTCTTAAACTTAAAGTTCAAAGCAATTTTAACAAAACTGCATATTTGTTTTTTTTTTTTTTTTAATTTCCTAAACTGAAGTTGACGGGCTTTTAGTTATTCTCTCATAACTGGCTAAGCCGAATTTGTTAAAATTTTGGGAAAAAGTATTTCTAAAAAGTGTGAACAATATTGACTTCCCAAAATCGCACATAAAATTTATTAAACAAAAAAGAATTCAGATGAAATATTTTGTCAGTCTTTTGACTTTCATACACTTTCCCATAATTATTCAATTCTATTAATAAAGTAAAACGCTTAGCCACATTATAGACTTAACCCAAAAGACCAAGTTACTGCAATCCAGTAGTGCATTTCATTTTTATGAATAAGTTATGACGTATTTTTTTAAATTTTCTCGAAAACGATCGAACGGATTTTGGTGTTACGATGATGGAGAAGTCCAAGAAAGTGATTTTCGTCAAGACGTCCGTCGCGTCGGTCTGTTTGTCTGTGCGTCCTCATGTACATCGAGCTAGAGCCTAAACTGTTAAAATCAATTTTCTTTGAGAATGGCTGTAAATATCTTGATTAAACTTTGTACACCACGTTTTTACCAAAAAAAAAATCAAATAACAGATAAAGAAATATTTTTTTTTTTCTTTTGAAATGGTCAATGGACTTTTTTTTATACTTATTTAGGTATATTCCCTCATATCTCGTAATTGGCTTGGTTGATTTTGTCATTATTTTGCAATTCAGTATTTCTAAGTTATTCTACGAATATTGCATTTAAAATTTGTATAAATATTTTTTTTTACGAAAAAATACAACCGAAGAAAAAATTATTTTTTTTATTTTTAACTCTTTTCCAAATATGTTTGTATTAATTTAAAATAATGGTACACTGAGGGAAAAGCTATGCACTCAGTACAGAAACTTAAATGTAAATGTTATGTACTGAAGTTTGTATGGGATTGATATAAAAAATCTCTTTACTGAGTAAACTTCATGTGTGCTGGTTACAATTGAATTTATGTACAAGTGAAACCCACCACCACCAAGCTCTGTTTCTATAAATACGTTCATTGAATACAAGCCGTATATACTCATTACCAAAGTTGTAAAGTACTTAAGTACATTTGTAATTAAGTACTTTTCAAGTATCAAGAACCTTGAACTTGTACTTGTACTTAAAAAAAAACAAGTACAAGGTACTTGGTACTTGAAAATCGCCAAGTACAAGTACTTTTTCAAGTACTTTCATTTAAGTACATTTACTGGGTACTGTAGTACTGCCCAGTATTTTTTCAAGTACTTTTCAAGTACAAGTACATTTTCAAGTACTTTTCAAGGACAAATCCATTTTGAAGTATTTCTTAAGTACAAGTCTATTTTAAACACTGTTTGAGTCGCGTATGAATGTTAATGAACATATTTGATATTTTATGAAGCAAATTATGTTATTTATGTGTAACATATTTACCTTAACGAGGCCGAGGGCTTGAAACGAGAGTTAAAATAGAACGATAAGTATCACTTTGATGTTTATATTTGCAAATAGCAACTATTACTTTTTTGCCACCCACAATATGTTATTAAAAAAAAAATACTTCAACAGAAAAACTAAAAATATATCGAAAATATGGAAACAAAACAAAAAGAGGAAAGAAAAACATTAGGATAACTAATTTTATAACTTTCTAACAATCCTACGAAGCGGACCTCTAGTGTTGTAATAAGTCAAACGCCTTTAGCTCTACGCGAATTCATCTTTTATGAATTCACTGATACCTTCAAAAATAAAATTTAATAAAAAAAAAAAAAAAACAGTTTCTAGTTTCACTGAAATTACTTACCGACTGCTAATTGAGTAAATACAAAATACTTGGTTTATTACTTACATAAAAATGTTCACTTACGTACAAATTTGATCAATTGTATTAAAAATTATTCTAGTTTTACTCGCGTTTCAAACCCTTGGGCTCGGTTAGGTAAATATGTTATACATAAATAACATAATTTGCTTCATAAATTATAAAATATGTTCATTAAATTTTATACCCGACTCAAACAGTGTTCAAAATAGACTTGTACTTTAGAAATACCTGAAAATGGACTTGTACTTGAAAAGTACTTGAAAATGTACTGGGCAGTAAGTACTACAGTACCCAGTAAATGTACTTAGATGAAAGTACTTGAAAAAGTACTTTTACTTGATGATTTTCAAATACCAAGCACCTTGTACATGTTTTTTCAAGTCCAAGTACAAGTCCAAGGTACTTGGTAGTTGACTGGTACTTGTACTTGAAAGTTTACAGTTCTGATACCTACCTACATACATATAATTAAAAGTTGCTTTTGGATAACTTTATTAATCCTTTTTAAAGTAGGTACAACAGTCTAGAAGTTTCAAGTTTCATATTTCAATAATTTTTTTTTGTTATACTTACCTATTCCTTTTTACAAAAATTAAACCTTTTTTTCTTTTGTTCCTGTCACAATCAAATATAATTGATGAGCTTTCGAAATAACAAAAATTCCACTAACCCATAAAGCTATAAATCAACTAACAAATAATTTATATATGTACATAGTTTACCCCTGTCAAAATTGGTTTTCTTGAAAACAAAAAAATGTCAAACTCAACACCTCTTCACAACACCAATCATCTAAATATGCAAATACATATAATACATTTACGATGACTGACCAATACACGAAAAAAAAGCATTCAGTCATGCATATCCCAGAACCCAAACATTCTTCAAACACAAAATGAAGTCCTCATTCTGCACACACGCATACACACACCGTAAGGATATCACGTCTCTTAACTAAGTCGAAAACGTGTTCAAGTGTCCAAAAGCATAGTGGCTGCCAAAAAATAAATCTTAAAGTAGAACAAAAAATATATAAGACTTTTCGAGCATTGTGAAGGCATTCCAGTGCTGATAAAATCGTCTTCTTTTATCATTTTGCTGGTGTAAGAGGAATCCAGTGCAGGATTTAGTCGTTTTAATGCACAAAGTATTTACCATACATAATATCGGGTTTTTCAATAAGAGCGCTACAAAATTTTTTTTAATTAAAACAAAAACGGTTTCGGATATCAATAAAATTCTTTATTCCTGTGAAAGTACGTTTGATGCCATTATGTATGAAACTCGATTTTGTTTGCATGGCCACCACGGGCACGCTTGCAGAAGTCCAGACGCTGAACCCAATTTTCGACGGTTTTCAAGCATAAATCGGCCGATACTGCTGCAATTTCACGTTCGATATTCGTACAAAGTTCATCAATCGTCGCTGGCTTGTTAGCATAGACCATAGACTTGACGTAGCCCCACAAGAAATAGTCTAACGGCTTCAAATCGCACGACCGAGGCGGCCAAGCGACTGGACCATTTCGTGAGATAACACGTTCTCCAAACTTGGTTGCCAATACATTGATTGTGACATTCGCTGTGTGGCTTGTGGCGCCGTCCTGTTGGAACCATATGTCCTCCAAGTCCATATCATCCAATTGAGGCCAAAAATATTCGGTTATTATTGAACGGTAGCGATCCCCATTCACAGTAACGTGCCGGTCTTGATCATCACGGAAGAAGTACGGCCCAATAACGCCGCCGGCTCATAAACCACACCAAACCGTAATTTTTTCGGGATGCAATGATGACTCTTGAAGTACGTGCGGATTGTTGCCTGACCAAGAAATGAGCCTCATCGCTGAAGATGATTTTTCGATGAAAATCCGAATCATATTCAAGTTGTTGCTCAGCCCAATTCACGAACATACGACGCTTCTGTTGGTCAAGCGGCTTCAGTTCTTGCGTCAATTTAATCTTGTAAGGATGTAGGCCAAGTTCTTTTCGCAAAATTCGCCACAACGACGCAGAGATGGCCAACGCTTGAGAACGACGTGTGAGAGACACATTTGGGCTTTCTGCAACTGAAGCATCAGCGGCAGCAATATTCTCGACACTATATGGGCACTTCTTTGTCTCACTGGCACGGAAACATTTTGTACTGTGCCTGTGGATTCAAGTTTGTCCACTAGACGCTCAATTGTTGATCTGCTAGGACGATTATGACGACCATAAATTGGACGTAGCGCTCTTAACGTTGAGGCCACTGACTCCGAAGTTCGGTAGTAAATTTTAATAATTTCGACTCGTTGTTGGCTCGTATATCTTTTCATCATGAAATGGCAAACCTTACTGAAGAGAAATATCAAAAGAGCGGCAAGAAATATGGCGTGGTTTGCTGTCTCTGTCGCTCTACTTTTGTAGCGTCTCTGTTGAAAAACATTCACTGATGTTTATCATTGGGCTCTTTTGATCGTTATTAATTTATTTACAACTTAACTAATTACTAGCTATAAAAGTTTTATGTACAATTTATGTGATTGAAAAAAAAGTTGATTTAAATTTTTTAGAAAAATTTACATTTTTATTAGACAAGTTTATATATATATTATTGAAAACATTAAATAAATCAAACATTTTGTATAAAGGAGAAAAACGTTCAAAATTGGTCCGATAGTAAGAAATATGTATACGTTCGGACAAATTTCTAAAGTTTCTTTGGGGAATATTAAAGTCAACACAGGACAGAAGGTGGCAAAGAGTCTATTTTTCCGTTTACTAATTATATATTAAATGCAAAACACAAATAAATAAAAATAAGTTTCAGTCTATTATGGTAAGGTGGAGATTGTAAGGATTAACCCAACCTAAGCCCCTGGACGCAAGCCTATGGAATCTTTTTTGTACATACCTGTAGTTCTAGTCTAGCTTTATGACACTGGTAGTGGGGTGACCAAACTTGATAAGCATATTCAAGAATGGGATGAACAAATTTTATAAAGTTACTGTAGAGCGGCCCCTTGTAAATCTATGTTGATTTGAAATAATAACTGATTTAACATAAAAACACAGTGATTCACCAGTAATAGCCTCGAATAGTTAAGGAATGCCCGATAATCTAGCTTGAGGTTTATTATTTTTGATTTCGTCTTTTTTACCTTTCTTGTGAAGAATTTTTCTAAATTGACGGAAATATAAAAAAAGACATTGAATAGTTAAATAAAACTGACAAAGGCAGGGACAAGTGACTGCCGCAGTTTTTCAAGATATGTATGCGAATTAAATTAAAAGAATTCCATATTTTCACCCTACGTTTCGTTGAAATTTCTTAACTTCTTCAGGGGTCACAATTTATTTAAATTTGGTTTTAAATTTTACATTTATGATGTCAATTTTGGATTATAAAAATCATAAATTAAGTTAGTAAATATATTAATAAATAATTTAAAACAATTTAATACAAAATAACTAGACCAAACAGAAAAAAGAAAGTAAACCGACTGTGAAATTTCAACGCGAAAATATGAAATTCTTTTAAATTAATTCGCATACATAACATAACGATCAAAAGAGCCCAATTATAAACATCATTGATAATTTAAAATTTGATCAACAAACATATACATATAACTATTACAAACATTATCTTAGCAATCATGAAATAATTGGCTTAAGCTATTTTTGAAAATGATGGAGATGGGACTCTTTTGGGGTAAGACGAAGGAGCGCACACTTATCAACCTGGTAACCAATAAAAGGTTATTTTTAATACATTAAAATGTTGAACCTTTTTCATTGTTGCAAAGAATATGAAAAGACAACTTAAGTGTCACATGCCAAATTTAGATTTTGAAACGATTTTGAGTGCAAGAATATTTCATTTTGATTTAAATAACATTATGATTTTAATATTTTCAAATGGTACTTTTAAAAATCTCAAAATTACACAACATGTATAGATGGTATTCGTTTATATTTTTGTAACAAATTTGAAGTCGATATCGTTGTTCGTTCTCAAGATATTTGATTTGAAAATAATTTTTTTGAGAGTTAGTAGTTTTTTTTTCAGTTTTTTCGCTCTAAAAAACCATTCATTACATTTCGCTCATTAAAAAGAACAATGTCATAACTCAAAAGACATCAATTTTGACCTAATGATACAGTTCAAACTCATTTTCTATAAACTATTTTTTGGCAAAACGTCATGTCTAGAACTTGAAAATTAAAGGCTATAGAGCATCATTTGTCATTCTCATTATATACACTGTCATTTTGAATGTTTTTTTTTTTGTGGCAATACTGTATTTTTTACATTAACGCAGGGACCTTTGAAGTGAAAACAGTCCAGTAAATATTTTAAAAGAGTCATATTTTGCAATAAAACTTTAATTAATAGCTCTACCAAGAATAAAGAAAAAATTAAATACAAATGAAAATGATTATGAAATACAGCAATGCAAACTTTAAATTGCGATTTCTGAAGTTTGACGTTTTTTGAGTTATGACGATGTTCTTTTTAATGAGGGATTTAAAAAAAAGCCAGTTGTTGACTATAAAAAAAACTTGGTTCGGATTCTAATTGCGTAATTAAGTGTCGAATTAAATAAGTCTTAAGTCGATATCTATTTTCGCTCTCGAGATATTCGAGACGAACGGCATTTAACAGCTCCTTTTTTAATTGCTGTATTAAAAATAAAATTCATCTTCATATATTCGTTCTCAAGATATGGTGGAAGAAAAAAGTAACCCGAACGCACGTACTAGATTCTAGATACCTCAAAACGTGAAAATTTGTCAAAATTTTCAATTAAACAAATCGCACAAATTACAATAACATCTAATGGGAAGTTAATTAATCACTTTATCAAATCAGGTTTAAAATTTGAATTCATTTTCAATGCTTTTCTTTTGATACTTAACCTTTAACTTAGAAGGCTTGTATTTGTATGAAAATGTTTGTACAGTACAGTAGCATTTGATGTGGTTTGTGTAATAATTTTGTTGAGCAACGTTTACCACAATAAATGTACGATTAGCGACTAGGCTATGAAGCATTCTTACCACTGGCACTGTTTTTGATTGAATTCTTTGGGCCCAACAAATTAATTAATTCAATTTGAAGAATGATGCATTCAAAAAAAGCGAGCAGGTAGGTAAACCTGTTTTTTTTTTAATTTCTTGTTGCCCGATTTGCCACCCTGGGTAAAGTGCCGCCTAGAGCCTGTGCCCCCCTGCCCTCCCACGCTACGCCACCTAAATTATCACGTTAAACCATATGTACGTCCCACTTTAAATTAGTGCGAGCTGCTTACTGATACGGGGTTGGCAAAGAAACCTTGAATTACAATCTCGAATGACCAAAATCTCCATTGCGATCATTTACCATTCTCGAATCCCCATAAAAACCTTAAACTTATTCTAAAATTTCGGATGCACAAATAGTGCTAAGCCATTTTGACATTCAAAAAGTAGTTTTTTGGAGTGTTTATGTTTATTTGTTAAGCTTAAACGTATAAATTGGTTGATTATGACATTAAAAACGCATAACAAAAAATTGTTTAATAGATGCTCATTTTGAAGAATAACATTTGCATTAAATAATCGTTGTTTTAGTACGAGCCATGTGTGGTTACTATGAACAAAATGTTATGTTATAAAGTTTCTGGAAAAAAGTATCGAAAATGTATTTACAAAAGTATTCAAATTCGGTATGAATACCTAATTTAGTCCAGATTTTTTCCATTCGAGATTCTCAGATTCTTAATTTGGTAAGTCCTTTCAGTTGACAATATCCTGTCAAGACCAGTCTCTGTATCTTTGGGTGTCCCACAAGGTAGTCACCTCGGACCCCTCCTTTTCCTAATTTTTATTAACGATATGCCCGATGTTTTCTCGAATTCCCTTCGCCTTCTGTATGCAGATGATCTCAAATTTTTTAGATGCATTAAAACTCTTAACGAGTGCTTTCTTCTACAACAGGACCTTAAAAAACTGACTGAATGGTGTACAATTAATAATTTGTTGTAAAATGTTTCTAAATGGCAGTGTTTTTCTTTTTGCCGTAACTCTTCTCCTATTTACTTTGATTATAGAATCGGAAATAATGTTCTAGAAAGAGTTTTTTAAAAAAAAAGGATCTAGGCGTTGTGTTTGATCCTAAATTAAATTTTATTAAGCATGTTGAATACATTGCTTCCAAAGCTAATTCTATGCTAGGTTTCATCAAGAGGAACTCCAATGATTTTAAAGATCCTTATACTCTAAAATCGCTGTATTGTGCCTATGTTAGATCTGTGTTAGAATATTGTTGCATAATATGGAATCCATATTATCGCGTTCATTCCATTAGAATAGAAAGTATTCAAAAAAAATTCACTAGGTTTGTCATTTGGAAACTTGGATGGAACATTGAAATTCCTTCTTATTCTACCAGGTGTCAGCTTATTGGCCTCCTATCACTCGAAAACCGTCGTAAAATGTTCTCAATTATGTTTGTGAGTGATATTTCGTCTCACCATATTAATTGTCCATTTTTATTGCCTTTGATTAATTTGTATGCACCATCTCGACAGATAAGGGAGCGTGTTCTTTTTCGTGAAGACGAACATAGAGTGAACTACGCACTCAATGAACTCGCTGTGTCAGGGAAACAAATCGTGTTTCAGAAATGTTTGATTTTGATTTTCATCAACGGAAGATTCACTTTAAAATATAAATTGTCATTATTTTTTTTAATCAACAGTTAATTGCTCTTATATTCCTCATGTAATGTATGTATATATTAAGCCTAAATTTGTAAGTTAACTGTAGTCTGTAAGATATTTTATATCTGATTGATGAAATAAATAAATAAATAAATAAAGTTGTTGCCATTTGTTTTTTTTTGTTTTCTTTGGGAGGACAATCCAATCCAGACAATACCAGACTTAAAAAGTATCTGTTTTTCCTTTAAGGGCTCCAAAGATTCACTGTTTTGTTTTATAAAAACTAATGCATTCCAAGGTTTTAGCTAAAAATTCTTTAAACGGAAAAAGATCTTTCCTTTTCCTTTTCATTCTCGTTCATATTTATCTTTAAACTGATTTTATCGCCATTTTCTAAAAAATGTTTTTTAGAAAACAAAACTTGAATAAAGCCAACTTGAAAAGGCTAGGCTATGCATTTTAGTGGTCCATAAAGTGTAAAGCATATGCCTATTGGCGTATCCTCTAAAAGAATCCATCTCCCCCATTCCGCCGGTTTGTATTTTTTATACCGAATTATTGCGATTTTTATCGGTTGGAGAAAAGTGTGGAATCAACAAATATTTTAGCTAGAATAAATTTCTAGTTTTTCATTTAATTTATTGCCTGGTAATGTTTAGATGACCATTGAATAATACCAGAGTCGTTCATCAATTCCTAATCGTCGTTTGAAATAAATTGATTGAAAGTAATTGAAAAATAACATCTGCAAAATATATTCATGCATCAGGCAGCCACCAGGGCCAGGGGTGTTTTTTTTTTTAAGTTTTTGCTCCAATGCTTACAGCGGAAAGTGTCGGAACTATGCTTACTTACTTTCCACTTATTGGAATAATTAAATGATTTTAAGAATCCAAACATAAATACTCTAATGATGCCAATTAGTCCAAAGGCAAATTAGGATCAAATTGAAGCATATGTACATGTAGTATCTTAAATTTTTGTGGAATTCAATCACAATTATTATAAACAATGAGAATATGAGGTTGTTCCCGCTCAAAAAAGGTGTGTTGTGTGCAGGAAAAATTAAAACGTACAGAAAAGTGCATAATTCACTCCCTGTTTTTTTTTGTTATTTTCCTATATAACTTTGAAAATATGCATTTAAAAAAAAAACTATCAAGACCGAAGTTTGTTATAAAATTGTCCACAAGATGACATTTATATAAAACTTTCGTATGTTATATTTTTGTTGGTATACAGGCTGTCCCATCATCAGCGGCCCAGAGGCATACCATGGGTTTCTGAGTTAATTTTAAGTCGAAAAACTTAAGAGGTAATTTTCTCGTTTTCGCTTCCTTTTTGACTTAACTTAATTCTTTTAACTACCTCTAACTTTGCCAAACTGCATCCGATTCTTAATTTTTTATTATTTATACAAGGAGAGTAAGCAGTTTGTACTTGCTTTACAATTGTATTCTATGTGGATAACGGTTTTCCCACAATTAAATATCAAACCCATATTTTTAGTATTTTCAGGTCGTTTTTTTAACTTTGGTTTAATTTTTCACAAAAACAGCTTATTAAGTGACGTTTTTTCTATTTTATAACGAAAGGCCATTTTATTTTCTTTAAAAGTTTTTGGCTCAACAGTTCATTTATTAACAAAAAATTCTCAGAGTCAAGATATAGGATTTTTAGAAATGATTAATTTTAACAGTCATTAGGTTGAACTTCTTACCGAACAACACTTAGTTAAATAAAAGGACAAGATTTTTGGATTTTTAATCGGTTATCTGGAGCTGGAAAAATGAAAACAACTAAGCCCACGAATAACCGCACCGGTCGTTAACAAATCCTATAAATTCGGTTATTTGAAAACCCTTGAGCCCAAGACGCCTTAAGAAACTGCTAGTTCTGGTATATCTATGAATTCGGCAGCTATTTCAAATCGAATAGCTTTATTATGAAAAGATATGTGTTTTACTTTTCTGATTTGTTGTTGTTCATCTCTACATCTTGCACATTTATATCCATCGATTTTACTGCATCAAACTTTATATGAAACGTCAGCTGTAATCAAAAATACAAAGTAAAACTTAAAAAAAAACTCTTAACAATCCAAAGGAGGACTTGGAAAAAGTCCTGCTGTTGTTCGTTAACTTTGCCAAACAGGAGAAAACCGAATTCAATTCAAGAATACAAAAGGAAGAGTGAAGTCAAACATTTTTTTTCGTCTTTTTTTCCTCTCCGGACCATCACAATCCCTGCGAGAATACATACATTAAGATATGTAGGTACATATTTTGTTTGTGTTAAAATAAAAAAAAAACTTTTTAGTGGACGAATGAACACTTTTATGTTCACTCGAGCATCCAATTTTTTTTGCTGCATTTACGATGCAGTAAACCTGCTAAACGGATGAGAGGCACTTCAAATCTTGTTGAGCACCACAAAAAGCACCAACCAACATCTAGTCCAGGTCCAGAATATGGGAGGAAAAAGAGTGTATATACATTAAAGTTGGTTTTGGTTGCGAGTCCAAAAACGATTGATTCAAATCAAGGCGAATCGAAGAGTAGTTGAGTCAAGCTTTACAAAATGTTCACTGGCTGCGAAATACCTAAGTGAGTTGTTTCTGATTAAGGGATTGATGAATTTTATTTTTAAGTTTTTGTATTTTCAATTCTTTTAAAGAGATGAAAAAAAAAATCAGAAACAAATAACATCTAATGGACTTTGATTTAGTGTGTTTCTGTCAGATAGAAAATTAACACGCAATATAAAATGAAAACTAAAGAAACTCTGAAACAAAATTGATTTGGAATAATATTGTTGGGAAAGAAAAATGTATGCGGAAATAGTTTTATATTTATTTTATTTTATTAAAAGCAGAACCGTGCTTGCGTTGCTTTGCAGAAAGTATTTTCCTTTTCACATTACAAATTACAAACAAATGCTTAACAGAAATAAATCTTTTTTCATTGTTATTTTGTTATACCTTATTTGAAAGATCTTGAAGTTTTAAGCGAACACGCAGCATGAACAAAATGTGCGCATTTTGTATGATATAAATTTTAAGAGACATGATTTTGTTTTCAATCATTTCCATATTTCATTGAATTTTTGAACAACAACAACAACTTAAAGGCGCTACCACCAATTGTTTGGCTGGAGATATAGCTATTTCGTGCTTTGCCACTTTTGCACTCATTTTCACATTATTTTAACTATTTTGTGCTACGCAGTACTTATTTCCTTATTCGAAAGAACATTATAACATTAGTCCGAAAGAAGTACCATAGGAACGTTTCCAATAAGCGTTTGCTCCAATAGTGGGGATGAAGGGAAGACTTACTGAATCGATTAGAGAAAGCCGGGTCCCATTGCACTACTTGTTCTGCTCAATAAACGGTCGACCAATCTGAAACATGAAATATTTATTATAATAATATAATATATAACGCTTTTACTGTAACTTTAATTCATTATCGAAAGTATTTTATAAAAAATCAAAAATCAAAATTGGTTTCTTTTGTTTATTAAGCACATACGAAAGTCTTTGTCCAGCAAGGTCGTAGCCAGGGGGGGATCACAGGGGTCTGAACCCCCCCCCCGAAATGTTTCATGCTGCTACTTTCTTCTTGAAAAAGTAAAGACCCCTCTTATATTAGTGATTGTTATCAAATTCGATGATTAATTGTTTTCCACAGCAAAATCTATTAACAGTTAGATACTTCTTGGCAACTGGAGAGCAACTAAGTTCGAAAAACTAATTTATTGATTTTTACTTTTACTTTTCAGTTTTAATGACCAAATTTTGGCTAAAATGTTTTTCTTACCTTAGGTTTACAGTGATGTTATTGCTGGAAGGACCTAACATGTTTTCGAGTACCAATTTCGTGGTATTCAAGACATAAACAAAAAATGGAACAAACTCTCTTCAAATCTCAATTTAGTATTGCAAATACGATTTTTTCTTTTCTAGAAAAAAAAAATTGTTAGTTAGTTGTTTTAGCTTGATAAACCTTCTCAATTTCCTTTCTATTCACTATTCTGTTTTTGAACAGGCATGACGCACCTAATCAAAAACAGTTTGGTTTTTCCATGTATTAAAAAAGACCTGTGTTTGAATTATTGGAGAATCTAGTAGCGTCACACGAAGAATTTCTCATGCCATCACGACTCACGACAACCTATTATTAAAGGTTTAGTATGATACTACTGAACATTTTCTAATTCTTTAACAGTTAAATTTTCTAAATTTTTAATAGATGGATGATGATAGATAGAAATTTAAAATACTTTTCAACTGCTATCATACGAAACCAATTTCCTTCATAAAATTCAGCTTAATACGTCCAAAAAAGTGACAGATCGTGCAGAAAAATCTACAATCATCCCGGATTTTGACATTTAGAAATGTCATATGGATTTAGTACGATACTTGAAAAATAAAATAGCCATTTGATGATTTAAAATTTAGTTAAACTTTAGTAAAATGGAGATAGAATGATGCCAAACTCGTTTAAAATTCGCAAAATACAATTCCTAACATAGTATCATGCTAAACATGATTTAGCATCGTAATAAATCGACTAAA
Organism: Melangyna quadrimaculata; assembly: GCA_949320155.1. Lineage (NCBI taxonomy): Eukaryota > Metazoa > Arthropoda > Insecta > Diptera > Syrphidae > Melangyna > Melangyna quadrimaculata. The sequence continues at coordinate 3,592,262 of OX439485.1, read as the reverse complement.
ATTTTGCGGCAGTGTTTAGAAGCCTAACTTGCTGAAAGCTATTTAAAATCAAGATTAGAAATTAAAATACTATTGCAGATAGTTATTTACATAACATAAAACAACAAGCCTTTTGCATTAATATAAATTAATTATAAAGTCAGGTGTCTTAATGAAATTCAAATTAGACTTTTACAATAAGAATAGAAACATTTCACTCAATTATAAAACCCAATAGTGGTATAGGAGTCACATTATCAACAAAATCCCTTTTATAAAAACTGATGACTTATGACTTGAGGAATCGACTGAACGCCGAAAGGGTGAATTATATCCTTCATTGTGAGTCCTCTATTTTTATTTCGGTAAGCAGTGAATGCTACCTTCATCGTTTAAACATGAAAATATCAATCTGTCTTATATTTTCTCTGACGTCATTTGTTCAAAGTGATGTACAATTCAATTTTTGTTTGTGATGATTATTTGTGTAATTATTCCAAGTTTTACATTCGATGTCTAAAGTAAGACGATACCAGCAAGTGATAGTGTCAACTATTATGAACAAAGGGGAAAATGATTCTTTTTGTTGTTATTTATTTAAATGCGATGCTCTGAAACCTACGTATTTGTATTTATTTAACAAGAGCTACTAGAACTTAAAGCTGTATACGGCTATAGCCTAGAAAATTTAAATTGCCCTTAAAAGTTACCATAGTAAAGGATTTTGAAAAATGTTGAAGGCTTTCAATCCTGTTGTAGCTTTTCCCCTAGTTGGGATTAAAATATATCGTTTGAAAGATTGTAGAATGTATTCATTAATTCATTTTACAAGAGGATATAGTGCTTAGCTAATTGGCAATATCACCTTCTGTCCATACAAAATGTACGTATAGCTTAGTCCCACATCAAGCAATCTTTATCTTACTCCCACCACTAGCAGCTTATTTTCTACGATGAATAAAGACAAATAAATTAGTCTGAGCCAATTTAAGTTCTCCTTGCTTCACTGTATTGTGTATTGCTATGTATAATGGAATAGCTGTTTATCCAGCTTGAAAATACCTACATTATTCAATTATACTTATAGAATATTCTACACAAAAAGAGTTATTTCCTTCTTTTCAAAGACAAGTAAAAAAAAATACCACAAACCACCTTACAATCCACTAAATAAATCAAAGATTCTCTAACATGTACCGCTATTTATTACATATGGTGCGGATTTGAAAAGAAGCAAAGCAATAGAAAAACTTTACGTACAAGTTTAAATATTCCCAACCTCCTAGCCCCACCCAAACAATGGCTTATAATTAATTTAGCAAACTTTTTGCTTCCACTTTTCCAATTTGCAGCCTTGCGAGGATATAATGAATCGTTAATAGTTCTATACCCGGGTATATCGTGCTACCTTTATAGTGTTATGTGATAATCCGCAAACTTAAGCAATACAATTTGCGACAAGTTTATCTACCAAGAACCACACATATATTATACTGTCGGCCATTTTTAAGATAAGGAAAAAAAAAAAAAAAACAACAGAACAACCTAACTCAAGAAGAATATATACCTTCATTATGTAGATGTATGATCATCGTTATCTGCTGCGTAAGATTTCTTTCATAGAACTAAAGTTGAATTCTAAGTTTCTTTATACACAGTTCGTGTTAAATAATAAATCCACGGCCACAATCATGAATCAATCCATCTTGACGAGCTGGAAGATGTTTATACCCTCAGCATCTTAAGAAGATGTCTTAAGTGTTTAATCATCTTTTGGTGTAGGTTCCGTAATATTTTATACGTCCTGGACTTCTTGTCCATTATACAACAACTGTTCTTTTGGCTTAGAAAACTGTATCCAACACCTTTACAGTTAAGTTACCTATTGAGAAATCCTCTGCTTAATAAGTATTTTAAGGTGATATGTCATTAAATACCGTACTGCGGCGAATGATTAATCCCCCGAGACATTTAGGAGTTGATGACAATAATTGCATAGGCTATAACTGAATATATTACACACAAAATATGTTTGTATATGTGGATAAAGTGTTCTATATGGTTCTGCAAATCTGCATGCATAATACAAAAATGGAGCCTTAAGCTTATCAAGGGTTATGGTTTCCTTGCACACCTATTCATTATACCACCATTAACCTGTCCCCAAGTGCCCATTGCCCCAGCATGCATGGCATCTTGTACTTAAATTAAGTTGGTCGAATTGTAAATTATTAATTTGCTCTGAGCTAATTTGGGTATACACTGCTATAAGGAGCAAGCAGAATGGCTGAAACCTCTCACCCTTAAAGTGATCTGTATAATATGCAAAGGGTATAAAGCTTAGGAGCATTGATAAGTTAATTATTTTTTATAAAATGCATATTATGTTGTAAATTTTACGTTAAAGTATTCAAAAAATAATCCTTAAATAAAGGTACGTTGTCTCTAACCTTTCCTATATCAAAAGTATGTTAAAAATATTAATTATAAGTTATGAAGATAATAAGGTAATGTTTTAATATAGATGTACACATAGCTGCCTCAAGCGTAGATAGTGGCATCAATCTTTTGAAAGAAAGCCATATATGTTGTACATGGCGATGCCTTCAATGCTTCCACACTTTCATATTTGTACTTGCTCTAGAGGCTTAGTATTAGTTTCGTTTCAAAAATAAAATGTTTTTATCACAACTAAGATGACGATGATTGAGAAGTCTTAAAAGGTGACTTTGCACAAGATGTCTGTAGGTAGGGCTCTAAGTCTGTGCGTGTGTCCCGATATACATCGAGCTATAGCCTAAATGTAAGACGGATTTGCTTCAAATTGGTGTGCAGCATTTTTATATGATTCCCTAGAGGAAGAATTCAAATTTTTGTTTAAGATCATTTAGAACTAGTAGCTGCCGGTAATAAAACGATCTTCTTGTGACTCTGACTAATTTGATTAAACTTCGTACACATGTGTGTAATCTATAGAGGAGGTTCAATGATACTTCTGACCAGGTTTTTGCCAACTAATTCTTAAAACGGAAATAAAGTGTTTGGTTTTTTATTTTTCGAATTGCCCAAATTCCCCTAGAGTAATAAAATTCACGGTATATTCTTGCTTCAGCAAACATTCACCAAAATTTGTGTCTCAAAAGGACAAAACAGAATAACTGCGGAGCCCACTGTCAAATCTGGGCGAAACACATTCATCTCTGGAGTTGAGGTCACTTGTACTTTTTAATTGAATAATATTCATGAGCTCCAGACGTTATTTTAATATTTAAGTTTCTTCATCTTCATTATTATAAGAAATATGACCACGGGTAATTGTTTACAACGTGCAGGAATTTAAACAAATTTCCCTAGAATTATAAAATTCTCAGTATCTTGTTTTTGTGATTTTTATAAGAATAGTTAAACATCTTAAAATGAAAAAATAAATGCTAAGCAAAAATGACAATACTCACGGAAAGATATTTTTTTTTTTTGAAAGCCACAAATTTGTTCTGTTATTATTTTTGTTTTTAAATCTAATTTTTGAGAACATCACTTTTAAACTTAAACATTTTAACAAAAAAGCCAAAAACTGAATTTTTAATTTTTTTTTACAATTTTCATATTTAAGTATCTACCAATTCTGATTCGAACGCTGAAAACCAGATTTTGAGAAAATATAAATTGATTTTCAAAGGTGTTTTCTCGTGATAACACTTGCAGTTAGGCTGCATAGCTTTCGCTCCGTCATATTTAACAGGTGACCTCGGTGGTGCAATGCGTAGTGCAACGGCCTCTGAGGTAGCTTGGTCTAGGTTCGAATCCAGTTGACGGCAAAAACAATTTATAAATTAAAATTGGAACTATAGACTACGCCCCACTAAAAGGAATCTGATGATTGGTGTGGCAGCCATGAAATTGCAATAATTCCAGCCAAATGTAATACTCGGTGGTAGCCAACACTAGTGGTTGTTGTTCATTCAAAACCTTCAATGATAAATTGATTTTGTTTTTTGAAAATTTAATATCTTGAAAACGGGTATTGTATTTAATAAATTACTGAAGGTTTTAAAATTTGTTTATGAGAACTGCTTTAATGATTTAAATTTTTTTCCATAAATTCATATTTATCAAAGAAATCAGGTGGTATACTTTATTTTGAGCCCTAACTTTTTTAGCCATTAAAATATATAAAATATATTAATTTATATTCATAATAATTTATATTTTAAATAGTTCTTAAAACTTCTTTTTAATGATATCATAATGTTATGGAACCAATACGTACATTGGTACGTAGTTATCTACGAGAGCAAATTTGTGTGAGCCAGTCGTGCAGATTATTTTTTTGATGAAAAAACTATTTCCCAGAGCTTATTTTTTTTTTTAGTTTTATGAATGTTCGTATTTTGGTCTACAATCTTGCAATTTATAAAAAGGTTATGGGTACTGCATGTACATACACATAAATTATTCAAAATTCTTTTGTCATATGATATTCATGTTTACGTAAGAGAATTTGAAGCACACATTTTATTTGCGCGAAATAAAAAAACGTGAACCAAAACTTTATTGAAGTCTTTCTTTAAAGAAACATCTAAGTAACATAGCATCTTGTTTTCTTTGATCTTTCTCACATCATAATATTTGCACGTAGAATGTTTATTGTCCCTAATCATGTTGCAATTTAATTTGCTGCCTGAAAGCAACCAAACCATTGCCATCGCCATCGTCGTTGTCAGTTTAATTTCCCAGTTTATCCTGAATAAACTGCACTTATCTCGTTTGAACACTCCCATCTCTATGTAGTTATCGACCGAAATACAACAGAATCAAGTCAAGACCATACAACACACAATGACGTCAAGAGAGCACAAAATGTGTGGCACAACACATCAAAGCATCAATGACTGACACAATACAACGAAAAAACGACATACCGACAACGACGACAGCCGACGGCGACGACGATATCATGCGAAAAAAGTGAATAAATGTAAAACAAAAATATTTCATCCTTGACACTTGAAAGATATCACGAGAGCAGAGAATTCAAGGAATTCCCATACACTTTCATACAAGAAGACCCGTCCTAGTATAATACTGCAGCCACTACTGTTCTGTTGCTTCTCGAGTTGTTTTTTTGTATCTTGTATGGGAAAAGCCTGCCACAGCATCATACGAACGATATGAACATATAGTGTTACCGAATCACGATGACGACGTCGACGACGCACAGTGGTTCCAAGGTGGAAAAAATTCGATTTTTCAAAGTGCTGATTTCTATTAGCTGATTCATGTTTCGCACAGTATATTAGCCATAGAATCTAGGTAAGCCAACGATTCGGGCCAAAACTCAAGTTTAAATACTTAAATAGAGGTACAAGTCAAATTATTTGAAATTTTATGGGAATGGGATTTATCTTCCCAAGGCTGTTACGTCAATTCTAGGTGAACTAAAAATGTAAATTTTTTTCCTGGTAATATGGGATACCTAACAATACAATAAAGTGGTTAATTTTGGAAGGAACCTACAGTTTTATGCCGAATCCGAACGGCTAGACGAGGAGCACTTATTCGTGACAAGTGATACTCTTGGAGGATTTGTCAATTCCTCGCAAGAGGCAGTAGCCCTGAAAAAAAATGTTTAGTTTTTAAGTGGATGAGGCCGGGAAGCGAACCCAGTCCTCCAGCGTGACAGTTGAACGCACTAACCATTACGCTTCGGGCCGATTTAATGTAGTGAACCTTAAAAAAAAAATCAAATCTCACTTCCGTTTTCTAGAAAGGAATATTTTTATGTACTATTGGTAAATGTTCTCGGGTTAAAAAGTAGCTGTTTTAAATTTGATAAACAAATATTTTAAGCATTTTAAACTCTACCTTTTACATTTTTAAGTTGAAATGAAATGTGTTTGTACCAATGCATTGAAAACACTTTTTCCTGATCCCGTAGGTTTAAATTAATATTTAAGTTTTCCATTCTTCACAATAAATTTATTTATTTGTATCTTTATATCTAAATACTAACAATTTACTGGAAGCGCAACCGATAAAGCTTAATACTCTATCAATCAGATTCCTTCCAGAATCATAAAAAATCGAATTTAAATAAATAATGTTTATTAAATTCAAAACCCGAAAATAATTTATGCATCACTGCTTTATAGCAATGCTAAAGCGCAACGCAGCTGATGTTGATGCAATGCATCAGCAAAATAGCACCAAGTAATTTTTGAGATCTGATGGTTTGTTTGAGGTTTGTGCATCATTTGATGCAAGTTATAGCAATAGAGAACAAGTTACATAAAAAGTGATGCGAGTGTGATGCTTTAATGAATATTTGGCAATTAAACCTGACAGCTTTGTAACCAAATAATTGTTCTTATTAAAAAAACCGTTAGCTACTTTTTACTATACATTATACGAGTACATGCTTATCTGCTTACAAATTATCTACTTATTAAAATGTTGTATTCATACAAATTCAAAGCTACATAATTTTTCATTTATACGTTGCTCTAAATATACATGGAATACTTGCGGACATTAATTGAAAATACAACCCCAACTAAAGTAATTAAGTGATTTTCTTTAATGGTTACAAGATTTTGATGACTTACCACCATATACATAGTTAGTTTTTGGCACCAAGGGGATTACACCCCCCGAGGACATGGGAAATATAACGATCGAATAAGCACTCAAAAAACCGAAGTTTAATCATTTTTTCCTCTTCCTATTTTCTAGCTGATAAATACACTTAACAGTTTACATAAGAATACCTATGTATTCAGCAATTTATTTTATTTGTTATTTTTTGCGAAAATGTATTTTCCACTTCAATTTATCAACCCTGAGGTTTAGATGAAATTTTGAATGGTCGTCAACAGGCTGAAATCTTGTGTGGTAATTCCTTATCGTATAGGTAGTTCCGATTTTATCGAACTACAAAAGAAGTTTACAAAAGCGGACGACTGTCTTTGAAAAAAAAAACAGAATCTCTAAGGTTTACACAACCTCGATTTTCATCAAGTTTAATAATGATTTATTTAATTATTTTTTAAGTGGGCGTGGTAGTGGGTGGAAATTAATTTTGGTGATTTCTTATCATAATCACTATCATCCCTGAAAATTTCATCCAAATCGGTTGAGAGGTTCACTTTTTATGGAATTTTTTCCGCTCTCCCATACAATTGGAACCACTGTGCGACGTAGCCACCTACGACGACGATGGGAAAAAGCTGTGTGTTTGAGTGTGTGTGCACAGGATATCAGAATTTTGGGGAGATAGATGTAAGTTCAGCATCTAAATATAGCATTTCCAAACGAATACATCGTTTCGTTTGGAGTCCTGAGGCTACCAACATCCAAGCTCAGCCACCAAACCAGAACGCTGTATCGCTGGTATACACGATTTTTTCAGTGTGTTTATTTGACGTGTATTGAATTGACCGAGTGTGTATACCTAAACTTACGTATCTGTAGGAAACTTTCACCGTGTGTCTGAACGTTAGTCATCGTAGTCATATCCCGCAGCATATAATGTTTGCAACTCACTGCAACCAATGATTCTCTTTCATCATGAACACGAACAGCTGGGTCAATTCTGCTTGATGGTCGTCCATCGCCGTCATCGCCATCGTCCTGCAACGGCACAAAAATATCATGCTCAAATATTTTAACAAAGCAATAGTAATATACAAACTTTTTGAAAACAAAGGGCGGTCAGTGTATAATAATTTTAATTGTTCGAGTTGTGATATCAAAAAGAACATAACAAAATATTTATATAGTTATGTATGTACATATTTGTATGTATATTTGTATTCGTGGTTTTGAGTTTTCATAAACATAAACAATTCACAGCCCCCATTCAGTTCTGAATATCAATTATTTTTGTCAAGCCTTGTACAAATGTAGGTACATGCACAAATGTAGGTACGTACATGTGTTTTGAACCATTATCAATAATTTTATTATTTCAATGAACAGGGTATTTGACATGTTTACTCTGATAGAGTTTATATGGGTTACTAGGGCGTATACGCACTATTTTTCTAATATCCTAGGGGTTCTCCTAGATTCTTGTCAGTTTTCATTTGATTGACAACTACTTTGAGATATTTTAAATCAAAAAGAGTATTATCAGTATGGAGCAATATGGACGGTAGGTTTGCATATACAGGGTGCTCCGCAAAGAATGAATAACCTTGGTATGCCTCATAGCAGACTTTATGACTGTGCTGAAAACTGATAAAAAAGTTCTTTCCCAACCAGAAGAAAAGATATGTGCATTTTTTTGTTCAGTGCATTATTTCTTGCCTTACTTTAAGTTTTTGAATAACACGACTACAAGTCAATTAATTCAACCGTTTTAACAAATAAACTAATTGCAAGCAACAAAATATTTAATAATTCTGTTAAAGCCTAATTGAAGAGGTATAACTCAAAACAACCTCGAAAATGTAACCGCATTTTGCACTTTGTTGGCATTTTAAGTAATGTTGCATTCGGCCCTAGAAGTTAAAAGCTTGGATTTATCATTACGATAACATCATAAGAACAATCAAAAATCCACCATGTTTAACGCATGGTATTATTTTCCCGTTTACTGTGCTGATTTTGTTAAATTGACTCTACTATTGCAGATTGTTACCAATAACTTGCTATTTGCATTTTCATTTTGCATTTTCGTGCGTCTAACTGACCAGACGTGTTTTCGTCTTTCTCTCTATTTATTTAATTTTGCTTCCCGTTTAAATGGCTTTAAACTGTTTTAAATGTGACATTAGTATAATAAATAAAGAAAGTTGTATTTCATGTGGTATTTATTTATTTGTTTTCATCCACCATGTCATGTGAAAATACCTTACAATTAATTCGATCGAATTCTTATTTGTTCTGGAAATGTGATATGTGTACTATTTATTCTTTCCCTTTGTGTTCATATGCTCATATACATAAAGTGCAAATCTCAGTAAATAAATTAAAATCTGAGCTCCTCTGACATAAAAACCAAACACACAATACCCATAGCGGGTTCCATTCAAGATATTGCTAACTACAGACCCATTTCTAAGTTGCAATCAATCCCAAAAATTTTTGAAACGTTAGTTAAAAAACGAATTTATGAGAATATAAGAAATGGTATCTCTGAAAACCAACACGGATTTGTTAGTAGTATGTCAACTACTACTAACTTATCTCTCGTCTCGCAGTTTTGTACGAAGGAGATGGAGCGTGGTAGTCAAGTTGATGCAATCTACACAGATTTCTCGAAAGGTTTTGACCGAGTACAACATGTTATCTTGTTAGAAAAACTGAAAGCTTTTGGATTTAAGTCTGATATCTTAAATTGGTTTGAACAGTATCTTACTTATCGAACTCAGTAAAGTAAAGATAGGTGATAATTTATCAAAGGAAATTAAAAAAATTTCTGAAGTTCCCCAAGGAAGCCACGTTGGAACTCTGGTTTTTGATCTTTTTATAAACGATCTTCCCTCTTAGGTGAAACATTCTGTTAATTTGCTTTTTGCGGACGATTTTATCTTTTTAGACTTATAAAATCTATCAGCGACTGTGACCTCCTTCAACAAGACATTAATGACGTATCTAAATGGTGTGAAATAAACTGCTTGCATCAAAATATCTCTATAAGTGCAAATTGATGTCTTTCACAAGATCTCCTCGACCCAAACAATTTTCATATAAAATTAATAATATGGAGCTAGAGAAAGTTGACAAAATGAAAGATCTGGGAGCTATATTTGAAGAAAAATTAAATTTAGAAAATCATTATGACTACATAGTTTCTAGGTAATATAGTACAGTCAACGAAGGAATTTTTCTTGCAAAAAATAGTGCTCTCTAGGTTATTTTTGTATATGGTAGGGGATACCCCTAGATATAACATACCCAAAGTCCCCAGCCCAGGGCCGCGAGCTAAACTCAGGCGGGGGGGTTAAAGGTACCCCTTTTTAGATTTTCGTGAATATTGGTACAACCTAGCATTTCAGAGAAATAGTCTATACTACATACTTAGAGACAAATAAATTGTATATAAACAAAATATGTTTATATTTTCGATGGTGTTAATAATAAGCGAGATGCGGGGGCTAGAAAAGTCAACAAATCTTCAAGAATCTGTTATTGTCTTAGATATTGAATGTTTTCTGACTAATTTAGTTGGAAAAAACAATAAAGGTAAATACACATTCATTCACTGTTATTTCATCATGTAATAAGGCTGATAGTGGAGTTATAATTTCCTTGTTTTTCAATATATCTATAACTATATGTAAAAGTATACATCAGTATACATCAATACTTAATTAGGCAAAATTTAATTAGCAAGAGTTGTTTTCATACGGCGCCAAAAACTGATACCGTTTTTTTTTAAAAGAATATAATACAAAATTTGTTTGCCATAAACGAGGGTTCTTTCTTCTCCTTTAGAGAGGGGCATTTTTTTTTAATAGTATTAAAAAGTAACGGCAACACTTACAACAAAAAAATTTACTTTTTTTTGAAAACCAGAACTCCGTTCTTTTATTTAATTTTTAAATAAAGTTCTTGATGTTCATATTTTTTGTAAAAGTAACTTTCAAACTCAAAATTAAAAAAAAAAACAAAAAATTGAAAATTTAGTTTTTGATTTTTGTTTCTTATTTTGGAAATAAAACGCTGAATTGACTTTTATTATTCAATATTTGGAAAACTAAGCGAAGAGGCAAAGTCAATGCGATAATTACACATAATAATAAAAGTTATACAAAAAAAATATCATAAAAACTGTCGTCGCAACTTTCAATTTTCTCAAAAACTAGGAGACATAGAACCATTTGGTGTTCAGTTTTCAATAAAGAGTTCTATGGGTAAAGAATAATAAAAGCCAATTCAGCATTTTATTTTCAAATTAAGAAAGAAAAATCAAAAACTAAATTTTCAGTTTTTTGTTTTTTTTTTTTTAATTTTGAGTTCGAAAGTTATTTTTACAAAAACTATGAAAATCAAGAACTTTATTTAAAAAAAGAATAAAAGAACGGAGTTCTGGCTTTATAAAAAAGTAAATTCTTTTGCTGTAAGTGTTGCCGTTGTTTTTTAATATTATTTTTTAAAAAAATGCCCCTCTCTAAAGGGGTGAAGAAAGATCCCCCGTTTATGGCAAACAAATTTTGTATTATATTCTTTAAAAAAAAACGGAATCAGTTTTTGGCGCCGTATGAAAACAACTCTTGCTAATTAAATTTTGCCTAATTTAGTATACATCAACTTAGTATAGTAGATATTAGTTCAAAAAATCGTTGATGCTAATCATATTTTAAAAAAGTAAGATAAAATATTTTAAAAAAGTAAAATAAAATTGTTTTGCCAAAGAATATTTATTCTATCATATTATTTTGTAGTTAATAATATATATAATTTGTTATATCCAATAAAGTTTGTAAGCTCGATAAAAATAAATAAATAAACATGAATATTGACTCTAGATACAACAATAAGTTATACCATTTTGAAATCCGAATTTAAAGCGCATATTTTTAAAATAGTTGGCGGCTTAGGTATTCATGCATTTTTTTATACTAGAGAAGATTTAACTCTTTCAAAAATTATTTTCTTTCGCATTTTGCATTGAAAATTAAAGTTAAATAATTTTTTAAATAATGTTAAATATTGCTAAGAAAAAAAAGGTTGAATTCATTCACTTGTAGTCGTGGTATTCAAAAACGTAAACAAAGGCAAAAAATAATGCTCTGAACAAAAAAATTCGCATACCTTTTCTTAATCAGTTTTCAGGACGGTCATAAAGTCTACTATGATACATTCCAGGGTTATCCATTCTTTGAGAGGCACCCTGTATAAAATCAGTTCAAATAATTAATTTGGATATAGTTTATTTTATGTAGTAAATAAAAATATAACATGACTGTGATAGTTTTATTATATAAATGCAGACAGGATATTTGTCATGGTTAATTTGATATAATTTTCTATGGTCCATTGGGGCGTATACGCACTTTTTTATAAATGTTTTCATTTGATTTAAAACTGCTTACAGGTATTTAAAATAAAAAAAAAAGATTTTTTAGTAAAAATAGAGCCATACATTTGTGCACCAGTTTTGCTTATAAAAAATCAATTCTTATTTAATTGGCTAAAGGTATCCAGTTATTTTCTTATTTTTAAAACAAAAAACCAAAACCATCTGTTTCCTTACTACACCCTTTTATTAATATGAACATGAATTTCTTTACGATGAAAACGATTCTGTGGTTTTCAAAAAAAAAAAAAAATAAGTTTGAATAAAAAACCAGACACCGCACCGTTTAAAAATTAATACATACATATACTCATACATTATTTATCCAGCTTCTATCGTTGATGGGATTTTAAAGGAGATGAGTGCGTAGGCAGTCTATGTTAAATTATAATTTATTTTTGAATAAATTAGATCAACTCTAATTGGTTTTTGTGTTTGGTGAACATATCAGAGCGTGAGGTGCAAATGGTTTTGGTTTGGTTATTAGTTTTGCATTAGTGGGAATGTAATTTTAATTTTGTTCCAAACCCAAAACAATAATAATAATAATTAGTTATGTATTCATGCATCAGACAGGACATAATTCTAATAGGTTGGTAGGTATAGTTACCTATAGTTACCTCAGGTTTTTGGAGTAGGTAAATTTGTTTTGAAAATCAGAATTAAAATTTAATCATTAAAAAGTGTGTTTGGTGGTTTTTTTTTATTTGTATTAAATAAATATTTTGTTGTGCATTTTTAAGGATTTTTTATTTTTACTTTATCCAGAAAACATATTTAACAACTAAAGCAATAGTGATATTTTTACACAACTGAGATTATTAATACTTAAATCTTTTCAGGACATATTAATTATGGCTTTATGTTCCCACTGCGCCTGAAATTTTGCAATTTCGAGACTTCAATTATAAAATTACCCAATAAAATGGTGTTTCGTACGCAATTTTATTAAAACTGATGTAATTTTATTTTCGTTAATGTATGGAAAACTGTGCAGTTTCGAAGATTGTGTCGGAAAATATTTCGAAATCTTGCGATTTCATCCAGTAAACAACCTAGTATATAGGAGGAAATAATTCGATGTTTTAAAGAAAATAAATATCTAGCAAATAAGAGGCTAAGCATTAACGAATGTGTGTAGTTTTTCAATACAATTATATAGTAAAATGTGCTAAAAGTCAAAAGTCCTAGGGAAATTTATTTTTAAAATTTTGGAATGCAATTCCATTTGTACGAGCTATGCGGCAGAATAGCTTGAACTTAAATTTAAGTTTAATATAAAACACAAATATAAAATATTTCAGAAGGCTTAAAAGGGCTTTTTTTCTATTTAAGGAAATTCTGACATCAAAATAATGCTTTACACTTGCAATCTTGCAAATAAGTTTGTTTTGATCATTTCGTGTTCGGAGAAAGACTTCAGTACAAAGATATTTAAAAGACTATTTACATAACTTAATGGGTCGAAATAAGGCGAAAATCTTCAATTTTCCAAAAAAAAATGTTTTAAAGTAATGACAAAAACATATTATTAAAACATATTATATTATAACATATAACCAACGGCAACTCTTACAATGTTATGGCGTCGTTTTCTTTTTAAAGACAGAAATCCATTCTTATATAATATCTTTCAGTCAAGTTATAAGACTGAATATTTTTTTTTTTTAATTTTCAAACTCAAAATTTTGGAAAAAAAAAGTATTTTTTTTTTTTAACTTTTTTCCTAACGCTCGCACTGTATTTAATTTTACATTATAAGAGTATCAAAATCCCCTGAGAGTGCGTACATTTTATATCGATAGATATTAATATTTCAGTCAGAAATGTTAGACTTTAAAAAAATAAATAGTAAATTCTTTTCGGCAGTGACTAAAAAAATCGTTTCATGTTGAAAACATAATTTTGGGTAAAATTCCAGTTTGGTTTTCTTGTTTTCTTAGAATTTCTCCTTAAGACTTAAATTTAATCTTTACTCTTCTCTAGCTTTCATCGATAACACTTTGTTGTGTACGAAGATACTTAACTTAAGACGAATAAAGTCTTATTGTATGTTATACCTACCTTAAAAGATTGAACGATGATGATGGAGATGACTTACACTGTGCGTGAGCTTTAATGTACTTATAACGATTATTATGTATGTATGTGTTGAAGTATATAGATACATATATTATTTAGTCCTTAAAAAGCAACTGTTGCAGTCTCTTTTCAATAAAGACATTTTTACTTAATTACTCAACCCTAAAGTGAAAGCATTAAAAATATGAAGCAGATGTTTATTATGATAGAGTAAAAATAGGGGGAAATTAAGACTGACTTTTTGACTCCTTTCCCTACACACTAATAAATAAATTATGCCTTTGAGAGATCCACACAAGCGTTCACGTATATTAATTTTTGTATATTGTCAGTTCGACAAACAAAATCATTCATTTATTCTGAATGTCACAGCAGAGCACAGCATCTCTTATACATACCTACGTATTATAACCCCCATCGAATAAAAGGACTTTGTATAAAATAAATGAAAGAAATGGCAGTTTCTTATGAGGGCAACATCAACCCCATACAAAAGAATTCATATATGTATTTGAAGTATATGTAGGTAAGGTATATATACTTTATAATAACTTGGCTTCTCCATAACAAATTCACAAGACTAACGCAACGCAACAAACAAAGTACTCAGTACTTTATTATCCTTATTATCTGTATTTATGCTTTTTTGTTTGTTTCTTTGATTTTCGATTCCACCTTGCTGTCATCATTATTATACATAAGTAGGTATCCTTGTTTTGGTATATTGGTTGAAAAAATATAAATTGTATACCCTTGATACGATGGAAGTATAAAATGATACAAAAAAGGATAATGAACCAATTTAATCTGAATATATGGAAATACGAGTTCAATATTCTTTTCGAACTCAACTCGTAGACAGTCTACTCCATGGTACATACACACATCTATAACCTCAACGAAGCACGACACACCAGAGTTCCAAGTTCCACATGTTTGCCAATGAAAAGTGAATGCGAAGAATATTGGCTTTCAATAAATAAATAATAATTATTCTTTAAGCAACAAGGTGTGGTTGTTTCGAGAAATTGTAAAAAAATAATGTTCTTCTTTATCCGAATCTTTCTCTCTCTGAGGATTGTAAATTTTCACCGTAAAGGAAATTAATTTTGTCCATTAATCAACGAAATTCAGTTGCTGTGCTATAATTTGTTTTATATTTGAAAGCTAAAAATGAAGAAGAAATAATTCAGGCAAGTTGTATGAAGTTTAAACAGACCATAAGCTATTTTCATTTTTAAATCACTTTTCAATATACCTACCTTACCTACTCTGACAGTCAGCCGAATTATTGTCCCTCGTTGGCATGTTGGGAATGTTGAATTTTAACTTTATCAATTAATTTATGGCTTCAGGAACTTAATTAAATTTTATTTTTTGATTTCATAAGCAATTGTGGGGCATAATTCAATTCAGAAACAGACAACAAGGAAGCTGAAATTTTTGAAATAAATAATAAAAATTATCAACGCGTGTCTTTCACATTTTAGCTGTGTTCACAATAATGAAAAATTATACTTATTAGAACTAAACAACGCATAGATTTGTAATAATTTTTTTATTGGAAATAACTTTTATAATCCGTGCTTTTATAGTAGGTAGGTAGAGATGACGGTCACAAGCATTCTCGCTCGATGACTCAATTAACGCTGTAATGCGCCGTTTTGATACCATAACTCGTTTGACCTGTGGATTAAAATAACATTTTTTTTTAAAAGATAATGAGGGTATTTGGTGATAAATCTCCCAACGGATCATCGCCTACGCCCGAGCTCGGCTGCAGTATGCTACGCTAAGCAATTTGCTGATTTGCCCAGGACGCATACGATCTGATCCCTTAGGGTGATCATGTAGTCGCACACTCGGATATGGTATTCTCTGTACACCTCCGTCTGTTTGCACAACATGACTTGTGGTTACCAGAGAAAGTACCACCCGCCTGTATGACCAGACGCGTTTATTGGATTTAGACATGTGATTAAACTTATTAAGGATTTGGACATAGGAAAAACGACCGATAGGACCAAAGTTCGCAACAAAAAACCATCTACACTGTGCCAACTAGGCAACTTGTTGACTGGTATTGAAGCGAAGGTTGGCACAACCGTGTGATCGTCCGGTCCTCGCGCACCATGAGCCACCTTCAAAACCCAGTAGTCTGCTAGCTCACAGTCATAGGAGTTTGAGGAAGAAAATGGTGCAAAAATAAACCGCAGTTAATTCTAGATCCATTGAAACTTTCTTGGACTTGAACATAGGAAACACTCAAAAGGGTCGAAGTTCGCAACTAAGAACCATCTACACTGTGCCACCTAGGCACTTGTTGACTGGTATTGAAGCGGAGATCGGCCTAATTGTGTGATCGTCCGGTCCTCGTGCACCATTAGCCACCTTCAAAAACCATTAGTCTGCTAGCTCGCAGTCATAGGAGTTTGGGGAAGAAGATGGTGCAAGAGGAAATCGAAATAAATCATAGATCTTTTTCATTGCGTTGTGGAAAGGAGTTAAATCTTTGATCTTCGTTCCGGAGAGTTCGTTAAGGTCGTCAAAAAGGGCTTCCCAAAAGATTGTTGCCTCATTCTGGCCAAAGCGGGACATTTACAGAGGAAATGAAAGACTGTTTCCTTTTCCTGCTGGTCCCCACAACTACGACAGTGAGTATTGTAGGGGATACCAAGATTCGCCGCATGTTCTCCTATTGGCCAGTGTCCAGTGCATGTTGCAACAATCCTTGCTATGTCTCGCCTGGGTCTGCACATTAGGTTAATAGTTCAGGATGTATTACCTATAGGTAGGCCAGATTTTTCTAGCAATAATGCAGTTAGTTAAACTATTCCACCTACGATTCGATTCTGAGAGAAAAATTGAGAATATATTGCCCTTTATAACTCCGAGAGGAATACTGACTCTTTCCGCAAGTGAGTTATGAAGGGCTGAACCTTGCCTGGCCAGCTCGTCAGCGCGTTCATTCCCCTCAATGCCACTGTGACCTGGAACCCAGATAAGAGTGACCCTGAGGTTAGTGTTCAGACTCAGAAGCTCATCCTAGCATTGTCGTACTAATTTTGAGGATGATGTAGCCGAATTAATGGCTTTGACAGCCGCTTGACTGTCTTAGAAAATAGCTGTTTTTCGGTTCTGGTTTGGATTTTGTTTAAGTAGCTTGCATGCTTCCCTGATTGCCGGTACTTCAGCCTGAAAGACACTAGCAAAGTCAGGTAGCCGAAAAGACCTGGATATATTTAGGGACTCTGAAAAAATACCCGCACCAACACCGCACTCCATCTTTGACCCATCAGTAAAGATAGTTGTGTCGAAGTCTTTCGTCACGACGTCATCGTTCCAATCCTTTCTGGATGGGAATATATAACTGTAAAATCTTTACCGAGGCTCATTGAAGGGGTGCAGTAATCAGTGGGAGTCGAAAACATTTCGGTTGGAATTAAACCCGTGATGTTGCTGTGCCCATAGGGTTCGTTACAGTCCCCCCCTTGCTTTGGCAGACGAGAATCTCTCGTCTTATTTAATTCAGGCTACGGATCGGTTTTGTTCGGTGGGACTATTCAAAGGGTATCAGGTTAGTCGGTCGGATGAATCTTCCAAGGGCTTATCGGTAAAAACAGGAAACGACGGTGGTCGGTATTGCCTTAAAAGATTCCAGGTCCGGTCGGCTGTCGGAGTATGGTAGATCCTTCAAAATGTCCCTGCTGGGACGCCATTGTGATGCTTTTTCTCGTGGCTGAGGTAGTTCAGCGGTTTCCAATGGTTCTTACACAAAGAAGCAACAAAACTTGGATTTAGAGAATCTTACTCTGAATGAATAGTTCTTTATTTTTCCAAAATTGTTTACAAAATGTATATTTTATTTTCTTATATTAAATAACAATGTTCTTCATACAATCTTTCAATTCAATGTAGGGTCAATGTGGGTAAATGTAAACAGAACTCAAATTTCTTACAAATAAATAAATAAATAAATAAAATAAATAAACCAGCGGACGTGTTTAATATATGGCACATACTTTTCACTCATTCGGATGTTTTTAGTTTTCAGTTGTCAAATTGCGCTTTTTGTGGAATGTTCAATGTTGTTTCTTTAATGTGTTTTATTCGTCAAATTTGATAGAGATTAAATTAAAAGAAAAAAAAAATCTAAAATCTAGAAAGGAGTTATCGTTTTTTTTCGTGTTTACATTTACCCCAGAAAATATCTTGATGATGGTAAATGTAAACATCATTTTTTGGGTAAATGTAAACATATGTTTCTACTTAAATATTGCTTTTTTATTAAAGATTATGCTGTTAAATTTATTTTAAGCTGAAACCATGTCTCAAAAATATATATTAAAAAAATCACCGTTGTCATACAAAGGTGCTAGAGCAATTTCATGAAAAGACATCCCACTCTGTCATTTAAGTCACCAGAGCTGCTCCAGAAATGCCGAAAAGATTCAAGGAAACCAGCCATCATTTATGACTTCTAAAAAGTTAGGTAACCTTACAATGGAGTATGGGTTGGACGTAGAAAAATCGTGCTTAGTATTTAACGCTGATGAAAGCGGGTTTTGCAGCGATCCACACAAATTAAGAGCTGTTATGGACAGAAAGGAGTTTCACTAAAATCGTTGTTTACCCCCAGATTCCAGATTGGAAAATTTTGGGGTTAATGTAAACATGCTATTATTAACCTTATTTATAATTTTTTTCAAAAAAGTTTTTAAATTGTTTAACTAAGAAATACAATACTATTAAATTGCCATTTAAGGTTCTTCGATACGTTTTCTAATTTAAAAAAAAAATAAAATAATAAGGTCAAAACTTGAAAGGTGCATGCATCTGGTTGATTCTATGCGTCGTCGGTGTACTGCTGACTTCGCAAATAATGGTCACAGAACAAAATACTAAGTATTTCTATAAATATTTCATTTCAATTTAAAATAAAAATATATTTTTTTAAGTTTTTATAAGACATAATCTGTAGCACTGCTATTATTGGGCACATCTGTTTCCCATTAAGTTTTTGTGTTTTTAATATTTAACTGAATTCAGTTATTGAAATAATTTCTTTTCATATAAGTTTACTAGATTTAAGTAAGCCTAATTGATAATTTATGCCCAATAAATTAATTAAAAATTCAAAGGTTATCTTTTATTTTTGATTATAAGAAATATAAGCGAAGCTTTGCTGTTATTTTGCACACAGGTATATATAAATTCCAAATTTTTAAAACCTTAAATAATACAAAAACATTTTGTTATATTATATAAAATTTTATTAGCAATAATAACCTGAATAAGAGTGTTAGCATGCTTGAAACGTTGCTTTAAAGGGATTAAAACAAATGTGCATATAACCTTTCTTTATCCCACAAAGAAAAATAAACAAAGTTTTTAATTCATCATTATAAATAAATTTTTTTATAAACATCACTGTCAATAATAAGTTGAGTGCTCAACTCATCCTTCTGGCGTTTCTTATTCTTTACACAAATGTTTTAAAACAATCAAGACAGAAGCAATCAATCACAATAACTAAAAAGAAAACCAATAGTTATCCTATCAATTTATTGCTTTTGCTCTCATTCTCAACCAACAATAACAAAAACAAAGAGCAAACAAAACCATCATCAAGGACCAAGCCACACAAAATTAAAGGATTTACTCATCAGTATTCAAGAAAAACAACAACACCACCAACAAAAAAGAAGTCAAACCCAAAATTAAAAAAAAAAAAATAGATATAAAAACTTTTCAAACAAGGGAATTCCGCACTGAACTTTCTAATTGAAACATTAATGCGTTCGTTGAAATAGAAAAGGAAAAACAAAAAGGACGAAAAATTCGTTACGCATATCTTTGGCACCCTTGGGCCGAAATCAATTAAAACGTAATAACCTACACCCATACATAGAAATTCGTCCTACACAGGCCAGAGCAACTCTCATACAGAGAACATTTTTAAGTACCACTTCATTTTGCCGCACCCAAGTTGAAGCCGTTGGAAAATTCATGCAACCCCATCCTATATACAGATACACCCACCCTTAGCCGCAACCAATATTTATAGGAGTTCTTGTGTCACCCTTAACATTTTTGCCACTTGTTTTGAGATACAAAGCATCTCGCCACATCCACATATTTTATACCTATAGTAAACTCCAAGTGAGAGTTTTTGCAAGGAACTTGCTATTGCGAGTCAAATCCTTTATGGGGTCGGCTGTCGGTCGGTCTCCCTTGCTATGCTATGGGGCGACTCCAGCTTCAATTCCTTTGTCATCAGCTATAGCGTAGGCAAGGCAGTGTGGCGGTATAGAACGTTCAAGTCGTCTGAAACCACTTGATACAACAGAAGACACCGACGCGACACTTGCTGTGGCAACTCTTGGATATATATTTGTTGTCTTTGTAAGGCTGTCACACATTGGAGTATTTAACTTTAAAAACTTAACCATAATTTTAATTTTTTTAAATATTTAAAATTCAGATGGTAATCAGATGTTAGTATAATTACATGAATTAATCAGCAACGTGATCCGATAACAACACCGTTTAACAAATTGCTGCACTTAGTAAAAAAGAGAACATTTTACAGACAAACAATACATTTAAATTAAAATGTACTGGCTCATTTTCAAAAACGACATAATTCACTGCTTAAGATACAAAAAATCCTGTGCCAGCTGTCCTTTTCTATTCATAGAGGTTTAAGTTTTGTCGTTATGTTTTTTAATACCTTAAAATCGGAAGCGTACACTACCTGTTACCATAAGATCTGCAACCTCTTAAAAGCATTTACTGAAGACTATCAACCCCTTACATATACGCTCCTGGTCATACGTTTAAATACAGATTTTTCAAAGAAAAACTTTTTACGATTTCTCCATAACCTTAAATTATTAATTACAAATCTTCTTCGGAATTTATTGAGTTAAATATGAGGTAAGATCCAGGACTGAATCTTTTCTCCTAAAAAGTGTTTAGGTTTATGGCTCCTTAGATAATTTTAGCCATAAGAATGACCTTCAAAATCTACCTAGTAAGTCAGAAAATAGATAAAAATAGTAGTTATGTTAAAAATCAAATAACAAACAGTTAAAGACAGTTTGTCATGAATTTAACAATTTTACCAAAAGCAAGTTTCGCAACCTTAGAGGAAAAGGCTGTAATTCGGTATAATGCTCGGCCAAATATTATTCGTGAGCTTTTAAAGTTGAGTTAAACATGACCTTGGTAGCTTATTGCATCCCGTTCCATTTACCACCTCCCTTCTCGTGTGTTATATCCAAACTTACTTTCTCTTTTCTCACGCCATGTTAATAGAAGGTATTATAAATGTTGGGACCAACCAAATTGAACTTATTGTCTAAGTAAGGACCACCTGATTCCATTATTTTCTTACATGGGATTTTCGGTTAAGACCCAGTTTAACTGAACTTTAAAAACTCACGAATAAGATTTGGACGAACCTTATTTCGGTGGTTCCTTTTTAATTTTCAGATAAAAAAGCATTTTTGGTGGCCTTAACTAGGTTTTACACTTGATTTTGCTCATTTATAAAATTGAATTTCAGGCTATTCGGAGTATGTCTTGTCGTTCTTAAGGTTTTATAACTATATTTGCTGGTGGTTTGTTCTTTTTTCATAGTTTCCCCTATTTCGAAGGTAGTTGCATACTCCGTCCAATCTTGTGGCCTATAACTGCTTTGTACATCGTCATTATAGTCCCCGAATTTTTAGTCTTCTCATCTACGCCTACGGTTGGGAAACTAGCTTCTCGTAGAATTGTCAAATTAATGACAAAATGTCTAACTTTTTGTTATTTTTTTTTTTGTATACCTACTATTTTAACTTTTTTTCTGACCTACGCGATTGTTAAGTTGTTTTTGAAGGTACATATATGTTTATTTAAATGAATGATACAAAAAAGCGTCGTTTCTGTGACTAAATTTTTAAAAGAGCCATAACAATTTTTTAGAAGGATTCAAAAATCCAGCAAGAATTATACTTCCTGGATCTTTCATATTTCACTCAATAATTTCTGTAATTAGATTTGTTATAATTATTAAAAACAAAAAACTGCATTTAAACGTATGACCAGT
This sequence comes from Melangyna quadrimaculata, assembly GCA_949320155.1. Lineage (NCBI taxonomy): Eukaryota > Metazoa > Arthropoda > Insecta > Diptera > Syrphidae > Melangyna > Melangyna quadrimaculata. The sequence continues at coordinate 3,570,078 of OX439485.1, read as the reverse complement.
AGATAATTATTTTTTGTTAACATAATAAGAATATGCAATGTGTATATATATTTGTTCAACTCATTTCTAGTGGGTGCTCTTCCATATTAGCCTATAAGTATGCCTGAAACAGAAGCAGGGCACCAGAAGGTGCCCGGTTTGTTGAAGGATTTTTATAAAGAAAATATTTTGTATTAAAATGCATCCTCTGTCGAAGAAAACTGCAGCGTGATTTCAGACATTTTTATGCATAGTTATAGTCTTTTTTCCTAAATATGCCATCAGTGTAAGGACAGAATTAACACATTTTAGTAAGACGCTGAATGTTTAATTAGTTTTGCTTGGAGGTTTTGTCATTTTTACAAACACTTTTATTCATTTTGTTATTGCAATGAAAACTTTGTGGTAGAAAGTGATATCAAATGTACATTGTACACACGTGCATTATGTACAATCATTTAATTCATTCTGTTTAAGTGATATCGAATTATATATCTTTTAGGAATTTTTTTTCACTAAGTATGGATTTTCTGATTTCGGGTCTCGCGGAACGTTTTCTATTACTATGTATTCTCTGGCAGGCCTAATTATTAAAATTTCAAAACTCGAAAGATAATAAAATACCTATTTTGCATCCTCAAGGTGATGTTAATTTTTTTCCTTAAAGTTTTCTCCTTCTAACTTATAAAAAATACCATATTTTAAAGTGAAACACCCCACTGTGTGTCGGAAGATAAAATGGGTCATATTTTCTCTACTTAAGCTTTTTCGATATGGCAGTTTTGTATCCAGAGGATACACCTACTCATTATTTAATTTCAAACAATAAAGAGAAAAATTTCTATTTTACTGAAGGATTTAATAAAAAATGTACAAAAGTGAGAAAGAAAAACCCAAAAAAAAAAAAAAAGAAACCTTGTGAAACACGAAGCCACAAGCCAAGCACTTGAGAGAGGGAATCCCGATTGCCGAGGTTTGAGGTTTTTGTGTTAAGGGGTTAGTTTATTATTATTAGTGATGAAAGAGGATGTTTTTTTTTTTAGATATGTATAGAAATAACAAGTACATGGTTTTTATCGCGTATTTTAAAGTAGATACCTACCTCCTTTCTTTTTGGTTTGCTTTTGACCCTTTAAAATTGGTTAATTTGTAAAGAGAAAAAGATTTAATTATTTGCTTTTTAATCATCAGCAGCAACAATAAAAAATGTAATATTTTTGTTTTAATTTAGTTTTATGAAAAAGATCTTGTGTAATTTATATATTTTCCAGGCTTGACAAGTCGTCAAGAGTTGATTGTTGTTTTTTCGGTTTCAATTAAATTTTTAAGTTAATGGTTGACATACAATGTAAATGTTTAAATGGTATAAGTTGATGCTGTAAGATCAATTCATCTTCCCTTGGATTTTGACAAGAAGAATTATTTTGTTTGATGAATGAAATTAGGTTGATACTTATGAGGTAAGTATCTTTCTTGGTGCAGGTGGTACTTAAACATCTGCAAGAATTAATTCATAAATCTAAATGAAGCTTTATTTTTAATTCTAGCGATAAGTGTGGTTCAAAAGAAATTAGACTGTAAGTTTTTATTTACTTATAATTACTTAGACTTGTAATTTTCATTATTTTGAAAAAACACATTGAAAAAGTTATTTCGATTGATAAAATAAGAGATTGTATTATGTGGTAAGAATCCTTTGCCCTTACCCTTTAGCGGAGCTATACACGTTCAAGGACTTAAAACCAGTCAGGTTTTTTTGGTTCATTGGTACTTTTAAAATGCTTGGTTTAGTGTGAAAATTAAGGTTTTGATCAAATTAAACATAACGATGATGTAAAACTCCTTTTATCATGTCGTCTTTCGAAATGTGCGTATGTTCATCTGTGCAACTGTACGTAAAGCTAGAGCCTAAGCCGATATGTTCCTAGAGAATAAACTCTACTTTGCACCGATTTGTAGTAGCCCGTAGCGTAATGGTTAGTGCGTTCGACTGTCACGCTGGGGGTCTGGGATCGCTTCCCAGCCTCGCCTCGTCCACCTAAAAAACTAAAAAGTTTTTTTTCAGGGCTACTGCCTCTTGCGAGGAACTGACAAATCCTCCAAGAGTATCACTTGTCACGAATAAGTGCTTCTCGTCTAGCCGTTCGGATTCGGCATAAAATTGTAGGTCCCTTTCATTCCTGTCGAAAGGCGCACACAGGAATGGTTGCGAGTTGTTAGTCACTAGGCCCTGGTTCTTCATGAGCCGTTGTGCCACCCGATTTTTTTTTTTCACCGATTTCAAAATTCTCCAAAATATAGGTAACGTTTAAACTAATTGCAAGAAAATGTGTTTCAGGTTTTGACCAAAATAAGTAACTTAACACGTAAGTAAGGGTTTGACATTTTTGAAAAAAAAAAAACTACCACAATTGTCTACAATGCTTAACCCTGCTGAACTTTGATAGCAAATTAGAGTGAGCCAGTTGTACCTTAGGTAGGAACAGATTTTGTGAAAGTTGGGAGACTTTCCGTACCGTAGTTTTATGTATGTGTTAAGAGTGAAGAATTATGGTAAAATATAAGGGGAAGAAGGAAATATCGTAGGAATACAAAAATTAGATAGGAATGGGCCATCACACACTGGCTCAATTTTGAGCTGAACTAAAGCCAGACTTACTTTTTCTTCAATCACACACAGGCTGAGTAAAGCTGGCTGAAAATTGTGTGTACTTGAACCGGTATTTATTGTATTAGTACTCTCAGTTTGAGCATCGAAAAATAAAAACAAATAATTTCCTTAACAATTTTCAGTTTAGCATGACGACAGATTTGTTTATTTTGCCTAGAAACGAACAACTGTTTATGTATAAGTAATTATACTTTGTTAGTCCGCTTGAAACAAGGATGAAAATTTTAGTCGTTTCTTTCCTCATACTTCGCCTCCCTCGCCTACAAACTTTCATTTCCCCAGCTTAGTCTAGTTCAAAATTGAGCCTGTGTGTGATGTTCCAATATGTTGTATTCTGGGTCAGACTAATAGTCAACTTTACACGCGATTGTTAACTTTTTAAAAGCCAGCAGGTATTCGTGGCGGTTCAGTTGCAATCACAGTAGTAGGGAGCTTGTGTAGGAATAAGAAGAAAAACCATGGTGGGAATGTTTCGAACTCGGACTTTTTGCCAAAATAAGAATTAATATCTGTTTGATATGCCATGAAATTGTTCAAAAAAATTAATAGTTATACTATTACAAGAAGTAACAACAGGTAACTGAATCCTAACACTTCCCTTAAGTCTTCAAATTATGGGTCTATTTTAATCATCCAAATCCCAGCCTTGTCATGTTCATTACATTCAAAAATTAACACAACACCGAAACAATATTTCGTATGGACGTCAGTGTTGTCACATTCAAACTTAAAAACCGGGTAGAATTTAACCTAAGGAAAATTGGTATAGAATCAGAATATTCGGAGTAGATTCTTAAATTTTAATTTTTGTTTTTGTTGAGCTTAATTTTGTTGGTATTAGGCGTGTTCAGAAAAGGGAGATTTCGGAGGGCCTCAGCAATCTCAGTTGCCTGAACAGGATTCCTCAGCGAAAAATCTCAGTTTGGCTGTCAAAATACTAAGGAAAAAATGTTTGGATTCCCTTGCTGCTTTTGACGGAGCAAAAAACAATAATCTTTTTATCCCGAATAGGGTAAAATCTATCAAACCCAAAGTAAACTCATGGTTTGATTCGAGCAGTAAAGAGGTTATCAGGATCAGAGAAGTAAGCCTCCGTTGTTATAAAGCCAACCCTACTGAGGAAAACCGGAAAAAGTTTCAACAAGCTAGAAAGACCTGTAACGTTCATATTCGACGAACCAAATTTTTACATGATCAAAAGTTACGGCAAAAAATACTACAATGTCCCAAAGGTTGTAAAAATTTTTGGTCATTTGTAGAAAACATACGAAACACCACCTCGTCCTCGGTTCCTACGCTCGTCTTCAATGATACTCCTTTTGTCAAATCCTCCAAGAGTATCACTTGTCACGAATAAGTGCTTCTCGTCTAGCTGTTCGGATTCGGCATAAAATTGTAGGTCCCTTCCATTCCTCGCAAGATAAAGCCAATTTGCTTGCAGCACAGTTTGCTGTTAATTCGACGCTGCCAGAAAGTGTTATGATTCCTCCTGTACTTGAGAGCGTAAATGATTTTATGGGACAAATCTTCTTTCGCACTCGTGCAGTTGCTAGAGTTCTAAAAGATCTCGACGTTCACAAATCCGCTGGCCCGGATAGTATCCCTCCCATTGTTCTGAAGAGGTGTTCTTCAACGCTGGCAAAACCACTGCGTAAGCTTTTCCATCTGTCCTGCTCTACTTGCCTCTTTCCGAGTGGATGGAAAACAGCATTTGTCCAGCCTGTCCCTAAAAAGGCGTGTCTTCTTCCCCCTCCAACTATCGATCAATTGCGCTTACGTCCCTTCTTTCCAAGGTCATGGAAACGCTGATTAATTTTCAGCTAAAGAAATATCTCGAAGAACGAAAGCTTCTTAATGGCCGGCAGTACGGCTTTCGTAGCAATAGGTCCACTGGTGATCTGATGGTATAACTCACCGAACAGTGGCACAAATCTTTACATCGTTTTGGAGAAAGTAAGATTATTGCGCTTGATATTTCAAAAGCATTTGATAGAGTTTGGCATCAAGCTCTCTTATCGAAAATGCGTGCATTTGGTATCGATGAATCTCTTCTTCGTTGGATTAGAAATTACCTTTCGGACCGCTCAATACAAGTTGTATTGGACGGTTTCAAATCTGAAATCCACAAAATAAATGCTGGTGTGCCCCAGGGCTCCGTTTTGTCTCCGACCCTCTTCCTAATATTCATAAACGATCTCTTATCTGAAACTTCTAATCCATTAAACTGTTTTGGTGACGACAGTACCCTCAGCTTTTCATATTCGTTTCTTGATTCGCATCCATGTCCTTCGGATGTGGAACTTGAACGGCAGCGTATGATAAGCTCATTAAATTCTGATCTTGACAGTATTGTCCACTGGGGAATAAAAAACCGTGTAGAATTTAATGCTTCTAAAACTCAATGCTGTCTCCTGTCTTTAAAGCGGAATCCACCCTCAATGCTGCTATCCATGAGCGGCACTTGCATAGAGGAAACTGAACAGCTTTCAGTCCTCGGTATGTGTGTCACAGACCACCTTTTGTGGAACGACCACATATTTGACATCGCCAAAAATGCTGCTAGGTGTTAAGGTTTTCTCCGTCGATGCAAGAAATTTTTCTCCCCCTCCGATCTGGCTGTGATCTACAAAGCCTTTATTCGTCCAAAACTTGAGTACAACTCCCATATTTGGGCAGGTGCTCCAATAACCCACTTGAGTCTATTGGATAGAATTCAAAAGAGAGCTCTTAAAATGATTGGTGAAAGAACTATAACGGAAACGTTTACATCTCTAGAGCACCGTCGAAATGTTTCATGCCTTTCGTTATTTTACCCTTATTTTAACAAACACTGCTCTAGTGAAATAGCCAGTTGCATTCCTCCCCTTAAACAATTCAACCGTAATACTCGCGCTTCTAGGAATGCCCATCAGTTTACCCTCGAGCCCAACTTCGGACGTACAGTTAAGTACAGAGATTCTTTCTTTAGTCGCACTACACGAATGTGGAATGCTCTACCCAGCTCTATCTTCCCCTCCCATTGTGATCTACAGACATTCAAAACCAATGTACATCGGTTTCTCCTTTCAAATCCCCACCAACCTACCTAATCGCTCGTGCTGTGTTTATCACTTTAAGGGTATTCATAACCCCTTTAGCGCGCGCCAAATATAAAAAAAAAAAATCTAAATTATCTATATCGCACGATGCGACAACTAAAATACACACAATTTCATAAGAATACGTCGTGAAGTGTAATTATATATGTAGATAATTTGAAGAAAAAGTCATTTCAAATTTTTTCGGAAAACAAAAAAAAAAAAAAGGTAATTTAAATTTTTTCTTAGAAATATTGTTACAAAAATGAAAAATCTATAATTTTTTGTTAAAAGGGCTATTGACTTAGTATCAATCGTTAGTGTATTTCACTAAAGTTTAAATTTAAAGCAAAAATATTTAAAATATTTTGGCCACGAGACGAGAAAAGAGTCGGTTTCGGTATCGGTCTCGCATGACGAGACCGAGTAGAGACGAGACTGTCTTTTAAGCATCCGAGACGAGACTATATTTGGACCGAAATTAACAGAGAGTCTATTAAATTAAAAAATCCAATTTCAGTTAAATATGTATTTCTTCAGCACATATTCAAACTATAATTGAAAATATCTCGTTCCGAAGCGATTGTTTCAAACTTTGGACTTAAGGTTCTTATAGGTTATTCCCTAGGGGGGAAATTAACTGTTTTTAATCTCAAAAAATAATGGTACCTGCCATACAACCAATATACAAAAATTGATTTATTTCAAAAACGCCTCTAACGACTTTGAAAAAAAAAAAAATATTATGAGGTACTATTGTTACTTTTTGGTTTTCAAATTTCATGTTAACGGTAATACCGATTTAAACCAAATTTTTTTATGAGAGGTCCTTTACTAACATTTTTGCATATACAATTTTTCGAAAAAATATAGTTTTCGGATTTAAAAAAAAATATTAAATATTCAATATCCTGAAAACGGGTTGATGAATTTTTTTAATTTTGTGTAAAATAGTATTTTATTTAATACTTAAAGTTGGCGTACCAAATTCTATTTTTAAAAATGTTTAAGATTTTTTATATAGACAAAATTAATTTTTAAGAAAACCGTTCCAACGATTTGTGCTTTTTTGAGCTCTATCTGTTAAAATAACAAATGTATACTAATTTATAGTAATTTTTAGTAATAATTTTTATTTGAAATTGTTTTTAAAACTTTGTTTAATGATATCATAATGTTATGGAAACAATACATATATGCACATTGTCTAGTTACATTGTTTGCTACGAGATCAAGTTCTGTGCGATCCAGTCGTGCCCATTTTTTTTGGTTGGCTAAGCACTTAAATTCCTACATTTTTAAATGGCTGATAAAAAAACGTAGAGTTTTTGATTACCGTGGTGGAAGTGGTAGATGTGATAATTCTTAAAAAAAGAGATAGAAATACCACAATCGTAGTAAAGTGACAACACTGATGGTCGTAGATAGACATTACGTATAAGGGGGTGATTGATGGATGTACATACGAAGGTTAAGCGATTACAAAAAAAAATTTACAAAAGAAAAGTGAAACAAAATAAGTGCTCGAAAGGATGTTTGGCTGAAATATGAACGAGCTATCGTCGTCTAATATCGCCCGTCCATCGTCGTCACCATCCGAATCTGTCCCATTTGCATGATGTGATAGAGGATACTTGACCAATTTAATTTTGCAGCCATATGCAGGAGAAACAGTGGAAAAGCGGGGTTGGGGGGGGGGGGGGTTGAGCAACATCGGCAGCAGGACAAGGCTATTTGAATAGACGGATGTGACATTCAACGAAAAATTCTTATTTGACGTTGTTGCTGCCATTTTGCATTTATTTTCTTCCCTCTTTATTACTTTTTTTTGTTTGACATATTCGTTGCTGAACTTTACACGCGACACAAACGTGTGACCCACTGATGGACTATATGGACATTTGCATGGGCATGGGCTTCACAGCTTCCGTCAGCCATGATGATGACGACATTTCCTTGGTCTAGTGCGCTTTGCTGTCGTGGGTGTTTTGTGTCCAACCATGTGGGAAAATTGAATAATTGATTGGCATTGGCACCTTAACAGGCTTTCATACATTGTTGTTTTTGTTGATTTCAAAATAGAATATAAAAAAAAAAAAAAATGTTGGATGGACATTTTGTAAATAGAGTTTCGTATTTCCGTGGTTTGGTATTATGGGCGATGGTGTCGTCGAGCAAACTGCGTTTGTTTTAATGGTTCACCATTGGTGATAAAAACGATGATGATAATGACGATTGCGGCAACGGCAACGGTAGTGTAATTTTAATGATACTTCTATATGTACTGCTTAATGCATGTGCATCATCAACTACAACTATACCATCAGGCATACTGATGATAGGTGTATTCTGAATGGAAAATAGGTTGCATTCATTGGATATCTTATTGGCGATGACGGTGAAACGACGTGGTTTTCTCTATTTGATTATTCCATCTGTAGTACTGTATACTGTATGTACGTATATAATGTTTGCAATGATTGATGACTTTGATCGATTGAATTTAAAAACATGAAGAAGGTGAAATTTTGGAGAACATTAAACTGATAACATTTTGTTCATTTAAACTAAGGTTAAGCATTGAAATGCATTATAGGTTATGTTACATGCTATGCTAATAGAGGTTAAGAGAGAAAATATAGCTTGTAATATGATGACGTTTTTTCTAAAATTTCTCATATTTGTATGACTAATGCTGTTATATTAATTTTAGCTTATTGACCTATATAAGTTCTGGCATTGGTTACTGAAATGCTTTGCATTGCATATTAGCGGTATACAACATCAGAAGTCCCTTATAATTAATAAATCATTATACAGGCTGTCCCTAAATTCGTCAATAGTATTTTAGAGCATGATTCTTGGGTTTATTCTAAGAAAAAAAATCATTATACAGGGCCTATCTCCAATTTTGATATCATTTATCAGAGATTTAAGAAAACGTCGCCTGAGAATTGGTTTGTTCCATACGCCACTCTTGTCGTTTTTGAGTTAGGAATGGATTCTATGGTAATTTTGTATGCTCTTTCTAAATCTGTGATCCGATTCGCGCTATGTCTTTCCAATCCCGAGATATCGAACATCGATTTTGTTCCATATCCACCAAAATCAACAGTTTTTAGAATTGTTTTGTGCCATAAACCATTAATTGGCGTTTGGACAACTTTTTCATACAATTTTTCGCAGTTTTTTTCTGAGAATTGTTTTGTTCCACGTGCATATCACGGCGAAGAGAGATAGAGAAAATACTAAGAAAGTAGAGAATTGGTTTGTCCTACGTGCACTTTTGTTAAGGAAATGCTATGTATGTAGGACAATGATCGCAAACAAAATTTTAGTATTGGCTTGTGCCACCTCCATTATAGTTGTGTAGATATTCGGAGACGATTGAATGAAATCAGCTATTTGTGGCTTGAAGTTGACTGCCAAGGTGATAGGACATGCGATCGCGGATGTTTTTGAGTTTTTTTTTTTGTAAAGGACACTGTTTCATCTGAACCTCGTTCTGTGGCCAGCGGTATCCTTAAGTAAGTACCTGCTTATTTTTCCAATTTATTTAAATAAATGTAGGACATAAAGTATATATGTATATTTTTTTTTCTTCAAATAAAGCATGTTTGATGACGCATTGTTGCCCAAGGATCTTAGTTCTTCCTCTTTGTCGTCGGGATATTTTTCAAGTAATTATAACTTACTCAGTTATTTCAAGGTAACACGTTCATATGCTAACTGTTATTTTTCCGAAAGGTAATGATTCAAGAGCTGATCTAAATTATTCAGCTGTGGTGCGTTCTTTTATTAACCATAGTTAACTATGGTTAACTAATAGTTAACAATGTTCGTTCCTTTATTACAAAATAGGTACGATTTGTAACTATATGCCGTCATCACATCGTTCCTAAATTCAGTTTATTAGTGTCAAATAGTTACAATTAGTAACTATTTCCAACTCATCTCCATGATATGAGTTGAAAGAGTTGATCTGTCAAAGCACATGTGAGAAGGTTTGTTTACAAAAAATAAAAATTGAAGAATCAAAACAAAGCTTTTGGTGAAGTGAAATAAATTAAAATTGAATTTGTTACCATTTTTAATGAAAAAGGAGAGTATACTGTTGAAAAATAACATGATTTTATGGTAATTAACGATGAAATAAAGTTTTCCAAAATGTTCGTTTGACAGATCAACAATATCTAACAATAAATCGTTCCCAAATGAAATGTAACAATTTTTAACTAAATCTAACAATGACACTTCAACAATTTTTTTTGACATAACAACCATAGTTAACTATGGTTAATAAAAGAACGCAGCACTGACAGTAGTTGTGACAGCAAAATCCCAAGAACGTCAAAAACAAGTAAACAAAGCAGTCAAAAAAGCAGTAAAACTGCTTTAATTTTAGTTGTTTTGTTTTTTTTTTTTTTTTTAAGAAGAATGTTAACAGCCATATTATTGAGTTTTTCAAAACTAGTTTAAAAGCAAAACTAGTTTTATGGAGATTTCAAATTGCAAGTTGTATACATATTGGTATTATTTATGAAAGTTTTGGTATCCCAGTTTCAATATTTTGAGTTTAAAATACCAAAACTTTAGTTAATAATACCGATTTGTCCAAATATTGGGACTTGAAACTTCTATTGAACTAGTTTTGCCGTAAAAAAAATAATTTTGAAAATGTATGAAGTGGGACACAAGTCAAAAAAGTGGACTTTTACGCTTATTAACGTATCTTGTTACTGGATATCTTTACCGATCGCCATACTCTCATATCTCTTTTTATAGCGTTAGTTAGATCTATTCTTGAGTATGCCGATATTATTTGGAATCCAACTTACAAAGTACATTCAAAATAGTCAAAATAGGCTCAGTGAAATCTGAACAAATTTTGAATCACTCGGGAGTTCCTCAAGGTAGCCATCTTGGTCCACTTTTGTTCCTGCTGTTTATCAATGATTTACCGCAATGCTTTTCACACTCATCTTGCTTGATTTTTGCGGATGATGCTAAAGTTTTCAAAGTAATAAAATCCCTTGCATAAATTATTTTAATGGTGTTTGTTGAATGACTTATCATTAAATATAGGAAAGTGTTGTATTCTGTCATATTCGAGGTCGTTCTCTTCGATCTTCTATGAATACAAAATTTCGAGTAACGAGATTCAGAGAGTTTTAAACCATAAAAATTTAGGAGTACTATTTAATTCCAAATTAGACTTTAAGATGCATGTAGACTACATTACGTCTAGAGGGAACTCCATGCTTGGACTTCTCATCAGAAATTCTAAGGACTTTAAGTGTCCTTTCACGCTTAAGTCTCTTTTTGTTAGTTTTGTTCGTTCTATATTGGAATATTGCTGTGTGGTTTGGTCACCTTACTACAAAAATGCTTCTAATAGAATTGAGAAAAGAAAAACGGTTCACGACATATTCGCTTCGATATCTAAATTGGACATTGCCATTATTATCGTATAAATCACGATGTGTTTTAATAATTGATTTAAAAATTCTTGAATCAAGAAAAGTTTATTTTATGATTTCCCTAGCGCGTGATGTTTTGACAGGTCATATTGATTTTCCTCCCTTATATTTTTTGTTTAGACGATAATCACTTGCTCGCTGTTTAAGGCCAAGGGTTAACCAATTTTTCTTTATACCAAACCATTCACCAAATTACGGCAGCAATGAACCAATTACTAAGGCTTGCCTGTTTTTTAATAAATATGCCGATGTAATCGATCTCGAATGTTCTATAGATGCATTTAAAATAAAATTAATGAAAGTTATATTGACAGAATAATCATTGTAGAGTATTTTAAAACAGTTAACTTAAATTAATTTATTTTACATTGTGTTTTTTTTTATTATTATTTAGTTTTTAAGTTATATAAAAAAGTCTAAGAAAGTCCCCTGTATACTTATAGACAAACAAATAAATAAATAAATAATACATTCTGTTCGAATCGAAAACGTTCAAAGGCGTTTCACTAAATATATATTTAGGAAAATGCGTTGGGATCTTTCCCCTGCTTACTCAGCTAGATGCCAGTTACTCGGTATACTGACTCTTGATAGCAGAAGGAAAGCTCATGAAATCATGTTTATTAGAGATGTGTTGTGTTATATCATACAGTTTGCCCTCCACTTCTATCTCTTATTCCTATTTATGCCCGGCTAGATCTCTTAGGGAAAAACATTTTCTTTTTCAACACCAGCATCGAACAAATTATGGAAGGAATGAACCTATCTGTAGATCTATCAGATATTTTAATAAGTTTTGTCTATCTTTAGACCTGCATTTTTCTAGGGAATGTTTCAAAAACATCTTATTTAATCTATTTTCTCTTGATTAAAATAATTTTATATCTTATTTTTACTTTTTATGTACATATGTATAATTTTTTTTTATTGCATTTTGTACAGTATTTATTTTCTTTATGAAAATTGTAAATAGTCTGTAAAGCTTAGCTTGTAGATGAATAAATAAATAAATAAAAAAAAAATAAATAAATAAATAATAATGTACACAGTAAAAAAAACTCTTCTTGTCATATCATTTATATTGAATGCACATCACGTAAAATTGACTTGGTTAGTAATTGTTGGGGGTGCGTTGAAACGAACCAGTTAACGGTAACTATTCTCAGCAAATAGAGTTTTTATGGTAATTCAATGCTCACTTCACAAACATTTGTTTCCCCTCAGTGATTGCTGATTTTCTAATCAGGGGTTTTCTAATGCATTTCCGATTTTGGAAGACAAAACCTGTCCATCTGTCACCCGAGGAATAAATTCCTCAGATAGTTGGTGGTCTAAGCCCACTGCGGTTTTTTTGGGAACTTATACGATATAGTTAAAGCAACTGTTCTGAACATTTCGACAAAATTTTACCCTAGTTAAAAAGTTTTTTCTGGGTCATTTTTTTATAGTAAGTGTTAAACTGGCTACACAACACACGTTGCTCTTGCTCGTGGTTGTTTTTTAATCCCGTCATCAAAATTGATACGAACCCTGGATATCGGCAGAAACCGCCACTGATTTTCACTAGTACTTTATCCTCTCATGCTGGACTGTAATAGGAAGGCACGCCTTGCTTATGTTATAGAACTGATGAGAAAAAAAATCTTGCGCCTCAGCTGTCGATGTTCATGGTACCTGCTCAGGGTACAAGGAAAAATCAAGCAGCCACAGATTTTGTTGACGATGATCAAAATCTGCCGACTTATCATACTAACATTTATCATACTGACTTATCATACTAACATTGGATGTTCAGGTTAAATGCAGTTGTTTATAGCGGGGTTTTGGCTTGGTTCTGCTTTTGTAGATCGATGAGTGTTGGAAGATACATTATATCGAGTTCATATCACATTCCTAATCTTAGCATCGAAGAGCGCTCATCGAGTTTGCATCGTTGCACAGATGGTCATCTAATTAGCTAGTTTTGCTGATAGTTAATAGTTCCATTCAAAATTTCAACTAAACATATCAGTACATCATGGAATAATTCTCATTTGACTTGAGCCACCCTGATTTCACCTTGAGAATTGAAATTGAAAATGAGATAGGTAGTAACACTTTATTTTGCTTGTAATAAGAACTTAAACAGAAAGAAAGCGAAACTTAAAGAAAGCTTAAAACTTTTCAAAACTCCTTCATTTAACTGTTCTCTTCTGTTCAAAGAGACTTGATACATCTCTTGCTTCTAAAAGTACACAAACTATTTCAGGTTAAGAACTTGCAAACCTGCTCGAAACTATTATGAGCACTATTTTATCATATCTTTCCATGTAATATAAACAGTCTCATCAAAATATTTATCAGTCTTCTGTCTCAACAAAAATTACTAAGCTGTGGTGTGGTTGTCGTACCTCAGCGATCCTTATTGTGAAAATGTTTGCCTTAAAATGTTCATTCCTAAGGAGTTTTATATCCTCTGAGTGTTACAAAGCAAACAAACTTATATATTTCTATTTTTTTTTTCTTCGAGTATATCTATATATGTCTTGGAGTGCACTTGAATCTCTAAATCCAGACGTGTCGTCTGAGGAATTTCGTCCTTTCAATTGCAAACATTCCCTCTGTATCCCCAGCTCCAGCTGTAATTGTTTTGCAATATTTCACCTGAATGTATGGTGCAGTCACGAAGAAACAAAGGATTCTCATCTTCTCTATTTTAATGTGTAATAGTGAAGAAGTACACCTCTTTCAATTCTTCGCACACCCAAGGACTGCAAAAGCACTGAGATGAAGAGAAAGGACCTCTACTTTACTTCACTTGTAAATCGAGTTGCTTGTTGTTCCGTATCCACATCTTTTTGTTGAATTGTGGAATGAAGATAGGTATATCGTTATGCTCGAATGGAATTATTCAGCTTCCTTTGCAGGATAACAATCTATCCTGTCAGGATAATTTGAGAAAACACTGGTATAGTCGTAATATTTTTATGTTCTCTCTATATGCAAGTGCGGACTGACGTCTTACCTGGCACTACATAAGGAAATAAGAAAAATAAAACAGTGGTATATCCTTTATGCATAGAGGAATATCCATATCCTTTGCTTGAGTAATATATTTGAATTTGCTTACTCCGGCAACCCCACTGAATTTTTTATTTGCTCAAAAAATTTAATATCTATCGGAAGGACCACCACTCGGGAAAATCGATTTCAAATCCTTTCCACAAGAAGACAAACAAGCAAATCCACTTCCTTCCGCTTTGTTGGGGAATTAGTTGTTTTTGTTATTCTTTTTTCTGTTTTATTGTTGTTCAACTATGCACCTGATTTTCAATTGGAAAGTCTTAGAATCGGAAGTATCCTTGTAATGAATTCTTATTATTAGAATCAAAAGTCGTTGTCCTCGAGAAGACGTTCTTTTTGTATATAAGACGATAGAGATAGCCACCTTAATTTCCCCATTGCATGTAGCAAAGAAGCACTACTTTTCCTGCTGATGCATCATGCAGGTGGTGATGGGGGATTTTTTTTTTTGAATAATTTATTTGCAAGTGCATCCCGTGCTGCAGCAACAAGGACGACAGAATACAATTTCCTTATTGCTAATGAATCCGGAGAGAAGTTGATGGTAGCTCAGATAAGGTTGTTGGTGAGAAATACAAAATCCGGCCATCTGTGGTTCGTTGTGCATAATAACTATATGCGACGAGTATATTACCGAGGTATTTGTATCCTTTTGTAGGACGAGCCCAGTTGTATGTGTTTTTGTAGCTCTGGCAGTATGATCATTCATTATACCTAGGTACAACAATTTCCTGCACACATATATTTATCTATGATTTTTGTGAAACCAAGTGGAAAAGGGTTTTCCATAACATTTTGTTCTTTTATCTGTCTTGATGTTATTCGACAGCATATTAAGAAAAAAACGTCTTAAAGGGTAATTTTCATGAAGAGCTAGAGAATTCTCAAGGATGTTGCTTTTTAATGACAGATGTTTGTGGTAAGCTTCTTTTTTTTAGTTCAGATAAAGATTTTTATTCTTCGGGAATTTATTAAAATGAATTTTGTTTCCATAAAACATGCAAATAGCTTTACTATACAGGTTGGCCGGTATATAATGGATAAACCTGGAATGCTTATAAGTAGACTTTACGATTACAAAAAAAAGTATGTACATTCTTGTGTGCAGTGAATTTGTTTTCCTTACTTTATGTTTTGAATACCACGACTAAGGGTGAATGAATTGTGTTTAATACAAACGGCAATGAAACGTTTCTGAAAAGTTGTTGCAATGGTTCATATAAGAAAATATTTTGCCTAGGTATATTTCAGACGATTTAAAATAAATTGAAATAAATAAACAACGCGATGTAGGTAATTTTTCTTAACAACATTTTGATTCCTATAAGAACTAATCTTTTTCTTCCTTCAAATTTGTATGTCACTGTGTGAAAATTATTTTTTTAAGTTAAAGACTATACACCAATTTCTGCTAACATCCAAAAAATTTAATTCTGCAGACTTTTTAGAGTACATATTAATTTTGCCAAAATATTTTGGACATCCAATTACGCGTGGACTATAAAAATATTTAAGAATGCTCATAAGCATAATATTACTAGAACTGCATTCACAATTAATAATAGGTATCTATTTTTTTTTTTTTTTTTTTTTTTTTTTTAGTTGAGCGCGCACTAAAGGGATTTTGGCTGCCCTTAAAATGTTTAAACACAGTGTGAGCGTTGGGAAAATAGGGTAGGATTTAAGAGGAGATATCGATGCACATTGGTTTTGAACCTCTGAATATTAAAATAGTCGGGAAAGATAGAGCCGGGTAAAGCATTCCACATTCGAGTAGTGCGGCTAAAAAAAGAATCTCTATGCTCGAGGGTAAACTGATGTGCATTCCTAGAAGTACGAGCATTACGGTTGAATTGTTTTAAGGAAGGAATGCAGCTGGCTATTTCACTAGAACAATGTTTATAAAAGTAACGGTAAAATAATGTTAGACATGGAACATTGCGGCGGTGGTCGAGGGATGCAAATATTTCTGTTATATTTCTGTCACCTATCATTTTCAAAGCTCTTTTTTGAATCCTATCTAACAGACTCAAGTAGGTTATTGGGGCACCTGCCCAAATATGAGAATTGTACTCAAGTTTCGGACGGATAAATGCTTTATAGATTACAGCCAGATCAGAAGGGGAGAAAAATCTCTTGCATCGCCGAAGAAAACCTAAGCACTTAGTAGCATTTTTGGCGACGTCGAATATGTGTTCATTCCACAGAAGGTGGTCTGTGATACACATACCGAGAACTGAAAGCTTTTCGGTTTCCTCAATACAAGTACCGCTCATGGATAGCGGCATGAAGGGTGTGTTTCGTTTTGACGACAGTAGACAGCACTGAGTTTTTGAAGCATTAAATTCTACGCGGTTTTTGATTCCCCATTGGACAATGCTGTGGAGATCAGAATTTAATGAGCTAATCATACGCTGCCGTTCTAGTTCCACATCCGAAGGACATGGATGTGAGTCTGAAAACAAATACGAGAAGCTGAGGGTGATGTCGTCAGCGAAACAGTTTAATGGATTAGAAGTTTCAGACAAAAGAACATTTATGAATATAAGGAAGGGAGTCGGAGACAAAACGGAGCCCTGCGGCACACCAGCATTTATTTTGTGAATTTCAGACTTGAAACTGTCCAATACAACTTGTATTGATCGGTCCGAAAGGTAGTTTCTAATCCAACGAAGAAGAGATTCATCAATACCAAATGCGCGCATTTTCGATAAGAGAGCTTGGTGCCAAACTCTATCAAACGCTTTAGAAAAAAGTCTATAGCTTTATCGTAGTATGGGTAGTTCAAAATGAAAAAGAAAGGTAGTTTGGGAGGTAGCATTAATACAGGTCTTGAGAGACATTATTCTGGCCCGAGTTTAACCGTGTCTTATATTACACATACAAGATATTATCAAAATCTGTTAAAACCTTTGAAGATGTATAAAAAAGCTTTTTTCTTCAGAGTTATGGCAGCACGTTCAAATTTTTTTTTTTTTTAATATTTGTCTTGTTGAAAGATTCATTTATGTGCTCTTACCGCCTTTCCTGGACCTTTGTATCTTGAAACCCAAAATTTTGAAATACTGTGAAGAATAAGTAACTTTATAAAAAGTTGCCTTTTAATTACCGTACAACATTCATTTCCTTTTATTTGGTATAACTAAGTATACAGTTCCTCAACAAAAAAAAAAAAAAACTACATTCATTTCTGATGGGAAAGATTTTGCCAGACGTTTAATTTTTTTTATCGGGCTTTGAAACAACCCTGAAAAAAAATTTTGTACTCACCACGAATATTTTTCGCGCCAAAAAATGTCAGTGACATATAGAGCAAGTAAAAAGAATAGGTACCGTCATGTCAAATGTCAAAATCTTTAGTTAAGTGTAAATCTTATTTGTTTTTATTAAAATATTTAAATATTACCGTTTTCCTACAGCTACTCTTTTATGATGGAAGCTAATAAACTGGAAAGATTGAAGGTATTACATATATCTGTTTTGCATACATCACAAATTGCGTGAAGAATATTAAAGAAATTGTTTCAATATTATAAGAAAGTATGATTTTCTTAGGTTTTCAAATACAGTATAATATATAGTTATATGTATTATATTAGATCACAAAATAACCTTTTGATTCAGGGGAGTATCTTCTATCTCGTGAAACTCCACACAAAGCATCAGATAAATAAAAAGTAGATATTTCATTGGATTTCTACAAAAAATTAATCTTCTCGTAAGAATTTTAATAATTCCCTAGGATATCGGATACGAGTTTCGTTCAAATAAATAAAAACAAAAAAACAATACAGGTTTGTACTTGAATGATAAAAGAAAATACTGCATGTGCAGTGTGCTCAACCGCTTAACCGTAATTCATTTAATCCTTTTCCATACAATGATAGCCGCAACTGTTCACTTTTTTCTTGTTACTCTGCGTATCCTTCCTTTTTTTGTCTATTTAAACCTTACACGGTTTGCAAAAATAAATTAAAACAAAAAATGAAATAAAAGCCCTTGTGATGATCTATTTGACGCAAAGATGATTTAAGAGTCAATTTATTATAAGAGCTAGGGGTTGGATGAAATTTCGCTTGTTTAATTCTCGTATTAAGAGCCGCGCCCCATTTTGGATGGGTGAGCTAAATTTATGGCCAACTATATAATACGAGTACATATAACGTTAAAGGACGACTCTGATGATGTTCTTGTTTTTAGCTGTTGCCTATTTTATTTTCTATTTTTTTTCGCTACCGCGATGATGTTGGATATGGATATATTGTACACTTTACTCTCCAGTCCATCATTCCGGTGGGAAATATTACATCAATTAAATTGAAAGCTATCATCTGAGGGATACAATTTTTGTTGTTGTAGGTATACGAATAGTAACCTATAATGTGTGTACTTGTAAAATATTCTGAGAAAAAATGAATGTTAAAAATGATTTAGTGAGTAGGAAAATTGGGAGTAATGGAGTCATGTTTTGTCCGACTTGTTTAAGCACTAAAGCACATTATTTTTATCCTTACTCTGTCTCTGGAAAAAAAAGTTGTTACTTATACATTGTGTAGGGAAGAGGAAAGCATTGATTTAAGTTTTTCTTCTATCAAAAATAATTTGAGTTCGAATTCAACATGAACTTTTAAATGGACCATGTTTGCCTTATTTTCACTTTAACATTAAGAGTACAGAAACATAAAATGTACAAATAACAAATGTTTGTACCTACATGTAACACAAATATCACTCCTTAATGGAAGGATCATGTTTTGTTACAGACATTACTCCAGATTACGGCCTTTTTATAACACTCGGTGTACAACACAAAAATAAAGAACAAGGTGAATATATTGAAGTTGAATAAAAGAAAAAAACAAACAAATTATAAAATTATAGAATCTGGTTTTGTTCATTGAATATTGGGTTGACTTAATTATTTTTTAACTCACATTTGGAAGAATATACGTTTTGTGCGTATAATTTGCTTATGACATAAGGGAGAATGGGCATTTTTGGGTGCGAGCGGCCACGAATGAAATTAGTGTCAAATAAAAGGTCTGCTACAAGGGAGTAACTTTCAGTATGGGCATTTCGTTGCAGTGCATTAAGGAAAAGAGATATGAAGACATTTGCAAATGCATTTTTCAAATGCATATTTGGAGGAGGTGGCATTTTTCAAAAACTATCTGATGCGTTATCATTATTTCAAAATGTCTAGTGACACAATACGTACCAGGTCAAGAAAGCCCGCGATTATTTTACTAGGCCCCTTATACGAGTTCAGCAGGCAACAGTCCGAGACTTATTCATCGCAGGTTTTTAAAAAGAGAAAACCAACCGATACTTGTAGTCAAATCGTTAAGAAAACCGGTGGCGGAGGTAGGACAAGCTTATTTAGACTGTTTCGGTGAGAAAATGCACTTTTCCTATTGCATTTTGGACTTCACTAGGGATTTCTAAGAATGGAGTATCAAATGACATATCTAAGATTGCACTCTCTACACGAATGTAAGACTCAAACATGCTTTTTTTGGTTGATTACGCAGATCAGAACGGTTCCCAATGGCTTCGGAACCTAAGAAAGTTCGCGCATATTATGTGCGTGGTTTGGTATTTAGGCTGGACAAGAAACCAAAGCGATGATATTTGATTACCAGCAGCGGAATTAAGTCCGATTATAGAGCATGAGTAGGCACTATACTTTAACAAAATATTTTTTTAATATACCTAGATTATTATACAAAGTATGGTTATTGTACTAGTATTTAATGATGTATGTGCTTTGTCTATAACAAATATCTTCGAGATTGATGTCTTTTATTGTTGTTTTATTTTCGTTTCCTATTTTTCCATTCACATTAGCCACAATACTAACTAAAACTCTATTAAAGTGTTAAACCAAAAAATGCATTTAACCCAGTTTGAAGTTTACCACAACGAAAAAACTTCTACACCGTACTTGTAGGAGCAAACCACATCTAAAAATAATATAACCATTCTTGGCCGCTCGCACCCAATATCCATACAAATTTGCCCATTCTCCTTTACAAAAATATGTTTAATCGATTAAAATTGCATTATGCTTTCTATACCTACTTCGAGGTAGGAACCTACATCAGATAAGCATATTGTGTGGTGGATATGCGTTTTTGTTTAATTCATACCAAATGGGTACTATAAAACTCCGATATGTGGAAATCTTTATATTTATAAGACTAGTGAATGTCCAAATTGTTTTTTTTTACAGTACCGCAATTGGCTCTCATCACAACTCCGCGTATAGCTTCAGTTCTTCAAAATTACATTACCGTAGGAAAGTAGTTTTAAATTTGTGATTAATAATTTCTAAACTAAAAACTAAAATTTACAGAATGCGAAGTAGTCCAGGCAAATAAGGATAAAATTGAAGCATACTATGTGGATGTAACACATAGTGTCTTAGATTTTTGTGGGATTCTATCAGAAAATTTAATATAAACACGAAAATATGAGATTGCTCCTACTCAAAAAGGTGTGCTATTTGCAAGAAAAATCAAAACGTGAAAAAAATGTAATTCTCCACAAGATGACATTTATATAAAACTTTCTGATATTATATTTTTGTTGCTGTACAGAGTTGAAGGCAGAAAAAAGTTGTAAAAAACAGAGTATTTTTGAAGCGATAAACTGACAGATACAAAATAATCCAATTCTACTATAAATGTGGGCTCAAGTTTTCTAGAGAATTACGAAATGAAATATTGAAACTAAAAATCGAAAATAATGATTTTTCAAAATGGGAGCGGAGGATTTTCGAGAGAAGAATGATGGAAATTCAACTGAAACCCTTTGGAGATAGTCAAAGAGTATACTTATTTGGGAATAGTCTTTACTTTAAATCTTAATTTTGAAAAACACCTGAAACTAAAAGCAAACAAAGCTAAATCGGCTATCTGTACTAATTGGAAAAGAGTATTTAATAATAAACTAGTTTCAATTAAAACGAAGTATAAAGTTTTTAATGCTTCTGCAAGATCGATACTATTCTACGGGGCACAAGCCTGGGGTTTTACAAAATATGATACTGTGGAAAATTTGAATTGCAGAAATGCATAGCACAAGGCTTCCAAAATTGATCTGGCTTTATGCAGTGCAGTACAAGAAAATCTGGTATGAGGATTGGTCAAGACTGGCGGCTGACTGTGGTTTTACTTTTAATGTAAAAGAACAAAATGCATTACAGATAAAAAAATTGTTATATGAAGTGATAAGAACTACTGATGAAAATGAAAGGTATACTTTGATAGAAAAAGCCAGATCCTCGACAGAAAGATATTACTACGCCAAAGTTAATTATTATCTCAGGGAACTCAATTATTTCAACACCAACCTCCCAAGTGGAGCTATCGGAGATATTTTTAGGGTACGAGGGGAACTTTATGCCACATAGAAATGGTTTGATGAATGTTTGCGGCCTTTGCAATTTGCAAACTAGGGAAAACATTGGACATTTCCTTCGCGTTTGCCCTATTCTGCAGGAAATAAGAAGAATGTACTTTGGAAAAAACATCTTAGAAGAGATAGAGATATTCAACCTGCTGAATGGAGCCAATTGGATGCAGCTCTTTGGATACTGTAAAAATGCTTCGTTATATCGATCCAAAATAATTCAAGATTGCTTTTAGTATTTAATAGTTTCGTTTTAGCTAAACTCAAAGTCTTTTAAATTCACAACTTGAAAAATAGTTTAAATTAAATTTTGCCTCACTTAAAAAAGTCCTTACAATGAAATGATATGTGTAAATACTTTTTATTAAATTTTTCATTTTATTTTAAAAACTTTTTTTAAAGAAAACACTTAATTGTATGAAATTAATTAATATTGAAGCCACTTAGGCTGACGGCATAATTTGGCAAGCCGTTATATATTCATGTATAAATCAATTATGGAAATGTAAAATTGTTATTTTGTTTGAATAAAAATCTAATCTAATATTGAAACCCGATTCAAATTGGTCTGGTAGGTTCGGCATGAGAGATAATGTTAATTAAGTGCTCCGCGAAATTTTTGCGGCAATGCAGTGGTCAAAGTTTAAACTGGCGCTAATTTCTGTACACATACTTAAAGCCCTTAACTTAATTTATCGTAACGGCCTTACCGATTTCAACCAGTTTTGTATACAGAAGTTTCGTAACAATTTCAACAGTTTTGCACATAAAAATTCTCAAAAAATATAAATTGCTATTTCTTCACATATCCCCATTTAGCCGACGCCTTCGGGCAAGTGTTCAATTCATCTGTTGGATTTTATGTTGTAATGACAGGCAGCCTATGAAGAAAATAACCTTGCAGCATAATTATTGCTCCACTGAGACATCTTTCAAAATTTCATATACCTTACAACATGCGACTCAGGGCTTCCCATACACGTTTGTCGGCCATTGGGCACTTGCCGTACGTGGTAGTGTTACATTGTTGCAATACTTTCGCCATCACTTCTTTGAAATGTTGCATGTAGGTTCTTCATACACTTGCAGATTCAATGTCAATTTCAATTCAGAATGGTTCGACCCCCTTCTTACAACGTAGAA
Organism: Melangyna quadrimaculata; assembly: GCA_949320155.1. NCBI lineage: Eukaryota > Metazoa > Arthropoda > Insecta > Diptera > Syrphidae > Melangyna > Melangyna quadrimaculata. Next base: position 3,547,252 of record OX439485.1, on the reverse strand, counting down.
TCAATCCCCTAAGAGGTCAATACCAAAGGAATCTCAGATCTCATAAGAATCGTAGTCAAAATCAGTGAAATCATAAAAAAAATCCAATTCCACTGAAAGCATCAAGAAAGAAAATGCCACCATTTCCGTTTTCGAATGCTTGCATCAATTCATTCAACATCTTGACTCAATACGACTCGATCAAATCCATTTTTCCGTCGAGTTCTCGACGACTTTAATACGTCACTTTGACATCTGCCACTTTGACTTCTGTCACTTTGGCATCTGTCACTTTGGCATCTGTCACTTTGAAATCTATCAATATGACATCTGTCACTTTGACACCTTTCACTTTGACACCTGTCACTTTGACACCTGTCACTTTGACACCTGTCACTTTGACACCTGTCACTTTGACATCTGTCTCTTTGTCATTTGTCTTTTGACATCTGTCACTTTGACATCTGGTAATTGCCGGAATATTCCTCCTTGGGTCAATACAAATCCATCAAACCTAAAATCGTGAAAATCGAACGATTCACTCTCGAGTTATCCTGCTGAAAAAAAAATGTGCGTATACAGCGCCACCTGTTGAGAATTTTAAGAATTTTTTTTTTCGTAACCCTTCGCGGAACAATTACAAACGAACCCCCAGAAGGGTGTACCCAATTTGGTCCAGCTAGCCATTTTCAAGTTTGAAGCAGCCGCACAAACCACGATTCATTTTTATATACATATATAGATATGCATGTATAAGCAATGTGTTTTCTTGAGTTTCTTAATTATTCTATTTTAATTGGATTCTTTTGTTAAAACAATTAGCAAGACTTTATGGATTACCAAAATCAAATCGATTTAACTATTCCAATTACCGTTACCAACCAACGATACGACACGATCTGCATTCAACACTATGGTCCTCCTTTTGCTATATATGTATGTAGATATAGAACTAACCTTCGTTTATTGTAACAACTGTATTCCAACGGCAACAACAACAACAACTTAACCCTACCACACTACGTGAAAACACTCACTTGCACTGAATGCAAATTAGATAATAACACTTAAGCATTGTACTTGAACTGTATAAATAAATACCCTCTTATATGTATGTTCTATTCCTGTTGTTTTGTAATTATTTTAGCACAAAGATGACTGTCATTATGCATATATTTACCTTTGTTATACAGTACAATATTTATCAAAGACTGCTTGGTTTAAGTGTAGTTGAACCTTATTAATTTGTATAATGTTTTAAATAAAAACTAGGGGGATATATTGATTTGTTCAATTAAAAAATATAAGTGACCTCAACTCCAGAAGTTAATGTGTTTCGCCCAGATTAGTGTCTGTTCCAGGGTGGGCTTCATTCTGATACATAAAATAGCGTGCTAAATTTCTGAAAAAATTATTGGGTTATTGGAATTTATATAAATTGATTTACAAATAATATGCAAAATATGGAAAAAGTACTCCGAAAGGAATTATGTCAAATCTTTGATTTTATGTTCAAACATACTTCCAAAATAAGTCCCATCCTGCTGTAAGTCTACAATTTACCATAGTAGAAAATCTGTACACTTAAGTTTTATTCCCATAAGAACGACCAACGAACAACGAATGAACGAACATTAGTCCAATTTGAAAATAGAATCAAGAGTGATTTTGAGGTTAGACGCGCGTGAACAATTCATTCATTGAGTGATGGTATGTGGAACGCGAATAGTGTTTGACAATTCGTAACAATCAGTTGCAATTCTTGACAACCAATTTATTTTTATGAATTTTCTCTTATTTTAGCACTGAAAATGTAAATTTTATTATCTTAACATTAATATAAATTTGATTTCTACCATTTTTACAGGATTTTGTGAAGAATTTAGTTCTATAAATGTTAGTTAGTTCATAAGTCGTTCGTTGGTCACTCTACTGTCAAAAGTCCTTAAGTTGTGTTGTTTCCGTAAATCTTTAAAATTACAATAATTGCTGCTGAAAATTGATGTTGTTTGACTACTTTTATATTTGTCTTTTCTTATTAAATGTATGTTATCGAAATTATAAAACCGCTTTATTTTATATTCTTTAATATAAACAGTATTAAATTATGTACTACACACGAACTATAATGTGTAAACTAGTGTAATTATTTAGAGGGCTAATTTATAGCTCTCCACAGAAACAACAAGAAAACTATAACTTGAACCCTTATCACATACCCTCAAGGCTATATATGTATTCATTAATATCCCAGAACACTCTCTCACACCCCGTGTCGCCTGGATCTTTCCGTTACAATTAACAAAGTATATTGCTACTGCCAATTCAGCATGTTAGAATGCTGTAGATAAATATTGCTTGGAGCATTTGAATAATCCCCAGTAACACCTCCTCATTGTGGATACGATAGCAGCAGTTGTTCTTATACCACCATCATCGTCATCGTCATAACCATCGCATAAGCCTTGTGAAGCCGCATGGCTTTCAATGTAATTAGTGGTTTTTGCCTTTGCTTAGCTTAAATTCATTCTCGCCAAAAAATAATAATAGCGGAAATTGCATAACAATGATTTCCTATTTGCTGCCAAAATTATAACACCATCACCATCACCTAACCCAATGTCTACTTCCTTCATTCAAGTAAGTAGATAGAGTAACCCGTGCCCTGATTGCAAACTATCTCAGCCGCATCATCCACCTCCACACTCCAGTGCTCCACCATCAAGCCTTCCTTCTGCTCTGAATTCTAAGCAAAAAGCCTCCAAGCTAAGTGGATATTGTAACCAGGCCTTAGCAAAATAAACCGATAGAAATGCGTAAATGTTTACGCAACTAGAGTTTTGTTGATTTAATGTCCCCATCTAGGCCTAAATTTCGGTAAATAACATCCATGTTTGTACAATATACATAATATACATTTTGTTGGAGAACAACTTCTATAAATAGAATAATTTAATCGTGTCGTGAGATAACATTAATGGATTTTTTTTATGTTTTGAAGCAGTTCAAAGAGAATTTCAGAGAATTCAAAAACGATAACATTGACACTTTCTGCGGATGATTTGTCTATTTTTAATATCAGTACTTAAGATATGACTTTAACAACAAAATAACAAAAAAAAACATACAAATGTCAACCAATATTTATTTCACTCTAAAAACTTGAAGATAGCATTTTAAAAGTTTGGTTTGGAAAACGAAAACCTTCTGGATTTTGGATTAACATAAAAAATGTTTTATAAACGACAAGAAGAAGAAGCGTTTTGTATTTAATAACCAGAAACATTCTGGATATAACTTACAAAAAATATCAAAGGAAATTATTTAAAAGTGTAATCAATCAATTTCTCCATATAGCCCTACTTGTATGAGATTTTTTTTATTTTAAAATCGATTCAATTTTTTTATTTTTTTTTTTTTTTTTATTTTAAAGCTTGCCCATGAGCGGATTTATAATATGAAGGCTATATAAAGAGTTAGTGTTTTATTAGACTTTTCAAATATTTTTTCTTAAAAAAATGTCAAGGATTTTAATTAAATTTCATATGCAGGCGTACAATCTTAAAAATTATTACGCATGCACAAATCTTAGAAAAAAGGTATTTTTTGGATTAAAAAAAATCTAATTATTTTTGTATATGTATACCTATGTTCAAAACGGGCTAATAAATTTATTTTTGAAATTTTGAATGCTAAAAATTGGCATATTAAATTAGATTTTTAAAAATGCTCAAGACAAAATTTTCGAGAAATAGTTTTTGACGGTTTTCTTAAAAATTATTTTCTTACACAGGGTGATTCCATTAAGGCGTGACAAAACGTTAGACGGTGTTGTCTCTTCCCCAAAATAAGAATCCTGAGACTGTCTTTTGAAATAAGAAACTCCTTCTGTTGAATGCTGCTTCACTTCCTACGTCACAACAATCACTCTGAATTCGGCCACTGTGACGTCCCCCTAAAACTTACCATTTATACCATTAAAACTTCAAAATGTCAAATCCTCAAAGTTATATGAAGGGCAAATATGTAAGATACTTACTGGAAATTTATAATTTGAAGGTTTTGGGTGTTTTATTTCGGAGTTTTGTAGAGCGATTATTTTGGAAATTATTTTAGAGTGCGAATTAGGCTATTTAACGCCTAACACCTTCCCTGAAAACACTTTATCAAAACTTTTTATCTCTAAAAATTCAGGCCCCAACAAAAATGTCTCCACATTCGACAGCAAAAATAACATTAAAATAAATTCTTTAGCTTCTTGCATTAGTTATGTCGTTATTTTCTAGCTTCACACAATAGTATATGCCACAAAAATCCTTATATCGATATACATTATGTATAACCGAACGTTCACATCCCTAGATACGTTCTTTAAGTTTACAACACATTGAAATTATATTTATGCTTCAATAAATATCAACATCATTTAACCACAGAGATAGCACGATTTGGCCTTTTTCGTCATTCTCCATTTCCAACTTGAGCTAAAAGAAATCAAAATGAAAATGTTTCACCCCTGATAAGGGATGCAACCTTTAGAAGCAAATGTCTTTTTGCTTATCGTGCGAGCTTTCAAAAATAAATAAAAAAATGGTACACACAAAAGTAGATAAGAGAAAAATAATTCGGTTTTTAAGTTTTTCTTCTTTGTGGTTGAAAACATCCCAAACAGAATTATTCTCACAAATATAATGTACTTAAATCAATCGTCCATGGAAAGTATAGTTTAAGAATTCGACAAGAATAATCCAAGCCAATTTCTGGCACTACACCCTTTTTACAGGATCAAACTCAGGCGATTTTCGACCCCCATTTACCGTCAGTACCAATAAAGTCAGAAACTTCAAACTAGCAGCGTTTGCTAATCTGACCAGTATTAGGCAACTCACCAAATTTCAATTCTTTAGCTCTAGTGGTTCCCGAGATATAACACTGCACAAATTTGCAAAAACCGTAACTGACTGACTGGCTGACTGACTGACTGACTGATTTACTCACTTATTGACAGATCATGAAAATTATGGAGCACTTCCCGACATCGTAGAATGTTGTAATTTTGCAAAACGGTAGGCCTTGTGGTGTATACAACCAGTAAACCAACTCAATTTAAATCAGAAATCATTAAATAACAGATTTCTCTGATAACTTTGAGGTTCTTCCATATTACTCTCCTTAAAATATTTGATATTTACATTAATAAATTGAGAACTTGGCGTACTTTTAGATCTCACTACTTCTTACGGCTGACTGGTTACGCAAAGGTTTTTGTATAGAGAAGAACTTGGCTACTTTCTTAGCATTTATGTTTTTGGTGTGATCGTTACTTTTCAAGTACAAACGGTACGAAAAAACGGGAATGTGTTTGTATAAAGTTCAGTTCCTTTATGTTTGTGTGACAAAATATTCCTTCCTTAAAATTTCTATGAAACATAGAACTATTTTGTATTCGCAATTAATCTTAATCTACCATCTACATTAATTGGTAATTTTCAGGGAACTTTTACTAAATGTTCACCCTGTCATTAAGTAAGTTATAATATTTTTCATGTTTTTTTTTTGTTTGTTCTGGTTTTGTTAACTTATTATCCACTCACGGGCAGCAGCGGGATTAAAAAGAAAAATTTTAAAGTGGGTGTGGATTTGATGTCCACACAGTCCGCTGGCACCCGCGCTCCATTTACCAGCAACATAAAAATAGTAAACATAAAGATTAAAAAATGCTCCGGCGTGAAATTCCTTTTGTTCTTTTTTTGTTTTTGTTTCAGAACATTTATCATCCTCCAAAGTGTCAGGGTGCGCTGATCTCGTACTCAAAGGAACGAAAGCTGCAGCTTGGTTGTAGGTATGTGCGAGTATGTGTAGGGCACGTTTCCACGACGCGACGCGGTGCCATCCTTGTCGATATCATTGGAACACGCTTCGACTGCCACCCACCTTTATCGGTGCCTAGGTACCTACTTGGGATAGGATTGTGTGTGCAAATTTCACGGGAATTAATTTACATATTTTTTTAGTCATGTTCATCGCTTAATCTTTTTTTTACTTAACAAAAAAAAAGAAACAGTTGGGTAACGTAAGGGTAAGTTAAGGGCTGGTGAAATAATAATAAATTCTAAGCCTGTATCGGTTGGGAGAAAGATGAAAAAAACTTATTCTATATTTAGTTTCTTGTAGCTTATTTCGGTAAAATTATCTTAGAGATTAACGAATAGGTTTAATAAAAGGAAATAATCTTTAAATTAACTTGGAACGATTAATTTTCTGATAAAATGTCCTGCTTTTCTATTAAGATTTTAACATTTAATTCTTAATTTGAATCCTTTTTAATTTCTTAAAACATGTTCATATCATTACTATTTTCCTTACAACGAGAAGGTATGTATAGTTTGTATAATATGTACATTACATACATATTATGTATGATTGTTTTATTTATTCGGCCACGAGACGAGACTCTGCGAGACTTTTATAAGTCTCGTCTCGGTCTCGTTAAAATCGAAAATTTTCAGTCTCGTCTCGGTCTCGTGTGGGTCTCGTATAATTAATTCTTGTCTGGGTCTCGTCTCCGAAAAATACGATTTCCGTACAACCTGTTGATTATGGGAACGAAATAATTTCGATTATAGTAGTTTGAATATGTGCAGAAGAAAATTAATATTTAACTGAAATTGAATTTTTTTAATTTATTAGAATCTCTTTAAATTTCGGTCCAAATAAACAGTCTCGTCTCGGTCTCGGCTCGGTTGCTTAAATGACAGTCTCGTCTCTGTTTCGTCATGCGAGACCGAGATCGAGATCGAGACTTTTCTCGTCTCGTGGCCAGACCTATTGACTAGTTCATAACAATCAGGAACAATTAAAATATATTTGTGATTTGACTAGTATTAGGACCAATTGATATGTGAAGTTCATCAAAAATTATGTACCAAAAAAGTTATTAATTAATGCTTGTTATTACGTTAGCCATCATTTTTTTGTTTATACCAGTCGGGCGCACATTGTCTTTTCACAATTGGGGTGTAGGAGAGTTTAAAACAAAGATGTTGACACATACATACATATGTATACATATATTAGGGTGCGCCTTATTTTGAAACTTTTGAAATTACGTTCTCCCAACCCTTCAACTGGTTCTTTCCCATGAAAAAAAAAATTGACAAAAAAAATTTTCAAATCGAATAAAATTTGGGGGGTCGCTACCTGGCTTAGAAATTTTACCTGGTCAGCCCAAATATAAACAACTATACTGATTTGAATCATCTTCTAAGAATTCAGTATCCCTTGAAATTTTTTAGTTCCGGAACCTCCTGCGAAAAAAAAATGTCGTGTACCTACCCGAAAAAATATTGCGTGACCTGAAAAAAATTTCACGTCTTCGAAAAAAATTCCGTGCATCCGAATTCTTATAGGAGTAAACTCCCTTGGAAATTTTGTGGCAGGTGAGACTGTCGGAAATTGGAGATAAAGTTAAGTGCTTAGGTTTTGAAACACCATCAGTAAATACGGGAAGAAGAAATGGGGAATGCCTTCTTCTTGAACAAAAAATGGACAAGGACTTGCTGTGGTTGGCATGCCGTCACCACATCCATGAAATCATGTTGGAAGAAATGGTCACGAGATCAATTCTTATTTTTAAAAGATTCAAAAAGCATTGGCCCATCATCGATCGATAAAAAAACAAACGGAACAGCCTTGTCCAATGAAATTTTCGCAGCCGCAATTATTGAATTTAAGGAAGAAATTACTGCCTTTCTACATCTCAACTCCAAAAGTTCCAGCCACGAGATAGCTACAAAAGGAACTTCTGGAACTAACAGTTATTTTCTTGGGAGGAGTTTCTGAGAAAAAATCTCATATAAAGCTCCAGCTGGACTACACTGTGCTAGATGAATGTCGAAACCTATCTATTGCCTTAAAACCTGGATGTTTCCCAGTCAGTTCAAACTAACAAAGAGCGAACAACAAGGAATTTGTGATATTTGCCTATTTGTTGTGAGAACCTATGTAAGGACCTGGATGACTTCTTCTGATTCGATGTCAGCTCCACGAAATGATCTGGAATTTCTCAAAAATCTTGAAAGCAACAACAAAATAAATGAAGTTATTTCAAAAGTAGCTCATCAAAAGTTCCTGGGGCATCTCTGGTACTTGTTGGAAGAACTTGTGGCTTTTGAATTTTTCGATGAAGGAGTATCCAGTGAAACAAAAAAGAAAATGGTTTCCGCCCTCGAAACAGAAAGAGTAGAGAATCCCTTAAAGCGATTAACGGTGGATATTGCTAATATTCAGTCAAAAGGGTTGGAAGATTTCGTAAACTCAAATACGCGGCGGTTCTTTAATATCACTGCATTTTCGTCGGAGTTCTTGATGTGGATGAGTGGCCCGAAAACGAGCCCTATAATAAAATTAAACATTTCGTACGCAATATAAGAGTGGTCAACGACATCGCTGAGAGAAGAGTAAAGCTCATGTATGAGTACAACCAGCTACATACTTACAATGAAGAAGCGAAGCAGTTTCACTTATTGGCAGTTAAGAAATATCCTGAAAGGAAGAAATCTACATTGATGAAATGAAAAAATCATCATTTTTATGTTTATCTTTTATGTTTGCACGTTTATTAAATAAATAAAATAAAATCTGTTACCAAAACTTTCACTTTTGTTTTTTATAATAAGTTTTACAAATTTACTATATGATGGAGCACCCTGTAATATTCAATTTTTATAAAATTTTCAGATAATTTTTTTTTCATTTGAAAGAACAAAATAGTGGGTTGGGACGGTCAAAAATAACAATTTTCATTTTTTGCCTGATATAAGGCGCATCCTAACATACAGGGTGTCCCATTAACAATGGTCCAAACTGAAACTGGAGAAAGGCCAGGCGGCCTATTCTGAAAAGCGCGGCGGATCGTATTGAATACGATATTTCAATTTAGGTTATTCTCAAAAGCGAAAGTGGAAGAAAGCGGTCCTTGCAGTTTTCTTATTTTAATGTCAAATATTTCCAGCCCACTTCCATTTTTACTTCCACTCTCAATTTTTCCAACATAAATTCCATTTTTACTTCCACTTCTCAATTTTTCCAAACAAAAATGACAGTTGTTCTTGGCCGTCGAAGGATTTTTTGATATGAAACTTTTTTATTAATATTTTGTGCCAAAAGAATAATTTTTTGTATATTTATTCGATTTTGTTGCTATCAGTCATACAATAAAACATTTAAATGAACCAAATAAATGTGATTTAAAATGATAATGTTAAGAAGGAAGATATATTTGCAAATTAATTTTTTTTTGCATTTTTGTTTTCAATCCACCAATCCGTCACCTAGAAAGCTATCGCTTTCATACAAAAAATGGAAAGCGAAAGCGCTTTTGGGAAGGAGAAAATGCAAATCCGCCATTAAAAGCGATCCGCGCTTTCCAGAATAGGCCCCCAAATCATGACCTTTCAGAATTTGTTAACTTGTTCATACCGAATCATAACGGTTTTCAAGTAACGGCTATTTTTTCGAAATTAAAAAAAAAAAATTTACTTTGAACCAGTTTTTTGCTCACCCTGTCCATAATTGATATTTGTTTTTTACAATTTTTACACTAAAACTTTTTTGACTTATTTTATTGAATACAAACATTTTCATTTACAACACCATTTGCCTACAAACTAATAGATAAACTTGAACTTTGACCAAACTTAATTGTTGACCTCAAACTTCCTAAGAGCTCCATGAATAAAATTCGTATGACGCAGTACAGGTTTTATCTTCCAAAAATATCCCGTTTTTCTGTAGTTTTTATAAAGGTATAAAACTTGCTAAAGCGGAGCTCAGATAGAAAGTTATAGCCCTTTGAACCCAATAAAACAGGTTCAAAATAAAACAAAAATAAAACATTTTTGTTCAAGTATTTCGATAAAATTAAAATATCTTTTCAAATAGATATAACTCCGACAAAGCTGAAACCTTAAATTTCGGCAAGTACTTTCGATTTTGTAGAGTGAAAGGGGAATAGTCAAGTGTTTATGAAAATTTCTCGAAAACCATCAGTTTTTTTTAAGAACTGTCTTTGAAAAAACGGTATCTTTTATAATTCCGCACAAAAAAGACCAATCACTTTTTTTCGCCGGAGCGAACAGGGATAAAATTTGGCTTTACTTTAATGTGATATTTTTTACACACCGTTGCATTTGCGCTCATTTGTCTCAAAATCCATTAGTCTAACAAAAAAATTATGGTTATCTATTCTTTGTAGAATATTAAAAGGTACAATTTTTCCAAAGATATTTCTTAAAAAAAAAACTGATGGTTTTCGAGAAATTTTTAAAAAATACTGGAATTTTCCTCCGTGCTTGCCAAAATTTTAAGTTTTTATTTAAAAAATGCATAAGACCAAAGCTCTCTACCAAAATTCAACTTTGTCGGAGTTATATTTGAAGAAATATTTTAATTTTATCGAAATACTTGAACAAAAATGATTTATTTTTTGTTTTATTTTGAACCTGTTTTATTGGGTTCAAACGGTTATAACTTTCTATCTGAGCACCGCTTTACCGCTATCTTTTTAAAACTACAGAAAAACGGGATATTTTTGGAATATAAAACCTGTACTGCGTCATATGAATTTTATTCATGGAGCTCTTAAGAAGATTGAGGTCAAAAATTAAGTTTGGTCAAAGTTTAAGTTTATCTATTAGTTTGTAGGCAAATGGTGATGCAAATGAAAATTTTTGTATTCAGTAAAATAAGTCAAACTATTAGTCGAAGTGTAAAATTTGTAAAAAACAATAATCATTTTTGGACAGGGTGAGCAAAAAACTGGTTCAAAGTAAATTTTTTTTTTTTAATTTCGAAAAATAGCCGTTACTCGAAAACCGTTATGATTCGGTATGAACAAGTTACCAAATTCTGATAGGTCATGACCTGGCCTTTCACCGGTTTCAGTTTGGACCATTGTTAATGAGACACCCTGTATATGTTCATATTGCATGATTTTTTTAAAATGTTTCTGTTTGTTTTATTTATTCTGGGTTTTAGACTAGATTATACCATTTAATGAATTTCGTAGTCTACCATGTCAGTTGTTGATAAGTGAACATAAGATAATCATAATATTTATTTCATTATTTTTTTCTTTTTGCCAATATTGGTGAATTGCAATTTTCTTCTAATAATCTTTGCCACACGTTATAATTGATTATAATTTAACTGTTGTTATTATAACTACAAAGAACATGCGACCTACTCGCTGCCTTAATTTTTTGTATCGAATTTTGTTGATTGTGGATTGATTAAAAAATTTCGTTTCAGTGGAGTTATTTTGCGTTATCTTCTTAAAAGCTGTGTCAGTAATTTCATTGTTGAGTTCCTATACAACGCGAATATAATCCTTTTTTTCGTAGAATATACACACAAAAAAGTTTCTGGTTGCCTTTAAAGTAAGAAATCATTTTTGAAGTTAATGTTACATTTTGGTGTGATAGGGTTTCATTCTGAATTCTATGAAGAAGTTTAAACAGAAATATATATTTTTGAAGGTTTGAAATTTAAATCTTTCGTTGTTACATATTTGTGACGGAAAAAAGTAAAAGTTGCTCTCTTTGTGATAATTTTTGATAACATAATTAATTTATTAGAATTATATTATCAAATTAATTTGAAATATTTAAATTTTGTTCATTTAATAAAACTACCTTTTAAGAAGTCAGAAAAATCCAACATAACGTAGGGAAAGATTACGTTATAAAGTTTTTTTTTTTTTTGCATAAAGAAAGAAGTGACAAAAAAAAAAAACCGTTTTATTATTAAAAATGTTATCATTGGTCAAATTGTCATTTATTGGAAATAAATTTATTTAGGGAAAACAACTTAGTGGGGTTTCCCATGGCTATTTATTTAATTTCAATTTGTTGCCATTTCCATTCATATTTGGATACAAATTTGAATGCTTGTCAAGTCGAAATGAAAAATTGTAATCTTAAAATAATGCCATTTTAATTAAAGTGACTTTGACGCTTTAGGGCCTTAATTTTAGCTAAAAAAAGATCTGACATAAATATTATACAAATGTATGTCTGCATATTTGTATCCAATGTCTAAAATCTAAAGGATCGGAGTTCATTTTTGCAATTAGTCGCTCTATAGAATATTATTTTTTTGAAGAAAAACTGTTTATTTCATCAAAAAAACGTCAAAGTTTCGTCAAACTATATTTATTTTCTAAAAGTCTAGAGGAGATTTGACATTTCAGTCTAAAGCTCTAGTGGAGAGCTTTTATTGTTCTATTTTCGAAAATCGATTTAGTCCCGTCAAATTAGGATAAAATTGGAGCATATGTGGATGTAACATTTGGCATCGATCAGAAATAATATAAACAACGATGAGTTTGCTCCCGCTCAAAAAGGTGTGCTATTTGCAGAAAAAATCAAAACGTGCAAGAAAGTGCATTATTCACTTCCTTTTTTTAGGGGTTCCAAGTATGTGTACAAAAATTACGCGCCAGCTTAAATGTCTAACTTTAACCACTGCATTGACCCAAAAATTTCGCGGTGCACTTTTTTAACATTATCTTTCATGCCGAACCTATCAGACCGATTTGAATCCGGTTTCAATATTTCATTTTGTAATTCCCTAGAGTACTTAAGTCCATATTTATAGTAGAATTCGACCATTTCTTATCTGTGAGATTAGCGCTTCAAAACTACTCTATTTCTTACAGCTTTTTTCTGATTTCAACGCTGTATAGCAACAAAAATATAACACCAGAAAGTTTTATAAAAATGTCATCTTGTGAAGAATTTAACAAACAAATTTTGTTTAGATGTTTTTTTCTAAAGATGCATACTTCCAAAGTTATAAAGGAAAATAACAAAAACCAGGGAGTGATTAATGCACTTTCATGCACGTTTTGATTTTTCCTGCAAATAGCACACCTTATCGAGAGGGAGCAGTCTCATATTCTCTTTGTTTATATTATTTCTGATCGAATACCACCAAAATCTAAGATACTATTTGTTACATCCATGTCAAAATCTAATTTGCCTGTACTAATTCTATTTCAATAAGTCTACTGAGCAAGGCGATACTAAATTCAAATTTGATAGAATTAAAAAATTCAAACAGACTCTCGCAATAAGCCCCTTCATTTTGAGATTAATTATTTTTGATATTACACTTAAAACATATGATTTCCATTTAAAGATGCATGTTAAAACAATAATGATTCATATAAAATCAATATTGAATTATTTTGAAATTAAATAAGCTATTTTTGATATTTTAACTAACGTTTCTATAATGCTTAAAAAACAAAATAAAATATAGAATTACAGTAAAACATCATATTGCAGACAGCTCCCTTGAGCGGACAGATCTCTATAAACTTGTTTTATGTTTCTTTACGCAGATACCCCCTCGATAGGACACGTACAAAATTTGTTAAATTCAGTTCTCTTAGGTGGATCAAAACATTCGGTAATTTGTGTTTTTTTTTAATGAATACAAAGGAATTTTTTGGTTATTTTTTATCAATATTAAAACTTTGAAACGATTTTTTTTGTTTGAAATATATTTATTTAAGTTATTTTTAATAAAGACAAGTAAGGTTGGTTATAAAATGTTAATCACCAAAAGGAAAAGAAAAGTAACATCGCTTCAACAGTTTTATATTTTACTCTGCAAGATCTGCCAAGCCACAGCCATTTTTTGTTATTTTGTTGATTAAAATTCCCAGAATTTTTATACACAGAGTTTTGGATTTACAGATTTTTGAAATATAGAATTCTGAAAATTCAGAATTTCAAATTTACAGAAAAATGGAATATCGAATTATGGTCACACAAAATGTTTGAGCCATTTACAGAGTTTTGGTCACATAGAATTCTGGAATACAGTATAACGACCCGTTCCCATAAAACACAAATAAAACAAAGCTATTGGTGGTCTGGATTTAATGAACAGTTTTGCTTTGTTTCCGGTTTTTTTTCTGTGATTTTAATCTTTTCGAAATAATATGTTCACGTTAACCCTAATTTGTGTCGTATTATGTTGCCTTATATTGGTCTTTTCATTTGAATATTTTTTTACGGAGGTGCCTTACGCGTAGGAACAGTTTATTTACAGGAGAAACTGGTGGTACATATATTATATTACAAGAGAGATTAATTGCAAATAATTTTATATCGTCAGCAAAACAAAACTATCTCTTTTCAATTAAGTCTCAAAAGTTCATTAAACGATTACATTTAAATGAGCTAATTCTAACCTACGAAGCGGACCAACCAAAAATGTCTATTGTCTATCTATCGTACAGTAGCTAACTAATAACTATTATTTAAATGATAATAATTATTTGAAAGTAACATTAATTTAACTCATTTCCGTTAAAACACAAAAGAAAACATCTCTAAAATCCCAAGAGCATCGTTTATCTCTATAAGAAGGCAAAAATTCCAACACCATCATAGTCAGCACCACTCTAACACAACCCCTCACTATACCAACTGAGCATTTCCATTACAAAAAGTATTTTACTCACTGTACGTTTAATCAAATTACAAGCGCATCCTTGAGTATCTGATGGCAATTATTTTGCATTATTTTCCCATCCCTATTTAACATTGTACCGAGCGCGTATTCTTATAAAACCTATATATACACTACACAATTTCTATTCAAGGATCCTTTTTAAGACGCGCCGAGCTGCTGTCCACAGAGAAACAACAACTACCTACCACTACGACTATAATATATGTAGGAACAAAAATCAAACCAAACCGATCCCAAGGACAAACACAGAAAAAGGAAAATTAATGGCAAAAGCCGATAAAAAAGATAGTTACCATAATAATAATCATAATAATTTTAAGCATACTCCTCCCATATTTAATTTTCCTACTATCTCCTTGGTTGTCCTTTCATTTCGTCCTTTTCTCTGTTTATCTATTTACTTCTGTGTGCTGTTGTTATTTTAAGTTAAGAAATATATATTTTTAAAAAATACAAAGAAACTCTACAAATGTCGGAAGAAAATTGAAATGGACAGGAGGCCATTTTGTTCAAGGTCTTTTGCGCCCTAAGGCTTCAGAGGTCCCTTATGCGGGTAAAATGGAAAAGCGGCTATAGGGAGGCAAACGAAAAATTAATCAGAAAAAATTAATCATAAAAAGGAAATACAAGCGAAAATAGCTACTTATTGTAAAACTCTACTGTAGGTAGAATTTTTTTTTTAGTTTCAATTTAGTCCTTTTTTGCACTTTTTTTTTATTGATTTTCGTAAACTTCAAAAGAAGTCAACGTTCTACTGAATGCATGTTTTGTTGAGCTTTATCTTGAAGTGCGAACTATCTAAGTTTAAGCTTTGAATAGTATGCTAGTGTCCCAGTTCATAATCTCCAATCAAAGAATTGAATGGATTCCTTAAAGAATATATTTGGGAAATAGGATACTTTTGTGTTGGTAGGCTTTCAAGTTTCCTTTTTCTTCTTTAAAAAGGTAAGATATTTTAAGATATACGATTAACCTCATAAGGCGTCCGTCCGTTCTAGTTAGTGTTTGATGAAAATGAAAAGGCTTTGAAATAAATTGGTATTTTTCTTTTTTTTTTTTCTTTCAGAGAAAAGTTAAAAGAGAAAAAGTCACGGCGGGGGTCTTTACTGGTTAACACTTTTACTGAGCAGGAAAAACATTTTTTTGTTGTAGTACATATACACGAACACAACACAATGTGGCCTCATTTTTGTTATAGAGAATAATATTTTTGTTTTTCCAGTTGAAGGGAAATAATCATATAATATATAACTACATGGAAACTAGCGGAAACACCCGGCGTTGCCAGGGTCCCTTTTGTTAAGGGATAGTTTGTTAACAAATCTTGAAAAAAAAATTTCCCGTGGAAAATAGTTTTCCTTGAAAATATTTCTGCTATCGTGATTATCTCTGAAATAAATTCGATGAATTGACCGCCCAATTCCCCAGGAAAACTTATTCCCGACATCAATAAATTTTCAACATCATTCATGTTCTCAATTTTCAAAGTATAGAAATATTGTGCAAGTGTTAATTATTATTAATATAAAAGCTTAACTATATATTAATGTAAATATCTATGCTAAAGACACCTACTTGTAAGAAAATATTTGAAAAATTTGTATGGTTTGCTATCTCGCCCCCAACTATCAACTGTTAAAGCAAAAGGTGTGATTTTTCGGATTTTTGACATTTCACCACCATCACTGTCAACTGTCAAGTGCGATTTTTTTGATTTCTACTGGACTAAGAGTGCAAAATCCACCTCCTAAATTGATTGGCGCTCTCAGATCTTGACATTTCGACACCTGTCAAATTGAAAAGTGAATTTTCTTATTTTCTGTTGGTGCTAAGTGCTGGCCGAGACATTAGGTAATAACACCCTCCTTAATCGATTGGTGCCCTTAGATTTTGACATTTCGACACACGACCTGCAACGCACAGAAGAGAGAAGCTGTAATACGGCAGTTTTTGCTCTTATAGCATTGCTGTTACCATTTTTGTTATCATTGTTAATGATTTACTTTACGGAGCGAATGTTTCTCACTGATTTGGGAGATTGTGAAAGTATTCGCCGTGTTGATTTCAACATAACTAAATTTTCACCGACCATGTAAATCAAACTTGATTGGTTAAGGTTTTACCTTCCACCACAATCCAATCAACAGCCAGCGCAATTTTACTTACTTGAAAATTATATCATGCCATTCATTAGCTTTTCACCACTACTTGTTATATTTTCCAACATTCTAACATTCACTTACACATTCAACAAAAACCAGGCAAAAAACTCATACGCACTTGAAACGTCAAATCTTATAGCTAAGCTTGGTACAACGCTCATGTCTTGTTGAAAAAGTTTTATTTTTCGCCATGTCGCTGCATGAACATAGATTTTTTGGAATGCATTGGATTTTTTCTGGACATGTTCATAATCCTGCCATCAGTTTAATCGTATCAGTCTTTAAAATTGTATGGTTGTCTATTAATATTTTGTTTGTATTTAAATAGTGAGACAATGACCTTTCCATCGATATCTAAATTTTGAAATTCAGATAAGTACTTTCCGATTTATAGCCAATTTTATGCAGATAAATTGACAATTTTAAAATTTTTTCTGGACTTTATCTGTAAAAAATATTTCTAATGTAAAATTTTAATATTTGAAATTATTTTGTGAAGCTTGTGAGCAATGCGCAGTTATGTTTTATATATCAAAATTTTTAAATATTATAAAAATCAAATTCGTTGAAAAAGCATGATTTTTTGGCAAATAAATCAATAAAACTAATTTAAGAGTGGCTTTTGTTGAAATAATCACTAAACATTTATAAGCAATATTTTAGAAGAGGATTAGAGCAATTGGTTGTTAGTTTTGTTTTTCAAAATTTATCAATTTTTTATTAACTTTTGCATTTAAAGTACCAAAAATTGAATTGATTTTTCAATAAATAACATTTTTAGTATGAATTTTTTTAAGATTTTGCAAAAATTTCAACACAGAAATTTATATTATAAATTTGAACCTCAAATTTATGTATCATTTGTTATGAACTATTAAGTATTACTCAAGTTTGAAACCTCTTAATTTGGCTAAGTGGAGCTTTTTTGTGATTTATTTTATTAAATTGCCCCTTCTTTTTTCCCGTTAGATTTACAAATACAAAATTATCGCATATTTGTAGAAGTAGGTTACACCTATAAATGTGCTTCCTTTGTTTTTTTAAAAAATATAAATGTTTGATTAACTTTTGAATTTAAAGTACGAAAAAATAAGTTGATTTTTATTTTTAGTACACATTTTTTTAAAATTTTGCAATAATTTTTACACAAATTTAAGTTGTAAATTTCTATCTTAATTTCATGTATCATTTATAATGAACAATTAAGGTTTGCTCAATTTTGAAACCTCTAAAGTTGTCTAAATGTAGCTTTTTTGTGATTTATTTACCTATTAAATTACCCATACTTTTTTTCCCGTTAGATTTAGAAATATAAAATTATTCACATATTTATAGAAGAATATTACACCTATAAACGTGCATCATTAGTTTTTTGAAATTAAAAAAAATATTTCATCAAGTTTTGAATTTAATATAATATGTAATATAAATTTGATGGGTCATTTACACACCCTTTAGTATGTAATTTTTCACCCCCCCTCAATAATTTTTATCTAGCCACATCTCATACCTAAATTTTGAGATCAAAACTTTAATAATCGTCCGAGTAGAAATGAAGTTATGATTTTTTATATTAAAAGAACTCCAATTAGAAATTCAATTGAGATAACGGTGCTCTGCACTGGTAGACGATTGTTGACAATGAATAAAGCGGAGCATTTCTATGGATTTTATTCGATTTTTTCTGAATTTTAAAAAATCAATTGTGACGCTGTTATAGGAGGTAGATTAAAAAGTGAGGTATCAAATTAATGGCTATTCTATTGAGATTAAATATAAGAAAAAACTAAATCAATCCATGCGCACACTCTCATGTTATTAAGTAATATGTGTGAACAATATTATATTGTCAATTTTTCAGCTCAACGGTACAATAGGAATATAAAAAAAATATTCAAAATGTAGCTCATATAGATAAGATACTTCATGCCTTATTTTATAATGGGATCTTTATTCGTTCAAATCAAGATTGTCGTACTATCGACCTTTTTGATACTAATTTTAAATTTGTTTAAATGTAGCTTTCAGAGAAAAGTTAAAAGAGAAAAAGTCACGGCGGGGGTCTTTACTGGTTAACACTTTTACTGAGCAGGAAAAACATTTTTTTGTTGTAGTACATATACACGAACACAACACAATGTGGCCTCATTTTTGTTATAGAGAATAATATTTTTGTTTTTCCAGTTGAAGGGAAATAATCATATAATATATAACTACATGGAAACTAGCGGAAACACCCGGCGTTGCCAGGGTCCCTTTTGTTAAGGGATAGTTTGTTAACAAATCTTGAAAAAAAAATTTCCCGTGGAAAATAGTTTTCCTTGAAAATATTTCTGCTATCGTGATTATCTCTGAAATAAATTCGATGAATTGACCGCCCAATTCCCCAGGAAAACTTATTCCCGACATCAATAAATTTTCAACATCATTCATGTTCTCAATTTTCAAAGTATAGAAATATTGTGCAAGTGTTAATTATTATTAATATAAAAGCTTAACTATATATTAATGTAAATATCTATGCTAAAGACACCTACTTGTAAGAAAATATTTGAAAAATTTGTATGGTTTGCTATCTCGCCCCCAACTATCAACTGTTAAAGCAAAAGGTGTGATTTTTCGGATTTTTGACATTTCACCACCATCACTGTCAACTGTCAAGTGCGATTTTTTTGATTTCTACTGGACTAAGAGTGCAAAATCCACCTCCTAAATTGATTGGCGCTCTCAGATCTTGACATTTCGACACCTGTCAAATTGAAAAGTGAATTTTCTTATTTTCTGTTGGTGCTAAGTGCTGGCCGAGACATTAGGTAATAACACCCTCCTTAATCGATTGGTGCCCTTAGATTTTGACATTTCGACACACGACCTGCAACGCACAGAAGAGAGAAGCTGTAATACGGCAGTTTTTGCTCTTATAGCATTGCTGTTACCATTTTTGTTATCATTGTTAATGATTTACTTTACGGAGCGAATGTTTCTCACTGATTTGGGAGATTGTGAAAGTATTCGCCGTGTTGATTTCAACATAACTAAATTTTCACCGACCATGTAAATCAAACTTGATTGGTTAAGGTTTTACCTTCCACCACAATCCAATCAACAGCCAGCGCAATTTTACTTACTTGAAAATTATATCATGCCATTCATTAGCTTTTCACCACTACTTGTTATATTTTCCAACATTCTAACATTCACTTACACATTCAACAAAAACCAGGCAAAAAACTCATACGCACTTGAAACGTCAAATCTTATAGCTAAGCTTGGTACAACGCTCATGTCTTGTTGAAAAAGTTTTATTTTTCGCCATGTCGCTGCATGAACATAGATTTTTTGGAATGCATTGGATTTTTTCTGGACATGTTCATAATCCTGCCATCAGTTTAATCGTATCAGTCTTTAAAATTGTATGGTTGTCTATTAATATTTTGTTTGTATTTAAATAGTGAGACAATGACCTTTCCATCGATATCTAAATTTTGAAATTCAGATAAGTACTTTCCGATTTATAGCCAATTTTATGCAGATAAATTGACAATTTTAAAATTTTTTCTGGACTTTATCTGTAAAAAATATTTCTAATGTAAAATTTTAATATTTGAAATTATTTTGTGAAGCTTGTGAGCAATGCGCAGTTATGTTTTATATATCAAAATTTTTAAATATTATAAAAATCAAATTCGTTGAAAAAGCATGATTTTTTGGCAAATAAATCAATAAAACTAATTTAAGAGTGGCTTTTGTTGAAATAATCACTAAACATTTATAAGCAATATTTTAGAAGAGGATTAGAGCAATTGGTTGTTAGTTTTGTTTTTCAAAATTTATCAATTTTTTATTAACTTTTGCATTTAAAGTACCAAAAATTGAATTGATTTTTCAATAAATAACATTTTTAGTATGAATTTTTTTAAGATTTTGCAAAAATTTCAACACAGAAATTTATATTATAAATTTGAACCTCAAATTTATGTATCATTTGTTATGAACTATTAAGTATTACTCAAGTTTGAAACCTCTTAATTTGGCTAAGTGGAGCTTTTTTGTGATTTATTTTATTAAATTGCCCCTTCTTTTTTCCCGTTAGATTTACAAATACAAAATTATCGCATATTTGTAGAAGTAGGTTACACCTATAAATGTGCTTCCTTTGTTTTTTTAAAAAATATAAATGTTTGATTAACTTTTGAATTTAAAGTACGAAAAAATAAGTTGATTTTTATTTTTAGTACACATTTTTTTAAAATTTTGCAATAATTTTTACACAAATTTAAGTTGTAAATTTCTATCTTAATTTCATGTATCATTTATAATGAACAATTAAGGTTTGCTCAATTTTGAAACCTCTAAAGTTGTCTAAATGTAGCTTTTTTGTGATTTATTTACCTATTAAATTACCCATACTTTTTTTCCCGTTAGATTTAGAAATATAAAATTATTCACATATTTATAGAAGAATATTACACCTATAAACGTGCATCATTAGTTTTTTGAAATTAAAAAAAATATTTCATCAAGTTTTGAATTTAATATAATATGTAATATAAATTTGATGGGTCATTTACACACCCTTTAGTATGTAATTTTTCACCCCCCCTCAATAATTTTTATCTAGCCACATCTCATACCTAAATTTTGAGATCAAAACTTTAATAATCGTCCGAGTAGAAATGAAGTTATGATTTTTTATATTAAAAGAACTCCAATTAGAAATTCAATTGAGATAACGGTGCTCTGCACTGGTAGACGATTGTTGACAATGAATAAAGCGGAGCATTTCTATGGATTTTATTCGATTTTTTCTGAATTTTAAAAAATCAATTGTGACGCTGTTATAGGAGGTAGATTAAAAAGTGAGGTATCAAATTAATGGCTATTCTATTGAGATTAAATATAAGAAAAAACTAAATCAATCCATGCGCACACTCTCATGTTATTAAGTAATATGTGTGAACAATATTATATTGTCAATTTTTCAGCTCAACGGTACAATAGGAATATAAAAAAAATATTCAAAATGTAGCTCATATAGATAAGATACTTCATGCCTTATTTTATAATGGGATCTTTATTCGTTCAAATCAAGATTGTCGTACTATCGACCTTTTTGATACTAATTTTAAATTTGTTTAAATGTAGCTTTTATAATATAGATACTTCGTGCCAAGTTTCAAAATGGGATCTCTCTTCGTTTAGAAGATACATAAGTTTTAGTTCGAGAGAACCTGATTTTCTGTAAGAAAAACGTGATTTTAAAAACTTAAATCAATTTTTTTGGTACTATGGACCATCTTGATACTATTTTTTTTTTTATTTTTGCATATAGCTTATATAATATAAATAATGCGTGATAAGTTTTAAAATGGGATCTTTATTCGTTTATAATATACATAGCTTTTAAAACCCATTTTTATACTCAGAGTATGCAAAGTACAACTTTCATGTTAAATGTTAGAAAAAGATCGATACATGACGACACGTCATATACGACGCACGTGACGACACTTCCATGTTAAATGTTAGAAAAAGATCAATACATGACGACACGTCAAACTTTTGGTTTTTTTGTTAAATTTAAGTTGCGTTGCACGGTCAGTAGTGGCGCCAACGCACTTAAAACAATATAAGATGTAGGCATTAGGTATCTCTAAAAATAATGAGATCCCCTTTCCAAACTTGGTTTGTGGAATCTATAGTGTATAAAGCACATTTTGAGATTAAAAAAAAACATCATTAGCAAGGTCCAAACTATCAAATATTTGATTTAAATGGGTTTCTCCAACTAAAAACTATGTATCTTATAAACGAATAGAGATCCCATTTTAAAACTTGTCATGCAGTATCTATATTATATAAGCTACATTAAAAAATAAAAAGAATGGTATCACAATGGTCGATAGTACCAAAAAATTGATTTGAGTTTTTAAAATCACGTTTTTCTTACAAAATATCAGGTTCTCTCGAACTAAAAATTATGTATCTTCTAATCGAATAGAGATCCCATTTTGAAACTTGGCTCGAAGTATCTATATTATATAAGCTACATTTAGAAATTTTAAAAATTAGTATCAAAAAGTTCGATAGCACTACAATCTTGATTTGACACACAGTTTTCTATACAAAAAATTAGGTTCTCTCGAAAATAAAATTATGTATCTTCTAAACGAATAAAGATCCCATTATAAAACTTGGCATGAAGAGCTTCATTTTGAAACCGAAAAAAAAAATATTAAAATGGTCGAACTTGCCCAAAATTTGATTTGAAATGCTAACTTCCGGTTTTCTACCTGAAAAAAAAATCCATTTCCGGTTTTGTTTTCATAAATGAAAAGAATACCTAATTTGCCATATATTCCACAGTTGAAATTTGTTTTCTATTTCTTCAGTTAACTTAGCAACATAATTCTTTAAAACCCTACTCCTTGCCTTGAGCGAATTTTGCAAGCCCATAAATACAACTAGGCCTGTTAGGACAAAATAATTTTGCACATATATTGAGAACCACATGAAGTATAAATAATCCAAAGATGAACTAATTTCATGACCCACCACTTTTTTCGTTGCCCGCTTCACGTGAAATGCCCCATTTGCAACATTTTTTTATTATTGTTAAAGATTTCTAAAGTAGTAGCCCGTAGCGTAAGGGTTAGTGCGTTCGACTGTCACGCTGGAGGTCTGGGATCGCTTGCCAGCCTCGTCCACCTAAAAAACTAAAAAGTTTTTTTTCAGGGTTACTGCCTCTTGCGAGAAATTGACAAATCTTCCAAGAGTATCACTTGTCACGAATAAGTGCTCCTCGTCAGCCGTTCGGATTCGGCATAAAATTGTAAGTCCCTTCCATTCTTGTTGAAAGGCGCACACAGGAATGGTTGCGCGTTGTTAATCACTAGGCCCTGGTTCTTCATGAGCTGTTGTGCCACCCGATTTATTTCATTTAAAGATTTCTAAAAAAATTTAAATTTATTTTTCTTTCAGAAGCTATCTATCGGATAGCTGGGGGATAGACATTGTTGATGCCATAAAAAAAGTTAGTATTTTGATTGTTTTGTTGTCAGTTTGGATACCCATACAGCCAAACTGACAAGAAAACAAAAAAAGACTTTTATATATTAGTTAAGATAATTAATGCCAACGAACTAAATGAATATAATTTATATTGGTGGTGTTAAGCGATATTTCGATATTTTTCTTTTTTGTTGGGAAGAAGTTGTACTTCGGTCTTAACACAGCCGGTAGTGGACATCATACGTCCTTTTAATGAGTTAAGGTTTAATCTTAATTATGGTACGAAATAAGCTTTAGTACGTATTGAGTTTTGCATTCGCAAAAAGATCAAAGGTTTTTAATATTGACTATAACCAACAAATGAACAATACATATTATAAAAGATTTTATAAAACACAGAGCCTTTTCGAGAAAAACTATAGTTTTTGCCTTAAGCTAGAGTTTGTATTGTTTTTAAGTTATTTAAAAAAATAATCTTTTAATTAATTGCATTTCAGTTAAAATGTCATTCTCTAGAGATTTAATTCAAATTTGTGTTCTAATTCATATAAACAAACGCAACTACCTCGTCCAAGTTAAGCTCGAACAAAAAATCAAAGCAAATACTTATTTTCTCTAAAATTCTTGAAAAGTGCACGGTTTTAATACAATTTTGTGCCCATAAATAAAACGTAAATGTAACAAAACTGCATTTCAGATTTTTGACAAAAAAAAAAAAAAATTACTGACGTTTTTTCCGAATTGTATTTTCGAAGAAATCAAGCACTTTTTGATATTATTATTATTTTATTATTTTTGCATAAATGTACAGAATAATACGTAAGATTACAGCTTGAACGTATTTTTCTGGTAAATTTGCACCATAAACCTAGCCCTTAGACTATAGGTATTAATATCTGAATTAAAAGCACATTTATTGGATCGGAAAGTAACTCTCTTAATTTAAAAAAAAAAAAAACTTTTCTTGGTTATCGATTTAAGGGAAGAAAATTAATAATCGAATATTAAATCATCCAATAAAGTAAACGATACAAAATCAATCCAAACAACCTTACTGCACACACACACATAAATAAATGCCTTTATTATAAGATGTGTCGTTAAGAAATGTGAAACCATTTGTAACCATTTACCCAAATCCGGAAGTAAACTTCATTCAATCACTATACCTCAAACAGAAAAAACAAAAATTCATTTTTTTTTCAAGAATCAGGCGTAGTGTTGACGATATTCACGTTAGCAAAAACCTCATCTGCGATATTCCTGCTATAGTGCTTGAAGTCTTGGTGTGGAACAACTAGCATATAGAGGTGGCGCATCGACGAGACGGTGCATATGTATTTATGTATGTAGATATAGAGTCTGTATACCGCGACGACGCGACGTAGACGGTTAAGGATATCGACGACCTCAGTGAACAGGAACACTATCACTTTACTCAATCTTATTAAAACAAATTACAGGAACACGAGAACGAGCCAGAGTATCGATTCGAGGCTTTAGAGGGCGTACATCGGAAAGTAAGACACGAGCAATAATGTCAACATTTGTAGTTGGATCAATGTTAAAGAAAAAATGAAAAATATATACATGCAGTTAGGAAAATAAGTTTTCTTTCAATCCCGGCAACAGGACGAATGTATGTTTTTTTTCACTTGAAAGAGTATTTGTTACGTGTCTTAACTTACGTTTCAGCAAGCGATATTGCAATGGGAAATGCATACATATATCAGCAGTTATTGTTCACTTTTGTCATTGTTTAAAAAAAAAAATCATGTTGGTACAGGATTTTATGTTCAAGTGTCACTTTAAATATTTACAACACATTTACATAAATGTCAACGATTATTTGTAGAATGTTGTGTACACATACATACATATGTTTTTTGTATTTTATCTAAATATTTATGTCAGGCTTTCTAGAACAAATACAAATGAAAAATTTTAATCAATAAAATGATGACAGCATATAATGTATCATGTCCTTATGAATGCAGGAGTGAATTTTGTTAATTTTCAGATTTCATCATTAAGTACTATTTCTAATTATTTTATTTATTCAACGATGCCTTTACATAAGTACCTACATATGCACATATGTATGTATGTATGTTTATGTTAAATACAGAAATTAAAAACATAAATCTATTTGTTTCTACTTACAAAATTATTAAAAGTATTTAATATACCAAAAAAGTCTTAATTTCTATTTTGTCTACACTAAAAAATCATGAAAAAAAAGTACTCATACGCCCGTGTGTACCAAAGCATATCTTTGATGAAAAAGTGATAACGCATGTATCATTGTATACAAAATAAAACCAACAAAAAATATCTTTACACAATTTGCCACTGTTTCTTATCGAAATGTTTGCAGGAACTTGAGGTTAGCCAATAGTGTAGAACTGGGTAAGAACCGGTTTTAAAATAAGGTCGAATCACTTTTAAAAATCAGTAATTTTAATGTACCCACTAAAATACACCGTTGCAATTGATTTTTCTGATCTCAGAAATGTTTTTGCATGTTTGATACACTTGCCAAAAATATTGAAGGAAAAATGTTTTCAGTTTTTTTTAAGAGATATAAATGTATCTTTGTGAAAAGTGGTTTCACTCCAAGTAATTTATGCAAGACTGTGAAAATATTGAACGAACATTGTTATTTATGTCGTTTTCGATTGGATTTCGGAACAGTACTACTCCTTTTTGATTCCAATCAAATTATTTTATGTTGTTCCGAGACGAATTTGCAAAATATTTATGTGTGTGTGAGTAAATTGTCTGATATTTATTTATATTTTGCACGTTCAGTCCAGTTAAATAATAATTTGACAAGTAATCCGATGAAAGATTTTATAAATGTAAATGTGTGTTCCGGGTCTACTCCTTTTTAAAATCCGGAACAGAAAAACACTCCGAAAACAATACTCGGAACAGCCAATCGAATTATTTTGGGATAAGCGGAGTCAAAAAGGAGTAACTCCGAACCTCCAACCGAAAACGGCATTATTTCGTCTCAAGAAATTGGAAATTCTAATAAAATCTAATACAATGATCGAGAAGTCTAAAATGTGTTTTTTCGTCATGACGACCTTCGTGTTGTCTATGCGTCTGTGTATCTGAGTGTCTTTAAGTCCGCTAAACATCGAACTCAAGCCGTAATTGGTTGATTTTTGTACCTAGTTTCTTCTAGAACGTCTACTGGCTGAAATTCGACGGCCACCAATTCAAATTGACAGGCTCTAGACTCAAACAATTTATTTGAGAATTGGTCAAACTTTCTCATAACTATTTTATTGCATAAATAAAGTAAAAAGTCTTTATTCTAAGGCAATTTATAGTTTTTTCACTCTAAATCCAAGTCCAGTTTTTAGAAAAAAGCCTCCCTAACCTAGCCTCCCCAAAAATATACCCTTTTCTGCATGAAAGGAACGTTCCTACAAGACCTAAATATCTATCACAAATCATCTGATTCCTAAAGTATATTTATATTATCTAATATGTATATGTACCTATTACCGAAACGATAGTAGTAAAAACCTACCTTCTCTTATATTCTTTTTATCTCAACCCAAAAGATATAAATTTAACCTACGATTTGTTTCCCCAAAAGCCTCAATTTGGGAAGATCCACTTAAATATGAAGACACAACTTAAATTGGAAAAATCAATCTTCCGTTTTCCAATGTGCGTTTGAGGTTTTCGAAATTAAACCACGCACTCATGAAGTTTAGGTGAAATGAGAATCTCTCCTCTTTCATTTGTGAATACGGTTTTTCGTAGCTAACATTTGACATTCACTGAAAAGAACAAAATGAGAAGATTTAATTAAAAGGAAGAATAACTTCCAGTCTATTAGACCAAATCACTGTGAATGTAAAGAGGAGAATCTTTATCCTTATAGAAACCCGTCAAACAAAGTGGAGTGACATAAAATATATAACCAAACCGGCAATTGTATGTATGTACTGTATAACCATAACCACGTATGTATTATAACTACTGCGGGAGACAAAATGACGTTTCCAGATCGACATGAAATAGACAGTTAATGTCAAACAACCAGCCAGAGAGCGTCGCAATGTGTGGTTTCACGGAATGAATCAACGCTAATTGGCATCACACGTTATAGCGTCAATGGATCCTTGCTCTTGGTACAAACTGTACGACAACGAAGACAACGAAAACGACAAGAACTAACGCTGTTTTGTTCTTATAGCAAGGATTTAGTCTTTTTCACTAATGAATTTTAATTAAAGAGCAAATGACTCCGACACCAAAATTTCCTGCGCGAACCCGAACCCAGTTATAATTATAGACACCATATTGAGGTGAAAGTTGAACAATGGCGGAAAACGTTCGAATGTTAAAGATAGAGATAGCGAGTATAGCGAGCGACTTCCTGCGAACATTATGTGTGATGAATTTTGTATGATTCACTTTTCGGAATGAAACTCTGAAATTAATTTACAATTCATCATTACATGTTGAGTGCTGGGTTTATTGAAAATTTATAAAGATAATAATCAAGATGTTGTTGGCTTGAAAAAAAAAAAAAAAAAATTATAATGAATAGAAAATTATATTAAATGAAAATAATGCTAAGGATATAAGATTATAGAATATTATTTTGAATGAATGTAGAAATCAAGGTTATTTGAAAGCCAATCAATTTAATATTTTATGGATTTCTTGATTTTGGGTTTTCATTCCAAAACAATTGTTTTTGCATCCCTACTTGAAATAAAATGTTGAAAAATCCTGTTTTCCATATCTGAAAAGATTTTCCCTACATAGTAGCACAGGAAAAATAGACTTATCGGGAACGAAATATCGAGAATGAAATATAGGACATCTAATATTCGAAAAGCTGAACTTATTATTATCATCGTTATTACTATCCAAATATTGATTTCAGCTGAAAAAATGTTGAGGCCAAAGTTCTTGGAAATATAATTATATTTCATTTAATTTTTTTAATGCATAAGAAATATTTAGAATTTTACACAAATTATTTTCAAAATTAAATTAAAAACACACAAGATTTCCAACATTTGTACATAGGAAGATTATGCTATATTCTAGTCCAAAGTTATAACTCTGGAAAATCAGCTGCTAAATAGAATTTGATGGTTTTGTTAAGCCGATTTGATCAGTACAATGAAACCATGTTCAAGAATATAGAGGTCTTTTGGCAACTGTTGATATTTGTGTAAACGTTGCATTTGGCCATAGAATTCGAAAGTTGTGTTTTTCAACGGGCCAACTTTAAAAAAAGAGGCAAATAATCAATAATCAAAAATCTTCCATGTTCGACGAAGGGTGTGATGTTTACGTTTATTGGATGCATTTTATTAATTCTGAAATCTGCATTTAATCCTCCATTTAAGTTTTTACTAGAAGTAGACTTAAATTTTTAAAAAGTTATTTTCCACATTTTGCATTAAAAAAAAAAACAAAGTTAATTTAGTTTGTTTTTTAAAAAGTCTAACAGTTATTTATATTTGTATCCATTCTTTATCGGACACCATGTATATTAGGGTGTCCGTTATTTCCCAAACTTTTTTTTTTTTGGATAGCACAACCCGTCAATCGAAAGGTTATGCCGAAAGAAAAAATTATTGAGCAAAAAATATTTTTTACGAGGTCATTAACCCGTGCATCTAAGGTCATATTAGATTATTATAATTTATTTCGATTTTTTAAGTTAACAAATACTTTAATATTATATATTTTTCTCTCTCGATCCTCAGCAATTTTTGTTGCTTTTTTTATTGATTATCATAAAGTAATATTTTTTTTTAAAAAATTGCATTAAAAAACTAATGGAAACAAACTAGAAATAATTTATTTCGATTTTTCAAAACATTAAAAAATTAGAATTACTGTTTTAGTTTGAGAGAAAACAAATAAAATGTGAAAAGTGTAAAGTTCCCATATGGGAAAAGTATGACCTTAGAGGCACGGGTTGTTGACCTCGGACAAAATTTTTTATTTTGGCATACACTTTCGATTGACTGGGTGTGATTTCCAAAAAAATGAGTTTGGGAAATAACGGACACTCTAATGTATATGTATAATGTACCTACGTATATACAGGAATTGTTAAAAGTATTTAGTAAAATAATTCTGATGGTTGTATGCCCGCTAAAATATTATAAGTAATTCGGAATGTTCGTCACCAAATATAAGGAATATAGAATATAATTTTAATGTTTTTTACATGAAAATTGTTGTAGAAAAAACAGCCAATATATTGGATTAACATATTGCTTTTGTTTCTTTTTCAGTTAGCAGTGTAATGTCAACAGCCAAACGGCTGGTGTTGTCCTTAAGAGGTCGAAAGGAATCTCAATGCACAGCTGGGACTGCGACTTCATCTACACGACTTGTATCGGCCGGTACATCACCTGGCCATGAATTGGACGAAATCGCCGTTGTCTCTGGCACCGGCGGTTCAAGTCATCAATTAATTTACGGTGGTAGTAGTAATGGTCCAAGATACTCAACAGGTGAGTGCTGTCTAATGAAGTAGTAATCTGTTTCCCGTTTCAAAAAAAAGAAAAAAAAAAAAAAAATATAGGACAAATCAAAGAAAATAGATTGAAGTTGTACATTTCACCATCGTTGTATACTCACTCGTATTATAAGTGTTGTGGTTGTAACTTATTCCTTTGTATACCTATTCATCTATCTACCCCTCTTAAGCACTCTGACTCATCTTTTCCATTTAAACGTGTTTTGTATTCATTTTTTAAGTGTGCTTCTTCTTAATGTATTGTATAAGAAAATATATATCCATGTTAACACGCACATCCATCAGATATAGTAGAGAAATGTATTAAAATACCCTTAGAAAAACATAATTCATCTATGGTACTAAGGAAAAGCAAAGACCACACTTCAACAAAAATTACAACAAGGATATTAATGTTATCATTACATTTCCGATCTTATTATTCTCGAAGGATATGACATAAGGTCTTCGTATTTATACCTGTACACCTTAACTTGTATCCTGACCATTATTATCCCTGTATAGACACACACGTCCTTATTTGATATTGCTATTTGAATACAAAATACAACACTCGTCGTCTGATATAATGTTAAGGCACCAAGAATACTCCTTAAGGGACTTTGGAATTACATTCTTTCTTTTTAACCTACATACATACATACATACATAGGTACGTATTTTTGAGTTATTTTTTTTCTTAGTGGCCCATTTTCAATGTAGATAGGTACCCTATTGTATATCCTGTTCAAGTGAGCTTTTTAATTTAATATGGAAGAGGAGAAAAAATCTCATGACATGACGCGACATTTGGACCGCAAAACAAGAATGTCAAAACTCAAACGAACATGTACCTACGGACATATCATCTGTCTGTATGTTTGGTTCCGACATACCTATGTATACTCACATCTACTGGATATTCAGTCATCATTTTTATGGTTTTCACTTTTTTTTTAAATTTTATTGTTCTGCAGAACTGTGGCATTTATGGGTGGCAGTCGAAAACATAGACTGCCATCTGCAATATCCGAAAAAATAAACCAATTTCGACAAGATATTTATGCTGAGGAAGAGAATATAAACAAAAAATTAAATGAATTTTGTTTAAAGACGAGCTCGTTCTATTAAAATATACCAAAAGCCAAATGGATGTAAGAATAAAGAAAATTTAAATATTTTTAAATGTTTTGGATAAATTTAAATTTAATAAAAAGTATAGATATAAGGAAAAATAATGTATGCATTTTGCGTACTTGAAAACAAAGAAATCAACTCTGTAGTTATAGCATATTAATAGGGCTGGCCACGAGAAGAGAAAATTCTCGGTCTCGAGACGAGACTGCCTTTTAAGCAACCGAGACGAGACCGAGACGAGACCGAGACGAGATTGTATATTTGGACCGAAATTTACAGAGAGTCTTATATATTAAAAAATCCAATTTCAGTTAAATATTTATTTTCTTCTGCACATATTCAAACTATAATCGAAAATATTTCGTTCCAATAATCAACATGTTGTCCGGAAATCGTATTTTTCGGAGATGAGACCGAGACGAGACTTAATAATACGAAACCGGCACGAGACCGATACGAGACTGAAAATTTTCTATTTTAACGAGACCAAGACGAGACTTACAAAAGTCTCGCAGAGTCTCGTCTCGTGGCCAGCCCTAGTTGCAGGTCAATCCGCCAACACTCTAAGTTTGTTCCTTACCTTTGACCGTGATTAAAACACACACTATTAGTGTGTTATCGCCTCTAGGCACATCAGACCATTTTGTCATATCTGTTAATTTCTCGTGCCAACAAACCCCAGTTAAAGAGAAAACATCAAAGAGAACCGTTTGGAAATACGAGAAAGCCAATTGGTACGGTCTCAATGATTTCTTCACGAACTTTAACTGCTCACTATGCTTCCTCTTCAGCGCATATATGATTACAAATTTATTTCTTTGTGGAATGAGAAATTTTTTCCCGAATAGGGTGAAATCTATCAAACCCAAAGATAACTCATTGTTTGAGTCGAGCTGTAAAGAGGCTATTAGGGTTAGAGAAGTTGTTATAAAGCCAACTCTACTGAGGAAAACCGGGAAAAGTTTCAACAAGCTAGAAAGACCTGTTTCAACAAGCTAGAAAGACCTGTAACGTTCATATTCGACGAACCAAATTTGTTTATGATCAAAAATACCACCTCGTCCTCGGTTCCTACGCTTGTCTTTAATGAAACTCCTTTTGTCAGCTCGCAATACAAAGCCAATTTACTTGCAGCACAGTTTGCTGTTAATTCGACGTTGCCAGAAAATGTATGACTCCTCCTGTACATGAGATCGTAAATGATTTTATGGGAAAAATCTTCTTTCGCACTGGTGCAGTTGCTAGAGTTCTGAAAGATCTCGATAGCATCCCTCCTAATGTTCTGAAGAAGTGTTCTTCAACGCTGGCAAAACCACTGCGTAAGCTTTTCCATTTGTCCAACTCTACTGGTCTCTTTCCGAGTGGATGGAAAACAGCATTTGTCCAGCCTGTCCCTAAAAAAGGCGTATCTTTTTCACTTTCCAACTATTGACCAATTGCACTTACGTCTCTTCTTTTCAAGGTCATAGAAACGCTGATTAATTTCCAGCTCAGGAAATATCTCGAAGAACGAAAGCTTCTCATTGACTGGCAGTACGGCTTTCGTAGCAATAGGTCCACTGGTGATCACAAATCTTAACATCGTTTTGGAGAAAGTAAGATTATTGCACTTGATATTTCAAAAGCATTTGATAAAGTTTGGCACCAAGCTCCCTTATCGAAAATGCGTGCATTAGAAACTGGATTAGAAACTACCTTTCGGAGCGTTCCATACAAGTTGTATTGGACGGTTTCAAGTCTGAAATCCATAATATAAATGCTGGTGTGCTCCAGGGCTCCGTTTTGTCTCCGACTATCTTTCTTATAAACGATCTTTTGTCTGTAACTTCTAACTAAACTATTTTGCTGACGACAGTACCCTCAGCTTCTCATATTCGTTTAAAGATTCACACCAATGTCCTTCAGAGGTGAAATTTAAACGGCAGCGTATGATAAGCTCATTAAATTCTGATCTCGACAGCATTGTCCAATGGGGAAACAAAAACTCAATGCTGTCTACTGTCTACTTTTGTGGAATGACCTCATATTTTACATCGCCAAAAATGCTGCTAGGTGTTTAGGTTTTCTGCGTCGATGCAAGAAATTTGTCTCCCCTTCTGATCTGGCTATAAACTACAAAGTCTATATTCGTCCAGAATTGAGTACAACTCCTACATTTGGGCAGGTGCTCCAAAAACCTACTTGAGTCTATTGGATAGAATACAAGAGAGAGCTCTAGAAATGATAGATGAAAGAACTATACGAAAACATTAAAGTCTCTTGAGCACCGTCGCAATGTTTCACGTCTTTCGTTATTTTCCCGATATTTCTACAAGCATTGTTCTAATGAAATAGCCAGTTGCACTCCTCCCCTTTAACAATTCAACCGTAATACTCGCGCTTCTAGGAATGCCCATCAGTTAACCGTTGAGCCCAGCTTCGGACGTACTGTTTAGTACAGAGATTCTTTCATTAGTCGCACTTCACGAATGTGGAATAATTTACCTAGCTCGATTTTCCCCTCCCATTGTGACTACAGACATTAAAAAAAAAAAAATGTGCATCGGTATGTCCTTTTAAATCTCCTCCAACCTACCTAATCGCTCGTTCTGTGTATACATCATTTAAAGGGTAGTCACAACAACTTTAGCGCGTGCTAAATATAAAAAAAAAAAAAAACGAGCTATTTATAAGGGGTCTTCCTGACACTTTTGACTACGCTATCGCATCATCTTCAAAAATATATCAAAATGTTGGAAATTTAGTGTTCTAAAATTCTTATTTAGTAAGTAATTCATGTAAGTTTCCTCGGGAACGTCAAAAATGTGTAATGGTTTCGAAGATATAGGTCCGTTCGCATTTTCCAAAATGGTGGATTTCGCCAGGGTCATGGCATGGATGGCGTCCCGAATACCCGGACATAAGCTTTTCTAATAGCCCTAATTTATTTATAAAGAAATCATGCTACCCAATGTTTCTTTCCACGAAAAAGTTTATCTTTATTGCTTGCTATAAAGAATACAAGGTATGCTTGACAGTTCTTGTCGACTGAGTCGTGATGTCATCGCGAGTGGATCTTCTCAATTATGGTATTCTTTGGATTAATTGTCAGATGGGAATAAAAGGAGAGTGAAGGAAAGAAAGCACACATACGTACTTCCGCAAACGAAATCTACTAATCAAAACCGACTGTCACTCGCAAAGACGTCACACGCATACCAGATGGCGAACTATAATCTCATATCCAGCATACCTTGTATTCTTTATACCATGTCTTTATTGTACTTTATCGGCTCAATTGATATAGCAACTAAATTTCCAAAATATCTAACTTTGGACTGGGACATCGCATCATCTTCAAAAATATATGATAATTTGTTAAACTTTGTGGTCTACAATTTCTATCATGAGAACAATTTATGTAAGTTTCTTACGAAATGAGAAAATGTGAAAAGTAAAAAAAGTAAAAAATAAAAAAAAATAAAACGACATAACCTCAAAAATATAGTCCACGCAGAAAAAAGTTATAACGACAAATAAAAGATAATTTTATTTACAACGAATTTGATTACGACATTTTTTTACTTCAAATCGATAGTTTCGGAGATATACTTCAATTCGCGTTTTCCATGGCTGATTTGGCCAGGGGCATGGCGTTCCGGAAAACTGGGCATAAGCTTTTCTAATAGCCCTCTTTCAGGTAAAAAAAAATTCAGCTGTCCAATATACGATTGTTATGTGTGCAAATTTTCCTAAATTATTTTTATGCAAATGGATTTCAAATTAAGATGTTTCCACTTGAATTACCCTGATAAAATTCTCAAAAATTTATTTTCATTGTCAAAAAAATGCGTACTGTTTTTCAACATAAAAAAAGGAACAATAGCTAGGTATTTTGCAATAAAAAATAGAAACGTAATTTCGATTTGCAGATTTTCAAAATACAAAAGTTCGGAATACACAATTTTTGAAACTGAATTTCGAAACAAATTGAATTAATTTATCAATTAATTTTTGGTTAGAAAAATATTTAATTTTATAGGTTAGGTAATTAATATAACATTAATTTATTAATTAAATATTTTCTCTTACATAATTTTTCTTAAATTTATTCACTCTTTATATTTATAATATTTTTGGATTGATTTTTTTTGCGATGATATACTGAGTATGGTGTACGTTATATTTTCCAAAAGAGCTAAAGGACCCCAGATGTTACAGAACATGAAAACAATGAATTGATTTTTTTTTTCCTCTGTATAATACATATTTATTCATGTTTTTGTTGTTTTTATGCATGCTTCCCAAAATAAAAACAAAATAAAATGTTAAACTGAAATACATATTTATGTAGGTAATTCTAGACCAACTGATATTTCACAATGTGTGGGTTTTGTTTTGAAGATGAGTATTGTGTCATCAAGTATTAACTGCTCATATATTTTTTTTAAGCAACACCGAAATGTAGGTATAGGTACAATGTTTATTGTCAATATATAAACATGAATATAGCTTTCGGTTTGATTTGATCTGTTGTTTTATGTGATTAAACATTACCGGGAAATCAAGTATTTACAAAAAAAAAAAATTATTGCTACAGAATTCATTATACTTTCCATAGAATCCAAACTGAAAACTTAGTTAAAAATTTTGCAAAATTTAGGGACTGTTTCTTTTAATAAAAATTTAAAAATTGGCATACTAATCTCTGAGACAAAATAGAGGGGAACTATAATTTTCTGCCTGGGTGATTGTAAGTCTAAGTTTGAAATATTGTGGTGCTCCTTTTTGCTATTCACCACTAATTGAGAGTTCTAGTTATAATTTACTCGCCTTATGCACCTGAGTAAAACTTAACAAAAATTGATTTCTCTGTGCAGTACAAGTGCCGAAAAGTTTAACAGATCAAATGTTTATTCAACAAATAAAAAACAGTTATCGGACCCCAATAAAAAATTTGAAAGTTAAAATATATTTTATGAACTTTTCATCACTAACTTATCGAAATGAATAGATTGTAGGTACCTAAACTTTCTTCAATCATGAATAATATATTCGGAAAATTAAGATGTTTAAGATTGAGTACGCAAATTATCAACAAACATAAATTCGATTTTAATCTTAAAATCTATTTTTCTATGCAACAAGTTTTATTCAGAATTTTTGTTCGGCCATCTCGATGACCGATACGAAAAATAATGTAATCCATCCATCACTTCTCACTCACTAAACTTCACCGGACTCTTTTTCTTATTTTCAAAAACCCGAACTTGGAAATTTTTCTCATGAATAAAACATGATGATTCGTTTATAAAAGCGTACAATGTGAGCCACAAAAAAAAAAAAGAAAACAAAAAAAAATTCACTATAACTTAAAAAATGCCAGGATAACGATTTCTGACTGTGAGATGAAACGGAAGCATAACCGGAAATTTCAACTTAACCTCAAGTTATCATGAAATAAATCAATCAAACCCCGAAAAAAACTATAACGCCAGACACACTTTTGCTTCTCCACATTCAAATAACAACAGAAGAACATGAAGACAAAAAAAAATAAAATAAAAATGAGCCTCACTAAAATAGAACTTTTAATATAAAATTCCAGCCAATGGGTTTTCATCTTCTCTTCCCCACAACGCTATTTTATATTTTCTGAGAAAAGAATAGAAACTGTCCGTCATAAAATTCGTCTTCTCTTGTTTTTTTTTTTATTATATTATTTTTTCATAAAATTTTCTACTTTTTCTTATGAGATTAGGGGTTGCTGTGGTCTTGGAACAGTAAAAAAAAAAAACGAATATGTTATGGATGTGCGGCATTAAGAGCCAAGCCACAACCTTCCTTATTTAAGTTTTGGTACTTGGAATGTTGCTTATATCGCACCAATGTCCTTGCGGTCGGTCGGCAGGGATAATACAAAATAAATTCTTGGAAATCATCGCAATCTATCCGGCCAAATCAAAAATACCCAATGAGCTGTATGTCTGACGGAATTTCAGAACCCAAGACATTTTGAAGTTGGAGGGGGTTAATGGATACCTTTATACCAATACCAAATGCCAGAGCACAACACACCCAACAGATAACTAACTCCGTGGCAAAGGAGCAGGAGGTATGGGAGTAGTCTTCGCAACTTTTTTTTTCGGTGCGGTGCAAAAATTATTGATTTGGATATACTAAGGTAATAATGTATCTATGTAGATTCTTTAAGGAAACATAAAATTCGTGAGAGTGGAAATGCTTGTTCTAACTGGACTAAGCTAGTAAGTGGGTTAATATAAATAGGTATACAAATTGATGCCATATCCCATGAGCAGAACTTTCAGTACATTTTTAAATACTTGTTGAAAATGTTAACTTACAAATTAAAATTTGTATATACATTAGGGTGGCGCTTATTTTGGCAAAGTTGGAATTTCTTTCGGGTCCCCCCCCCCGAATAGTGATTTAGGTAGAGAAATAAAAATCTGTGCAAAATTTTGTTGAAATCGGTTGACGTGCCACCGAGCAGTTAAAAGTTCCCATACAAAATACATGGAGATTGTTAGCCTTTTACTAATAAAATCAGCAAAAGTTGATGAATATTAATAAAACTTACCATTTATCTTAATTATTATATGACTAAAAACAAAAAATATTTCCAGAATTTTAAATATTTTTCTAACCACCTCAAAATTGAAATGAAAAAGAACAAATTTAGCAAAAAAAAAAAAAACCAAAATTTACTCATTTTCATTTCGGTTTTTAACTGGTTAGAAAAATGTTTAAAATTCTGAAAATATTTTTTTTTGTTTTTAGTCCATATAATAATTTAGAAAAATGGTTAGTTTTATAAATATTCATCATTTTTTGCAGGCTTAAAATCTCCATGGGAACTTTCAACTACTTGGTGGCACATGGACATATTGGACATCTATACCAACAGCATCCCCCAAAAATAAATCACTCTCTCTTGAAGCTCAACTAAAAACAAAAAAAACTATTTGATCAAAAAACTTTGTATTTGATCAAAAAACTTTGTGCATATCACTGGCTTGGAAGTGGAGTTGCCATTGCAGAAATTGTGTTTTAAAAAGATTTTTCTACTTGATGGTAATGCTTTCCAAGACAAACGTCCTACGTCAAACGTCAAATGGCTCCTTTTTTGTTGTGTGTGCATTAAATGGGTATTTAAATGTTTAAACACAGTTCAAGCCCTAGAAAAATAACAAATTCTTTAAAAGGAAATGCCGATGGACATTGGTCTGAAGTTTTTAAGATCATTATAGCCGGACAAAATTGAACCATTTAACATACCATTCCACATTCATTCAGTCCTAAAAAAATTCCTGAAATCTTATTATCTAATCGACTGAGTTGGATTTGTCAATTTTTGCTTAATTATTTCGATTTCAATTGATTAACTTATTCGTTACTAACGCATGCCCTTAAGATGGAGAGTTAGCAAGATATACAAAATATTGGCTAAAATTGAAAACAATAATCTTACACTCAAATTTGGGTAATTAAGCATTTATTTTTAAATATAAATATAAAACACTGACTGAAATGGAACGCCATTTTTTTTTTATTTTTTTTCGTTGCTAGCCCTTGGTCTAGAATACTCATGTTGACAGCGTATAGCCGGTTAGAATAGTATAATACTTTTGCTTAAATTACATGTTGAAGTCTTCTCAAATTGCTATTATTCCTGAAGACGAACTCTTTATTTTTTTTAGGAAAGTTCGGAAGCTATTTTTATGTAAATGTTTTTTTCTATAAAAGTTATCTGAATAGGTTTTATGGCTTTAAGTTGGATTCAGTAGTTTGTATTGGGAAAGGCTAGACACTTACTAGATACAAAAGTTATTATTGTATTAATATCTTCATTTTCTTGCTGAATCGTCGTAAACCACCACGAAATTTTTCTTTTCTAGTAAATTAAAAATCCAATTTAAATACACAAATACAAATTGTATTAATCAAAACCCTTCGCTTCTGTGGAAATGATTCAACATGACGAAATATTATTTCAACATTTATTATCGCTATAAAATTTACAACCTTTCGTTGTTTTGCTATGGGCATAAATGTACCTACATATTTGAAAAATTAGCATCTCAAGGTATCAGCACACCGTTTCCAACCGACAACCCTTCTCAAACCCTACCCAAATTTTTGTATTTTTACTGCTGGGTGCTTATCAAACTACTTCATCGGTTGGGTCCTTGAATGAGGACTTTATTCTACTCTCGGTAGTACTCACTCGTACGTATCTATATCTCCCTGTTGCATTCACTGAAAACTTTTCCAACCTAAAATTGAGGAACAAAACAGGTAAGCTTAAGTAAATAAAACAAATTAAAAGAAAAAAGTCTCGAGTCAAGAAAGAGCAAAAACAAAACAAAAAAAAAATAAGAAAGAAAAATTAAAACAGCATTCCTCTCGAGTCCTGTAAAAGTCCTCTAGAGAGGTTGTGCTTGCAAGAACAAAAAATTGTAAAAAAAGAAGAATGAAACTCCTGACACATACGACGAGTAATTTATTTTCATTCTTTCTCTGCCGGCACTGTTGCTGGGTGGCAGAGTTAATGCTTGCTGCCGCCTGCCGCCGCCGTAAAGGAAAATTCGCCCAAGGGCAATGCAGCAACAGCAGAAGAAGCTGAAGCAGCACAACCAGAAAACCAGAAGTAAAAACAGAAACAAAGAATCCCGAAAGAGCCAGAAGCTTTAATACTATACTTTACCTGGTTCTGGCTGGGTGCTCCATGCTCCTTCAATGTGGGACTCCCCCCATTTGCCAAGGATGCTTGTAATGGGTGGTGGCACTGGTATTGAGATTTCAAACAAAAGATGAAACAGGGAATTGGGGATTTGTTAGATGGCAATCGTTCGTCTTCATCGAAGAGTTGGCAAATGGCATGCTGAAGAAATTTTCTTTGAATCGATGGCAAATGAGATTGATAAGTTGGAAGCTATGAGGAAGTGTAGAAGAGAAGGATGCAATTGCGTTATGGATATAATAGTGTTATAAATAAAAATTGTGTTTTGAAGTTTGTGTCAAATGTGTGATTGGAACAAAGTTTACCCTCCTGATGGTGGAGTATTGAAAACCTTCCATCAAACAAATGGTAATTGTATTGGATGTTTTCTTGAAATGAGAAATGTACATATGCATGTTTAATAGTTTTTACAATAAAATGAAAGAAAATATGATGGAATACTTAGGATAGCATATGGTAGATTGGAGACATGTGTTCAATTATAAGTTAGCTTATAATTGATAAGTTGGAAGCTATGAGGAAGTGTAGAAGAGAAGGATGCAATTGCGTTATGGATATAATAGTGTTATAAATAAAAATTGTGTTTTGAAGTTTGTGTCAAATGTGTGATTGGAACAAAGTTTACCCTCCTGATGGTGGAGTATTGAAAACCTTCCATCAAACAAATGGTAATTGTATTGGATGTTTTCTTGAAATGAGAAATGTACATGAATACATGTTTTTCAGAGGTTTTAATTTGACAGTATAATGATAAATTCAAAAAAGATAGATTGTGTTTGTTGGTTAGTGCATAATCGTCTATCGTCACATGAATGCAAGGACTATTTAACTGGATTTTCAAAAATTTGGAGATAGCAAAGTTCTTAGGTACCTTACCTAGCTATATTATTATTATAGGTATCTTGTTTTTCTATTTTTACTTTTCACCAATATTTTTTAGTTTGCTTGACCGAAATTCATTGGTCGAAAAATTAAGTAAACGGATACATAATTAATACCTCCGTCTTTTCCGAGATATTTTAAAAGTTGAAAGGCAAGTTTCCTAGTTATTGCATTCACGATATGCACCTCTTTGAACTGTTTAAAAGGTTTCAGGTTTTTCTTTTTAAGCCTTACAAAAAGCGTTAGATGAATTTTAAAATTTATTTTAAGGAACATTATTCAATTTTATAAGGACAGCTTTAAAAAAAATTATTGTCAAACTTACAATGCTCTAAATTTTTTTAAAAGTTGTTAGGCCCAGTTTTCTAGTGGTGAGTTTAACCAGAGTAAGTTAACTCTGGAAATAGATTTTTATAGACAAATCAGGAAGCCAGTCTTTCAATTAAGTATGAATGCAGTAAAACGGGAACTCGGGAGCTAAAATATCAAAAGTATCAAACGTACTAAACTATTGATGAATTAACTCGGGTTTAACTTCAATCCAGCACTGAAAAAAACTTATTCTACATATAGGTATATTTTTTTGGATATTTTAAAAAATTGTCTTTATTATTTAACTGAAGGTCAAAGAAAAAATACGTTTAGTTTTAGCTAAATGGATTGATACATATGCATGTACATTTTAAACTAACAACTTGATTTGTAAGTACCACAGTATAATATTGTCCTACGGAAAGCACTTCAAAAGAAAAATGTTAAGTTAACACATACTTACAATTTAACATTGTAAAAATATCTCCCAACCAAATACTAACCCTAATAAAACCCGAATACAATCACACAAATTACTTGAAATGATAATCTCTTGTTTTGGCTTCTGTTTCCAATATCCACTTCCGATGCTAAGAACAAAAAGGACGAAAGTAATTTTCTTGCTCGAACACAAAAATTAATACCACATAAAGTCTTCGGTACATGGTTTTATTTGATCAAATGTAGGTCTACAGAAAGTGCAAAATTCGACAGACAAAAAAAAAGAAAACATGACAATAAACCGAAAAGGACACCTCAAGAAAATTAGATGCAATCGCAATGAAGTGATGGAACTTTGCTCAATAAAAATCCTTAACCAAAAATAAAAAGGAAAAAACAAATGAAGAGCTTCCAATTTAAAAAGAAAGAAGAGGAAGATGCTATCACATTTTTGTAAAACATTTCCTTAGACTGCTCCAGTGCCGTATTAATATTTTGCGTCGCCCTGGACTAATTAAATTCGGCCCAACACCACATAAATGTTTCAAAAACCAAATAAAACTGTGTGGCTGTCGCAGTAATGTTAAATTGTGGATACATTGAAGGTTAAATGAGAATTAAAAGCTTTTTCTCGTTAACAAATATAAAATTTTTCAAGATTTTTTTCGCCCCAACAATTCTTCCGCCCTGAGCTATGGCCTCATAAGTGCATATAGTGAATATAGCTCTGGGTCGCTCTCCATATTCGTGTAGACTTTCCTATCTTTTTTCATTCTTTCAAAGAAAGAGTTCTTTTCGCGCTTTACAATGCCACGTGTAGTGTTTGCTAAAGCTTCCTTTTGTCCTTTAAATTTCCTGTTTATTTTTGTTTGTTTGTTCTTCCTTATGACAATTCCATTGAATTGTATCCTTGTGGTTCTTTTTGTTTCCTTTTATTTCTTTCTTCGTTTTCATTAAAAAGAAAAAAAAGGTGTCACCTTGCAAATTGCAAAAAAAGACAAGGAGAAGAGTTGTGGTGATGTCCTTTACATATGATAAATTATTTGTGTGTATAAATATATATGTACACTCATCTGGGTGAAGGATTATTTTAAGAACGCTTGCCACAGGCAGAGGTGTAATAGGAAAATTAAAGAATTTTCCATTTCCCTAAGTCCACAAAGCACTGTGGGTGGTGCTGTTCTGATTATGGGAGTGGGACTGGGGCTTAAGCCGGGAAAGGAAGCCAGATTTCCCTCGCAAATTAATTGTTATAGGCCGCACTAGACGACACCAGAATCAAACTAATGTCGTAGTTTTATTCCAGCAGTATACCTTATAATTTTCTGTGTCCTGTGTGTAGTAAGAACCTAAACATATTAATATTTACATATATAAGAACATCAACGGAGGTGCAGGATTGTGTGGTTTAGGCCGCATCGGTATCGTCACGTCAGTGGCAAAAACACAGTAACGACCCAATTTTATGTTCTTCGAGAAAGATGTGCTGTTCGGTTCTGTTCTGTTTATTCTGCGTTAAGGGACACAACTACTATAGGTTGGATGGCGTTGTGTCTCTGTCGACCTAGATTTAAGTGCAATAGGGAGCTGCATTTGCGGTATTGGCTACGGCTGGATGATTACTTTACTTTTGTAAAATGCCGGCTTCTTTGGTATTTTCCTTTTTGTGGTTGTGATTTCTAGCTCTGGAATAGTTGAAGCATGCAGTTAAACGGGTGTGTTATGTTTATAGAGTCGTATAGGTACACAAAATAGGGCAATATGGAGAAAGAGCATCTTGAATGTGCATTTCAAATGAGTGTCTTAAAACTGACATGGGCTCTTTCGAAAAGGTCCTAAAATTACAAAACAGAAATTGCAATGAAAATAATTAGATTTTTAGTGATACTGTTAAAGGTACCGTATTTTGTTGGCTTAGGTAGCCATATGATTGAACATTTTTGGTCAGTCGTAGGCGATTTCAATGCTTTCAAAAATACTATGAGGTACTTCGGTTGTTCGATTTCTATAGTCTACCTGCTGTTTTTTGGTTATTTAACTGGTTTTCGGATGAGCTCTTGCAATGTTTTGATTTTGGCCAACGTTCATCTGGCTTCTGGTTGGGATGTTAAGCCTACAAATAGTTGGTTGTTTGTGGTCTTGATAAATAAATTATAATTTCGGAATGATAAGGTATCAGAAGAATAAATAGTGTTAGGTATACCTACCTATTAGGATAGGACCAATATTTGTTGAAACTTTTAAGCTACTTTTGTGTTGTTAGGCAAACCTATAGTCGGGGAGCTGGTTAACGACTTGCTAAGAGAGTTTTATACCGCTCTAATGTTTTAAGGTGAGTCATTTGTTTTAGTGCAAACTATGTACATGTAAAAATGTACATTACTTGACATATTTAATATTTTCGGCAAATTTCATGACTGAAGAAATTTTGTCATGACTTTTACGGAAATAAACCTGACTTTGCCTCTTCAGATTAAAAAAAACTCCCTCTTGTAAGAACTTTCATCGAAATCGGTGAAGCAGTTAACGAAAAATGTTGACATACAGAAAACGGGTACTAAAGACAGGTTTCGTTAGCAACAGTTTTTGGTATTTTTTTTTTGTTTACCAATATATTTATTGTATATTCAATATCACTTAATATTTTTCTTGACAAAATCGTTATAGACATTTAGAGACAAAAAATGTTTGTATTGGTTGTATCGCCATCATGCACTTAGGCTTTGTGTTAGTT
Source organism: Melangyna quadrimaculata (assembly GCA_949320155.1). Classification (NCBI taxonomy): domain Eukaryota; kingdom Metazoa; phylum Arthropoda; class Insecta; order Diptera; family Syrphidae; genus Melangyna; species Melangyna quadrimaculata. The sequence continues at coordinate 3,502,787 of OX439485.1, read as the reverse complement.
GGATACCTACAAAAGAGAATGTGCAAAAATATATGGGACCTGGTCTACCCAGTGCCCAGAAATGAGACCTATGAAAATTACTAGGAACTATGAATTGTACCAACGTACGAGTATTTTGTTTTTGTCCTAAACAATGGGAGTTGGCTAAATCCATCCGATCCGATAAAAAAAAAAATGAGTCTGGGGTCGACCCACACTAGTAACTTCCCATTGGTGCACTTGAAAACCATATATACATATTTACCTAAGTGGTGGGTGATAGAGTATATATAGGGGCATATTAATAGTCGCAGATAGACCCAGGTTTAACTAAACTACAGTTTAACACAATTTTGGCTGATTGAATACAGACCAACTTTAATTTCAAATTGTTGGTTTTATAATTTTATAGGATAATTAACTTGGTATACTACACAAATAGCTTCAAATATTTTAAAATGATAACCTTAAAAAAATAGAATCAACGTCCGAAAATTCAACCAAAGCTATGTTTAACTTAGACCCAGGTCTAAAATGACTATGAATATGCCCATAGTGTCATAACTTTGGGTTTTTGGATAATCGGTATATAGGTAGGTTTAGATATAGAGATACAGGACAAAATGTGACATTGCCTATATTTTGTACTTTTTTTTCCTAACTCTTCTCGGTGTAGAGGTAGGTATTTATTATTTAAGCCCAAACCGACTATTGGCTACAAAAAAAACGAAAATCAGGGGAGTGTACTTAACAAATAAAACATGGTTTTAAAAAATATAAAAAGGCAAATTAAGTGTCATATGCAAAATTTCGATTTTGTAGCGATTTTGAGTGTAAGAAATTAAACATTTATGAAAAGTTGTTTTTTGCAACATTTTGATTCTTAGCGTTTTTAAGGGTGGTTTTAAAAATCTCAAAATCACACAACATATAGGTGGTATAGGTATCTATTTTTGGTAGAATTTTGAAACCGATATCATTGTTTGTTTTGCAAAATATTTGAGTTGAAAAAAATTTGTTAAGAATTTTTAATAGTTTTTGTTCCAGTTTTTTCGCTATTAAAAAAAACTGTTTATTGAATTTTTTAAAAAAAAAATATCAGTTGTTGACTACGTCATAATATGTAGAAAAAAAAACTGGGTTCGGAATAATTTTTGTTCTTGAAATATTTGAGACGAAAATTATTTTTCAACTGTTTCTTAGTTTAAAAAAAATTGTCTGTTGAATTTTTTTAATATTTACCAATTTGGTATTGTGTTATTATGTGTAAATTAAAATAAGTCTGAAGTGCATATCTTATTCCGCTCTCGAGATATTCCAGATAAATGACATTTTACAGCTCCTTTTGAAATTGCTGTAGTAAAAAAACGGTTTATTGAATTTGTAAGAAAACCTTTTCAGCACGTTATGAAAATATTATCTGTTATCATTCTCGAGATATGGTGGACGAAACAAGTGCCCCGAACGTACGTACATACACACATACAGACATCTTGCTAAAAACGACGAATTCTGATTCTAGAGACCTCAAACCGTGGAGATTGTCAACATTTTCAATTCGACAAATCGCACCAATTACAATAACTTCCAATGGGAAGTTAATAAGAAAAAGAACTTTACAAATTCGAATAAACATAGACGAATTGTTTTTTTTTTGTTATATACTCCCTAAACCCCATGGTTTACAGTTCTGTGTCCATATTCAATGATGCTCTTGAACTAAGCTTTCGAACATTGTGTATCTCAATTGTGAGCACTAGACGCACAATTATTCCCATTCACTAAATTCGCTAAATCGAATAATAAAAAGTAGAATTTTCATACTGTTAAGCTAATTATTTGCCACCCATGATGTTATTCATTATTATTGGCCATTGATATGAAAGTTCCTTTATTTTGGGGTCTATTCAGTTCGTCGAAAGTGACAAATATTGTCATTTCAAGGGAAAACTATTGCAATTAATTTTTGCTCTAGTTCCAATCTTTTGTTACCATATACTGCCTTAACTCCTTGGCTGTAAGCCAAGCTTTGTGTCCATACAAAAAATAATATACTAGGGTTAAGCTTTCCAACGATATATCTCATTCGTGGGCAATAGGTAGACGGAAATGCCCATTCTCCTTTCCATTCAATTAAATCCCTGGATTAAATCTAGCGTTTGAACTTAAATATTTTACTAACTCATAAGGATACTGTCAAAAATTGAAATGTGGATCAAATTTAAAATGATTTTATATTTACCTAGAAATAGCGCGTTAAAATGCAATGTCAAAAGTTCAATTATGTTTGGGTTTCCTAAGAAGTTTTTTTGGCACATGAGTTTATCGATTGCAATCGAAATGAGTTGAAAGTGTAATTTACAATGTTTGAATTGAGTACAAAAATGAATAAGTCTTAAATGATCTACTTTTTCGCCTCTAGAAACATAAACTGACACACCCCTAAACAAAATATCTCCCAGTAAAAGGCTCCGGCATTTATTTAATAAAAAATAATAGACTTCAAACGATTAATTTTATACTCATCTATTTAATATGCTGAAAAACAGTTAGATACATAATGATGAAATCCTTAATTATTCAACACTCTCAAAATAGCACAAGCACAATGAAAAATCAATGGGACTTATTTTATCTATAAATAATTAACCACAAAGCTTTGTCAGTTCGTGTTCCGTTTTTATTAAGCCCCATAAATAATTTAATATACCTATCTATACCTATTTCGAAACGTTGTTAAGCTTTTTAACCGTAATACCATTTATAAAAGAAGAAGAACCCCACTAACTATTATGGTACTTGACAACAGAGCAAAGCCCACATTCTATTTCACTTACACTTACTTTATCTCTCTCTTTATTGCACAGTCCTCAAAAACAACTTGAAAAATCTTCAAAATAGAAGTTCCTAAAATAAATTTCTACCCATAAAGAAACTGATTGAGTGCCAAAAGACACATCCACTTGAGCAAAATATCAACATCAGACAGAAGAAGAACCGAGGACCGAGTCACCGAGTGTCATCGTCATCGTCATCGTCTCTTCCAACACGCGCAAAACGAAAACCATTTGCCATCTACACCGCAATCTACGAGCAAATAATTTATCGAATAAGACGGAATTACAACGTCATCGAATTGTGTAGATTGAATGAGGGTGGATATATTTACTCCCACCATTTTGAATTCCACTCAACTTCCTCCGGACATAAAACTAGGTATGTAGCTATATAGAATGATGTGGCCCAAACTCTCGATGGCTCCCATGTCTTAATGGGGATGTCAAAACACTCTGGCTAACTAACGCCCTCTATATACAACAACCCACCTACCCCAACTAATACCATTGTTGATGAATCACTTTTTAAATTCCATTGAATTTCTGCCCCGTGATATGCTTTAATTTGTCTATCTTCTCACACACCTCTTCTGCCATCCCCCACCTTCTGCCCTCCACTTTCACTCACCTACAGAATCAGTTTGCTGACGAATTAGACCCGAAACACATCTCCTCTCAGCCGAAACATAAATCCTTATTTTCTGTACTTCCTCTGCTGGCATTGGCTTCGCAATGGCGTACCGGCTTTTCCGGTACCATCATAACCCCCTCGTCGCCGGGGGCTGTGTTCAAGAAACATCTCATTTCCAACTCATTTCTGTCTTAAGGCGGGCACTCATTCAAATAGACAGAAGCACAAGTAGGAGGCAGAGTCAGAAGGCACAAATGTTAGGATGTTGCTATTAAAAATCCTGTTTGCTCAGTTGTAATTCTACTGCTGTGCGAAGGTAGAACTGTTTCGAATACAAAAAAATAAGAAAAGAAGAATGAAAGCAAAGAAAGCCACTTCCTTCCTCGGGAGCTTGTTGGAAATTTACAAGAATTTCTTATACCCAGGATTAGAATTATAACAAACGTTCGTTGGCGTGTGGAGATGGGTGCGAGCTGCGGTAACAAAGTGACAAGAGAGGTGAAGAAAGTCATTCTGAGCGAAGATGGAACGTTTTTAATTATACGCTGAATTACGTTTTACCAAAGGTTATAGGCAATGTAAATGTATGCCGTAGGTCTTTTTTTCTACCCATATCAACAAGCCCCGACAAGGTGTCTAGAAATACGTGTGCGCGTAACTCATGCAGGTTAGTGTGGATGATGAGTTGGTGACTCGTTTTCTTCTCATTACATGGTCAGGGATGTCAAAGAAGAAAATATAGAACCGTTGGATATTTTTTTTTGAAGATGAACATTTTTTGACGAATTGAAATTCGTACTTGCTCCAAAGGGCAAGTATTGGTTTCGTGTGAAACAAAAATTTGAGGTTGTTATCGAAACAAACATTACGATGATGGAGAGGAGTCCAAAAATGTTCGGCATGACGTCATGACGTCTGTACTGATGTAGGTACATCGATCTAGAGCCTAAACCGTTGAACGGATTTGCTTAAAATTTGGTGTTAAATCTTATTATGTGATTGAGGATACATTCGAATTGTTCTACATGTTAGCTCCTCTATAAGTTATAGAGGAATGTATCCTCAAGGGAATCACATAAAAAGGTTTCACACCAAACGTTTAGCTGCAATACAATGACTTCAGTTTCGTTTTTTTTTTTTTTTATCAAAAACGGGTTTAAAGATTTTGGTTAAACTTCGAAGATATAATCTCTTTAATTGTTTCAATAGTTAGGTTTACTAGGTTTTTGCGAAAAAAATCCGAATTACGGAAATAAAGTTTTAAGGTTTTTTGATCAAACTGGCTTTTTTGGCATGGCATGCCTTGGTTGATAATGCCTTTTGTCAAAATGTTGCATTCCGGTACTTCTTAGGTGTTCAACAAATATTGCATTTATTTTATTTTTCTTACAAACAAAATCAAAGAAAATCTTACAAAATCAAAGAAAAAACACTTTTTTATTTTTGATAATTTTGCTATATTTTCTAGTTAATTTTTGTATTAAATGAAGAATATTGAAAATTGATGTTTTGAGTTATTCTTAATATTTTCTCGTTAACGATGTACAAATATAATCGACCAATAATATGAAGCGTTAATGGCAAGATACATTTTAGTTGTTAACTACAAGAGCAAGTTCGTGAAATGCAGTTGTGTATTTTATTTATGAAACAATTGGGTGTAATTTTGTAAAGGTTTGTTAAAGGCCTAACCTAAAACTATTTGCAATATATTAACACTTTAACCTCTAACTTGGAAATTAAATCATCAGAATACAAAAATATGAGTACATATTCAAAAATGAAAAAGTTTTTTTTTTTATAAAATAAGGGAAAATCTTAACTGAAGCTTGAAGTTGGTACACCACGAAATAGATTTTCTTTTAAATTTTAATTTATATTTATGTCTGTGCTAGCTCTCCATAAAAAATAAATTAAATAAGAAATTTTTTTTAATAAAATCTCATTCTAAAATGACCCTTACTACCTGCATACCTAGGGTGAACACCTTTCCCAACGCTAGCGCTGATTTTGGTACACAAGGAAACATTTCTTTTTAAATCTTTGTTTAATTTATTTAATATTATGAATTTTTGAATATAAATACAAACAAATGTTTGAAATATCGTGGTTTTTGAATGAATATTTACCATCCTAATGCAATACAAAGGTTCTTTCAAAGTTGAAATGATCAACCGGCTGTTATGGGTCGGTAGACCACATTTCGTTTATCCAAGAGAACACTGTTTATTTTGACCAGTAGCGGATCTAGGATTTGGCTGTTGGGGGGGGGCTTGCAGTTTGGAGATCCATTTTGATCCATTTTTTAAAATTTGCTTGTCCCAAGATAAATTTTATAATTTATAACAAATAATAGAGATCAGTTTAGGTTTAGTGCAAGACCGTACTCAACTTCAGTCGAACTAAACTTCACGACAACTCGGCGAGTGCGGTCTAACCTTTGCGCTTGTTGCGCTTCATAATGTTTTCAATACAAAGTACAATAACAATTATTCATAATTGATGTAGCGGAGATAGAAGCAAATTCAAAGGCGCACAATAATTTTTAGCCATATATGCTTGAACCACGCGTTCAAATTCGTTTATTTATATTATTTAAAAATTGATTAGGTACCTACATTATGTAGTAATATTTTTAAATTAGCTGTGGCTATGTTTTGAACTTCCCATTTTTGACAAGATTTGAAAACTGTTTTTAATTGGCTAGTTCAGAAAAATTATATTTAAGTGTTCGTACTGGAAAAAGCTCATGCATATGTGCTTTGACACGGTATTAGTCCTCTAAGATCTCATTTTTCCTGAATTATCTAAATCAAAGAGAAGCTTTTTTGTTAAAACTGACACTTAACGACATAAGACAAAGCTGCTCTTAGAATTAAGCCGCGGCCCAATTCTGCCAGCGTGAATGAGTTTTCGTGTATACGCTGCATACGCTTTATAGGTATTCATGCTAAAAAAATATGTCGACAAATTTGCTCGTCACTCTAGAGTCTAGAGGGATTGCAAATATTCATTTGCTTTTGCATGATTTTCTGAGCGCGCACAGAGAAAACTCACGCATTTGGAATTTGGCTCCTTGACTAGGGAATTTCTATGTTTTGTATGTACAATTGCTTTGGACCTTTCAAATTTTGAAAACGTAGCCCCGAAAATTTCTAAGCCCAGCCAAGGCCGTAAGAAACAATTCCTGTTGTATTAAACAAACACTAAACTTGACATCCCGTTGTTCTCCAATGGTTCAAGCCTCAAATGCGTTTCTTTCGGTAATTAGCTTTGTTTTTAGTATATACAGTTGGGGCATTTGACACGTTAATTTAAAGCCCCGACCATTTTTATCTCGTTTTACTTATCTCTTCAAGCCTTAGCCCCAACTTCGGACTTTGACAGTCCATAGACTTGAGCCCCCAAAACTCTCTGGAATAAGGTTAGTTTTTAATAAGTAAGTTGCTCAACCCTGGCTAGGTTTTTTGTCCAATATTCTCAGACCTTATTGCGCCAAAGCTGTTTTTTTCGTCCCAATTTTCTGGGTTTAATTTTTAGGGAAAGATTGTCGTTGCATTCAAAATATCCATATTCATAGCCCCCAACTTGGTTTTTGTCCAATTCGCTTCAGGTTTTAGCCCAAATCTTAGGGCTTAGAAAAAAAAATTACATAACATGAATGCAAATAGTTCAGCCCCACCCACGTTATTTTGTCCATCAAATTTCATATCTTAACAATATTTTATACGGAATATAAAATTCTACACGTTGTAATGTATTGCTTTCTATATTTCAAATTATTTTATGATTCGGCTGTGGGGGGGGGGGGCTTTAGCCCCTATAGCCACGAAGTCCCTGCCAAACAGACAAATTATTGTACTCAACAGTTTTTAGTAAATGATTGTATGGAATGTTTTAAAAAATATTGAAAAAAACTCCACACATCGATGGTCAGCAGTAACGCTGTTTTCTTCCCATGATTGAATATTTTCCATAGTAACATATTTTCGAAAATAGTTACTTGATATAATTGTATTTAACTCTTAAGTCTCCATTGAATAGATTTATTCCACGCTTTCTTGGAATTTTTTTGGATTTAGCTTATTTTTTTTTAACAGACAAATAAAACCAGTAGCATATACACCGGAAGAACCGATTGGAAAACACAATGGTTGGAATACAGCTAAAAACAAAACAAATCATATACAAGAGTAATGAGAATGCAAACACTTAAGTTATGTTGCAAACACGAGGAAATAAATGTTAAAGGATGTGCTAGCACCCTTCCGATTTGATCTCAATTTATTCATAAATTTAGGTACACGAATTTGATTTCGGTAAATTTGTGTGTACTGAGGCTTTTCTTTGGTACACGTTTCACAGCGTTAATTTTCGGTACTGTACCGGTAGTTTCGGTACTGGTGGTCACCTTATGTATACCTAAAGTAAAGTTCTGAAACAATGTAATTTAATGTTCCTTAAACAAATTGTATTTAACATTGTAGGAAGGTATCTATACTACAAGCACGTAGTGAGTATGTGTCTTTAAATTTATAACCAAACAAACTTGAAACAAAAAAAAAAGTGACACAGCCAAAAACCAAACAAAAAATACCTGGAACACCTTGTGATTAGTATTCATCCTACTCAGCATCAAATTGAGGAAAAAAGGATATGAAATCCTTTTGAAAATTGCTCCCATAACTCTAATTCTAAGCTACAGTGTCAGCACCATAAAACCACTCTTTTGTTTACCTTCAGTAAAAGCACATACTCTTCACATACACCAGAAAACTGCTAGGTGCATCCTTGCGATGTCCTTTCATTTGTCCGATCTCAATCTTTACGGCCCCCGTCCAGTCGGTACTGCTGTGTGATGGCAACAGCATATAGGTACATATTTATACCCGCATATAAAATGAAAATCTCCATACTCATCGTGTTGTCGTCGTCGTTTTCGTAGTGCTGTCGTCCTGGGAAAACACTACACAACGCAATTTATCATCTATCTTTCCGTTCTAAAAGTTTTTAATTTTTTTTTTGTTGCTCCAAGTGTCGTCCTGTATGTCTCGAATTTCGTCCGTTTTTTTTGTTGTCGTAACTTTGAAAAGAAAGATGCATGTGTGTGTTTTTGTTTGTTTATCCAAAACTACATAGAACTTTTTTGAAAGAGAAAAACAAAAAAAAAGCGAAACGAAACAAAACTGAAAGCCGCACTTTACTCTGAAAATAAATTGCACTTGGCCGCACCACATACATTAAATTTGACCCGCCAGTAACACTCACACAAGATAGCAAGGACCTCAAAAACAGAAAGAGACCACTTCATCTGCACTGAAGCGGTAAACGAGCGCAGAAACACCCTCTATTCCTGTATAGTTAGGACTTAGCTAGTCTCTTACGAGAGCACACTTTATTTTCATAGAAAAAGAATTAAAAAAATGAAAAGTGCAACTTTCAACCGCGTATTTCGGTGCAGCATATCATGACTTATTTAGGGTTGTACTTATTTTTTCGCAAGTCATGCGATTAGATATTGAAAATTGTTGGATTCGGTGACACTTTGGCTTTGATCCAAAACAGATTTCATACAAAAAATAAAAGCAAGCAAAGGAAAAGGAAACAGCAGGAAATGTAAATGAATACCATCACTATGTTCTACTTGCTTAACGAATTAAATTAGATTTGTTTTGGCTCGGTAGCATTATATACATACCGACAAACCATTGATTCCTAAAAAGAAAAATTAAGCTTACTTTGCCTAAGGGAAAGTTTTTATTTTTTGAATGCATATGTACTTAGTTTTCTATCTCAAAAATAAATTAAATAAAAAACAAATTACCCGCAGTGCAATGACATAGTATCTACATGTTACTTGATTTACATATTCACAGAGATTTTAGTTCAATCTCTAAAGCCCGGAAGGCGATTGCTTACAGAAAAAGTAAAAAAAGAGGTTATTGCTCGACCTCATGATTTGTGCTCTTATCCTCTGTGAATCTTCCAACTGAAAGGACTTCAAATTGGATACTCTAGCATAGCAAAGGAAGGGGCAGTGGCATCGGCATCAGTAAAAAAAGATGATAAATACTTGAAGTTCCACATGCATGGAGCATTTATTAATCAAGATATAGCTGGAGGAAGATTGAATTTGGGTTGGATTTACTGGAACGATTGTTTCTTTGTGGAGAGGATTATGTTGTACATAATGTGTAAGGATTGAGCTGTGTATCAATTACAGAGATTAGATGAAGAAGTTGCAGTTTATGATTATAGATGATTTCAAGGAAAACAGTATTTTTCATATTTACGTTTGCAGGCATTCCTGTGATTTATTTTTATTAGTTTTTGAAGATGTTGCCATGTGTTATACGATAAGGACAAGGATCAAATCTGGTCCATGTAAGGATTCCAGGGTATGTAGTTACTTAGGGTTGTAAGTATAGTTATATGACATCTATCATCTATCGTCTGGGGCCCGAGATAAAGAAGTAAGTCTACCATACAAAATCGTGTGCACAAGCCTGTGCTATACTTAAGGAAACTCGTTTGGATTTTTATTTTTTGTTAAGTCCTTGATAGTCTTGGAACTCAAACCTTTTAAAGTTTTTTTTATTTGCTTATAGCTCAGAACAGCAGTGTCGGTAGGGGGCATCAAGGGGATTAATACCCCTATGAGTTTTTAATTTAAAATTTGTGAAAACAAGTTGTTGTATTATTATAGCTCAAAGCTGAGGTATCAACTTTATATTGACGAACTTGAAAGACACTAGAAGAATCCGAAAATTCTATTAGAAAGAAAAAAACTTTGAAGAAATTGAATCGGACACGATTGGTGTCTTAGGCCTTCTGAACACAAAAACTCTCGTTATAGAGACGTGCTATGCTATATCTGGTGTGTAGCTCACGATAGTTTCAATAGACAACGAGATTTTCTCGAAGTCTGCATGCAGCGCAACGCTGCACGATATCTATATTTCTATATTTGCTGCGCAGAATCATTGCATCCACAACAGCAAAGAAATCAATCTAAAATAATTGGGCTTTGGCATTACTCATATTGAAATCACCTGTCATTCTTAAAAATAAAATAGCTTGGCTTGGTGATTTTTTTTGAAAAATCCATGAAGACATGAATCACAGCAAGAAGATACTGTGAATTTTGTATTATTCCCCTAGAGCCTAGACTAATAAAATGCACAGTATCTTCTTGCTGTGATTTTTATAAGAGTCGGTAAACATCGACCAAAATATTTGTATCAGTAGCAGTAGGGTAGGACCAGTGCTGGGGGGCTTTTTTAAGAGAATTCCCTTTTACCAGTCCTCAAAAGAAAGAAAATTTCTTATACAGGCATAAGAACAACAAAAGAATCAAGCAAAAACACAAAAAAAAAAAAAAAAATAACAAATTGTAAAAATATTCACAGAGTATTAGGCGCTTTCAAACTGTTGCTGCAATTCTATAGGAAAGTGAGATGCTGTTGTTTAAGATAGAAACATTTTCATGGATACAAACAAGTTTTGGCAAATGCGAATTAAAAATTGCTGAACAAAATTTCTTATATGCGTACTTTTTTGTCCTTTAAATTAATATTTGTACAAAGAAAAGAGCTTCGTATAAGCGTGTTTTTCTTATACGCGAGTTTCTTATATACATTCAGTATTAAAGAGAATTTAAAAAAATAATACACGGTGTTTTTTGATTGCGTTTCTTATAAGCGAGTTTTTCTTAAATGAGTGTTTCCTATATCCGTAAAATTCTGTATACACATTTAGATACATAACCCGGGGTTCAGACTAGCGAGAAGAACTAGTAGCATATATGTGTGTTAGTGTATCTGAACACAAGAGAGTCGACTAGCAAGGCAAATAGTATATTTTTGCCTGCGAGTAGCCTGCCAGTTATCCTGCTAGTGTAGTGTATTGTTTTCATTTATTTGTTTTGTTTCTATAGTTTCCATTATTTGCATATTTTTTTGTATGAAATATTTAAAAAAATCATACTAGATGACAAAACACGCAGAGAGCTACTAGTCACACATACATCCATAAAACTAACACTATGACACAAATGCTACTAGTTCTACTCGCTTGTCTAAGCCCCGGGTAAGGGGCCAGTTATAGCTATCATTGAAAACCATCATTGAAAAAGTTACCTGTTGATTTTGAGACCTTTCGAAAGTTTAATCATTGAATGTTTTAATGTAGAAATATAGCTTACGACTTCAAAATTATTTCTCCTTCAAAAAAATTCATTTTGACCCATATCTTCCCCATAACGTAACTTTTAATTTTCCAATGATGAACTACCTTACCAATGATCATTGAAAAAATTAAAAGTTACGTTATGGGGAAGATATGGGTCAAAATGAATTTTTTTTGAAGGTGAAATAATTTAAAAGTCGTAAGCTATATTTCTGCACTAAAATATTCAATGATTAAACTTTCGAAAGGTCTCAAAATCAACAGTTAACTTTTTCAATGATGGTTTCCAATGATAGCTATAACTGGGCCCTAAATCAGTATGATTTAATAAAAAATAATATAATGTTCAAATTCGTTCATTATAAACATTATTTATTTATTTATTTATGTATTTATATCGTTTGTTAATAACTTGTAGTGGCGATCACTGACTTTACAGTCTACACATGTTTGATTTTTATTAGCTAGAGCAGATTGAAAAACTCAAATTGAGTTGAATGTGCTGTTATTCAATCAATTTCTTTTTTTTTTCTTTTAACATCGGTGAAAATGTTGAAAATTCGTTCAGCCTCAGCGTTAGAATGAGGTAGAGCTAATGCAAACCTTATATATTTTTTTTAATTTGAATGCACAAATTCTCCGTCAATTTTAGATTTAAAATTTTTGTCTAGAATTCTTCAATATTAAGTGAAAGAAGCTTTTGTTTTTGAGTGTCATTAAAGTAAGAAGGAAATGTTCGCCACTCAAATATAACTTTGGAAGTTTCCAAATTAAGAATTTTATTTAAAATTGTTAAGTTTTTACAATTAATCCTTTCTGATAAATCGAGGGCCATATTAGGATTTAAGAACTCTAATTCATTAAGTAAAGAATCTTGAACAGGAAGTTTTTTTCGTCATTAAAAGCAGCTACAAAAAAATATTTGCAACTATTTTTCACTTCCAAAATAACTGTTTTGTCAAATAATTCTAAGGATTTTGACCCAAAATATGTATCTTCAATAGGTATAAGGCAGTCGTTAATATTATATTGATCTTCGTAAATAAACCTGTTTAACTTCGTAAGAGCTCCGAATAAATTAAGAAGAAATTCCCACAAATCCAGTCGGTTTTTCCTTTGTACCTTTTGAGGCCAGAATTCCCACGAAAAGGGATTTTTCCCACGATTCCCCAACACTGGGTAGGACAGACTGACTGAAGAGTCCCACTGTCATATCTGGGCGAAACACATTAATTTCTTGAGTTGAGGTCACTTGTACTTTTAAATTGAATTATATTCATTCACTCCACTTAAAACAGAAGTAATTTTAATATTTCAATTTCTTCATCTTCTTATTATAAAAAAAAAAACATTTATGTAACAAAAAATCATTCTAATTTGAAGATTTAACGATTTTCGCTTTATTGACTGGACCTATTCTAGAGAACTGTGTTTCTATATTTAAAAAAAAAGACTAAAAACGGTAAGTAGGTAACGCTTTTATTAAAAGTACTGGCTTAAATAGTCTTAAAATTCTCCGGAATATTTATCCTTTTCTAAAGTACATGAAAGGGTTATTAATCAAAGCACAGAATATAAATAGATGATGGTAAGCAATTTCAGAAAACAAAATTATCTACCAAAATGCTACTGTTTCTACAGTTTTTAAGTAAAACTTATCTGATCTTAATGGTGAGCACTTAAACTTTAGTTCCAGATTATAACTCTTTGGCAAAACCCAGTTGAAACAATGCTTCATATACCTTCATATGTGTATATGTACTTGTACATTCTAAAGGAACATGCAGTCATTAAATAATTATGCCTTTGATATTCGATGGGAAGAGCTTAATCTCCCGTAGTTGAAAGGAAATCTCTTGTAGCGCTATAGAAGGAGCAGGACCATGCCAGCAACTCAGTGGTGCATTTTAATATTAAATAAAAGAAAACTTTTTTTGTTACTTCCTTTTATGAGAAAACTTAATTTAGTGGTTGACCTTTAAGTGTACATATATAGCTAGTTTAGATAAAATGAGTTGAGTGTGAGAGTTGAATAACTTATTAGGTTTTGCCATAAGTAGGTACGTAATATATCTAGCTTGAGCTGGAAAAAGTCGACAATTAGTTATCAAAATACATGAAAGGACATTTAACTGGGTCTCATGCATTCTGGTATTCCTCCCTTGATGCAAATTTTATATCTTTAAATACATCAACTATCCGGAATACAAAACTCCATCGTTTCCCTTTTAGCTGAATGAGAAAAAAAAGGTGTAGTCCCCGAATAAATTCACCCAAAAAAACAGCCTCCAGATGACCATTATTATATGGAAGCCGGCCATTTTCCATTTTTTCATTTCCGTTTTCGTGCTGAATTGTGAAACCTGTTCTTACTTTTGGTACTGGTATTATTTGAAGTCGGCACTATTTTCGCATTAAAACGCAATTAAATGTCAAACCTTTTTGATCCCTGAATTTGTATTTTACCCAAGCACAGGGTGATGTTGAGAAACGTTGGCCTGGCCATAATAAGTGAAGTTAAGCAGCTCAATCTTATTTCAAACTCAACTCTTCCAAAGGTTAGTAGGTATAGTCTTGGTCCTAAGTAGTTCCATAAGGGTTTATAAAGGAACACAGCTACCTTGACTCCTGATCATTTACTTATGTACCAATAAAATAATATTGAATTTATTAACTGGCATTCTATAAGGACCCCCCACACGCACGTATAAACCTTATTTATTGTGAGCACTATCGACATAAGCTTATGAGCCATCTGTATAAAGCTGACAAACAACGTTAGTTATGATGACGAAAAAATAATTTATTTCCCAAGAGAGGAAAAATATTTACGATCCATTCAAAGATTATGTGTTAGTGACGGAATTTTCTCACACGGTCTTGAAACATGAAGTCATATTGCTGGTGTATATATAAAAACATTACTTCTTTTATAGCGCAGTTGATAATACGGTGTAGTATACAGGGATCTACTATTGCTATACCGTTATCCTTCCTTGGAGTTTAATTTTGTGTTTGCTTTTTGTTGTTATTGTTGCTTATTTGCGAACCTCATTTCTGGTTTTTGCATTTATAGGTTTTGCATTTAATAATCAGAGCCACTGCGTTGGAATTACTCGTACATATATAGCGAGTCTCTCAATGATACTAAGGTTATATTGGCAAAAAAAAGTGTTGAAGGGTAAATTGACTACCATATAAACAAGGGATAGAGTGCACTAGGAATTCGAGTGACTTTTATAAAAGGTTTGTGGAGTTTTATATAGATTTCGTAAGTGGTGTTTTTGTTTTAATTGCAAATTTACTATCGAACAAGTTTCACTATTTTAAAGCTTGTTCATTTAAAGAAGCTTTTAAGTAAGTATTCAAAGGGCAATTTAAGTACACAATCAAAAGATATGCATACTATATTTAAAGGTATTTTTTTTTTCATAATAAGAATTAAAGGGAAAATATAGAGCATACCTCAGGAAATTATAATTTAGAGTTCTGAATAAAAAAAAAACTATGATAAATAGTTTTGGTGTTTGTTTTTTTATAAATGTTTATCAATAAAGGAGGTCATTTTGTTATAGCTTTAAATTTTTAGATATTAGTGGTACTAAATAAGAACGTAGCTTGTATAATTTGCTTAGATTACCCTTTATGTAGCTTGGATTGAGATTCTTTATTAGGAATACTCAAACAAAAATACTGTCGGTCATACCGTCCAGAAAGTATTCTTAATATTCGTTCTGAATATGAAAGATGATCCTGTGGACGTACACAGCCGTGGTACCACCGATCCTCACATACGGTTCGATTGTATGGTTGTCTGCACTTAACAAAAAATATAACATCGATAGACTTAGGAAGGTTCAAAAAACTGCTAGCATTGGCACGACAGGGGCTATAAGATCCTGTCCGACTGATGCCTTAAGTGTTTTTCTGCACCTTCTACCACTTGATTTACATATTAAATATCTAGTATCTTGCAGCGCCTTAAGACTTAAAGAATCAAACTCTTGATTTGCCAAGCCCTATGGTCACAGCACTATCACAGACTTGATTGTTGGAAATGTTTTCGACTCCCACTGACTACTGCACCCCTACAATGCGTATCAGTAAGGATTTCAAAGTTAAATTTCCATCCAGGAAGGATTGGAATGATAACGTCGTGACGAAAGATTTCGACAGAACTATCTTTACTGATGTCTCAAAGATGGAGTGTGGCGTTGGTGCAGGAATCTTCTCTGAGTCTCTAAATGTATCTTGTACCTTTCGGCTACCTGACCTTGCTAGCGTCTTTCAAACTGAATTGCTGGCAATCAGAAAAGCTTGCAAGTTACTAAAAGCAGATCCAAACCAAAACCGTAATGCAGCTATTATTACAGACAGTCAAGCGGCTGTTAAAGCCATTAATTCAGCTACAGCATCTTCCAAACTAGTCCAGCAATGCCGGAATGAGCTTGCGGGTCTGAACACTGACCTCAATGTCACTCTTATCTGGGTCCCGGGTCACAGAGGCGTTGAGGGCAATGAACGGGCTGACGAGCTGGCCAGGCAAGGTTCAGCCCTTCATGGCTCACTTGCAGAAAGAGTCAACATTCCGCTTGGAGTATTGAAGGGCAACATTCTCTCAATTTATCTTACTAAAGCAAACCGTAGGTGGAGCAGTTTATAAGACTGTATTATATCTAGGAACATTTGGCCCACCTATGACAAGAACCGAACAATTGATCTAATACGCAGACCCAGGCAAGACAAAGCCAGGGTCGTTGCAACCTGTAGCGGACACTCGCCAATAGGAGAGCATGAAGCGAAGCTGGGCATACCTCACAATACTCACTGTCGGAGCTGTGAGGACCAGCAGGAAAAGGAAACAGTAGTTCATTTTCTCTGCGACGAAAATGGCTCTAGGACAAATTTCGGCTACTTCTGCATTATACCTTCCGTCGATTCCCTATGATCACAAGATAGTGGACTAGGGTTCTGGTGAGGGTTTGTGGTGCACAGCGGCCGGATGATCATCCAATCAGAGCAGTGGACGCTCCAGTGCCAGCCAACGAACTGCCTAGTGGGCTAACTGTGGATGGTGTGGGTGCGGGTGCTGATCTGGTTGAGTGAGTGATCCAATTTCTGATGATTGTGCTTAAAGCTACAACAAAATCCTATTCTAAACTAAATAAAAAGGGACGATATCCTGAGGATATGCCCATATTTTCTCTATTCAATTCCATCCACAGGTTCAAACGAGTTATGGTATCAAAACGGCGCACTTCAGCGCTAATTGGGCTATGGGCTAGACTGCCCGTGGTCGCCATTTCTACCTATAAGAACCTATGAAAGTGAAAATGTATTTAAGAACTGAACTTCTAGAACGGTGTGGATGCAATTTTCAGATATTATAACACAAAAAGAAGCGAAGATAATGTCATTTTTAAAATTGTGATTTATTTTTACTTCGATATCAAGTAAAATAAATCACTTTATTTTGTAAGCACTTTTTAATAAACAAAATAATTTAAACTTGGAAATTGGTTATTTTTAATCTGGCTAAAAATAAAGTCCATGTGTAAATGTTTCAGTAAAATAACAAAAAATACTACTTTTTCTTATTTGTTTCCTCATAATTATAAGTAAGAAAAGAGGATTTATACGAAACATTTTCCCGAGAAAAGTGAAATGCAAGTAAGAAAATTATATAGGTGAGATAAATGATTAAACTAAGATATAAATATCTAAAACTCTTCTTAATCTGTTTGATCATGCAGATTAAAGCAAGCATTTTTTCTAAAAATCAATTTTTAAAACAAATCTCTTAAGAATACTAACGTTTGCCCTATTAATCATCTACAAAACAGTGCTTTTCTGAAATCTTTATCTTGCAAAACAATAAAAAAACAATAATTGAAAAGTGTTTTTTCATACTAAAAATAAGTTACAAGAAAATAGTTAAAATTCAAAAAACATACCTAGGTATAACCTTATGAAACTATGTACATTTCAGAAACGTCCAGAGAACATAAATCCATTAAATAACTATAAAAACAACAAAAGTAACTTCAAAACTTATATTTTGAGCTGAGAAAATAAATTTGTTCATAGAAAAAATCTGAGTATACTTTTGACTTTTTGTTTTGAACTTCTATTCCACAGAAAAATGCATCTTAAATATCTGCAACAAGACCTTGAGCCACTAAAGCAAGTTCGTTCGACCAATTTATGCCTTTTATTTTCTATTACTTAAGCTACCTGCCATCAACTCTATCCCAGTTTTCTTCAAAAAGTTAACACTTCAAGGCTAATAAATTATACTTAAAGCTTTATAAAATGCTTCTTATTTGTTGATTGAATTCATTTAAAGCCCCTCTTTTTCAATTATTTTTACGATAAGCTTTTCCAACTTCTATTTTATCATCCTTAGAATGGTAAATTAAATTCACCAAAAATAGCTACATGACTACTGAAATTTTTATCAAATATTCTTTCAATTATGTTTTGTTTTTTTTTTTTGCTCTCCTTCAAAAATAAAGCACTTTTCGGATGAATTTTATTTTCCAGTTTCTGAACAAATTTTTGTTCTTCATTGCGTGTTTTGAATTTTAAATCGCTTCTAAATAACCTGTTCCTTTCCTGTCGTGAAAGGCAGTTTTCCCAAAACGGAAAAAAGAAAACATAAACTAGCTTTGCATTTCTCTTTGTCTGGTTTATATGATGGGCTTTGTCTTTTTTTTTGTTCAATGTTTTCATTTAATCAAAGATAACAGCTCGAAAATTGTTTATGGTGCATTTAAAGTTCAAAGAACACAGCTGCCATTGGAAGCGTTCACCATTTAAATAGTAAAATGTATCCATTTTCGATCGTCCCTGCCATAAATCAACATCAAACTAAAAAACCCAACAGGTGATTGTGGGGATAACTTCCCTCTCGTAAATAAGAAACAAAAAACACCACTGTATCCTTTTTCTAAATCCTTGCATGAGCCACAGCCAAACATCTGTTCATTACATTCAACTTTAATGAAACGGTTCCGTTGCTGGCTGGAGGCAGTTCGCAGTTGTTGTTAGCAGAATTGTTAGCTATCAATAACAAAAGCAAACTACCACTTAGAAAGTTTTTCTCTGTGTTTTTTTATTTGTATTTGGTACCACAACAGTCCAACAGTTCATGTTTAGTTCAACGTTATCCCTTTTTTATATTCCCAGTCTCTCTCTCGCTCTCTCTTAATCTCCCACACATAAATCGGTCTGTATAGCTAAACCTATACTGAACAACAAAACTCCGAGGCTTGATCATCAGGACATGGCCATAATGGTGTTAGGCAGATAGTTAGAGGAAGAAGTAATAGTTCCACCAGAGTCATCGTTCGTTGGGGACATTACAAAAGAAATAAAAGGATATGTGTGCACAACAGCACATACATACACATTTGTGAAGGACATGCCGCCGCATAACTCGGAAACAATGAACTTTGCCCGCATTCCACAATAGAGTCACGTTCCTCACATCAAAGGGGCACAACATCACATACAACCAGAGAGTGAAGAAGTCCATCCAGCCAGCAACAACCATGCCTTCCAGGGCCCCCGCCCGTTCCAGTCTCTTCTAGTCAGCCAGCGACAGTCCTGAGGTTTCAAATGAAAATGGAGAAGAAATCAGTCGAAAAGTGGACCATTGTCGTCTAGTCTCTCTTGTGTATACATTTAACCGCCATATTGATGAAAAACGTGACTCGAATAAGAAAAATAATTTTAAATCTTGCAATTGTCGCTGTGACCTGAAGCCTTGCTATAGTGTGGAGGAGGCTGGCTATGCGATGGTTATAGAGTGATTCGCGCACAATGGGGTATTTTGAGTTATTTAACAATGAAACATAACTATAAATATTATAAAATAGAATTAAATAAAAAGAAGAAAAAAAAAAAATATAGTATATAAAATAATTAAAATAATGAAATAACAATGAAGATGAAGAAATTGAAATATTAAAATTACTTCGGTTTTAAGTGGAGTGAATGAAAACAGTTCAAATAAAAAGTACAAGTGACGTCAACTCCAGAAATTAATGTGTTTCGCTCAGGTATAATAGTGGGCTCTTCAGTCAGTCTGTTATACCCTACTAAGACACAAATTTTGGTCGATGTTTACCGACTCTTATAAAAATCACCTGACCACGGGTAATTATTTTTTGGTGCACGAATTTAAACAAATTTCCCTCGAATAATAAAATTCACAGTATCTTCTTGCTGCGATTTTTATAAGAGTCGGTACACATCGACCAAAATTTGTGTTTTAGTAGGGTATAACAGACTGACTGAAGAGCCTAGTGTTATACCTGGGCGAAACACATTAATTTCTGGAGTTGTGACCACTTGTACTTTTTAATTGAATTATAACAAAAACAAAATAAGGATCCGTATCGAACTTCGTCTTCGAGTTAAGAACTAAAGAATGTAGCTAAGACATTGACGTTATTTATTAATGGTTACAAAATATTTTTATATCGTTTTCAAGGAAATATAAAAAACACGTTATAATAAATATGTTTTAATTTGTTGATTAAATACAAATAACCAAAAAAAAAATCCTCTAGGCAAATCCACCCATTCATTTGGGCTCTGTTCGATGTAAGTATCTACATCAGGACCCACAGACATTTTTACCGATGGATAAAATAATAATTACATTTTATTTTTAGTTTTAACTTGGTATGAACTGCATGGTGAGTCTCCCAAGTTCTTTTAATTTTGTATTTCTTCGTTAGATTTTAGAATTAGATCAGTTGCTATAATTACTTTTAATTCTGAATTGTCAAAAAATCAACCAATACTCTAAAGTTCCTTTTCCCTCCAGATAAATTTTATTTCCCAGAATCCAAAAATGAAATTTTGGGTAAAAGTGGAAAATAACCTAATTCATTGCTTAATGATGAAAATGAATACATTGAAGAATGCAAACCAAACCAGATGATAAAATGCGGGGGTGAGTTTAGGTAAACAAAATAAAAATATGCTTACTTTTGCATGGGTATATTTCCGCAAATTTGTATCAATCCATCATATAAAAGGCTTGACTTACTTCTTTCTTTCATTTGAATATGTCATACCCATCTTTGCAAAAAAAAGGTATGAACAGTTTAGTAAGCAAATTTAAAACCAATGATTTTGCGTTTAGGTTGGTTTTTATTAAATTTACCTGCTTAAATGTTTGTATTAAATTTTGGAAATCATCCGTTTCGATAGAAAATTAAATTTACAACAAAAAGTCGTTTGAGTTAATTTCTCAAACTAGGCTTGGTTAACGAGTTATACCAAAACCAGACAAGAAAGCTTATGTACCATAAAATCATATTCAATAATAAAAACACTTCAAGGGTATGGTTCTTTTCTTCCTTTCATATTTTCGTATATTAATATTCAAAAGCCTATTGATTTTACTAGATAAAACAAAATAAGCCAGTGTTGTTCAGCGTCTTTTTAGACGCCACCACCAGCAACGCGCAATTTTCCCTATAGCGCTTGAGTGATTTAAATACTTCGAAACTCATTCAAAGTTTAATTTTACCATGAGAAGGTTTGAAATGAGGGGAGACCTTTTTTTCTCTTTCAATAGGTTTTTCATTAGACGGACGTGAATTGTGTTAACCTTTTTTTTTTACATAGCTACCTACATACATAAAAAAACGAAGGATATATTTTCAACCCTCTCACATTGGATGAAAGCAATCATATTTTATAACATACTATTCACCTTAATATTGATCGGATGATATAGGTATATATTTTGGTCTGACATCTGCAGTCATAATATTCTAAAAAAGAAAGGTATGATAACACCTTTAGATATAAAATTTTGAAAGTGAAGTTTATAGGTACGAGATATCACTTGAAACATATTTTAAGAGTCCTAATGCCTTTGTTAATCAAATCATAGCTAAATTATTTTATGACTTTTTCAACATTATATATAGCTTGTACATACATACAGTGTCGGACAAAACAAAAGCACTCAATTTCACTTGGTTACATTTTGCTTAGGTAAATTTCTAAAATTGAATATATTTAAATGAATTTTATTTGGTTAATGTAGGTATACATTAGCTCTTCAATCGCAAAGAAAAAAAATATATTAGTTACACAGTAAAGGAAAAAAAATTATTAAAAGCAATTGCGACAAAACTAAAGCACATATTTAAATTCTGTAGTTGTTTTCTAATATTTTGTTATGAAGCCACTATTTTTGATAACTGGTGCTTGACAACTTCCAGTTCCAGGCACTGGCTCAATCAAGTTCTTTATGATTTCCTGGGGGATACTTCCAAGCAATTTCTGTTAGAACAACAGGAAAATCTTTGTTTTTGTAGCTATCACGTTGGATCTGGCGATATTCAATCTCCAATAGGTTTTATTTATGGGGATGAGATGAGGTGGCTGTGCCAGCCACTTCAAAACGTTGATTTTATTTTCTAAAAACCAATTTTACACTAATTTAGCGGTATGTTTTGGATCTATGTGATATTGGAATGTCCATTTGAAAGGCATTTTTTCTTCTGCATGTAGCAGCATGATGTTTTGAAGGACGACATCACACACAAAACGATCTATCTTATGAGTTGGGCCGATTCTTTGACCAGAAAAACATCCCTAGGCCAAAACGTGGTTTATTGTACCTCTTGTGAAACGTGGGCTTTTTTTTGCCTTTTGGTCTGCGGACTTGCTTTATTCCATCGGACCCATTGACTGGACCGTTACCAAATAGAAAGCAGTGGTATTTTCGGACGAATTAAGCAGTTTAATCCGCAATGTTATGATGGAATGAGGCAAAAGGCTAAGCCCACATTTCGCAAGGGGCATGAGAAACCAGGATGAAATGTTTTGGTCTGGGGATGGTTTTCTAGTCAAAGAATCGGCTCAACTCACAAAAAAAATGGTAGAATGGATCGTTTTGTGTACGATGACATCCTTCAAAACATCCTGCTGCCACACGCAGAAGTAGAAATGCTCTTAAAATGGAAATTCCAATATAACATCGATCCAAAACATACCGCTAAATTAGTGGAAAATTGGTTTTTGGAAAATAAAATCAACGTTTTGAAGTGGCCGGCACAGTCACCTCACCTCATCCAACGTGAAAGCTGCAAAAACAAGGATTTTATTGGTGTTCGAATAGAAACTGCCCGGAAGTATCCCCCAGGAAACCATAAAGAACTTGATTGAGTCAATGCCTCGTAGTTGTCAAGCATCAGTAGTTATCAAAAATAGTGGCTTCACCAAAAATATTAGAAAACAACTACAGAATTTAGTTACGTGCTTTAGTTTTGTCGCAGTTGCTTTTAATAATTTTTTAAATTTGTTTTGTATTTCCTTTACTGTGTAACTAATATATTTTTTTTTTATTTGCGATTGAAGAGATAATGTATACCTACATTAAACAATTAAAATTCATTTAAATATATTCAAGTTTAGAAATTTACTTAAACAAAATGTAACCAAGCGAAAATGAGTGCTATTGTTTTATCCGACACTGTACATACGTTTACATAGAGTCGCCCTAGTGACACAAAAACGTGTGTCAATATTAGTTTATTTTCAGGAGAGACGATTTTGTGATTTTTTTTTACCATTTTTTATTTTTATAAGTTCCATGAATACTTTAATAAGGTTAACTTTTAAAAACTTCAAAATTAACATGCTAGCTATAGAATACATAAAATATTCTTCATTTTGTTCGTGGTTTAATTCAATAAATTTATTTACTTATTATTTATTCAATAAAGTGAAAAGGTATACTGTTACGTTTATGTGCCTCAAACGATAATTATTACTATTACCCTTTTTGTTTTGTTACGTTTTTGAATAAGATAATAATTTTCAAAAATAACTTTCTCATTTATTTAATTTTATTAATTTTGTACTTGTATTATAAGTACATAAGGCATTTAAATCAAGTTATCATTTTTGTCATCTAAATCAGAAGTTTTTAACGATTTGTACAAATCGTGGTTGTGCGATGTTATATTATTATAATACCTTTGAGTCAACATATTGTCTAATTAAAATTAATAAAACATATATTTAAAGCAAAAACATGTTTTTTCCACAGATATAATTTTATTTATTTAGTTTTGCGATAGGCCAACGCGTTTCGTCCTCATGAGGACATCATCAGGGAACTCGTGATGATGATGATGAAGACGAAACGCGTTGGCATATCGCAAAACTAAATAAATAAAATTAAATTTGTGGAAACTTTTAAAATATGTTTTATTAATTTAAATTAGACAATATGTTGACTAAATAAATTTCAACCAAGTGCTTAACCCTCATCTATCGAGTATATTATACCCTTGATACAAATACCCAACAAATCACTATATGTATACATTGAGTTAATTTTGGTTCCTTGATTGCCGCCGAACTATTTGCACAGCTTTGAACTCTCCCAGATCCTAGTCATACTTAAAAAATATGTTATTTGTATCAGTTTTTCTATGCTGCTGCCAAGATATTTTTAGCCAATTAGCATTATTACCTTACGGTGTTTAATCAATGATTTTTAAGAAAGTGGAAAAGGACGACCATTTTCTTATGATGTTGATAAAGCAAAGAACCATAGTTTTGAGTAATTTACAATAATTGCACACCTAATAAAAAAAAAATAAAATTGATTACAAGTCCCATATTTGCCGTTAAGGAATATTTGCTATCACAACGGAAGTGTATAGTCCTTTTTGAATTGAAAAAAATGCTCCATAATTGTTTGCTTTGCACTTGAAAAAACATGGTATGAATCAAAAAAATCTGATCCGAAGGAAGAAAGATTAATAGTCTTACGCAAGGCTGCTGCCATTATTGTGAAAAACGTTCGGGCAGAAAAGTACGAGACCTATACTTTACGGCGATGTGGAAATGTGTTGAGTCGTTTCCGCCATGTCCTTGTGTTGAGCGAGTTCCCGGCCATGATCTATTCTTCGTACGTACAAAAGTTGTAGGAAATTTAGTCTTCTACAACTTTGCCATTTAAACGTGTCACTCATTTTTAATAAAAATGGTCCAACAGTTCAAAAAAACAGGGGAAATCTCCTAATTTGTATCACTTTTTGCTTATTATTAGCAATAAATAATTATTTTAAAATTGTCTAGATAAAAAAGGTAGAAAATTTAATTATCTATAAATTTGGTTATAAGAACCAAAATGCGAGAAATGCTAAATATGCTAAATAAGGCTTCAAATCGACAAAACACAAAATCCAAAATTCGGGGCACACACCATATCAAATGTTGGTCTAAAACTGTGATTTTATGTTCTACTCCATCATTTCAACCTTACTGCATCAAAACATTTTGTACTTCGTTTAACTTTGATATATGGTGAAATTTTGTCCAGAATGATCGGGCTATGACATGAAAATTAGTTGTTGACAAAAAAACATAATTGAATTTCATGTGCAGAGCAAACGGTAAAAGCTTATTTCTTATTTCCATAGGAAACGTATCTTGGTTCAAATTTCTATAGTTTGGGTCATAGAAACGTACGTACGTAACATGTGTATATCAAATCAAATGAGAAAGTCGCCAGGGAGAACAAATTTCAACATTTCTTAACATCACTAAAACCTTCAATATAATAGTTGTCTTACGAAATGGATGGTTCAGAGTTTTGTAAGTTGTGCATAGGGTTGCCAATCATTAAATATCAAGTTTTTACTTTTCTCATATCTCTTACCCAGTCTCGAAGATATTAAAAAATACCATATTAAAGAAAATTCAATCCAAAAACTTTAACATACAGATTTTCAGTTGCATAAATTAGGATAAACAAATGCAAATGTTGTGAATCTGTTTCCCAAATGAGAAATAATAAAGATTTAATTTGTTTTGTTATTAAAAAATTATGTAAGAACAAAAATGTATGTCTGGGGTAATGTTTTTTGGAATTAAATCATATATTTTTGAAAGTAAATTAAAATATTTTAACATAAATTTTTAATGGTTCTGTTTGTTCTTTAAATTTTTACAGTTTATTAATTGCGTACACAAGCACATTTTCAAACAAATATTTTTTTTTGATTTTTAAAAAATATTATTTTTTTTTTGTTGAAAATTCAATATCTTGACAACAGGTCATTGAATTTCTTCTAAATTTTATATAAAATTGTACTTTATTAATTGCTGATACCAACTGGCATGTGCCAAATTTTATTTTGAAAAGTTTTCTAGAAATTTCATACATAGGGTAGGGTGGGGATAGTTGGACCTCTTTGTTCTGAAGTGATATAATTACTAAACCGCTCATAATACAACTATGAAACTAGTATCAGTTAAAAGAATGGACATTTGGCTTCTAAATGCAATTTGAAAAACTTGAAAATGTGTAACAGCAGGAGAACTATATAGCCTTAAGAGCACCAAGTCCAAGTGGTCCAACTTACCCCACTAGCGGACTAAGTTGGACCAGTAGCAGGGGTTAGTTGGACCATGGCCTAAAAAGTGGAACAATGATATCTAAAAATAACAACAATGCCATCAATTATTAGAAACTGAATTTAATTTTAAATAAACTTTACTTGAAAATTAATAATTATTTTTTTAGTAGACAAAAATAAATATTAAAAACAAAATTAAAATAATTAAAAGCAAAAAGTAAATAAACGAATTAAACATAAAATAGGATAAGAAAATTGTTAATACGCAAAACATTAATCTACATTAAAGTAGATTTACGTATCGCTTTTGCAATTAATGCAAATAAATATGACTATTTCCACTTCAATCAACCCAATATAAAGCATGAAATTTTATATCAGCGGGGCAAGTTGGAACACCACCGGTCCAACTTACCTCACACCTAGTTTGATGCACATATTGCGTCACTAAATAAAACCCACTGAAAGCATTCAAATTTTAATCACAGAATATTAAAACACAATAACAGGGCTCAAGAAAATACTATAACTTGTTGTGAGATTCGCACGTTTTCTATTAAATAACACAAAAAGAAACAAATATGTTTTTTTTACTTTAGGGCACTACAAAAATACAAATCAGTGTGTGGCTACCGTTCTATTGACAAAATGCAACTGAAACTATTTTTGCACATGCTTATTAACGAGCACGCTTCATTCGTGATTATTCATATTCCTGTAGGACTTTTATTTTTCGAGTAATTCGCGTGGTCGAACTTGCCCCATGGGCCAACTAGCCCCGCCCTACCTTTAATTATTATGATTGTGATTATGATTACTTTATACAGAGGAGAACCGGAAAAAACGGTCTACATAACCAACAACGACGACGCATATGTTGTTGAAAAGATATTTTTTATGTGAATGAATACTTAACAGGGCAGCTCATTCCAAATTGGCTAACAAAGATTCAATTTGGTGCATATTTGGTGCATGTTATAAGTGGTAGTTGTTATGTTTTCTGGTAGTTGCTATTTGAAATTGGTAGCTCTAAATCATGTTTCTGGTAGTTGTTATTAAACACTCCGCCCTTTCTTCGACCAGTTCAACACAAAGTACTTCCACGAATGTCAATTTTCAATGACAGTGCAGGTTCGAATATTTGCTGCCTATTTTAATTTCGAATATAATTGCTATTCATATTTCTTAGGATTATCTAAATACAGAAAACACATGTTCAACTCTTATCCGAACTCAACATTTTAAACGGATATAATATAACCTGTTACCTGCACAGAAAAAGTGCACTTGGTTCTTGGTTGTGTTGCCTCAACGACTTCACATTGGCCTTGTTTACTAACCAATTCCAAGCAATCCGGATTGGTTTGTGTTGTTGTAATCCCTTGAGAAAAAACAGCTGATAAAAAAGCTCAAAAAAGAAATCTCAACCTATCCCAAAAATTCTCGTATCTGCAGGGGAAATGTCAAGAACAGCTGACTTCAAATTAAAATTTTGCGTTGAATTGTGTGCTACGTTAACCTATCCGGTTCTGGTCGTTCACAAACATATACGGATACTCGAGTATTCTAGATAGCATATCTCAGTCTCAGTGCAACGTGAACGTGGTCATTCAAATTCAATTGAAAGTCAAACAGAACCTACATTTTTGAGCGTCGTATTTATGATTTTTCAACAATTTATTTTCCAGTTAGATACCCAACTGCGACAAAAAAAATTGTTAAGCAAGGAAATCTAACAAATTTCAGCATCAGCCAAATTCCAATAAGGAATTTGTACAAAAAGTGCAAATTTTAAATACAAAAATATGCATTCGGCAACACTTTAAGCTCTAATATAATTATATAATAGGATTGTTCAGCGAGGAAATAGTCAGATCAGAATAGAACAGAAGATATTCGTGAGAAATGTCAAGCTAGAACAGAAAACCTGTTTTAAGCTGCTCTATCTAAAAAACAAGTATAGAAAATCCTGTTCTATTCTGTTCTAAATTGTTCAAAACAGATTCATTGAACAGAAAAACAGAACAGAGAATTGTTATTCAACAGCAAAAACTTGTGCTTTTCTATTCTAAACTCTTCGGAACAATGTCGCTGAACAAAGCTAATACTTGGCGAATAAACTCATATTGAATCACTTTTCGAAAAAATAATTATTTTTGAATTCATATTTGGCGCGTTATATTGCAAGTATTTCAGATAACACGGTAATGGATGATGTGACTCTTTTACATAGCCTACCTGCGGGACGAGTATTGTACAAATACGAAATTTTAGAAATAAATCGACATAAATGCTTAAACATTTTAAATTGCCAAATTGATTTCACTAATAACAGCCCCCCTTTTAAACCAACAATTAAAGTAACGTATGTGTTTTCTAACATATTTATGTATGTATTTGGTTTTATTTTCATTTTGTCTTTATGTACATACTTGTGTATGTGTTGATTTTAAATTTAATTTAATATTGTTGTAACAATGAAAGTAGAATTTTAAATTATTCACCACTCCCACTTCAAGGAATAAGAAATTGTATCTTGTAAATTAGTGCCCTGATGATGTCCTCATGAAGACGAAACGCGTTGGCGTGGAAAAAACAAGAGTTTTCTTATCATATATGTTTTATTAATTTTAATTAGACAATATGTTAACTTAAATAAATTTCCACCAAATGCTTAACCCTTGATCTGTCGAGTATATTATTAACACGGTAAAATTATCCTCGGTAAGAACAACAAAATTAAAGATGGACGATAAAATAGCCAACCCATAAACGGACTTAGTCTGAGAAAAAAACTATTTAAATCGAAACGAACATTTTCTGTATAATTTTGTTCAAGAATGATTTGTTGGTAGTTCTGATATTTTCTTAAAACAGTCCCTGGTGTGTAGTATAGGCAAAAATGTGCTGGCCTTACCAATAACAACGAGATATATGTTTCTGAAAAGGTCTTTTTATGTGTTACAATAGCTTCTTTGATAGCTTACTTCAAATCCCTATGTGAAGAAATTTATTTATATTTATTTAATATAGACAATGTATAATTTGTAGGTATGATGTAGTATGTATAGCAAAAATGTCTAATCAATAACGACGAAACGTACATCGTTGGAAAGGTGTTTTTATGTACTTATATAGTGACCTAGACAGTTCATTTTAAATCACTGTGTGAAAAAGACAGGGAAAATGTATTAATACCAAAAACAAGAAGCAATAATCAAAATAGCATTTTCTATAAACAACGATGCTTAAAACATGAAAATGTTTTTAAAATTATTAAAGTCTCAAACTGTCTTTACTTTTTGACATACAAATTTTCCTACAACTTGTCTAATCGTTTTATACGTCTTCTTCTATTCTTTAAATAGTTTTACTCTCAAAGATGAAATCACTTTGTATAAAAACGAAACAAAAAAAAAAAAATACAATTAAATTAAATTTAGACATCTCTAAAAAACAAAACAAAAATCTCTATTTGCGATTAGCTATAAGACAATAAGAAACCTTTAAATAAAATCATTTCGTTTTCATAAATCCTTGGAGCAAACAAAATCCCACCATATAAAAAGTTTATGCTAAGCAAAATCTAAAGATATATAAAAAGACTGTAGGTATAAGAAACTTGTCCATCCGCATCCATGATGACAAAGTGTTTTTTATGCTGGAGGTTTTATTTTAAAAAATAAAGAAAATAAAAATAAAATCTGGAAACTTTATACTAAACAAAAAATACAAGATACAACGTAGGTAATATAAATAAGGTAGGTTCCTACCTAGCTACTGAATGTGCACCCCTATATAATGTATCTTCACCACACAACATCCATCGTAGGTATAGGAAGATATAGATGGGAGGAAATCTCTTTTGAATGTTATATCCGCAAAAGGAAGTAGGAAAAATAAAAACCAAGTAGCTTATGTAATACCTGAGATGTGCTATTACACGAATAAAATATTCGTCATTCTTGCCAGGATAGTCATCATATTCATCTTCTTCTTCGTCAGCGATGTTCGTTTATATCCCCCTAAGTGCTCATACTTAGACGAATGAATGATGCTTTTAGCTTTTAGCCGTGATTTCTTATCGCATATAGATGGATATACAATTCACATCTAGGTAGCTAGCTATAACATTATGTATTCTATTGTCATATATTTCATTATATCCGCCACGCCGTTATTTTCTTCGAAATTCAATGATGATAATTTCAAAATTTAATGTTTGCCAGAATAGGTATTATATAGGTATACAGAATCTATTAGGGAAAAATACATTCCATTTTCCATATAACAAACATGATCATTCAACGTTATGTTCAACGAGTAAATTATGTAGGTATAATAGTTATGAATGAACTGAAAGTCCTTGAAAGGGGATGTACTGTCCAAGGCAGTTAACCACACTCGTTGCTATACTTGTACAAGAATAGGAATCACATAATTTTCCAGAAGTTGTGTTAGTTGTAATTGTTTGCAGATATGAAGTACTGTCCTGAGATCTGAGATGAGAAACTCTCGCCATTAAGACGGTACTTTAAATTAGCTTGGACATGTGAAGACAGAAGACACTACTCCTGGCCACACATTATCAAAACAAGCAATTCACTGGTGTACAAACGTATATGTATACATAGTTCTCGTTGTTTCAAGCTCAATTGATGGTGTAATTTTGGGACTTTGAGTACATCTTTAAGTACCTATATGATAATTATCTGATTCGATTGTTATGACCTTTGGAGTGCCACAGCTACACCACCACCTTGGGGATTTATGACTATGGCATGTATCTTCTACACAATTATCTCTGGTGATAATCGAAATGGACTTACAGCAGTATATCAATCTGATTTGGACAAATACTTTTCATTAACAGAATTGTTGAAGGATCTGTTTTACAATTTAAATTAATTCCTGTTAAATTAGTTTAAGAACGAATAAACGTTACTTATTCTCCTTAAATATGTGCATAGTTATATTTATGCATTTGATTAAGGATAAGTCATATTCAATATAATTCAAATTCATTAAATAAAACATTGTGTGTACAGGGTGTTTCACAGTCCCTGGTGCAGAGATGATTTTTTGGTTGCAAAAATACTAATCTTAAACGAATAAATACATCGGGAACATTTTTGTGTGGGGTACAAAATTTCCAATACTTTAAAAATTTTAAAGTTCTAGAAAAAACATTTACAGGGTGTTTCAGAATGAGATCTTTCACCACCAGAGAATACACCAAATAGTTTTTGTTAAAAGGTCCAGAACTTAAGTTTTTATAACTTGTGTTAAAAAGTCAAACAAAGCTAATCCGAACGGCTAGAAGAGAAGCACTTATTCGTGACAAGTGATACTCTTGGAGGATTTGTCAATTCCTCGCAAGAGGCAGTAACCCTGAAAAAAAAACTTTTTAGTTTTTAGGTGGACGAGGCTGGGAAGCGATCCCAGACCTCCAGCGTGACAGTCGAACGCACTAACCATCACGCTACGGGCTACTACTAAACATTTGTATATGACAACTTTAATTTGATTTTATTTAATTTGCAACCATATAAATTCAAATTTTGAGATAAAATGTTTAAAATAATTTATAACTCCATACCAATAGGAGATATATAAAAATCTTAAACTAGTAAGATTCTTAAAATTTCATTATAATTAACGAGATTAAAAAATAGACATAAAAGGACATTTTCCCTTTTATCTGCTACAATTATATATATTATCAAAAAATCCAAACTTATTGCACTATAAAATATATTAGCCTATCAATAAAAATAAAAATGATCTCATCGTTGCACATGTGGCGTTACATTTTTTCGTTTCACAAAAATTCAACCTTGAAATTTTCCCTCTCAACGCGCGCAAAGAAGTTTAACTTCAAAACATTCAAATGTACTGAAACTGATATATTTGCGAAAAATGCCTTACAGGGTGATTCAGAATCGTCTGCTAAAAAGCATTTCTGTCCACATGGGAAGAAATCGTATTTTACTTTAAAAGGAATCATTATGTTTACTTTCCTCTTACAACTTCTTAGTTCGATCTTATCTTGAACACTCATACCCAATATGCACACTTTTCTATACTAAGACCACCAAAATAGGCTAGAAAGGGTAACAATGGTCTGATCCATATAACCTTTTGCCTCACAAACATCGAATAAATCTTGAGACATAAACTTTGCCAAAACTAAGGCTTTTGCAGCAATAGGTCCACTGGTGATCTGATGGTATATCTCACCGAACAGTGGCACAAATCTTAACATCGTTTGGAGAAAGTAAGATTATTGCACTTTATATTTCAAAAGCGTTTGATAGAGTGTAGCATCAAGCTCTCTTATCGAAAATGCGCGCATTCGGTTTCGATGAATCTTTTCTTCGATGGATTAAAAATTACCTTTCGGACCGCTCTATACAAGTTGTATTCGACGGGTTCAAGTCTGAAATCCACAAAATAAATGCTGGTGTTCCTCAGGGCTCCGTTTTGTCTCCGACTCTTTTCTTATATTAATTAATTTTCTTTCATCTGAAACTTCTAATCCATTAATCTGTTTTGCTGACGACAGTACCCTCAGCTTCTCATATTCGTTCTCAGATTCACATCCATGTCCTTGATGATAAGCTCATTAAATTCTGATCTCGACAGCATTGTCCATTGGGGAATAAAAAATCACGTAGAATTTAATGCTTCAAAAACTCAATGCTGTCTCCTGTCGTTAAAGCGAAACCCACCCCCTATGTCGCTATCAATGGGTGGCACTTGCATTGAGGAAACTGAACAGCTTTCGGTTCTCGGTATGTGTATCACAGACCACCTTTCGTAGAACGATCACATATTCGACGTCGCCGTCGCTAAAAACGCAAGAAATTTTTTTCCTCTTCTGATCTGGCTACAATCTATAAGGCATACATCCGTCCAAAGCTTGAGTACAACTCGCATATCTGGGCAGGTGCTTCTTCAACTTACTTGAGTCTTTTGGATGATATATAATTTATAATCGTAGTCCTAGTTTGGATAGTAATTCGACTTCCAGCGAATTCGATGCACTATCCGACACAATCCAGAGAATAATTTTCCGCACAGTGAAATCATTGTTACGGGCGATTTCAATGAACATAATTCTTCGTGGCTACGCTATTCGGGTCAGACAACACCTGAAGGAAGGGATGCCTAGATTTTTGCTGTGTTAAACAACCTGACTAAGCTTGTTGACGAGCCTACTCGAATTCCTGACGTTGCAGGTCAGTCCGCCAACACTCTAGACTTGTTCCTTACCTCTGACCCTGATAAATACACTATAAGTGTATTATCGCCTCTAGGCACATCAGACCATTGTGTCATATCTGCGAATTTCTCGTGCCACCAAAACACAGTTAAAGAAAAAACTCCCAAGAGAACCGTTTGGCAGTATGAGAAAGCCAACTGGGACGGTCTCAATGTTTTCTTCAGGAACTTTAACTGGTCACTATGCTTCCTCGATAGTGACGTAGATTCCAGTGCAGATATGATTACAAACTTAATTCTTTGTGGAATGAGAAATTTTATCCCGAATAGGGTGAAACCTATCAAACCCAAAGAAAACTCATGGTTTGATTCGAGCTGTAAAGAGGTTATTAGTGTTAGAGAAGTAAGCTTCCGAAGTTATAAAGCCAACCCTACTGAGGAAAACCGGAAAAAGTTTCAACAAGCTAGAAAGACCTGTAACGTTCATATTCGACGAACCAAATTTTTACATGATCAAAAATTAGGGCAAAAAATTCTACAATGTCCCACAGGTAGTAAAAATTTTTGGTCATTTGTAAAAAACATACGAAATACCACCTCGTCCTCGGTTCCTACGCTCGTCTTCAATGATACTCCTTTTGTCAGCTCGCAAGATAAAGCCAATTTGCTTGCAGCACAGTTTTCTGTCAAATCGACGCTGCCAGAAAGTGCTATGAGTTCTCCTGTACTTGAGAGCGTAAATGATTTTATGGGACAAATCTTCTTTCGCACTCGTGCAGTTGCTAGAGTTCTTAAAGATCTCGACATTCACAAATCCGCTGGCCCGGAAAGTATCCCTCCCATTGTTCTGAAGAGGTGTTCTTCAACGCTGGCAAAACCACTGCGTAAGATTTTCCATCTGTCCTACTCTACTGGTTTCTTTCCGAGTGGATGGAAAACAGCATTTGTCCAGAATGTCCCTAAAAAAGGCGTTTCTTCTTCACCCTCTAACTATCGTCCAATTGCACTTACGTCCCTCCTTTCCAAGTTCATGGAAACGCTGATCAATTTTCAGCTCAAGAAATATCTCGAAGAACGAAAGATTCGGCTACGGCTTTCGTAGCAATAGGTCCACTGGTGATCTGATGGTATATCTCAACGAACAGTAGAACAAATCTTTACATCGTTTTGGAGAAAGTAAGATTATTGCACTTTATGCTTCAAAAGTGTTTGATAGAGTGTAGCATCAAGCTCTCTTATCGAAAATGCGCGCATTCGGTTTCGATGAATCTTTTCTTCGATGGATTAGAAATAACCTTTCGGACCGTTCAATACAAGTCGAATTGGACGGTTTCAAGTCTGAAATCCACAAAATAAATGCTGGTGTGCCCCAGGGCTCCGTTTTGTCTCCGACTCCCTTCCTTATTTTTATAATTGATCTTTTGTCTGAAACTTCTAATCCATTAAACTGTTTCGCTGACGACAGTACTCTCAGCTTCTCATATTCGATTACAGATTCACACCCATGTCCTTCAGAGGTGAAACTTAAACGGCAGCGTATGATAAGCTCATTAAATTCTGATCTCGACAGCATTGTCCAATGGGGAATCAAAAACCGCGTAGAATTTAATGCTTCAAAAACTCAATGCTGTCTTTTGTTGTTAAAGCGAAATCCACCCCTAATGCCGCTTTTTATTGGCGGCACTTGCATCGAGGAAACCGAACAGCTCTTAGTTTTCGGTATGTGTGCCACAGACCACCTTTTGTGGAATGACCACATATTTGAGGTCGCCAAAAATGCTGCTAGGTGTTTAAGTTTTCTCCGTAGATGCAAGAAATTTGTCCCCCCTTCTGATCTGGCTGTGATCTTAAAAGCCTTTATTCCTCCGAAACTTGAGTACAATTCTCATGTTTGGACAGGAGCTCCAAAAACTCACTTGAGTTTATTGGACAGAATACAAAAGAGAGCTTTAAAAATGATAGGTAAAAGATCTATAACGGAAACAATTACATCTCTAGATCACCGCCGTAATGTTTCGTGTCTTTCTCTATTTTATCGCTATTATTATCATCAGTGTTCTAGTGAAATAGCCAGTTGCATTCCTCCCCTTAAACAATTCAAACGTAATACTCGCGCTTCTAGGAATGCCCATCAGTATACCCTCGAGACCAACTTCGGACGTACTGTTAAGTACAGAGATTCTTTCTTCAGTCGCACCACACGAATGTGGAATGCTTTACCTGGCCCAATTTTCCCCTCTCATTTCGATATGCAAACATTCAAAACCAATGTGCATCGGTATCTCCTTTTAAATCCTCTCCTACTTGCCTAATCGCTCGTACTGTGTTTAACATGTTAAGGGTTGTAACAACCCCTTGAGTGCGCGTCAATTATAAAAAAAAACATCAGTAATGATATTGTATTTCACACCAATTAATAACTGAGGTTATTGATACACCTAATTTATTAAATTGTTTGAGTTTTAACTATCGTGGAAGAGAACACAGCCTTAGCAGTTTGATTTTAATTGAATAAATTATAAAATATAATTAAAAAGCTCAAAATATTGGTTTCGCCCAGATATTACATCAGTGGGCTCACGAGTTAGATGTTGTCATACTCCTCTTAGAAGCACCTTTTGGTCGATGTTTACCTGGCTCTTAAAAAAATCAGAACATGAGGAATTGAAGATACTGGGATTTGTATGGAATTTCCTTACATTCAAATACCTATCCTATGTTTCAGAGCAAATGGACTTAAACATAATTTTCAAAATCGCAAGAAATTCTGGTACTATTTCAAGGACCATAAAAAAAAGTAATTCATAGAGATGCTCTAAACCAAATAAAAATTAGAAATCTTTAACCGTCCCTGTATGTATAGGTATGAATTTATTTAACACTTGCAAAATTTTGTTCCTTAAATTCAAATTAACTTCAATAATTGTTACTTGTTTTTTTTTTTATTCATACTCATCCCCAAGCTATCTATACTTACACATAAATAGAAGAGGTTGAAGTTGATATACCCGTAGCACAGACATACATATGAACCTACTTTAGCCATCTAATTCAAAGGTTTTATTTCGAATGCGAGTCCCATTATCCTAATAGATTCATAATACAAACACGCACGCACACAAAGAATAAACTACATATTCTAACCTAGATTTGCCTCATTACTTTTGCCAAAGCTAGCAGATACAAAACACAAGAGCCAGTAAACATGAACGAAAAAAAAATACACATATATACGGAGATTCAGAGATAGAAAACCAATCAACCATTGGCAGTGTTTTCAATCCGACTGATTAGAGTACGTAAGCTGCCTCCTTGATTCTACGGCTGGGGCTGTCGCTGGCGCTGCTCCCACATCCACCCGCGCCCTCCGCGCGCGCCGGCCGGCTGCCACCGCCCCAATACAGTCGACGCCGCAGTCACGTTAATGCCACCCTTCTCCACTGATTGATTGATGGATTCAATTCGATTAAATGCAAGGATTTAAAGAAAACGTATTCGAATGAAACTCGAGGGCATTAAAGCCATCTACCCGCACAGACATCACCTTCGGCTAGAGACAAAAGGTATAAATGAAGTTCGATTTAAGATTAGGAATAAGACTCTAACCAAGAAATTGGTGACCATGGATTTAACTTAATTTAAGCAAATACAATGCGAAAAAAAGCGAAGACGTAAATCGCGAAACTGTCATCAGCCTTAATAGATAAATAACGGTAATTTAAAACGTTAAACGGAAATACAAGAAAAAAATCGCAAAATTTTTTACTTAAAGTAAAAAAGGGAAGGTAATTTTCGTGAGGTGGGTAGGTAATTTTGCTTGCAGAATGAAAGTCACTATAATGAAACCTTATAAGTTATTTTGTGTAGTTTAAAAATAAAGTTTGAGGAGTTATAATAAAAAGGAGTCCAGCCTTCTTACCGGGGTATATCACAACAATTCGTAACCGGATAGATTAAGAATTTTAATGTTCCTCAAAGTGCAAAGCATATTTAAAACTTTGGCGGATTCAAAAATCAAAAACCGTGCAAGCGTTTTTTTTTAAATAATTTTTTACATATTAAAATTCTTGAAAATTTAATAAAATTGAATTTGGTATTCCAACTTTTAGTATTTAATAAAATACAATTTTTCACCAAGTTTAAAAAAAAAATCATTGAGCCGTTTTCAAGATATTGAATTTAAAAAAAAAAAAATTAGTATTTTTTTAAAAAATCCAAAAATTATTTTTTTGAAAAATTTTATATGCAAAATTGTTAAAATTATAAAGGACCTCTTTCATACAAAATTTGGTTGAAATCGGTGTATCGGTGAACGCGAAATTTGAAAACCAAAAAATCGGTTCTATGACATGTACCGTTAATAACCGTTATAATTTTTTTTGTTTTCTACCAAAATATTAATTGTTGTAATTATAGTAGCTCGTAATTTTTTTTCCGAAATCGATAGAGCCGTTTTTGAAATAAATCAATTTTTGTATATTTGTTGTATGGCAGGTACCGTTATTTTTTGAGCTAAAACAAATTTCAATTTCCCCTCTAGGGAATCCCATTAGAACCTTAAGTCCAAAGTTTGCACAAAATCGCTTCGGCCGTTTAGGCTGCAGGGCGAGGTACAGACAGAAGGACAGACAGACTTAATTGCGAGACCCAATTTTTCGCGTTCTCTATCATCGTAATGTTAGGGAAAATTATTAGGTCCGATCCTTTACTTTGTGCACAGAAAATCACAAACTGTCAGATCTTGGAGAGCAACGTTAATATATTCTCAAAAATATCATAACTGTGCCAAAGTACGGGAACGCAAATTCAACCAAATTCCGTATTACCTAATGTGCTGGACAAGTAAGGCACGATGTTTGGCTTTCATTCTTTTGCTCTCAAATTGACATTTTGCTGTGCTGTGATTTTCAGTCCGAAGAAATTTTTCGGACTGAAAATCAAAGGTAGGGGAAATTATTTACTCTCTCGTGAGCGTTGTTTTTTGTAAAAAAAACTGTCAAATTATTGAGTACGGGGACGGCTTTGGACTGAAAATCACACAAATGCACAGAAAATCACAGAAATTTAAAGTAAAGGAACGGACCTATTATCTCGAAATTTTTTTTTTGCACGAATCCTAAACTTGCCCTATACTACGTACATATATCGCAAGTAAAAAATAATTATATATTATTTTGATACCTCTACTTTTCAGCTGTTCCCTCATGTTACCTTATCTTAAATGATTTCGACTCCTCTTGGACGGATAGAAAAAATGTAAGAACAGTAAAAGTTCAACTTGCAATTTAGAAATTCCTTTTCCCATGTAGGTAGTAGCCCGTAGCGTAATGGTTAGTGCGTTCGACTGTCACGCTGGAGGTCTGGGATCGCTTCCCAGCCTCGTCCACCTAAAAACTAAAAAGTTTTTTTTTCAGGGCTACTGCCTCTTGCGAGGAATTGACAAATCCTCCAAGAGTATCACTTGCCACGAATAAGTGCTTCTCGTCTAGCCGTTCGGATTCGGCATAAAATTGTAGGTCCCTTCCATACCTGTCGAAAGGCGCACACAGGAATGGTTGCGAGTTGTTAGTCACTAGGCCCTGGTTCTTAATGAGCCGTTTGTGCCACCCGATTTATTTATTTTTTTTTTGTCCCATGTAGCTCCAGGGCTCAGTAAAATAAAATCAGTTTTTGAATTTCATAAAAAATTATAAACCCATTATAATTATAAGCTTTCAAAAAAGAACTTGAACTTTTTATTAAATTTTACATTTGTTTTGTTTAAGAAATTTAAGGTGTCTGGCTGACGTTAAACCTCACTGTACATGTCTGGCAAGATTAGTGTCAAATAAAGTTAAGGACACCATCCCAAAGGTCTAAGACATATCCAAAATTCAGCTTTGACAAAATAACGCAATGCTGCAAAAATTTGTATGCAACTTAAAGACTTGCTACGTCCTAACTGTCCCTGCACTCAGAGAAAAAAATAGTTATTTTCAACTATTTTTTAACTATTTGCATAGTAAAAATCGGGAACACTATTTTAAATAGTTAAAAAATAGTTATTTATGACTATTTTCATTGTCAATTAATAATATTTGTAAATTCAACTGCTTAATTGTTAATATTGCTAGGTAAAAGTGTTATTTTTAACTATTTTGTTGTCAGTTGATGTTTTTTTTTCAAAATATCTATTCGATAGTCAATACCAGCTATTCAATAGTAAAACCAACTATTCAATAGTTAATGTTATTAACAATACTAGTTATTTGTGGCTATTTTGATAGTCAATTGATTTTGTTAGAATCAACTTTTTGATAATCAGTTTAACTATTTAAGGTGCTATGTACATATAACACTCTGCGTAGTTAAATTAGACCTTATAGTCACTAAATAAAATGATTGATTTTTAACTATTATTTAACTACATATTTTGTAACTATTTTCAATTTATTTTTCTGCAAAAATAGTTATTCGACAAATTTCATTGAAATTCGTAGAACGACTATCGCCATAGTTACAGAAGTAACTATTTTTTCTCTGAGTGCAGATTGAAGATTCTTAGTATCAATCCATCATCTTTTAAACACACTTTTACCGAATTTGAGTACATGACTGGTATTATAAATGGACAATTTCAAGTCCTCATAGATACAGATTTTATTGTATTGTTATGTTTTTGGGGGAAGGCGCTTGGGTAGCACCTTTATATGTAGGTATATACTATTTATGTTTTCAAGAATGTTCTGCGTAAGAAATTTGATCAAAATCAGTTAAAACGTTTAACAGAACGTTTAAAACAAAAAAAAGTTTTATAGGACGGTGATACCGTCAATTTTTGTTGTTTCTTAATTTGATTTTTCCTTTCCTTTCGAACTAGTTGTAGAAAAATATAATATCAATGTTTCTTACCTAAGGTTAAAAATTGTTACGGTATTATTTTTGTATTTACTTACCATTTTATATTATCAGTTGTGACCCGTATAGATTATCAAAAATACATGCATTCGAACAACTAACAACAACACTAGATCCTGCTTTCTATCAGATTCACGTCTCATGATCCAAAAATAATTAGTTTTTCTCTGGTGGGAAGATGGCTATTTTATTTTGCATAAATGGGAAGGTCATGTAAAGTGTGAAAAACAAACAAACATACCTATAGCAAAAAGAGATAGGTTTATAAAAGCCGTGTTTTTTGAGAGAGTCTATAGCAACTCAGAAAAGTTTTAACACAGAAAACACAAACCAAAGGAGAGTGCCCAAAAATGTATGAGCGAAAAACACAGATTCGATTAAGAAAAATCATATAAGGTTTGAAAGGGCATTGTTGTTGATAGACGAGGCAAACTTTTCAAACACTCGTGAAGCCCTCCCTAGTAAAAACTTGTTTGATATGTATTGGTACCCCACGAGCAACGCCTCTTGTACACCAAAAACACAAATGTTATAAGCACCACTCTTTCCTTTGTCTTCTCTTTCGTATCACACTTTTTACTACGAGTGTGAGACATCTGTACAGGATTGTTCATTGTTCAATTGATTGTTCTAAGTTGTTCTGCCTAAAAAGCAAATATACAAAATCCTGTTCTATGAAGTATGCCTCTGTTATGCAATATGGAATGAAACTTATTCACTTTCGACATTGAATTTTTATATAGCGAGTGAGGCCAGTGGGTAGCGCATTAAACTGACAATCAGAAGATCGCGGGATCATTTTTTTGGCTGACGCGGCAAAAGGGTTCATAATCGCCAAGGCCCGTGTTCTAGCCTTTGCTAAATATTGCAAGTGCCTTGCAAGAATCTATGTAAAACTCTGTAGTGCCTTGTCGAAAACTAGATTGTTTTTCTGCGCGGATGTGTTTTTTTTTTCGAAACGTTGTTGTCTAGAGCATTGCCTTTATAAAACACTGTTCTTTTCGAAATTTTGTTTCCGAAGCGCTGTCCTTAGAATCTTTACTTTTCGAAATCCTTGCGGATGAACATGTCCCAAGGAGATGTGTGTAGGTTTGTACTTTAATCAATCCCAGTTTTCTTTTTTATATTGCCCAATTTTGTATACACAACAAAAATACCCCTTGCTTTTAAAAGAAAATAAATTGTCATTGCTAGTCCCAGGGATAACTTTTAAAGAAAATAATTGCATATTTTATTTATTTTTTTTTCTTATCGACTCTGGGTTTTTTTTTTTGGCAATAATTTTGTTTAATAATTTGTTTTGGTATTGTTTTGCTTGTAAACCTATTGCTGAGTTGCGGTACATTCTCTCAAAAAGCACGTTTAATATAACAAAAACATTCTTGTCACTATGATCCGTATTTTAAAACTAACTAAGTAATAGAAAGTAAAATAACAGTAATTTATTACAAAAATATCCTGAGTAAAAAAAGCCACAAAGCTAAATTCAAAGTACACACTTGAGAGAGATGAGTTCGACTAAGAACAACAACATCCATCCAACAACACATACATCCTAAACCACAACCAGAGCTAAAATACATTTTGTGTCGCACAACATAGCAACTTCCGTGGCAGCAACTTCCACATCCAGAGCTTGTTAAAGTTTCATAAAAGTTATTCTTCAAAAATAGAGGGAGTAGCACTAAACAAGAACAATGTCACATTAGGGTGGTTCTTAGGGGAAACAAAATGACGACGCCCCCTAGATTGGTTCGAATTCATGAAAAAAAAAAATTCCCTAATTTTTTCAGATTTGTATTCCTAACCCTATTTCATTAGCAATTTTTTTTTTTCATTTGTTTTTTATTGGAATTTTTTTGGGAAAATAATATCCATTCTTCCGACTTAATTAAATTGTATTGACTGTGTCATTGTTTAATTTTATTTAAGTAGAAAGTGCATAGAAAAGAAAAAAAAAATGCACATAACGGTATTACCCATTGAAAATTACATTTTCAAAACTACGGCGCGTCGCCGCTATAGCCGTTTTGAGTACAATGACTTATAATCATATTAACATAACACATCGAAACGTTGGTAGTGTCGAATCTATAAGGAAAAATCTCATTTAATTCAGGTTAATGAAAACGAAGAGATCATAAAAAAGATAATTTATTTCAAAATGTTGCTTACTTTTCGCGTATTGAACGAAACAAAAAATCTGGCTTTAGAGTTTAAACAAATGATCGAAATTTGTTTAAACATGCACGCGGCTGTAGAGTTTTCAGAGGCGCTTCGTTTGAGCCTAATTCGAAGTCATTTCATTGATAAGTTCAAAAATGACACCTGGTACAATGTTTATATAGTGTAAATCCAAAAATAAAAAAAAATAAAAATATTCTTATCAAAATAGGGCCAGGAAGGGTTAGAGATAAAAGTCTGAAAAAAATAGGGGATTTATAAATCATTTCTTAGATATGATTTAGGGGGCGTTGCACTCAATTTTCGCAAAAGAGAACAAATAAGAACCACCCTAATATCACATATTTACTAAAGAAAAATATTCTTTTGCCCTTAACATGTCCTTCGTCATCGTCCTCATAATATCGTCCACCCTCCCGCCAACACAAAAAGTACAAATTTCTATTGTAACATCTTTGCCGCAAACAATTTCAAACAACAGAGCAATTGCTTAGATGAATCGTATCGAAGGACTCTCCGCAAGACTCTTTCTGTTAGTTTTTCTGCTGTCACCCTTTTTACAAACCACCCAAGCTCTTGGTTTACGTTACGCCCACCAATCCAAACTTATGGTGAATTAATGAAAATTCTGCAATTTCGCTTTTGCTGGTTGAGCGAGCGTTTGTAAGGGATCAGTAATATAGGAAGAGCAGGACACAAGACTGTTGCTTTCATTTATTTTATGGCATCCACTGACTGTCGGTGGTTATTATTACGACAATTGCTGCTACTGTTTTTACCAGTCCCCAGCATTGCAGGGTACTTTTCAGTGCATGACCTTCGATACTGATGCAAGCTCCCTCGCAAACAAAAGGAACTTATTGCGGGAAAGAGGTCCAAAGACCATGCCACAGATAGAGAACACCACAACCTATCATAACAATATGGACTTTGGGTTTTGTTCGTCCTGCAGGAAACACACAGGTTAAAAGTGAGGGTTTAAAGATGTTGCCATGTATTACTGGCATGGTGATGCATCATCATTGCATTACTATGCAGTATGCACTTGTGCTCAGGTATCGGGTAAGTACCACACCTTCAGGTCAAGCTTTGTCTCTGTCGGGAGATGTGTTTCTGGATCATATACGAGTATCTTACTCCTTTACTGTATTGTAAAATGTTTAGCATTTTGTACATATACTATGCATATTGCATATGTATAACTGTACCTGTATTTAGTAAAATTGCGTGTCAAATTCAATTATTTAACTATTTCCTTGGGAACTAAATAAAGAACCAGCCGAAGGATGGGATGCTCTCTGGCTTTTAAATTGAAATTGAAAATGTTGCATTTGTAAGTGGATTAATTTAAGGAAAATATAAATGAATTAAGTATACAGGAGTGCTAAGGAATACAAAGTTTATTCAAAGCGTTTGCAGTTGAACGCTCGGAGCAAAAGCAATTTATTTCACATATTCGTTGGAGTTATACATCATTGTACCTATACAGCGATAGTACAGAATAGTTAGTGCGCCTGTAGAGTGCAGCACGTAAAGATAATATAAAAACTATAGCAACCGTAAAATGTACATATCTTCATTCTGCATGTAAAGCCTGCCAAAAGATAAATAATTGCACACTGCACAGTCAGAAATTGCTGTTTTGTTTTAATCTACTGCTTGATGCATTGCATAGGTTGGAATAGTTTTATTGCACTTTGACAAAATGTTGTACACTTGTAGAAATAAACCAATTGAGTCAGGAGCAGATTAACATAACAGAGCTCATACCTAGTTTGTGATATACAGCAAATTGCAAAATATTGTTTCTTTTAACCGAGTTTTTCTTAAAACTTGAAATCGAATATCAAAAACAAGTTTCTTAACCATTTTTGAAATCGGTATCAGCAGGAAGGAAATGTGTCAGCGTCAGTAGCGGATCTAGGATTTGGCTGTGGGGGGGGGGGGGGGGCTTGGAGTTTGGAAATCCAGTTTTGTACCTACATATGAAGTTATATTACAGAAAACGAATTTTGACATCACTTTTCCTTTAATATTAGCCGTGTTTTGTGTTCAAAATAAAGCACAATAACAAGAATTTGGGATTGATGTGTTAAGCATGGGAAATATTTTTAAAAGCCAATTTTAAGGCTCAGCAAAACATGGTAGTATAAAT
This sequence comes from Melangyna quadrimaculata, assembly GCA_949320155.1. NCBI lineage: Eukaryota > Metazoa > Arthropoda > Insecta > Diptera > Syrphidae > Melangyna > Melangyna quadrimaculata. Next base: position 3,458,285 of record OX439485.1, on the reverse strand, counting down.
AATTTTATAACTTTAAGTTCTAGCCACGTTACAGCCTCAAACCACACAAACAAATTCGTTTATTTATAGGTATATTGCTTAATAATTGATTAGGTATCAATACCCACCTACATATGTACATTATGTAAGTGTTTGTTTACATTAGTTGAAGGTATGCTTTGAACTTCACCTTTTTAACAAAATTTTAAAACTGTTTGTAATGCTAGTTCAGAAAAATGATATTAAGGTGGTCTTACTGGCAAAAGCTCATATCTCATTTTCTTTTTAGCCAATCAATCAATTAGCCAAATCAACGAACCTACCTGTTTTCTTCAAATTGTCTCAAGAAAGCACGAAAATAATATTTTGTGGACCGAAAGATGAAATATCAAAATTTCAATACTTTTAGTCGGGCATAAGAAATAGCTGCTCTAAAAAATAAGCTGCACGGCCCAATTCTGCAAGTTAGTGTCAATGAATTTTCGTTTACACTGCACCTACATACACTTTCTATTCCTGCTCAAAAAATGTGTCGATAAATTTGTAAGTCACTCAAGAGTCTATAGAGATTGTAAATATTCATGTCCACCTGCAAAAATTTTCTGAGTTCACAGAGTTTCTCACGCTTTTTGGCTCCTCGACTAAGGAATTTGTATTGAAATGCTTAGCCCAAAAATGTTTTGTATGTATTCCCTTGGACCTTTGAAATTGTATAAACTAAGCCCCAAAATGCTCTAAGCCCAGCCAAGGCCGTAAGAAACAATTCCTGTTGTATAAAAACATTTACACTAAGCTTTACACCCCGGTGTTCTCTTATCGTTTTAGCTTCAATTGCGTTTCTTTCGTTAAATTAGCTAAGTTTTTAGTGTAAACAGTTGTTTTTTGACATGCAAATGTTAAGCCCCGACCACCTTTTTATTTAAATTATACCCTCCAGCCTTAGCCCCAACTTCGGACTTTGAAAATCCTTAGACTTATGTCCCAAAAGCTCTCTGGAATAAGGTTAGTTTGTAGGAAGTTAGTTGTTAACCCTGACTACGTTTTTTGTCCAATATTCTCAGACCTTATTAGTCTCAAGTTGTTTTTTTTTTTCCAATTTTCTGGGTTTTGTTTTAAGGGAAAATTGTCGTTGCATAAAACATGTCCATTATTCATAGCCCCCAATTGTTTTTTTTTTCAATTCACTTCAGGCTTTAGCTCCAACCTCAGCGATAAGAAAAGAAGTTGCAGAACATGTAAATTGTTCAGCCCCAACCACGTTATTTTGTCCATCAAAATTCTCATCTTAACAATATTTTAGACGAATATAAAACTTTACACGTTGTAATGTATTGCTTTCTATATTTCAAATTATTTAGCAATCGGCAATGGGGGGGGGGGGCTTTAGCCCCTATAGCCACCCCCCTGGATCCGCCACTGGTCAGCGTTAAAGTTATTTTTGACACCGTGTTCTCCATTCTTGTTGTATAGGGTTTTCCAATAAGAGGTGTTATTTTGAATAGCTACACGGAAATAATTCTTACATCAGATCAAGAAAAATAAGCTACAAATCACGAAAAATGAATCCAGTCTTGGACCTTGGATTTGAAATTACTAAATTAAGACTTTTTATTTGCAATATTAAAAAATGAGCGAAATGAAGACATTGACACTCAAAAATTATATTTCAACACCTTTGAGTATCAATAATTCGATCGAGGAAAAGAAATATTGCCATTAGCGAATCGCAATTTGATATCAATTTGTATCAATGTGGATATAGTGTTTGATAGCTAACCTGGAGTCGTGGGTTCGATCCCTACTCTAGGTAGCATTTTTTTTAAATTTATTTTTATTACAGGCATACAAATTGAATTATTATTAAAAAAAAAATTTAAATTTTCAAATCTACGAATTTGCGTGTATTTTTATTTTGTTATTTTTGTCCACAACAGGGGTGTCTTGCAGCCGCTTCCTTTTTATTCTGAAATGTATATACAATTTTATATATTTGAAAAAGACTTTTATTTTAATTACTTGATTGTTCTTGGATTCGATCCTGGTACCTTCCGCATATCAATCCAATACGCTACCACCTAGGCCATCGCACGATATAAAGGGACTATGTTGAAACTTAATCACTTTAAAAACTTATTTACTTGTTCGTTGGTTCAAATCACCATAATTATAAATATTTAAATTATTCCCCGGAAGTGTTAGATTACGCCTAAAAAAATTGTAATTTACTGTATAGTTTTGCAAATAGCTATTTTCGTTAACTGCGATCGTATGTGGTCAATATTCATATCGTAGCTACTTACATTTTGCTGGTTTGAGCATTGAGAAAATGAAAATCACCATTTAAATTTCGCAAAACAAGATCAATAAATTACAAACTTTTCACCAGTTATAGTTTAATAAAACCGCCTTGATTTACAAAAAAAAGAGTTTCGTAAATTACAACCTAAAATTTTGCAATTGGTGATTTTTCAATTCTTTCCGTGTAGCTATTTTATATATTTATTTTTAAAAAAATGGAACGATACACGCTTCAACAACGCATTGAAAATATTAAAACTCACTATAAAATTCATCGAAAAATCATCTTGACTGATGAGGCCCGTTTCCACCTCGGTGATGGATTCATCAACAAGCAAAATTTTCGCATCTGGGGCTCGGAAAACCCAATATTTATATATTTAAGCCTTTCCATCCTCAACGATTAACTGTTTGGTGCGGTTCATGGTCCGGCGGGGCCATTGAACCTTACTTTTTTGAAAATGAGGCTGGAGGAACAGCTACGGTGAATGGATTGCGCTATCGAGAGATGATTAATAATTTTTTATGGCCGGAATCGGCTGGTATTGATCTGGACAACGTTAGCTTTCAACAAGACGGCGCTACGTGCCGCACAAGCAACACAACCATCGATATTTTACGGGAAAAGTTTCCGGACCGTGTTATCTCTCGAAGAGGTGATCACAATTGGCCACCGAGATCTTGTGGTTTAACACCTTGTGACTTCTTTCTTTGGGGCCACGTGAAATATAAGGTCTACGCCAACAGCCCAGCGTTGCGTCGATTCAAGACCTCAAAGATGGAATTCATGAAGCTATTGAGGGCATACAGCAGCCATTTTGCGATTTGTTGTTGGAAAATTTCATGTAAAGGATTTTGTTGTGTGAGCGTAGCCGTGGCGGCCATTTGGCTGATTTTGTTTTCCATTACTAATCGAATACTTTCCTCTTTACATTGAAATAAACATACGGTCATGTATCTCAAAAAATACAATTTTTCTTTGAATATCAAAATAACAACTATTATTGGAAAACCCTTTAGTTGCATTGAATTCTTCTAGGGTTTGATTACATTTCATAAGTTTCGCAATGTTTTTCTTTTCACTTCCGAAATTTTTTAAATGGAACCAACTTTACATAGAAAATGGTGGTGAGTTGTTTGAAAAATGTTTTCTTTTATGATATTCATTTAACGTTTTATGTTTATGGAATTGTTTCTTCCTCGAGTTTTGTTTCCTTTAAACGAGTTTTTATTATAAACGTGTTTCCTATAAGGGTAAGGTACCTACTATAACGAAAAATTTATAAGACTCGACGGGAAGATTTGCCCCTTGATTCTGTAACAAAGGCCGGCGTGTGGTACGCAAAACATACCAATACTTTTTATGGGTCTTATTTAATTTTTGTATTCTTGAACTTTTTAATAAGCTCATAAGCTCAATTTTTTCACAGAACATACAAAACTAGATTTTATAGTTACTGGATATAATGTCCATGGACCTTAATTCTCTACAAATGGACATATAGTCCATGGATATTTTGTTAAGAAATAACACCCAGTCCGGAACAGTGATTAAGTCCATGGACATTATGACCAGGTCAAAGTCGATAAAAATCTTCTGTCCGTTTGAAGAAGACATACAGTCCAATTGGACTGTATGTCCGCTCGAAAAAGACATAATGTTCAATTTGCCATATTTTTAATATGAGAAGTAGATAGTGTACATTTGGACATTTTTCCCCACAAAAACAGACAAGTAGACCATTTGAAAGAGAAACTATGTCCAAATTAATATTATGTCCATTTTAATAAAAGAAAACTGATTCGATTTTCCCGAACCGGGGAAAATATTGATTTCGGTGCCCTCCATCTGTGGAGATTAACAAAAAAAAAAATATGTACATATCTGTACATGGTTAATCTTAATAGTTATTGTAGTTTTTAATAGCACTCGTACGACGGATGTAGTAAGATAGATTTTGACTTGCTTCATAAGACAAGTATTGGTTTAGTCGTGAAAAAAGCTGAAGATGCCAAAATACCGGGAATATTGAAACACATTCTCATATCCAGCTAAATTCTTATTTGAAATTAACTTTGCAAGAATAAATAACGAGGAATAAATTGTTTGAGGCGTTTTGAAGATTTTAAATCGAATTTCAATTTTGTGGTGCGTGATCACCGCTACCGTGATCTCGCGCGGTGTTCGCGCATCACAAAAACGTCTTTCAAAATGTCCATAGACCTTAGGTCTCTTAAAGAATAATACAAAAAAACTACAGCAAATGCATTTAATTTAAGATATTTAATACTTAAATATCTCTGCTCAATGATTATTTAAGAACCCAATATTTACACCAAATATAAAAATCTATTATCCTCCTGCCGTCGTACAATTTAATATTCTTCCTACTCACGCTAAATAAAATCAAAAACTATCGAAAATTTACCGAATAAATTCATTCCTTTCAAAAATGTCCAGTACCTAATTTTCTTACTCATTTGAAAACTTCTAACAATTATTTTGTTTGAATTGCCTTTCCGGTGGTGTAAATTTAATTTGTATAACAATGAGTTCAGATTAAGTTCAACCCAGGCCTTGGTTCTTAATTCGTTTTGTTGAGAATTTCAGTGATGTTTGATTTCTATGTTTTGGAGCGAAACTTTATTTCATCTCGAAATTACAATATCTCTGAAAATATTCACATTTATTATTTTCTAACTAAACTGAGAAACGATTTAAGCTATATTTTCTTACAAACTGCAGGTTTTTAAAAACAACTCCAAGTCCTAGGGGTAGTGATAAAAAATGAAAACTATTTAATTTTAAACTGATTTAATTCAAAAGGTTGTGTAAAATGAGATGTACGCGTACGAAGTCTGGATAGGTTCACATCTATAGGTATAAACTTTCAAAATGCCAACATAAATATTAACAGACAAAGCCAATTCAATGTCAGTATTATTTTATTTCCATACAACACCAAAAAGACTTTTCAACCGAAATCCGTGCCAGAATTCATTTAAATCTCATATCCAGTTGCAGCAGTGGCCAGGATTCAAAATTAGACTTTTATCCTGTCTCTTGTGAATTCCTTTAAATAAAAGACTACAGAAGAGACAGCCTTCATTTAATCTAAACTGACATCAATATCTCTTCAGCATAATGTCCTTAGTACAAAAGACACACATACTCAACTCACTAGTCCTTTAAATGGATGATATCCTGTTCCTAGCAACCACTTACTACGAAGCCACACTGACTTTACTAAATTGAAAATTCATCGATGTGAAAGTTGGCGCTTCTAGCTTTAAGGATAATTTGACCGATTTGCTTCGGCCGCCCGGCATGTAGCATGCTAGGTGGATTCACAGTGAAGTGACTAGGTATATATCCTATCTCAGTACTTCATTAGAGTCGGGCTGTTGGGGATGTTTAAGCCATCATCAAACGAAAATGCTATTTCAACTCCATCAGGGCAAGCGAGCAACGTTCGAACGATACGACGACCGACGAAAGTGGCTAGTGGGCTCCAAATGAAATATCTCCCTGCTCGGATGCTTGCTGTTGCAGTTTAGTTGGGGTTTTGGGTAGTTGCAATCATTTTCGCCAAAGAGCCCGTAATTGTTATGGACAAATAGCTGTTATCCCCACGGAAGTGGAAGTATAACTTTGCATTGCAACCACCAACTGAACAGAAAAGTTCTGTAGGTATACCTAGAGCATTTGAATGCTGCGATGAGGGTATAGCAGTATAGGATGTTAATTTAAATCCTAACTCTGGCGCTTATATTAGGACATTAAATGAAGTGGCCTTTTATTGTGAGACAGTGGCAACTTTGATGCAGCAACACGTTTATGATATTGCATCGTTAGTGAAGTGGCGGTGGCGACATGAAACTATTATTGTTGTTGTTCTGGAAATAAGTGTAATAGTACAGGGATGGTTAAAAGAATGACATGCACAGTGGGTTACTGCTGCTGTCCTTTGTTGTTTATATAGATTTGCAGAAGATAACTATTTGCAAGTGTTTCTATTTGGAGCGCGAAAGTTGTAACTGTTGTTCATGCATGTGGTTTTGCACTATTACATTTGTTAATTTAAAAGGAGAGTAATGTTCTCTTTTTTCAAAGGACGATTTTGTGATTGGTTCACAGAGAAGAATTCTATAGAAATAACCAAAACTATTTGGATTTGTGTGCAGAGCCAATACTTCAGGGTTCAATATTATTAATGCCCTATGTTAAAGATCAACTGAATTTTCTGAGGCCTAAGGGAAGTATTTCCTGGAGAAATTTATAACGGCAGGCTCCTAAATTGAGATCTGTTATAAGCACCAGAAGAGCTAAAGAATGAAGCTGTTTGCTTAAATTTCCTAACAGCTTTCTAGTTTCTTCCGTTCCATGACATTAGATTGGTAACGTTTTCTCAAATGATTTAAAAACAAAAACAGAGGAGGAATTCTTAAGGGCACCTTATGTAATAATGTTGGTTTATTTACATCAGCAGATAGGTGGTGGCGTGCTAAGCTGATGCCAGTTTTGACATATCGTACCTTATCCCTCTTGTTCAGAATTTCTCTGGGAAAAATATCGATAAGTCGATATTTCGTCAAGAACAACAAAATGCGTTTTAAATTTAAAAAAGTCGACAAAAGTCAGAACTGTATTCTTAAATTAATTTTAAAATAAATTAAATTAACCTGTCGATATTTTTTGTTAATCATTCGAACGATAACTGCCCCGGAATTTTGATCAAGTCGCAAAATTTATTTTACGTAAATAATTCACCATTATTAAAAAAAACTAACAGAAACAATTAACTGAATTGATCTTTTTCTGATAAACTTTATAAACAATGCTAACTCGTCCTGAAATCATCCACCGCATAACGGCAGGTAAATAAGGAAAAAAATATCATTTTGTTACAATAACTCTTCAACGTTAATTAATTCATCCTTTTTCAAGTCATGATGTTCTTTAGGGCAAATAGAAATTATCCCTTTCTTGTATTGCCAGTTTATTCATCACTCTTCTCTCAGCCTTTAATTGCCATAAATTATCCCATCTCGCCCTTTCGTCGAGGACAGAACAAATAATATCTATAAACTTGTCGGGCACCACCAACCAACCAGTCCTCTATACAATATGAACGAGGACTATAGATACAAATAAGTAAATTCAATGTTCTGATAAAGATACAAATCTATCAGTTTGTCATAAAGTTAATTGCTAGGCATAGAAATAGAGGAAAAAAGGACACAACACCTTCATTAATCAACACAAACACACATAGGTATACAACAGCAACAACAAGAAAACAAGAAGCAACAATGAAGGGATTCATCAAAAAGAACACACAAAGTTAAAGTTCATCCTTATTAAGCGGCCGTCAGCAGTCGGCAATTTAATCATTTCTATGCAAAGCTTATAACTTTATCCTTTTGCCGGAGTTCGGCATTTATAAGAAAATGCCTTCATATGCCGCAGGGGCCAACGAAACCTAAGCTGTCCTTTCTTCTCGGCTTATTTTTTTTTTTTTTTTGTTATATTATTATTTTGTCACCGGTAGGGATATAAAATTAACGTCACAGAATGAAACAATATCCTTCGGCCGCTATCAGACGACAGTAATGCCAGTGTGACTATAAGTGCAAGTGCACTTCCGGTTTCCTGTCAAAATGTTACTTCTTCGTTGAAATTATAATTGGATTATGAGTTCGATGGTGCTGACTGCTGAATCTTTCGTCTCGTTCGCTTTCTCATTAATTCCAGCCGATTTTTGTCCACCATATTTCCTTTGTTGTCCGTAATGGCTGATACCGGTGGTGGCAGGAATGAGCAGAAAGTAATTTTCAGCGAATATGTGGCAAAGATATTCGATGAGAAAATTACTTTGTTCAGTGGCATTCACCGACGTCAATATTGTCCTTTCGTCCTACCGAGGTTGCAAGGGGTCACATCCTCTTCGCAGATTGCATTTGTTAACATCAATAAATGCAATAATTACTTTAGTAGGTTCAGCCAAAAGGATACTTAAAGGTTGCGGATGCAGACATAAAATAAAATAAAAAGAAAAAACTAAATTAACGCAAAGTAACACCACTCGGACAGCAGTGTTAAGTTTGGATTGACAGTTCAATAATTGCATTTCTGCTTTCGGTGGCACTCTATGGCATGGTGAAATTTTGATCGAACGCAGCCATATATGTACATACATTATGTACATGTACATGTACATACATTGAAGTTGGAGTGGCATATAGGTATGCAAGTGAAATAAAAGTTTTGGGGGACCAAGAATGAAGCTTGTCAAGTGCAGCATATAACTTAAACTTTTATAGTCAAGATTGGTTTTGCCTCTAAATAGAAAACGTGTGCGGTTTTCCAAAAATGGTTTTATAATTATATTTTGCAGTGTCTTTCACAGTTCCTATATATGGAAGTCTTTGTTTCTTTTTCATGGCACGCAACACAACACACCATTTTCTACTTGCCTGGTTTTGAAGTTGAAACAATAAAATAAAATTTCAAATTTTCTTTTTTGTTTTTTTTTTTGTTTTTTGTTTCTAAGCGAGTTGTCCACTGAAGTTTTGCTAAACAAAAAATTGCCTTTGGCTTTTGTCAAGAGAGTTTTTTCTTTCATTTAAAATTCATCTTTTTTGTCGTTTTTGGAAGAGAAGTGTACCGTCCAGTCTACAAATAGAGAAAAAATCTTTCGGAACTTATTAATTTGATTTAAATGAAATACACGACTGGGTCACACGAAGTTGCTCATAAGGCCGAATAAGTTTTTGTGTGCATTTGTGCTGTTATGGGAAAGTGTGAACAAAAACCAGAAGTTCATATACAACAGAAATGGTTTTGCTCTACAAAATCATTTTTTTAGCTCTGAAAATGTCATCAAAATCGGTTGAGTGGTTCAGTTTTTGGAATTTTTTCGCTCTCATATAGACACCACTGTGCGACGGTCTCAACGCCATAATGAAAACTACTTCGTTACCGCATCGTTTGTCTTTATTAAAACCTTGAGTTTACTGACACGAAATCAGTTGTTGTCCTAAAGCAACAAGCAATTGTAAATTATGGTCGAAATTCGCGTGGAGTTGCACTCCTCTTGGATTTCGAGAAGATCGAAGAATAATTTATTTATTTAAATCATTATCCAGATTCAGTATTATGTTTAAGAAATAAAATTTAATTATAGCTTTAAGTAAGCTAGGCTTTAACTTAATTCAAGTGAATTCTCATTGCTTTTTCTTTCTGAACTCACTCTTTCATCCTTTAGAAGCTTGCCATGACCTTCATCCATTCACGACAAGGAGGCCAAGCGTACCTTTACCCAACGTAATACTTTAGGTCTTTACGGAGAAAATTATCGATACAATAGTGTACAATTATCGGTCAAATAGGGTCAAGAACAAAATCATGCCAAAAATAAAAAATATCGCCTTCACATAGTATATAAGTATTGTATGTCCACAAAAACACTTGGTTGTGATATAATAACATTTGGTTGGCGGACCTGGGCTCTTTATCTTAGACCAAGAGCCGACAGCAAATTTTGGGAGTGGATTTTGTATGTTTTGATAACCAAAATATGAGTATGAGGGTTTGTAGGTGCATATATTGTGGTATCGAAAACAAAAGTCTGGCAGGTTTTTCTGGCGTGTGAGGGGGTTTGAAAAAAAGAAGATTTTCCAATTTTTTTTCCAGAGGTATTACCACTTCAATAAATTAAAAAAAGAACATGCTATGATGCTCTGTCACTTTCTTTACGTCCAAACGTCATAATCTTGGCAATCCGACCAATAGCACTCAAGATATAAGCTTTTAAGACGACCTTATCGTCTTTTTTTTTTGAGAATTGTAAAACACAAAAAATCAACAAAACAAAGTCTCCAAAAAAAAAATCGATTAAAAAGCTAATATCTTGAGTTCTAGTGGTCGATTTGCCAAGATTATGACGGACGTTTGGACTTAAAAAAATGACAGAACATCATGGTACCTATATAATTTTTTAATTTATTGAAGTGGTAATATCTCTGACAACAAAATTGAAAAATCGCTATTTTCAAAACCCCACCCCCCCAAAGGCTGAAAAAAACCTGACAGGCTTTTGTTTTCGATACCACGATATATGTATGCACCTACAAACCCTCATAGCTACTCATATTTTGGTTATCAATCCACTCCCAAAATTCGCTGTCGGCTCTTAGACTATCTATTAGGTAAAATTCATGTACGACCAAGGCGCTATACTGCACCTAAATGTTTTGGTTTCAAATTAAATTATTGCCTAAGGCTTGTCTATTTCCGTCAGTGTTGAATTATAACTTTCTTTACCATAACCTCCGTATTTATGAAGAAAAAATATTTGTGTCAGCTCTCGTTTGTAGGAAAACTAAACCATGGAAAAAGAAGAGTCTGGACTCAAACTAAAGGCAATTGCTTACTGCTCCATTCGAGTCAGGAACATTTTTCATAACACGGGTGTGTAAATAATAGTCAAAACTTTGCTATTCAATAGATTTATTTATTGTAAAATGTTATCCATAATTTAGAGGTAAGTACAATGCTTCTCAGTATAGGATGACTATTGACCATGTGCATGAATGTCATATTCTAGCGAGGGTAGAAAGCTATGAGACTAAGTGATTATTAGTTTGACGAGTAGATGGAGTAGGTGGTATTGAGACCTGAGGGCCAGACCATATTGCAGGATCTGAAATAACTATGTTTTAGTTTTTGAATTATAATAAATTGTTATATTTCTTCATTTATGTATGACAAGTAATTTTAAATGCCTATCAACCTCCAATCATGCTCACTTAGTGTGAAAACCAAAACAAAAAAAAAAGGATTATTTTCCGAGCATAAATTTCTATATCCCATGTTTATACATATGTAGATTGTAGATACATAGTAAGGAAGATGAAGAAAAAAAAAACAAAACTGAACATAGTCAAGACACATTGGTGATTGGAATTATCTGCTTCACCACCACAATAACGATATGGGAAGGTCCTTCATTATTCCTCTTTCACCCAAGTTACATTGATTTATGGCCAACACTGGAACATCCTTATCTCAGGCAAACCATGAAATGCAGACAAAAAGATCAAAAGGAATTATTCATTATCCCTTATTATGATTATAACTACGTGGGCTTGGTTTTCTAGATTATGAATGTGTGTATGTGGTAGAATACTAGATATATATTACGAGTTCCAGTCCAAACCTATGCATATGTATAATATAACATACTATAAAAGATAATGTGAAGAAAGCAAGACATTTTTGCGGAAAGTCACATACAAATATTTAGGCCAAAAGTCTTACTTACGACGGCCATGTCAGTTTATTAGGATAGCTGAGAACTTTGTGGGCCCCATGGCCTTTTGCTATATCCCGTCGGCATCACCCGCGTCGCCGTGCGTCGTCGGTCGGTCGTCGGCGTCGTCGGAGAGGATTGTTCCATTGTGTTAGCTTATGATAATTAATAAGCTTTTTAGGAGGGTTTTTCGGCTACATAAATTAACGGTGTTGCGGAGGAAATTGCATTTTAATAATTCACCCATAATGTTTATGGGGTTCATGGTTCAATGCTTGAACAAAAATTAATACTCTTTTCTCCCGCGAGTAGATATCTTGTTTTTATTGGTTTGCCTCATATAGAAGTTATAATGTACGGACATATTTGGGTTAGTGTTTTTTTTTCCTTGATATATACAAAAATAAGAACATTCATGAAAATGAAAAATTTTATCTAAGAACAAGATTAAAATCTTTTCATCTTAAGTGCGAATTGAGTTTAGGAAAATATGAATTTTTTATGAGATCAAATTGAAGTTAATAACATTATAGGCAGCTTAACTTACTTCTTGGCACATTAAGGGATTTCTTATAAAGACTGATTCGTATAAGATATTACATAAGGCTATGGAAGGCGGCGGCGGTGGCGTGATGCATGTTTAAGGAAGATTGAAAAAAATTGTTGAAAAATCTTGTGGGAGGGTGGGATTAAACGAAAACAAAAATATTAAAAACAAATATAAAAATTACTTTTCTAAATCGGTTTCTAGAGGTCAGTTATCATTGAAAACCATAATATTAATTCTGAGAGTTTTGAAAAACCACACTAATGGCTATTTTGATGTTTAGGTAAAGCCTATTAAATATTTCTAGCAAAAAAACAAATTCAGTTTAGTCTTTTGCCTTACCAATACAAAATTTATATTCTTGTCGGATTTGTGGCCAGTTAAGATCCAGAAAAATGCGATATAATGCGACTTTAAAAAAGTTTTGTTTTGGCTGCAAAAATTAAGCAAATTATAGTTTTTGAAAAAGCATACATACAGATTTTTTGCAGATATCTTCAAGAAGATGTCAAGGAAAGAATTTATGTGTCTCAAACAATGAAAATAATGAAAAAGATAGTTCCGAACCTCAAAAATCTGCAGCTCAATACCCTGAACTTCTGACTTATCAGAAAAATCACAACCTTAGCAATGAGACCACTTCTTACTCAAATATAGTATCCCAAACATCAACTCCAGACCAACTCACAGAAAACTCCCAATCAAATTTTTGTCGGCGCCCAATTTCGATTTTTTTGGAAAGTTTCGTTGAGTTTCGTATAGATCAACAATTTGGAGACGAAAAATTGCCATTTATTCACAAGATTGGCGTTTGGAACGAGTATCCAGGCCAGATATATCGTCGATTATCGCACTATGTGACAAGTTCGCAATATGCACTGTGGAAACGTATTCAAACTATAAGCTAGGTCAATTATTTTACTATTTCCTCAAAGGTGATATAAATGCAATGAATTAAATAAACATAAGTGCGTACCCTAATTAACCTCTCTTGATAAGCCATGAAGTAAAAGATTTTCATATTAAAGTTAATGCTGGAGCCATTGAACAAAGTGAGAAGAAGTGAGTGCATTACGCGTTGAAAGGTTTGGGTATTTTCCTCAACGGTTTGAACTCTACGTTTCTGCTAAGAAAATGTAAAAACAAAGCATTTGATTATGTTATAAAAATATTAAAATTGCGACATTATGTTAGTATAATACAAATAACATCTCATCAAGACTTTAGATTTACAAAATTAACCTTAAGTTTTTTGTCAGCGGACATTCGTATTTCTAATGCGACCAAAATGTTGGGGTGATTGAGAAGAAATGAAAATATTTTGCAAATATTAACATCCCTGATGATTAGATAGAAGTCATAAGCTCAGCGAGAAAAAAAAAACAACCATTAAATGTCATAAAAATGCCCAAAGACCACTTTTTCTCCACTTTGAAATTACCTACAAGAAAACATTTCAAATAGAAAGATCTCTGCAAATGGACTTAAGGATAACTGGTTCAAGATTATGGAGCTTCAATATTTAAAGACCTACCTCTTTTTTTCCATTTCGAAAGGAATAAGTGTAAGTCTAGCAAGCTGCATCCTAAAAACCCTTTACCCCAAAGGAAGACCTATAATCATCGAAAAGAATAAGGATTTGCCGGACCTACTGCAGTTTATACCGCCAATACATCACAACTTTTAGACTGATCTTATAAATAACAATTCTATTGCAAGTACCACAAAGACTTTTATGGATCCTTACACTTCTGAAATTGAATACAAATGTTAAATCTCAACTTGATTAACAAAAAAAACTTAATTAAAAAATAAAATAAAAAGAAATAAATACAAAAACTAATTTTATTTACAGATCTTTGGCCTATCTTTACCGATTTTTATTTTTTTTTACATTTTTTCTCTGTGCAATAGTGGCCTATCTGACTTTAAAATCAGTTATAACGGTATTTTGAAGAATGATGAATACAAAGTCAAAACCCTGTTATTTTTTGAGCATATTGCAAAAAGAAAATCAAAGCTATGATTCTTTGTTTTAAAACTACAATTGTTTGAAAATATCCTGTTTCTTATTTTTGCTCTACTGAGAATAATGAAAAATGCAGTTAGGCCACTATTGCTCTCACGGCCTCAAATAACTATTCTAATGCAAGTACCGCAGAGGAATTTACTGATCCTAACACTTCTGAAAGTGAATACAAATGTTAAATCTCAACTTAATTAACAAAAAACTTAATTAAAAAATAAAATTAAAAAAAAAAATAAATACAAAAAATTATTTTATTTACAAATCTTTGTCCTATCTTTATCGATTTTTAGTTTTTTTTACATTTTTCATCTGTGCAATAGTAGCATGTCTGACTTTAAAAACAGTTATAACGGTATTTTGAAGAATGATGAATACAAAGTCAAAACCCTGTTATTTTCTGAGCATATTGCAAAAAAAAAATCAAAGCTATGATTCTTTGTTTTAAGAATGCAGTTAGGCCACTATTGCTCTCACGGCCTCATTTATAAGAAGAGTATTGAAAGAATAATTTTGAACCAGTTAAAATTTCAACCCCAACCCCACGTCAAAACTCTAAAATTACTTGCAAACATGTGTTATGGAAGCGCATCGAATGATTTCAATGGCAGTGCAGTCCTTGGAAAAAATTTAACCAGGCTCCGATGGGGTAAAGGTTTTATTGGGTGAAGGTCAGAATCCTCATTTTGTCAATATTCTTTTTCATTTTTTTTTAAAATTCAACTTTCAAAAATTCAAGTTTTAAAATGTTTCTATTCAAAATTCTGTTTTAGAAAATAAGTTTAATTTCCTATAAAATAAATGTGCAGTTTTTATGGCCATGGCCCATGAGTGCAAAATTGTCGTCAACCTTTCTTGTAAAAGTTGGTTGTTTTTTTAATTTCTTACATTTAATGCGAGTGATAATTTAGCACGATATGCGTAGGATAAGTACTAGGTTTAACATTTTAAATCGGTGTGTATCATATGTGCTTCATAAAACAACGACAATGACAAACCCGTACTTTTAACCTCAATAATGTCCTTATCATTACATTTTTGTTTCAGCCACATTGAAGTTGATATTGTTTTTTGCAAACGGTGAATTATTTATTTGCATTTGAAATTGAAACAAAATTGTTTTCTTTTAACGTTAATACGAATTACATTCTACTCTGTCAATACTTTTGTAACATACTGCAAAATAATAAAAAAAAAAAACATAAAAATAAATAAATACCAGTCGTAAACATGCAAACAAAATTTTTCAATTCAAATAAGTCCCCACAGGTTAAAAGTAATTTCCATCCATGATATTTCCATTTAACCCTGCATTTTTGTATTTCTTTTTACAATGTTGACAGCTTCAAATAGCTTTTTGTAATAAATGAATATGTTTTCATTCCCTGTGTATTTGTTGTTAGGTTGTTACTTACCTAGAGCCAAACCAATGATATTTTGAAACCTAAAATCATAAAATTTAAATGATTTTTTTTTCAAGTCTTATGCATTATTGATTTTCCAATCACTCAATGTAAGGTGCTTGTAATATTAAAAAGTTTTTGCTGTTTGGAAAATAAGAAAATAAACTTTAACTATAATCATTCAATTTGAATTCATTCAAAAATTCTAACATTTCAATAAAAATACTAATACTAACACCTCCGGGATGGAAATTTTCGATAATACTTCCTCTTTTCAAGAATTATTTGATTTATATTTGAAATTCAGTTATTGCTGTGAAATCTATTAATTTTTTTTTGTTCTTGTCTTGTGTAGCAAACATTGAAATGACAAAGGTTAAGTCGTGAAATCGGCTTTGATTTTATATTTTTGCTTTTGTTAGCTTTTTGTTACCCGTGGTATTGTTTCCCTTAACTTGAAAACGTTACCCAGTCCTAGTCCTATTTTTTTATTTGTGCAAATGAAGTAGGAAAACGCCGATCTTAACGCATTCTATAACCATCTATTGGAGGATGGAAGACAAATAAGCTACTATCTATTTCTATAGTGTGTGTGTGTTGTGTGAGTGGTTTTCCTTTCCTTTGTTTTTTTGTATTTAAGGAAGTTCAAAATTTGAATAGAAAATCGGTTTATGGGAGTTGGAAAAACAGACAAAAGAATAAGATGGACGTCGAATATCGAAATATTAAGCTGATTATTATTACAAAATTGAGGAAGTTTTTATCTGCACTACATGTTAAATTTTATTCAAATGAATCGTATTTATAGAAACTCTGGATGATGTGGGCTATGTATGTGATATGAGGACCCACATTTATTTGTCACTTCTCTATCTAAGTTCGTTAAATTCCAGACTGTTATTACTGAATAATGGTGATAGGAATATCCCATAAATTCAATTTATAACATGTCCTATTATATCGAGAGTTTCATTTTATGTACATAATTACTTTAGAATCATTTTGAGTCCCTTTTCTAACCAAAACATCAATATTATATATCTGGTTTAATTATGATGTCAGCCACAAATCTACTTGTACTGTAAACAATGTACATACAACATGGGTATGGGTACTTTGTATTTTATTTTATGTTTACCCACAAAATTGACTGCTCAGTTTTAAAATTTGACAAAAAGTATTAAAATTATGTACCTATAATCATAATTAAAATTATCTATAGGTTGACAAAAACATCAATAGTTTATGGTACAAACAGGGCTGCACTTGACTGTAAAGAAAAGTTGCAGTTAATTTAATTTTGTATACATTTGATTGTTGTAACAACTTTCTTTAGCATAAATTGAGTGTGATTTGAATAAAAAAAATAAAAGAATTCAAAAATAAAAAGAAAATTGATCAACCAAGCCAAGCCATTGATAAAATATCAAAACACAATTTCTGTTATTAGAAGTTTCTGGCTAAAACCTGAGTAGTAGCCCGTAGCGTAATGGTCAGTGCGTTCGACTTTCACGCTGGAGGTTTGGGATCGCTTCCCAGCCTCGTCCACCTACTGCCTCTTGCGAGGAACTGACAAATTCTCCAAGAGTATCACTTGTCACGAAAATGTGCTTCTCGTCTAGCCGCTCGGATTCGGCATAAAATTGTAGGTCCCTTCCATTCCTGTCGAAAGGCGCACACAGGAATGGTTGCGAGTTGTTAGTCACTAGGCCCTGGTTCTTCATGAGCCGTTGTGCCACCCGATTTATTTATTTTTTTTGTCTAAAACCTGATGATACATATGCAGTTTTAATAAAACTTCTTGTAATTATGTGTACGAAGTTTTATCAAAACTGATAAATATATTTTCAAGATTTGTTAGATTAGATTAGATTTGATTTATTCATTAACTCAAAAAGGAAATGTACAATGTTGGTTTTTAAACATAAATCTTTTTATCATGGCCTGAAGGGCCGTCAGCCAGATGAAAGCCATATTTATCTTTTCAAGAAAACTCAATAAAACCTAAATTTTTGAATGGTAGCTAACCATTCAAGAAGATCTAAAACAAAAACTTGAATGTCTCCTCTAAGGAAACATAACAATTTATTCACATCAAATTCGATACAAATTCGTTTATATTAGGCTATAGCTTGACGTTCATCAGAAAGGACAGACCGACGCGACGGACGTAATGCCGAAAATCACGTTTTTGGACTTCCCTATCATCGTTCAGGTGGTTTTGATTGAAATTTTTGTTGGCACGAAAACAATACTTGCCCTGCAGAGTGTGCAGAAATTGGGGGTAGCTTAGCTACATCACTAAAAGAAAATTATTTTTTTCCAATTTCTCACCAAAAATCCAAATCAATATGTTGATTGGATGCCTAAATTTTATAAATCTTAGACCCACAATTATAAAAACTAATTATCTCAAAAAATTCTAACGGTTAAGAATACACACTGTAGTGTAATGACACCATTTATTTATTTTGAATCTATAAAACACTACCAACATAATAATTTCATTGATACCCGAAAACCTACATTCAAATCAAATTCGTTATTCAACGTAATTGAGTGTAGTGCAGGGCATTGCCACCAATTTGATAACTATGCATTTGAAGTGGCCCAGAATAGTTTCATTACATTATACTCCAAATTGACACATTGAGGCATAATTCTAATGCCCCAATAAATAATTTGGAAGTAATATTGAACAGTGGGGATAACCCAAATTTAAATAAGAATTAACTAGTATAAATAGCTGTAAGAATGCACAAATAAATTCAATTGTAAACATATTTCAAAGACTGACTTTTACTAACTGCGGCTCTCTTAGCCACCAGCACAAAGCGAGCTGCGCTTCCCGACTTAAATCAGCAAACCCGACATAGAACCTTTACAACATAATTTTAGGGTTGTACACTTGTTTGACAAAACCTATCCGACAGAGTACATAAACCATGCAGTTTCATTTAGTATTTACGGAGAAAATTGTACTGTGAATTTTTCCCAAGCATGTCTATCTTCTATATATATAAAAATGAATTGTTGTTCGTTTGTGTTCTTATATCTCAAGTTTGGCAGCTCCGAATTCGATCAATTTTTTTTTTTGATGAGAAGGTATTGTTATGTACAAAAAAAAAATGACTTTGTGACCGCTTACAATTTTTATGCCAAATAAAAATTCAAAGTAAAAAAAAAACAACAAAACGAATAAAAATCAAACAACATTTGTTTATAGAATCAAAACGGAAATTCAGTGTTCATAAATCGTGAAAGCTGTTTATGATAAGAAAGGTGTATTTTATTTTTTGGATGCACCGGATGAACCGGAAACACATTTTTAATTTCACTGATTTTAGCATGTATGTATGTACATATGTATTCGGTCACAAAACAAAATAGCATTGGCGCTCGCTTCATCGAGAATTGCTGCTACCTTATTGGAAGGTGGTCGAACTGCACATATTCTGCACTGTAGGCGGAATCTGGAAAGCGCGGCGGATCGTTTCGCTGGCTGATTATTATTTTCTTATTCTCAAAAGTTATTTTCATTTCCAATTTCTGTATGAAATTGATCATAAACTTGATCATCTATAGAAAGAAAAAACAAAAACTGGAAAGCGGAAGCCTTTTTATGACTAAGAAAATACAAATTCGACAATATAAGCGATCCATTTCACTTTTCAGAATCGGCCTACTGAAGTTACCATTTTGAACACTTATTTTAATGAAACCCCCACATGTTACATTCCAAAGAACTCGGGAACAGCACAGGTCTTACAACAATGGAAGATTATTGTATGGGATGAATGCACGATGGCTCATAAGAAGTCATTGGAAGCTTTGAATAGAACATTGAAAGATCTTCAAAATTCTTTATATTATATATATATATTATATTATTGGCCGGTGATTTTCGACAAACATTGCCCTTAGTTCCACAATCAACTCCAGCGGATGAAATTAATACATGCTTGAAATCACCTAATTTGTGGAGATATGTCAAAACAATCCATTGACAATAAATATGCGTGTCCAATTGCAAAACGATTCATCGGCCGTTGAGTTTTCAAAGCAGATGTTGAATATTGGAGATGGCAAAATGACCATTGATGATCTTTTAATAACATTGTCGGAAAATTTTTGTGAGATTATCCAAACAAAAGAAGAATTGATTGAAAAAGTTTTTCCAAATATTGGATAGCGATACAAAGATCATGCTTGGTTGAGCGAACGAGAAATATTGGCAGGACAAAATAAAGATGTTAACGATGTTAATTGTGATAAAGCTGATATTCAAAATGGAATAATTAGTGAATTAGTATCATATAAGTCAATCGATACCATTATAGACGATCATGACGTAGTGAATTATCCAACAGAATTTCTTAATTCACTAGATTTACCAGGAATGCCACCCCATAATTTACGATTAAAAGTCAGTGTGCCAATCATCATGCTTCGGAATATAATTCAACAAAAACTTTGCAACGGAACTAGACTTGCTGTTAAGCGCTTAATGAATAATGTGATCGAAGCCACAATTTTAAAAGAAAAGCATTAGGGAGAAGACGTTCTGATTTACCATTCAATTTTAAACGGCTTCAATTTCCAATTCGCCTTCCTATTACAATGCCTGTCTTTAGAAGTGTGTGGCATAGACTTAGAATACCCAGTATTTTCACATGGGCAGTTATATGTTGCATGCTCCAGAGAAGGCAAGCCATCAGCGTTATTTATGTATTCCACAAATAGAAAGACAAGGAATGTTGTGTACCAAAGAACATTACAATGGATAAACATTTTGAAGAGAACTTTGAGTTTTTATTAACGACCAGCGAAGCGGTCGCGGGCACCCTAGTTAATTATTTTACCAATAAAAAAAGTTGCTCGTAGTAATATTAAATTACACGGCACTTAAATTTGTTAAATATATCTATCACTTCAATTAAAAAATATATTTGTATGCACTATTTCGATTGGTGGTTGCCATGAAAAATTTAAAACGAATTTACGCTGTGGCGTGTACGAATGTTTGTATTAAAAAGTTATTGTGCACATTTTATTAACCGTTTTGTTTTTGTTGAATAATATCTAAATACAAAATTTCATCTAAATCGTAAAAATTCGTTGCTACGGCCCTGGATGATACCTGGCTTCATTAATATTAAAAGTACAATAATATCTAAATGCTAGATTTCATCCAAATCGTTAAAGCCGTTTCAAGATTTGCCCGTTTAACGTTTTAAGACACTTTTGAAACCAAGATATTTTATACTGAATGTACTAAATATATATGTACATACTTATATTATTCAATGATTATTTAACAAAAATAAACGCAACAACTTCGAATTGCTTCTGTATAACTCGTGAGAAACAAAAACTTTTGATTTAGAAAGTAAGGTGCAATGTGAATATGTTTCGTGATATCAAAACCCAAAGTCAACTGGAAAGTTTATTAATACAAGATTTGTAGGGATATTCGGATTCCTGATTTTTTTCTCAGTGTTAAAAAGATTAAAAGATCCTTTTAACTTCAAAAATGAATGCAGCTAAGAATATTTCCTACATAAGAGTGATAAATATTTCAAAGCGTATTCTCCCCTTTAGCTTAAAAAATGATGAAAGAGCTCGTGAAGTACTCTTATTTTTCATTGAAGAGAAGTGCAGCCAGTATTAGAGACTTTTTTTTTTTACCAAAACATCTCCATAGACCCAACCCTGATTAAATTCAAATTTCATCAAATCGATTCTTGCATCGAAGCTCTTTCGTCAGTAAAAGTTGTCGTCAATAACCAATCATCACAAGCCAAAAGACTTCCAGGACCATCAGAGAGACCTGATGGACACGTCTATTATGGTCGTCTATCAAGGCTCACAATTCTATTGTGGTTACCTATAATTGTTAGCAATCAGTGAGTGAGTGGGTGATTGCAGGAGGAAGTGAGGAAGAGCAGAAGGTATGCGATCAAATTGCGTTTGTCAAATTGCATTTTCGGGGAAATTCAATAGGAGAACAGGAACGAGAATGATATGTGAAAACTTTCATAATATGGAGCATCCCAGATAAAGGAAACTGTTTATAATGAAAAGCCTGTCGTTATGGGCGATACAAAACAAACATCATATAACATCTGAGGTTTTGCACAAATTTTCCCTCTAGAATCGGTTTGAATATGGAAGCGGGAGGCAAAATATCTTTACCATCATATCTCTCCATATAGGCTGAGATGAAGTCTCGTTGAGCTATTGTTCTGCTATTGATGGGGAAGCGTAATGAAATTTGATATATTACCTTACACCATAGACAGTTCTCAGGGATGTATGCCATTTTGTTAGTTTTAACAAAATGGATTTTGAAAGGTATAGTTGTGTATTCTGAGTGCCTGATGGGCTCCGAAGACTATACCTTTCTATACCTATGTATGTCAATTTGGGCATGAATAGTTGTTCTAGTGATTAGATGTTTAAAGAGTGATTAGGAAGACATTTTGGGATCACATGTTGACTATTATGCTCTATTTGCATTCCTTTTAGATGAAGTGATTTTTAAAAAAGTTGTTCAAACACAACAGAAGATGTTGTAACAGAAAAAGAGAATGTGATTAAAGTTGTAGAGGTTTCGTTTTTGCTTGCGCTCTACATGGAGCAAACATTGGTTTCGTGCGTCAAGCAAAAATTTCGAGGTTTCAATCAGGGTGGAGAAGTTAACAAGAATTATTTTCGAAAAGGCGTCTATTGGTTGCACCTGTGCGTATGTCCGTCCTAAAGTACATACATCAAGTAAGAGCCTAATAAATTGGACAGTTTTGCTTCAAATTTGATGTGAAGCATTTTATAAACCTCGAGGAGAAATTCAGTTTTGGGGCTAGTATTGGCATCATGCATCATGGAGATGGAGGTTTAAATCAAAACTAACTAAGTCCAAAATGGTGATTTTCAATACATTGAGCTCAAGCCTAACTGACAAGACGGATTTGCTTCAAAATTGGTGCGTAATAATTGTATGTGAATCTCCAGAGAAGAAATTTAAATTTTTGTTTTAGCTCCCATACAACGATTTTGGTTTTATCAGGTTTTCGCGAAAACGGCTCTTACAATTTTGATTAAACTTCGTACATGAAGCTTTTTCTTTTGTTTTTATAATACCTGAAATAACTGAATTCGAGTTATGAGTTTTTTCTAACTAATTGCATTTTTGTATACTTCTTGTGAGATATCCTGAATATCTGGTCATTGGCTTGTTTGATTTTATCATTATTTTGCAGTTTGGTACTTCCATGTTAGGGGCCAGTTATAGCTATCATTGTAAACCATCATTGAAAATATTAATTGTTAATTTTGAGAGATTTTGAAGAAAAAATCAATGATTATTTTAATGCCAAAGTAAAGCTATTTGACTTAATAATTATTTCTAGGTAAAACAAAATTCAATTTGGCACAACTTTTCTCATAAAACGACTTTTAATTTTTCAATGATGAAGTACTTTACCAATGATCATTGAAAAAAATTAAATTTACTTTATGGGGAAGATATAGGTCAAAATGAATTTCTTTTGGAGGAGCAATAATTTTGAAGTCGTAAGATATATTTCTGCATTTAAATATTCAATGATTACTCTTTCAAAGGGCCTCAAAATCAGCAGCTAACTTTTTCAATGATGGTTTCCAATGCGCTGGACGATATAAAAATTGTATCAAACCATCAATGTCTAGTTACGTTCTAGTTGTACGCTTTAAGGGCAAGTTAGTGCGATCCAGTCGAGCATTTTATTTCTTTACCGACAGCCTTATATCATAAATTGCAGGTTAGAATCTTCTTACGAGCATGATGCTGTTGGTGGGCTATGATAATGTTTCCATAAGGGTATGCAAATACCCATACACATATTTACCTTACCTTCCAATGTACATAATTAAAAAACGCAAACATAATAAAAAGTGTATAATAACCATTCAAATGAGTTAAGAATATTATACGAACATTATTTTAATCATGGCATCATTATATTTATATTATGTACTACATCCTTTCTCCCATTTATTGCCGCATTCAATCCAAAAATCTTAATGTTCTCCCTTAAAAAATGAACCTTTGTCAATGAGAAGACATTTTTATTTAAAAATTAAAACTTTTCAGTCATAACTGAATTGTTTTTTATGTCTTATTTTTGTGTACCATAACTTAGTAAAAGAAATTGTTGAAAGTTTCGTTGCCAGGGGACCATAAATGTATTCTCCTTGGAGAATTGCCTGTGCCACAATACACTAGGTTTTTACTATTCCCTAAAGATATCGTGATGGAGAAAGAAAAACTTTTTTCTTTTTTTTTTGAAAACACGTACATATTTAAAACAGGAATAACTCAAAGTTTTTTTTTCTGCTTCCAACCAGAATCATTACATTCATTTACTCTCCCTTGTTAACCCTTCTTAAATATTCTACGAAGCCATCCAGGTTACGGGAAAACTAGAACGACTCACCCGGCCGAACTTAGACAAATGATAGAAATGTTTATTCTGTTTTTTTGTTCTGGTCTGTTCTTACGCACTTCCCTGGGGGAGTTTTTAACTTTCCGTTGAAAACATTTTCTCCGTTAAAAAATTAAATAACTTCGGACCACCTTTAAAAATGAACCCGAAACGTATGAACAAAAAAGCCCCAACTAAACGGTCCGGTGCTGATTTCCTTTTTCTCGCTATCTATCCTTCCACAGCAAAAATGGAAAAATAACAAAATACAATTACCGATAAGATGAGCGCAAGTATTCCAAGGGGCAAAATTATTCTTGTTCAAAAAAGAAAAATCCTAAAGACCGAACCGAACGTAGAATAATAAAAAAATATAAAAGTAAACTTTTCAGTAAGTTTGCTTTCTTTTCAAATCTTCAAGCTTCGCCATTTTGTTATTTACAATTTTCTAAATGACATACAAATCAAAAGAAAAGAAACCAAGAAGAAAGAAAGCTTGTAGCACCAGAGTCAACCTGCATCTTATATTGAATAGAAAGTCGAACCTCGAAACGGATTCCGATTACGAATCGCAACCGAAAACTCTAAGCCACAAAAGTTTTCATCAACGTGAGCATTCATCTATAAAGTTTGATCTTCGGTTATAATACCGGAAGTAAGCAAGTGACATATATTCTGGCGTTTAGGTGGGTTCTTTTTGTGTTGCTGTATATTGCCGGATGTGGTGCCTTTCCTGTTCCCATGCCAATCCTTGGTTTTGAAACTCAAGTCGATAATGAAAACTTTCAGATTTAGGTATAGTATGCGAGGAAGGAGTGTAGGACTTACTTTTGTCATCTTCGCTTGAACTGTTTGATTGACCGAAAGTTGGGAAGACAGACATACAGACAGATAGGTTAGGTATTTTTGGCCTCTCGCTCACAAGAACAAAATAGCATCAGCTCTAAAGGTATATTGTTATCCCCTAAGGTTGTCTTTGGTTCCGGTATCACCACAGCACTAGACTCCTATTTTTCAATATGATGTGGCAAGTGGCTACACACAAACACAGTTGGTTTGGTGGTGCTCTCAACAATTTACACCTGAATAAATCTCCACTCAACCTCAAGGTAGAATTATTTTTGATGAGACGAGATGAGATGAGACGAGATGGAGATGCTTCTGTTTCTGCTTGTGCTTCTGCTTTTACGCTCCTACTCCTGATCCTGATGCTTATGTGAAATCGTGGTGATTTTCTGATTTTATCATCTCAGTCGGTGGTTGATAGCATAGCACTAACACCACGTCATTATTGAGGTTGTTCACTGAAATAATCTTACTCATAGTGCTTAAATCGAGTAAAAGTTATTTTCGAAGTTTCTGGTGCCGGTAATCGTGAATTGTCAGATTGGTTCATTGGAAACTCTCTATTTAGCAAACGTAAGTTTTATATTTTATGGGTATGCGCTAGTAAGGGGTTCATTAACATTTGGGATTTCCAAAATAGCATTGGAATTAATTATAAAAGTTTGGATCACTAATTTTACGAATCTTTAAGGAACATACGAATTTAGATGCGAGTTTTTGATTTTTTTTGTCATCTAAATAAAGACCTTACGGAATATAAATAAATACATTTTGGGAATTTATCTACAAGGAAAGCAAAAAAGTCACTTGTTATTCACAAAGTTGAAGTTATAAATAGGAACTTATGAAAACCCTTTTTTTTAATTTTAAGAGTTTTTTTCTGTTCTCATTTAAATTAAATTTTCTAGAAGCTTCTATATCTAATACTTAAATGATTGGTATGCAAAAAGTTAGTTTTTGGAATGTGTTATTTTTCCTGAAACAAATTTCCTGAAACAGTGGTGTTTTTAGTGATCATTCTATCCTGTTTAACTTAGAAAAGCATATAATTTGGAAAATTATACAATGGTCAATTGAATTGTTGTGATTTCTTATTAATATCTTTTTAAGAGGTAGATTATGAAGTTTCAGATTTTATGTATGATGTCTATAATAAATCAAAGGGAACTGTAGTGCACAGCTAAGTTCTGGCACTTCAAAATTTTAACAGGATCAAACGTAGGCGATTTTCGACCCTCCTCTAACTTCAGTACCAATAAAGTCAGAAACTTCAAACTCGCAGCATTTGCTAAGCTCACCAGGCTTAGGCTACTCACCACATTTCAATTCTTTAGCATTAGTGGTTCCCGAGTTTTGAGATTGCGAAAATCGCAAAAAACCGTAACAGACTGACTGACTGACGGACTCACTCACTGACAGATCATCAAAATTATGGAGCACTTCCCGACATCGTAGAATCTTGTATTTTCTCACAACGGTAGGCCCTGTGGAAAACAATCGAAAATTTAAGATTTTCCATTCAGGGGGTGTGGCATCCGCCTATTTGAATAGAATTGATATCAATTATGAGGAGCACTTCCGATTGTCGTATAATGATGAAATTTGGTAAAACGGTAGAGCTAGAATTGCAAGTAAATGCAATATTTTAAAATTTTAGATTTAACAATCAGAGGGCGTGGCACCCGCCCATATTCTCGGAATTGATGTCAACTATGTAGAGAACTTCTGATTGTCGTAGAATGATGAAATTTGGCAGAGCGATAGGACATCATTTCAATTGAGTACTTCTAACTTATGAAAATTGGTAGAGTGGTAGGACTTGTAGTACTTACAAAAGGCATAAATTAAAAATTTACTTTTCCTTATGAGGCTCTCATTGGGTGGTTGTTCCAGCCACTTTTCGTGATAATAAAAATATTTGCAAGAAGTAGTGAAATCACACCAAACACACAAATGTTAAAATAAATGTTCTTCTATATAAAAAAACCTTTGCGTAACAAGTCGGCCGTAAAAAGAAGTGAGATCTAAAAGTACGCCAAGTTCTTTGTTTATTAATGTTAAACATCAAATATTTTAAGAAGAGTAATATGGAATAATCTCAAAATTATCAGAGAAATCTGTTATTTAATGATTAATTACTTAAATTGAGTTGGTTTACTTGGCAAGTTTTCTTTTATTACCTAATTACTCAATTTTGAAATGAAAACTTGACTAGTTAACCAACTGAATTTAAGTCAGTAATCATTAAATAACAGATTTCTCTGATAATTTTGAGGTTCTTCGATATTACTCAACTTAAGATATTTGATATTTAGCAGTAATTAACTAAGAAATTGGCGTACTTTTAGATCTCACTTCTTTTTACGGCTGACTTGTTACGCAAAGGTTTTTGTATATAGAAGAACTTGGCTACTTTTTTAACATTTAAGTGTTAATATTTAAGTGTGATCATTATTAACCAGTCTCCTAAATAATAAAAGCATCAAATAAAAAAGCTAAACTAGTATACTTTGGGCCAGTTTGTCAGTGCCGGCATAACGTTAAACCTGAATTAACTCACCAAATTTGATAATTTAACTCTGGAGTTACTCAACAAATGCTTTTTAATCTCCATTGATTTTAAGACTTTCTTTATTCACCCTCAACTCAAAATTAGCACATTCACGTAACTGTCTGATTTAACTAACTACTGAGAAACTGCGACTTAATTAAAACACACAATTTTGAAAACTAAACAAAATAATCTAAAATGTTTTTATTCTTTTTTTTTTTTTAATTCTAAGTTGGGAAAAAACCTTCTCAAAAATAATCTGAATTTAAATTTTAAGGCTTAAAACTTTTAGGTTTAAAAAAGATATAGAACCATATTGTAGAATTGCTTTCATTTTTGTTTACATGTTTTTGTTTCCTTTTAGAGTATTTTTAACTTGCCATTGCAAGCATTTGTATAATTGGTCCGATTTGTTGAATCGAACATTGTGACAGATCTTAACGATTTTAAGTTCCTAGAATCTGAATCCTTCGTTTATAGACAAATTTTTGTGTGTGTAAGTTTCTTCGTATGTTTGTACGTCTGATACTATATTTCGTTCACCATATCTAGAGAATGAACAAAAATATAATATAATATAATAACTACTATGATTTGAAGATGTTCTAAGATATTATTAGTCTCAAATATCTTTAGAACAAATAATGATATCGACTTCAGATCAATTTTATTCTGCGCAAAATGATGTAATTAACAATTGATAAGAATAATAAGAAAAATCAATTGACAGTTTTTTTTTTTAAATCAAAACAAAACTTAAATACATAGAATTGTATCAGACCCCTTTTTAAAATCACTTAACCATTTTCTGAATTTCGTATTCGACTACAGACATTTGTTGGTATTCCAAAAGTCATATATCCATCTTCACTTTTTTTATATTGAGATACGAAGAACATCGCTCACGACTGTTCATATTTTATTCCGAATCTAGTATTAATGCAAATTAATTTCATTTTTGTGATGTTTATTTGTCTCGGCAAGACCCATCCATCTTCCAATCAATACTGTTAATGTTGTTTTGAATCCTTTGAATACTGCCGTTACTTTCTTTGAATTTCGAAGACAGAACAAAACTCAGCTGGATGTCTGCGCAGTAGGCATATCATTTTTTTAAACGAGGCTTCCAGTTTCAAAATTTTCTTATCTTCAAATTTACCTCCCAAAGAGTGGTAGTATTGACTGATCTTACGGCAGCGTCTAATGCCAAGCTTTTTATCATAAAAACCTTAAATAAAGAATTTTGAAAAACAGAATTTTGAAATACAGAATTTTGCTCATATAGATATTTGATCATACAGAATTTTAAAATACAGAATTTTGTTCATACAGAATTGTGTGTAACCAGAATTTTGAAAAACAGTATTTTGAAATGCAGAATTTTGAAAACAGAATTTTGACCATACAGAATTTCGACGCCAAAAATATCAAAAATTCTGCGTTTTTTCGATTCTGTTTAACAAAATTCTGCTTTTCAAAATACTGACAAGTAAAAATAAAGACAAATTAAATTCTGCTTATTCTGATTTTTTTTAAGAAGGATTTATTAATGCTGTAACAAAAAAAAAAATAAAAGCAAAAAGTAATTATACATAGTCTAGTAAATTAATGCAAAAACAGCATCTAAGTAAAACCACAGAGAACTGTATTATTTGTTTAAAGAACCCAGTATGGCTTAAGTCTGTTCTCTTTTTTAATTTTTTTTTTGTTCTTTATAATATCTTATTGATTTTTTCTGTTTTATTTTCTTTCCATTTCTGACCCTTTCAGCTTCAGTTTTGGCAGTGATAAGTTCCTTTTTGAGATCATTTATGATTTTGTTTATACCTGCATGACTGCGACCGACTATCACATTAAGTCGACGATGACATGCTTCAACATTTTTCTGTGCGCGCGCTTTTTACATTTTTGAAACTTTTATTTATTATTCGCAGAGTTTTGTAAGACAGAATTTTGAAAAGCAGAATTTTGTTAAGCAGAAGTTTGAAAGCAGAATTTTGTTATTCAGATATGTATTTTGAAGGTCACTTAAAGGATGGATATTGTTTTTAAGTTACTAAATTTATGCCTGAGCAAAGCGAACGGGTTCCAGCTAGTACATCTCATATCAGCTAGAACATCTGTTCGGCTAGAAGCCGAAATGTAAACATCATTTTGCCAGATGGAACCATCATCCATACAAAAGAAACCACCAAATACCTTGTAGTGCACTTCACCAACAAGATGAAATTCAACAAGCATGCGATGGCGATTCTAAAGCGTGCAAACTTTTCGTTTCATCTTCTTCATCCTCTACTGAGAAAACAGAATGGACTAAGCAAGAAGACGAAGCTTCTCATGTACAAGCAGCTGATCAGGCCGGTCCTAACCTACGCCTGCCCCATCTGGTTAACCATGTCTCCTTCAGCGATGAAGAAGATAAAACTATTCGAGAGAAAGATCTTGAGAATTTGCACAGGACTATATTGGAACCCCCTTACAAAGAAGTACTGGCCAAACAAAATGCTCTACGAAGCAGCAGGCGTGATCCCCATTGACCACCATATGATGGAACTCACCAGCAAAATCATAACGAACTTAGAAGCACATCCAAACCCTGAAGTACAACAGATGCTACAGGAGGAAATTCAGCCCAGCCAGCGATACCTGAACCCCAGAGCTATCATTGATGACAGATTCCAGGACGTGTTTCACAATGAAGGAAGACCATTCTATGAACGGGCCGATAGTGGACACGACAGGGGATGACACCATAACCTTTTCTTAAACATTTTTAATTATTTTAAGAGACAATTGTTTGTTGTAATTGTACAATTTTGGAGAACCACATTTTGATTGATTGATAAAAAGATCAAGTTCAAAATTTCACGGATGCAAGACTATTCATAACATATTTATAAGAACTTAGTTTCACTAAGACCATATCCCAATTGAAATCCATAATGAATTGATTGCTTTCAATAACTATCCCAATTTTGCAAACAATTTAATATTAACAAAATTAAACTTCAAACAACCAAATTGCTAAAATAAAAAAAAAACTCAATTTTAATTAACTGATTTATATTTCCACATCATTCCGAATCAGTGCAACACATTTTTCTGCAATAATCAAATTAATTTCATTTATTGTTGTTTTACATTATTTAATAATAATGTTAATAAATGCCCAATCAAGTGGCTTTTAGATAACAAATGCAATTAAATATGTTAATCGCCTTCAATGAAATTGAAATAATTTCGCCACAAGCTCTATAGATTTATGCAATAAATTATGTTGCACAAAATCGTAAAATCACCGCCCTTGTATTCTCTGTCCGTCATCAGTTTTGTAGAAAGGAGGGACGAATTCAAATCGATAATAGCTGAAGGCGTCGATAGATACTATATTCATAAATTATTACAACATTTTATTTTGCTATAAATAATTATACCAAAAAACTATTCCACGATAGATTTAAATGTGGGGACTTAAATCTTCAATTGAGTTAAATTGTTTGCAATTATGTGGTATTTATTTGTTGGTTTATTTTTGATGCCTGTCTGCCGCGCTGGGTTGGCCGTACCCTATGCTTCCATTGACTACAGCTGGCCTGGGCTGTCGTTAGTACTATGTACCAATTATTTCACCGCGAAATCGGATGAATTTTCGTTAATTGATTAACTAATTAGCAAATTCTAATGATATGAAACATCCTTTTCCATATTTTACACAGGGTGGTGTGGTGTGCGGCGCACACCGCCCAACTCCTGTGGCAATCAAATTATGGTTTTAACTTTTAATATCGATTACACTTGTAAAGATGCGGCCAAGCTAATGGTTATGTGCGGCAAACAGGACAACGAGACGTCTGAGTTGAGAGGAATGGATTGTCGATATAAAAACATTCGAAGAGTAACCATACAAAACAATACTCCGAGCTTCAAAGATTTAAGGGATATGGGATTGGAGCTTATTCCCATCCTTCGATATCGGTTCATAGTTTCAATTTCACCTTTAAGTTGTGTATTTGAAAATAATCCCAAAATTAGCAACGTAATTAGTTGATGCTTAATTAATGAGTTTAAATGGATAATTGTAATATTTTTGTTGCTCTATATAGCTTCAGTAAGTAAGGTAATCGATTTATGGATTAGGGTCGTATTTTGAAGTATAGGGAAAGGTGTTATTACTTATGGTCAAATATATTGGAATTTGGAATGTGTGATTATATGATTATTTCTGCTTTGCTTTTGAAATTGTTTTTATATTTTTACATTTATTTTTAAGTAAAAAACGAATAAAGTGGAAGGTGTGATTTCATTTCTTTAATAACAAATGTAACTGTAAATGTAAGAACAAAAAAATACATTGGTATGCGCTTTTTAAATTTAGAAACAGAATAATATAGTGATAGTGAACCAATAATTAAATTTATTCGCGAAGAAAGGAATTTGTGTATATTCGAACTCGTTCGGGTTTGAATTCTGAGTTTCAAACTTTTTGTCTTAATTTTCTTCATTTCGTCGTTGTAAGTGGGGAAACTGAGGGATCTTTTGTCTGGAATTCGTCGTTTTATGCCACTTGTCATTATAGACTGCGATTGCACGACGTTATAACCGACGACAAACTAATACCTACAAATTGTTTGAAAACCAACCAAATGAACGAAAAGTGGTCGTTAAAAGCGACTCATCGTTACAAGCCACGTCGTTATAGGTGGCGAGTGTATTTTTAAAAGCACAAGTCTTAGAACTATCAAAATTTAAGTGTTTAACTAAAAATTGAAAAAAGCTTTGAATATAAAATAATCCAAAATAGTACATAGAAATGAATAATTAAAAAAAAAAAATAAGTTTGAAAAAAGTTGTATATGTTTTGTCAAAATTTTGAGTTCTAAAATTAGTTTTGCGAAACTATTCTTTAAAATAAAAACCTTTATAAAAATTTACACTTAGATTTTCTCAATTTTTTTTTTTTTATAATTAGTTATTATTGATAGTGGAATAGGTCCCAAAACCCTTAACTTTATTTGATAAGACAATTGTATTGCATCAAATGTTTAAAACGCAAACTCTTACATTCTTTAATTATGATTGTAAGCTTCTATTAATTATTATATTTTCTTGTTTTGCAGCTAGGTCAGTTGAAATATCTTTTTATATTTTCCTTATTTCAACGTTCTGATTGCGATAGCTTAAGGAACATATATAGCACACTTTCGAAAAGATAGAATTTAAAATGTCTTATATTTTAGAAAAAGTAATTAATTTTTATTTTGTTTTCAATAATTTTCTAAATTTAGAACTTAATTTATTTAAATAACATACATTTGTAAACATTTGAGGTTCGATTATTTGTAAGGGCATATAATAATAATTATATTTATATCTAATAATTATAATATAATATATAAAGGCCTGATGAAGGGTATAAACATACCCGAAACGTCGCGTCGTCATAAAGAAAATAAAAAAATTTGTTCCAATTGACCTTAGCCTGCAAAACAAGAAATTGCAAACTCTAAATTATTTAAAAACATACAACGTGCCAACATATCAAAATGGTTAGTGGCGGCAAAAAAGGAAAAGAATGCACAAATTCACCCTAGTTTAGGGGACGCATAAAATACAAAACATGTCGTATTTCTATTTTCTCCTATAATGACACGATACAAGAACTGCACACTAGGGCGTATACGTACTTTTTTTATTTAATTTAAATTTTTTAAAATTTGTTTGCGTCATAAATTGAGTAGGCATTGTGGTCAATTTATTAATGAGTTTTATGTCTAACTTGGAAATAAAATGCGTAAGATCGTGTCGTGTGTAAGCTCTCCGTTTGCCAACATATCAAAATGGTTGGTGGCGTCAAAAAAGGAAAAGAATGCACAAATTCACCCCAGTTTAGGGGACGCATAAAAAACAAAACATGTCGTATTTCTATTTTCTCTTAAAATGACACGATACAAGAACTGTACACTAGAGTGTATACGTACTTTCTTATTTAATTTAATTTTTTTTTAAGTTTGTGAGCGTCATAAATTGAGTAGGTGTTGTGGTCAATTTATTAATGAGTCTTATGTCTATACCTACAAAAATCGACGAGTTTTGAAATTCACTTAAAACTCTCTGCGGCGGAAAAAGTTTGCATCTGATATGAGTCTGTGATCTAAGAAGAAGATAAACAATAACAATAGAAAAATTGTTTTTGTTTTTTGTTAAGTGCACTTTTATTTAGATATTAATTTCGAAGGTTTTTGCGACTTTGCAGATGTGTTTCGCTCTGACAATAACAATTGAGTTCTTCAGTAAGAATTGTTGTTGCCTTTCTTAGACACATGTTTTAAGTCGATGGCTACCGACGTATTTATAAAATAAGCTGCACGGATGTGCTGCAAATAAAATAATTTCCGGGGGAATTTTGTTAAATTCTTGCACCTTACAACAATAACAACAACTCTCTAGGTGCAAGAATTTAACCAAATTCCCTGGAAATTATATAATGTCACACCTTAAGCGAATCACCCTATGCCTTTTATCGCTTCTCGAGGCACGAGTACGATAACTCAGGCGCCAGAAAATGATAACGGTTTTTTGAAGAAACGGTTAAATACAAGCATTTTTTTTAGTAGGGGGGGGTCTATCTCCCACCGTTTGGGCGGGAGGGGCAGTTTTATAAAAAAAAGTACTAAAAAAAAAATTATTCAAAAATAACGGTAACAGTTAAGTTACATCTGAGACTCCACCTACACCCATAATCCCCTTTCCCCATATACTTCCCTTCGCCTAACGGCTTTGCTAAATAACGGGTTCCCACCATTTTTGCTTACACAGCAAAACCTGTCACCTATGGACACACCCCCCTTTTCCCCTCTCACCAACAAGCGCATAAATTAAATAGTCATATTTCAGTTATTCAAATGAAATATGACTATTTCAATAACAAAGTGCATTCTTTTCCCACGGGAGCACTTCGCGACCGTGGCTACCTGTTGAATAATTCAACTAAAACATTTCAGTTGTTAATTCACCTTTCTTTAGAGAAGTGCAGCCATGCTTAGGACAGCGGCTTCTCTTTAGAAAAATAATAGTAAATATTCGTTAATAAAAAATAATGGAAATGAAATAAAATAAATAAAATAAATAAAATAAATAAATAAAAAAAAAAAAAGAAAAAAACAAATAAATGTTTTTTTTTTACACGCTCGGTAACTCACGACGTAAATGGCGCAGTCGGTAAACGAAAAGCAAACAAGTACGAACAAGTACAAATTTTGTTTAAAACACAAGTGCGAATAAGTGCAAATTTTGTTTAAAAAACAAGTACGAACAAGTACAAATTCTGTTTAAAAAACAAGTACGAACAAGTACAAATTTTGTTTAAAACACAAGTGCGAATAAGTGCAAATTCTGTTTAAAAAACAAGTACGAACAAGTACAAATTTTGTTTAAAACACAAGTGCGAATAAGTGCAAATTCTGTTTAAAAAACAAGTACGAACAAGTACAAATTTTGTTTAAAACACAAGTGGGAATAAGTGCAAATTTTGTTTAAAAAACAAGTACGAACAAGTACAAATTTTGTTTAAAACACAAGTGCGAATAAGTGCAAATTTTGTTTAAAAAACAAGTACGAACAAGTACAAATTCTGTTTAAAACACAAGTGCGAATAAGTACAAATTTTGTTTATAATAAGATGCCGCATACACGTTCTTCAACAGAAGCAGCAGCAGCAACAGCAGCAGCAGCAGCAACCGCAGCCGCAGCAGCATTAGCAGCAGCAACACCATCAAATTTAGGAGTAAGCCAAAATAATAATCCCTTAACTTTAAGCCTTGATCCAATTAAATATCTTAACGGGTTACCTACATTCAATGGTAACTACGAAAATTTAAACAATTTCATAGATTTATTAGACAGGGCTTATCCCTCATTAAGTAGGTTTGAACCAAGTATTCAACTTATATTTTTGGATATCATTAAAAGTAAATTAATAGGAAAGGCTAGAGAAGCAATAGAAATTAATAATAATGCCTCCACCTGGGAGGAAATCAAGAAAGTCCTTTACCAATACTTTGGTGATAGGAAGTCAGTAGAACAGTTGTATGACGACCTACGAGGTCTTAAGTTTTATGACAGCTGCCAAAACTTT
This sequence comes from Melangyna quadrimaculata, assembly GCA_949320155.1. Classification (NCBI taxonomy): domain Eukaryota; kingdom Metazoa; phylum Arthropoda; class Insecta; order Diptera; family Syrphidae; genus Melangyna; species Melangyna quadrimaculata. The sequence continues at coordinate 3,422,725 of OX439485.1, read as the reverse complement.
TACGACAGAATCAAGATATCGCTCAGAAGACTAAATTCTAAAACAAACCTTGACAAATCCTTACGTTCTTCTTTAGAAATAAAAAAAAATTGTGAAATGTCACTTAGACTTTTCACAAGCAAAATACCAGAGCCAATGAAGGGTATACTCATATGTAGACAACCTAAAACATTGGAGGAAGCCATGGATATTCTCCATGACGCTGGTTATGCATACACTAAATTTAATACCAATCGACAGAATAGAAACAATGACAATAATAATAATAGAAATAATAATCATAATAATCATAATAATAACCACAATAATAATCACAATAATAATCACAATAATAATCACAATAATAATAATAATAATCATAATAATAATCACAATAATAATCACAATAATAATCAGAATCATAACAATGGGTCTGGACAGAGCAGAAATTCTTATTCTGGCCAATCCCGATATAATAATAATAATAACAATAACCACAATCATAACAATGGGTCTGGACGACACAGAAACCAAGGTTCTGGTCAATCCAGAAATAATAATAATAACAATAACAACAATAATCCCTATAATGAAAACAGGAATTCTGGTTCTGGTCAATCCCGGAACAACAATAATAACAACAATTCAGGAAATTGGAGAAACTCTGATTCCGAACAGATGGATACATTATCGGCTTCCTACCAAAGAGAATCTCATACGTTAAATAACATCCAGGATTTTCAGGAAGAAAGCCTTCAGGCAGACTTCCCTATATAGTTATTAGTACAAAAAACAATAAATTTAAACTTAGAATACTTATTGACACAGGGTCAGAAACTAGTATTCTAAATCCAGGGTTATGCCACCCGAAATGGCAAACTAAACTAACAAACCCCATACAAATAAACACAGCAGGAAGTCCTATTTTTGCATTCAGTAAAGTGAAAATTCCTCTGTTCAAAGAATTCGGGATGGGTGATAAAACCGCAGAATTCTTGGAACATAAATTTCACGATACCTATGATGGACTAATAGGCAACAACATACTGCTACCAACAAAATCCTTAATAGATTTAGATAAAAAAATCTTATCTATAAATAACAAGGAAATTCCAATCTACTTCAATGAATATGAAGAAGAAAAAATGGAAATCCCACTTGTTAAATTAGAAGAGTATGAAAACCAAATTCCAAAATTGGAAATATATCATACGGAAACGAGTACAGCCCCGATTTCTGATCAAATCAGAATCAAACATTTAAATATCGAAGAAGTAAATTCAATTACTAAATTAATTTCAAATTATTCTGATATTTTTTACCAAAAAGGAAGCGATTTAACCTTCACAAATGCGATTAAGCATACAATTAGAACGGTTAACGACATTCCTATCTATACAAAAAATTATAGATACCCCCAAATACATAAAACTGAAGTATCCAAACAGATACAAGAAATGCTCGACCAAGGTATTATACGCTCTAGCAATTCTCCATACAATTCTCCAATATGGATTGTTCCCAAGAAGTTAGACGCTTCCGGTGAACAGAAATGGAGGATAGTTATTGATTATCGGAGACTAAATGAGGTCTCAATAGATGACAAGTTTCCTATTCCGAATATGGATGACATATTCGACAAACTAGGAAAATCTATGTATTTTACGACACTCGATCTAGCCAAATGCTTCCATCAGATCGAGATAGCAGATGAAGATGTTAGAAAAACTGCTTTTTCAACCGATATGGGTCATTTCGAATTCGTTCGTATGCCATTCGGATTGAAAAATGCGCCTGCTACCTTCCAAAGACTGATGAACTCTGTTCTATCAGACTTTATTGGAAGGATTTGTCTAGTATACTTAGATGACATCATCATCTTCTCAACATCATTAGAAGAGCATATACTTTCGTTAAAGAAAATATTCCAAAGATTAAGAGAGGTTAATCTTAAAGTTCAACTTGATAAAACAGAATTTCTAAAGAAAGAGACCGAATTTTTGGGTCACATCGTTACGACCGAGGGTATAAAACCAAACCCGAACAAAATCTCTGCTATTCAAGAGTACAAAATACCAACGACAACAAAACAAATCAAGGCATTCTTGGGAATCACCGGATACTACCGGAAGTTCATAAAAGACTACGGCAAAGTAGCAAAACCTATGACTGCATTCCTAAAAAAGGGTGCAAAAATTAAAGTGAACGACCCAGAATACGTTGAAAGTTTTGAAAACCTTAAAATTTTAATTACTTCCCACCCAATCCTTAAATATCCAGATTTTGAAAAGAAATTCACTGTGACAACAGATGCATCAAACTATGCCATCGGTGGTGTATTAAGTCAAGAAAGTCACCCCATCTGTTTTTACAGTCGAACGTTGAACCAAAGTGAGACGAAATATTCTACAATTGAAAAAGAGCTTCTTGCTATTGTTGATTCAACAAAATATTTCAGACCCTACTTATATGGTAGGAAATTCACAATTAGAACCGACCATCGACCCCTTGTTTGGCTGAGTTCATTAAAAGAACCAAATGCCAAACTTCAAAGATGGAAGATAAAACTAGAAGAATATAACTTCGAAATCGAATATATAAAAGGAAAAGATAATCAAGTCGCTGACGGACTTTCAAGAATGGAAGCTTATCTTACCGAAAACGAAATAAACCTTGATGTTAATAGAACTGAAGCGAATTCAGATAAAGAATCTATGATAGCCACTATTCACAGTGCAAATGAGGATAGTAGCGACCATATTCCAATAATCGAATCCCCAGTTAATATTTACAAAACCCAAATAATAATTAATGAAACTAGTAATATTAGTAACCACAAAATATATCATGCTTTCAATAAAAAAAGAATAGTTATTGAAATAAAAAATTTTAATGAGAATTTCCTCCTTGATATTATGAAAAAATTTATTCCACCAAAAGGAATAGTGGGTATTTTTTCGAAACACGACAGTCTGTATGCTAAATTTCAAGACATTTATATAAAATATTTTAGTAAAAACAAACTTTTAAAATTCATCAAATGTACAAAATTTTTAGGAGATCTAGAAGACAAAGAAAAAGAATTATTAGTCATTTCAGAAACTCATAAGTCCCTAAATCACAGAGGTATAAACGAAACATACCTAGAAATCAAAGACACTTATTACTGTCCAAACCTTAAAGAAAAAATACAAAGATATATCAATAATTGTGAAATATGCAACAAATCAAAATATGAAAGAAGTCCATATAAAATTCCACTTAAAATCACAGAAACACCGAATAAACCCAATCAAATTTTACATATAGATATATGATACGCAAATATCAATCTAATGTATGTTACAATGATTGATAAATTTACAAAACATGTTACAGTACAAGAAATAAAACACAGAACATGGACTTCACTTTTAAATACAATAGAATATAGATTTGCGAACCATGGTGTTCCGGAAAAAATAGTTACAGATAATGAGACAGGCTTTTCGTCGCTTACAATAAAAGAATTTTTAAAAGAAAACAATGTTGAACTCCATTTAACTACTCCTTATCACAAGACAGGCAATTCGGATATCGAAAGATTCCACCAAACTCTTAACGAGCATATACGGACATTTAATGCCGATGACAACAATAAGGATACCCTACGAAACAAAGTAATGAAAGCTGTAACAATATACAACAAGACAATACATTCAACTACAAAACAGAGACCCATTGACTTTGTAAATGGAACTATAACGAACCAAGACTACCCAAAAATTATCGAACTAGTTAATGCAAATAAAGAACGTTACATAAGTAAAGTTAACAAAGACAGTACTGACGTTGATCTTAAAGAAACAAACCATTCTTATCTTAAATGTAGAACTCATAATAAACTTAAACCAACTCATATTAAATCTAATCCCACAGTTTTAGACAAAGATCATATTACAGACGCAAGAGGAAATAAACATTACAAAACTCAAGTCAAGCGAAATTATAAATTTGAACAAACCTCCTAATTTATATTTTTCAGGCAACGCTTATTATTCTCCTGATAATCCAAATGATGACATTAGCAACAGGACAAAGATTGACTTTACAAAACGTTAACAACGGAAACGGATTCATTATAATTAGAGAACAAAATTTAAATATTATTACAAATCACACAAAATTATTACACAACGTTAATATAACAACATGGACAGAAAATCTTGATATTTTAGAATATAACATAAATGAATTAAATGATAACGAGGAATTTCCAGTTATAAAACATAATTTTAATAGCTTAGTTTCAGAAATAGAGAATACCATAGGACATCGTAATCATAAATCAAGAAGAGGGTTAGTTGACATATTAGGAAAAGGATTGAAGTATTTAGCCGGTACAATGGACCACGATGACGAACTAGAAATCAAACAGAGTCTTGAAATTAACACAAAGAACAACAAAAATTTGATAGACGGACTAAACGACCAAATAAGGGTTAATGACAACTTTAACGAAATAACAAACAATATTACTAAACAAATAAATAAACAACAACATGACATTAAGAAACAATTTGATAACTTAGGGAATGTAATAAAAGAAGAACATATTAGAATACAAAGAATACAACATGCATTTCAGATTAATTACGATATAGAGCTACTAAGAAATCAAGTAAGGAAAGTAAAAGAAAATTTAATGCTTAGCCAGCTAGGAATTCTCAGTACAGATTTACTATCACCAAAGGAAATTGCAAAATTCAATATAACACTTGTTAAAATACCAAATATTAAAAGTTCCGTTATAATTCACGAAGATCAAATTATATTTATATTACTTATACCAAATTATTCAAAAGAAAATTTTTATAAAATAATTGTTGAGCCTATTCCAAACAAAAATAATTTAGAAATTGTAACATCAAATAATAATTTCATTACAAATGGAAAATTAATGTATTATAATATAGATAATGGATCAAAAATGAAGGATCTAAAAATTGTTAACGACACATGTGTGTCAAATATTTTAAAAGAAAACGCTGAATGCGAATTTATAGAAAACAAAAAAGTAGAAATTAAACAAATAACTAATAATATTGTTATTACAAAAAATTTAAAAATTACTGAAATTTTTCATAATTGTCACAATTATAGCATAAATTTAATCGGGAACAATATAATTAGATTTGAAAATTGTAAAATAAAAATTAATAATGTAGAATATAAAAATTTTATATATTATGATAATTTTATAATCCCGAATTTTAAAAACATAACAATAAAGAACATTGTAATGAATTATTCAACAGAAGAACTTCAAGTAAAACATTTAGAAAATCGAAAACTCATAGAAGAAATTAAAAATTCAAATATCGCGAATATTTCCATAAACATTGGGACAATGTTAATTACTTTCATTTTAATAGTACTTATTTTTAAAATTATTTTCAAAAAGAAAAATAAAATAATTCAAATTTCTATGAACAAAAATGATTCTTCGGAGCAGAATCTTAAGGGGGGAGGAGTTACATCTGAGACTCCACCTACACCCATAATCCCCTTTCCCCATATACTTCCCTTCGCCTAACGGCTTTGCTAAATAACGGGTTCCCACCATTTTTGCTTACACAGCAAAACCTGTCACCTATGGACACACCCCCCTTTTCCCCTCTCACCAACAAGCGCATAAATTAAATAGTCATATTTCAGTTATTCAAATGAAATATGACTATTTCAATAACAAAGTGCATTCTTTTCCCACGGGAGCACTTCGCGACCGTGGCTACCTGTTGAATAATTCAACTAAAACATTTCAGTTGTTAATTCACCTTTCTTTAGAGAAGTGCAGCCATGCTTAGGACAGCGGCTTCTCTTTAGAAAAATAATAGTAAATATTCGTTAATAAAAAATAATGGAAATGAAATAAAATAAATAAAATAAATAAAATAAATAAATAAAAAAAAAAAAAAAGAAAAAAAAAAATAAATGTTTTTTTTTTTACACGCTCGGTAACTCACGACGTAAATGTTACAATTAAGTTTTTGGTCATTATTTAAAGCCAATGCTTTGTGCTATTAGCTAGTTTTTAAATCAAGTGAAATATATGCATTGTTTTTGAAAAAATGGGTTTTGAATTAAAAACTTGGGAAAAAAAAACATACAAAAAAGTTTAAAGTGCAATTTTGAGAACTGTAAAATTATATATATTATTTTTTTTCTAGAATTCGTTGCTCTATTTAATTCCTAATCAAAATCTGAAAACAGGACGATTTTTTGTCTTCTACTTCTTGATAAAATTAAAATTACTGAAACTCCTTTTTTATGAGATTTTTGTTCTTTTTTGCTTGCTTACATAAATATAGTGCTATAGCACCCAGCATTATGACATATATATAAACAGTGAGGCACCGCGAGGAGGCATTCCACGTCCGAGTCAGTCAATTCGTGTGTATTGGGTGTCTCAGTGAGTCAGTCAGTCAATTTGTTAAGTTTAAATTGTCAAGTCCATGTTTTAAAATGTATGTAAGTTTCATCAATTAAGTCATACCAAAGATAACAAATCCTCAAACTAACAAAACATCGAAACATTTTTGAGTTTTGAATGAAGTAGTGGATGCTTAGCCACCATTGTTAATTTACAAAAGAAAAACACTTTATTCAATCAAAGGTTCAACAAAGAATGATCTTCGTAAATATTAATTTGTGTACCACACGTGCATGAAAAAACAATGATACAAAATTCGATTGTTTGTTCGTTTTTTTTTTTAATGATCTAAGTATACATATTTTGAACATTACAATTGCATTATATAGGTATGTAAGACACAAATAACATATTAAGAAATTATATAAATTTGCTGCAGCGAGCAAAAAAAAAATTTCATAAAAAAATAGTTTTAGTAATTTTGAATTTTCTCATGAAGTAGAAGACAAAAAATCATCTTGTTTTCAGTTTTTGATTAGGAACGACGAATTTTAGAAAAAAAAATCGGATAATAATTTTACAGTTCTGAAAAATTACACTTTAAACTTTTTTTATGTTTTTTTTCCAAAATTTTGAGTTCAAAACCCATTTTTTTCAAAAACTATGCATAGATTTCACTTAAACAAGCTAATAGAACAAAATATTGGCCTTAAACTTAATTGTAACTGTTACTGTTATTTTTTAATAATTTTTTTTTTTATTTTTAGTTCTTTTTTCATAAAAAATACTTGTATTTAACCGTTCAAAAAAAAAAAAAACCGTTATCATTTCTTGGCGCCTGAGTTATCGTACTCTCCCATCTCGAACTTATAACTACCTGTTTTTTAGCCATATGCAAATCTATTCTTATCGTGTCGTTTAAAAAAATAAATTTTATCATATAATCGACAAAAGAAGCACTCTTATTTAAAACTTTAATAAATGTACATAAAATCATTTAATTTTCATTAAGTGACTAACTAAATTAACAAAGGCAAATGAAGCCCAATTAAGTTGAAGATGACAGAACCTCCCGATGATATAACTTTGAAATACCTCGCCTACTAATTGCAAGCCAAATGTGTTTCCTCAACTAATCCTAATAAATACCTTAAATATCAACCATTGTAACCAAATTCTTGTAACCTAATTATTTTCCATACAAGTTTGATTTAAATAGAACACCGCAAGCTATTAGTATAAAAGCCATTACCTACGAACTATTCCGATTGCATACATCCTCGCACTAACACTGGCACTTTAGGTACAAAATGTAATCTTTTCATAATCACATCAGAATGCATCATCATTCATTGTTTTCGTTGTTGTTGTTGTTTCGCAGATCCAGTATTAGCTACCTAATATCTTATATAACTGTATATATTATACCTTGTACATATAAACCAAATCTGCTTGTAGCCATCTAGATTCACGTCACGAATTACACCTGAGTATTATGTTGGTTGTATGTACAATATTTTGGTGCAATACTGCTAAAACCCCTTGCTTACATATTAAACGCATAAGTGTTAATCTTTTCCTACTCTTGGGCATACTGTATACCTAAGTGTATGTGCCTATATGCCAGCCGAATGTAATCTACAATTAAGCTAGCCCTACAACATATGGAGGATTCATGGAATTATAAAACCTGTCCAGTCCATCTGTTGGTTAGGTTTAGAGTGCGGATTTGAAACCGTGCGGGATTTGCGGTTGTAATCTGGACTGGACTTTTGCCCACAGGAGTGTTATTGTGTTCTCATCACGATCTCTTTTTTTTTTCTAACCACGAAAGCCTCATTATGATTTTGTTGTTAAAACTGAGACTGTGTTCAAAAATACAACAAAAACTTTAAATTAATGCAGTAAGATTTTATTTATATTACGGTTTTATGGTGATATGGAATAAGAATGTTCCGGACTCAACTGGAGCAGTAAACAATTGCATTTAGTTTGAGCACAGAAAATTCTTATTCAATGATGTAGTTTTTCTAAACACGGGAGCTTAAATAACTATTCTTTATGAATACGGGTGAAACATATATTATCCATATACCAAAATATATGTAATATGAACGAACGTAGACAGATGGTTGCATTGAAATTGAAATTAATCATCTCTTGCTTGCTGTACGAGTATAAAGATGAACAAATACCGAATCTACAAAATATTGTTTGGAATATTTATATGGCACAATTTTAGTATTGGTAAAAAAGGTATCTTGTGTCTTGTTTCTTGTGTGTAATATTAATTGGGACTCCATCCTAAAAGTTTGTTAAAAGGTACACCTAGAACATAACATTTTTAAAGTAGATGTTGTTTAAAAAAAAAAACAACAATCCTTAAGTGTTTTCTAGATGAAATTGCGATTTTTAAGAAAAATTGTGTAGTCTTTAGTTGGTATTTGTTTGTATTAAAAGTACCGTTCGTTGGAGCAACAGATTTAATAAGATGAAATAAATCAATGTAGACAAAAGTAATTTTTTAATATTATAATTTAAAAGTATAAGTGCCCTGAACTCCATAAATTAATGTGTTTCGCCAACATATGACAGTGGGCTATTCAGTCAGTCTTCAGTCGTCATTTTGGTCGATGTTTACTAGAAAATAATAACCCGTGGTATGTCTAAATTATGTATGTTCTTTTTCAAATTTTCTTCTTCTTCTTCATGCTGTCTGTAGGGTATGACCAATCCATTGCCACGAAGTTCTTCGAATAAAAATGTCGACTATATTTGGAATGAAGTTTTATGTTAGGTACGGCTTAAATATCCTAGGGCCAATTCGAAGACATCTATTGACAAAAATGCCTCTTTTTGTGATAGAAGTGTCGCCATACTTAAGTAGTACGGAACAGATTATAAGTTTGTTGATGCTTTATTTCCACAATTCTAAAAACACGTCTTTTCTGTTTCAGTAACGTAAAGGAAGTCGAATTGTGCGGCCTTTGCGATTCGTCCTATGTATAACTGGAGCTGGAGCTGATTCTTCACTTGATTTAGTTTCCTGCGAGCTTTTATTTGGTAACGGATCAACTGCTGTGTTAATGTTGTCATAATTTATGGTATGCGCTGGTTTAATTCGATCAATGGATACTTTTATAATTTTGTATATTTTATATATTTGGATATTTTATATATTTGTAAGGTCCATCGTAAGGTGGTGTTAAAGAAGGGGTGAGAGTGTCATTGCGAATGAAAACGTGAGTTGCATTTTCGAGATTTGAATAAATGAAAGTTTTGTTCCTGTTGTGATGAGCTGTATCTATTGGTTGATTGTGCATACTGGTAAATAACTCTTTTACAAATTCTGTTTGTGTTGAGATCTTCGATGGAATAAATATGTCGCCTGGTAATTTAAGTGTAGTCCAATACACGAGTTCTGCTGGTGTTGAATTTATATCAGGTTTAAATGTAGAACGAAGTCCAAGGAGGATAATTGGTAACTGACGAGACCAATTTTGCGAATGCACATGATTGAGGTCTTGAGGTTGCGATGGAATCTGTCGATGAAACCATTTGCCTGTGGGTGGTAGGCATTGGTACGAAGGTGTGAGATGCCCAGTGCATTAGATAGTTCTGATTCGTATTGGATTCGTCAGTGGTGATTCGTATTGGAATGCCGAAATTTTTAATCCGACCGTTTATTAAAGCAAATGCTACTGTGTCCGCGTTCATATCACTGATTGGAATCGCTTCAGGCCACCTCGTAAAACGATCAATGATGGTTAGGCAGTATTTGAAATCGTTTGATGGCGGCAGTGGGCCGATCAGGTCGATATTAATGTGTTCAAATCTCTGACATGTGTCTACTCACGTTTGTGCGCTGACATGACACGCAATGTTCTACAAATTTTTTTAAGTCATGATCAATCTTGCTCCAGACGAATCGTTGTTTGATAATGTGTGATGTAGCTTTCTTCCCAGGATGTGTAATGTTATGGAACTTAGAGATGACTTGTAGGCGGCAAGCTTGTGGCACGAATGGGCGTGCTGCTGAGCCGAAAACATCACAGACGATTGTTGAGTTGCTTTGAGGAAGTTGAATTGATTTGAGCTGAAGTGATGAGCAATGCTTGTAACTCATCACAAGATTTTTTTTGATTAGCGATTTCCTCATAGTCAATTGCTGTGCCCGAGTTTATATGGAGAGCGCTGATTCGAGAAATCGTATCTGCTGTAATATTGTCAGTACCAGCTAAGTGAACGATTTGTGTTGAGAACTGCGAAATGAAATCCAGGTGGCAAATATGTCTGGGCGTTGCATTGTTGGTTTTACTGGTAAATGCGAAGATGAGTGGCTTGTGGTCCGTTGCTATGGTAAAGGCACGTCCTTAGAGTAAATATCTGAAGTGTTTAATGGCTGAGTATATTGCAAGAAGCTCACGATCGTATGTGCTGTCCATGGTTTGTGCCTTGCTGAACTGTTTTGAAAAAAATGCCAGTGGTTGATGTGAGTTTTCGACAATTTGATGTATCACTGCTCCCATTGCTATGTCACTTGCGTCTATTCAAAGAATTATATTTGTTTCGGGAACTGGATGTGCGAGTGCCGTAGCATTAATGAGGCCGTTTTTGCATTTCAGGCCTTGGCTTAAGACCACCTGGAGTGATGAGATGTCCCAAAAACTCTATCTCCGACTGACCGAAGACGCATTTTGATGGATTTATTGTTAGCTTAAATTGTCGAAATCTATCGAATACCAAGCAGATGTGCTGCTCGTGCTGTTGTACAGTCTTCGAGGCGATGCAAATGTCGTCGATGTATCAAAAGACAAAATCAAGGCCACGCAGAGTTTGGTCCATGTAACGTTGGAATGTTTGTGCTGCGTTACAGAGTCCGAATGGCATTCGTAGAAATTCGAAGAGGTCAAACGGTGTCGTAATTGCAGTCTTTGGGATATCTCTGTCTGCCATCAGTATTTGGTGCTAAATCTATTTTAGAAAAAAAATTCTTACCATGCAATCCGTATGATAGATCTTGTAGATGTGGCAATGGGTATCTGTCGGGAATTGTTTGGGCATTAGGGGAACAGTAGTCACCGCAGGGTCTCAAAGTGTTGTTTGCTTTACCAACGACATGGAGTGGTGAAGCGTATGGGCTTTTGGAGGGGCGACAGACTCTTATTTTCATCAAATACTCGAATTCGTCCTTTGCTGCACGGTATTTCTCCTGTGTTAACCGACGAGACTTTGCGAAAGTGGGTTGGCCATGTGTTTCAATGCAGTGTGTCACAATATTTGTTAATGATTACGTGGAGTTCGCTGGATTAATTAGCGTGATATCCTTAAATTCGTGGAGTATTTGAGAAAACTTGTCATTTACGATGTACAACTTAGGGGATAACAGTGGATCAGCGATGGTGCAAATAGCGTGGCTCTTCAGTTTGGTGGTGGTGTCGATGATTATAGAATTCTTCATATCTACCAGAAGATTGAAATGGTGCAGGAAATCTGCGCTGATAATGGTGTGTGCAGTATTCGCAGCAATGAAAATCCAATCGAAATGACGTCGAAGTCCGATGTGCAGAGTAAGTCTGACGTGTCCGTATGTATCGATTGTGGAATTATTTGCAGCGAATAGTTTTGTTGCTGTACTCTGGCGTTGAAGGTGTTTATTTTCTTTAGTACTAATGATTGATATATCAGCACCAGTATCGATCAAAAATTGGCGTTTTGACTTACGGTCTTGGATGAAAAGACGGCTACTCGACCTCAATTTTGTTGATGTGTCTTCAAGTTGTTTTAAAGCTGATGTTGTTGCTGTTGATGTGGACTTGACTCATCACAAGATTTTTTTTGATTAGCGATTTCCTCATAGTCAATTGCTGTGCCCGAGTTTATATGGAGAGCGCTGATTCGAGAAATCGTATCTGCTGTCATATTGTCAGTACCAGCTAAGTGAACGATTTGTGTTGAGAACTGCGAAATGAAATCCAGGTGGCAAATATGTCTGGGCGTTGCATTGTTGGTTTTACTGGTAAATGCGAAGATGAGTGGCTTGTGGTCCGTTGCTATGGTAAAGGCACGTCCTTAGAGTAAATATCTGAAGTGTTTAATGGCTGAGTATATTGCAAGAAGCTCACGATCGTATGTGCTGTCCATGGTTTGTGCCTTGCTGAACTGTTTTGAAAAAAATGCCAGTGGTTGATGTGAGTTTTCGACAATTTGATGTATCACTGCTCCCATTGCTATGTCACTTGCGTCTATTCAAAGAATTATATTTGTTTCGGGAACTGGATGTGCGAGTGCCGTAGCATTAATGAGGCCGTTTTTGCATTTCAGGCCTTGGCTTAAGACCACCTGGAGTGATGAGATGTCCCAAAAACTCTATCTCCGACTGACCGAAGACGCATTTTGATGGATTTATTGTTAGCTTAAATTGTCGAAATCTATCGAATACCAAGCAGATGTGCTGCTCGTGCTGTTGTACAGTCTTCGAGGCGATGCAAATGTCGTCGATGTATCAAAAGACAAAATCAAGGCCACGCAGAGTTTGGTCCATGTAACGTTGGAATGTTTGTGCTGCGTTACAGAGTCCGAATGGCATTCGTAGAAATTCGAAGAGGTCAAACGGTGTCGTAATTGCAGTCTTTGGGATATCTCTGTCTGCCATCAGTATTTGGTGCTAAATCTATTTTAGAAAAAAAATTCTTACCATGCAATCCGTATGATAGATCTTGTAGATGTGGCAATGGGTATCTGTCGGGAATTGTTTGGGCATTAGGGGAACAGTAGTCACCGCAGGGTCTCAAAGTGTTGTTTGCTTTACCAACGACATGGAGTGGTGAAGCGTATGGGCTTTTGGAGGGGCGACAGACTCTTATTTTCATCAAATACTCGAATTCGTCCTTTGCTGCACGGTATTTCTCCTGTGTTAACCGACGAGACTTTGCGAAAGTGGGTTGGCCATGTGTTTCAATGCAGTGTGTCACAATATTTGTTAATGATTACGTGGAGTTCGCTGGATTAATTAGCGTGATATCCTTAAATTCGTGGAGTATTTGAGAAAACTTGTCATTTACGATGTACAACTTAGGGGATAACAGTGGATCAGCGATGGTGCAAATAGCGTGGCTCTTCAGTTTGGTGGTGGTGTCGATGATTATAGAATTCTTCATATCTACCAGAAGATTGAAATGGTGCAGGAAATCTGCGCTGATAATGGTGTGTGCAGTATTCGCAGCAATGAAAATCCAATCGAAATGACGTCGAAGTCCGATGTGCAGAGTAAGTCTGACGTGTCCGTATGTATCGATTGTGGAATTATTTGCAGCGAATAGTTTTGTTGCTGTACTCTGGCGTTGAAGGTGTTTATTTTCTTTAGTACTAATGATTGATATATCAGCACCAGTATCGATCAAAAATTGGCGTTTTGACTTACGGTCTTGGATGAAAAGACGGCTACTCGACCTCAATTTTGTTGATGTGTCTTCAAGTTGTTTTAAAGCTGATGTTGTTGCTGTTGATGTGGACTTGACTGTTGGAAGAGGTGCAGGTATGTCGACAGCATTTTGTTTCGATGCTGGCGACAAAACTACTTTTTTGGTGCATCTCGTTGTAACTGCACGGGGTGTCACATTTCCTCGCCTGTGAACCGTATCGTCTATGAAACCAACAGATGTTTTTGTCATGAGTTTGGTTTCGCTGTGAAGTTCCTGGTTGGTTTTTTTGAATGTTCGTTCGAGAGTGAGATCGGGAACGATGATCTTCCATTTGGTCGACTTTTGCTTCGATGCGGTCTAGTGTTTTTTCTTATTGTTTGACCCGATCTTGTAGTGAGTTGTTGTTGTAGGAATTCACAGCTTCTACTTGTTGGTTCTGACTTGTTTGTACAGCATCGACTGAGTTAATGCGGACAACGTCGATAATTTCATCAGCAATGAAAGCGAGTTGTTTCAATGAAGTGTCTGGGTTGCCTTTGGAAACGCCCGCAATCACTGCTCTTACCGAAACTGGAAAGCGTTGCATCCAGACATCCTTGATGAGGTTTTGGTCGTTTGTGACGTCAGTGCGTTTGAGTTGTGAGAGCATATGGCTTGGTTTGTCGTCACCTAACTGTATTCCAGATGTAAGTTGTTCGAGTCTGACCATTGGAGATGCCGAAAACTTATTAATTATGGAACGTCGTAGTGCTTCATACTTTCCCTCGTCAGGAGGATTTTTCACGACCTCGTAAACCTGTTCGTGAAGGCGTTCGTCCATGTACATCACGGCAATGTTGAATTTAACCTGCTCACGTTGCTCTTGGTTCATTTTACCGAAGCCATGAATTCTAAAAAATTCTTCCAAACGATTAAACCATGACTCAATGTAGTGTATTGAGTATCCTTGCAACTGTGGAACTTGAACTTGTGCTGCAAATTCGCTGATGCCAGCTGCCGATGTAGTTTGCTCATCCTCGTCTTTGGGTGGAAGATCGCTTTTCATATTCGGCATGTTTATTTAGGAGTGATGATGATGCAGTTCAATTAAAAATGATTATGCGAACGAAAAAAAAATTAGAAAAATTAGCTTGATGCTTTCGCGTTAATTTGATTTCGGGATCACCAAATATGGATGCTTTATTTCCACTATTCTAAAAACACGTCTTTTCTGTTTCAGTAACTTTTTAAGAGTAATCGTTTATTTAAAATTAAAAGCTATTTACAAAAAAGGTTCTCAACATTCAAACATAAAAATTATAGAATTGTTTAATAAGGGATGGTTCAAGATGAGGATTCGTTTCTTGATTGATAGATGTCGTGATATCGCTAGAAGTTTGTGCGGAACAGCCGCAGCTTGGTTTCATGCTTCAGACGTAAATGTTTCAAGCTTTTGCTTTGCGGATTCTACAGTTATCTTCTTGATCCGTATATG
Source organism: Melangyna quadrimaculata (assembly GCA_949320155.1). Classification (NCBI taxonomy): domain Eukaryota; kingdom Metazoa; phylum Arthropoda; class Insecta; order Diptera; family Syrphidae; genus Melangyna; species Melangyna quadrimaculata. The sequence goes on along the minus strand of OX439485.1, from coordinate 3,407,436 downwards.
TTCGTGTAAATAGAGATAACTTGCTGAAATGCTATACATATGTCGCTACTGAAAATTAACACAAAGCTAAAATGTATTTATATTGTATAAATGAGAAAAGAAACGGAGACGTTCTCTATCCGTTTGCCAGCTAATACATGTGTTTTAATGTGACTGTTAATGATTAAGATTAAGCCTTGAACCACAAAGGCAAGTTCGTGCATTTTGATTACAATTAACTATGTAGAACCATTCTCTGGGGTCATTGGATTCCAAAATTCTTATAATGTTTCCCAGCCACTCCTTTTTTCTTTTGATAAAAACTTCTTTGTTCTTATGTTGTTTTGTTTTCTAAATAAAACAAAAGCCTTGACTTAACCCGAATGAATTCCATGATCTCAATTCATTAAAAAAAATACACAATATCCATTTTCGCAAAAAAAAGGAAAAAAAAAAATACAATAAACACCTCGATTAACCTCAGAAACACAACACAAAATAGATCGAAAAAGTTTAATTAAAACCAACATTTTAACACCCATTCTCGCGCTATGGGAATGTGACCGTTCTGTAATTTTACACCCTCTTTATTTCACACGTTAACAACACTACGTCGACCCGGTCGACAACACGGCAACAGTACGCTACGGCACCAATTCAATTGGGGTCTCTCTTGAGTGATGCAATAATTTCTCTCTGTGGTTTCCTCTGTCTTTTCTACATTCGCACAACTCACACCGTACAGGCTCCAGCCTCAAGCCTCGGGACTCCACACCCACGCCGGGAAAGATACGGTTTCTATTATTCGATCCATTTACTCCTTGTGTTTCTATTTTTTTTGGTTCTGGCTTTGATATTTTCACAGCCGTCATGGTAGTTTTTTGTGCATGAGTGAGAGTCGTGAATCGTGATGTGTGCGGCTCCTTTTTTGGGTAACCTGAATGTTTTGTGGCATTGTGGAACACTACTGGGGAGATGTATGTATATAAATGGAAAATTTGCAAACAATGCCTTGATTGCCAAAACACCCCACACAGAAAAACAAAAGGGCAGTTTGGGCGCAGCACACACACACATAAAATTAAGATTCAGGACTCAGAAGTCAAACAAAAGAAACATTTTTCTTTGTTTTGATTTTTTCTATTCTTCCTGTTGAATGTTGATAGCCTTTATATTTTGATTTTTTTGTGCGGCCATTTTTTCATTATTGTTGTTATCTAAAAGATACAGATGGAAAAAGTTTCTTTGACAAAAAGGTTAACGAATATGCTGTTATTGTGCTCCGGAAAAATGCAACCTGTATGTTAATTAGAGAATTGCAGCAGACAGAAGGAAAGTCAATCATTTTCGTCAGTGGCGGTCTTTATATAGAAAAAAAAACTGAGCAAACTAGATGAAAACTGTTGTTCAATTTAAGTGAAATATCTGATCAGTGTTCTTGTTTGTCTAATAACTGCTGTTCTCATCAACTCTGGCTCAAGAAAACCTCTTATCGATATTTTTTTGTTTCCCTGGAGTAAATTCCTGTTGAAATTTAGCAGAGAGAGAATTCACAACGAGGGCTCAGGACAAGAGTAATCACAAAATTCACCGCAGAAACTGTTACTATTAAACTATTATTTTTTTAACTTAACAAAATGTCACATTAGTGAAGGTTTTTAAATAACTCTTAGACAACCATGGAAAAATGTTTATTTATAACTTTTGAGGGAAACATTTTATAAATACGACCTACGGTTGTTATGTTAATTTCTTAAATTTCTCCCTATTCAGGTGTCCTTTTATGAGGTTATGGAAGCAGAATTTTTTTTAAATCATAGACATCTTTCTTTAGTGTCATCATATTTTTGTCTTAAGTTCAATATGTAACTCATGAAACTCTGAGGCACAAAAAGCCTAAATTACAAAGTATCCATATTTTCCTTACAGGACTTATAGGCCTGCAATCAACTGCAAAAAGCCTTCAAATAAAGGAGCAAGTGGCAACTGAAAGAAAACTCTATCTAACACATATTAATCGAAAGTATATGATATAACAATACTTTGGTTAAAAGTTTCACAGAATTACTGCGGCGGAACATGTTCAAATCCTGCTTTAAAGGTGCCTGCACACTTTTTTCCAGAAAAGTTAGAAAAAAAATTGCAAAACTCTGAATTTTTGTGGACAGCTTTATTTAGATGCCGTTAATATATGGTAAAAATTTGTCTTCATTTCTCCCACAAATTTTTTTGTGAGGGGGGGGTAAAAGAGGTTAAAAGAGAATTTGCACCTGTTTTTTCAATATTTTAAAAAATATCAGCTTTACAGAAAAAATGTCCAGGCACAATTTGTAGCTTATACAATTCTACACCAATAAGGTGTAAGACCAATAGTTTTGAAGATACGAGTTTAAATATGTCTTAGTCTAAAATTTGACTAGTACACTTATGTTGTTATGAGTAAAAGTAAAACTATTGCCAAAACCTCAAAAAAAGTAATACATACAATTTTAAGCTGGATGTCGACGCAGAATTTCACTCTCTACAGCATATCCAAAGTTTCACGAAATTCACGCATTGGATTTTTTATTAGTCGCTTTTAAAAGCGGTGAATGTAGGAGAGTAGGGGGAGGTTGGAGTTTATCACACCCAAATATTTATTATGGTACAACCAAAGCATATGGCACATGATATTAGGGTAGTTTTTAAGGCCGAATCCAATAAAATAAAAATTAATTCATGTGACTTCAAACCAAAAAATTATAGTCCTTTTTATAAAAGGAAAAATGTATTTTCATAAAATACTTGTAATAGTATGGAAATAAAGTTATGCTAATGTTGAAGCTTGGAATAAATGAAAACAAGAATGCATAAAAATATGAAGATGAATTTAAATAAAATCTTAAAATAAAATTAGTTTTTTTAAATAGATAATTTGTTCATATATAATGTTCAATTTTTGTTTTTTTTTTATCAAAAACTTTCAGTGGAGGTATTTACAAAATTGTACTGCACAACAGATTGAGTTTTCGGCATGGACAAAAATTAATTGATGTGCATGAAGATGGTCGGGCGCTGCAATCACAGATATATTGCTGAAGAATTTCTAAGCTAGTTGGCCCCTCAAAAAGAACTGGTAATAATTCAGAATTGTAGAATTGCTACAATTTGTGCCTCGACATTTTTTCTGTAAAGCTAATATTTTTTGTGATGTTGGAAAAAACAGGTGCAAATTCTCTTTTAACCTCTTTTGTGAAGGCACCTTTAAAGCAGGATTTGAACATGTTCCGCCACAGTAATTCTGGGAAACTTTTAACCAAAGAACTCTTATATCATATACTTTCGATTAATATGTGTTAGATATAGTTATCTTTCTGTTGCCACTCGAGTCTCAAACCGATGTATATTTGGATTCGTATAATATAAGCATGCGATACATGAGTTTAGGGTATTTTTTATTTGCCAACCTTATGAAACCAAAATTAATGCAATACAACACCCCAGGAAAATGTTATATTATTTTTATTAACTGATGACTGAAATTTTAGTGCATCTAGCACAACATAACCGAGTTCCAACGGTATGGTGATGAAATAAGGAACACATGTTTCATTTGTCATAACAAGAAATAAAAATCAAAAGAGTGCATCAAATTGTCTGGGCTGAAAGGGTGTTCTTTTGAGCGAAAGGGAAAAGTAAATTACTATACTACCGGTAAACCCCTCCCAAAAGTTGGTAGAAATGTTTTATTTTTTGTTAGAACCAAGACTCAAAAGGATCCATGGGTTTTGTTTTGAGCCGAAATGAAAATATGGGTTATAGACCCAACATTTTTTTTGTGTAATCGAGGTACGTTTATATAAGTTATGGTACATGATTTTGAAGTATTTTTTAAAGCTGAATCCAATTAAAGTTAAATTAAGACGATGACCTTAAGAGGGTGACATAACCCTTAAGAAACTAATCGTCGTTTAAATGGAAAAATTAATGTATTTTTTTGAATAGAGCAGATAAAACATTTTCCTCAAAAAATACCTTGTGACCATAGATATTTGACTTATCTTTTTTATTCTGAGTTATAATAGAAAATGAAAGATACCTGCCAACTTTCATAAACATACATGTTCTGGGGGTTGTTTACTGGTCATAATTTTTACTTTTCTCTTTCACTGAAAAAAAAACACCTTTTCATCCCAGATATTTTTATAAACCCTTTTTTTTTCCTTACGACAAATGAGACATGTGTTCCAAGTTTGATCACCATACCTTTAAAACTTGGTAATATTATGCTCGTTTCACTAAAAATCGAGTCATCATTTTATAAAAAGGAATATAACTTTTTCGAAGGAGATTTGATTGGATTTATATTCATTGCGTAAGATTGGGCATTAAAAACTACTCTTAAATCATGTGCCATATGCTAAGATTATACCAAGACAAATATATATCGGTTTGACATATTTCCACATCCCCCTCTCCACAACTTTGTGACTGAAAAAACATTTAAGTAGGGTTTGGATACGCTGTACAATTCTGCGTCGACACCAATCTTAAAACAAAAATCCTTATCCGCCGAGGGTATTTTGCACCCCCAGCGTGCAAGGTTGGGAAGGCGCCACAAAAATAATAAGGTATTTTAAATCCAACGATACATTCTGAATCATCGTCCGATGTGTGGTTATAAACTGGTAAGGAGGCAACGCTCATATCGTCGATCTGCCAGTGTTGCCACGGTGGCATCACCTTTTAAAAGTAAATTTTGGACGTGAACTATTAGTGTACGAAAGCTCATCCCGTCAGGATGAAGTGCAAAGTTTGTCCTAAAATGTGCCCTTAACGCCCTAAACTAATACAATTAAAAAAAAAATGATCTAAAAGCTTATTTTTGTGTCAGGTAAAAGGTAAAGTTATGTTTTAAAGTCAATATTTGAAACCTAATTGTGGCAAAATGTCTAGAGTTTATTCTTTAATAATAATTGACCTAAGTTTTGTTTGCTTAGGAAACTGGACAATAGAAAATAAACTGTGGTTAAAAAATAATTATTTTAGCAAACAACCCTATGTACACTATGATACACTGTACCTTTACAAATATATCTATTAAAATGTCTGCACTTTGCTTTTTCTATAGTTCCCGGTGAAAAGGGCTAATAGATTTTTTTTTAAGCTTTGAAAGAAAATAAGGGATACCTAAGGGTTTTGGTGAAAATCAAAATAGGTAGATACATACATTTTTTGTAAATGGTCAATAACATTAATTTTGATGTTTTTCTTATATTTATTTGCTTAATAATCTTTAAGAAATACGGAGAGATGTTAAAAGTGGCTTGTCAAAAATCAACGAATCTATCATTTATTAGAAAAGCCTGTCCATAAATGTGAAATATGATATTATTCGTATTCATATCTGAGAGCTCCAATTTTTTTTTGACTCTGGTGCATATTCATCAGGCTGAATTTGAGCTATGGATGAGAGACCCTTCATTTGCTGATTATTCCCATGGATCTTTGAGGTAAGAAAACCCAGAAAATGTCCAACGGTATAAGATCGCACAAATCTGCACTTGAGATAATTATGCCTCAAAATCTATCGTGCAGAATGTTGTGAGTGTGACATCAGATATGTGGCATGTAAATTAAGTTAAGTTAGGTTAAAGTGGATGCCAGCAGAAAAGCTGACAAACTTATCTAAAACGTTTGAGCATTGTGATAACACATGAATCTATAGAGATTTTCTCCTAACTCGTTAAAACCAGTTGGAATTTCTTACAAAGAGCCTGAGACTACAATGTTATATATATCACGTATCACCTGGTCATCGTAGAAGATGTCTCCCAGAAGGAGCGTGTGTTTTGGAATAGGGCAGTGCATATGTGCAGATAAGATAATGAATCGATTCTTCTACCTCTTGGTCAATACAGCTTCTGCCAAAATCATTTGCGAATACTCCCTAGCCACGCTTCGTCCTTACCTATACGAATATCTGAAACGGGGAGTTTTGCTCTGAAGTCGCATCACATTTTCCTTTAAAAAAAAATAAATCGGGTGGCACAACGGCTCATGAAGAACCAGGGCCTAGTGACTAACAACTCGCAACCATTCCAGTATGCGCCTTTCGACAGGAATGGAAGGGATGCCGAATCCGAACGGCTAGACGAGAAGCACTTATTCGTGACAAGTGATACTCTTGGAGGATTTGTCAATTCCTCGCAAGAGGCAGTAGCCCTGAAAAAAACTTTTTAGTTTTAGCACTAACCGTTACGCTACGGGCTACTACTCACGTTTTCCTTAAGCCAAGGTAAAACTTCCTTAGTCGACAAAAGATACGCATGGAACACGGTACAACGGTCAGGAAGGAAAAACTTGAGACTTCAATTAAGTCTATCTGATTAAACGGCTCTATCAAACTCATCGGCGGTTTTTATATCAAGATACATTTTTAAATTTCCATAAGCCTGTTACTCCCTTCCTTTCCCTCAAAAACCACCCGAACACAGATATTTTAATGGACTCTTTTGATTTTCATTCGCATGGTTAATCAAACGTTCCCTCCAAGGTCCATGAATGCAAGTCTTTTTTTTTCTATTTCGGACATTTTGTTTGTACAATTTTACTCGTGCTTAGATTAGGTAACGCTTAGCGGAGATAACTGTAATACCAAAATGAGTGAGTGCATCTTTATATTTGTTTTTTTTTTTTCATTATCAAATCGAACGACAAAATAATAAATACGTTACGTCCTATACAAGTTGCACATCAACAGTAATTTTAAGTTAATCATAAAATCGAAATTGGTGGATTGACTTTCCTACTATCATCGTCTAGAAGTTCCCGTCATACAAATTGGATTATAAGCTGTAGAGAAATACTTTTTTAAATGTTTACAGGTGTCTCCTTCTATAAAAATAATGTTTGGTCCTTTTTTTTTTAACTCTTTACGTTTTCTATCGATCGAGAATTTTAAGATATATCCTTAGGAATGAAAAAAAAGGGCACTCAGTTGTTTTTTTTTTGTCAGAAACTCATCTTTAAGAATTATGATTAACAATACCAACCACAACAGACAAAAAATTATAATTCGAGATTAATATAAAAAAAAACTTGAACCATCATTAACAAGGTCATTAATTTATTTTCATAAAAGGTAAGATGCTATTTTTTTGTTTTATAACTTGAAATTCTTTGAAGTAAATTTACTGTTAATTCATTAACAACGTTTTAAGAATCCCAGTTGATAAAAATTTAACAATTTCACCCCCAACGAAAGAATAAAATACTGAAAAGAAAAACGTAGAAAAAAAAAAAATGGTGCAAGTAAAAAGAAGAACAAAATTTATAATTATCTTTTATCACTTAATGAGCTAAAGAGAATACACCCTTTTTAAAGAATTCCTATTGTATTTGTTGTTTATTTTCCTTTCTAACAGAATGAATTTTTGATCCAATTCTTAATTTATATGTTTTTAAAATGTCGTCCGTCGCGTCGGTCGTTTCAAGAAATTAAAACTTGTATCCAATCAAAAGATATACATACCTACCTAGAAGACTCAGGACTATAGCAGAGTTGCCTAGAAGTACCTTACCTACATATGTTTACTGTATATATGTATGTAATGTTTATAGGAGAGGTATATACTAAGCCCCTAACAATTATTATTATAAAGACCAACAGCAAGTTTCTCTGACAATGAAACACTATTCCAATTGGTTACACAATGTGGCAGAGGAGGGTATTGTAAATAGTATCGTTCGTAAGGCATCACACTAAGAAAACTATACTATACTCGCCACCATTGTCTAGATACAATAATTTTCTATTCCATTAAACGCATTTAATGAACCCCCTCAACGCCGCTCCTCTTCTTCGAGTAAAGGTATCTTTCGTCTTGTCTTTTTCTTTGTATTCTAAATGGCTTTTTGGTCGGACATTGGGTCTTCGGGGGTGCCCTAGTTATGATTGTGTGGTGGATGCTCAGACGAAAGTTTTCATTGTGTCGAGTTGTCCTTAAGAGCAAGAGGACAATGAAATGACGAACTCAACCTCGCGTGAACCCACTCGCTCCCTGGACTCTTTGCAAACAAAAGCTGTTCCATAAAATTATTTGTCATGTAATATAAAATCCTTTTGAATGTATACATGTCGGACGGGACGACACAAAACGACACGACGCGACGCAATGCAACATGAAGCCAACACGACAGCACATACCACATAAGCGAAGTTCAGTGTTTAGGGATTTATCAACAACCTTCCACCCACCATTGTCGCTGTCGCTGCCACCGCACCGCAGGCCAACCGTGCGTCGATTGGGGTTATAGAAACACATTTCGATTAATATCTTCGATGTAAAGCGTGGATATGGATATCCATTAGAATGTGTGAGGTAGGGCGAGTGTGTGGGAGGGTAGATGTCGGAATTAGTGTTCTTCTTTGCTTTTGTGTGTGTTTTGGCCGTATCAGTTGAGGCTCTGGACTGGAGGAGGGATGGGATGGCAAATCTGGTCGTAATGGCCTCACATTATATGACAATTGTTTTGTGTGTTGATTGTGTCGGTGCGGGAAAAGTGATAATAAAATGGACCAGTCCTCGAATTAAACTAGTTGATGTCTAGGGAACAATATCGAGGATACGCAGTTCAATGGTCAACAGGAGTGCTTTGGTTTATGTTAGCAGCTTTAAGAGGTTAATATAATAATTTGATAATTTTATGTTTGCTTTTGTCAAACAAGAGCTCTCATAAATGGCATGACACGATTTACGCCAGATGTGTTTTCGATTATTATGTATAGGTAATTGTTAAAGTCTTGCATGCACAAACCACACATAGATTTTAGATTTAATTGATATAATCCAATTTGAGTTCTTTGGGTTTCTGGAGTGTTTGCCTATAAAGAAAATAACTTAATCTCTTATTGTGATTGTAATTATTTCTTCATCGTGACCTTTTGTTTTAAGTGTTAAAATTCTAAATGGGCTTTAGGTCTATATTATTTGTATCTTAATATCTAAATCAGACGATCAATTTATCAGTGTACCCATAATAGGTACTCTAGACGTTAGTGATAACTGATAACAACGTCATCATATCAAAACATTAACCACTTATTTACTTGGTTCAGCAAAAATGAGGATATTTGTAAGCCCGTCCATGTTAATCAGTGTATTCAGTATGCATAAGGGCATTTGTAAACAAAAATATCGAATGAAATTCAATTAATCACGATAGCACAAATGTCCAATTAAAGTCATAACTATTGAATTTTATTACAAAAATGTAGGTATACATTTGAGTTAAAATACAAAAAAAAAAATGTAAACACAAAAAGTACCATTCTAAGGCTTAGAATGAAGTTTAATTAATAATTCCACTATCAAAAAAAAGAATGATGTTGAAAATGTTGATATTTATTCTTAAACGCTTTTTTAGTTAAAAATTTGCTCGATTCTCTGTACAGGTTTACTTGCTTTTTTTTGTGGAAAAATATTGGAATTATATTTAAAACCTACCATTAAATATAAGCACTATGTTTAATAATCTATACAGTTTGTATATATAACGACCAATAACTGAAACCTGTGAACCTTTTATTAAGGTTTAGTGAGCTTTCAGATACTATGTTTTGTTTTTCGAAAACCCAAAAATTAGGCAATTCAAATTGAAAAAAAAAAAAAATTAAAAAAAATATATCTTAAAAATTCTATTGCCGACCAATTACGTAAAAATCATTTATGAATGATAATTTGCTGGGCTTTCAGCAACAAATTAATAACGATTGTTTTGCGAATATTTGAAAAATGATGTGCTTAAAATAACTCAGACAAAATTTTCACCATTGATAACAAATTTTCTACGGCTGACCAATTTTTTTAAAATTAGATGGTCTATTTTGACCAATAACTGACCTCCAATAGAAAATAATTTTTTTCGAATATGTGTATTTTTTCGAGCACTAACGTTATTGCAAAAAGTAGGAATATGGAATAGAAGTGTAATGTTGTTCTTTATCCATACCACAATTTCATGATCATCCTGTTGAAATTAATTAAATTTCCCAAATATCTATACATGTTAAGTTTAGTTAGGCTTAATAACGAGGATGAAATGCTCTATTCCTTTGTTATATGACCATAGTTTTCTTTCCCGCATAAAAATCAATATACACAATACCCAAATGCAACCTATACAAATTATTCTTTCCATCAAAAATACCTCCATACCCTTGCTAAAACGTTGACGACGACGTAAACAGCTGAGCTAATGTTCATATTATTCTTGTCCGCAAACAAATCTACCATATCACATGCTACAACGTTGACGATGACGCAAATAGCTGAGCTTATATACGCTTTCTTACTATACACGCGGTCAATGACACAATTTTTTCTGCTTCTCTTCTCGCATATAGCTCACTAAGCAACAAAAATATAACCATGCACGTTCAAAGGGAATACGAAAATTTGTTTTCTCACCTTTGGCGTTAAAAAAAAAAACCTTCAATTGGTAATCTCGCCTACGCCATTTGATTCTTATCGGATTCGAAAAAAATACACTTCTCTTGCTCTAACTACATAACATTTCGATTCTCCGATAAATGCTTGTCTCCCAAAAATGGAAGTCTCCGCCGGAAATGGTCTCCAAAAATGGATGTCTCCGCGAGCTTAAGTGGCGCCACCACAGGCAGTAGGTCGCCCCCTTAAAAAAATTTGGTTCACGATGATAATACAGGGTCCGGCAGAAGTCATGACACGAAAGTAAAGGTCAACAAAAACACGAAAACTTACTCTAACTCAATATTTTTTATATTTAATATATTCTTTAGGTAAGGATATGCAGTTTATGTATGGTGAACCACTTCTGGCATATGATGACCTTCGTTGGAGATACAGGATTCAAGTCGCAAACGAAAATTTCGCATAGCACGCACCGTCATTTCCCGTGGAAACGGTAGGTTGAAAAAAATCCCTCAACATAGCCACATAACGGTCAGAAGTGACTGTCACTGTTTGGCCTCCCACTTCGAAAAAAAAGGGTCAATGACACCAAGAGGGGAAAACTAACTTTACAACAAGCGCGCGTTGTTTTCCCGACCACGACATTTTGTATACTAAAAATGGCAACGTCGAAACTACACAAATCACGCATCCCCACTCCTCTACTCACACCGTAGCCAAAACAAAAGCCCTCTATTTTCGTGTCATGACTTCTGCCGGACTCTGTACTATGGTTCCTATATACAAAGGTTTTTATATACATACCCTTTATTTTTGTTGGAAGCCATCTCTTGGAATTTAGTTTCTTTGGGCCATTAAAGGACTACCTGGATTTTTCAGATTTTTTAAAATGATCACTTTCATGCATTTCTTGGAGTTTTTAATTTGTAAAAAATACATAATATAGATATTAGGATTTCAGTAAATTAAATACCAAAATGATCAGCAGACAAATAAAAAATATTTGTATTTTTTGTCATTTATTAAAACAAAAATTGTATTGTTTTTACTTGAAATTGATTGACAAAACAACTTAAAACCACCGCATTTATATATAGAGGTTAAAAATACTTTAAATTTTTTTAAATTTAGTTGTCAGGAAAACGGTTAAACATTAATTATGAGGTGCTTCAAAAATAAATAAATGCTCAAGCAACAAGCTTTTTTCAAGTGTTCTTAGTACTAAGCCTTATTTCATTGAAATCGAAAAAGAATTGTGAAAGTTATGAAATTTTTCTATTTATTTTTTTTAGGACAATTTTGAACAATGTGAAAAGGTTTTTTGGAATGAATTGTTGCTTTATTCGTAGGATATTTATTCTTTATTAATCTACTTAGGTAGCTGTCCCGTTCTAGATGAGCTTAAACAAAAATTCAAGTTAGGCCCTTAGGGAATCCCATACAAAATACCTTTTAACAAACTTGAAGTAATTTCTCTACCCCTGAAAATCATACCCTTATAAACGCACACACTGACACCCATTATACGTAATGGACATGATGATCAAACCCACTTTTTTGAATCATTGTGTAAGATTTGTTTAAAACCCCAATAGCTATATTCTTCTTCTTCACTTTAACGGCGGCGATTGTCATGATCTCGAAGGGGACCACAACGAAACTGCTTCACCTAAGGTTTTACTTGTGGGGTTCGCCGGGTTGACCTCAGAAAACGTCGACAGGCCTCCTGGTTTTGGATTGTTCCATGTCTGAGGCCAGGAGATGTTGCACCTGCCTTTCTTCCGCGATAGTGTTGGAACGTCTTGTGCTATTGCCTTTTGAACTGGGTTCTCATGGCATCTTCTTTGTACATGACACTATATACATGAAACTATATACATGCTGTATTTTGCCCAAGATAGTATTTTTGACGTGTAGGCTTCATCGGATTCTCTTGCTCCTTATTCGATCACGCTTTGTCACCCCAATAGCTATATAATTATAGTAAATAAATACTTGTCTTATAGAACTATTATAACTATGTTATGCCATACTCTCAAAATCAAAATAAAAAAATACCAAAAACGCAAACTCAAAAAAATCCATTACCTGGCTAAAATAAGTCATGGATTAGTACTGCTACAATTTGCTTTTCCATCAGCTAAGTAGAATTGATTATATTTTGTTTTGACGTCAAATCATCAAATTTAGAAAATAAATACGAATGAAAACACAAAATCCAATCAAGAGTCAATAAATTTGCTTCATTGGTATTTGATCAAACAAAAAATATACCTATTCCTGCATAATTTCGGAATGGATTCTTACATATTCGTCCTTGTGTTATTTTATTTTTTATTCAAAATTCTATTTAAAAAGGGTCACTATATCGACACTGGGGAATAGACCCTTCTCTAGTGTTTATTTAAAATTACTCTTTGATGTCTTCACATTCAATTAACACACAAATAAAATTTAGATGCAGACTCATAAATAAATTCCTACATAAAATAGAAATTACTTAGGAAAACAAAATTTTATATGCAGGACTAAGTCAAACAATCGAATGTTAAAATTCACACATACATTTTCTCAACTCAGGGACTTGTAAAACCCAAAATAAAGTCAATTTCTTTAAAGAAATATCAACATACGCCTAGGTTGGGTTCCTTATATACGAATATGTTAAAATCAAAGCCTTAACTTTAATTATAAATGAATTTTCACGAAAGGTTTGAATTCTTGAAGTATCCTTTTGGAGAAATAAACAATTTAATATAAATAATTTAAGTTCCATGATTGTGAATGAGTTTGTGTCTTCATTTACATTTACATATGCTTGCTTTAGTGGCATGGCTTGTAAAGATCTATTAACCTGTGTTCTATCAAGTTTTCTTTTAATGTTTGTTGTCAGTAGCTAGCTTGGGTATACTTTACCTCTGAAACAATCTAGTGTCCCAACCAAATTCTCTCAAGATTATAGTAAGTACCTAGGTATTTTTAAATTATTACTTTGGACTCTGACCTATCTTTACATATTGTGGTGTAAGAGTTAATGTATAGTAGAATCTGGTATTATTTTTTCATGAACTTAAACGTTTTATTAGCGGAATTCTTCCCTACGGAAGAAAGATTGATCATTATGGCGTTTGATAATAATAAACATGGAAGAAAGCAACAATTGAAAAGTACCTATACTAACATAATGTTTAATTGTTGGAATGTTTTGTGAATTTACGTTAATTTGAAGTATGCGGTTTTCGGGTTCCATTTCTAGTGAATATTTTAATAGCTGAAATAGTTTAAGATTTTTCCTTCGGCAAAATTAGGGCGCTCCCTGCCTTGTCGGTACGGTATCATACTGATACTGCCTTTGTCTTCTCCTCCTAGAAGTAAAAGTTTAATGAAACAACGCATTATAGAAAAATGCAAAAATAATTTAATTTCTGAATGTGCTCTGTACTGCAAAATGGTAGGTTATTTTTGTGTGTGCCATTTTGACCTTACATCAAAAAAGCGAACTCCATTAGGCTCATTTTATGTGAAGCATGACGTTTTGACCTTTTTTTACTGGAAGATTTTTCCAACTAGAATTGTTTTTAATAATACCTATTCTGAATTGTTGTCATGCCGAATTTAAATTTTCATTATAAAATTACTTACATAGGGAATTTTCACACACCTTTATAAAAACAACCTTTTTTTCATGAAATATTTAAAACTTTTTAAACCTGGGTTGAACTTACCAATTTGTTGCTCATTTCCCTCCATACAGTTCTGACCTAAGACAGTTCGAAAAATATAAACCGCTTAGCCCTGACCCTTTTTGAGACAGCTAGTAATATAAATTCCTGCAGCACGCAAACAAAGGAATGTTATTCAAAAATCGAATTCCTTTTTAGTCATGATTGTTATCCCCAATCAAATATTGAAATCAATAAAACAACAACAAAAAACACACACACTAACAAACACATGCTCTATAAAAGTAAAAGATATATCACCACCAGGATACATATAGTAAAAATAAACATGAGTATTGTGTGGAAAAATCCCTTTCAGAAAACAAACATTATTACAGAGTTATACAATGGAAGGAAACATTCCTTTATAGAGAATGCGAAAGAAAAGGATTTAAAAATCCCATTTTGGACATATGTTTCGATTATTGTACAAGCACACACTTAAACGTAAGTCTCAAACCCGATTTAACGGTCATCTACCCAGCAGGACATCACGGCGGCAGCGACAGGAGCGCACGCCAGGAAGAACGAAAAAAAAATAAGCTCCAAGTTTCAATGGCGTTGCCTGCAACCAACAACGAATTCCAGCGACATGAACATTCAACCCGTGTCCAAGCAATACAATGATATTTGAAGGATTTTATTTTTTTTATTTGTGTCAGCATTGCTTAGTGCGGTTGTTTGTTGTCTTTTCGGGCAAAATTGGCAAACATCATGTCCGTTCGTTAGTTTACTCGTCCGGTTCGATCCTTATTTTTTTGTATTTTTCTAACAGCCAGCAGCAGCTTTAGGTCCCATATCAAATATCCTTCCGCTACAGAAATTGATTTTACCATATCGTGTTTTTGCTCGTTAGATGCACATTTCCTGTATTCAAGAAGCAGAAAAAGGTTTCCATGGATTTTCGAGTGTAAGCTGGATATGTGCATTTGGGGGTTTCGATATAGAAAAGCAAAGTATTCTCACATGATGTAATCGCTTTAAATCAACTCGCAGTCTGATCAATAAAAAGGATGAATATTTATTTATTCCCTGTACTGCCCATCAGCAATTTGAAAATCGCATTCAGCTATAACGGGATGTGAGCTGTGAGCAAGCAGTGCAGAGGTGGTGCATAGCTGATTGTCCAACCAAAATAATTGAAAAATATTTGTGTGGTTTCAATTTTGACTGCATCATACACAGTGTTAAATTTTTAATGATAAAGAGAGAAAGAAAGAAACGTTTACCTGCAGTATGATGGAATTTTATTAACAATTTAATTTGCAAAGCTGGGTGCAATAATTGTAAATGATAAATAATATGCGTACATATAGGTACCACGTCTTCTCTCTATACATTTTGTTCAACTGGAATAGGGAGTTCTTAGGAAGATTGAACTTGTTGTATTTGAGATAGAAAATCGTTGTATTCTGGAAACTGTATAAGTATTTTTTTAGTTCACTGTGGCGTATGAGTGATTTTTTTTTTTTTTTTTTATTATTATTAGTATCGAACAAAAATGTAAATTGAACATTTAAATGGAAAATTGATTTATTTCTTAAGATTTGGTTATTTGGGAAGGTTTGACATACCCAATACGGGTAAGAAATCACCTTGCCAAAAGGAAGGCTTAAATACATACAAAACAATTCACGAATACGTTTAAGTATTTTCTTGTTTTCCGCAAATATAAAAATCGTTTTCAAAAAACGTCAAACTTTTTGACTTTGGAACGTTCATATCTTTTTTGTTGCCTATCAGGTACTCATATCTCGAATTGTGGATTTTTTTAGAATTTTTGAAGGATTTTATAGTTTGGGTGGATGCAACAAGTGTTTTATTTAATTGTTGCTTATATCTTTACAAAAGTTCCTAAGATTCTTACATTTTTGTACACCAAAATATTAAATTTGTGAAACTTGCTATTTTACTCTTTTGACATATTGATACCTTCAATTTCTTTATACTAACTTTAATGAAAATCAACTACTTCTTTAAGTGTTTTCATCTCTAACTTTTCATGTTCAGTCTTTATCGATTAACTTAATCTAGGACCTTTTCGTAAGAAGACAAAAAAAATATTTTATTGAAATGTTTTTTTCATGTCAAAAGCAATAAAAGTTTCATAAAATTAGCCTTTGCTGTGAAGAAAACTTCTTAAGTACTTATACATCTCTTCTCCACCTCTGGACCTCTTTCACATCAAGGAGAATGACATCGTTATTTCTAATTCAGAAACGATTCACAGATTCCAGCTATACTCTTTTATATAAACTCTGTGTGTCGTCGTCATTAACACTTAAGGACAAAAACCTCTCAATTTCACCCCAAAGCCAAATTGAACTTTGATAACAAACGCCAAAGATTAAGACTATACTTGCAAAGCACCACTCACTGATATGTACTTGTGCATACCCTAATGTCATTCAAATGAAACTCTTTTCTAACACTTTGGGGATTTTTTTTTTGTGTTAGAGAGAGAGAGAATATTGCAAACGAATTTGAAAGACGAGATAACAAAAAAAAAAAAATTAAAAATAAGTGGAAAACTTTTTAACCCCCTTAATGCATGTCATAGTGATATGGTTGTGGTAGGTAAATTTATAGCTTATAGCTGCATCTGATGGACCTCTATCTCGTCACTTAAGCCCCTCTGTTGTTCTAGCTCAGAGCCCAAGGAGTTTTCAGCTAAAATTGCTTTGCTTTGCAACAAATAGGAGTAGTTTTTTTATCTCTTCATCCCCTTTGAGAGTGAAATAAACAACTTTGTGTCTCATTGTTCACCATAAACAAAGTCCAGTAAAAAAAAAGAATAATGCACTCGAGTCCTCTGGTGGCAACCATAAGATTCATGTGAATATTTTGTCTTCTATATGTGTATGGGTCTTTGAGGGGGCTGAGGGGGGGTTAAATAATATACTTTGTGTATACATTTTACCGTCACTTTTGCTGTCAATTCAAGTGTTGGTTTCAAACTAAAAGCAAGAGCTAGTACGAGAGTGTTCTAAACTGCTGTATGCGAAAACTATCCAACCATCACATGTGTAGAGTAATCCTGTCCGACTGTTTAAAGATAATATGTCCTGACAATTTATTAGAATTGCAAACAGTTTTTGGCCAAGCTCCACTCTATGTATCTTTTGCTTTACCTCTTCCTTATAGAAGAAGTGTATGATGGGGAAGTCGAGGAATTTGATGTGGCAGAACATAATACATATCTCGGACTCTATAGAAAGTGTTCTTCTTATTGTGGCAAATGTCGAGAGAAGTTGTGCCAAGTCAAGCGAATGAACTGAAATAATCAAATATAAGACTTTTATACATTTGATTGAGATAAGAGGTTAAAGCTGTTTATATAGCAACGGACTTTGTATTAAAACTAACAAGTAAATTGCTATAAATAAACATTTTAAATTTTTGATGGTTGATTTAACCTTATAGTTAAAAAAGATAGCTGAGATATATGAGTTTAATAAATACATTTTAATGGAAAATTAATTCAGAGAGATAAACAGACCTACAAATTTAGGGCTGGCCATGAGACGAGAAAAGTCTCGGTTCCGGTTTCGAATGACGAGGCCAAGACGAGACTGTATATTTGGACCGAAATTTACGGAGAGACTAACAAATTAAAAAATCCAATTTTAGTTAAATATTTATTTTATTCTGGCACAAACTATAATCGAAAATATTGCTTTCCAAGGTTGTCAGGAATCGTATTTTTCGGAGACGATACCGGGACGAGACTTAATCATATGAGACCGACACGAGAACGACACGAGAGCGAGACGAGACTGAACATTTTCGATTTTAACGAGACCGAGAAGGGACTTACAAAATTCTCGCCGAGTCTCGTCTGTTGGCCCTATACACCTCATCTATAGAATAATAGTACTAGAATAAGGCGAGAGAAATTTATATTACCAAATAACTTTCATCAAACTAGTATAGGGAAAAACGAGTTTTTCCTTTTTTTTTCAAGAGTTGTACATGTACATCCTTGTTGTGTCACAATGCTAAAACTTCATGGTTTTTGTTTTGAAATTGGGAAAAAATGATACCATTACAACCATATGTTGAGATACAATTTTGTATTTTTGATGGTTTCCTATTTCATAGAATTCTAATCTCTTATTACGAACTTGTTCACTCAGATTTCATTCATTTTTGTTGGTTTCTTTAATTGCGTTAATTTTATTTTATTTCACGATGCGTTTCAAATTCGACAAGGTTATGCATTGTGATTCACCATTCACCTAAGGTGTGAGTCAGGACCAAAATTGTATAGGAGGGATAGGTCTTTTCTGAGAGGGGGGGGGGACTTTTCTTAAAAATTGACTTAAAACAGATAACAAATTATTAAAAAACAACGGCAAGTGTACAATCCCCTGTTATACTTTTATTTCTAATCCAGAAATAAAACTAAGAATCTTCAATCCGGGTGCAATTAAGAGGTAGCGAGTGTTAAAGTTGCATACAAATGTTGCAACATTGCGTTATTTTATCAAAGCTGAATTTTTGATATGTCTTAGGGGATTGTGTCATTTATTTTATTTGACACTTTCCGGACATCTACAGTGGGGCCTAACGTGAGCCAGACACTTAAAATATGTCAAACTAATCGTGCCATTTACGTTGTTGTTTTAAAGCTAATATTTATATGTTTTATGGGCAACTGTTTAAAAATAATTCCCCATCAGCTATACATCTACAGTGCGGCGTATTCATCAGCCAGACATTTAAAAACAGCTAAAATAAGCGAAAAAATCACGTTTTAGAAACAAAGAATTATTATTTTGACGGTTTTAAGGTGATGTAAGGCCCCGCTGTAGGTGTCTTGCTGATAAGAAGATATTGTAGAATATGTGCCCACAGAAAACATAAAATCTTGATTTGATCCTTTTATGAAAATGGCACGATTAGTTTGACAGATTTTAAATGACACCATCCCCTAACACATATCAAAAATTCAGCTTTAATAAAACAGCAACATTTGTATGCAACTTTAACACTCGCTACCTCTTAATTGCACCCGGATTGAAGATTCTTACTATCCATTTGTTCTTAGCTACCAAAGTATATGTTCGCTAAAAAAATCTTAGCTTTGACAAAATGTCGTATGTCTGGCAGCCCTGGGCTCTTAGTCTATAAATAGTAACTCGTAGTTTCAATGAAAAAGACATTTCGTTTTTTCATTCATATGTCTACTTACACTTACAGCGTTAGGGACTCAGACTTAAATTAAAAAAACAAACTGTTGTAATACCTAACTTTACTTATCTTATATTTATAGATCCCCCTCATATTAATTAGTACCTACATACATCATATGAGTCATTATGTTCAAATTTATTTTATATTCTTTGGACAAGAGATTTTAAAAATACTTAAAACAAGCACAACTACACAAGTTATATAAATATCATTTAAAATATACTTTCCATCCAGGTATAATAAACCTCAATGTTTACCTACAAAAGTAAACCCATGAGCTCTTCACGAGAAGCAAGTTGAATACAAGTTCCTGCAAGGTACGTACAAATTTCAACTTTAAGAACTAAACATCTCTTCTTTCGAAAAAGCAAACATTTCTAAACTTTTTAATCCGCATGATATTGCAATATTCTAGTAGTGTAGTAGTGTAGCCAGATATATATACGATTAGGTATATAACAAAAAAAAAGAATAAAGCAGAAAATATGTTTTCACATACTTTTTCTGTTTTATATGACACAAACTTAAATTTAAGTGAAACCTTTCCTTTGACAACCCCCACCCCCTCTCTCTGATGCCTGACAACTTTTCAATTTATAGAGGAAGTCATTTGACATTTATAGAGAACATATCCTTCCGAGTGCCATACTCAATGACTTCACAACTACTGCCAGTACACGCAAGCCTATTATAGCGGAACCATGTTTTGAGTTGGTTCATTCAGTTTTCTTCTCCTCTGAAATTGTCATTTCTCAGGCCAACCTGCATCTAAACGCTGAGGGTGGCGCTCGGATGTGTGCTCTGCTGCAGTGTTAAGATATTGTTTCTTATATATCTTCCACAATATATATTTTTCTTTTTTACTGCATTCCACCCATTAATCAAAAAATAAAAAAGAATGTCACTTAAAGTGGTACCATCTACTTGAACAGGAAGAAAAAGATGTAGCTACATAAATGCACTTCACCGGTTCCAATTAAGATAAAGGCCAAGCACATGGATAATGTTTATACCTGCGGCTGAAAGAGGCTATTAAGAGCCACTTCATTAAGTAGAAGGAGTTTATTATTTACTGTTTTGTGTTTGCAAAGTGTGAAACCAACCCCTTAAGAGGGCCATTGTTTTCTTGAACGAAAGCAATTATGATACACTTTGGTCAATGGGGCAATTTCATCTTCACTTGAAAACAAAAAATCTCAATATTGAAGATAAAATATCCTTAAGATGCATTGCAAGGCAAGTACATGATGATGGTGGTGATGTGGATGTTGTGGGTATGTATGTGTATGCTTTGTTTATGTCATGATAGTAAAATTCTTGTGTTAAAACCGAAGGTAGGATATGTAGGGGCTTTTTCATTAGCTAAATTGATTGGAAAAAGCTTACATAGGATTCTGATATCTTAAAGAAAATCTGTAGACATTTTCAAGCATCCAGATACAAACATTTTAAACTACGATATCTTCCATATTTCATCTTTAAAATAGAATCAAGTCTCCTGAAAGGCTTTTAATAAATAAAAAAGCGGAATTATCTGGTACCATATGGGTACGCAAGGACAAAAGGTACAAAATATTTAAATAGTGTTAGAAGACGAATCAAACTGCACGACTGGATCGCACATACTTGCTCTCGTAGCTTACAACTTTAACGTAGCTAAAAATTGACAATGTACACTGTACATTTATGTTATTTGTTCAATAATATAATGATTACGTAAAAATAAAGTGTTAGAAAAAGTTTAAATATAAATTATTATGTAATTTTTTATAAATTTATTATTAAAATAGATAAAATTTACCTTGGATTTAGGACGATGTTAAATCATTTTTAGTATCATATACTAGGTTAAAAATTTAATTTTGCTAATTTGAAAGAAGTTTAGCATCCCACTATCTCACATATTGTTCATTAAAAAGAACAACGTTATAACTCATAAAAAACCTCAAACTTCAGAAATCGCAATTTAAAGTTTGCATGGCTGTATATCATAGTCATCGTCATTTGTATCAACGTTTTTCTTTTTTCTTGGTAGAGCTATTAATTAAAGTTTTACCGCAAAATATGACACTTTTACAATAGGCGTTTTTCGTTTTTAGTTCAGAGCAGAGCCTGAACTGTCAAACAAAAAATTGTGTTTCTTTTTTACCTCTGAACGTTCAGAGCTTCAAATTTGTGTTTCTTTTTTCGTTCTGAACGTGCTCTGAGCTTGTTCAGAGCGCGCTCTATGAGCTCAGAATAAAATAACTAAGCAGACCGAGTTGAATGCTGAACACAAGCATTTGATAGGTGAAATTGAAAAAAAAAGTGACAGCTTAGTGTTCAGGTGTGTTTCAAAAATAATTCTGAGCGCTGAGAACCAGAACACGCTTTGTACAGAGGATGTTCAGATACTGCTCGATATGCTCGGACTCTGTTCAGAACTCTTTTCTGAGCTAAAAAGGAAAAACGCCTAATATTTATTGGACTGTCTTCACTTTAAAAGTTCCTGCGTAAATGAAAAAAATACAGTATTTGCACAAAAAAATATTTAAAAGTGACAATGTATATAACGACAAATGATCCTTTATAGCCTTTAATTTGTCTAGAAACGACGTTTTACCAAAAAATTGTTTATAGAATATGAGTTTGATCTATATCATTAGTTCAAAATTGGTGTTTTTAAGTTATGACGTCCCGTGTTTAGGAAAACTACTTCATGGCATAAGAAATTTCAGCACTCAAACCTATCAAAAATTAAAATTCAGTCAAATTCGAACACTAAAAATATAAGTTTTTCCTTAAATATGCGCAACAAAAATCTTATGTATCGAAAACAAATAACCGTTTTTAATCAAAAAGTTTGCATAAGAAAATCAACAAAGAGAAATTAATGTTCAAAATATCAGGCCGTGAGTGCAATAGTGGCCTAACTGCAATTTTATCGAAATTGAGTTTATTACGAAAATTGAATCTGTATCTACTGACCCACATTTCTGCATTTAAATTTATGGAATTTTCGGCGTCATGCCATAGTTACAACCCTTTTGTACTTAGGCCAAACACAAAAAATTAAAAGCTTGAGTGTAAGAGTGGCCTAAATACCACTTAGGCCACTTTGGCAGTCGCATATTTGATTTTATTGTTTGAAACTTTAAGCTAGGCCAATTATTTTACTATTTCCTCAAAGGTGATATAAATGCAATGAATAAAACATAAGTGAGTACCCTAATGATCTCCCTCGATAATCCATGAAGTTAAAGAGTTTCATATTAAAGTTAATGCTGCAGCCATTGAACAAGGTGAGTAGAAGTGAGTGCATTGCGTGTTAAAAGGTTTGGGTATTTTACTCAACGGTTTGAAATCTACGTTTCTGCTAAGAAAATGTAAAAACAAAGCATTTGATTATGTAATATAAATATTAAAATTGCGACATTATGTTAGTATAATACATATAAGATCTCATCAAGACTTTAGACTTACAAAATTAACCTTAAGTCTTTTGTCAGCGGACATTCGTATTTCCAATGCGGTGTTGGGGTGATTGAGAAGAAATGAAAATGTTTTGCAAATATTAACATCCCCGATGATTGGATAGAAGTCATAAACTAAGCGAGAACAAAAACAACCATTTAGTAACATAAAAATGCCCAAAACCACTTCTGCCCCACTTTGAAATTAGAAGAAAACATTTCAAATAGAAAGGTCTCTGCAAAAGGTTAGATGGTTCAATATTTAAAGACCTACCCCTTCTAAATATTTTTTTAATATTCTCTTGAAGAAATGTTTCCATCTCAAAGACTTTGTATTTCGAAAGGAATAAGTGTACGCCTAGCAAGCTTCAACCAAAAAACCCTATACCCCGATGGAAGACCTATAATCATCGAGAAGAATAAGGATTTGCCGGACCTTCTGCAGTTTATACAGCCAATATATCACAATTTTTACACTGATCTAATAAATAACAATTTTAATGCAAGTGCCGGAAAGGCCTTTACAGATCCACTTCTGAAAGTGAATACAAATAAAATTAAATCTTAACTTAATTAACAAAAAACTGAATTAAAAAATAAAATAAATACAAAAATAAATTCAAAAACTTATTTTATTTACAAATCTTTGGCCTATCTTTACCGATTTTTAGTTTTTTTTTACATTTTTCCTCTGTGCAATAGTGGCCTAACTGACTTCAAAATCAGTTATAACGGTATTTTGAAGAATACAAAATCAAAACTCTGTTATTTTTTGAGCATATTGCAAAAAGGTAATCAAAGCTATGATTCTTTGTTTTAAAACTACAAGTGTTTGGAAATAACCTGTTTCTTATTTTTGCTCTACTGAAAATAATGAAAAATGCAGTTAGACCACTATTGCTCTCACGGCCTCATATATAAACTCATTTTAATTATACATAGTTGAGTTCAAAACAAAGTAATATACGGGATTAAACCATTCACCACGCATTTTATACCTACCTCATATAATTCCGCATTGACCAACTTTCCTAGGTGATGTACCATGTGTTTTCA
The DNA here is from genome assembly GCA_949320155.1 of Melangyna quadrimaculata. NCBI lineage: Eukaryota > Metazoa > Arthropoda > Insecta > Diptera > Syrphidae > Melangyna > Melangyna quadrimaculata. The sequence continues at coordinate 3,383,598 of OX439485.1, read as the reverse complement.
TGGCAAGTGCACATAATCTTCTATGAGTAATTTTGTATTTAACAAATTTTCGACATAAACCTAACTCCAGACAAACCTGCATTTACTCAAAACAAATTCTTTAATTAAAACTTCAATTTATTATTTGCCAGCTATAATTTCTAAAATTCAAATCATAAACTGCAATCGGATTAAGAACGAACTGAACTTACTTAATTTATTTTTCATATGAATTCAAGCAATTATTTTTGCTGCAATAACATACTATGCAATGTCTCGCTTCACACCAAAACAATTTTCCTTATTATGCAGCTGGTGGTATCCCCATTCGGGTGATTTTTCAAATTTTCACATTCCTTCTTGAAAATTCCAGGACCAAGGAAGGAGGATATACAAACATACTATGAGCGCAACAAGGTATGTACGTATTTCAAAACACTCTCGTGTACACTTCCTTGCTGTGAAATAAAAAATTAAATAAGCACACGCTACATAACAAGAATCCTGATGTACTTCTGCCTCATTGTTGCGAAAATTGTTAGTCTTGGGCTTGGTTCACATACATACATACCTACATATCTACAATGGCAGAGAGCAGAGGTGTGTTGACTCTTTTGTAGCAATTTTTCCTACACACGTATAGCCTTTTAATTATTTAGCACGTAAATTTTCTTAAAACTCGTTTTGGTAATGAAGACAACGCGAATGAAAGATTTTCAAAAGTATAAAGGTTAAGGGTGTGGATTGGGGTATTGGGGAGGCTTATATTTTTGACTTAATTATATTGCATTTTTGTGCTTCCTAATTTGAAAAGAATTTTGAGGAAATGTGAGACATTTTATATACATACCTACGTTCATACATTCTTATTTTTAATCTGAAGAGAACGTTTCCTAGGCTTCTGTTATAAATGTTTGGAAAATTCAAACTTCAAAGAGTATTTTAATTTCTTACCCTAGAAAAGGTAAAACATAAAATAAGGACGTAAAATTATAAAAACCTCCACCTTTGTCCTTCGTATCGTAAATTTATATAGAATTTTGTGTACATATTTGAATTCTTTTATTAAGAGATACAAAGATTCACCAGATTTTGTTTCTGATATTACATATATGCTTAAATATGTTTTTGAAATATCTTAAATATTTTGCATTGTTAAAGGAAACCAAAGTTACCGTGAATTTTAAGAAGTTAATTCCGGTTGGCAATGGCACAGTTGATATAGTGTTTGACTGCTAACCTGGACTGTATTCTGTATTACCCAGTTTAAACCGGATGCCGCCCGTGGAATTTCATGAGATAGTTACAATCTAATTCTCAATCCACTGTGCAGACAAAAATCTTTCCTTTCCTTCTATTCCTTATAACTTTTACCGTGCATTGCATTTAAAAAGACCTGAGGTCTTGCAGGCATAATAGTTAAAATTATTATTAATAATTCACGTACGATTAAGCCTTTTTTGAAAATATCTTTTGAAGAAACTAAACTTCACAAAATGCTAATTAATAAAAAAAAATTCATCAGCCATTTGAGAAATACATATATAATATGTACATAAGCGGACACTAAGAAATAAAATGCACGAATATGTCAGACCAACTTGTTCTTATGTTCAAGTAGTCTATGTAAAACTTCAAAAATTGTATGGACTTACGACTTACGTGAGTATTGTCTAAGGACATGGATATTAAAAGAAATTTATAAACTGGAAAATGTTTTGTATAATTGCTTGAATTCCTAAGCTATAGTTCTTTGAGTTAAACAGAAATGTATGTAATTTGATTTATTGAACTAATAAACATTTATGATACAAAATTTTAAAATGTTTATGTAGAGCGGCAATTGTTTGGGCTCCTAACTCTTAGCACCTCATATGGGATATTCGCAAAAAAAGTATGCCATCTCAGTAATTGGTCAAAAAAGGTCAATTAGTTTCAGAAATTGGTTAGCCATAGGAAAATTGTAATCAATGGTTAAAGTCTTTCAAGGTCACCAACTTTTTTTGGCACCTCATTTATGGGATATTCGCAAATAAAGTGTACCACCCGAAAGGCCACCGACTTGTGATAAAAGGTCAGCTAGTTTCAGTAATTGGTCAGCCATAGGTTTTTTTTTTTAATGAAGACTATTATACTGTAACCTAGAAACAATCTTTAAAAATTCATTAAGAAAACCTATGGCTGACCAAGTTCTGAAACATGTTGACCTTTTATGAGGATTTAATGAGGTGGTAAAAATCTTATACGGCCTTGAAAAAAAAATTCATATAAAATATCCTATGGCTGACCAATTACTGAAACTAGCTGACCTTTTATCACGAGTCGTTGGCTTTTCAAATGTTATACTTCTTTTGCGAATATCCCACAAATGAGGTGCTAAAAGTCGTATACGACCTTGAAACAATAATTTTTTAAAATTCAATTAAACAAAAACTATGGCTGACCAATGACTGAAATTAGTTGACCTTTTATGAGGTCTAGGTAAACTTTCAGATGGTGTATATATTTTTCGAATATCCCATAAATGAGGTGCTAAAAATAGCTTTGACCTTGAAAATTAAAAAACAAAATCTATGGCTGACTAGACCTGTGTCAATCGTGATTGATTCGGTCTTTTTGACCCGTTCATCAAAAATATTGAGTGATTGCAATCGCAGTAAACCGAATCAATCGATCTCAATGTCAATCGTTTCATGCAGCTGTTCTTAAAAGGAAATAAATATGTTTCGTTCATCCAACTTATTCTCATTCAAATGAAATGAGAATTAAACATAGCTTTCATACAAAAAGTCAATCACTTATTTCAATACTAATCGTTCTAAAGAACGAAACTGACTTAAAATGAAGTATTTCACAAAGTTCCATATGGTTCCATTCTCTTTATTTTTGCTAAGGTTCGCTTACACTACAATTTATTCCACAATAAGATTTGTATGGATTTATCACACATGGACACAAATGTTTGTAAGGATGTAAGTAGGTACGCTCGATCAGACTATAAACATATGAAATATTAGAAATTAAATTGAAAATACAGAATGTATTTGAAAAAGATATGTATTTTTATGTTTTAGTACCCATGCTCTTATTTCTGTTATTAAAATATTAAATCAGTTAACTTTATAAGTGATGGTTTGTAAGCTACAGTATTAAATTATTTTGGCAAAATATTGAAATATATAAATATATGAAATACATATAATATATTTATATAGAATGTTGAAAATTTAATATCAAATTAATAAGGGTATTCATGCAACGAGATAATTTTTCGCTTTCCAGAAAAATATAACTTTCTGCAAGATGTTAACATGAACATCCCCTTAAAAATGCTTGCGTAAACGTGGGAAATAAACGTCACAAATGACTTACCCCAGTGTATTAGGTTTTTTTCTACGCTTTCCGCATCAAATTCATGAGATAAAATTGTCTGTTTTGCAGAATATTTTCCCATATAAATTATGACAGTTCATTTCTACCGAGATAAAATTATATGGTTTACCAGGTTTATCTGGGTTTTACGCGTTTGCATGAATAGCCCTAATATGTTTTATAACTAACCTTAAATATGTACATAATAGTTTTAATTATAAAGGTTAGACCGCACTCGACGGATTTGCACTGCAGCGAAACTACACTTCACACGAATTTGTACAAGATTGTAATTGTATGAAGTTCAGTTACCGCTAAGTGCAATATAGCTCATACAATTTCATACAAATATTGTTTTGCCGCGTTGTGAAATGTAGTTCCGCTGAAGTTGAGTCTTGCCATAAAAAATTTTTTTAATTTGTTTACAAAATTTTACAGAAAATTCTTCACAAATTTCAAAAAAAAAAAATAAGTATGACAGTTTAATGAAAATCGTTACAAATAAATTAAATTCGAATATAATTCCAAAAATTCGGATTAAAGGTTAGACCGCACACAACTGCAGCGGAACCACACTTCACGACGCGGCAACTGAACTTCCAAATTTCATATAAATTATTGTGAATCGCAGTTCCGCTGCAATGCAGTTTCGCCTAGTGCGCTCTAACCATGAGCATTTTTTTGGTATTTGCGAAATGATCTCTCTTTGTTCCCAAGGAAAACGTAGAATAAACAACAGAGCCGAACAAACCTTTAAGCCCGACACACACAGTACGGTGTGGCGGCGCGGTCGACATTTTTGACCGTCGCGTTCTTTGTCTTGTGTAGAATCACTTGTTGTTGTTCAAACAGAACGCGAACAAATCAAGCGGCGAAGAAAAGAACGCGACGGGCAAATTTATTTTGTAAATTTTTACAAGGAACGCGACGGTCAAGCGTCAAAAAAGACCAAGTCAAAACAAACCTCTGAAAACAGCTGCATGTGAGATTATTATTTTGTATTGATTTTGTCAATTATGTTTAATTTATTTTTATTCCACAAATTAAAAAGAAAATTAGATGTGTACATTGACATTGGTTGCAAGTGTAATAATAATAATAATAATTGTGTAAGCAGAAGAAGCACTTCATCTTCGTCGGAACTGCTGCAGCTGCCATATTTTTGTTTTAATTCTGCACTCCGACCAACTGCTCAACAGAAAAACACATACGAAACTAGAACGCCGAAAGCTAGACCGCGTTCTGTCCGACATTATAGAACGTGGCGGTCAACGACGCATTCTGACAGTACCACCAGACCGCGTCCTGTGTGTCCCAGGCTTTATTAGCTAAACCAGTGAACGTGCTTTTTGTTTCGATTCCTGAATGTTTCACTGTCAAAAGATTTGTTTTGGATTTTTAATTCAGATTTCTCTTTTTGTATAAAAGTGGCAAAATTAAAATATATTACAAGTATTTTAGTTGAATACAAAAATTTGTTGTTTTTTAATTAAAGTGTAAAAAAAAGTTCAAAAAGATTTGTAAATGCTTCTCGTTCTCATTTGACAAAATGTTATGTCCCTAAAACTGCCGCGATGGCAGGTCCCTTCCAAAATAATTACATAAAATATATATTTTATGTAGGTATTTATTTTGGTGCCTTTCTTGCACTCGGTTCCAAGAACCAAGATCGATTTCAATCGATAATCAATAAAATCAAATCAAGCCGAAAATGAGAAAAAGATTCATATCAAAATAGAACCTACAAACTTACGTATGAGTGTTTGCATATATTTTATGAATTATGTATGTATCTGCATTATTTTTAAAGAACGAGATAGAATCGTTCACCCTTGTCTTCGTTGACAAGATTGAGATAGATCCGATTGGGAAAATGAAACGTTCAAAAGAGGAAGAGAACGAAACGATCGTAGAAGAAATGATTTTTTTTTTTGATTGAAAGAACGATTGATTTAAATGAACGAATCTTCGAACAAACCAATACTTGATTGATTCGATCTTTCAAAATGAACGATTGACACAGCTCTGTGGCTGACCAATTACTAAAAGTAGCTGACCTTTTTTGACCAATTACTGACCTTTCAGATGGCATACTCTGTTTGCGAATATCCCATATATGAGGTGCTTAAGGTTAGGAGCCAGTTTTTTATTTATAACACTTTGAAAACATTTAAAGGAAAAAAAATGGAAAGCTAATTTAATGATATTACTAATATGCATCCAAAATTTAATTTTAAAAATTTTTCATCCACTATTGAAAATTCAATTTTTCCAAAAAAGGGTTGACATTTTTTAAATAAATTGTGAATATTTTTGCATGCAATATTATTTAATACCACGTTTGATACCCGAATTTCTTGATTATTTTTTGACTTTGGAAAAACACGTGTTTTTACATAAAAAACCGATGTGGGTTGTGGAAGTACCATTTTTAAAAACTTCCGAGAAGTAGAAATACTTTTCTGTTTTATTAAACACAAAACAAAAAAACAATGTGTGCTTATTGGATGATTCATCAATGCAATCGTGTTGTAAAGGTGGTCAACAATTTGAAAACACAGATACACAGTCTTAATAGATTTCATTAATACTCGGTTCAACCTCGGAATAGCTAAACCATTTACGCTGGGCTTACGCCGGTGTATATAATAAATAAAAACGATTATATTATCATCCCTTATACTACGTTTTCACTGAACCAAACAGGGTAACTTCGTTGCTAATTTATAAATGAGATCCGAAATTACCTCATTTCCCATACAAATTCTCATTTCCAAATGAGCTAATTTAAAACAAATTTGAACGAAATGAGGTTCGAAATGAGGTAAGCCCATCCATCAGCAGTTGAGTCTAAAAGCTTTAAAAAGCTCTTGCATGAAAATATCAAAACACAAAGAGAAAACAACAAAAACAAAAGTTTAACTGTCATTCCAAATTCAAAATGAAATGAGATATCAAACGAAATTAGCAAATTTGATAATAAAAACACTTTTTTGTCAAATTCCGAAATTGACTCATTTCGGCTCTAATGAAAACGTAGTATTAGTGTCTGAAATGGAATTGAAACGAGTTTTGTACTGTTTTGGCTTTCTCCTTCATTCAGTTAAATGTTTAAGCGTTTAAAGAATTTTAATGATTTATAAATACAAAATAAATATCGATTTTGTCGTAGTAAAAAAAATAAAAAAAAACTGCTTACACTCCTTGTATATACCAAAACGGCTTTACTCCAATTTTGAACCTCCTATGAACCAGTTTAAGCTTTCTCCACCTATATTCCTGATGGAATTTCTTTTTTTTTAAATAAAGTTTTCAGGTTTAGAGGCGTTGTAAAGTCGGACTAACTCTACGCCGTCGCTAAAACGAGTTAATATATAAGGCTTACAAAGTACCTATGTCTACCTAACTCCAACACTTCAGCTGTTGTTGTAAAACATAAAACCAGGACTTTTTAAATGATGTTCGACCCGTCTGCGAACACATTAATTTATATCACCATCATACATCATACTTTTTTAATCCTCTTCAAAATCGACAACAAAAAGAATAATTAAGAGTTGTTTAAACGTCACCACTTGACTTTCAATGACATCAGAATTAATTTTTATCGATTCGTTTATTAAACTCGCAATAAACCACCACATTCTCCATTGTATGCACAATCATTTTTGGGTAAAAATTATAAATATTTTGCTTATTAGGTATATTCACACATCATCAGCGATATTTTAATATGTCCCTATCTTTACTTTGAATATTTGTTTACATCAGACACAAAATACTATCATGTATAAATTATTATAACCTTAGAACATCATTGTCTTGGCAAAATATCACGTTTAATGTCAATTTTAGCTTGTAGTTCATACAAATCCTTATTAACGCTGTTCGTTGTTCACATATACCACACGCACTCCCCTCCATAATTTTCTTCATCCTTTTATAGCTATAGTTACAGTACCTACAGTTTACAGAAAATGGTGGCCATAAGCAGTTTAATACGATAGAGGGCCAAAACTTACAAAACTGTATACCCACAGTGTTTACAAAGTGTAAAATACACATTAAGCTTATTTACAACCGCATTCTGCTGCCGCATATTAAGCGGCTATTGGTGCGAAAATGAAGAGGCCTGCTGCTGTACTGTGGATGTAGAATCAGTTGATAGGCATCACATGTCACGGTGCGGCAATACCGCATATTGTTGTGGCGCTTTAATGGTTTGCTATGTGTAATGCAGCCGAATACTTACCCCCCCCCCTCTCCACAAAAACCGCCCTCACCATTATCACCATAACCATATCCTTGTAGTGCAAACATCAACCACTATTTATGTTGTGTTCCTTTTGTCCCCTTAGCCCGCCTGTTCCAAGTGATACAAAATAAAAACAGTAACTCCACCACAACCACAACCTGATACCTTCAAAAATATAATAATAATATAGTGTTGCATGAATGCCTGCTTGCTGCCTGTGTTGTGTGTCCTCACTCTATATCTGGGTCCAAAAGAGTACACGCAGATTCCTCTGAAAAAACAAACGCCCTAGAGATGAATTATATTTGTAGACCTTATAGCGATCCACCACCATAAAAACCCACCATTTACCATAACCCGCCCTGAAAATCCCTCAAACGGGACCATAGACATGCACGCTTTGATTGTCCAGATCTCTTGTGCGGAATTTTTTGTTTCTCAATGTTTCTCTTCCCAATCAGGTGGCAATGAATTCGACCAACAGTCGGCTGATTTTTCAACCTCACACTGCAACTTGATTCCAATTCCTGCCGTGCGAGAGCAGCTCAGTGCTTCGAACGCCACACTGTCACCCCAAAGGTTGGGCACTTTGCACCTTGCCCTCACCATGTCAACATCTTTATCGGCCGGTGGTAGCACAAATCGATACTTGACTCTGAGAAGCCCCATTCCTCCGGTGCAGGGACATGGCCAAAAGCCTCGCAGTAGCTATCCGGAGTTTCTTCAGCCAAGGCTTTCGTTAAATGGAACCGTTTCGGGTCACAGGCACTTAGTGCCGTCGCCTCGGCCGTTGTTTCGGGAACAAAGTTCACGATCCTTTCAGCCATTTCTAGAGAGTTACACAGGCACGGTGGCGAGCGGTGGTGGTATGCACACCACAGAACTGTCAATAACGCCATCTGTCACTGGCGACGAGCAGTATATTGATTTGGGCAGTTTGAGGCGCTTCTCAATAGATCGTCAGAGTTTCAATGGTAAGCAATCTGACTGTGGTTAAAAACGATTTTCATTCTTTGATGTAGGGATTTTAGAACATCATCAGACCTTATTTATTTTATAAACTTTTTTTATATTGAGCTTTATTTTTAGGTTTTAATTAATCTCAGTCAATTTATTTGTATCGTTTTAATTAGATCTCGGATCGAAATTTGGAATGTCGCGGCCGCAATTCGGTCAAAGCGTTTCACAGCAAGGTTTCTTTTCATCACACGACAGCCTAACAGCACCATGTGTAACACGTGCCTCAAATCCACATGTAGCCAGCACTGCCTCCGAAATGGATTTGACACGAAAGCCACAACGACGGAAATCGCGGGGTCGGCTGAAAGCTGGCGAACAGCCTCTTCTCGGCTCATGGAATCGCTCTGGAATGAGATGCTCGCAAGATAATACATTGGGCACTGGCGCCCTAGCGTCCAGTAATCAAATAAATAGTGGAAATTATTGCAATGGAACTGATAGGTAAGTCCACCAATAATTGCAGTCGTTCTGCTTCATTCTTTTTATAAAAAACACAAAATCAAAGGTGTTTTTTCTTTATCTGATCTTTAACATTTAAAATAACTGCACAGCTGTGTTATACGGTATATTTTATTTATTTTTGTTATTTGTCAAAGGTGAGACAAATTATTGATAGTTTCACTAGTAAAAGAATTTTATTTCTGAAAACTTTGATAACTATTTTACCGAAACCGACAGATTTTTTACTATACAACCAAATTCATAGATCGGTACTACTTTCTTGGTGCGAATTGAGGATTGACAACTGTTCGAAATTATTGTTTTAACAAAAGGTAGAATTTTGCCTATAGTTATAAAGGGATTTTTTTTTCAATCTATGGAGTTTTTAAGAAACATAAGGCAGTGTTCACACTATGCCGATCAACATCTTGATTAAAATTGTCGATTAACATGCTTGTGTATATGTGTTGAAGTGTATTCTGAATGTGCCCCAGGAAACACTCATTTAAGTACTCAATTTTCGACGTCCATTTAATTTTAAATAACAGTAAAAATAGGACCACAAACGAAGCTAAATTTAATTACTAATTATCTAATTACAAAACTCGAAATACAAAACAAAATACCTACATTGGCCGCAGACAGGGCATGCGAAATACAAATAATGGTAGTTGTACTGATCAAAATTGTTGATTTATATCCATTTGAGTCGGGTTACAAAAGTTCATTGACTGCCCAACTAACAATTTAACTTCTGTAAGGGGTCTATCGAAGTTATTTCCTAATCAGCAAATTTGACTCCATGGCCCACATTTAGAAGCTCGAAAGGCTTTTAAGCAATCATTTACAGGTTTATTGGAAATACTCAATCTATTTCCATAAGGCCTTATAGAATAAAACTACACTCAAACATTGCAAATGTAGTAGTGTAGTTTTGTTCAAGTATTTTGATAGGCACATCTAAAAACCCTTATAAAAGGCTTGTCGAGGCCTAGGAGAAATCCTTTTCGAAGCACAATGCCAAACAAAATAAAAATAAATTCTTTATTTTTATTTCTACATTTTCTCCTTTATTTTCTCGTAAGTAACGATTTTCTTCTGGAACTTAATGCACAATAATTATTTATATCAGAAAAAAAAAAACTTACTTACTTGATGGATTTTGCGAGATTTGAACCGAGGATGGTTGGTTTGAGAGTCGGGCACCTTAGGTAATCAGCTAGCCTGGCATATGAAAAATGAGTGCCAAATTGGAACCACTTGAAACCGAAATTAGTTTCCTAAAAACTTCCTTGGGACTTCCCGATGAATTGAACTAACTTAAAAAATTCAGGTGACCATTCGTCTGTTGCTTGAAACGGAGTTTTTTTAATTAAAGTTATTTTGTTTTTTAATTTTTAATGTTTCCATGATTACGCATCAGAGAAAACATGTCTCAAAAACAATATAAAACCCAAATATGCACAGATAAAAATTAAAAATCCCTCAATAGCCGCACATAAAACAGAAAAAATAGCCCAGATCATACGTATAAATTAAATTTCTCTACAGTAAAAAATTAAAATTTAATAAAAGTTTATATGAACTACATTTACAATTATACAATGACTTACATCACATTGCCGCCGACCTATACATTCACGAAATAAACCAATATATACAGAAAATTGCAATGGAAACAAGTAAAATACAAAACAACAAATTACAAAAACTAATATATCAACATAACCATGATACAAAACCCATAAGCACACACACTTTTTACCCTAGATTAATAAACAACACAAATATTTTATTCACGAACACAGAAATTAATACACTTAACAAAGGCCTCAAATTCAACATTCCTACTACAAACAATAATAACATCAATCAAGAAGTCATCAATGCAAAAGCAGCCATCAAAACAATTCCAACCATTGAAATGAAAAAAAACGAAACAAGAATAGTAATCAACAAAAAACTCAAACAATTAGCTAAAAAACAATAAAATAAAGAATCCACTCCACAATAAATATAAAGAAGACAAAATCAACCTAAAAAACATTAAACAAAAATTACATGATAATATTGCAATAATCACGAAAGCCGACAAAGGCAACACAATGGCCATAATCGACCAACAAGAATACATAACCAAAACAAAAACCTTCTTCAACGACAATAACATACAAAATATCCAAAATGACCCCACCAAAACTTACACCAAAGAAATCAACAACGCCATCAACAAGTGCAATCATATCTTCACTAACCTAAACAAATACACACTTAAACAACCAAATGCAAAAGCTCCATTATTTACAGGCCTACCCAAAATCCATAAACAAGGAACACCTATACGACCTTTAATTAATTATACAACTGCACCAGGATACAAAGTAGCTAAAATTCTACAAAAAATCATTAAAAACAATATCAACCTAAAAAACAACAATAGCATACAAAACAGCACACACTTAATAGATAAATTAAAAAACATCGATATAAAACCGAACTATAAATTGATCTCTTTTGACGTTACAAACATGTACACAAATATACCCATCAACGAAACCATCAAAATATTAGAAAACAACCTCACAATCACTGCAACCATCAACAAACAACAAATAGACGAACAAAATTACTTCACATTCAACAACGAATATTACATCCAAACAGAAGGATTAGCAATGGGATCACCGCTAAGTGGACTAATGGCTGACATACATATATCTCAACGACTACGAAAATAAATTTATATTATCAACACATAACCCACAAAAACAAAAAGTCATATCATATACAAGATATGTCGATGACACATTCGTCATATTCGACGGAACACACAGACAAATTGATATTCTAACTAAATACATCAACAATATAAACACGAAAATCAAAGTTACTGCAGAAACAGAAAACAATAAAAGCATAAACATTCTAGACTTAAACATCACAAAAAACAACAATAAATTAAATCCAAAATATAAAGGAAACCAACAACAACAGACATCACAATTCATAAAGAATCATATCACCCATATTCACAGAAAATGGCAGCATACAACACATTTATCAATAGACTAATCAATATACCAATGAACAAAAGTGATTATAAAATTGAAATCAACACAATTAAATGCATTGCATACGCAAACGGCTTCAACACCTCAATAATAGATAAACTTCTCCCTAAAAGAAAAAAGAAAATAAACAACAACAAATTCAACCAAGATACACCAAGTCAGAACAAATACACATCAATAACATACACCAACTTAATTTCACAAACTTTACAATACGAATTTAAAAAACTAAACATCAACATTTCTTTCAAAACAAATAACAACATTCAAAATATATTAAAACACAAAACAAGAAACGAAACAAAAACATGTTCAGGCGTATACAAATTAAGTTGCAACGATTGTAACAAATTTTATATTGGACAAACAGGCAGGACTTTCTATGACAGATTCATAGAACATAAACCCAAACCAAACACCAAATCCACATTCGCACAGCATTTAATCGACACAAACCATAATTACTCAGACTTCGACACCAACTTAAAAGCATTACCTATTTGCAAAAAAGGCAAAATACTAGAGTACGAAATATATAAAGCCAATAAACAAGAACAAGACAGACTATTAAACGACAAATTAACATTTAAACAAAACGCACTATACGATACAGCAATCAAAAACCAAAGAGACAGAAGAAGACAAACATTGCAAACCCAAACCTTAACTTAAAATAAAAACAAAAATAAAGCTCAATCTAATAGCCCAACAACAACACAACAAGAGAAATAAAGAGACTAAGGCTTTACATTAATTAATCAACATCAAAGAAGCAAAGTAAAATAAATTTCGCCCGATGATGGAGACACACTCCGAAACGCGTCGCTAAATGTTATTATTATTATAAATTAAATAAAGTTGTGAAAATTATTAAAACTTTAAAATAAATTTAATAAATTATAGTGAACTAATTAAAGTTTATCTTTTATTTAAAATTTGACATATAGTAAAATTAGTTCGATATTGTTTTAATATTGATTCTGAGTGTTTACTTTTATGACGTCGGGAGTAGGGTTGCCACATAACGTGTAAATAGTGACCCTGGGAAATACAGAAATAAAAACTGGTTTATATTGGGAAATACGATCCGAATAAACTTTAATTTCACACAAACTCACTTTTTTTTAAATACTTTCAAACATATGTATATATGTATGTATATGGTGCATACAAAATATTTATTTTTTCTTAAAGCTACTATACTTCAACATTTATGTATTTCCTATGGAATTTAATTTTGGTCAAAAATATATAAAAATGTTAATTTCTGTGCTTAACGGTAATATATATGGATTCCAAATTTTCCACCAAAAAATTCAAATCATAAACGGTCATCATCTCCCGATATTTCAGACTTCTAAGCCCAACCCTTAAAATGATAAAAATAATTTATCTGGAAAAATGCAAATGTCCATTAAATTGTTTAACAGCTACATACAAACATAATTTTTGGTTTCTATAAATCTTTGGGGCAAAACCTTTCCAACGTTATATAATTTACATATAATGTAGTTCCGTTGAGTATTTACAGCGAAAAGTGTACCGATAGGTTTTGCTTAGGTTTTGCTAAGCGTATTACTATCGATTTGCTTTGTTTTATAGTTGTTAAACCTTACTTTCATTTATTTTTAAATAAAATTGTTTTAATATAAAGTTTTTGAATAACTAATTTTCAAACCAAAAATAAAAAAGTATTCAGAATTCAATGCTCTTAGTAGTTTTGACCCAAAAATTGAAAATCAGATACGGTTCTAAGACATTTATGCTTTTCAAAATATTAAAACATAAAAAAGCCAACTTCCTTCTTATGCGACACACCCTGAACAGTCAATGAACGGATAGATTTTAGAGTTAAAAAAGAATTCATATAATCTTAAGATTGGTATCGACTTATAATTTCACCCTCTTCAGCATATTCAGATTCTTTCGAAACTAACGCATTTCTTTGTGTATAGTTCAAGAGGGGAAAAAGGGGGTGTGAAAGCTTATCAAACTGAATTATTTAATTTGGTACAATTGAAGAATATGACACAAGATTTTAGCAGGCTTTTATACCGAATTCAAAAATGCTAGGAAAAACATTATTCGACCACCAAAATCATAGTTGTCTCTAGTCTGGGCTGACTATGAGATTAGTCCTTCAATGAAATTTTGTTATTATGTAATGTAAGGCATAGGACAGCTGACTTTTTGAAACCTCACCACCCGTCACCGGGAACTTTAAAATGAATTACCAGAATAAAACATTATACTTGCTTAGCTCTATACAATTTTCAGTATAGTGAATGGAATCCACAAACTGTACACAATATAATTGAAAATGTCAATGTCGGGTAGTATACGAAGAATATCAACCTAAACAAATTATATTTCTTGTTTGAAATGTTGGTTTTTGAGCGTTCATTTTGTGACACAAATATCTTCAATTACCGGTAACCATCATCACGAGTATGTATAAGTATTATAAGCAAATGAAAATCCTAATGTGGGCTTAAGGTCAGTTTTTGAAAATTCTTATTTTATTTTAATTGTTGTAAGTATTGTCATTTTGTTTATTATTTCTTTTTATTTATGTATATAATTATCTATAACTATAATATTTTTCAAAAATAGGTCTGAAGAAGGGTGTAAACACATCCGAAACGTTACAGCAGTTAAAATAAAATAATAATTTTTAAAAACTGATCTAAAGCCTATATTAGGATTTTCATTGATTTGAAAAAAGGTCACGAAAAAAGGGAAATATTTAAGTATTATAACTTCACCAGCCTTGAGCGACAGTTACGTGCTGGCCAAATTAGATTAGAAATCATTATTAGTAAAAAAACACACCACAAAATACCTAGAGTATTTTGATCTGAAATATAAACAAACCGATGGTTAAATTTGCCATTTCAATGCTTTAAAAAAAAGGAAAACTGTATTCAACTTAACATCTTTCAATTTAAGCTTCAACTATTTTTTTTACAAGGAAAGTAATATTCTTTTTAGGGCTGGCCACGAGACGAGAAAAGACTCGGTCTCGATCTCGGTCTCGCATGACGAGACCGATTCGAGACCAGACGAGACTGGCTTTTAAGCAACCGAGACGAGACCGAGACTTACTTACTTACTTTTGATGGCACTCAAAGCCGAGGATGGGCTTCGGCCTCAACTAACAAGCCCCTTCAGCAAGCTCTGTCCCTAGCTAGCCGCTTCCAGTTGCGCACACCGAGTGCTTTGATGTCGCCATTCACTTGATTGTGCCACCTGTTACGGGTTCTTCCTCTGCTGGGGTACGGGGTTGGATTCGAAGACTCGTCGGGCAGGTGCGTTGCTGTCCATACGCTCCACGTGCCCCAGCCATCTCAGCCGCTGTATTTTCAGCTTTTTGACCAGGTCAACGTCGCTGTATAGCCCGTATAGCTCGTCGTTGAATCTTCTCCTCCACACTCCTTCGATACACACCGGACCGAAAATCACACGAAGAATCTTCCTCTCAAAGCACCCTAGCAGATTTTTATCCGAATCTTTCAGTGTCCATGCTTCTGACCCATAAAGCAGGACCGGGATGATTAGGGTTTTGTATAAAGTCTCCTTGGTTCTCTGAGAGAGGGCCTTACTACTTAAATGCCTTCTTAGACCGAAGAAACAGCGGTTGGCAAGAGTAATTCTTCGATTGATCTCTGCACTGATGTCATTCTGCGATGTAATAGTGGAGCCCAGGTAGACAAAGTCCTTGACAACTTCGAAGTTATATCTGTCCATCGTGCTATTTTGCCCGAGTCGACGATGTTGAGATTCCTCTCTCGATGACAGCATATACTTCGTCTTGTCCTCATTAACCGCCAATCCCATTCTAACCGCCTCCGATTCAATGCTCGCAAATGCCCCTGCCACAGCTCGCTTCGTTTTGCCGACAATGTCTATGTCATACGCATATGCAAGCAATTGAACGGACTTTTGATAGATTGTACCGCTGGTGTTGACATGTGCGTTGCGTACAATGGCTTCAAGAACGATGTTGAATAGGTTGCATGATAACGCGTCGCCTTGCCTCAATCCTTTCATCACATCAAAGGAATCGGTGGTGTTCTTACCAATTTTGACGGAGCAGCGAGATTTCTCCATCGCCATCCTGCACAAGCGGACGAGTTTGGCAGGGATGCCGAGGCTCGACATGGCTCTGTATAATTCGTCCCTTTTCACGCTATCATACGCGACTTTGAAATCGATAAAAAGGTGGTGTGTATTGATCTGAAATTCCCGGGATTTTTCTAAAATCTGTCGGAGTGTGAACATTTGATCGACGGTTGACTTGCCTGGCCTAAAACCGCACTGATAAGGGCCGATCAGATCGTTGACAAAAGGTTTTAAGAGGTCACACAGGATGGCCGACAAGATTTTATAAGCGACGTTTAGGAGACTAATTCCTCTGTAGTTGGTACATTTGAGAACATCTCCCTTTTTTGGATGGGGCACACTATACCGAGGTTCCATTTATCGGGCATACTTTCCTCCGACCAAATTTTGCAGATGAGCTGGTGTATGGTGTATGTGTAAGCCATCCGCACCTGCAGCCTTGTACGACTTAAGTTTGGATATCGCCAGCCGAACTTCGGTTAGGTCGGGTGGACGGAACTCTTGGCCATCATCGTCCAAGTTGAATGGAGCGTTCTGCCTATTAGCGGCATCTTGGCTGTCTTCGCCATTAAGCAGTCTAGAGAAGTGTTCTTTCCAGATCCTCAGCACTGACTGTGTGTCTACTACCATATTCCCACTCTCATCTCGGCAGGCTTCCGTTCTAGCCTTGAATCCTTGGGTGGATCGCTTCACCCTCTGATAAAATTTTCGAACATCTCCCCTACCGCTACAACCCTCAATAGACTCTACCGCCCGCTTCTCGTGCTCTCTCTTTTTCCTCCTGAGAAGTCGGCGTTCCTCTTTTCGTTTCAGCCCGTAGAGTTCCCGGGCCAATCTCTCAGCAGCTCTTGTTCGAGTCTGCAGCATTGCCTGGTAGGCCTCGTCCTTAGCTGCATGCGCTAGCCGGCACTTTTCATCGAACCAGGGGTTTCGTTGTATTCGCCTAGTGAAACCCAGCACATCAGAGGCGGCACTTCTGATGGCTTGTTGACAGTGTTCCCACTGGTCCTCTGCACTTGATGCTGGTGGCAGACCTCCTGAGAGATTAAGAGTTATGTGGTCTGCAAAAGTTCTGGCAGTCTCTTGCGATTTAAGCTTCTCGACATCGAATCTTTTCACAGCATCTGCTCTGCGTTGTCGCGTCATGGATATCCGCATACGTAGTCTAGCTACCACCAGGTAGTGATGACGAGACCGAGACGTGACTGTGTAATTGGACCGAAATTTACAGAGAATCTCATAAATTAAAAAAATCCAACTTAAGTTAAATAATTATTTTCTTCTGCACGTATTCAAACTATAATCGAAAATATTTCGTTCCAATTTATTATTGTTGGCCGGAAATCGTATTTTTGGGAGACGAGACCGAGACGAGACTGAAAATTTTCGACTTTAACGAGACCGAGACGAGACTTACAAAAGTCCAGCAGAGTCTCGTCTCGTAGACAGCCCTAATTCTTTTTACACTTTTTCTATTTTTAAGTTGATACCTCTTTTGTTCAATACTTCCTTTCCTTCCAGTTATTTTATTTAAGTCGTCTACTGAGATGAACATGCACAGTTTTTTATTTTGCCTCAAACTTTCATGACAGAAAAACAGGAAATAGAGCTTTAAAAGATGTAAAACTATAGGGACGAACGTTTATGCTACTTCATCATAACCAAAATACAGCAAGAAAAAAAAAAACGTATGAGAAAATTAAATAGCTCATTTTCGCAAACATTTTTCTTAGTGGTACCTAAGAGTGCGCACATACCTAATTAAAGAGAACTTTTAAGATTTAAAATTTGTTCGTGCGTATGCACAATGCACTTATGGAATTGGAAAGAGGACACATGTATGCCTTCATGTAAGCATTCAAGAAATATTATATTTTTTGAATATCTCTCACCTCAATTTTACATCAGGCACACAGCCCTATGAAACACCTCCATTAATAACACTGCGATCGCTTTCACACAAGGACACTTTGTTGCCAGAAACTAGCTAGTTTGTAGGCGGGAAGGGTGCGAGGGGAGAATTTTTTCGTTCCCCTTATGCCCTGCTCGCCAACAAACTTAAAATTGCTGGCAACTCAGTTTCCTTGTGTGAAAGGGGACTAAATCATCATCACTTGTCAAAATGGACCGTTTTCCCCTAGTCAGTATTATATAATTAAAATGAAAATCAGAAAATTTCCTCTAGAAAAAAATAAATAAAACTGTTCCTATTTTTTTTTATTTATTCTTCTGAGGAGTGTATAATTAAATTTCTTTTAAGTATTATTTCAACTAAGTTAAATATTCACTATGGAAAGAATTATATTTCTCCCACTGCTCAGCCATCTGAGAAAAATTTAAAAACCTTTATGATGAATTATTATTTTGTGTACTAAATAAAATGAAAGCTGTACAGCCGTTATGGTGAGAGGGTCTATTTCTGAATAAATTGTTTTTAATTTTATACGCGAGCCAAAAAGAAAATGAGCTTTCTATGTCAAATGGATATTTTTTGTTTAAATTCAGAATTTAAGTCACGTCAATAAAGAAGTGTATAACATGACTGACTTTAACAGAGGGTCAAAACTTCCTGTGTATGCTATTGTGAAAATAAATGAAGTAAGGAGACTTTAAATCTCTTATTCTAAGTGAATAATTTGAGATTAAGTGCATTTCAGCAAAAGAAAAAGTTACTTTGGGAGACATTCCGACATTGGGTCAGAAGTTTAATAACAATTTCTGAACAAGAAATCTCGAACTTTTTTAAATAAATAGTTTATTATGAAAATTCAAACTTTCAAAAGGAATACACACATCAAATAACGCATTACCATAATCACGCAGCTTAAAAATAAATATCGCTCACAAACATTAATGGTGGAAAAATTATTGTACTTGAGTTTGTTTGTGTTTTTGTTTCTTTCCATTATTTTTGTATTTTTCTTTGCAATCGCTGAAACTCTGTATGAATATTTTTTTCGGGTTGGTATCGAAATCCCGAATTGCAAAATTTCCAAAATCCCGAATTTATTCCAAGATTTAATATTACCAAAAAAGTGCTTATAGTCCAGTCATTTGGTAGTTTTGCCTGGAAAGTTTTGGAGTAGTTTTGAAAACTTTTCATTTTTATAGATTTTGGGGTGCCCTTTCAGAATTTTAATTTTGCCAACTCGCACCTTTGCCGCTAACGCCGCCATTCGAGGTTAAATGCCAAAAATATCATGTTTTCGCATATAACTCCGAAACGGTAAATGCTATCGAAAAGTATTTCATGCAAAACTTGTCGATTTTGTGATCCCGAAGAAAAAAGTTTTGCTAAAAATGATTTATTGACCAATTTGGAATTAATAATTGTGATTGGAAGTGATTAAAAATAATCTTTCCGTCGGCTTTTTTTGGTCACTGTAGTTTTTGCAATGAAACAATTAAGTTACATTAGCTTTCCCGACGTTTCGGCAGGGGTTGCTGCCTTCTTCAGGGGAACTTTATTTGGACAACAAGAAAAAATATATTGTTTACATTATAATAACAATAATTGAAACAATACAAAATACACTCACTTTAATAAAACTGTGTTTAAATTTAAATTGACATTTAAAATTATTGTATCTAATAATTGTAGTATTATTTACAAAAGTAAAGAAATAACCACTTCATACGAAGTTTAGTCTATGGAATTTAAACAAGGAGTAAAGAAACTGAAAGAATACTGTGTTATGATGAGACAAGAGAACAATAGAGTAACCTTTTCACTAAACTTAAAACGAAAGCGGATAAGGATAAAGTTACTGATGTCATTTACAAAATAAATTGTAAGGGTAAACCTAATGAACCATGCAACCAGTGTTACATCGGAACTACAAAACAATTTCTTAAACAGCGAATTTCTAATCATAAATCGGATATCAAATCAAACAATCCTGGAAAGACAGCCCTGGCGAGCCACAGTATCGAAAACGGCCACTCTCCAGATTTTGAAGGTGTCAAAGTCCTACAGACAGAGAAACATGTTTCGAAACGATACACCCTAGAAACATTACACATCATCAACAACAACAACAACAACATGAACAGAAAACAAGACACCCAAAACATCTCTGCCATCTATTGTTCTCTTGTCTCATCATAACACAGTATTCTTTCAGTTTCTTTACTCCTTGTTTAAATTCCATAGACTAAACTTCGTATGAAGTGGTTATTTCTTTACTTTTGTAAATAATACTACAATTATTAGATACAATAATTTTAAATGTCAGTTTAAATTTAAACACAGTTTTATTAAAGTGAGTGTATTTTGTATTGTTTCAATTATTGTTATTATAATGTAAACAATATATTTTTTCTTGTTGTCCAAATAAAGTTCCCCTGAAGAAGGCAGCAACCCCTGCCGAAACGTCGGGAAAGCTAATGTAACTTAATTGTTTCATTGCAAAAACTACAGTGACCAAAAAAAGCCGACGGAAAGATTATTTTTAATCACTTCCAATCACAATTAAAAAAAGTTTTGACAATTTTTTTCCTACGACTCACCGTTAAGAAGATATCGACATTTCAAAAAACGTAAAATGTCGATGCTCTTTCCGCATTTTCATTTTGCCACCTCGCACCTTTGCCGATAAGGCCGCCATTTTGAAAGTTTCTCGCCAAACTGTTTTGGTCGCCATTTTTTCAAAATGGCGGCGTTAGCGTCAAAGGTGCGTGGTGGCAAAATGAAAATTCGGAAAGAGCATCCCAAAATCTATAAAAATGAAAACTGCTTCAAAACTTTCCAGGCAAAACAATATTTTTTTTTAATTTTTTGTATTCAAAAAACCAATGTTTTCGAAATTTGATTATTTTTGAAGTCGCAATATCTTGCAACTGATGTGTTATTTGTAACAAAGTGTCTCAATATTTCTTCTAGAGAATATTAAAATCTAACAAAAAGGTTCAAAATATTTTCCTTCAAGTTCGTCATTTAAGAGTAAACGGCTAAAAACCGGTATTTTTGAGTTTTTGTGATTTCTTGAAATAATGATATCGTAAAAATTAAAAATTATGGCTGCTAGAAAAAAAATGTTAGTGCGAGCTTATATTAGGTTTTATTATGTATAAATTTTGCATAGATAATTTTTCGATAAAACGTGCCGTTCAAAAGATATATGCAAAAAAACCTATTTCTTCGACATTTGATAATATTTAAATATTAATATCTTGCGACTTATGGCTTGCATGTAAAAAAGTGTAAATACTTTTGTCTAAAAAACATTATGGTCTACAAATTGAGTCTACGTTTTTTTTCGACAACTTCGTCATTTAAGAGTAAAACGCGACAAACTGGAAATTTAGGATTTTTGTCAAACTTTTTAAATAATTATGTCTTTAAAACGGTTACTTTTAAGAAAAAAAATAATAGTTTTTCCTGTAGGGGGTTACATAATTTAAAAACCTTACATTCAGATGTTTTCAAAAATATGAACCGTTTAGGAGTTATACGTGAAAAAGTGACATTTTCGACATTTTACGTTTTTTGAAATTTCGATATCTTCTTAACGGTGAGTCGTAGGAAAACAATTGTCAAAACTTTTTTTCTTTTGGATTACAAAATCTACAAGTTTTGCATGAAATACTTTTCGATAGCATTTACCGTTTCGGAGTTATATGCGAAAACCTGATATTTTTGACATTTAACCTCGAATGGCGGCGTTGGCGGCAAAAGTGCGAGGTGGCAAAATGAAAATTCGGAAAGAGCACCCTTAAATCTATAAAAAAGAAAAGTTTTCAAAACTACTCCAAAACTTTCCATGCAAACCACTTTTTTTCGCCCAAATGACTGGACTATTAGCCATGGCGGGATTTTGACGTTTGGGATTATGCTATCTTCACATATTTCGCATCAGCAGGTCACAAGCCTTAAGCCTGATCCACATCTGTGTCGTGTTGTCGCTATCGCTAAAATGTATTTAATATGCGTAGAACCATATTTGTCTCGTGTGTTGTTTTGCAGTGTGGCGCATAAAATATATGAAATGACAGCGACACACGACACACGACCCCACAACACAACAAACGACACAGATGTGGATCAGGCTTTAAAGGAATAAACTGATATATGTTTCAAATCTCGTAGTTTTTAAGACAATCCCCATAAAAACCATTTGAGTTTTTATGTAAACTCATTTAGAACGTGTTTTTTGGTTAGCAAGGGGTGAGTTAAGAAGCTTCATATTTGATGGAAATGGATATGATCGGTATTGGTTGCGGATAAGTGATCATTTTAACAACCTTGATTATCATCAACTTCGTTTTTTCTTGTTTTTACTAAGAAGTTTGGTTTCTTTATTATGTAATATCTTGAAAAGTAAAAATCTTAGAACCATCCGGTTTTCAGTATTTGACTATAATTTGTTAAGAGCATTGAATTTTGAAAGAAAAAATAGTACCTAATTACGTGAAATTTTGAAAAAAATTATTTTGAACATTTATTTTTTTTTTGTTTGAAAATTAATATTTCAAAAATTATTCAATAAGAGAACTTTATTTAAGCATAGTACGCAGCTGAAGCGAAACGAAAATTTCCATACAAAAATTGACAACGAAATCATAAACGAAAAATGTTGTTCTCGTTTTGCGCAGCAGTACGCAGTTCGATAGCGAAAATAAAAAGTCGTAGTTGATTACTAGAGCCAAGTCTTCACTTCTTTCCGCACAGAATTTATTATCCGGAACATTTTTGCTGGTGAAAAAGTGACAGCTTTTGATTTTATTTTTAAACAAAATGGACAAAAATTGTAATAAGTTTAAAATTCACTTTTTAAAGAAGAAATAAATAGATAGATAATGAGCCACACCATTCTTTAAAACTATTAACAGAACACAAAAATTAATTGAAAAATATTCTTTGTGTGAATAATTTAAAATATCTTTCAATATTTATTTGTTTTTATTTTTTACTTTTTGACATACAAAGCTGATAGAGCTCTCCATAAATATTTTTCGTAGCCTCTTCGTTTATGTATTCGCTATTGATGTGGAGAGCACAGACATTTTTCGTTTCGCTTGAGCTGCGATTTAGGCTTTAAAAAGGAAATAATAGAAGGGACTTCTGACCTTACATAGAAAAATAAAAGGGCTTTTTAGTTCTTACCGTTGTTTTTTAATAATATTTTTACCCATTCCTTTTACATTTTTCGGGTTCTATAAACGGTCTGGCATGGTAATGCCACCCCCAATCGGTCTTTGACGTACAGATCTGTAACCAGGGACTCAATACCTAGGAATGGGTAAACAAAATTTTTGGTTCATACAATCATCCTCAAAGTAGATTTTTAGGGTTTTTAAAACGGTCTCGCAAGGTAAATGCCGCCTCCAATCGGTCATGGACATACGGACCTGTAATCAGGGGCTTAGTACCTAGGGTTGGATAAACATTTGTGTAGGTGTATACAATCATCCTCAGAGTTGAATTTTGTAGGTTTTCAAATACGCATCTTAAGCCACCTCCAGGGACACCTTTCGACTCATATACTTTTTTTTCGGTTCACTTTCACACCCCTAAATTTGCTGTGGGCTCTTGGTCTATAGGGCAAGTTTTGGATTCGTCAACAAATATCGAACAGGAGATAATAATTTTCCCTAACCTTTACGATGGTATAGAACTTGAAAAAAGTGGGTCCCGTTGTTCTGTCCGTCTGTCTGCTCATTGATCATTTTTTTAGAGGATTTTTTTAGGAGATTCCCTAGAGAGGCAATTGGTTTTATTTAAATCTCCAAAATAATGGGAGCTACCTGTCGTACAAGCATATACAAAAAAATATTTATCTCAAAAATGGCGTTTTCGATTTCAATACAAAATTATTGAACTATTTAGAAGGGGTATTGCTTATATTTTGGTAAGCTAAAATTTAACAATAACCCTTTTTAACGGTACTTTTCATTTTTTTTTTCGTTTTTCGTCAACGCGGCTTCTTTAAACTCGACAAAATTTATATAATACATGTCCTTTGTAATTCAAACAATTGTAATTTTAATTCAATATTGCATAGATAAATTTTTGAAAAAATAATTGTTGGGGTCTTAAAAATATATAATAGTTTGTTGTTTTAAAAATTCAATTATATAAATGTCAATGAATATTTTTTAAATTTTGTGGAAATATTGTATTTTATTTAAAAATATAAATATAAAAAAAATATAACAATATAAATAGTTGGCATAGCTAATTTTTTTTCTCATGATTTATGTGTATAAGAAATATTTTTATTTTATTTGAATATTTTTTTTCATTCATAATTATCCGACGAATCAGAAAGCATACTTTCTTGTGAGTTCTAGCTTTTTTTTAGCTATTTATTTATATTTGGAAGAATGAGAGTTTTTAAAGTATTTGAATTCTGCAATATTTAAATCTTACATAATAACATATTCTTAAATATACGAATGGTATGATGGAGAAAATTATTATTGAAAATTAGTTATCTTCATGATATGTTTTGGCGTTCAATAAAAGTTATGATACATGACATGAGGTGTGTTTAAGATTTTTTTTATTGTTTTCAATTTTTACTAAGATTTTTAGTAGGGCTGGTCACGAGATGTGAAAAGTCTCGGTCTCGCATGACGAGACCAAGACGAGACTGGCTTTTAAGCAACCGAGCAAGACCGAGACGAGACTGTATATTTGGACTGAAATTTACAGAGAGTCTAATAAATAAAAAAATCCAATTTCAGTTAAATACTTATTTTCTTCTGCACAAATTCAAACGATAATCGAAAAAGTTTCTCTCCAATAATCAACAGTTTGTCCGAAAATCGTATTTTTGGGAGGCGAGACCGAGACGAGACTTAATTATACGAGACCGAGACGAGACTGAAAATTTAACGAGACCTTACAAAAGTCTCGCAGTCTCGTCTCGTGGCCAGCCCTAATTTCTAGTGCATTTTTCAAAAACTTGAAATTTTTCAAAACGTATGTTTAAATGATTTCGAAGTTCGTGTCAGTGTCAACAACAGCTTTGCCGATGTGTAGAATTTTTGACACAGGATTTTGTTCGTGGCACGGTGGCACGAAGAAATTCAATATGGCACGATTGTAAAATCTGCATTATTTTACTTAAAACAAATCAATACAAACTCATATTTTTTAATAATACGCGAAAAGTCGAAGGTATATTTTTTGTTGCACCTATAAATACACCAAGTTATAAAATTGATTTTTTTTTTGAAAAATTAGAAGAACTTATTTCTTTTTTCACGTGACACGAAAATGACACGATGTTTTGAAATTGTGGCACCAAAATATTTATTTCGAGCGGCAACGCTGGTCAAAAAAATCTTGTATTTTTCTTTGTAATTTTTAGTCTTTAAAACGATATATTTGTATAACTCTATGTATGATTTTTTTGTTTTATTTTCAGACTAAACCGACGCTCTGGTTGTGCGACAACAGCTGGCGGTTGTAATCCAAATAGTGGAAACACCTCAAATCTACGCTTTCGCAACAGTACTAGCTCAGCGATGGCAGCCGGATCGGCGGCAAAATTCACATTCGTATTCGATCCGGCGGGCCGTCTTTGCTACTATTGGTCAATGGTTGTTAGTTTAGCATTTTTGTACAATTTCTGGGTGATAATCTACCGGTTCGCCTTCCAAGAGATCAACGGCAAGACCATTGTCGTGTGGTTCTGCCTTGATTACCTCTCGGACTTTCTGTATCTTGTAGATATACTCTTCCACTTTCGAACCGGCTACCTCGAGGATGGCGTACTACAAACGGACTCCTCGAAACTCCGCCAACACTACATGAACTCAACGACATTCTACATAGATTGCCTGTGTCTACTGCCATTAGATTTTTTATACTTATCGATCGGTTTTAATTCGATACTGCGCTCGTTTCGTTTAGTCAAGATCTATAGGTTCTGGGCGTTTATGGATCGCACCGAACGCCACACGAACTATCCCAATTTGTTCCGGTCAACGGCACTCATACATTATCTCCTTGTGATATTCCATTGGAACGGGTGTTTATATCATATTATTCATAAGAACAACGGTTTCGGTTCGCGGAACTGGGTGTACCACGATTCGGAGTCGGCCGATGTAGTTAAACAGTATTTACAGAGTTATTATTGGTGTACGTTAGCTTTAACGACGATAGGTGATCTGCCCAAGCCCCGGTCGAAGGGTGAATACGTGTTTGTGATAATGCAGTTACTTTTCGGTTTGATGTTGTTTGCAACGGTATTGGGGCACGTGGCGAACATTGTGACATCGGTGAGTGCGGCGCGCAAGGAGTTTCAAGGTGAGTTTTGTTCTTGTTATATTTTTGTTAATCAAATAAATAATAAAATATTTTTGTATATTATTTTTGATTAATTGTTCTTGTATCTTGAGAAAGATGATAAATGGTATGCGTGAATTGATTGTACAGTTATTCGAATAAATATTCCCTCTCGACTGGGTGGTTTAGCTAGAATATTTATTGTGCACTTAATACCTAACCTACAAAAATAAATAAATTCTAACTCAAACAATGGGATATGCGATATGCCATCAGGAGGAAATGTAGGTATCTCATTTATCATTTATGTTCTTCCTCACTGCCGCTGCTGATAAGAGATTTGCTTACGGATGAATGAACATTTTGTGAAAGTGATGTGGAAAATTGCGTGTCAGAATGATTGTGAATCTGACAGATATTAGTCAAACAAAAGTGTGGGTTTTAATGTGCTTAGGCTTTGGAATACCTTCTTCTAACTTAGGGAGTAGTATAAGGTTTTGGAGAATAAGGACTACATAGGCCTAATTTTGTACAAAAGTATACAAAAGTGAGAAATAAATATCTAGGTATTCTGAAGACACCTGCTTGCAAAAAAAAAAACAATGGAAAATTGTGCATGATGGTTTAATTTATGTATCAGAACAATTTTCGTATGGTTTTTGCAAGCATGTTTCTTTAGCGAGCATTTTAATTTTTCACTTTTGTACTTTTGTACAAAAGTAGGTTGTAGGTCTATGTAGTTAAGGCTTAAAGGATATATAACGAGACATTCCTGTTTCTTGAATATGTAATGCATTTAGGGAAAGCAGGACCGTTATTTGTATTCAAAGTTTTGTGCAATAGCTTTGAAATCTCAATACAATACCTATGTAGGTACCTTAGGGTTGTCTAATAATTTTTTTTTGTCGGATATTCAAAATGGGTATCGTGGATCTTGTAGAAGATACCCACACAAGTATTTCTACGTCCCGGAAATTTTGTAAAATGGTACTTCCAGACCCCGCGGCCGTTTTTTATGTAAAACACGTTTAGCATAAGTAACTGCCCCTTAAAATTTCAAAATATGCCTTTTTTACTCGATAAACGGCTGAAAACCCCCCAAAAATCGGTTGATTTTTAAGCTTTTCTCGATTTTAAAGACCTCCATGGGTTCAGGAACGAGCAAGGAAGACTCGTATCATAGGAAATTTCGTGTGCTGAACTCAAATCTATCATCCGTTTTACGCCATCAGCTCTAGTTTTTGAGATATTCCAGTCTGAAAATGGAATATAACCATTTTTTCACCTATTTTTGAGATCCTGTAAAAATTTGAAATGCTTTTTTTCAAAAAAATGCAAATTATTATATGGAAGTACCATTTTAAAAAATGTCCGGGACGTAGAAATACTTATGTGGGTATCCTCTATAAGATCCACGATACCCATTTTGAATATCTGACAAAAACAAATTATTAGACACCCGTAATGTACCTATACCTATATACTTTACAGACAAGAAATGTTACATATTGAATTTTTTTTCTAGAAAACTTTTAGGACTAGCTAATTTAAATCAAGCGCTTTAAGATCCGATTGTTGATACGAAACTTAAATATTGGAGTTAATTATAAACCCTTATGTTTTACTTTTTCCTCAGCATAGACTCTCAAATAAAATACATAAATAAGTTCTCTTGTTGAACTTAATTAAAGTTTCGGTGTAGCAAATGAGCATGAGGAAATAAATTTAAAGGCTTTAAGTTGCAAAATATTCTTTTTTTTTGTTTTTCTGGTACAACACAAGTCAAAATCTGCTGTTTTGATTTATGCAACCGAAATTGAAAATTATGATGAAAATTTTTACTTATATGTTAAAAAGTGATTTATTTAATTTCAAAGTTCATGAAAGTTTCAGCATCGTTGCACAAATCAACTTAAAAAACTGATTTTTAGTTTTGTTTTTTTTGTTTGTCTTTTTAAATATGTATTTACAAAAAATCTATAACTATAACGAATTACATTATATACCAAAAGACAAAAGTAAGTAGTTACATAAGTAAGCTAGACAAATATTTTGATTTTTTTCAACTCCAAACACCTTTGACTTTTTCATATTTTTCTTTGTATTTTAAGATCTTTTTGTTTTGTCTCTGTCGCCAGAGGTGTTACCGCGAAAAAGTAAAATTATTTGAAGTTAAATATTCCCTGCACTCAAAACCCCATCGTCAGCGTCGTCGTGTCGTGGCTTTGTTTGAAGAATCTTTTTTTCTTTGTTTTAAACAAAAGTTTAGTTTTTCTCTACTTCTATCTGAATGGAGGAAATTAGAAGCGACAAGTAGGATTAAATCGTCACGGCTTTTCAGAAAGGACGACAAAAAACTACACAAAAGAAATGAAAAGAAAGTAAAGTAGGTACCTTGAGCAAAAAAAGAAAACCTAAGGTAAGTTCGTAGAAGCAATTTTATTATGGCTAATGGAAGCTGCTTGTAGTAATAGTAAGAGTAAGAGTCTAATAGAATTGTGTTTGATGTGGGTAATGACATAAAGGATAGGTAAATATGTGCGGAGACAAAAGAAGAAGGTTGGTTTCGATAAGTATGTTATAGTGATCAAATACGATGTAGGAAATTGTTAAAAATCTTTCTTTATAGGAAATTGATATGGAAACTTCTGTCTTTTGATATTAAATTGTGTTGTTATAAATTATTTTATTTAATAAGCCCATGTTTTTTGTGACTTTTATTGTCTATTATCAATGTTAAGAACATAAGAAATACATTACGGTCTGCTCTGGTCATTATTTGCATGAAGTGTTCAAGGAAGGAAAGTTTATAAGGCTACGCATAGCCTTATTCTTTTGTAGGTGCAATGTAAAAAAAAAAAATTGTTATTGTTATCTCAACTTAATAAGCAATTATAACCAAACTAATCTTCAACAATCTGGTAGCCATGGATCAAAACATATTTATGTAAAAGGACCAAGAGCACATTTGTATGGACTCTGGGCCCAGTCTATAAAGTTGGTCAACAGTAAGGAAACATACTGATTTTATATGGGTCATGTAATGTACTTTCGTTCACTATATCGCATCTCGATTCAAATCCAACGCAAAAAATTGTTCTGGTGCATTTAATAAATTAAGCCTTGAAATAAAAACATATTAGGTTAGGTTAGGTTGAAGTGGCTGCCAGCAAGGGACTGACACACTTAGACCATAAGTTGGTCCGTTGTGATACCACGTGAATCTAGAGATTTTCTCCTCGCTCGTTAAAACCAGTTGGAGCTTCTAATGAAGCGTGCGAGACTACTTATGTCTATGTTTGTCAGATCACTAGGATCATTGAAGAAGAAGTCTCAGAGATGGAGCCTACGTGTTTTAGATAGGGCAGGGCATGTGCAGAGAAGATGAGAAACAGATTCTTCCTCCTCTTCATCCATACAGCTCCTACAAAAATCGGTTGCGAAAACTCCAAGCCGCTTTGCGTGCTTGCCTATAAGACAGTGCCCGGTTATGACACCAATTATGGAGCTGATATGCAATCTGTTCAAAGATATCAAACACTTAGAGCGCCTCACATCTAGTGTAGGCCAGATCTGTTTTGTCGCCAGGCAAGTGGTTATGTTGTTCCACCTGAGGTTTGTTTTCCTTAAAGCATCTTGCTTCAGCAAAAATTTGCATGTAGCTATAGGCATACCGGTGTCTACCTTTTCAGGTAAAATCGGTAGTCTTGTTCCAACTTTGGCGAGTTCATCAGCTTTACAATTACCCGGAATGTCCCTATGGCCCGGCACCCAACAAAGGAGAATATTGAACTGCTGTGCCATCTCTATAAGAGATGATCGACAGTTTAGGGCTGTTTTATAGTTTGTAGAGACACAGTCGAGAGATTTTCTGGCAGCTTGGCTGTCTGAGAAGATGAGGATATCAGAAGTCAATATCACGTTTTCCTTAAGCCAAGATAAAACTTCTTTTATCGCCAAAAGTTCCGCCTGAAACACGCTACAATGGTCTGGAAGACGAAATGCGAGACTTAAATTTAATCTTTCTGAGTACACGCCTCCACCAACCCCATCATCGGTTTTTGAACCGTCCGTATAAAAGTGAATCGATTCGTCTTCCAAAAATGTCACGTCCTCCCATGTGGATCGGGAGGGTATGGCAACTTGAAAATTTTTATCGAAACGGAATTGTGGGATGGTGTAGTCAATTATACTTGGAAGTAATCTGTATGAGTTCAGAATAGCTAAGTGGCCTATTTCATTATTGGTCCACTGTGAAGAGGCTTTAAGACGGATTGCCGAACTCGCTGCCGTTTTTTTACTAGATATATCGAGGGGTGTCAGATGAAGAAGAGTGTCCAGTGCCGCGGAGGGAGTAGAACGAAGTGCTCCACTTATACACATGCAAGCTGATCTTTTTGGACTTTACTGATTTTATCGCGGTTAACCGCTATATCTAGAGCTGTCCACCATACTGCCACCCCATATGTTAGAATCGGTCTAATTACCGAGATGTATATCCAGTGAGTAATACGGGGTTGGAGCCCCCATTTACTTCCAATGGCTTTCTTACAAGAGAAGAGTGCTACTGTGGCCTTCCGGCCTCTTTCTTCTATATTAGGTTTCCAACTTAACTTCTTATCTAAAATAAGACCCAGATATTTAGCTTTGTCGAAGAATGTTAGTGGAATTCCTTTAATGGTGGGAGGATCTATGTGTGGAATTTTATATTTCCTGCAGAAGAGGACAAGATCAGTTTTGTGGGGGTTGACACCCAGTCCACACCGTTCTGCCCAGTCTATTAGCTTGTTTAAGGCATTTTGTAAGAGATCCTTTAAGACAATAGGATACTTACCTGATACGGCGATAGCAACTTCGTCCGCATAGGCAATCACTCTGTAGCCCTCCGCTTCCAGGCCTGTAAGCAGTTCGTTTACTAAAAGGTTCCAGAGAAGGGGAGATAGAACACCGCCTTGTGGCGTACCTCTACCTATATTAAAAAATTAAAACACTTACAGAAAAGTGTTTTACTGTTTTTGAAAGCCACAGGTCCTTTTGCTCACAGTTGAGAGTTTGAAATAGTGACAAAATTGATCAGAATTTCTGACCCAACAATTTTCCTATTTCTAACCAATTGGATATTAAAACATAACAATATTTGTTAAGAAAAAAAACTAGATTTTAAAAATCGTCGAAGAGATTTTTCGAAAATAAATTTTAGCTTACAAAATTCTACACAAAAAAGATTTAACCTTTTGAGAAAAATGTACACAAAGGCAACGCTGAAGAAAATAATACATAACTAGTAACGCCAGTGGCCGAAAAATCGGCCAGCAAAAAAAAAAAACACCAAATTCATGGATACGTCATAGATTATCTTTTTACTACTTTAGATATATAAGATCCATGTCAATTTTGAAAATTTAAAAAAAGAAAAACTAAAATAAAAACAAACAAACAAACAAAATTTACGGATACGTACATTTCTTTAGCATTCGTCAAATTTTTGGCTTGAACTTAAAAACAAAAAAAAAAAAGTAATGTTGTTACTTATTTTTTAAATATTTTGTTTACCTTAATTCATCTATAAAGCACGTATTACATTACTTTATTTTCTTAGTTAACCCATATTTTGTTATGCTCAAATTATGAAAATATAAATTCGAAATTACGTACGCCCTGGCCTATACCTTCTTTTTTTAATTTGTTAATTAAATAAGTGCCCAACTGTATAGCTTTAAAAATATATGAAAACATGCTCCCGATTAGTAAGTTCAAAATGGAAGGATATAATTCACCTATTGTTTTGCCTTTTTAATAGTACGTACATTTGTATACAATATTCATCTCAAGCAAACATTACCCTTAATTTAAGTTTTTGGCGAGTACCTACATACATAATTCAAATGCTTAAAGTTGCGTGAGCAAGACAGAGAGGACACATAAAAGGAGTTAAAATCCGGAACCCTTTAAGCGGGCCACCCAAGGTACAGATGCCCAAGAAAAATGTTGTATAACTTTCAAAATTAATTATGAAAACAAAACACTTCAGAGTTTTACCAATGTTGCTAAAAAAAATCCAAGCTTTACCAGTGAATTCTAGAATGTTCTTATTTTGGAGTTTAACAAAACATTTTTTGCAAGTCTCGATCTAATTTATAAAATAACTTATCCCGAGTTCGTGAAAGTAAACATCCGGAATCACTGCCACACTCAAGCCCTATTTATGCAGGCAAGTATGGTCCTTTTTAAATAAATGTTACTCTTTTAGAAGTGCTGATGTTTGCTTTCATCAGTGATATCAGAGTTTAGCAAAAATATAGTAAATTTAATTCGCGATTGTTTTAACATTGATTCTCAATGTTTACTTTTATGAAGTCGGGGGTAATCTTGCAATATATCGTAGTGGCCCTGGGAAATACATAAATAAAAACTGGCTTATATCAGGTTTTTTCCCAAGGTTTTTGGGCAAAAATTGTCAGCTTGTGGAATTTTGAAGAGTGGGGATGAAAATCTCTCACAGAGAGAATAACTGCCGAAAAAGTTTGAATCGGTTTCTTGACAAAAATTTCTGCCACACAATTTCACAGAAATAGTCTTTTAATTTGTTTAACCTTTCTCATTTCAACGTGAAGAAAATCGATCTGACTACTCTAACAACAGTCATTTTTTTTATACAACGTTCCTCAACCTAACATTTGACAGACCAACAATTTCTGCCTAAAGAAGTTTTTTGGGCAGAATGTCAGGAGTGGAAATTGTTTTACTCTCTCATGAGCGCTCTCTTCTACCCAAAACTACCAAATTTGTGAAGTGTGGAACAGGATTCGGGCAACAATTGTTGACAATTGGCAGTTTTGGTCATGGTTGGGAACAGACATATTGAGAAGTACGATACAAAATAAACTTTAATTTCACAAAAACTCACTTTTTTCCAAACATTATGTTTGTCGACCATACAAAATACTTTATTTTTTTTTGATTTTAAAGCTTTGTCTAATATACTTCAATATTTATGTATTTCTTATGGAAGTTAATTTTGGTCAAAAATATATAAAAATGTTACTTTCTAAGCCTTACTGTAAGATATTGATTCCAAATTTTCCACCAAAAAATCCAAATAAATAATGGTCATCATCTCCCGAAATTTTAGACTTCTAAGCCCAACCCCTAAAATGATAAAAATCATTTATCTGGAAAAATTGAAATGTTCATTAAATGGTTTAACAGCTACATACAGACATAATTTTTAATTTCTTCACATTTGTGGGGCAAAACCTTTCCAACGTTATTTAATTTAAAGATTGATATAACTTTTTGTGGGCTATAGGACCTATAGCCCACAAAAAGTTATATCAATCTTTATCGATAAAAGTTCACAAATATTATACAATTTATTGTTATTTAATTTATTTATTTTCGTTGTAAAGATATCAAAAAAAAAAAATATTATGTCCAGTTTTTTTTTTATTAAAAATAGAGTACAATCTATTTTGTGTAGAATTTAAAAAGCTATGTATAGTTTTGAAAAAATATTTCTTCAAAAATATGATATTTCTCGACAAATTTGAAAAAAAAAAACATCAAAAGCCCTTGTTCGAATTTAAGATATTTCTAAGGAAATGTTCAAGGGACCAGAATCAATCCCTCGACAAAAATTGGAAGTGGAAGCGCATAATACATACATATATCTGTTAAAAAAAACCTTGCATTTGGTTTCTAGGAACTAATGACTTAAATACGACGGAATGAATTCACACATGGCCAGATTGTCCACCGTTAATTAATCATCAATCTTTTTTTTATTTTCTTGAAGAAAAGTAAATATTCTATTTGAATACATAATAGTTAATCTTACATCAAATTTATTTATTTAAGAACATTCTATTTACAAGTGGGTTACCAAACCAACACGCCCAATATTTTCGTCACAACTTATGCGTATCATCCCGTTTAAATATTGTATAGCAAACATTTCGAAATCTGTAAATTCACATTAATTGAATTAAAATTCATTGTATTGAATTTTATAATATAAAATCAATAGAACAGAAAAAGCTACATTTTCGTTCACAGGTCAACAGTTTTGTGAAGGTACCTAAATTCTATAGTTTTTATTCAATTGAATGATTGCACATTGCGACAACTGAACGAGGACAATATTTTTCGGTAAATGTAATTAAGTGATGTCCTTTTGACATCAAATTTGATTTAACATTTTTATACATAATGTATTTATTATTTTTGTATATGTATAATACATTATGCATCATGTAATGTAGTACCTACTCATCATCACCATTATTGCATTTTCACATAAGTACGTTCAGGTAATGTTTGCGTGCGTTGTTATGCAAATGTAGAGTGATTAGTATTTCACAATTTGAATATTAACATGGCTTGGATTTGAATGGAAAATGATAAATTTCAATTTCAATGCATACCTAGCCTACATAGTTACATACATACCCGTACCTACCATTACCATATGAATAGTAAATGTATCATTATTTTAAGTAGTTTTTAAGTTTGGTGAGTGTTTTTCCTTATATATATTATTATACAAACAAAAAAATAGTTTTCGAAAATTAAAACAGAGCGTTGAGTTTACACTTCCAATGAAAGCTAATTTATAACTTTATTAATTACTTATAGCAGAGATGCGTACTTTTTGTGACTTTCTTGTTTATATGTTAAAAACTTGAAATTTATGTGTATGCCATATTAAATTGCTGCATTCTTGGCAAAATATTGACCCTGTCACACTCCTTTATTAATAAAAAGGGTGATTGGCCATCTTCTCGTGGTTTGGTTTCTTTTTAAATCATAGGTTATTTTGACACTGACAGCTGTTTCCTGCTCGAAATCTTGACAGAAAGTCAGCATTATACCGCCGCGGAATAAAATGGGTCGCTTAACGCTTGAACAACTGACTATGCGTATTTTCATTTTGGCGTCTAGGTTAACAAACGAAATTGCCGCATCTGGTGCTCGGAAAACCAAAACCTGCACGTTCCTGTCGAGAAGCCAATATATCCACAGAGGGTAACAGTTTGGTGCGGATTGTGGAGTGGTGGCATCATTGGACCATTTTTCTTCGAAAATGGTGTCAATTGACCGCCTGGGAGCTGCGATTTGACCCCTTTGCCCTTTTTTGTGGGGAACCGTGAAGGATCGCTGTAATACCAACAATACGGTAACGGTTCAACGTTCAAGCACTTAAGGCCGATATCATCCAAGCAATCCGTGAGCTACAACACGCAACCTTCAACAAGGTCTTGGAAAATTGGAGTGACAGAATGAGCTACTGCGAAGCCAGCCGAGGCAGCCACTTGAACGACGTTGTATTCAATAATGAATGGGAATGTTTGCCCTTACTTATAAAGCCAAAAAAAAGCAAAAACATGGACAAAATTTAATTTTGTTCATTTTATTGCATTTTTAAAAAGAAACTTGTATTTGGCCCATTCTTGAAGTAGAGGATTAGTGATAAGCAACTAAAACACATCCATCAAATAATCGTAAATGATACATTTTTCAAACCATTCAATAGTGTGGCCGATCTTCAATTACATTTTTATGTAATGTATGTAGAAAAAAGCTTAATAAATTAGTTTCAATTGTACGAGGCATAAGTTCGTTGCAAATTCTTGTATTAAAGCAACAAATTAAATTATTTTGGCTTAGGGGAGGAAAAATTGCACTCAGCTTAAAGGAATTTGTCAATAACCATCATAAATTTTTTTCCAAGTCAACGTTGTTTATCCACTCAAGTAGAATAAATTTTATTTCAAAATTTCTTCATCTTCGTTGTCTTATGACTATTCTGATTATTAATATCTAATAAAATAGTCGTGCACAACAATCACACGTTTTTCTTATACAAAAAATCGCATTACAGCGAAAATACGTGCAAAGTTTTCGGGTTTTGTGAAAATATTTGGGGTGAAATCCAGACAAAAATTTAAAAATATAAATATTTGTTTTTATTTTTTTTTGTTTGAAGAATTGTTGACCCTATTATTTTATTTTACTTTAATTCGTAGGTACTGAGCGTTAATTTAAGTAACGAAAAAATTAAATAAATAAAATCAACTTCTTCGAAGGATATTTCAGATGTTGCCCAAATTTAATGAAAAATAAAAAAAACAGCTGATATTATTTGCGTTCAAAAATATTCATAAACATACCTCAAGAATATTTCCTTCCCTCCCATTTCGGTTTATCAGTTATTATAGAACGAGAGCTGGCAGCAAATTTTTGGTTTAGAGGTATAACCAACATTTGCGAGCATGTATGTTGAGGTATTAGGGCCACGATTTCAAATTCAACCGTCTGGCAGGATTATTTTGAGGCGGGAGGTTGAAAATCAGGTAGAATCTGCTCATTACAAATATGTTTGTCCCAGACGCTTAAAGTGTCACCAAACTCAACCAGACGCCCTCCGAGGCCCATTAGGGCGAAAAACAACTTTTAATTTCGAACGTATAACTATTTAAATGATATACAGTATTTTCTTATATGCGAGTTTCTTTTATACGATCAATTTCAAAGGGAAATAAAAGAAAAAGACACGGTGTTTTAGACTGCATTTCTTATAAGCCAGTTTTTCTTATATGAGTGTTTCTTATATCCGTAAAGTACCTACTGTATATCATTTGAATAGTTGTACCTTCGAAATTAAAAGTTGGTTTTCGCTCTAATGGGCCTTGGAGGGTGTCTGTCTGGGTCTGGCGACACTTTAACCGTCTGCAGTATACATATTTGTAATGAGGAGATTTTTCCTGGTTTTTAGATATATAATTTATATGGTTATACCTTCGAAATAGAAAGTTTGTTTTCGCCCTATGGGCCTTGGAGTGCGTCTGTCAGGGTCGGGCGACACTCAAATCGTCTAGGACCCCGAAATTCTTGATTAGATCGTAGTTCTCTTTAGTTTACATATATATTTATTTATTTATTTATTTATTTAAAGCTAAATAATTTACAAATTAATTTATAAACTATTTTTTTTAGAAGGCATCAGGGCAACAAGGCCATATGGTGCCGTATTTTACGTACATGTTTACTTATATAATTAGTAAAGGTTTATAAAGAACGAAAAACAAAAAAAAAAAAAAAAACAAAATTTATTGGAAAGTGAATTTAAAAATATTTTTGAATTTATATGTCATTAAACTTGTTGTGCAATGAAGTTGCTTCTTTTATATTTTTTAGCGATCTTAAGTTTACTGGATCTAACATTTCTCTAAGTTGTTGATGAGTTTGTTGTGGATCTGTTATTCGCTTGGATATTGGGCAAGTAACAAGTATGTGCCAAATTGTTAATGCGGTTCCACAGTTCTGGCATTCCTCAGGTGTTTCTTTGTTATACAGATGTCGACTCGTGAAAAGGGTTTTTCCTACCCTTACTCGTAGCAGTTTTATACAATCGTCCCTTGTAAAATTCGTGTTGTATGGTATATGATTTGGAGAGGAGTGGTATCTTCGAAGAAAAGTTTGAGAAGTTCTCCACTCTTCCGTCATCTGTGACTTCTGGGTTGAGTTAGCAATTTTTCTCGTTAGTCGATAGGAGATTGGGATTGTTACTGTCAAAGGATATTTGATAACTTCCTTAGCTGATGTGTCTGCAAACTCATTACCCTTTATTCCGACGTGTGCAGGTACCCAAGCTAAAGTTATTTTTTCACTTAAGTTGGGACTGCTTCTGATAGCTTCGAGGGATGGACATTTGTTTAGTCCACTGCGAAGTCGGTTAAGGATGCTTAAATTGTCCGTGAAGATAATGGTTGTCCCCTTCAATTGTTGGGCTAAAGATATAGCGCTCTCAATAGCTGTTACTTCTGGGATATAGCTCCCAGCTAGATCCAACAAGAGTCCTTGGTGGACAAGTTTTGTTTCTCCATTTATTTTGAACTATTTTGATAACTGCATATGAGGAATTGTTGTCTTTAAACGAGCCATCGGTGTAAAAGATGCGTTCTGTGTTAGAAGAAGCTATCATATCCATGTGCATCTTACGGTACTGTTCATCTGGAGTTTCATTTTTTTTATGTTGTGCTAAGCTGGTGTCGATTTTAAGCAATTTCCTCTTCCAAGGTGGCGGGGGGTTAAAACTGCTTCTCAAACTAATTTCAGGAAATGCTATTTGTGTCGTGGGTAACAATGACACCATGTTGACCAGAGCTGAAGTAGAATTCTTTCGGTTTGTTTTTTTGCTGAGGATCTCTTCTTTTAATGTGGTGTGTAGCGGATGTATGATGTCAGCTAATCCTTTACTGGCTATATTAACTGCCCTCTTTTTTCCAAGTTGTTCGAAGGAAGTATATCTCCCTTCGACTTGGAGTGCTCCAATTGGTGTAGTTTTTAGAGCCCCTGTTGCCGTGCGATAGCATTCATTGATTGCTGCGTCAATTTTCTCTATATTTTTTTTTTGTTGTCCACATAAAAACTGTCATACCATGTTGCAGGGTGCCTTCCACTAATACCTTATCTATTTTTACCGAAGTTTCCAAATGTGGTCCTCGTTTTCGAGAGCAAATCATTTTGAGTGCGTTATTGCGTGATTTTAATTGATTTAGGACATGTTTGGTATGCAAATCCCATTTGAGATTGCCACTGAAGTTAACCCCCAGTATTTTAAGTTGTCTTTGTGGCAAAATTGTGTTACCTTGAAGAATAATCGGAGGGGGTATACACCGTCTTTTCCTGCAGAGGTAAAGGGCTTCAGTTTTTCTTGATGGGACTATTGCACCTCTTTCTTGAGCCCATCTTTGTATTGCTGAGTCGGTTTTTTCAATCATTTGGTTAGCGTGTGTAGCGTCACCAGAAGTTAAACCGTAAATATTATCAGCGTAAATTCCGATGAAGTCAAGGTTGTATGTTGGAAGGCCAATTCCGTTACCAATGAGTCAATGTAGGCATTGTATATAACCACTGATAGTGGAGATCCTTGTGGAATTCCGTTTTCAAGCCTGGCTAATGACGAATTATGACCATCAACGCTAACTTTGAAAGTTCTTCCTGTAAGAAAAGAAAGGATTATTTTCAGGGTTTTTTGGGGAATCCCCCATGAGTGTAGTTGCTTGATAGCTGGGTAAGCTAATACTCTATCAAATGCCTTTTCTAGATCCCATGACATAACCATGCTGTGCTTTTTTCGAGACAAAATCTGAAAATTCGCGGTTTTCAACCTCCCGCCTCCAGCCCCGGCGACAAAATAATCCTGCCAGACTGTTGAATTTGAAATCGTGGCCCTAGTACCTTGACATACATGTTCGCAAATTTTGGTTATACCTCCAAACCAAAAATTTGCTGTTAGCTCTTAGACTATTATGGGAGAAATAAAAATGGTGAAAAAAGGGACATCGCAGTAAAGGCCTTTAAATATTTTATTATATTTAAGACATTATAATTTGTAAAATTTTATATTGTAAGACTTTAATATTGAGCGACTTTGATATTCCAGATTTGTTTAGATTTTAGGACACAAGTTGTATTAAGTTTGATTGAGATTTCGGACAAACATTTTAACGAAATCTTAAAATTAAATTCCATTTCACTATTAGAAGTTGTTTTAAAAAGTCTCGAAGTTAATTTGACTTCTTTTTATTTCAATATTCGAAAATATTCAGTGCCGTGACATTTGGCCATACATCATAGGCCATATTTCAAAATACGGCCATTTGACTGTCTCCCGGGCGTTAAAGCGGAACCCACCCCCTATGCTGCTATCCATGAGTGGCACTTCCAAAGAGGAAACAGCTTTCAGTCCTCGGTATGTGTGTCACAGACCACCTTTTGTGGAACGACCACATATTTTACATCGCCAAAAATACTGCTAGGTGTTTAGGTTTTCTCCGTTGATGCAAGAAATTTGTCTCCACTTCTGATCTGGCTGTGATCTACAAAGCCTTTATTCGTCCAAAACTTGAGTACAACTCCCATATTTGGGCAGGTTCTCAAATAACCTACTTGAGTCTATTGAATAGAATTCCAAAGAGAGCTCTTAAAATGATAGGTGAAAGAACTATACTATATAAACGTTTATATGTATCTCTGGAGCACCGTCGAAATGTTTCATGCCTTCGTTGGCTTACCGTTATTTTAACAAAAAGTGCTCTAGTGAAATAAGCAGTTGCATTCCTCCCATTAAACAATTCAACCGTAATACTCGCGCTTTTAAGAAAAAAAAAAAAAAATAAATAAATCGGGTGGCACGCTCATGAAGAACCAGGGCCTAGTGACTAACAACTCGCAACCATTCCTGTGTGCGCCTTTCGACAGGAATGGAAGGGACCTACAATTTTATGCCGAATCCGATCGGCTAGACGAGAATCACTTATTCGTGACAAGTGATACTCTTGGAGGATTTGTCAATTCCTCGCAAGAGGCAGTAGCCCTGAAAAAAAAACTTTTTAGTTTTTTTAGGTGGACGAGGCTGGGAAGCGATCCCAGACCTCCAGCGTGACAGTCGAACGCACTAACCATTACGCTACGGGCTACTACTTTTACGCTTTTAGGAATGCCCATCAATTTACCCTTGAGCCCAACTTCGGACGTACTGTTAAATACAGATATTCTTTCTTTAGTCGCACTTCACTATACCCTGTTGTGCCAAATGGAAATTTTATGTAAATCAGTTTTTAAAATTTTCCTCAAAACCAAATTTAAAATTTTGCAGAACAACATTTTGAAAACGTATTCAAGTACTTAAAAAAAATGACGCTTTCACAATGTGTCACATGGCCATATGACACTTGGCCAAACGTCACGGCACCAATAATATTCAAATATACTGATTCTTGTGAAATCAAAGAAAACTTATTCATTCCAAATGTAAGGAATGACTTCAACATTGTATTACATTTATGGTTTCAGCTATTTTCTTATTTAAGGTCTTATTTTCGATAGTTTTAAAATATATTATTATTTTGAAGTACATGAAGTACATGAAAATCGAAGAAAATAAATAAATATTTGTACTCAATTTTCCTAGAAATAGTGTTCTTATATATATGTTCTCCATTGTTATGTGCTTCAGTGGAAAACATAACTTAACATTAACTTAAGATAAACTTTACCGTAAATTGAAAGAACGAATTCGGGTCATCAACTTTATATATACCTTTGGGTTTGTGTAGGAACCAACCGAGGTAAGCTTTTTAAAACTTTAATTTTATGCCCTTTGCTGTCCATATTTTCTTCAGAATAATTATTATTATATTCTCTTTGCCTAATAGCTTTTTGAAGCTAGATAAAGTTCTGATTAAAAGTTGGCAGTCCGTCGACGAGCTTTCACAAGTTGGGAGTTTTCCAATT
Source organism: Melangyna quadrimaculata (assembly GCA_949320155.1). Lineage (NCBI taxonomy): Eukaryota > Metazoa > Arthropoda > Insecta > Diptera > Syrphidae > Melangyna > Melangyna quadrimaculata. The sequence goes on along the minus strand of OX439485.1, from coordinate 3,341,798 downwards.
TAACGCGTCACTTCATTTCTACTATACCCAACCCACTATCCAAACTACTACACCCTCACCCACAGGTACAAACACCAATGCGCTATACGCCTGATGCTGGATACCCTTACTCTACTGTCGCTCAACACTTAATTAATTTAAACCTTTTCGTATTCTGTATAACTCAAATGCGACTAACCAACCACTTTAATGGATGAAGCAAAATAACAGTGTTGCCAATTGAGTTGTTAGAGTTCACACTCGACAAATGTGTTTGATGAATATTTTTGCACCAGTTGTTTGTTGTACTTTGGTAAAATGTTGAGCAAATATTTAACATTTTTCATAACAGTTGGCAACAATGAGCCAATCCTTATAATGAATATTAAGAAAACAAAAACAAACTCCCGTCCCTATTCCGAAGGTTAAAAGAAGTTAAACAAAAATTGTAGCAGATTCTCTTCAGCAGATTAAACCGAATGCCGACAAAGTTTACCCTGACTGATGATAGCGCTTTTGACATGTGTACCGAGGATATAAATTGTGTGGCCTGTCATCCTCACACAATGGATGAGAATGATTCGGTGTTCCGTTCCGTTTCGTTACACAATCATATCTCACCTATTTCCACATCCCGTCATCAGATCAGACTCCCCGTCTCCATCGCGATATCTACTCCCTCACCTTATTTATCATTTCATCACTCAAGACTCACAGGGTTAGATTAGTACTAACTCGCATTGAGATCCTTAAGTGTTCGAATTCGATGAAGGAGTAGGTATATGAAAATAATAATATTATATTGGTAACGAGCGAACAAATACAAAACAAAATAAAAGACGAAAAAAAAAAAAAATCTGACAGGACTCCAAATGAAGGATGTGAATCAATATTATTATCGGCTTAATGGAGCGGCAGGATTGGATTAAGATTTACGTTTGCTGTCTAGGAACTAACGTATGCAGTGACAGGGCTGTTAATGGTGAGATTGAAGGTGTCTGATGGAAAAAGAAAAGTGCTTAGCAACCCCGGATGGGAGTCGCGTCGCGTCATCACCGCGCCCGCTGTTATTTCACTTATTTATCTGAAATAAGTGAGAGTGATGAGGAACGTGCCTTATGATTAACGATAAGTGGGTCGGTGAATAGGTGCCACATGAATAGTAATTCATTATCATCTATGTGGTGTTTGTTTACTGATGAGAGCTTGATTGTAACATGTGTTGTACAAGCGATTGGATTAATCATGAAAATAATGTACATATTGATTTGGTGGTTTTTATGAGCTTGAGTGGTATTCTTTAATATGGAAAATTTATTTTGTTTGTGAATCTATCAATATTATGTAGATCTAATTTACTCATGGATCGTTAAAAAATAAACCCGATTTTTTAAACAGAAAAGTCAAATGCCGTATGTTTTTTTTTTTTTGTTGAAAATATCCATTTTCCATCTCCCAAAATATTTTTAAAAAAATTTAGTAGATTTCCAAAAAAACTTTGTATTAAAGTAAAATCATTAAATTAATTGAATTATAAATCAATTTGGTGGCTCCACAGCTCGTTAATAACCAGTCTTGTGTCTTACAACTCTCAACCATTTCTTAGTACCTGTGTTAGTAGGAAATCGCTAGACGAGAGGAAGTTATTCATAACAATACATAATCCTGGCGGATTTGTCACTATTTCACATGGGACAACTGCCCTGAAAATCTTTTTTTTAAGTGAACCAGACTGCGAATCAAATCGAGACCTCAAGCATGACAGTCAAAAGCAATTACCATTACCAAACGAACTCGACCCAAAGGCTCTTGGTAAAAAAGCATGTGTTAAATATTATTATATATTATATTATTATTATTATACAAATGTATCTTGCTAAGTTTATTTGAAAAATTTGAACATCACCCAATTTACTTGACAGACAGAAATAGGTCTGTTTTAAATGTATGAATACTATAAAACATTTTTTTTTTGAAAGCAGTCGGTCAAATCTAGATTTCGTCTCTTTCATTGAAAAAGAAACTTTCTCCTCTGTTTACTGATGAACAAAAATTCTTTCCTTTTCTTCTACTCGTATTCCTTCTAACTAGTGGCGTAGCGTGACGGGGGCAGGAGGGGCACAGGCCCTGGGTGGCACTTTGCCAGGGGGCGGCAAATCGGGCGACAAGAAATTAAAAAATGTATCTGACTGCTCGCTTTTCCATATTTTCGTATTAATCCATTATTCTTCAAATTAATTAATTTGTTGAGCTCAAAGAATCTAATAAACTGGCCCAGGGCAAAAATGCTACTAATCCGACATTGATTGTGTAAAACGTTGCTCAAGAAATACCACATCGAATGCTACTGTGCAAACATGTGCATACTAATACTAGCCTGCTAAGTAAAAGTTCGCAATCCTACACTATGTGACCTGCTAACTTCCCAGTGAAGTCACTCGATTACGCCCACTATTTGGCGAATTGCAAAAGTCCGAGTAGAAATTAAAAAAAAAAAAAAAACTGGAAATTACTGCGTTGGTCCCGTTACTCTAACTGAAAGTTGCCCTGCCAACTTGACAGACGACTTTTTATTTATTTCGATTTTTTTTCATATTTTGTTATTATTTTCTTATTTCATTGACGCTGGAAAAAAGGTGGTGGCAAAAATGGGCTCTGCCCGGGGCGGCAAAAAGCCTCGCTACGCCACTACCACTGTTAAAATTTTTATAAAAAAAAATCGTACAATGTAATGGCTATGGAAATTGCATTGCGTGTTCCCAAAAAGCTTTGATATACTCAATAGGGTGACGTGAAATAAGGTCCAACGAAATAAAGCCAAAAATTTGGCCTTATTTCGCTTTTAAAATGGAAATAACGCCAAATTTTAGTTTTGGCTCTATTTCGTTTTAGAATACGAAATAAGGCCAATTTGGCTTTATTTCGTTTTCATGATTTTTTTCAGAAAACTGCAAAACAAATCGCCGTTATGTTGTTTTCATTAGGTGCAGTCCCGCTCACGCGACTCCGTCCCTCCGCCTAGGGTATGCTCAGTCGCCTGGCAGGCGCCTACGTTATCAGTTGGTCTGCTTTCAAAGCTTCTTTTATCACTGAATGTTTTCGTAAAAACAAATTTGGTCTTATTTCCGAGTGAAATTTGGCCTTATTTCGTTTTGGAAATAGAAATAAAGCCAATTTGGCCTTATTTCCATTTTCAAAGTGAAATTGGGCCTTATTTCACGTCACCACTCAATAGAGTAATCGTTAACCACTTAGTGATTTGGGCCGACCTTATTTTGTTTCAATCTATCTGTTTAACTAGCTATACAAACTTAAATGCAAATTACGCCTTATTTTGGTGCTTTATTGTAGTTTTCCTTTTCTTAGACAGTCAATTAAGGAATGAAGGTTAATATTAGTTTCGTACAAAAAATAAACTTGGAGACAGACGTTTTACTAAACACGAAGCTTTCAACAGATACAGACCACTGAATGGAACAAAATTTATTCTTAGAAAATTTACAAATTTATTTTTCTAGTTTAAAAGTACCCACATAACCTACATATAGGTACTTTACGAAAACTTTTTTTTTTACTTCCCATTGTTTTGTTAATATATCGAACGCCAACTCGTGCATTACATCTTCAAAGGGTTACAATTGTATAGATTTGAATAACCCAGTTGTATTTAGAAAACGTAGTTGGCAGTTTTTTATCAAATTTGTCTACAAAAATAACTCTAATTATCGCGCTGATTTAAGGTGGTATTTAATATGTCGATGTCGTACATATTCCAAGGATAAAATATATAGTCACAAGAGCACACATTCATTTAGCACGGCTTGGCTCTGACCACATGTGCCCTCACTTAAATATAATCATAAAGTAAACCATCTGTGATTTCAATGGCTTTATTTTAAGTCATTAATTAAATTCCAATTAAAGTGTGCAAAAGTAAGACGAACTTTTAAAGTTTTCCAACAAATGCAACTATTGTTTTTAGCTAAGGTCATATTTTCATTTCTGGTTCACTTTTGATTTTTTCTCTATTCATTCAACATTCAGTCTTTACTTTAAGTTTGGCTCAGTTATAAAGCATTTAAACTTATTCCAAAAATGTTCACTTGGATTTTCTGAAAAGCTTGTCTTTCTCTTTCGTTTTCGTTTTTCTATAAACGTTGAACAAACAACTTAAAATTTTGTTCTAGATGTTTATAGAAAATTCTTTACAAAAGCAGAGAGGCATCAAGGATCCTTTATATACATACCTACGAGTAGGTCTACACATGGCTATTATTTGATAATGGCTGAGGCTATTTACCAACTTGTTCAAGTCTGAATTAATTCAGTTGTTTTGCTAGAAGAAGGATAAGCAGTTCCATTGCCATGGCATAGAACAGAATAGAACCGAACTGAACCAAACAAAAGGAAGCACCTATCTACCTCTATATTATGCTTGTATAGAAGGAGCAAAATCAAAGCGAAAATTAGATCATTGCCAATGGCAGGGGGGGGTTTGTATCCTGGTTCCTGGCTGCTGGTTTCTGGCTGCTAGCAGAGTGGTGAAGAGCACCAACCGAGGCAAAACTTTGTCTTTTACATTAAAACGCAGCATGAAAAACCGAGAACGTTGTCCTTGCCATTTCCATCGTCATCGTCATTGCCGTCGTCGTGCGATGTGTATTTTGGAGCTCTTCCAAATTGAGTTTTGGTTTATTATAACAAATATAAATAGCGCCTGCTTTGGTGCTACAATGGTGGTGGCTGCGGCTGAGAGCGAGGGTCTTTGGAGGCAACAGCAACAGCAGCAGCGCTCCCCAGATGGTTTTCCCTCAAATTCTCCTGGTCATTGAAGAGTGTTAAATAAATTGGATAAGCATTAAGTTTGTACTTTCTCTGATGTTAAAGTTTAATTAGCACTGCTTCATTGTTCTATAGCAGCAGACGTCGGTCGTCTTTCTCGTGTATAACTTTTGATTCACTTTCGTTGCCTGTTCAATATTAATTGTTCCGGAACTTGATTTCGTTATTGGGATAAAAATTATATTAATATTATCATCAGCTGAATATTTAGAAGAAACAAAAAGCTAAAAACAATATTTAGGGATAACAATAATTCGTGTTTAGATTATTCGTAGTGTAATTTAGTGTTCCGTGAAAAAGTCATTATATTATTAAATTAGCTATGGATCATAGAAAGGGGTTAAATTATTACTAAGCTTGTAATATGTCTTTCAGTCATGGGAAAAGTTATTAATAAATACCAAAAATTCTGTTAGGGTTTACTCTTACTCCTTAAAGGACCGAAAGTTTTTACGAGTTCTTGAGTTATTTATTAAGGCACCCTTTTTGAATACAAATTTATCTTATTTTTAAATTAACAAAGAAGGAGTTTAGTCATTTTGCATTAGATTTTGTGTTTTCATTTCGACAGTCGAATTTGTTTTGCAAACAAATACTCATGGATGTAGGTCGTTTAGAGGTCACAGTGTTAATATATACACCTATTAGAAGTATCAGACCATAGGCCTCCGCAGAACTTTTTCCAGGGGATAACTAATTTAAATTTAAAATTAATTTATTTAAAATTACATTATTATTTTATTAGGTACATCATTATTACAACTAGGCTTTCTAAAGAATGCTCAGAAATGTTTGCATTTAATAACGAAGTCTTTTCACTAGTTATGTTTTTAAATAGATCAGAATCACATTAAAACATTGATTTGAAAATTTATTCATTTAGTGGTTTTAAAAATATTCCTGGTTTTTAATAAAGGAATTTCAAAAAATTACTTATGTGTTACCAAGATGCGTTTCGACAAGGTTATAGGCTCATCAGTTAAGACGCAAATTTTGGTCGATGTTTACCGAATCTTATAAAAATAAAAAAATTCCATGAACTTCATTATTTTAATTAAGGAATAAGCAATATAAAATACATATTTTATCTAGAATGGAATAAATAAAGAAATAAACAAAAATGACAATCAATTGTGCAATGATATGTCAAAACTATAATTCCTTTGTTTCGCGTAATTATTCCTTAGATAAAATGCTCATGAAAATTTACATTTAATTCACAATTTTGGTGAAGACTTGTTTTTGTTGACGTTTCTAAATTTTTAATTTTTTAAATAAATTGAATTGAACGCACCAATATTTTTTTGCCCGTGCTTCACATGATATAAGAAGTATGCTTATCCAGAATAAAAAAAGAAACATAAAAATGGTTTATCTAGAATATTTAGTGGAATAAAGAAATGCAAAATGCATATTTGATAATTGTGAATTTTCATAGAATGATTAAATGAAGCTGAAGATCGCTGCATCCGAGTTTTTTTTTTTCTTTTAAAGTTGCAGACCTCGAAAAGTGTAAATGATATTGGAAAATTTCAAATACCAAAATGTTGTGCAAATAATTTTCCAGTGGCGATGTCCTCCGTTACTCTTTCAAATTTGCATCCCGTTATATTTTCTTTAATTAGTTTTTTAACATTTTAGAATTAACTTTTTTTTAAACGGGCAGATAGACCAAACTAACGGTTAAAAAAAGAAAACAAAAATGGCACTGTGTAGAAAAGACCTTTTTCTAGAGGCGACGTTCCTTAGTTTTTTTTTTATTTTTTATTATTTTACTAAGCGTTTTTAACAATGAAACATAAAACAAGTACAAAAAAACTTTAAGCCCTTATAACTTCGGATCAACGAATGCTACGTAAAAAACGGACACAGAAAAATTTTGTTTTTCAAGCTCTAGAGGCAATATTTTTTATTTTGTATTCATGTTCTTAAGCCATTTATTTTTGCTTAGCAACTAATTAGGTATAACAAACCGAAAAAATAACAAAAAGACCAGTTGGCAGGTTTTTTTTTTTGCAAAAAAAAATTGCTCGAATTTTATGATTGAAATTGGTAGATGGGTTATTTAAGAGTATACAAGCAAATCGGCGTAGGTGTTAGTTTTATGCTTAAGTCGCCATTTTGAAAAATGCCATAAAGAAAAATTCATCGCAAAATTATTGTTTAATATAAATATATTAATATAGAAAACGAAATTATCTGACTTTTCTTCATACAAATTTTGCTTGTAAACTGAAAAACATCCTTTTTGACGCTTTAACTCTTAATGTATACGTCACACAAAAAACCTTTATATGGAAATAATTAAGATAATTTAGTTTTTATTTATATACATATATGTATATAAAAAAAAAAAAAAAGTAGTAGCCCGTAGCGTAATGGTTAGTGCGTTCGACTGTCACGCTGGAGGTCTGGGATCGCTTCCCAGCCTCGTCTACCTAAAAACTAAAAAGTTTTTTTTCAGTGCTACTGCCTCTTGCGAGGAATTGACAAATCCTCCAAGAGTATCACTTGTCACGAATAAGTGCTTCTCGTCTAGCCGTTCGGATACGGCATCAAATTGTAGGTCCCTTCCATTCCTGTCGAAAGGCGCACACAGGAATGGTTGCGAGTTGTTAGTCACTAGGCCCTGATTCTTCATGAGCCGTTGTACCACCCGATATATATATATATATATATATATATATATATATATATTTATAAAAAAAAATGTACGATAAGTCGTTCTCGTGATATAAGCTAAATCCCGTTTTTCAAAATTGTGGCTGACGCACAACAATTAAAGTCGCGCCGATTTTTTTCTATACTCAGAGACAACCCATTTACCAATTTCAATCATAAAATCCGAGCGGATTTTAGTTATTTTTCGTTTTGTTAAACCTAATTAGTTGCTAAGCAAAAATAAATGGCTTAAGAACATGAATAAAAAAAAAATAAAAAATATCGCCTCTACAGCTTGCAAAACGAAATTTGTCTGTGTACTTTTTTTTATGTAGCATTCGTTGATCCGAAGTTATAACGCTTAGTAAAATAATAAAAAAAAAACTAAGGAACAATGCCTCTAGAAAAAGGTCTGTTCTACATAGTTCCACTTTTGTTTTCTTTTTTTAACCGTTAGTTTGGTCTATCTGCCCGTTTAAAAAAAAAGTTGATTTTAAAATGTTAAAAAACTAATTAAAAAAAATATAACGGGATGCAAATTTGAAAAAGTAACGGATATCGCCCCTGGTGAATTATTTGCACAGTATTTTGGTATTTGAAATTTTCCAATATCATTGATACTTTTCGAGGCCTGATACTTTAAAAGAAAAAAAAAATGCAGCGATCTTCAGCTTCATGTGATTAAAAAAACTTACTTATGTAAATTAGGAATTTATATGTCGGAGGTTTCCGCAGTAGTTTAATCAATTATTATTTTAATAATATTTTATTCTATTACATGTTCAAGGGAGAGTAATAATATGTTTAGTTTATGCATGATTGCACTTTCTTTGAGACAATTAAATCTTCGACAGAAAATATTTTATATATTTGTTTTTTAATTGGGACAACAATTTTTTTCCAGCTTCGTTGCTCTCCTTTTTTGATTTTAGTAAAGTAAATTAAACTCAGCTAAATAAAATTAAAATTTATAACAAACAAAAATGACAATGATGAAACTTGAATTCGGCATTAGCCTAGTAAAACATAATAAAATGATTTATCTAGCAAAACCTATTTTAACTCTAATTAGTTGAAAACTAATATTCATATTATAAAATTGTATAATCCAGCATAGATAAAAGTGAAACAAACATGCATAACATTATGTAATAATTCTTTAGAATTATTATGTTTCGTTTTGTTTTGCTATTATCCTTTTGCTAATCCTTTGATAGAAGCTTATTTTTTTTTTGATTTTAGGATTAAACTAAACGGAACTATATAAAAAAATACATTGATAAGATTTTTTTATAAGTATATTTTCCGCTATTATAAAAAATTATATATTTTAAGGACGTCACGTTTGCAATATCATAAATTAAAAATGCAAATTATCATTATATCCGTTATAGATAGGTATGCAGGAATAAAAGAAAAAAATAAATAATCTGCTTACAAATTACGCTGCTAGCGATTATCATTAAACCTCGTATTCTGCAACACTGCACTTAATTTATGGAAGAGATGAACCTTAATTGCATTTTAACATTTTGTAGTAATTATGAAAATCGTGTCAGAGTGTAATGGAACAGGTGCACAAGTGCATCATATGCACAAATCACAACAATAGCGGGGTACCATAGTTAATATATTGATTATTTTACTATAAAAACAGATGGGTTTGTGTGTTTCTTTTTCATTATATACATAAATATTCAGTGTTAATTAAAGTATATAGTTAGTTCTGTTTAAATATTTTTAATTCCGGGCGATTTACATATTAAAAATAAATAAAAAAAGTAATAATTTATAATGAGGTATATTACGTCAAAATCTATCAAAGTCATTAAATTACAATCAGGCATTCCACTCCTAAAAAAATAACTTCGCTTTTGCTAGTATGTACCTACAATTTAAGAAAAGATAACCACCATTTCCGTCAGCAATGTAAATTTATTTTGATAGTTAAATCCTTCGTAAAAGACTATCAATATATCAATTACGTATAAAAGCTTGAAAGTGGTCGTGATCAAACAAATATTGTTCTCAATTTTTCCAGCTACTAGCATTATATGGTTATACTTCATTTCATATAATCACATCCCAATCAAACAATCTGCTTCTTTGTCATCTCAGAATAATTATTTCCAGATATCCCTCCTATGCACTGCACAAACATAAGTAGGTTCATGAAAAATCAAATTTTCAAAAACTCACTTTGAACATTGTTTAACTATCAAAATGGAAAAAAAAATCTTTTTGTAAATTTTGATATGAAGTTTTATTGAAACTTTTTAGAAGCTTCTGTTCAAACAAATTTGAGTCTGTTCATCAAATGTTAAGAAGGGCGAAAATATGAAAAATAGTTCAATGGGAATTACTGGTAATAACAATTTAAGATTGCAATTGCAACACACACATTTTTTGAGAAGTTTTCGACAAAAATAATATTTTTTCTAAATAAGTTTTCAGCATATGTATGGTAGGAACCGTTATTTTTGGTTTAAGTAACATGATTTTCCTGAAAGTTTAAAAAATCAACTTATACCAAATTTGTAAACAAAAATATTATTAGATTCCAACAAAAATTTCTTAACAGTTTTGGTATACAAGTGCTTAAACTTTTTAGAAGAAGAGAAGAAAATTCTCTCGAGCATTTTTCGTTAAAATAAAAATTAAAAAAATCCAAAAAGTAGCCCTAACTTATATCAATTAATAATAATTTTTTTTACCAAAACCTAGCATCCGTTTTTGAAAAAAAATATTATTTTTTTCAAAAACAAAAAAAAAAAAAAAAAAAAAAAAAAAAAAAATGGGCAGGACTGGATCGCACAAAACTTGCTCTCGTAGCTAACAACTTTAACGTAGCTTGAAATAGATTATGTACACATTTATTGGTTCCATAACATATCAATAAAAAAAAGTTTTAAAAACAAATTAAAATATAAATGATTTCTATGAATTTTTATAAATTAGTTATTTTAATAGCTAAAACAGATAGAGCTCAAAAAAAAGTATGCCATCTGATTTGTTTAATAAAAATAAATTTATGAAAAACAAAAATTCAAAAATCGTTAGAGCGGTTTTTTTTTTAAATTAATTTTTTATAATAAAATTTGGTATGCCAACTTTTAGTATTTAATAAAATACAATTTTTAACAGAATTAAAAAAAAAATTATATGCAAAATTGTTAAGATTGTAAGCGACCTTTTGTATACAAATTTTGGTTGAAATCAGTGTAGTAGTTAACGAGAAATTCGAAAACCAAAAAATCGGTTGTATGACAGGTACTGTGAATAACCGTTATAAAATTTTTTTTCCTACCAAAATATTTATTTTAGTAATCTTAGTACCTCATATTTTTTTTTTTGAAAATCGTTAGAGCCGTTTTTGAAATAAATCAATTTTTGTATATTGGTTATATGACAGTTACCGTTATTTTTGAGCTAAACAAAAATTTCAATTTCCCCTCTAAGGAATCACATAAGAACCTTAAGTTCAAAGTTTGAAGAAAATCGCTTCAGCCGTTTAGGCTGCAGGTCGAGGTACAGACAGGCGGAAAGACGGACGGACAGACAGACAGACAGAATTGCGAGGCCCACTTTTTTCGCGTTCTTCATCATCGTAATGTTAGGGAAAATTATCATCTCGAATTTTGTTTTTGCACGAATCCTAAACTTGCCCTATACTACGCATATCGCAAGTAAAAACTAAATACTAAGTCATGTCGTTTAGAGTTTAGACTATAAAGGGCACAGACAGGTAGAATTGCGAGACACACTTTTTCTGCCTCTAAATAATTTTAGTTTTTTTAGTTAAATTCTATTAACGAGTCTGTTGGCAAAACAGCAGTTACCTTCATTATGTATCACAAGTCAAAATCGATTATGCCCAAATTTATCTATGTTATGCTTTTCCGATAAAAAAACAAAAATATTCACTGATCTGCAGCTTTAACGAACAAACATATTTTGCGAAAGCTCTATAGTTACCCATTTTGGTATAACAAAAAAAAAAATCAAATTGTGCTGCAATGTGCCCAACCTTTTTCATTAATTATAAACACAAATTTGTGAATTTGTAAGCATTTACGGGCACGAGTACGATAGCTTGCGCGCCGACAAATGATAAAGGATTTTTGTAGAGGGGTCAAATACAAACATTTTTTACTATGGGTGGGGGGTCTATCTCCCCCCGTTTGGGCGGGAGGGGCAATTTAATGAAAAATGTACTAACAATCGAAAACAAATTATTAAAAAATAACCTACAATTGAGTATTATTTCTTTTTTGAAAGCCAATACTCTGTTTTATTAGCCAGTTTTTAAATCGAGTGAAATCTATCCATAGTTTTTGAAAAAAATACTTTCAAACTAAAAATTTGGGAGGAAAAACAAATACAAAAATGTTTAAAGTGTAATTTTTCAAAACTTTGAGATTTTATATTATATTTTTTTTTCTTAGAAATCCTTGCTCATATTAATACTTAATCAGAAACCGAAAACAAAATGATTTTATGTCTTCTAGATTTCGAGAAAATTAAAAATTACCAAAACTAGTATTTTAATTCAATTAATATAATAAATTTTTTTTTTGCTTGAGTATCTTATGTGGTTTTATTTTGATAGTAAAAATAGAATATGGGTTATCATACTTTCCCAACACCCTGCCTTATGGCGTATTAACAGGAAGGTGTGTTTGGGAGTGGGGGGGGGGGGCATTTCGCCGCCCCTGCAACTGCTTAGGCTCAGTATAGGATTTGGGGTATGTGCGAGGTTCGGTGTATGCAAAATTTGATGTCTAAATAAAGTGCTTGTACCCCAGCATTAGGCGGGCATTTTTAAAAGCGAGGTATGTATGGGGGGGGGGGGCATGCTGCCCCTCTGCAACCCAACCAATCCAATGTCAACAGCTACATATGATAAATGTAAATGTATGAAAAGTAGTAAGTACTTCTAGTAGTTTTCAATTTTCGCAAAAATTAGAGATTATAAAAGCTTAAGGTTTCCTGTGTTCGATTCAGTATTGATATGAGCATTGAACACAAAAAGAAAATTTAGTTTTCCATTTCACAATTTTGAGCAAAATTGATCCAATCATTTCTTTTTACGTTTTTTTTATCAACATTTTGAGTTTGAGTGCAATTTTTTTGAAAACTATTGACACAAATAATTTAATTAAAATGTAGGATTAAAGATCAGACTTTCTGGTTTTTAAAACCTTTATCGTTTTGCATTTTAAGTATTGTCGTTTCTTTTTAATACTTTTTTTTCCATTTAAGTCGTTTTTATCGAAAATCGCCTCTATCTCCTAAACGGGGTGATATGGACCCCCTCCTCCCATAGTAAAAAATGCTTGTATTTGACCCTTCTACAAAAATCCGTTATAAATTTTCGACGCCCAAGTTATCGTACTCTCCCCCTTTACGAATTAACAATTTTCATATTTTTTTTTAATTTTGCCGAAAAAAAAAACTTGATATTTTTCGATATTTTAAAATAATTAACGGAAACAAGTTTCGCACATTGCAGCACAATATGATTATTTTTGAAATTTTATAATCATGGTGCTAACAAACTTGTATATTTCGTTGCACAATGCAAAAATAAATTCATTTATTAAAAAAAAAAAGATAAGTATAATATATTTTTTATTAAAAGTTAATTAAGTATTTACATACTAGGACTAACAAGACCAAATAATTAAAAGTTATGCATGCATGCATGATGCATTAAAATAAAAGTTATTGCAGCTCTAATAATCAATCTCTTTTGTATTCTTATTATCTTATACCATAAAAATGTATCCTGCTTTTCATAATGCAAGTAAAAGTAAAAAAACGTAAATCCATTTCAAATAAGTATGCGTTTATGACTTTTGTAGCTTAAACTTTTTTTTTTTTAATGAATAAACCTCAGGAGGCCAATCGACAGGAATTTTCAAGTGAAGGTACGTAACTTTTATCCATACATACATGTATAAAACCTCTGTGTGTTATGATAAATAACTTATAAGAGATGCACTCAGTCGTGTTGAATTCTATTATCCTGCCTTTTTAAGTAGGTATAGTCAATTTTTTTTATTTTATCAAAGAAACCCTTGACTCAAGAATAAATAAATTTCTCTTTACTAATCCAGGGAAGCTCGGCTATTTCGACAATGCTTCCCCATTTTATCGTGGCTGTCGTTTTATCCTTATTCTCTATGAAACTCCCCCTGTCTGTATTCAAGCATCTTCCAGCAACCCAGTTTTAGGTACATTCACAGGCAAGTTCTACTGCAAATTAAATTTAAAAAATGCGTTATTCTGCTTGAAGGTGTGTATAGGTATATACATTCCACTTTTACGCGTTTAAAAGTTATTTTACACGAAAATATAGAGAAAATACACACACACACTATTCAGTAGTTTTTCAGCATATTTTATAATACGACGCTAATGTTATTCTGTTCTATCCTGGCCTTGCATTATAACCCCCCAAGGTGAAAATACTCAAAATGATTTTGCAGAATTTATGAGGTACTGCATGCGAACAGGAGCAACATCACTGACTCTATACTGGAAAATTTCAACACTAACGCCTGAAGGCAATATCGAATTCCTTGTTATGCTGGTGGTTAGTGTTTAAGAACCGCACCGCGAATGCAATTCATGTCGCACTTCAAGAAAATGTCAAGATATCCGGTAAGATTGCAGTGCAGCACTTGAGAATATTCATGTCTCGTTAAACTCTGATTAGATTACACCCGGATTCTCGTGTTCCCAAGTCAAAGTTTAAAATAAGGTTATAAGACACGCGTAGATGTATACTTTGAATTTTGTTGGCCTGGAAGGTATCCTGTTTTTTTGCTTTGTTTTTATCCGCGCAAGTTTGTTGTATAATGCGTTTTTGTGAAAATTTTGTTGTATTCCCTTTTGGCGAAGGGGTTACGAATCTCAAGATATTGATTTTAAGAAAAAAAAGCTTTGAGGATATTGAAAACCTCCTTGTAATCTTCATTTTATAATTTAAAGGATCGGTCACAGTGTAGCCTTTTAAATTTCCATAGAAGAGTCTAACTCACTTGTGAATCGAAATTTTTTATCGAGTATTGAGAGTAAAACTTCATGGTTAAAATCAGAGTAACGAAACGTTTATGAATTAATGAAACAAAAAAAAAAAACGAATCGTTGAGCTCATTGTTATTAATACCTAAACTTAGAATTTAAGCATTTTTGTAAAAAAAAGCTCACGAAGATGGAATAATTCTTTATACCTATAATTATATGACTGCTACGTGAGCTATAGGTGGTAGCAGTCATATAATTTTAATTAACTAAAAAGGTCACGTAAACAGGAATAGTTATAAATACCTATAGCTAAGCGGGTAGATGATATTGGACTTTAAAAACTGGTAATTACCTACGCTTTTTGACATGTTTTATTCCTTTTTTTAAGTGTTTTTTTTTTAACTAATAATGCAAGTTTAAAAATCACTAGCCACTTTGAGGTAGGTATATACAATACGTATTTTTATACAACTCCCTTCCTTAAAGAGCAGAGCAGATACAAAAATTAAAAAAAAAACAAAGAAATTGTATTTTTCTGCAACTCCTTCAGTGACTGCTTTTTAATCAATTAACTGACCGCGAGCGCAAATAAATACAAAAGAGAAAATTTAAAAAATCCAAAACACATATTATATTATTAAGTAAGGTTGGTTTGTTGATTGAGAAAAATCACCGAAAATGTCAATATTCATTCATAACTTCGTTTTTTTTTTATAAATTTTGATTTTGATAATTGATAATTCAAAAACTATTCAAAAGATATTCAAGCATTATTCAAAAATGTTTACTATTATCACTAATATTAATACTATCACAGCAATAAATACTATAACTGCGACTATTAAAAATTGTACCTAAAACAATTTATAATAAAATAAGATAATGGATTTGTGGCTTTAAATAAAACCTATAGTACAATTTTTTTAGTATTTCCGTCGATTTTTTATTTTAAGTCAACTTTTTTGAAACCTTAACGGGCCAAATAGACCCCTTTCCAATCAAATTAGTTTCAACGCTTTTATCAGTTTTTAGTCAAGCATTGATTTAAGCAAACTGACAAAATCTGGTAGCTGCTTATGAAAAAAAAAGTTTTTCTTATTTTCAATTTTCTCAAAAATTAAAATAAATTGAAAAGCATCTAGTTTGTTGTGTTTGACTTAAAAATTGATATATGGACGAAGAAACTTAAATTTTGTTTTGTTGATCTCTAATAATGTGCAGATCAAAAGAGTTACACAACTTTGTAGACCCAAATGCAGCCCGATTCAAATGGGTTAAATTCCAACATTGTTTGGATTGAAACACAAAAGGCATGCTTTGCATAAGTTTGTTCTTATAAAATTACCTCAAAGTTGAAGAAAAACACATACACACAATATGGACATGGAATAATGGGCATCCTTATCGACATTGTTAAATAATGGTGATTATTTATAAATAATGTTGATCAGCATTGGACTGTCACGCTGGAGGGGTGTGTTCACTTCCCATGCCTCGTCCACCTTAAAACTAAAATATTTTTTTCAGGGTTAATGCCTCTTGCGAGGAATTGACAAATCCTCCAAGGGTATCACTTGTCATGAACAAGTGCTCCTTGTCTAGCCGTTCGGATTCAGCATAAAATTGTAGGTGCCTTCCAATCCTGTCGACACGGGCACACAGGAATGGTTGCGAGTTGTCAGTCACTATAGGCCCTGGTTCTTCACGAGCTGTTGCGACACCCAATTTATATTTATTTATTTTGGTCAGCATTATAGATATTGTAAAGTCAGCTGTAGACATTTTATGTTTGATGTTATTTTTGGAACCTATCTTAAATCCGTATTTTGTTTAAGAAAAAAACTTACGAAATTTATCGTTTTGTTGTTTTCCACATTTTTTCTCGAAAACCGATTTCTATTGTTCAGAGGAAAAAAAGTGACGGCAATAAATCTATATTTTCAAACCTTGAACATTTCTACAGGTTTTTGAATTTTCTTTTCCCAAAATTTCGAGTTTAAAAATTAATTTTTCAAAAATATTCACTAAGTCGATTTTAATAAAGAAATTAAAATTTAATTTTTCAGAAACTATAAGAACAATTAATAAAGAATTTTATCAAAACTAGTTTGCTTAATTAATAATAACGTTTTTTCTCTGCTTAGTTTTGGGCCTGTCCGAATCATGACAAAAAGAATTCCTACATTACCTACAGTGCGTTTTTTCATGGCGCCCGATTATCATTCAAAGCTATTACACCAGTAAAATTGTTTTGAATAAATTTCACTATTTTCTTACCCCTCAAAGCCAAATAAGTCTTAAAAAAAAATAATAATACATTTTAGAATAAAATGATTGACCTTGCTTGGGATCTTTTAAAAAAAGACTACATCGCGCTTTTCTCTTATTATTTTTTAATTTTAAACCATCTTAAGCCATGTCATCTGGTAACTCTGTTTCAAAGGTAAAACTACAATTCAACTCATAGTGTATTCAATTCCTGTGCAGAAATTTATTTTCCAATATCCCTTAAGGAATAACAGATGGCAGGGGGGAAATTGGTAGGGGAGGTGTAAGTTTGCACTTGCAAAACATACACAAACACACACATTGTGTTCTTTCACCCCACAAACGAGGTAAGTGAATGTTACATGCTGCTGCACTCATTGACGATGGTGCAGCACTTTGCGCACAAAAACTGTTCACACAGACGCAAATAAAAATTCACACAACTATAAAATATCAGAGCAAAAGCAAGCAAATGAGTGTCTGTATATCTGTATTATTTTATATAAATATATGTTTGTATATAAAAATAGGTTATCCTTGCATCCAAGGATTTTCATGAACAACCATTTTGCTAAAAATAGATTTGCCGGTCAAAATATTGATCGACCTCATGCGACATCGTGGAAATTTTCTATTTTTAGAACTGTGTGGAAATCCTTGAGTATGTTTTGGGGCTGGAAATAGAAGCGAAGGAAACTAGGTTACTCTCGTTCGTTCCTTCGTGATTTTAGCTCTTGATTATCATCAGTTTTTTCTTTTGTTTTTGGTTTGTTTGTTTTAATTTTGGTTCGTTTGTGTGTCATCGAAAGTGTTGCTGACGTAAAAGACATAATTAGGAGGTACTATATGTGTATTGAATTCCATTGGGATTAGGGTATGTACATTCTACAGTTATATGTATGTACCTAGAAGGGGCTAAGGACTTGACACGTACGGAAATCATTATCCGCATAAACAAAGATAAAATGCTTTCTCATATACACTTCATTAGCTTATTGAGTTACATAAAAATAGAGAAAGGGATTATTGAAGCCTTTTTACCCGTTTCCTGATTGTGTCGTTCCTTTGACTTGTTTTTTGGGTCATTAGAGCTGAGAATAGAAAAACAGAATGATGCAATTTTGAGTTTTTTTTGTTAGCATCAGTATGTTAATGTTGATGCCAAAATTAAATAGAACAAAGCGTATATGTTCTTACATATAAGAATTGGTTTGATACAAATATAAGCGGTGGGACCTGAGTAGTACGGCTTTGTTATTTTTGGGACACTATGTCCTATTTTATAATTAATATTCATCTAGAGAGTCCAGGACAGCAGATTCGTGATAGTGGATTGTAATTCTGATTCTGCGTGTTGCTTGCAAATATTTTAATTCATCCGCCAATGGTATCGGTGCTTCGAAATAATGGTTACCGAAATAAACATAAATTAATTTATGCTCAACCAGGATACATATTGTGTGGAATTTTTTCTGAATTATTAAGAGGAAACAAATCAGAATCATTAAGATTTGTTTTCAAATTATTTTTAGAAAATTAAATATTTCAAAAACTACATAAGTATTAATAAATACTTTATCAAATTGATTTCCATAGATATTTCACTCTCTAAACCCGCCCGCTGCCATTAAGAACCAATTTAAAAAAAATTTCATGCGTTTTTGAAAATTGAATTTTCACAAAAAAAAAAAAACAAAAAAATTGAAAAATTGTTTTGAAAGTTTTGGTATGCAGTCTTTTTAAGACTTTTTGAAGCTTCTGTTAAAACAAAATGGCCCAACATTTTAGACGATTTAATACGATGCTAAATCATTTTTGGTATGATACTAGCTTAAAAATTGTGTTTTGCTTATTTTAAACGAGTTTAGCATCGCACTATCCCCTTGTTTTACTAAAGTTAAAATCACCATCTGGCTATTTTATCTTTTAAGTATCGTACTAAATCCATATGAGAAATTTTGTCCAGGTATAGGATGGACCCGAATGTTCCAGGTTCGAGTCCTGCTGGTACCCCACTTTTTTGAAAATATAAATATCGAATACATATTTCAAGCACGCTAGAGGTTTAAAAATTTCGAATAGATAGTAAAATGCTAAATACTAAGTAAATTTTTAACTAGTACAATGTTAAGCCCTTAACAATAGGTTGTTTAAAAATTTGCGCCAATATTTTTAATCGGTTCATTCAATAACGAGAAAGTTGAAAAGTTCACATTTTATCATATACATTTTGAAGTCATTTTTAACAAAAATAAGATGTTTTCTAACTGTTTTCAACATTAAAAAGTACAAGTGACGAATTTAAAGAAATTCTCCTAGAATAATAATATTCGCCGTATCTTCTTGCTATGATTTTTATAAGCTTCGGTTAACATCGACCTTACAAATTCATTTAAGATTTTATAACTTTTTATTATATTATTATATTATAACTTTGTAAAAGTTTCTTAATAACAAAAATAAAAAAAAGCAACTAAACATGTTTTTGGAGAAAATGAAAAAAAGTGATCAGTACCATTTGATTACCATTTTTCGCAAAAAAAAAAAAACATTACGAAATGTAGTCTTTAACTAACTTGATAAAATGATTTTTTTTTATCTCAATCGTTGGAGCCGTTTTTGAGAAAATAATAATAACAGGTTTATTTAAGATTTTTTTTTTTTAAAACAGACAAAATATTAAAATTATAAAATACAATACATTTAAATCCTTATTAAAGACCTATAGAATTGCCTAAATGTCATTCAAATTTGAACCAACAAATACAAATTTTTTATACTCGTATATGGTATGAGCCAGGGACTGTTTTAAGAAAAAATCAGAACTACCAACAAATCATTATTGAACGTTAGACAAACAAAATTTTTTTCGATTTAAATTGTAGTTTCCTATACGTAGCCCGTTTATCGGTTGGCTGTTTTGTCAACACTTTCTTAATTTTATTGTTCTTACCAAGTGAAATTTTACCGCGCTAGCTGAAACAGGCTACATGAAATTTGGCCAAATGAAAAATGGCCCCAAACGAAAAATGAAAAATGGCCCCAAATTTGGGGCTTTTTTCATAATGAAAAATGATCCCATTTTCAAGATTGAAAAATGGTTCCAAACTTATGAAAAATGGCCTCAAACACAAAATGAAAAATTGCCGGAACATTAATATAAGAAGCAACAACAACAGAAAAATTACAATCCTACACAAAATGTTTGGGTTCGGTTTGGGTGAGCCTTAAAAGGACCTTGACTGGACCGCTTCGCGGGTTCAAGGATTTTAACTCCCTTTTTGGGTTCTCTATCCCACTCACGCCACTCCGTCGCTCCGCTAAGGGTATGCTCAGGCACCTAGCAGGCGCCTATGTTGTCAGTCAGTCTTCTATCAAATTTTGTGTTGTAAAAGTATTTTGATTAAAGAATAAAAGTTTGGGGCCATTTTTCATAATGAAATTTTACCCCAAAAATTAAAAATAGAAATAGGCCCCAAGCCAATGAAAAATAGCCCCAATTTACAAATTATTAAATTTTTTTGTTTTTGTTGTTTCCCATATACATTTTTGGGGCCATTTTTCATATTTTGTTTTGGGGCCATATTTCATTGGCGCCAAATTTCGTGTAGCCGCTGAACCAATAAAATATTTAATTTTTGTAAAAGCGATTCAATACGAGTTTGTTCCGCAAACCGTGATTCCCAACCCAATTTTTTTTTTTTTGTAATTAAAATTTGATCTTTTTGTAAAAATTCCTCACTTCTGCTGCCTAAAGCCTGATGCTGAAATTGGTTTTTTTGCTTGCTTAACGATTTTTGTCGCATTTGATTAATTGCAAAAAGTTGTTCAAGAATCATAAATAAGTCGCTAAAAATGTAGGTTTCTTTTTCACTTTCAATTGAAATTGCATGTGAAGCCGTTGAAGCAACAAAACCAAATGCCCCAATTCTGTGCGGGTAATAGGAAGTGTATCCGTTTAAAATTTTGAAATCACATACAATTTGAACATGTTTTCTGGACTTCATAAGATAATCCTAATAGTAATAAATAATTTGAAATTAAAATAGGCAGCAAATATTCGATCTAACACTATGATTGAAATTTGACATTCGTAGAAGTACTTTGTGTTGAACTAAAAACTACCAGAAACGTGATTTAGAACTACCGATTTCAAATATAAACTACCAGAAAACATAACAACTACCACTTAAAACAGTCACTGGTATGAATTTTAAATTCAATGACAACTAACTAAAAAAAGGTAAACCTTTGAAAAATGCATTGGCAACCCTTTTTAAGAAATTCATCCTGTATGTACCTCCTATAACCAGAACACACAACAATTTTGTTTTCCATTTCATCTGCAAATATATCGTACCATACATTTTGTAAGCTATTCTTTGCTGGGTGGTGGGATGGAATAAGGATTTCTTGCATTTTCAACTTTTCGGTGTTTTCCTAAAGCAAGTTACCCTGCGTCAACCAAACAATAAAAGTTATCTCATGCTTTTATATTCACCGCACATGTTGCATTTGCAGTAAATTTAGCATTTTCTTAAAAATGGTGATATAGAATAAGAAAAAAAACACTATAAACCTTAAACGTCCCAGAGACACCATCAGATCTATTTTTAGAGCTCGTACCCAACCTACGTCACTTTCTGCGTACGTTTACTGGCAGTTTAATATGACAATGGAATAAGGAACAGATACCGTTATTTATGTGAATGTACATATCTCCCTGCCTGTAGGTATCTGTGCATGTGGTTATTTCTGTGAAGCAAAAGCTTCAGTTATGTTATGTTGATTTCTTAAAAATTATTTTTCACAGTGTACCCCAATTTCTCTCAACTGGTTTAATTGGTTTTGAATAATTTTTTGTTGATAATTGGTACTATAACAATTAAACTAAGCAGCGAGGAATTTATGAAAAAAAAAAAAGATATTTCTAGACAAATAGAAATATGAGGATTTTCATTTATTATTGCAGAAAGGTCACGAAAAAGGGAAATATTTAGTAAACAGTACGTATCGACTGGAAGGTAATATCACGTTTTCACCAACAAATAATTTGAGATTTTAGGTAGGAGTTTTAAAATTAATCTTGAAGTGTTTTCACCAAAGAACACTAGTTTAATTTGGCTTTTTCAAAATTTGGCGATTGGATTTGCGCTTTGCAAAAAAAATATTTTTGATAGATAAATTAATTTATTCGTCAATGAATTGCTTGCAAAAATGGTTTAGAAACTTATGACTATGTATTATGAACGCACCATACATAGATATACAGTCGACTCCCTCTAAGTCCAATTTTCACGGGATGTCAAAATTAGTTCGAGTTAGAGGGAGTTTTTGAAAAATTCGAGGTAGAGAGATTTATATTTTTTTTCTTAAAAGCATTTATTGAATATAAAAAAAGATAACAAAAAATAAATACATAAATTATATAAATAAACAGTAGCTTGTAGCTTTTATGGCATATTAATTTATTCTTATACCTTGTCAAATTACTGTTTCAACAAAATTAATTAAAAAAAATTAGCAGTGTTGAATCTCATCCGGTACATTTTCTGTCATTTCAATCGCAGACTGCAATATTTCAATTGCAAATTCGACTTAAAGTGATTGAAAATAGTCCAAGAATCTACAGAATTTATTCGAGATAGAGAGAATTTCGACTTAGAGGGATTACGAAAAAGAGGATGGTTTTTGTATGGAAAATTGAGGGGAATGCAAAAATATGGCGAAAAAATTCGAGTTAGAGGGAAATTCGACTTAGAGGGAGTCGACTGTATATATATATTTATAAACTTTTGCAGTTCTTTCTTTAGCCGCAATCTACAAGCTTTAATATTTTTGTGAATTTATAGTGTTTTGATACTATATTTAATATTTTCAGCAGTGAAATTTGAATTGAAAAAAGGTTTAACAATTGACAGAATTTTTTATTGATTGTCAATGGTGAAACTGAAGTTAAGATGACTGTGTTCCACAAAATAAAGTATGTTTGTTGTTTGATTTGTAAACTTACTAATTGCAAGAATATTTCATTGAGATTTATTTTAAATTTTTATTTGAGCGGATTAAAATTTGTATGGTAATACACGGAGTTTGGAGGAGATATAAGGTATATATATCTCATTCAACCTCGACTAAAAGGTTTGTGAAAACGTAGTATAAAACGCACTCATACACGCTTTTGTTGTAATATACATATTTATTTGCTTTCAGGAGCTTGTAATTAGAAGTTATTGCATTTTAAGGTTTTCAGAATGTAATATGTTTCTGTGGGACCCATAAAAGTGCTTTAACTGCAAAATATTTAAATTCAAAGTTATTATTAACACTAGTCCTTTTTTTCAATATTTTTTTATGATTTGAAAATTAAGCCGAAATTTACAATTGTATAGGAAATCAAATTTCTTATTAAAGTTGAGATTTTTAATAAAAAGCTTTTGAACATTTTATCCAGAAAAGTAAATTAATCTCAAAATCAAAGATTTTTAAATTTAGAAATATGTTTTTAAACAATTTGATTGGTTTTCTTAAAACACATTTATTAAACACAAATTATCATCAGCTTGAAAATCAGATTGATCTAAGTTATCTTTAGATTTGCATTCTTACATCCTGGGCAACAAGGGATGGGTTTATAAAATAGTAGAAAAAAACAACCTTGCAAGTTTCATATTTTTTTTTAACCCAATCTAGCCACAAATGGAAGTATCTCGTGACTCCAAAAGGAGACTAAACTACAAACGATTTTTTTGTTCTCGTCGTCGTTTGCAGTTCTCATCGCCTTGGGCTATAATTAGGAATTTTCGTCTCAGTTTGTGATGATGACATCGTTCAAATGCTAAGCTTGGCTGAATTAGTTTGAAAAGTGAAATGTCATTTTTTTGTGTAGCTTAATTTTTTTTTATAATAATATTTTTCTTTATCCACAGTGATGGATGCGTTGACGTAATTGTAACAGAAAATAAACAAACAGTGGAGGTTTCTATTTTAATATATATTTGCAGCGACACAGATGCAAACAAAAAGATGTTGTTACCTCGAGATCTTTGTATTTAGATTACAACATGCTATATTATGGTTTATCCTTTTCACATAGGAATTATGCATGTATAGCAAGAATGGAGTAATTTAAAAGGTTGCTCTTATTTTTCCCACAATAAAAAATATGTCCTTTGTAGTTTGGAATTGTTATCGCTTATACGTATAAGTCAGAGAGAGGAATGTGAAAGGTATTTTTTTTTTATGAAATGAGCGTCTGTATGTTCACTTTGATAACCGATACATTTACATTTTTTTTTTAATTTTTCTCTTAGAATAAAAATTTATTGGGGTTATAAATATGTAGTTTGAATGGTTAACAATAAGAAAAATTGTAAGACATATACATACATATAATGTAAATTGGTTAGCTATACGTGGTTTTAGGTATAAATAGATTTCCTATAAGTCCCCTGACTAGAATAATTTTATTTAAATTTGGTTCTTAAGCGCTTTAAACATAATTAGCAAAAAATGTGTACGTCCAGTTTTTTCGAACAAAAATTGCCTAATTCCCGTACCTCTTTTATTGCTGCAACGATTTTTTTTTCGATTTCAAAAGCAAGTACTTCATTATATTTCAAAACCTTTTATTGTTTGTTTGAACTTATAAATACATATGTGTATAGACCTTTTTTAAAATTCAAACAAACTCGTTTGAACTTGAACCATTCCTGTGTGCACGTGTCGACAGGAATAGTAGGGACCTACAATTTTATGCCGAATCCGAACGGCTAGACGAGAAGCACTTTTTCATGACGATTGATACTCTTGGGGTGTCAATTCCTCGCAAGAGGCAGTAGCCCTGAAAAAAAGTTTTTAGTTTTTGGGTGGACGAGGCTGGGAAACGAACCCAGACTCTCAGCGTGACAGTCCAATGCACTAACCATTACTCTACGGGCTACTACACACTCTGGCGTATACGTACATTTTTTTTTTTAAATTAATTTCGTTATTTGTACTTCATTTTTTGTATGAAGCTTGTGAGTATTACATAGTCAACTAATATTTGATTCCATATCTAATATTCTATTGTACATAAGTAAGAACATCGGCACTAAAAATTGTTCTTAAAAATCATCTGTTTCAATTAAAATTTCCTTAGATGGAAATGTATGCGGATATTCAGGCACATATAATACATGTATGGTTTACATATCTTTTGAACCCCACGCCTTACAGCTTATTGACCTTGTAATAAAATAAAGAGAACGCAATAGCCTTTTCAACAATGTATGACTTATAATTGCTGTTGACTAGATAGACGAGTACGGAATAAGGAAATGTATTATTGATGTTGGTTGTGCTTTGAATCCGTATATATAGATAGATAGATAGATGATTTCTATTACAAAAAAATGTTATATACAATAGTTTCAATTACATTTACTTGAAAGAACGTCACAGTTTGACGATTTTTTCGATTCTTTTTCAAATGCACATAACTCACAAAATACATGGCAATTTTTTTTTTATTATTTTTCTAATAACTATCACCACCTACCCTATCACCCGTTTTCGTTTCGACGTTGACTTTTGGGACACCCGTATATGTAGATTCAAAATTGTTGTACGGCAGATACCCGTTCTAGAGATAAGCTAAAACAAAAACAATATAAGTTACTTTAAACAAAAATAACTTCTATTTTTCTTCTAGAGAGGTAGAGCTTCACACCAAATTTGAAGAAAATCCTTCAATCCACTATGGTTCTAGCTCAAGCTCAATGTACATTGACGCACACACAAACAGACTGAACAGAGGTCTTGTAGAGAATCACTTTTCTTCTTCATCATCGTAATGTTAGTTTTGATTTAAACCTCTAAATTTGTTTGCACGAAACTAATGCTAAAAATAAATAAATAAATCGGGTGGCACAACGGCTTATGAAAACCCAGGGTCTAGTGACTAACAACTCGCAACCATTCCTGTGTGCGCCTCTCGACAGGAATGGAAGGGACCTACAATTTTATGCCGAATCCGAACGGCTAAACGAGAAGCACTTATTCGTGACAAGTGATACTCTTTGAGGATTTGTCAATTCCTCGCAAGAGGCAGTAGCCCTGAAAAAAAAACCAATGCTTGCAAAGTCAAAAATAACAAAAAAAGTACGCATACGCCACAGTGAACAGTACATGTAAATTTGTTTTAAAGTTGATAGAGGGCGACCAACAATCGAAAGAGACCTTATATATTTGAAATTTGTTAGAACTAAAAAATGTTCCATAGAAATGGATTTATCTACCTTATCTACAATTCATTTTATTGGTAATTATTGTATCTGTGGGCCTGATAATCTAATACACTAACTTGTGAACTTTAAAATACCAA
This sequence comes from Melangyna quadrimaculata, assembly GCA_949320155.1. Taxonomy (NCBI): domain Eukaryota; kingdom Metazoa; phylum Arthropoda; class Insecta; order Diptera; family Syrphidae; genus Melangyna; species Melangyna quadrimaculata. Next base: position 3,315,649 of record OX439485.1, on the reverse strand, counting down.
TTTATTTTTAGATTTAAAATTTGGCACCCCATTTGCTGCTTCATTTTTGGCTTCTGATTTTATCGGCAATGATTAGCAATGGCTTCTCTAATTGCAAAATAATGTAAAATCCTTCGTCACTGTAGATAGCTTTTCTTAGCAAAGTAAAAAGATCGATTTTCAAAACTTCGACATCGTGCAATGTTGAAAAAAGGTTCGCTGTATGAAATATCACCTAATGTGTGTTCAGCTGCAGTTTATTGGAAATATAGTTTAAACATGATACTGGTCAAACAGACTTTAAAATTAAGAAAAGCAATAGTTAGTTAGTTAGTTGATTTTATTTCAAAATATAAAAGAATATACACTGTGATTATTATGTACTAGGGCTGGCCACGAGACGAGACTCTGAGAGACTTTTGTAAGTCTCGTCTCGGTCTCGTTAAAATTCATTCATTAAATTTTCAGTCTCGTCTCGGCCTCGTGTCGATCTCGTATAATTAAGTCTCGTCTCCGAAAAATACGATTTTCGGAAAAACTGTTCATTATTGGAACAAAATATTTTCAATTATCGTTTGAATATGTGCAGAAGAAAATAAATATTTAACTGAAATTGTATTTTTTAATTTATTAGACTCTCTGTAAATTGTGGTCCAAGTATACAGTCTCGTCTCGGTTGCTTAAAAGGCAGTCTCGTCTCGTCTCGTCTCGGTCTCGTCATGCAAGACCGAGACTTTTCTCGTCCCGTGACCAGCCCTATTATGTATTTAAGTCTAAATAGTTTGGCCGTCTACCAGATTGACAATGCGAATATAAATATATCAAAATGCTACAAAAAAAGATCTTAATATATACATTTATGTATTTATAATTTTGACTTTAAAAGTTTTCTTCAATTATGGAATTTATTTTAACGTAGTGCAACAACAACATAATTATTCAGAACATCCCATCCTTTCTTTCCGTTTAATACACCAAGCAGCTCGTCACCATTCAGGCAACTCTTCTTAAAATACCTTATCCGAAACTCTTTCAAAACATGGCATATTGCAATGAAATGACAGGTATCTTCGCGCGTCTTCATGTTGGATAGACTGCAAAGTATTGGAAGATCAGATATGTGTGGCACGTAGTTCAAATTCAATAATTCCCCTCTCGTTTTGAAAACAATGTTTATCTTATTGATTGGATTATTGTTAAGTAGGTACGTATTGTTTCCGAGGTTGTATTCAAGGTGACTGTAAAAGCATCTTAACAATGAGGATTTGGCTTCCGCTACATTTCTGTCATACAGGACCCTTCCAAGTTTTTCAAGAACGGCGTTGAACTTCAATCGTAGTGAAGACGAGTTTTCCTATTGAGCAATCAGTAAATTTGTACCGCATTCGGTTGCCAGGCTCTACCACTCAACCATCATTGATCCTCTCCGCTGAATCATGTTATTAAGAATGATTTTTGGAATCCTTTCATTTTTCATCTTGATAACCTTAACAACATAGTTGAAGTGCATAGCAAGAGTGTCCATTATCATAGGTGGTGTCCCAGTTTCTAAATAAAGCATGTAGTTTGGGGTATTTTTTGGAAGACGAAAAATCCTTTTTATAAAGTACCGAAAAAATCTCTCTACGGCTTCGAATGAAAGATATCCCTAGACTTGCGCTCCATATACAAGAATTGAAACTGATGAAGAGCGGAATAACCTTTGCTTCGCACTATGTTCGATGTAGTTGTTCTTGATGCAGCGCTCCCATACAGCAGAAATCGCTCGTTTTGCTTCGTATAATTTTCCGTCCAGGTGCCTATTCATGTTGAGTTTGAAGTTATAAGGACTCCAAGGTATTTGTACTCCCGCACAGTTTCCACAGCATCTCCATTAAAAGTCCATTTTTCGTTTTTCGAGAGTCTGCCCCTCCCCACCTCTGAACACCATCATTTTAGATTTTTATAAGTTCACTACCAGATTCCAGTGTTTGCAGTAATTTCCTAATCATAAGTTGCATTCCAACCACCGTTTCAGCAAAGGAGACTATATCGTCTGCGTACATAAGTGCAGAAATCGTTGCTCCTCCATCCGTTATGTCATTTATGAACAGTATGAAAAGCAAAGCGCTTAGAATACAACCTTGTGTTATGCCCATTGTTGTTGGAAACTCGTCTGATAGAGCAGCTCCATCCCATACGCATGCTGTGTTCCTATTGTACAACCCTCTCAGAACATAAATGATCCTACTAGACAGTCCCAACGTAAATAATTTATAGAAAAGGGAATCTCGCACAATTGAGCCGAAGGCTGCACGGAAGTCAACAAAGAACGCATATAATTTCTTCTTTTTCTTCAAGTAAGTATCAGCAATATTGTAAATTGAAAATATATGGTGTGCTGTCGAGTAACTTTTCCGGAATCCCGTCTGGTATTCGGCCAAATTTTTCTCTCATTGACCCATTGCGTTAGCCTTCTGTGTATCAAACCTGCAAATAGTTTAGCACTGGTGTTAAGGAATGAAGTCCCCCTGCAGTTTGATGGATCTTCATGGTTCCCTTTTTTGTGGAGAGGAAATATAATTGATTTTTTGAAGCGGTCTAGAACTGCTGCATTTTCGAAGATTCGGTTGAATTCGATGGTTAGCGACGAAAGGAAGTCATTTGTGGCGTGCTTGAAGAATTCAAAGGAAATACGGTCATCACCAGGGGCTTTATTCACTTTGCAGTTCGATATGACTTCTTGTAGTTCTTGAATCTCAAAGGAAGCGTCTAAAAATGCATCCAGTATTAGTGGTTCAGCATATTGGAGCAGCGGTGAGCTTATTTCTGAATTGAGGAGGCTTTTGAAGTAGTTTCTTAGACTTGATGCTTGCAGGCCTACAGCGATGATATTTCTTCTACCATTAACGTTTTTTACAGCTCTCCAGAAATTGGTGAAACAACGTGCACTATTGATGACTTCTATATTTCATTCTCAAAAGCTGCCTTTTTCATGTAACACATTTGTTTGAATACCCTGTTTGCCTGCGAGTACAACGCCCTGAATTCTTGTGAGTTGTGTTTTCGAAAAAGCTTTAAAAATCTAAAAGATTCCTCCTTCGATTTAAGGCAATCAAAATCAAACCACTCTTGCTTACAACTCGTTTTGTTTCTCAGCGAAGGACTTTGAGGGTTAGAGTTCTTAATAGTGCTTGTCAGTGAGTTTATATCCACTACAATATTTGAGTTTTTAAGCTCTTCGAGTTCTTCTGTTAAATTCCTTTGGTAGGTGAGTCTGTTTTATCTTTCCAGTGTAGTTTCGGGACAAGGTTCAACTGCTTTGGACTATCAGGAATTACAGATACATGCGTCGTAAAAGTGACTTCGAGTGGCATATGTTCGGAGAAAGTCTTGATTCCTATCTTAAAATCGCTTAGATATTATTTCACACTCCAGACGTAAAGCAGTAGTCAATAACAGAAGAAGCTGTACCTCTAATAAAAGTAAACTCTCCTTCAAGGTCTCCTGTGCTGCTTCCATTCCAGACATGACAATCGAAGTTATCAGCAAGCTGCAAAATATTTACTCCCTTATTATCGCATACTGCATCTTTTGATTGACGATTTGAATTTAAGTTCGGAAAATGCGTAGTTATTTTGTGAAACGCCAATCTTACCATTGAAGTCGCCTATAAGCATCAGATTTGACGTTTCAGTATCTTGCAGTGTTTCACTAAGTTTTTCGAAATCTTGTTGCCAGTGGTTGCAATTTACGTACACGGGTATTACGTGCGTTTTGTCATTTCCAATTTTAATATCCAGTAAGTACGATTCTCCAGCTCTCTTCCAATCAAATAGTACATCCATCAAGCTCTTACGATAACCAAATAGTTCACCCCCACTGCCTCGACCAAAGTTCGCTGTTCTTACTGCTTGATTCCATCTTAGTTCATAATTAAAAAAATATTTTCTTATAATTATTTTCTTCATTTTCTAAAGAAATAAAATATCAAAATTTTGGTTATAATAAAAAAAGTTAACAAATAATATTTTATGTTTTAATCCTGATACGTTTCAACTTAATTAATTAATATTTCTTATAATACTTTCTTCATTCTGACAGACAATAGAACGTCATGCCTCGTGTAAACGCCCATTACTTGTGTTTGCACCCAAATTAATAATTGGTTGTTGAGTTGTCACCCTGTGAGCTAAGACGTCACCTTCGATGACATTTGAGTTTTATGACATTTGATACGCATTGTTTGTTTTAATAAGTTCATTGGCCGGATTCAACGCATCAAAATGTTCAGTACTTTATTTTCAGATAGAGTTTCTGATTGGCCAGCTCTCATAAAAAGTTAGCTGACATTCAGTTAGGTTTAGTGAAGTTTAGTTACGTTTTATCTGAATTTTCAGCAAGAAATTCCCAACTGAAAATTCAGCTGACAGCTTTTCTATACAAAAAAAAAGGCTCTCCATACAAAACTGACATTTCATACAATTTTACGTTCAACGGCAAAAAATTAAGTACTTTATTTTCAGCAGTTGTCAAATTTTGCATTGAATGCGCCCATTCATAAGATTATTTAAACTGGGAATCTCTCAAAAAATAGTTTTCAAAATGTTAAGACCATCATTTTCACAACACACCAGGCCTCTTGCAGAATCCCAAGTAAAAGTTTTCCCTTCCACTAGCAGTTTGTTGTAAAGCAATAAAAACTGTTTTAAAATTTTAAAAAAAAAAGTTGAGTTCAATATCAATATTATACCTTTACATTAGTTCGTTTGAAATGTTGAGAAAATCTGTTAAGACAAATCCAACCGTTTCATTCAATTCTGTTCTAACTCTCCACAAAAAGGATGAAATATAAACCCAATTGAAGATTGGCCCAAAATAAACCCTCATTCGACTTTGATAAATGTTATAACCAAACCCAGTACTCCAACTCCATGTATACAAACTGCCTTAGAACCTAAGAAAAGATATTAATTTACTTGCACGTGGTGGAGGTCTGATGATGGTGAATAGTTCGGTCAACCCTATAGTACATGGCACTTCCATTAAAATGATTACACTCTGTAACTTAACTCACATGCCCTACTCCATGAGTCGAAGTAGCAGTAGCATAGATATAGGCGTAAGTAGGGAACAAATAAAACAACAAATTTATATATTTGTATCAATAGTAATAAACTAAGGTCGGTGTTTTTCCTTGCTGTTGTGGAACAAACCATGATCAAGTATCTCAATAAAAACACAAACTTTGCTCTGAGAAATGAGCTTGAGCTTGGGAGATAAACTTGACAGTACGAGTATACCCTTACATATACTTCCTACACAATAGAGTATACATTATATAGGTTTAGACAAGGGCGTGTTGTCCTGCTTTCGAGAAATGACATTAGAAATTGATGAATCGTTTTCACTCGGACTTGGTCGATTTCAGTAGCATGTCCTGGTAGAAAATAGGTCCAACAATAGGTAATTCATATAAAAAAACAAACCTTCAATGTTATCAGATGTTTCTCATGAAGTTCGTTTAAGTGGAAAAAAATGCCTTCAATCTTAAATAAAATCGAAAAACTGACATAAGAAGAGCAAAATAAATGGAAATATACAAATAGTTTGGATAATAATCTTTAAAAATTGGATTTTCGATTCACTTTGTTTTCACAGCACCATTATAAGCTTCCAGTCAAGCAGAAGATGATATGAAAATTTACATTGAAAATAAATTTTAAACTGATGAGCTTTTGTCATTTTTTTTTTTTTTTTTTTTTCAATTTCAACATCAAGTTATATGCCCAAAATTGATGGAATGATTTTTTTTCAGGAAATGGGTACGTTCGTCTGTGATTGGCTAGCTGTCGAAAATTTGCTTTCAAATGAAGGGAACTTGTGTTGGAAAGTGACTGGAAAGTTAGTCAAGAAATACCTGCCTTAATTTTAAATCGAGTGCGTTCTTGTCAAAATTGTCAACTGAATAATTAAAATTTAGATATTTTTATAAATTGTTTGTGCGGTCGCGTTGAAGTATGTAAATTGAAATCGAAATTTTCATTACGACGGAATTTTGTACCCATGTCGAGGACGCTTGCATGTAGTTGGCCCACGAACTAGGTATTGAGTTGAGCAAAACTGTTATTTGCAATCGTTTGTACTTCGTTTGTATACGTTTGTACCAGTTTTAGATTTGTTTGTACCATCACCGTTTTTTTATATATGCACTTTAAATAAATTTAAGGTGTTTGGCCCACCAACTATAACTATATCTAAAAATGCAGTTCGATAGAAAATCATTTGTACCCTCTGGAATTTTTTTTATTTTCGTATGCAAACGAAGTACAAACGATTGCAATTAACAGTTTTGCTCAACTCAATAGTTGGTGGGCCAACTACATGCAAGCGTCGAGGACTCTCTTTTTTTTTTTTTCTTAAAGGCTACTTGAGGTAAAGTATTGAAGAAAAGTTCTAAGTTTGATAATTATTTTGAGGCAAATTTGAGTTCAATAGATGTAGTTGACTATACCTACAGAGTCCCTTATGTCTCCTGAACATACCTAATTTAAATTTAAGATTTTTAATTTAATTTTATTAATTTTTCAAAAATTGAGTTTAAATTTAAGATTAAAACTAAGAATGTGATTATTTAGCAAGCATTTTATTAAATAGTTTTTTGTAACGGGCCTGAATAAGGACGTAAAAACGTCTGAAACGTTGCAAGTGAGTTAAGAACTAATCAAAAATAGATAAAGACCTATAGCCTAATTGGGAATCGAATTTTATTAATTTAAAAACCTCACAAAAATATAAACAATTTATTTTTTTTATATATTTTAGCAGAGTAATATTTTAAGTAACGATTGTCTTATTTATTATTATTATTTTTCCTCCATTCAGTATTCAAATTAAATTTATTTATTTTTTCCATTCAACATCAAATTTGTTATATTTTGACGATTCATAAAGCTTGATTGCTATCAGTTTAAAAAGTGGTTTCATCAAGTCCTTTAATCAAACCCGGGCAAAATAATGGAAATATTTTCGTATGTTTAAATTGAAAGAATTTATATAAAAAAAATGTATTGCAATTTATTTTTCATGAATTACTGAAAAATTTTGAATTACTGAAAACTTATTTAATCTTTTCACACACACAGAACTGGCCATTAAATGGATTAGCATTAAAGTTTTGTGAGGCTCAGGAGAAAGGGTAGAAAAAGTCAAGTTTTTTAAAAAAATGTGGTTCTGCAATGTTTTTTTTAGCTTTAATAAGAATTAATTTTCTTAAATATGAACACTGTACAAAAACAGTTATAGCATCAAGGACAAATAATTAACCCATATTAGGAATTAAAAAAAAAAAAAAACAAAAACATTATTAATTAAGGTAAATTAAACATGAATTTATACTTCATTATTGACTGAATTGTATACACACAAAAAAAATTGTATTTAATTGATATTAATAAGGTAACTAATTTACGAAAAAATGTCGACTAAATGGTTAACAAAAATAAATAAATTTGATATTTAAATAAAAAAAATACCAATAAAAGCAAATAAATGCTTATTATAGACCGAAATGAGAGACAATGTCAGTTTTATTAAAAAAGCTTGTATGAAAAATACCACAGTTTGGTAGCAAAGTATGCGTTCAGTCTCCAGTCTGAATAATTCTCTACGCTGGGAATGGGAAGGAACAACAAATTTCTCCTTGATTGTAGTTGATTTTTAGAACGAAGTCTAACACATTGGGTTCTGGATGAAGGATCAATTCACTGAAAGCGTAATGATAAATGCGGAATAGATTTTAAACGTAGTGAGAAGTGCAATAGATTTTCCGTTTGATGAAAATCTAACTGATGCTTTGCTATTAAAATAATATTCAAAGGATGATGGGAAAATTGGTCATTGATCCAACAGAATTAAAATACATATATCTCAAATGAAAGGCATTGTTGAGTACTTTATTTTATTATATGGTGGCAAGCACCAAATCGATCGGAAAACAGAAATATGGCCACTTGAATATGAGTATTGCAAACACCTTATTTCAGTTTTTTTTCGAAATAACTGCTCCTAACTTTTCGTATAAAGAACATAGGAAAACAGTATTGGTGCCAAATAAAGGATATTTTTTTCAAATAATTGCAAGGTTGTTATGTTGCGTTCAATACATTTTGAGATATTAAATTTTAAAGTCATGATTATAAACTTTTTAAGCACTGCCTTTGCACACCAATATATTAAATAATTCAGTGGTGACGTATACTTTTTTAAGCACCATCGAGAAGCTATTTTTTCAACCTTCAGTTAAATATATAATAAACAGTCCTTTGCCCAATAAATACCTGCTTTTAAATAAAAATGGCTTCAAAAGATACCTTATTTTATTATGCTTATAGACCGGTAGAAGTGGATTCTAAGTTAAAAACAAAAAAGTTATACAGTCTTAAGACTGGTATCGACGTATAATAATTTCATTCTACATTTTAATGAACCTATTTAATTTAGGTACATAAATTAAATACAAATACATTCTGCTTTGGTCGATTAAGACATTATTTATTTAAAAATCTAAAAAAAAATCGGGGTGGGGTCGAAATATTGTATGTGGCAAAATACCGTATTCAAAATACTGTATATCAAAATTCTGTATGTGTAAAATGCTGTATGAGCAAAATACTGTAAGTCAAAATTCTGTATAGCAAAATTCTGGTTGGTCAAAATACTGTATTTCAAAATTCTGTTCATGAAAATTCTGTAAAAATGCTGTAAAAGAAATATCGTTTTGATAATGTAAAAAAGTGCGCGCGCACACACACAAAAACAAAAAAAAAACAGTATTGAAAATACAGTATTTTGCCGTACAGAATTTAAAAAAAAACAGAATTTCGCAAGTCAGTATTTTGTTCATACAGTATTTTGACATACAGAATTTCGTATTTACAGTGTAATGACATACAGAATTATGGTCTTACAGTATTTTAACCACACAGAATTCTGTCATACCGAATTTTGAAAAACAGTATGATGACCCGCTCCCAAAAAAATCTACCGTACCGGAGTGTATGATTTAAGTTTTTATGTTTGATGGCTATAAATATCTCTGTGACCAAATAAGGGTTTGTTTGTTTTAAAGGTCCTTATTAACTGATGATATCGAAAAACATAACACATCGGGCAAACAAAAAGTTTATAAGTACATAGCCGTTAAACCACTTGCTGCGCGCGCTCGCTTGGTGGCGGCGGCGCGCGGTTTTTGATTTGTATGATTTTGTTGAAATTTGCTAAGAAGGTACTCTCAAAAATTTAAATTGTTTATAGAATACAAAAATTGTGGTAAAACTATGTATGTCGGTATTGAAAATGTTTTTTATAAACGGTGGTAAGAGATAAGGAGAGGAAACTTGTTTGCGTTGGATATATTTTTGAATCTTCATCTTTTCTTGATTTAAAAAGTGAAAGTACCAAAAAAAAAGGTTTGTCAAAGGATTCCCTTTAAATCAGAAGTGTGCTGAGGGTGATTTTAAATGAAAAGGAATTTTCGAACGGATTGGTATTATGAGTCATTTTCGTTTTTGAAACCAATAATTTTTTTCATGGTTTTTGAAAGGTTTTTGAATTTTATCTTTTTCAAAATTAATTCGAAAAATCTGAAATTTTAAAAAGTTAAAATAGGATCTGAAATTTTAATAAGTTAAAAAGGTAGTTAATCTTAATTAAGATCATACATCATACCTGCTGAATGCGTGCATCGAGTTTCGAGTAACTTGTTTGTTCCTATTCTTACATTAATAAAATAAAAACAATTATTTTGTGCTTTTTTTAATCTTGTTTATTCATACAATATATTACCACCACAATCATTATTTAATTTAAACTGAAAATCGGGAAATAAATAATCAATTAAAATTGTATAGTTTGACCATTGCCAACAATCACACACCGGTAGGTTAGGTTAGGTTAGGAGGGGTGTGCATTGCCTAAGCTGTGCGTAATACGGGGGCCTATTGGTCCATTGTGATCCTCTTATAAATAACTATAAATAAATGTTCCTAACTAATGTTCACATAGACTGATTCGTTTGTGAACCAGCCTGTTTTTTCTATGAATTTTTTCATATTTGCCATGGAGACCTGCGCTAGATCGTCCAGTTCTCCAACAAACCTGTTTCCGAAGTACCGGAGGCGATTTGTTTGGAGGTTTGGACAATCACACAGCAGGTGCTTAATGGTTTCAATTTCCTCAACATCCTGACAGCTCCTACAGAAGTCGGGTGCGAAAGCGCCTATTCTGGTGGCCATTGTGCCAATGGCGCAATGACCCGTTAGTACACCTATCAAGATTCTTAATTTCTTTTTACTCAGCGATAAAATATACTGAGTTTCTTTTCATTAATTCTAGGCCATAAACTTCTAGAGAGTTCCTGGAAACCCAGGAGTTATTGATTTGCTCTTTCGTTACTAGGTCAATTTTCCTTTTAATGACGCCGATCGGGATTTCAGGCCCCGTAAATAATTTGCTTCTATTGTTCTTATTTGCTAATGACCCTTTCCTTGCCAGTTCGTCTGCTATATCATTCCCTACTATATTACTATGTCCAGGAACCCAGCAGAGTTTGACTTGGTTGGAGTAACAAATTTTCTCCAGTACGACTCGGCATTTTGCTACTGTCTTGGATCTTATAGTCTCACTGGCTAATGCTTTGATAGCAGCTTGGCTGTCCACGAAAAATGTGATCTCTGACGAAGTCAGTTTTTTCTTGTGTACCATTTCTGCCGCTTTTTCAATAGCGTAAATCTCAGCTTGAAAGACACTACACTCATCTGCGTGTTTAAATGATTCTCTAATATTGAGAGGTTCACAGAACACCCCTGTTAGAATTTTGTTTACAACAAGGACCCAGAGGAGAGGTGAGATTACACCTCCCTGTGGTGTGCCTCTTGTAACTGTTTTCTCGACAATGATATCTCCAAGTTGCGAGTTAATGATTCTGCCATTGAGCATGGTATAAATCCAGTCCACAATGGCAGATTCAACTCAAACTTCTTCCAGGGCAGATTCAATGGGCTCCGTTTTTACGTTGTTGATGTCCAAAAATGCTGTTCTTTGTACTCGAGACTTTTCTCAATTTGCGAGCCGACCTCGTGCAACGCATTCACCACTGACTTACCTTTAAGGTAAGCGTGTTGGGCGTTGCACAGATTGTTTGGTTTGAGAAGGTCCCTAACATGCAGATCAATGATTCTGTCCAACGTCTTGAGGAGGAATGAAGAGAGACTGATCGGCCTGTAATCTTTTGCAGTCGAGTGTGTCGGTTTTCCAGCTTTTAGAATAAAGACCACTTTTACCTTTCTCCAGTTGTTCTCCAGGGTGATTATCTGTAGAGCATGTTGAAGAAATGCTGGTATAATCTCATCTCGTCTAGCTGATTTATAGGGTTTGAATGAGTTTATTGCCCATATAATCTTCTGCTCCGTGATAACCTGTTCTAATTCTGGTGCTGTTTGAATAAAATCTAAAGAGTCTGGTTGTTTATAACCTGAGTCTTCACGACTCTTACAGCCAGGGAAATGCGTTTCCATAAAGAGTTCAAGTATTTCTTGGCTCGAGTTCGACCATGATCCATCGGGATGTTTAATATATCCCGGCATTGTGGGATTGAATGCTAGGATCTTTCGAAGCCTTGCTGCCTCACTTGTGTTCTCGATGGTTTCACAGTGTCTAGCCCATGTATCCTTTTTGGCCCTTCTTAACTCTTTGGTGTATGAGTTAAGTGCGGCTCTGTGTGAGTTCCAGTCTTCCTCATCTTTGCTCAGTCTGGCTTTATTAAAAAGTTTTCTGACCCCTGTTCTTCGTTTCTTAAGTTCACTGCTCCACCATGGTGGGTTCGTGGGTGTAGTATTACGAGATATGGGGCAGTGGTTTTCGAAGGCCATTTTCATTTTACTAGTAAGGTTAAGGAACAGAATTGTCAATGGTTGAGGTTGTCGAAAGCGTTTATACCTCTGGTGGATCGATACGTTCGTTCAACCATTTTGTGTACTCTGTCCAATTTGTTTTAGTGGGGTTTCTCAAAGGCCTTATATCTTTTTGGTTTCAATCTAAGGTGAAGAGTATCCTAAAGTGGTCCGATTCGTCAGGAGAGACTCTCCAATTGCCTACAGAAATTTTATCACTATTACTCATAAGAGTGAAGTCTAGAATTTCTTCCCTGTTTTTGGTCCGAAATGTAGGGTGATTACCTCTATTACATAACGAAAGGTTGGAACAAAGAATACATTCAAAAATTAACTCACCTCTTTTGTTGATGTCTTTGCCACCCCATTGTGTGTGGTGGCATTGGCATCGCATCCCAACACCAAAGGTATCCCTCTTGCTGTGGTGTAATCCACAAGATCGCGGACCGTTTTTGGTGGAGGGTACACCCAGTAACAAAGCATCGTTGTCCGATTCCAATAAATGAAACAATATTTGCATTTTGAATTTTTTTGTGTGCAGTTGAAATAATACATATATTTATTAAATCTAAACCATCATTGGAAACATAAGCAAAAATCTCCTCTACAAATATGACTGTGGTTGAGTAATGTATAGGTATAGCTAACAAACTAAAACTGAGCTGAAAGGACTAAGTACCACTGAAGCAGTCTGATAAATCGGCCTGTAATTCGTGTAATCGCTTATAATCTAGCCTATCAACTAAACGTGACCTTCAGGATAAATTGTTTCCATGGTCCGTTAAAAATAATATTACAATGAAATTCAAAGCAAATACAATAAATATTAAGTTTCAAAAAAACCTCACGATATTTTAACGATTTTTTGATAACCTTATTATTAATCTCTGGAGCAGTTGAACTGTGTGAAAACTATTACACACATATACGTTTGATTAAATCCTTGGCAATTTTCGTACCAAACCGTACTTACTTTTTAAGAGTCAGAGCTAAAATTCACAGCAATATTAAAATAAAACAAACGATTGTATTAAATTGTTTCAACAAAAAAAAAACTAAATAGAAATTATTTTTATGATTTTAATTAATTAAAAGACCACCATCAGATTTAACAACAAAATTGTTTTTATTTTTCTGTTTTCTGCTCCGAATTTTTTACAACGTATCATAAATTTTTTTTTAAATATCAATAATTAAAAATCAAATTACTGTTAAAGACTTTAAATATAACCGACGACCAACCCATCACCATCATGGAAGGAATCCTTTATATCCTTCAAGAAGTCCATCGAAAATTTTAATTGCATTTTCATTGAACATTGCGACCAAAGTATGCGCGATGTTGATGCAGACATGCAGTCGTATGCTCGTTATCCTTTGATGCAAACCGTAAAAGAAGGAGTAACTAAAGGGTTTGCATCAGACCAGCATCAGAAACAGAGAGTGCAATGCAACAATTTTGCTGCCGATTGTGGCAAAAGCAACCCAATCGAAATAGTGACATCCAATCTGCTTACGTTCCAGTAGAGCTTATAGAATTTTTTGTGTCCAGTTTTCTCTTGAATTTAGTTTTGTTCGTCCTTTATGTGCTTCTATTTTTTTTTTTTTTTTTTTTTTTTTTGAATTGATCCTTCAATCATCCAGTTGACAGAAAAATGGCATGGAAATGGACAAATTTTGTAATAGAAGGACAAATTTTGTAGAATATAAAGCGATGATAAAGAAAAGGGAACTACTCGGTCGAACATTATTACCTATAAAGCTCTTCTATAGTTCATGAATCAGCAGTTCTGAAATATGGAACAAAAACAAAACATGGAATTAAAGTGTAAAATGTATTGATCTTATCACTAAATGTTTATTAAAAACAATCGAAATTTTATCATTTTTAATTGAATTACACTTTTTTGTTCGAATCAAGACAAATTTAAATTCCACAAAATAGGATTAAAAATACATATAAAATATATTACCTACATATTTAGCAGAAATAAAAGGCTGTACAATTTTTTACGAATTCAAAACCTGCCCTTAGAATCTATCGAGAGCTCGAGAACCAACGACGAAGACCAAACGGAAGGTTCAATTCAGTTTGATGCATTTATTTAAAAAAGCGGTCAATTACTTCGTTAAATAAACTTGTTCATTTTAAATTGGGCTACATCCCCAAAACCACCAGCCTCAGTTTTTCTGTTATTTTAGTTTTTTTTTAGGGGGTTGTGTGTTCAATTGGTTTGGACTTTGAGGTTTTTGTTTCACTAGACAGATGATTCGTTTTGCTGTGTAAATTAATGCTTATGTATATCCAGACCAAACACATTTGTATGCAGAAAATGCCTTTGGGTATTTGCATGGTGGTGATGTATGATTATTTATTTATAAAGTATCGGAGTGTAAAAATCGAACTGTGAAATTGTTGAAAAATTAAAATGCTTTCCTCTTCTGTTGGAAGTTCTGTTTTTGTTTTCGCATTTTGCGCCTAAAACCAATGTATACTTGTCCTGTTCCTGTGTTTTGAAATTGAATTTAGATGTTAGTGTGAAAATCTGGCACAAATCAATTTGTTATAAATTAAGGTACGAGTTAGAAAAAAATAGAACACATAAAAAAGAAACATGTTCAAAAAATGGACTCGATGACATCATATTAAAAATAATTGAAGAACAAAATAAAATATGAACTCATTTCGATTGTGAAAAATGTTTTTATTTTTGTACATAGATATTTGTCTGTGCGTAATTGATTGACAGATATTTGAGCTCCTGTCAAAAATGTAAAAATTAGATACATAGACAATCACGTTCAATTTGTCTTTAGAAAAAAAAATTGCCAAAAGACCGACTGTCCGAATTAGTATTTAATTATTCATCAGCGGCTTTTTTGACTACTGCCATCTTTCTTTTTCTTCGACAAGGAAAATTATGCGGGTTTTAGCTCAACTAAAATGGCGTGTACTAAGAACTAATAAACTAGAAACAAGCTCACATTTCGCGTTTCGTATGTTACTAATGAAAATGTTATCTTACAGTAACCCCTGACTAAATGGTGGGTGCGTCAAGGTTTCACCCCACGTTAACTCTAAGTATTGAATCTTAGCCTATTCCACCTAACAATAAAACTGTCTATAAAAGCTATTAGATTGATTATTCACTAGGCTTTGCAGGAGGTATCGCCAAGTAATTTTTATTTATTTTTAATTTTTGTATTAAAAGGTAGGTGACAAAATAGTTTATTGAAAATCTACTCCGACTATACCGCTATGATGCTCTAACAGGCTTGACGCTTTTTTTAAAATTAAAGTTAAGTTAGCTTCTTGTGCTATTGCATTAGTTTACCTACCCGGTCCTGCACCTTATTTTTTTATTTTGGTTATCAAGTTAAAAACTCAAAATATGGAAAAGTGTCACTCTTTAAAATTGTGGGAGCTTATCTTTTTGATCAAAAAAACATAAATTTTTCCTGCAAAATAAAACTACTTCAGTATTTAATGCTCGAACATTTGGGTTAGGCTTAGTATCTTTTCAATCGATGATAAAAATAGTTATATCCAATGAACTGCAAACACAATTCAAGTTTTGTTCACTATCGTTTGTTTCCATTGTGTTAATTTAATCCACATCTAATATAGCCTAGTTTTTGAGAGGCTAGGTATACAGCTTTCAGAAACAATTTTGGACATCGTGCTCTTAATATGAGTGACTCTAAATAAGATCCACTCAAGGGAAGTCTCAAATCTTATTATTATTGGAGGAATGTAAATGAATGAAGTGGAGTTTTGGTTGTTTCTAAATTAAACATTTACAGCACCAAAACAAACAAATTTGTTATTCAAAAATGTTCAACAAACAAAAAAAGTACCACTAGCTATATTATAAGTCAGTTATGAAATTCTTTGTTTGATAAAATAAATCAAACTAAAACACAAAGGAGTAGGTAGTAGGTACCTACTCTATAAAGTTTTGCTTAATAATACTAAGTACATATATTCATATTCATACATACGTAGATACTGTTTTTTCTTTCAGAGTTGACATAGACAAATTAATTCTTACTCGAAACTACAAATTCAAACTCTGTTATGTTTGAATTTACTTTGACATTCGAAACTGTCGACCATAAATTATTTAAAAAAACTGAGATTTCCGTTATATACCTACTTATAGCTCTCAGTTTTCCCATCATAAGATTTATAAAAGGATCAAAAAGGACAATTATACTGTCAACTTCTACTGCATTACTATAAGTAGAACTTGAAGAAGTAAAAGAGCATTTTAAAATGACTCCCATTAGAACTAACATCATTTTTCGTAGGAATGTGTTTGTGTTTATGTTTCCAACTCTCTTTTCTTCTGTCTCTCTCTCTGTCTCTCTATTGCATGTAATAGTAGGACATTTGGCCAAATATCATGTGAGCCAAATCCATTAAAGTTGTTGCATAATTGAAGCCACTTGTCCTTAAGTAGGTATAGGTAGATACTTGACCCAACTATATGTTGGCTTTAGAATCTGATACTACCATCATCATAGAGTTAAGGCTCATTCTACATTTATTATAACAAGAACATTTGAAAATATTCACATACAACAACAAAAAAAAAAACTAAGCACAAACCCAAGTTAACCCAACATGAGACCATTCAAAACGTGCATTGCACATCCTGAAGTGGTAAACATAAGTAGATTAACTATAGTTACCATGAAGTTTGATGAAGAAAGTTCCACTCCTGCACCTATACTACAACAAAAAATAGAGAGAGAGACGAAGAAAACTTAACAAAAGCAATTTCAGCAAATATTGCAGTGCACATATTCACATATCTCCGTTTAGCATCGAGTATATTATGCTCAACGAGTCTCTAAGCAGTTGCAAGTGCATGGAAAATGTGAAATTGATTTCCATAGAGAAGTTTTGGGGGTAATTTTCGTTTATTTTTTTGTTCGTTGGTTATTTGAGTTTTTTGTGATAGACAGAGTGACTCTGTTTGTGGATACCTTACCGTTTAAATGGACACGGACAGCGAAATACAGAGACCCACCATGTCACAGAGATTAGAACAAGGCATGCACGGGCAGTCTTTAAACATAAAACATTAAGCGTTTCTCTTTTTTCCTATGCATTTTATTCAGTTTCCCATCGTGAGAAGAATGTTTATAAATTTCGTAATGCCTATGTTCGAGCGCATATTCGAAGCTATTTTGAACATTATGGTGCTTGAAAAATAAGCTTTCGGAGGAACAGGAATATTATTCTCAAACTGGTAAAGAAATCTTGATGAACAATTATTTTAAAAGCTGCTCAAAATAGAATCTAAAAGATATATCACACACATCTTCAATTGACTTGGCGTCTAATAAACGCATCCATTTTTACAAAAGTATAATATGAACCATAGGCCACATATTCAGTAAATCTTAACAATACAAGCATCTAGATCTAGGTTAACATCAACAAAATTGCAAAAAAAGCATTTTTACTTTATCGAGAAATTGCCTTAATAAATTCTGCCAATAAAACTGAAATTTACATTCTGCATATCCTTGTCTCGTTCATAGAATGTATACGATTGAGGTTGCCTGGCAGTGGCTATATGGCTTGGCTATGGTTATGGTGACTGCAGCAGTGGCCATCAGGCAGCACAGCACCAGGCCAGCCAGCAACAGCATGAAATTGAACCGCAGTCTGGGTCTAGTCTTGAGATAATTCAGTTTTTTGGCCGACCACACCAGATACAGAGAGGATATCATAGACAAATATGCTTGCCGGCACATCTTCGCAATATATTGAATGAAGATACACCAGCAACAACAAAACACACAATATTACACATGAATCTGAAATAAAATTCCTATTTTGTTATGTGAAAATTATACAGCAAGTCCGTTTTAACTATGTGACGAGGAGGCTAAAGGATAAGGAAATTATATGGAATGAAGATAAAAGAGCAAGGCAGGAAACTAAACATTGTTGGGTGGTTATATTTCGAAAAATGTATTTATTACATCGACATGTGTTACGAAATGGATGTTTCTTGTGCGTGGAATCTATTATGTTCATTTTACTGTACTGTATACAGATAGATATACTGTCGTATATATGTATGCGGAATGAAAACTGCATACCTATACTTGCAGCAATGGCTATTAAATGTCTCACAATGTGGCTCTGTGTATATTTATGGCTGTAATAACTCGTTTTCGTAGAGAATAATGCCGAGAGAAGTGTCCTTTACCGTAAGAACGGGAATTGTGGCAGGAATTAAGAGTAATTTTATTTCTCAATTTTCCAAAGGATATAACTCTGTTATATAAGGTGTACCTTCTTACATTTCTGTAGGTACATATCGACTTGCATATAGGTTCGTCTAAACAATTTAAAAATGACTGGATTTAAGGTGTTTTGATAAAGAGTAAATTTCTTCCTTCATTTTCATATACAAAAAGTTGTGTTTTATTTACAAAAAAGGATGATATTTAAGAGATCAGTAATTGGTAAAAAAAGGCGGGTAAGCCAGAAAATGGTCAGTCACTTAAAGTTTTCCATCAAGGCACGACAAAATAAAAAGATTTGTAAGGCCACCAAATAATCCTGTGTCATTGCAACGAGCACTTTATGTATGGGTGGATCTTCTGAAGGGAAATGGATACCGCATTAGCGCGAAAAAGTTCGAATACCTATTCTGTCCATATTCTGATACACACAAGCCTATTCCAGACATCCATTTGAATGGAAAAGTGCGAAAAGTTAATATCTTAGCTCAATGATCAAGGATCTTGTGATGACGACATCAAACATCGCGAAAGCGTAGGGTGGATGAAGTAGCGGGAAGTCTACACGTCAAAAATACCATCTTGGACAAAATACAGCATGACCTGACTCACTTAGCTGGTACTGTCATGTACAAAGAAGTTGCCGTTGCCCAGTTCAAAATGCAATAGCACAAGACATTCTAACACTATCGAGGAAGAAAGGCAGGCGCAAATACTTCTGGATGAAACAAATGGAACGACACTTGCATTTAGTTGGCCTCAGACATGGAACAATCCAAAACCGGGAGGCCTGTCGACGTTTTCTGAGGTCAATCCGGAGAACCCCACAAGGAGAACCTTAGGTGAAGCAGTTGAGTGGGACAGTTGTGGTCCCCCTCGAGATCATGACAATCGCAGGTTAAATGAAGAAGAAATAAGGTCATAGCCCAGTTGAATTTAACAAAAATAAGTGCTGAAATTACAAAAATTAAATAGTGGATTTATTTCTTTTAATCGTTAGAGGAGTTCATAAAGAGTGTTCAGTACGGTTTTCGACCTAGCTAGCCTAGCTGTTTTGCGTTAGCCGCCATTTTGAATTTTCGGAAAATCGGTTTTTGTTAAACAACTCGTTTATTTTCAACTTTTTACTAAAAATGCCCTTGACAAAAGTTGTTCAAAATTCAATTATCTACAACTTTGGTGAAAACAATTTTTTGTCTATGATTGATAGTTTTCAAAATAATCCGGAAATTGTGATTCTGATCGGTTGTTTATAGGTTATTCGTAATAACGGATATATTTGTATAAAAACAAAAGGATACAGTATTTTTTTTTTCAATAATTAAGAGGGCCGTAAGGAGGCCAAATAAAAAAATTCGACCTCCTACCTCTTCAACTTTGGCGCTTTAGTCCACTAAACACATTTTCTCCAAACCTTTAGGTTCCTTGATGATTTCTTAGGAATCTTTGGACTTGAAATTAATATTTTTAAGCTCCAAAAACAACAGCACCTCCCATATAGTTCAGGGATGAGCTGAAGTGTTGATACGGTGGCAACACTGGCAGGCCGGAAATATAAGGGTTGCCTCCTTACCAGGTTACGACAACGAAATTCCACATAAATTGGCATATAAATCGAGAACCAGACATCGGACGACGTGGAATGCCTCATTGGATACAGAATAATTGAAGCCATTCAAAGTTAGAAACATATTATTTTGTAGGCCTCTCCCTCACCCTTACGAGCTGCTGGTGCAAAATACTCTCGGCGCATAAGGTTTTTATTTTATCAGAAAATAATGGTTATTATGTACATACATATTTATAAAATTGTAAAATTCTACTGCATATCCGAAGCCTACCTTAGTACATTGTTTTTTTTTTTCAATAATCGCCTTCAAGTGGGAAAGATGGGGACCAATATATAATTATCTTGGTGTATTTAAGCATATGATTAATTAATTTAGAGTAGCTTTTAGTGCCCAATGTAGTTGCCCGTAGCGTAATAGTTAGTGCGTTGGACTGTCACGCTGGAGGTCCGGGTTCACTTCCCAGCCGTCCACCCAAAAAACTAAAAGGTTTTTTTCAGGGCTACTGCCTTTTGCGAGGAATTGGCAAATCCTCCAAGAGTATTCTCGTCTATCCGTTCGGATTCGGTATAAAATTGTAGGTCCCTTCCATTCCTGTCGATACGCACACACAGATATGGTTGCGATTTGTTAGTTACTAGGCCTTTGTTCTTCACGAGCCGTTGCGCCACCCAATTTATTCATTTATTTATTTAGTGTCCAATCTTATGAAAACAAAATATAAATGCAATACAACTGCCCTGGAAGAAGTTATGTTATTTTTATAAACTGGTGACTGAATTTTCAGTGCAACTAGCAAAAAATAACCGAGTTCCAACGGTATAATTATGAAATTTGGAACATAAATTTCATTTGTCATAAGAGATAAGAATTAAAAGAGTCTATCAAAATATCTGGGGCGAAAAGGTGTGTCTTTGATTGAAAGGGAAAAGTGAATTACAATTATCAGTAAACCTACCCCCCCCCCCCCCCAAAAAAAAAAAAAAACTGTTATGCTGATGAAAGTTAGTAGAAAAGAAGAAAAAGAAATTTAAATACTAAAATATTAAAATTAGTTTGGTTTAAGTGGAGTGAATGAATTTAATTCAAACAAAAAGTACAAGTGATCTCAACTCCAGAAATTATTGTGTTTCGCTCAAGGTATAACATTGGGCTCTTCAGTCAGGTTTTTATACCCTACTAAGACACAAATTTTGGTCGATGTTTACCGACTCTTATAAAAATCACAGCAAAAAGATACTGTGAATTTTATTATTCTAAGGGAATTTGTTTAAATTCGTGCAGCCAGAAAATAACTACCAGTCGTCAGGTTTTTTTTTTGTAATAAAGAAAAAGAAATTAAAATATTAAAATACCAAAGTAATTCTAATATTTTAATATTTAAATTTCTTTTTCTTTATTAAAAAAAACCTGACCACGGGTAATTATTTTCTGGGTTCACGAATTTAAACAAATTCCCTTAGAATAATAAAATTCACAGTATCCTTTTGCTGTGATTTTTATAAGAGTCGGTAAACATCGACCAAAATTTGTGTCTTAGTAGGATATAATAACCTGACTGAAGAGCCCACTGTTATACCTTGAGCGAAACACAATCATTTCTGGAGTTGAGGTCACTTGTACTTTTTGTTAGTAGAAATGTTTTATTTTTTGTAAGAATTAAGAATCAAGACTCAAAAGGATCCATGCGAAAATATTGATTCCATTGGTGGTTTTTTGAGGCGGAAGGAAAATATGGGTTATAAACCCAACATTTTATTTTTGTGTTATGGAGGTACATATAAAATATGGTACATTATTTTAAAGTATTTTTTAATGCTGAATCTAACTAAAGACGATACAAGCACCTTTACGAAAGTAATTTTCGTTCGTTCTAAAGTTTCCCTCAAAATCCACCCTTTGACCATTGATTTGATTTCATTTTTATTCTTGGTTATAATAAAAAATGAAACATTCCTACCAACTTTCATCAACATTTTAGTTTACACTTTCCCCTATTACTCGATAAAACACCCTTTCACCCAGATATTTTTAAAAGGGCTTCAAGTGTTCTGAATACAATGAGTCATTCCATGTCATCGTCCAATCTCTGGATCTGGTTTCAATTTGTAGGTCAATGTATGTGGAATTTCGATGTTAGTGTTGTCACGCTTCTTAAAAGTAAATTTAGGATGTGGACTGTTGTGTACCAAAGCTCATCCCGTCAGGATGAAGTGCAAGGTTATTGCCCTTAATACCCTAACTAATACAAAACTTTTAGAAAAAGCACATTTTTTTCTCGAAACTCTAACGATTTTATTAAATTGAAGCGTTTTTTTATGATCTTAAGTTCGAGCTCAACACTGTTCTACCTCCAAGTTATTTAGTGGCTGAAGTTATAACTATTTGACAAGTGCCATCCTGGTCACTTGTTTGTGGTGTTTTGAGAGTTAATAAGTCCACATTTATTTGAAAAACTGTCATTGGGAGTAAACTCAAACCAACCGTAACTGGAATTCAGAACAGAAAGTCCAACAAATCATTTGTTTATAAATCGGGTAAGGGGAAAGCAGAAAGAAACCAAATATACAGTAAAAAGCTACTGAAGTTTCCAGCATTTTTGCACCTTGTACCCAGAACTTGACCTCAACAATTTATTTAAAAAAATGAACGTCTGGTGTAAATTTTAGATCCAAAGAAAAATAATAACAACATTTGTTTTCTAAATTCATTCAGGCACAAACGAGTTTTTAACAGTTATTATTAAAAATTAGGGCTGGCCACGGGAGGAGACTCATACGAGACTTTTGTAAGTCTCGTCTCGGTCTCGTTAAAATCGAAAATTTCCAGTCTCGTCTCGGTTTCGTGTGGGTCTCGTATAATTAAGTCGCGTTTCGGTCTCGTCTCCGAAAAATACGATTTCCGGCCAACTTGTTGATTATTGGATCGAAATATTTTCGATTATAGTTTGAATTCGTGCAGAAGAAAATAAGCATTTAACTGAAATGGGATTTTTTAATTTGTTAGAAGGTTCTGTAAATTTCCGGCCAAATATACAGTCTCGTCTCGGATGCTTAAAAGCCAGTCTCGTCTCGGTCTCGTCATGCGAGACCGAGACTTTTTTCGTCTCATGGCTAGCCCTATTCAAAATGCGAATTCCTCCTTTACTAGTAACAAACAAAACTTTCATAAGAAACACTTTTCGTAAAAATCAACAGCTAAATCCCATACAGAATAGTGACAGCACAAATAAACAAGCTGGAAAGGCTTTTTCGACGTAACCTCGTTACTAAACTGTAAGATGCTTCTTCGAAAAAAAAAGACATTCGAAAAAAGATTATAACTTTAAAGACAAATAAAGGATTTTGTTTTTGTTACTTAAAGGACACTTTAACTTTTGCAAACGTTTTAAATTTTAAATTGATGTTGTGTCTTTATATATTAACAAAAACTGTTAACGTATCAAATACTCCTGACTTTACTCTGCGATAAATAAATAATAATACAAATTTGCATCAAATTCAAAATAAGACTCTTTCCCATCAGTTTACACTTTTCCGTCACCGAAAAGACAACCAATCATCTTTGTGTTGTCCAGTGAATCTTTTTTTTTATGAAAATTAGTTCTTCAAACTCATCCTTATCGAAATGTTTTTTTTTTTCCTTCAGAACAAAAAGACAAAAAAAAAACTTTCAAGATTGATTCGATACTCTTGGCGTAAGAGCCATTGATTTTTCGCATTCAATTCCATTTGAACTATCTTCATGAGCAATTAAAAACTTTAAACCCAGATCAAGTTCTATGTTCAAGGATCTTAGAAATCACTGTTCACAAGAAACACACTCTTTCAAACTTCTTTTAGTGGCATTTTAATGCAATGAATCGTGATACCTCTAATGCCTGCATCATGCAACTTGCATGCATTTATAGCTTAAGGTCTTTGACTAAATTTGAACCTATGTGTGAGTGGGGGTGTATGGGTATGCATAGGAAATAAAAAGAGAAATCGAAAGATTTATTATCCTAGGATGGAAAGTACTTTACGTTGTCACGTATTTGTTAGAAGCAGAATCAAAAAATTCTAGTAGATTTTGCGATAGAAACGATATTCACTGTAATCTGGCGGCAGGACTTCTTTCGGCTAAGACTATGGTGACCAAAGTTTTTTTTTATATGGCAAGTTTTGTATTAAAAAAAAAAAATTGAAATTTTGCTGTATTGATAAACGCCCTTTAACTATGAATTATCTTTAATCAGTGAGTTAAATGCGAAATCCTTAAAGCAAAATTGAAACATAGTGGTTAACTGATTCACAGTAAAGGATCAAAGAATAATTTAGTTAAACATATTTTTGAAAAAAAACTAAACATACAAAAAAAAAAAAAAAAAAAACTCTAGCGACACAAATGCTAACTATAAACAAAACTTAAATGTTAAAACATTTTAAAATTTTTGACAAAACATGTCCAAACGTTTGAATTAGATGAGAAAGTGTGTGCGTGCGGTCGCAGTCCTCTTGTAATTTACTTAAGAGAATATTCAGTTAATTTTTATTAATAAGAAACTTAAATTCGTGTATTAATTATAGATCAACATTTTAGTACACGTATTAATTAAGAGTTGATGAAGCATATATTTAATAGGGGTGTGGATTAATTGTTGAACATCTAACAGTTTAAGCTTTGTTTAAAAAACAGAGCAGATGGTCACCACAACTAAAGCATTTTTTCTAAGGCACATTTAACCACAAGCAAAAGTATCCAACCGATAACAATAGGAAAAGTCAATGGATTCGGGTGGGATTTATATTATTTTCTTTTGAAACGTTATAACTACTCAACCCAAACCAAATCGAGGTGCAAATAGAAACCGTTGCTTTTACGAATGAGTAGAAATGAATGTCCAGGGATTTTAAGTGATGGATTTATGTGGCTTTGAGAGAGAGCATGCCATTTACTTTTTCTTCCTTTTTTTCTCTCAATGTTTTATTTTATTCATTCAAATAAAACGTGTTTCCTGTGTTTTTTTTTTATATTGCAGCGAAATTAGACGGCGTGAAGACGTACATGCGAATGCGTCGAGTACCAAATCATCTGCAGGTTAAAGTCATCAAATGGTTTGACTATTTGTGGCTAACCCAAAAGTGTTCCGACGAAGAACGAGCCGTATCCTGTCTTCCTGATAAACTTAAGGTTCGTAGTTTGTTTATCCTATTAATAATTTTATTGTATTCATTGGTTATTTGGTATTTTTAGGCTGAAATAGCAATTAACGTCCATTTAGATACACTTAAGCGAGTCGAAATATTTCAAAACACCGAAGCTGGTTTCCTGTGTGAGTTGGTGCTACGATTGCGACCGGTGCTGTTTTCACCTGGCGACTATATCTGTCGTAAAGGTATATTTTACTACATATGAGAATTTCTTAAACTAAATATTTTGAACCGAAAAACATTCAGGTGAAGTTGGCAAGGAGATGTATATTGTGAATCGAGGCCGACTTCAGGTGGTTGCCGATAATGGTAAAACTGTGATGGCATCATTAAAGGCAGGTTCCTATTTTGGCGAAATTAGTATACTTAACATGGGAACAGCAGGTAAAGAGCTTGGTAAATATCAATTCTGACGCCAGGTGGAACAATATGCTTTTATTTAAATGAAAAACAAAAAAACAAATTCGGTGTATTGAAGCGTAAAAAAAAACAAAACAAAAAACAGAGTAAAATTACAAGTACTATCTTTTTTTATTTTATTCTTTTTATAATAATGATTGAATGATGAATAGATAAATTCAATGAATGGTGTGAATTTAATTAATGTCGTAAATTTCACCCGCAACATTTTTCTAAATCCCCTTTATAATTTTTGTTCATTTTTGTATTCATATATATTTTTTTTAATTAATTTTTTGATAAGATAAAACACTTTTGAGTAGAAATATAAGGCACTTTTTTAACTCCCATATATAAGTGTATAGAATATTATAATTGAGTCTTGGATGCAAAAACTTAAAATACATTTTTCAATACCCTTACTATTCTTAAAATTCCCTATTTTAAAGAAAACTTACCAGCACGGGCTCCAAGCCAAATGTTTTGGAACATATGATTTTAAAAATTACATAAATTCCCAGCACACAGAATTACAAACCGATGCAAAAAAAAAATTCAAGAAAAAATTGTATTTGCTTACCTTCAGGAAAAAAAAAATGTCATGCATGAATATCAATGGCGAACTGGGAAAAGATGCCTGTTTAACTTCGGGTTTTCTATACAATTAGTAAAATAACATTAATGTATTTCTATCTCCAACCATTGCGTTATTTTTGTTGGTAGAAATAGATACTCTTAATATTTTAATAATAGATGGTGCTGATATTATAAATATTTATAATATAAAGGTGTAAAATTAAAGTGAAGTTAAGTAGAAACTAACGTAATTTTGCGAATGACACTAGGCGAAAAGCGAAATTGAGGTTTCCAAAATTAAAAGACGATTAAAACCTACTTAATAAAACATTTTAATGACCAATTACATACAAATTCAAAAAAAAATCGCCTTTATCTAAATTCCTTTTAAATTATAACAGACCATTAAAATTTTTCAGTTTCGCTATTTTCGGGATATTTTAGTTAAAATCTAGTTTGCTCACATCCGTGGATACAAAAGATAGGTTATGCTCCTCTTACGTATGCGAGACAAAGTGAAACAACATTATTCATAAATACAAAATGCCAAGAAATGTAAAAAGAACGAAATCTAATCCCAAATCTGAAATGGAGTATTGGGGTTAAGTACTGGGGTGAGTCAATATTGTCTGAATAGCTGTCCACCATCACAAAGTAACAAATAAATCCTGTGGGCGCGGAATACTCTTTGGCGTTGAATCTCATGTTGCTCTTCATTCTCAGAAGATAATGAGAATGACGAATCTATTATTCTAAAAAGAAACCCAAAATGTATTACCTAAGTATTCATAATTTATAGTTTCAAATTCCAATCTGCGAAAATAGCAAAAAAAAAAAAAAAAAATGGGATATCAAAACATATGTTCACGGGATATGATGAATTTCACGACACTTTTTAAATTTAATGGGACGAAAATGAGCTTTTAGTTTATAAGGGTGTTTAAAAGCCTATTAAATTTAAAAGTCGTTGGTTTAACAAAAAAATCTCCTTTTTAAGGCTAAATAACCTTTCAAATATTTAAAAGCCCTTCATGAAATCGGCGATATGCCTGATTTTAATTTTTATTAGCGCATTATATGGCGTATGACCACTATCAATTTTTTTGCATGTCATTGATTTACAACCTGTTCAACCTGACTGTCTATAAAAAACCTTATTAGCACCACATTCAATGTCCAGTACTTATAATTTAAGAAGCGTTAACTAAATTTAAGTAAGTAAAATAGGCAATTACTGTGACGCCATTTGTGTTTGAAGCTACATTTTATTTTCGTTAAAAAATATTTTACCAAAACAATAAATATGGTTTGAGCATACAGTTTGCTTTATAACAAAATATGTGACAGTCACTTTTCGAGTGTTCTTTCAGTATTGTAAACACCTTACATCAAAAGTCACTGCTTTTATTAAAATTTTAATTTAAACTTTATATGTAGATAGATTTCTTGTTTTCATATACTTATGTATATGTAAATGTCGATCTTAAATATTAAATGCATTTATAAGAGTCACTCTATCTATTAAATTATTTACTTCTTAATGTGGATACCGTCAAACTAACATTTGTTAAACCCACTCAAGAAGTTACATAAGTCAGTACATTATAATATTCTTTCGTAATTATTTGTCAAAATTGTGAGTAAAAAAACGAGAATTTTGGCTTTAAAACAACCCATAGGGCTTAGTAAACGCTCGAACATGGTGCGAGTCTTGGGTTGACTAATGTTCGTCTCCGCAGACAGTGAAACCAAGCTGACACTTACTACTCGAACTTCATTATTATTTGCGAATTATGTCATTCACTCCTAAAATCTTTTCTGTTTTTTTTTTTTTAATTTAATATTGAAATTTAAAACTAAACTGTCATTATTCGTTTTTGTTTTTTAAATTTAATATGGAAATGTTCAAGTAAACTTATGGTAAACCAGTCCGCAGACCGTAGAACTTGATACCAAAACACGTCCCCGCCCTCGAACATGGAAAATATCAAAATACTTTTGATTTTTGGTGAGACAAAATTTTTGTTTGGTGATACCAAAAAATTAGTTCTAGAATTAGCGCGCAGACAATTAAAATCAACTCGAACACAGTACTTGAACCGAGTTTACCAGCACTATGTTCGAGCGTTTACAAAGCCCTCTACAGCACAATATTATAGGGGAAGGTGGCCTAAATAATTGTGTTCACGAAGCCTTCTAATTCTGTTTGATTCTACAATTTCTTCATGGGGCCATTTTACCTTGGTGGGCCATTTTAGGCCAAGGTGTTGCCGTTGTTTTTTTTTAATATGTTTTCCATTTAAAGTGTTTTTTTTTTTTTTTTTGGAAACATGACTTTTTCCATTTTTTCATACAATTTCTATGGAAAACCAAAATGGCGATGAAGGAGGGATGTAAACCTACAAACTGTGATGTCATTTTTTACAAACGATAAACCACAAGCCACAAGCAACCAATTTTGTTATGGTACCAATATTAGTAAAATCAAAGCTTTACATATAAACATGTTGTTTATAATTCCAGAAAGAATTATTAATATTTTAAATCAGTAAAATAAATAATTATAAATATTATGAACATTTTTTGGTAAAATGCTGATTTAGTTTAGTGAAATTTGAATTTATGATACTCATTTGACTTAAATAATTAAAAAATAAATTATGTTAATTCATAATACATTTATGGACGCATTACCCTTCGTTTTCCTGGACTTTTTTTTATTGATTCAGTACACCGATAGCCTTCTCGAATTTAATTCTTGTTGAAATTTTAATGCTTGATCTCTTTTGTGGTAATTTAAATTGAACTCCACACCCTGAATTAATGAGATAATTATATGCAAAATTGCCTACCTATACACACAGAAAAAAACAATGTTGCATACAAAAAAATGAATATGGTTCAACATTTTTAAGCCCCGCCAAAGCATGATCGAACAGAAATGAGATAAATTTACATGTTTAAATCTAGCAGCTTTATTTATTAGACTTTCTTAGATGGTTGTAAAGTTACACTGTGCCATTATAGTTCTAATTAGTTAAAAATATGCTTCTTCTCATTGATGAAAATGTCAAAATTATGACAATCCATTCCGTCGACAAATTAAGACAATATTATACAACCATACTCAAAATCACTCGCAGATCGCCATTTCAGTTCCAGTTCCAGTCACTAATAAAAAATCAGGTTAAAATTTTTACCAGACCCTTCTTAAATATACAAGATGCACACAACTCAATATTGTTTACGATTCCAATAATTTTAATTTCATGTCTAAATTAACAAGACACTTTTTAAATAAAATGTAGGTTGATTTAAATAGATAGCTTGTTATTTTAACTTGAAATTCTAATAAAAATAAAAAATAGCAAGATTTTGACCACTTCTTCCAATTTCGTGCTATTTTGTTTGTATTATTTTTTAATTGAATATTTTTCTGTCTGTACTGTTGGTATTTTTTTGTTTTAATTTATACAGATATAAGCGAAATAATTTCCAACTTTATTTTAAAACTTTTCTGTTTCAAAATGTGGGCTTTACCAATGGAAATGTTCTCCTATTAATCGAATATACATATACATATAAATATGTATAGATCTCCAATCGACATCGGCATCTGCAACACGCTTTCGGACTTATCGGCTTATTTTTTTTTAAATTAAATTCGTTTCTCGGGTCATTTGAGTTTAATTGCATTACTTACAATTGAATCATTTTTGTATGCAGCATTGTTGATAAAGAACTACTTTGCCCTTACAAATGAACAATCCATGTTTTTTTAAGTTAATGCGAGTTTTTATGTCAAATTTTATAAAATAAGAAACAAAAAATGGTGAGCTATTTGCAATGAAAACTTGATTTGTAAGCTTTGAAATAATTGAAGAGTTGTCTTTTTAAACAGAAAACATTTTTAAATTCTTCACGTACAACTGGCGCAATAAATATTTCGAATGATTGATAGATAAATTGATACTTAATAACTTAATACATTGCAAACAAAATTCTTCAACCACCACATTGATGTCCGTTCTTTATGAGCTAATGCTATACTCTATTCTAAATTTGTAGCTTATCACGCGATGTACACATTTTTGGTATTCTCTAGAGATACGAAAGATTAAACTTGGTTCGAACATCATAGTGCCCGATTACACGATTCGTTTTTTCGGTTGTTTCGTCTTTTTGACAGCTTGGGTGAGGGGAGTAGCAATGTAGAGGAAATGAAGTAACGAAAGCAGGAATGAAAATTTCAAGACTTTTTCTCGTTGAACTTTGACGTTTCTGATTTGGCAACTGCAATTATGCTCCTCGATGTAAGCAAAAAACGATTTGAACAAAATTTAATGAATGGTAAAATTGTTTATCGTGATTGAATATACCTGAATACGAGTATATTTGAGAAATAAGTGCTTAAAAAATATTTTTATTTATTACTAGTGATTATATTCTTACAAAACAACCCCAAATTCCAAGAACGTTAAAATAACGAAAGGAAGAACGTCCGTATTTTCGCGAAACATGTAATCATGATCGTTCGTGGATGTCAAAAACACGGAAGAAAAAACGAACGGTATAATCAGGCTCATAGTTTATTTTTTATATTCAAACTTGGTGCCATTGAGGTCTTAAGATCTTATTTTAACTGGACCACCATCATAGCTAGTTAGTTACTTAGCGGAAAATTTGTTACAGAAGCGGAGATTTTAGTTAGGATAACTAGAAAAAAAGGTTCGCCGTAATTACGTTCTGTGTTTTAGACATAACCGGTGATTTTCTTAGTTAAGCTGTTTTTTTTTTTTTGACAGGAAGTGGTCTTTATTTGTTGCGTTAAGTTTAACGACATCTTATAAGGACTGTTAATGCCAATAAGAGTGATTGCATATATGTATATCTTATTATTTCCCTATTACCTCCTTAAAATGGCACTATCAAACGTCCGATGAGAACATTTTAATAGTTTTCCAAATGATTCTCGTTAATTTAACAATCGTTATCCTTAAACTAATTTCACTGATGCATCATCATTTTAATTTTAAAGCATTTGAAAACCATGATGATAGCAGCATTGTCATTAATTTTTAATAGTAGCAGAAACCGTCCTCAAAACTCTAATCTACCAGTTATGTCCTTGCAGCAAACTTAATTCGTATTCTCTGATCGTATAAATACTTTGTGTATACGAGTATGTGACGCTAGCGGTAACAGCTATTTCGCTTTCAAATTAGTGACAAGCCATTGTGTATGTATGTTTGCATGTCCCATCACAATACTCACAGTATGTGTATAGTAAGTGGGTATAGTAGCAGGAACAGAAGAGCAGTTTCAGTAGCAGCAGCATGTCAATGGAGGACATATTACATCAAATCCATTACCATATACTACTTATTACAATCCCGAGTGACCGAAACAAAGGAGTTTTGCACTTTGGAATTGATGATAATTATGCTTGGGGGAACAAAAACAGACTGTAGCACTACTGGCAGAAGCATAGAGCACGTGGTGGCCGAGCATTATCAATTGCTCGTTCATTAGCAGACGGCAAAGACCATGTGGCTAAATTAGGTTATCTTGTAGTAAAATTAAAGGACAAAAAGAAGATAGCGGAATAAATTTAATGTTTCGCTGTATTGTTCGCCACTTAAAATCAATTAAGGTTTTTCAACTTGTATTCAATATTAATACGTGTATAAGAGTAAGAGTTTTTCTTGAATCATGCATAATAGTAACGAGGATTATCTCGTTGTTAGTTTGCCTTTCTATGATGTCAGAAATTAATCTCCTTCAACGAGTCAAAAGCACTGTCCATTTCTTTTTTTAATAAATTGATTGCATTTGACTTATTATTACTAAGCGAACAAAGTAAAAAAAATAGTGTAAGCTTTTTAATGAATTTTTCTAAGAAATTATGGTCCGATTCTGAGCGGAACTGGCTAATTGCAATAGAGGCTATTTCTCAGTAAAAAGTATTATTGCCACTGGCAGAGGTTCTGTATTCGCATGGGGTGAGGCATTTTTTCTCGACCATTATGTTTATCCTTGCAGAAAACTTCTAAAGACTCACTCGTTATTTTAATTCTTTAAATATATTAATATTAATTCTTTAAATATATTAATAAATTATATATTAATAAATTAAACGGAACTAAAACTATTTCGTAGTCTAGAATTTTTGTAAAAATGCAGTTTTTCCAAAATATAATAAACTAAAATCCCTTTGAACTGTTGTATGTACATGTGCCAACAAATTTGATCCTGTTTATTTAAGAATTCTATCAAGTATTTAACAAGATAAGCCCTTGGGGATACTTAAGCAATACAACCAAGTTAGTTAGGGAAAACCCTCAGTTATTCTGTTTGCACATGCAACAAGAGGGTACCTACCTACCACGTACGTTTTTCATTAAAGAAAAAAACATTATTAAATCCAACTACTTTTCAAATAACGTTTATCTTCCACCTAAGCTAAATCTCTATGCATAAAAGTTACAGACACAAATCTGTGTGTGCATGTATATCTTTTCAACACTCGAAGGAAACTTTTATTCATCTGCAATATTTATTCGATTACTTTGTAGACGACCATTGAAATCATTTTTCTTTGAAGAACCGTAAGCGAAACCGAAACTGAAACTGAAACACCAAGCATGCAGATGTTCTTGAATTGAAAAACTTTAAATGCAAATATACCACCAACGGAGTGAGAGCGTAGATATCGCATGCTCCCGACGACGAATGCGATGACGTATATATCGTCATCGTATTCATCGTCGTTTTTAGTTTTCATTTTAGTTCTCGTCAGGCATAAGCAATTTAAAACTTGAAGTAGGTACTGTACTACATTCAGGATACGCAAGTTAAACTATCTCTTGAATTTTTATTTACAGTCATACCGTACGCTACTTTTAAACTTTAAAGTTCCAATTCCAAGAATATAGTTTTTTATGCTCATAAGACGGGGGTAACGTAAACAACAACAACAACAATCATCAGCAATTCAAAAGAGTTTATCCACTAAAATTTACAGGGTGATGTTGGAAACAATTTTGGAAAATAAATAAATTAAAAAGGATATTTAACTCACACTTACGCCAAATTTAAGATTAACTACTCAACTACTTTTTAAATAAAAGATTTTTTCTTAAAACTGATCGAGAAAGTTTCATCCAGTGCAGTGTTGCCGCTGAAAACAACTAACAAGGCTCTCAAAAAGGGGACAATATATAAAAATTCGACAACACGTTCACACAAAACAAAAGAGTGTACAGTAATTAAACCGCAATAGTTTATTTTTATGATTATTTCACAAAATATTAAAAAATAAATTTCCTCTTCACGTTTTTTTTTTTTTTTTTTTAATTCGATATTTTTGACACAAGAAAAAAAGGAACTTCTTGCAACGAAACAAAACAAGATAAATGTTTAAGTTTTCCAAATAATTCCAAAATAAATTGTAGTGTTGTCCCTTCCTGCTATTATTATGCGTTGCTTATTCAACTTTCGAAACTAAACGACAGCCTTTTGTGAAAAGAAACTTTGTGATCATTTTTGTTTTTTAATTGAATTTTTTAAAATATCTAATCGAAAATTATTAAATTAGGACGTAAAAAGGGGCCAATTGAGCAATTTATGAAAAAGTCGGGGCCACGGGGATTGAACCCAGAAAAGGGGCCATTTGGCCCCTTTAGTGGCAAAACGGCAACGCTGATACAATGCAATAGAAAAACTAATACAAGAAATATTAAATACACCGAATAAACATTAAGTGTGCCCTAAGTTTAAAATGCAAACACATCACATACTAATACTACCCGACTGAAGTATCAAAACAATTGCATAAGTTACTACCATTTGTATTTTCGTTAAATTTGCTTTTAAAAATATTTCACATAAATAGGAATATGAATTTTTTTTTTTTGGCTTTTAAAATATAAATTGAGGAAAATCAAACTTTAATCTCTTGTTTATAGGCTGGTTAGTGGTTAATCGGCCTTTAAAATATAAAAGTGGAAAATTCAACGAACCAGTCAAAATTTAAAAGAGCTTCAAACATTTAAATAAAAATTAAAAATCAAGTTCAATTATTTTCTTAAATACTTTTTGAAATTGAAAATATTACTAATTTTACTTGAGCGT
The DNA here is from genome assembly GCA_949320155.1 of Melangyna quadrimaculata. Lineage (NCBI taxonomy): Eukaryota > Metazoa > Arthropoda > Insecta > Diptera > Syrphidae > Melangyna > Melangyna quadrimaculata. The sequence goes on along the minus strand of OX439485.1, from coordinate 3,281,605 downwards.
GTCGATGATTTTTTTTTTAAATTTTAGTTTTATAAATATAAATATACCCCCTTATTTATAAAGAACAAAAAGTTATTTAAGCTTCCGTGTGTAGGAAAACTACACCATGGAATTAGAATGTTCCGGACTCAAATGGAGCAGTAAGCAATTGCCTTTAATTTGAGTCCACAAAATTCTTATTCCATGGTGTAGTTTTCCTAAACACGGGAGCTGAAATAACTATTTTTTTTTTATAAATAAAGGGGATATACTTTAAATATAACGTATTTCCTTTGTAATTTTTAAAAATATCTTTAAAATTCTAATAAAGGTATATTTTAATCAGACGGCTGAGTTCATATACTTATCATCACCCTGTCAAACTGTTTTTCATTTCCCCTAATCCATTCATGGTATACGACAGCAACTTTTTAGCCAATTTGAATTTTTCACGCAGCCATCAATTGTTATATCATGAGCTCCCTTATTGCTTCGAGTTCTTCAACGAGGTGAAAAGGATATAAATACGACTTTGTTGCCGCTAAGATGCCAAATGTATTGTAGCAGCAGCATTGAGTTAAATTTTCGTCCTGCTGTCATTGAGCTATAAAAAAAAATTGAATACTTTTGTTCAACTTGAAAGCAGTGACTTTTCGTGAGTAAAGTAGAATAGGAACGTTTTACAAGGCTTTGTGGAAGGAGCCTTATACTACACTGGAATATAAAAGCATTGATATGTACAAGTAGAAGTACATATACATATATTGTATGAAATAAAAACAAATAATTAAGTTTGTAGGAATTTAAGGTGTGCTGGTGGTAAAAAAGAAAATCGTGCGAAATGGAAAAGCTGTGCGATTTAAACAGTCCAACTTTTCTTGTCCCCAAAATTCTATTTTGAGTTTTATGTGTTTTTCCAAAGGTTGAATGGAATATGAGAAATGTCTTTTAGCAAATAAAGTCAGTTTCTTTTTATTTTTTTTAAATTTCAACCCCCATTTTAATTGCCTAATGCATCTTTGCCTTTAAACGTGTCCATCACATAGTTTAGATAACTATATATGTAGTTACTAATTTTCTGGAATGTATGTCTGTTTTAAACTTAATTAAATAAAAAATAAATAATAAATAAATTATTTCTTAAATGTTTAAATAATAAAATTCAAATTTAAAAACAATATTTTCCCGAACGAGTATGAACAGATCACTATTACTTTTCTTAACAAATACGGTAACGTTTGTTTTATTTTTTTATTTATTTTTTTTGAACTATAACACAAAGTAATATTGAAAGAAAATAAAATTATTTATGATATTGCTTTGCCTGGCGGAATGTAAACTTTAAGTGCGTGTTAATTCCTTTTTTTATTTTGTTGGTAATGAATTATTCAATTGAAAATTAATTAATTTTTTATGATTGTAAGTACCTACCTACTATTTTTTTTTTTTGATATAAATCCAATGCACGGAAATAGATACAATTTCTCATATAAATTATTTTTTTTTTATTAAATAATGTTTTCCAAATTATGAAATTTTTGTTTGTCTTTTTTTTATATTTTCTTAAACTTTTATTGTAATTAAAGCAAAGATTCATATTTGATTGTATTGGAATAACATTAAATGAACCAATGACATGACAAAACTATTTCCTAGAATTATTAAAAATTTTAAATGGAAATCAGTTGAAGTAATTACGAAATAGAAATTGAGATTTGAAATATGCAAAATGAAGATCTTTCGAAAGTTTAATAGTGAAGTAAAAATTTGCAAACACATATTACCCGTGTTTTTTGGCATTCTATAAATAGTACAGTAGAAAATTACAAAAAAAAAACTCATCCGCAGTAGCCTGGTTTTTGTATTTCGAAATTGGTTTAACTGAAAGATTACCTGTCAGAATATTAACTTGGGAACGTGGTGCTGAAAATCAGTACGACGCAGAAGGAGACAAGTTCTTGCTTAATTTTTCTCCCGAAATATAAAATATGATTTTCATTTACAGAATCTATATAGCCGGTAGTTATTACCTCTTCGGCCATAAATTGCATCGCGTTGAAGAACTCCCACTTCGGTTGGTTCAGTGCTCCGCTTCCACTCTTCGCTTTATATCTACTATTTTGCAGAAATATTATCGGCAAATTCCTGAGTTTTTCTTTGGCTTCGTCTGCCAAAACACCAATTGCCGCACCGATCTCCTCGAATGCGGCATTTTTCAAATGTTTGTTCATATATTTGCTGTCGGCAATTCTACAGTTTTGTATACAATAAATGCACGACTTTTCAAAATGAATTAAACAACAGAATGAAATTAACTTTTATTATGACATTCTATATAGAATCTACAAGAGCTTTCTGCAAATGCTTGATTTGTTACTTTGTGGTCGTTTTAGTGGGATAGAGGACCCTGGAGGGAGTTAAGATCCTTTCAACCCGCTAAGCGGAGCAAGCAAAAACAATTGTGGACTTATGACCAACTTCCTTTATCATATTAAGTTCAGTGTAGATATTTGGCCCACCAGAGTGGGTTTAAAGTTTACAACTGATTTGATTAGCCAATAGAAAAGTAATTCGGTGTAAAACATACGTTCACTTTCAAGAAAGCCAAAAACTTTCACAAACAGTTTCTGAAAGCAGAAAGCGTTTTCTGATAGTGATTTGCTTTCTTGAAAACGTTTTCAGGAACTAGTCACACTGTGAAAGTTTTTTTTTCTGAAAGCGTTTTTAAGAAAACAAATCATTTTCAGAAAGACTTTCCGGGTCGTCACACTATGAAAGTACTTTCCTTTCAGTGTCTGACACCACCTTTAAGGAAAAATTAAACCGATTTAAAGCAAGATTCTCTAATCATTGTTTTCGTAATCTTCGATGTCGTTTTGTTCTTTGAATTTATAAAACTAGACGCATAAGCGCGTTGAAAAACACAGCTATTGACTAAAAACATTTTAAATGGCTTATAATGATCTTTCTAATACTTACAGTAGGGTGGAGCATTTTAAACATTTTTGTTTCCATTTCTAAATTGATCCTGATCATAATTTTAGTCGGCCTTTGGGAAAAAATCAGGAAGTCGTCGAAAAAAAGGTTTTTTTTTTCTTATAAAACTTAAAAAGGTTTCACAAATAGTAACAGAGTACTTTTACTATGGTCGGGTGCTGAGCAATTTTTATAAAATACTTCAAAATGAAAAAATAGGTAAGTTTTAAGCCAGTTTTGAAACCTAGAAATTCTTAATCCAACACTTAAATCAGATTTTTTAACGCCTTCTAACTTTTGAGAATATTGAAAATCCGGAAAACTACTTTTTTGTTTTAAATTATTTTTCAAGAAACTTCCTCGAGTTGAAACTAAGGGAAATAACCTCCCCCATCTATAGTTAAAAGCACTTATAATTCATCCCTTTACAAGAATCCATTTTTATTTTTGTGAAAAACGACGACGGTTTTGCCACTCTGAAAAACTTTCAACCCTAACCCAACAAACTATTTTGCTTTGTTCATTTTTAAGATCCGAACTAAAGCTGAATCCAAAGAAAAAAAAATTGAAATTTACTACACATTGCAAACTATTTAAATTTAAAACAATTTTTTTTTATACTTATATATAAAATCCTGAGGTATTGAAAATTTTTTTGAAGGTAGAATAATATAATCAAAATTAAAAACTTTTAATTAAATTTTTTCTTCATGTTCGGTATTTTAAAATAATATATGCAATCAAATATGAATTGTAAATTAATAATTTTATTTTTTTAGTTATAATTAACCAATATTTTGATTTAATTTGAATATACATTTTCTCAAAATAGTTTCGTTCTCAGTACTAAAATATTCATTTAAAATTTCCCCCCTTCCCTCAAATAGGTAATCGACGAACAGCCAGTGTACGCTCTGTTGGATATAGTGATTTATTTGTACTCAGCAAAACAGACATGTGGGATGTCCTTAAAGAATATCCTGCGGCGAGGGTACGTCTAGAATCAATAGCAGTAAAACGTTTGGAGAAATACAAAAAAGCTCCATTAGAGAAAGGTATTTATTGATGTTTGAATGTCGTGATTCTAAATAAATATACATTTGTGGTTTTGTTAATAATACCCACCTTAAACAACAAAAAATAAAACATGAAAAAACTCTTAAGCTTTTAAGTTAGAAATGCTAGTAATTTCACACTACACACTTACAGAAATAAGTTGCACTTATGGTCTTCCATATTTGTACCTTATGGTTACTTTGGCCGTCTGTATAGTGCAACTTATTCAGCTAAGTTCTTACTGCAAAAGTAGCACTTATTGTTTTTAAATAAAAAAAAAACTACCTATACATTTCCTCTAAAAATTATATAAAATTATGAAATTTTCTAATTAAGATACAGTAATATATTTTAATTCAGTTGCAATGGGACGATGTCAGTCAACGCCGGGACTTGTCGAAAGCGAGGGCCGGACAACACTAGAGGATATGTGGTTACCACCAGGACCATCATCTGTAGCATATACTCAACCATTAGTTTATAGGTAAGGAAGATATTGAATAGACATACATTTCGCCAAAAATATTTAAGAGATTTACTTGTCATTCTAGTCGTGCCCCCAGCCCTAGATTAACCCAAACAATAACCGAACGTCTTGCAAGGACGTCAGATTCGCCAGGCTCTATGAGTCCAAGTGTACATAGCTCAGATGATCGACCGCGTAGTCGAGCGACATCCCATCAATCACGCCCTCAATCACAACCCAGTAGGACTGGTAACTAACAAACAATTTTAAACAAAATGGCCGGTATTTATTAAAACACAAAATGAATACCTACCTCCATATTCTTCCTAATCCTCAACTATAGTAGGTACCGTACTTTTTAACTTTCATTCATAAAAAGTGGTATTCAGCTGATGCTTGATACTTTTCAAAACTAAAGACACACTTGGAAATTAGCATTATTTAGCGTATTCATTTTGTAACTATAACGGCCAATACCGAAATTTCTAAATCATACTAATTTTATTTTGGCACAGGCCATATTTGCGGATCAATATCACATATTGAATGCTATGGCGGAGGCGGTGGTGGTGCAACACCTCTATTAGGCTCCCATGAAGCCTTGGAAGATGAAATCAAAAGACTAAGGGAACGTCTTCATACAGTCGAGTCTGAAAATCAGGCTTTAAACACTAAGCTATCCCAACAGCAATGGGATCTGGAGAATCGACTGGCCGAAATTGAAATGCAAATTTGTGGTGCATCATCGACATCGAGTCTAGATCCTGAAAACGAAACCGAGGAATTGGAGAGAAATCGTGAGTCTATCATATAACACGGGAGCGAGCTGCCCCAGCCGATTGGTGTGATGTATGTATCATGCATATCATGACATAATTACAAATCCAATAAAGGTCATCCTGCGCAGGTCATCCTAATCGGCATCGAAATCGGGCAGCTGTTGAATAATTTTAGCACTATTTCCCCTTCAATTATCATTATTCAAATATTCATGTTTTTCTAAATAATGTGCGTGGGCTGTCAGAATTTTAAAGGTTTACGTCAAAAAGATGATGCAAGTGTACTTGTTTTATTCGTGTAAAAAAAAAAAACAATTTTGTTTAAAAAAATATTATTTATTTAACAAAGAAGCTTCTAAGGCTGTACAATGTTTTCGAGAACAAAAATTGGTGTTCTATATAGAGAACCAGACACCCTTTGGTTTTTGTATATAGATGATTAAGACTCGCTCAAGAAGTTATGACAAGGTACCCTTTAAATCTTATATTTAAAAATAATGCGTGCAGAAAATAGAAGCTGGATTGTGTACGAATTTACATTTGTCTTAAACATTTTAATAATAAAATGAGAAGGCAAACTAGAGTTGGGAAGAAAGAATCTCTGTATTCGGCAGAACGCTGCTGATGAGAACTTCTAGCAGAGCGGGTATTAAATGTATACGTGGAAGAATGCAGGTCGCTTAAAAAGATCAAAAAAAGATAAAACATCAACAGGCAAGAAACATTTTTCGAAAATGTTCCAACGAAACAAGTTTTTGATATTGATCTGTAACCTATCATATCACTTGAGTTTTTTTTTAATCATTAACTTGATATTTTCTGAATTCGTCAAAAGTGGCTACACATTCAATAAATAATAATTCAGGATGTATATAATAATTCCATGCTTAATTCTTAGATTTAGATGCTAAAGGACGACTTTTGAAAGACGACTTTTTAAGTCAATTTAAACGGGAACAAGAACCTGGTGCAAATATAAAAGACCGCCTGAACTCATAAATGTGTTTTTATTTTAATTGCTTAAAAATTTTGTTTGGGATTAATTTTACTATTCAGAAAATAAGTCAATAAATTTATAGAATTTCAACACATCGTATTAAAAAAGTCAGGAACCGACACGACTAAACTTGATCCTCTTAACTTAATTTAAATAATTCAGAACTTTTGCTTCCAAGAATGAACTATTCGTATAGACGTATTACGGAATGTCAATGAAAAAGTTAAGCTAAAACTAAATCCAAAGAACTTTTGTGGAGAATAAGGATTTGTTAGTGCAAATAAAAATATAACAAATCATCCTCCATGCATACCGTCTTCGCGTCGTGTCGGCGAGAAGAAAATTTAAATTTATTCACTTAAGCGTGTTATTAAATCTTGCACAAATCCATTGTTTCTATGGAATAGGATCTTTCAAGCCAAATCGTGTCTTCTCTAAAGAGATTTAATTTTAATGCTAATGAGGCGCGAAGAACACTAACACCGTTAGAGAAAATTAAAATATTTACTCAGCATAAAATAGATTTTGTTCGTTTTTTTTCTCCAAAATTTCTTTAGAAGAAACCTTGTTCGTAGCCCGTCGCAGTGAGTGGTAGTTTGCTGACTTATTTTTCGAAACGACACCTTCGTGACTGCTAATTCAAAATAGCAGAATACAATCTTAAAGTCCTTTCATAAATTTATCGTTTAAGCTTAAAATACATTTGAAGAAAATTAACTGTGGCAAAAGGTGCAAGTAAAATGGTTTCGCGAACTAATTAAACATTTACTACAGTATCTTGCTGGAGGACGGAGGGGGGATTATTTCCTTGTGTTTCTCTCCTTTTTATTTTTCTTTTGTTTGTGTCCCTGTCCATAGTGTAATTAGTTCGAATGAACATTTTTGTTGAAGATGACAGGTAGTGGCAATGGGAAGGACGTGTTGTAAGTGAAAATAAAAATGTTGCGCACTTTTTGCCAAAGGAGTGGGCTAGAGTGGTGGTGGTGGCATAGTGCTGGGGTACAAGGGATTGAAATACTCCGCAGCATACGAAAACTTAATTGAATTTTTTATTATTTTTCCTCTGTGAGTTGATGGTTGTAGTATTATAGTTCACAGAGGGATATTAACAAAGGAATTCGAGACATTACTGGCGTGGAATTTATTTGAAACTTGAAGTTCTAGAATTTTTATTAAGGAAGACTCTTTTGCAATTGTGTTGCAGGAAAAACTCGTTGCAGTTTTATTATGAACTTGAGGTTTTAAAATTGTTATTTTTTATTTGACTTCTAAAACAATTTCTTAAATCATGAAGATTTAAGAAATGGATATGGATCCTTTCCATATGAAATAGTGAATAATTTTTTAATAGTCAGCTTAACAGTAAGTTGGTAGTTTACCTTCAGACAGAGCAGAGTACATTTTTCACGAACTAAGCTTAACAAATACCTTATTTTTAAATATCCAGCAAATACGCTGCTGTGTTGGATAACATGGAATTACGAGTATATTGTCTCAGAAGGAGAATTAAATCATTTCTTATTCTTATTCTTGTTTCTGTTTTTTCTATTAGTCTAAGAGCTGGCAGCCGATTTTGGTCGTGAAAGGAAACCAAAAGATTTTAATAGTATAGGTCGTCCTGGTGAAGGTGATAACGAAAACGTTCGTCTGCCAGCATGTGTTGGCCCCGTTACCACGTAAAAGTGCATCAAAAGTACAACTTTTCTGAAAATTGAAATCGGGTGGGAAACCATTTCATATGTAATACAACTTGACGCCAGCAACTCCCTGATTACAAAAGTGGTTTCGACAGACGTCCAGGTGACCCCAAAACCCAGACAGACGTCCCTGAAAACGCGATTTTTTTGGTGTTTTTAGGCTTTTGGAAAACTACCTGAAATGGATCACAACTTTTAGCCATGACTCCTTGAGTGTGAATATGTACGTGACAGACGTCTAAGTGGCCCCGAAACCCCCGAAGTCGTCCCTGAATGTATTTATACATTAGTACTTTGGTAGTTAAGACCTTCCGATTGCGATACATTTTGGTGGCATACATCAATTATCTAAAAATTTTAATACAAAATCCGCGACTTTAATCGCGTCTGTCGGGGGTTTTGGGGCCACTTAGACGTCTGTCATGTACATATTCGCACTCAGGGGCTCAAGATCTTTCTTTTGTGATACATTTCAAGTGGTTTCCTTTTTGACAAAAAACGTCAAAAAAAAAATCGCGTTTTCGGGGACGTCTGTCTGGGTTTTGGGGCCACCTTGACGTCTGTCGAAACCATTTTTGTAGTCAGGCAGTTGCTGGCGTCAAGTTGTATAACATTTGAAATGGTTTCCAACCCGACTTCAATTTTCAGAAAAGTTGTACTTTTGATGCACTTTTACGTGGTAACGGGGCCAACACATGCTGGCAGACGAACTTTTTCGTTATCACCTTCACCAGGACTACCTATACTATTAAAATCTTTTGGTTTCCTTTCACGACCAAAATCTACTGCCAGCTCTCGGTCTGTATACATTCTTCATTGTCATCGTTATCAACATTCCAAAATTTGTCAAAATCGATTGAATAAGAATACAGAGGAACGATATATTTGGAACGCAAAAAACATTTTGGCAAACAAACAAAAACAAAAAAAAAAGAAATTGTAAGATTTATCAAGCTTTGAATTGAGAAAGAGTTAATTTGTCACACGTTGGCTTTTCGTCCTTTTGCTTAAGATTGTACTCTTATAGTTGAATATAGACCACACTATTTATTAAATTAATTTCAATCATTTAGCCAACAACATTAGAACCCATGCAAATTATTTTTGACCTTGAAAAATTGAACATAAAACTTTTATAAATTCTGATTGACCACTGCCTTGCTGTATTTCATTCCTATTAACACTGTGTTTTTTAAATTACTGTTCAACATGTTAACTCTTAAACACCTCAAAAAAAAAACATCACACATAGAAAATGATTTCGATAAGAAAAAAAAAATATTAACCAAATAAAACCAAAAAGAATTCCATCTTCGAATTCATCTCAAAGCAAACGATTAAAATGATCGATAGGTTCAAAGGGACCACTCTGTAAATAAAACAAACATTTTTGACTCGACAAAATTAATTTAAATGTAAAAAGTATTTCATTAAATGAAATTTGCTTACTAATAAAATAGACTTAATAAATTCGTATGTTTTTAATTAAAAAAAAATAGATAACTTAATTCAAATACAATTTTGAAAAAAAACACGTTGTATATAGATAATGTCTAGTTTAAATGTATTAAAAAAAAGCGATCAAATAGAAAACTAATTGGAAAAAAAAAACAAAACAAAAACTAGAAAGAAAAATTAAAACAAAATAGGATTTGCCAAACAAAAAATTTAAAATGTGTTTGTAATTTAAAATTATAGCAAATAAAATTAAAACATAAAACAATTCTCAAAAAACTGCCAAATAATAAAATTACAATAGGAGATTACTTAAAACATTAAGTAGGTAATTAAATTATCTGTGTAAGAAAAATCGTATATAAAGATGTATTAAATTTTATGATTAAAAAATCAAACAAATTCATAAGTGAAAAAAAAGAAAATTTTGTAATTAAACAACTTGGAAAGTTGAAAAATGTAAAAAAAAAAAATACAAAACCTATTTCAGAAAAGCTCAAATAAATGTAATCTTAAATTAGATAAGCATTTTATGGATCAATATTTTAATTTAACATTTATAGTTAAATATTTGAAATTTTAAGAAATGCATTGCATTTAATAAGAAGCGAAATGAAAAATTTGTCAAATAAATAAAGTTTGTAAAGTTTAATAATTTTTATTTTTGAAAATAAATCTTTTTATTCAATTCATGTATTTATATAAAACAAAAATAATATTATTAAATTTTAAAATTATTAGCTGTCTTAAAATATTGCAGATTATTTATTTCTTAAACACAAGATTTATTTAAAAAATAAATAGTGTTGGATTTTTTATTTAAAATTGTTTGGAATAAAAATAGATGAAGGAAGTTTGCTAGAATATTTATTTTCAAGATACATTTTTTTAATAATAATTAAACAAATAAATTAATTCCCATTTTCAATCAATTTGTTTTAATTCCATGCATTTTAATTTTATTTTGAAGATCAATTTTATAAAATAAAAACGTAAAATGCTTTAATATTACGCAAACAAAATTAGCGCAAATTCATGGGGTTTCAATAAAACAAAAACACAACAAGAACGAATAAAAACTAAAAACATAAAATAGTTATAAATCACAAACAAAAATATATAAGGGCACATTTTGTACATATAAATATCATACATAAATTATAGATATCAAAACCTTATATCTTCATCTCTGAATCTCCATGAATTCATATTTGTTTGTCAATAAATATTACGTATATGCTTAAAATCTGTAAACTTTAACTTTAAATGCTTTAAGAATTTTAATCTTAATTCAACAAATGAAAAACATAATACATATATTTTATTTGCTAAATTGTTAAAGTATCTTATTCAGATTGTATTTTGTAAATTTTGTTTTTAAAATTGTTTTCAATGTGAACATCGATTTGGTTGTGTTGTTGTAAAAAGAAATTTGCAAGTAAAAAATATATAGAAGAAGAGTATTTTAAAAAAGTATGTTAATGAAACATATTCATAAAAAATATATTTACATTTGCTTTATTTATATAATCGTGTAAAAGATATAAATGGATATTATATATTATATTATATTATATTATACATGTAAATGTCAGCCCGAAAATGTTTTATATACCTAAATATGATTTGTGTTTGTTTTTGTTTTAGTCATTTTTTGTGTGCATGTCCTGTTGATTTTACGTTAAAATAAAATAATAGTTTAGATTTATGAAAATCCTAAAACAAAAAGAACATACATACAAATAAGGAAAACATTTAAGACGTGAGAAAAGGTGTAATGTTTTATTATTACAAGATTAGTTATATACATTTAACATATATACCTATAGTAAAATTTAAACCAAACAAAAGAAAACAATTTTAAAAATCTCCCAATATAGAAAAAAAAATATATAAATATCTTATTTTCAAGAACCACGAAACAAAAATTAATAAAAAAATTCATTGTAATTTCTATGAAATAAAATGAAAATTGACATATTATTTAACATTAGTTTTTCTCAAATTTTTCTAATGAAAAATGTTCATACAATTTTGTTGAAAGGTAGAGTTCTTAAAACTATTTATAAAATGTGTTTATCAAAATGATGGCACAATGCACTATCAGCTGGGGAATTTTTCTATTTGTCAACTTGCCTGGATGTGAAAAACCTTAAAAAAAATCAAAACCACTGTTTCAAGCATATTATTTGTTTTAAGGAAATAGTAACAAAAGAATTGTTTGATATACATTTTTTGTTTATACTTAGCGTGCGCTAAAGGGGTTATGACTGCCCTTGAAGTGTTGTACACAGCACGAGTGATTAGGTAGGTTGGAGGGGATTTAAAAGGAGATACCGATGCATATTGGTTTTGAATGTCTGTAGATCACAATGGGAGGGGAAAATTGAGCTGGGTAGGTCATTCCACATTCGTGTAGTGCGACTAAAGAAAGAATCTCTGTACTTAACAGTACGTCCGAAGTTGGGCTCAAGGGTAAACTGATGGGCATTCCTAGAAGCACGAGTATTACGGTTGAATTGTTTAAGGGGAGGAATGCAACTGGCTATTTCACTAGAGCACTGTTTGTTAAAACAACGGTAAAATAACGAAAGGCATGAAACATTTCGACGGTGTTCCAGAGATGTAAACGCTTCCGTATAGTTCTTTCACCAATCATTTTAAGAGCTCTCTTTTGATTTCTATCCAACAGAATCAAGTAGGTTGTTGGAGCACCTGCCCAAATATGTACAAGTACAAGTTTTACTCAAGTTTTGGACAAATAAAGGCTCACAGCCAGATCAGAAGGGGCGAGAAATTTCTTGCATTGACGGAGAAAACCTAAACACCTAGCAGCATTTTTGGCGGTGTCAAATATGTGGTCGTTCCACAAAAGGTGGTCTGTGACCAGGGCCGGCCCCAGCCAAACTTGCGCACTGTGCAAGATTTGTAGAAAGCGCCCCTTTTTAATATTTTCACACCTACACTGATGCACATACATAAGCCTTTCCCACATTACCCAGGAGGTAGACTTTCAATGCGTTTTTGTTTAGGGTATCCCCGGTAGGCCTTATCCTCAGTAACAAACAAATATGCTTACATATGTATATATCTAATTGTATGTATCAAATGTAATAAAAGTACATATTTACAAAAAGAAAATAGTAAATAAATTAAAAACAAAATAAAATAAACATATATATACATACATATGTACATATATATAGATACATATACAAAATGAAAAATATATAAACTTCATTTAAAAAAATTAATTAATTAATTTAAAAACAAAATAATATATATAACATATATACATATAAAAAATATATAGGAACTTCAGTTAATTTTATTTAGGAAAAAAAAGTAAAACCATAAACTTAAACGTAGCGACGAATTGAGGTGAGCAGAGAGAAGTTTTTTTTGTAAAATAGCATTGGTGCCTTGTAAAGTCAGTGAGTAAGGGTGAGCGTAAATATTTATTTCAATACTTACATTTTCCCCATCATGCTTGTTTCTCGCTGCGTTTTTTGCGAAATTTTTGCTCTGTTCTTTATTTTCGGTCTCAACAAGCCTTCGCCTTTTTCTAAATTCTGCCCCGAAGGCTTTTTTTACTCATATTGGAAAAACGAATAATAAACACTTTCACAAAATACGTCACTTCTATTAAAAACTGATAGCTATTTATTTAATATTAACCAACTAAACCTTTTCCATTCTATTAAAATGTCCATCTCCTGTGTAAGCAGGCACTTAACCCTTACACAGTTATAGTGTGCAATAAGAAAACCTGCACGCTCTAACCCATATGATTCCGTATAAATAAGTTTTTTTTTAAATATTTTCCCATGTTAGTTTCGATACTCAGTGTGCAGAAAAAAAACTTGCACAGTTGTTAGCACAGCAACCTCTACCTGTTCTCCTTTCCGGAGAACTTTTTTTGTTGTTTTTTTTTGTAGATGAGAAGTCACATACAGAGGTACGGTGCATAATACAAAACCTGCACGTTCTAGTCTAGCCCACATGATTCAGTATGAATAAGTATTTTTCCTTGTCATATTCTCTATGTTTCTTTTGGGACTCAGTATGCATGAAATAAATCTTGCACATGTTAGGTGGCATGGAACTTTTTTGTGTTGAGATTTTTTCTTTTTTTTGTACGAACAGGATGAAATATTTGGAAATTAGGTAGGTAGGATTGAACTTGCATGGGTCTAGTGGGATTTTTAATTCTACGATAACTTGAAGGACATAGATGTGAATCTAGAAACGAATATGAAAAGCTGAGGGTACTGTCGTCGGCAAAACAGTTTAAAGGATTAGAAGTTTCAGATAAAAGATCGTTTATGAATATAAGAAAAAGGGTCGGAGACAAAACGGAGCCCTGTGGCACACCAGCATTTATATTGTAGATATCAAGAATTAAAACCGTCAAAAACAACTGATATTAAGCGGTCCGAAAGGTAATTTCTAATCCAACGAAGAAGAGATTCATCGATACTAAATGCACGCATTTTCGATAAGAGAGCTTGATGCCAAACTCTATCTATGCTATACCTTTTGACTGTGGTATTGCATCATCTTCAAAAATATATAAAAATATTGAAAATTTAGTATTCTAAAAGTCTTATTTAGAAAGCAAATCACGTTAGATTATTCGAGAACAACAAAAATGTGTAAATGTGAAAAAAAAAAAACAAATAATAAGACGACATAACCTTGAAAAGATCGCCCTCACCGAAAAAAATGTATCAATAAACGAAAGATTATTTAAATTCCTACAAGCTTGGACTTACAATTTTCATCTAAGATCAATAGTTTCGGCCATATAGATCACTTCGGGTTTTCCATAATGGTGGATTTCCCCAGGGGGATGGCGGGCGTCCCGAAAAACTGGACATAAGCTTTTCTAAAAGCCATCTTTCAGCTATACAAAATTCAGCCGTCCTATATTTCGTTCCACAAAAAAATCTATCTTTCCTGTTCCATCTAGAGTATGTCAATATGAGCTTTTAGTGGTCGAATTTAAGCCAGTGGGCGATACTTGTATACTCAAAAGGATTATCTGACGCCATTTTCTACAAGAACTTAATTTTTTCCAAATGGTAGGGATTTTGGTAAAACTGTATGCATTAAAACCAAGACAGCTTTTAAATCAAATACGATCGTATATAATTTAAGAATACATTCTTACTTGTGATATGTATTTATTATATAGGTTCTACATTATGTGTAAGTAGGGCTGGCCACGAGACTCTGCGAGATTTTCGTAAGTCTCGTCTCGGTCTCGTTAAAATTGAAAATTTTCAGTCTAGTCTCAGTCTCGTTTAATTAAGTCTCATCTCGGTCTCCGCCCTGAAAAATACGATTTCCGGACAACCTGTTGATTTTGGAACGTAATATTTTCCATTATAGTTTGAATACGTGCAAAAGAAAATAAATATTTAATTGAAATTGTATTTTTTTGATTTATTAAACTCTCTGTAAAATTCGGTCCAAATATACAGTCTCGTCTGGCAGTGGCGATTCCTGGTCCTTAGTATTGGTTTAGCTACGTGGTATAGGGAAGGTTAAAATATTTTTTTTTTAATTTTATTGATAACGACAATTAATAAAAAACATTAATAAATAATATAAAATAAAAGTTTAAAAATTTATCGATGCATAAATTCGCTTCGTCGTTCGACGGAAACAACATTTTCGATGACTTTATCATACAAATCGTCACTTTCTATAACAATTATATAAATATAAATATCTACATCCTATATTTATATGATTTTGCGTCGCAAAAAATCTTAAATTTAACCTTTCCTACCAACATTAATGTATGAAGGTATGTATGTCCCTATCTTTAAACAATTTAGTTCACGTTCAAAGCTATGTAAACAAATTTCACGTAAGCGGTCAGCCGATAAAAGATACTTCTAGCGACTTTATGCCAAAATAAATTGACGATTATTTAACTATGATCTATTTTATTATAATAAACTAAGTAATTTTGAATCAATCAAAAAATAAGTCAAAAATTAACCAATTCTGCTTAAAATTTGGAATCAAATAGTCTAGAGTATTACAAGAAAATTCGATCCAAATCGGTCAAAAAGTTATGACAAAAAACATGATGTTAATTAAGTGCAGCACGCAATGTTTGCATCATTGTTGTGGTCAAAGTAGGACACTTAAGTTGGCACTGATTTTTTTTTGTTTTTTATTTTTTATTTAGTTATAATATTGATATTTTTTTTTAAGCAACCTTGGAAGCGAATTTAAAAGTTTCGAAAATGTTCACGAAATTACATATTTACATGCCAAGTGTACAATTTTCGGAAGTTTTAAAATCGATATCAAAGTTGCAAAAAAAAGATAAAAATATCATAACTATATTTTATCATACTTAAGGGTGTCCAAGTACATGAACAAAAAAAATCAGTGCCAACGTAAGTGTCCTACTTTGACCACAGCAGTCATGCATTGTTTGTTGTACTTAGTTAACATCATGTTTCTTGCCAAAACTATTTGACCAATTTGGATCGAATTTTCGAATTTCATCTTGTTATACTCTAGAATATTTTATTACAAATTTTTAGCACAATTGGACAATTTTTGACCTATTTTTTGATTGCTTCAAAATTACTTAGTTTTTCTGCATTTTTTTTTTTAATTCTTGGTTAGATAGCAAGACAAATATAACATGCATTAATTAAAAACTGATGTGGTCTTGGTGGAAATTTTTTAACAAACAAGTTTATAGTGGACGGTTTTTTCCTTAGTTGCATATTTCCAAAGTTATAAAGGAAAACGTCGGAAAAAATGGTATGAACATAGGTTTTTTTTCACTGTTAGATTTGTCCTGCAGCGTGCACAGGTTTTTCGAAGTTGCAAACTTAGATACAGACTACTCTAACATACCCCAACAACATAACAAAATTGCAGAGCTACATCGCGCTTTGCCAATTGAGCACCTTTTTTTGGAATTAAGTAGGTACCTGGAGCTGCTTGCATACCTGATGTATCGTGCTTTATCGCATCATACTTACGCTTACGCTTACGCTTTCATTTATTTAGCTGGGCTTTGCTTAGGACGTGTGTAGTAAAACGCTATTGTATTATAGATTGTATGGTATTTGTGTTTGTATTTGCATTTTGAATAGATATTATTAAAAATTGTGTGTAATTTGGTAGCGCGGATGTTGTAAGCTTCCAAGGAAGACTTGTTGTATGAGAGGTTTGTGTTGTGTACTGTGTTAAAACAATGTGGATAGGTTAGGTAGGTATCTATTTTTTATTATTATATCAATGCTTTTTGTAGGGAATTTGGTTTTGGTATCGCATATTGTAACTCTGAGGCAGATAGGAAGATGGGAGTTTTGTGTTGTATGCAGGAAAATATGATTTGAAAATAGGTGGGTAGGTGGGTAGTTTTTTTCTATTTATGGTATTGATTATTGCAATAACCTATTCATTATCATTATTTCAACATTACATTATATAATTTATTCATTTAAATTCTTGGTTTAGCGGCGATAAACCTGCTAACTGAGAGGAATCGCCACTGTACGTCTGGGTCCGTCTCGGTTGCTCAAATGGCAGTCTCGTCTCGTCTCGGTCTCGTCATGCGAGACCGAGACTTTTCCCGTCTTGGGGCTAACCCTAAAAGTTAGGCCTTCGTTAAAACAATTGAACTCGAGTTTTTGATCACACTTAATATTACGGTCTCGCAATTCTGGCAGACAGTCTGTCCTCGCGGCTAAGTGCCCTCCCTATTTTTTTTTTGTGAATAAATGATCTACGATTTTGATAAAAAAAAACTTGTCGGTATTTTTTTTGTTCGAAAGCCCTGTTATAATAGCTCCTGCTTTTTTTTTCGAAAAGAGTTGTGTTGGTTTTTAATTTTTTGTTTATGTTGAAGCTTTTAAAAAGTTTATATGGAGTCTTGCACACCAACATTACAAATTTTTGTTTTATGAAATCTGAGTATTTTGAAAACAACTTGGTTAATTTTTTTCAGGACTTTAGGTAAAGTGTTTCTTCATATTTTTTAGAATACCTGATAATATCATGTTCCTAAACCAAAAAAACGCCACAGACATACGAAAGTTGAAAAGCCATTACGAAAAATCTCTCGATAAATTCCTCCAAGAATTTTGGTACAAAAATGTAGGTATTATTTAATAATAATTAGTGATATCTGCTGTTAAAAAAATCTATTTGATTTTGCGTTCTTAATAACAGTTTTTCACAATGAACCTTTTTCTTTTATATTTCTGACGTTATCATTGTTGGACCTCCTTAAAAGTAGAAATAATATAGCATATTAAAAAAAAAGTAATTTAAAAAAAGGTACCGACTAATAGCTTAAATAAAATAATTACAAAAGCACTAGCCGGGGAAGTTTTTTCCGGTTCACTTTATGGTTAGAAAATTCTTGCCGATTTAGCGATTACATATTTTTGATGTTTTTCTAAGCACAAATCACACACATTTTTGTTTTGCCATTCATTTGAGAAGGTATAGTGTATGAAAAATATAAAGTTGTTTTATTTCCATTTGATCAAAAAGAAAAACAATAAGACCGATGAGCGGTATGAGTTGTATTTTCTACCATCGTAATCTTAACTCTTATATTTCAATTCTTATGTTAAAATTTTTCTCTGAGAGCCAGCATAAAAAGGTTAAGACCCTTGAGCTTGCCATTCGATAATTTAATTAAATGGTCCTTTAGTATCAAAAACTATAAATGCAGTACATAGTTTCAAGGTTAACTTAGCTTCTTTTGTATCGACAATTCTGACAAAAACCACCTACAGATTAATCATAACTCCGGTTTTGAGTCTAGTTTAAAACCAAAACTTACCACAAACTCATGGTGAAAAACCTCAACTACTCACATTCTACCCACATACGTGTTGACGTTGCTCCAATACGGTCTCGGTACGTCATTATCTTTCCAGTGGAATAAGAAAAAGCTTAGTAATTTTGAGTCGATAGGTTGAGTTTCGTGCACTTGTTAGTTTTAGTTGTGTTTTATTCGAGCTACGATACAGACGCGAAATTATTAAGTAAAAAACGAAATAACAAAGATAAAGCAAATAGGTGTGGAAACCCGAGTGTAAAAGTACATACATAATATATAATATTAATTTATCGTGAATGAAATAGCACTACCATACCACCATGAACAGTGTATATTTAGATCGTTAGGTTTTTACTTGGTTCAGTATTAAGTACAGTAAATAAATTTATAGAAATTACAGTAAATATTTGTTCTGTAGTATAATTTTCGGTTGATTATTACGTCAACAATAGTTACGCTTTAGTGAATTATAAAATTAAAAGCAATTTTTTCGTCCATCGTTTTATGTGTTTTTTTTTTGTTTTCTTAGTAAAAGTGTCCGTATAGTTAAAGAAGAATACTTATAATAGTAAAAATAATAACAGCTGACTGCAACAACGGTGATTTAATTTTAAATTCTCAAGGCAATTCTATTTTGTTCTGTACCTGATGCATGCCATGCTATGCAATAGATTAACTGTCGATGTCAAAGGTGTAACCTCATTTCCACGATTGTTTTCTGTTTCATGTTCTAGTCTAGTTGTTTGCCTTCGTTGCATATCAACATTTATGCGCCATCACAGGTAAGCAATAATTGCTTAAAATGGCGCACGGAAATCACCAAACAGTGCGCTTGCTACCAGCATCCCCCACATTGCCATTGTGCATAATAGCAATCTATGCGAACATAATAGCTCTACGGTAACAATGTGTTACGTAACGCCAAGTCGCGACAACAACACTCTTTCAACTGTCCGGGCAGAAAAATACCGGTTTTGTTAACAACAACTCAAATCTCCATCATGTGCATAGGTTTATTAAAATCCCCGTAGACACCGCAAACAGCAGTGCAAAAACTGCTAAACAAAAAAAAAAAACATTGTGAATTTAAATTCAAAACGAAAGAGCTGAAGTACAAACTTGTAGAAGCAATATGTATTTTTATATTTCCCCCCTAATTCGATTGATTTTCGCACCTACAGTTTACTTTTTGGATATGTGGATATTTGCGCGGGATAGGTAGGAGAATTCAATAATAATATTAAAATAAATAAGAATCATAAATGGGCGAAGTCAAGAGTATAAAATTGAGGCTATGTGTACATGTACATGAACTCCCACACGCGAAGTGACTTCAACTAACTTTTTGGCAACATTTCCAACAGACTTGTTTTTGAAGAATTAAGATACAGATAAGTACCTTGTGCTGACCAAATTTGAAACCATGGAATGCTTTTTGGTGTTGTTGTTGTATTGTTGTTTATTTAACTCCTTCGCCATAGTTGGATTGCGTCACAGCGTCACTATATAGTGATGGAGTAAGTGGGTTGGGTTTTGAGGTTGTAAATTGCTTTTCAAGTCAATGTTGTTCCAATAATCCATGTTTTGCGATATCTATCTTAGCGAATACATTGAAGTTTCACAATAGTACGAATGGTAACGCGGTTTGAAAAATTAAATTATAAGATTGTTTAAGAGATCAATGGAATTTTAAACTGTTTTGTGTGTGTCAGTTATTATTTTTGGATATTAACTCAGTGGAAGTGTGGTCGGTTGGTATAATTAACTTAAATGGTGAATGATTTTGTGTAATTACTTTGAGGAGCATTTATTTTTTGATTGTGGGAAACAAAATATGATAATCGTTTTTAAAATAATAATTCAGTGAGAAAAGTTCGTTTAAAAGACCTGCGAATGTTTATATAGTATAACTGACATAGATTAATGCTTTTATCTCATGGGGGTGTTTTTCGTACAAATTTGTTAATGTCAAACATTTATTTTATTTAAACAAAACAACTACTAGACACGTATATTAAATATTTTCGTATGTTAAATTGTTTGAGACCTAGATTTTCAGTGCGCGATTAAAGTTGCTCAACTCAGATGCTTTTTATATTTTATCTTCCGAATTTTGAAAGTGTTTCTGCATTTATGATCCTTTGAAAAAATGCATCTTGACTTAAATGTAGATAAATGAAACTGATGCATAGTTGACTAAATCTGATTTAACAAGCCAATGCAAAACTGTGGCTTAGTGATTTTACTTTTTTATTACTACTTCCCCTTTAAACAAACAGCTTAAAACCTTACATTTACCATGTTTCGAAGATAATCGCTCAACAGGATTGAAGGCGGAACAGATACTTTTTTTTCGCATTCTCCAATATCGTAATGTAGGCTCTTTTGAAAAATAGTTTTTGTGTACACTTTCGAGCATCAACGACCAACGCCATTAAAATCAATTGATTTAAACAAATTAAAAAAAAAAACATATGCCATACTTTATTTTCTTTTATTTACCGGAGCATAAGAGGTGAAAAAAGTAACAATTGCCGAAAAAAATTCTTCGACTTTTACCAACGGCAGTTTTGATATATGTGTGTTGTTTTTATTTTCTGTAACAAAAAAGTTATGATTAAAACAAAAACTTACAAAAAAATCATCAATTTTGAAAATATGAACGGAAATCGATTTGAAAATTTCAAGTAATATTGTTTGTTTTATAATGGCAAAACATTGATACACCATTTTTCTTCCTTTTTATTAACCCATGCTTAAAATTTATGATGAAAAAAATGAAAACTTCCGAAAAAAAAATTCAACAGCTTTAGGCTAGCACTGTAAAAATAGTTATTTCTTGAAAAATTTAACAGGAAGTCGACATTCTTGCCAAAAATTCGATACGAATTATCGTAAACAAAAATTTATTATTACAAAAAGTTAAAACTGCCGAAAAAATATTCAAATATTGTGAACCAGCATTTCCTATTTGCTAAATTTATGATTTTAATGCAAACCGTGTTTAAAAAGATAAAATGAGATAATTTGGTTTCAATTGATAGCAGTCCAAAATATAATAGTATGTTTGTTTTTTTGGTAAATACAAAATAAAGCCAGATGATGTATCGAGATTTTAACAATAAAATCGGTTGCTTTACAAATTTTTTAAATCGAACAATTTATGTAGTAGAATGGCACAATCATGCAATTGCTATGAGTCGTGCTGAAGTAGTTGCTGTTGTTAAGGTTGTAGACACATTTCGAATAAAAGTGTCTTTCGGTGGATGCACGAGCTTTTTCAATGTAGGAATATCTTTCGTTCTCATCGCTTACTTGTATTACTTCGTAGAGCGATTTTTTGCATTGCGCATCAGCATTCATACCCCAATTTAATGTGAAACCACAGTCCGCAGCTGACATTTATGTATAAATTATTATGGTGTGAAATTCTGGTTAAGTCTGTGAGCATCCAAACCATACCGTATACCCATATTTAAATTTCAGCTTAAAATATTTTACAAACTTAAAGCAAAATTAAGTAGCTCAAAACAACAACTAAGAAAATAAGTACACTTACAATATGTGGTGTCTCAAAGAATTACTAATTATAAGTTGTATCTTTTCCATTACGATTTTAAAAACAATTTTTTTTTGATTATTTAACGTACACATGCACGTAACTATCTACGCTTAAAATAATTAAACAGAGAACGATTGTATGAAAATGATTTTTAAAAATTGTAAATTTGAAGTATTTATTAATCTCATTAAACTACGTTAAGTTGCTTGCAATGAAGTCATGACAAATTATAGACGGTATATACTTTAGAGTAATGACTTTTTTAAACAGGTATTTACCATTATATTTGCATTTTATACAATTAAACTGAAAACAAATCAATAATTTCAGTTTTCATCAACCTTGTTTTCCTTCTCATTTTGAAAGGTTTTTTTTTCATATCAAGCCAAATTACAATGTACTAATAAACTTTGGTGGTATTCATTTGAATAGGAACAAGGTGGGTTATTTCTTATTTAAATCATCTTAAATCAATCAACAACTGTTTTCTGTTCTTGACATTTTTGTATTTGTATTTAATAACTCCCATCCCATTTAGCTATTGTCATAATATTTGTTTTAAAAAACTTCATAAAGGTATATTTCTCGTTTTTATTTAAAGCCAATCTACTAATCAATTAAGCGAGTAAAGACACTGATTTCCTTCTTCTTTTTTTTAAATTCCAAAATTGTTTTAGAAATAATTTGATCTATTAAACTATTTGCTAATAAAATTCTAGAAAAATATAATATCAATAAGATTGCGTTCAAAATCCAAATGTGGATAAACGTGAAGTCTCAAATTAAATAAGTTCTTATTATAGGTAGGTAGGTATACTACCTTGTAAAGGTATGCATGAATAATTCATTTTATGATAGCCATAAGAACTGTCAAGTTGTCATGGAGTTACATTACATCATCCTAGAACTGATGAGGATGACTACTACCTCTAACCTACTAGCACACAACATGCGTCAATTAAATCACTTTATTTTGTTGCTATAAAATGGTCTAAAATTATTATTGTCAAAGCAATAGAAAAATTCATTAAAAAAAAACAAACTAAACGGCAACCAGCAGTGCATGAACAAAAAATCGTAACTGTTCACATTTATTCTAGTTGCTATCAATGTGAATTTATCATTTAATTGTGCTTGAGAGATAGTTTAGGTTAACTCAACTAATTGTCACACAAAATTGGTTTGCTATCCTCAACCGAGTGGAGATTAAATATTTTTGTTTACTCAACAAATTAAACAATGGGTGGGTTTAGTATACACAAATTGTACTTCTCAATGGTAGGTAGATGGTATTTGAAATTTGAATACAAAAAATTGCAAACTTATAAATTGTCATCACCTGAACTCTATCAACCGGATAAATGCCGGCCGGTTTGAAAATGATAAAAATAGACATTTTTATTTGTCTGACTACATGAGGCGGGAAATTGTTTTTTTGTTGAAAAATTAGTTAAAGGTAAACCAAACAATAAACACTCAACAATTGTTTTTATAGCTAAGTATAGAATACGACTCTGTATGCTACAACTGGTCGTTTGTCCAGTCCAATGTCCATAGGGTAAGTGATTTTCATGTCTCCTCATGCATGCAAATGACCTTCTCCTTAGTTTTCTATCATGCGACGGACGTTTTAAATTAAAGCTTTTTTTGTCATTGTTTTTTATGTACATAATTTGTTATTAAACGAAATTAATAAAAAAAAAATTGAATGCAGGTACATATTAGGTATGGTTTTTACCGACTTTTTTGTTTAGTCAGCTTATTTATGAAACGAAAAGATAGCACTTACCAGAAAAATTAATAATAAGCAGCAAGAATATACATTTATTTTAAATTAAAAAATATGATGATATCATTTTCAAAAAAACTGGAACACATTACCTGATAGACTAAAATATAGTATCATGATGTGATGGATCAATTAAAATACAAAAAAGAGGCTGGGTGGCGACCCACACTATTTGTTTGTGAAAAACATACACAATTTTAAGAATCTTACTTATGCTAACTCCTCTTGTTATGGAGGTATTTATTATAATGGGTGATTTTTTAAGAGGTTTAGAACTTTTTTAAAAAAAAGAACACAAAAAATTCGAAAAAATGAATGAAACATTTATTTGAATCGATAGTTTGAACCTTGCAATTTAATGTTTAAAGATAATTTCATGCAAATGTTGACCGCGGCTGCGTCTCAGGTAGCCCATCCGCTCAGTCCAATTTTGGCATACTCTTTCACACATATCAACCGGTATCTCACGAATGAATGCATGGATGTTGGCTTCCAGTGCGTCAATCGAAGCGGGCTTGTCCCTATAGACATTAGCCTTGACATACCCCCACAAAAAATAGTCTAATGGTGTCAAATCGCACAATCTAGGCGGCCAATTGACCGGCCCGAAACGTGAAATTAACTGTTCACCAAACTCGCCTCGCAATTGCGCCATTGTTTCGAGTGCTGTGTGGCATGTGGCACCGTCTTGTTGAAACCACATATCATGCAAGTCAAGAACTTCCATTTCGGGCAAAAAAAAGTTTGTTATCATCGCTCGGTAGCGTTCACCATTGACAGTAACGCTGCGATTCGCATCATCTTTGAAGAAATATGGCCCAATAATGCAGCCGGCCCATAAACCGCACCAAACAGTGGCTTTTTCGGGATGCATTGGTAGCTGTTGCAATGCTTCTGGCTGATCTTCACTCCAAATGCGGCAATTTTGCTTATTTACGTACCCATTCAACCAAAAATGAGCCTCATCGCTGAACACAATTTTTCGATAAAAAAGCGGATCCTCGGCCAGCTTTCCAAGAGCCCATTCACCAAAAATTCGGCGTTGTGGCTGGCTTTAGTTCTTGCACCAACTGTATCTTAAAAGGCCTTACGCCCAAATCCTTCCGCAAAATTTTCCACGTAGTGCTGTAACAAAGGCCTAACTGCTGGGAACGGCGCCGAATCGAAATTTCGCGGTCTTCTGTCACACTAGCTGATACGGCCGCAATATTTTCTTCACTACGCACAGTACGTAAACGTGTTGGTGGTTTAATGTCCAACAAAGTAAATTTGGTGCGAAATTTGGTCACAATCTTCCGAATAGACTGCTCAGAAGGTCGAGAATGCGGACCATAAAATGGAAGCAGCGCGCGATGAACATTTCTAACCGAGCACGAATTTTGATAGTAAAATTCAATAATTTGCAAGCGTTGTTCATTTGTAAGACGATCCATGGTTAAATTGCAAACTAAACTGAAGCTGTTTGACAGTGACACAAGGTACTAAACACACGTCAGCTATCAAAACCAGTGTTGCCAAAACAAACCAGCTAAAAAATCACCCGTTATAAGCTAATTATTTCAAAAAGACTATTAGCAAACAAAATACCATAAATTAGGGGATTGTACTTTTAAAATAAAGTAACAATTACCATACTGGCAGAGAATATAAACAGAAAAGCTAAGTGTTAGATTCCAAATTTGAGTGTAAGAATTTTTCGAATTAATACATTTTTGAAATGTCGTTTTTGGCAACATTTTGATTTTAATCTTTTCAAAGGGTGGTTTTAAATCCCAAAATTACACAACATATAGATGATGGTATTGATGTATATTTTTGGTAAGAATTTGAAGTCGATATTTTTGTTTGTTGTCAAGATCCATTTGAAAAACATTTTTAAGAGTTTTAAGTAGTTTTTTTCAGGGTAAGTTGTTTGTCTAAGGGAGACTGGAAGTGAATTCCAGAAACTAATGGAATAAATGAAGAACAATCTTTAAACGAATGAGGAACTAGATTCTGAGTTCTATTCGAGTTAGAAAACAATATCTTATTATATAAGTAGATGGGTTTATTTGAATTAATTAAACTGTGTAGTAAGACACAACTTCTACTTATATAAAAACTCCGTAGACTCATTCCCAAGATTTTTTTTTTGTAAGCAGATAAGTGATCAAAACGTCGTAGACCAAAAACATATCTTGTCATTGCGTTGAAAGCCAATTCATTTTTCCTCAATGAAATAGAGTCCGGATTACAGTAAATTATCGCTGAGTTACTAATTAAGGGAACTAAGAGTTACTTCACTAGCCTTAATCTAGCACAGATGGGTGTAAACGTTGATGAAATCCTTAACATCCGAAGACCATTATAAATGCGCCTCACAGTTATGTTTATATGGGATGAACAGTCTAATGTGCGGTTAATTTGAAGACCAAGGCTAGAAGCAGAGTTAGAAGTGGGTATAATTTTTCCTGTCATGGAGGATGGGAAGGATTCCAGGATTCCAGGATGGAGGATTCCAAGACAAATCTAGTTGTGTTTTAGAAATAATAATTTGCTTAGATTTGTTAGGATTCAGTTTCAAGTGATTACGATTAGCCCAATTACAGATTGCATTCAGATCTACATTCATTCTAAAAACTAAATCTTCCATCAAACCAATCGGTCTTGAAAAATATATTTTTGCACATCATCAGCATAAATATGTAAAGAAACATAGCAACATACTTGTGTTATGTCATTGATGAAAAGCGAGAAGAGAAGTGGGCCCAGAATTTACCCTTGAGGAACACCGGAAGTAAAAGGCATAAGTTCTGAATTACCACATTCAGTACTTACTTTTTTGTATCTAAGATAACTCTTTACAAAATTCGCTGATCTTTGACTGAACCCAAATAATATTTGTAACTTTTTGACAAGCAGTAAATGGTTAACACTATCGAAAGCTTTCGAAAAATCTAATAAACATAATACTGTAGCATTGCTTTTGTCAAATTCTATTCGAATATCATCTAAAAATGTTAAATATTGCAGTCGAACAACTGTGATTATTCCGAAAACCAGATTGAGTTGTAATAAGCAAGTTATTTTGGTCAATGAATGGGTTAATTAAGTTTTTTATAATAACTTCCAAAACTTTAGATAGGCAGGGCAATATGCTGATAGGACAAAAATCACCAGGCTCACTCGCTTTAGAATTTTTAGGTACAGGGATAACCTTTGCAAGTTTCCAACAATTAGGAAAATAAGACTGAGTAATGCAAGCATTAATAATATCAGTCAGAGAATAATAAATCCAGGATAAAATGATTTTAATAAATCTCAAAGATATATTATCTACCCCAACAGCATTGGACTTTATACTTTTTATAGCATTTATGACTTCAACTTCAGAGGCACAACTTATTTCAAACTCATTAGGAACATCTCTACGCAAGTCACCTAAACTGACAGATTGTGTTACCATACTACCGGCTTGATTAAAATAAGCATTAAACTGATTCGGATCGAGAGTACAAGCATACGTGAAGATATGTCAAAATGTTCAATTCCACAAATCGCACTAATTACAACAATAAACATTTTAGAAAACTTATTTTTTTCCCAGCATAATCCACTTTGCTAAAAAATTTAAATTAAAGTTACCAGGGCAGTATTAAAAGTTCATTAAAATGGTAGTCAGTATTCGATTTTAATTTCAATTTATTCATTTATAATGGAAACATAATGTATTAAGACTTAGTCTTTTAAAATAACACATGTTATAGTGAAGGAAAAATATATGTAGTTAAAAATCAATAGATATGTATGTAGATAACAAAAAAGATAAATATAAATACCTATATACATATGACGCTAATGATACAATATAAATAGTAAATAGTAGACCTTTTTTTTAATAAAAAATGTTGTACCTGGTGTACATGTGTATGGAAAACAATTTGGAGCATTATTGCAAGTTCCGGTGTAACCTTCTAACTTTGCTGAGAAGTTAACAGGTCCATTCAATTATACCCAATATTTGATACATTTTTTAAACTGCAAATTCCTGACATGGTCCCATTTGACAAGGTAAAACTGCCAAGCCAACTACAAAGACGTGTTAAGTATATGTTATGGGTGAAGGTAAAATGGAATCCAATTCTATGTGCGGTATATTTTAGTAAGATCTTACATGTTTCTTAAATTGGCATTTTCATATAACATTTCTATTTAAATCTGTAATCTGTGTTTACAAAAAAAAATGTCTCCAGAATCTACATACTCATTTAAATATTTTTATCGAAAGGTTTTTTTTTACACAAATTGTATTGCGTTTAATTTTATTCTAAGCCATTGTTTCCTCGTGCAACAAGTTCTTCATTTATACTACTGCGACTGGCACTCACATACTCTTGAATTTATTATTTATAACTTCTGTTACAGATAGCTAGATACCCATAACTTCTTTTAAGTCAATATATAGGTAAACACCATTTATGAAACTTCAAATTGGATATGAATGAACACGTCTGACTTTAATAATTTCCAAAATGAGAAACAAAACTGGTCCGTCTAAGCAGACTTGTGGACTATTTAACTATATCACGCAAACAATTTCTTCTATATAATTTCTACTTCCATTTATGAATTCCATAAATAATCACTAATTAAATACCTAAAACAAAAGTTAAACTTTCTAAGCCTTTCCAAGTAAAGAAAAGCCACGTCTTCGCACTATTTACTAAAAGAAAGTCAATGAATAGCAAATGTGAATTGATTCATGTTTTTCCTTAGTTGTCATTTATTTTTATTTTTTTCTCTGCGCCGACCACCGACTCATTAACTGAAGATAAATATGTCTTTATCATTTAATTATTACTAACCTGCTGATCAGGCTTGATTTTAATATATTTGGTTAGGTGAACAAATATGATAAATGAAATGCCAAAAATGGAAAAGTCAATGTAGTGCTTAGTTTTCTGCGAAACACGAGAATTTCTCTTGAAATTCATTTGACATATTTGTGCTATGATAATCGGTCTGGCAAATTTGTTCAGATTAGGTCCATGTCAAATACTCAAACCAGATACAAACAAAAATTGAAAATAATCATTTGAACAGGTGTAGTGTGAGTGCTTCTGCTTCCGAAATAAGCTTCAAATTATTATTGCTGAGTCAGCCAGATTCGAGTACGTTTTGTGTTGTTTTACTTGTTTCGATTGAATGACTAGAAATCTGGGAGTGTTGTCGCATTTGCTATTGAGTCGTCTTTAAAGTCAGTATCCGTCCACCATGCATTTCAAATAAACTAAGACGAAGTTACACATTTTCACGACTTGCTATATGAGGGATGGAGGCTCAGAGAATTCGTAGGCAAGTTTTTTTTTCTATTTCTATAAAGATTCATGTAGGCAAACCATATTGACATACACTTGCAAAACAGATTCTCAACACAGAAACACTTAGGTCTCTTGTTGTATAATTATCACAAATGACAAAATGTTTTTAATGGCCGTTTAACTTGAGAGTTAATCATCTTAATATTCATTGTCGTGCCGTTTTTAACGGCCATTGCTACGTGGGGGACGATGATGGTGATTGACGATGGAAAATTGGTTGGAAGATAACAACAAATTGTATGTTTATAATTGTTCCTACGGCACAGAACGCGAGACCTTATTGGAATATATGAAGATTTTATTTTGGAAGGGAGTTAATTTCTTGAGAATGAAATGTTCGTTTTTTTAATGAGACAAGATTAATTGGGTGCAAAAAAAAGTAATTAGATCTAACAAAAAGAAAATATGCTGACTTTAATTATATATGTACGTTGTGGGTAAATGTAATAGGTCAAATGAACTTATCTTAAAAAAAAATATTTAAGGATAAGAAAGATGCTAAGGTCAAAAAGAGTTGCATTAATCATTCTAAAAAATGCATTTATTTGGCAGTGATTCAAGCAGGGTCATATATGATATTTTTTTTACTGAAATTGAAATAATAAATCACGTATTCCATACGTGAATTACAAAAAACATAGAGACCAAGTACATTGACAAGATAAAGGTATTCATACAAAAAAAAATGAGCACGAGATCTTGATCATATATGACATTTAGATAACAGAGAACCCGAATAAATACCGAAATTCTGTCTGTCTACAAGGCTAAAGTTTCAACGTCTGTGTAGAATTTCTTTAAACTTAAGCTATGTTTCGATTTTAGCAAACCAAAAACAAATGTTAAATTTTGTAGCTTTTAAGCAAATTCATGCGGTTAAATAATAGTGTCCTTTAGCCACCATTTTGAGAAGCAAAACTAGTTTATTTGCCATTGCTAATTTGCTTTCTCTTTTCATTTAAAATGGGCCGCAAGTTTTTTTCTTGTAGTTCAAGTATACTATTCAATGTACACAATATTTTATATTAAACATACATTCAAACAAGTCTACTGCAAAATTCGTTCTTTAAATTGATTCCTTATAAATATTTAATTAATTTGGTAAAAAATAATAGAACATATGCAATTTGGTTCCTAAGAGTGCGTAAGAGTGCTTAAAAAAAAAACACTTTATTGTAAATTATAACTTTCAAACAAAAAAACACTTCAAAATTTCGAATTTTCAAAAAAAATTGTTTTTAAACTTTAAATTTTCTTTTAAATGTAGAATAGAATCGTTTGCATACAATAGAAGCGTTTGCACACAAAAATTTAATTGAAATCGAGTTCACCGTTATATATTTTTTAGTTTTTCGAAAACGTGGTCTAATCTTATAGTAGGAATTTACTGAAAACATCCCAACACCTTACACATTAAATACTTCACCACATTACAAGATTCACAAAAAGGTGCGACCAAGTCAATTCAATTCAAGTCCACCTCCATACAAATATTTGCATAACCTTAAATTTTCGTAGATTTTAAAATGTTGGTTTGAGCAAAAATTTAAATGTGTACATATACTACCTATATATTAGGGTGGCTCGATTTTTTTTTCTTTGAATTCAGGTTTTGGGCACTAACCAAAAGTTTGCCTTAATATATCATGATGTCAGGTAAATAAAAGTTTTTGAAAAAAATTGGGATCTTGATCTGAAACCGAAAAAAACTAGTACAAAAATAAAGGTTCCGCAGAAATATAACCATTTTTTTAGTCTGGTGATAATAATTTTTATTATGAATGATAATCAAGATCATTTTAAGTAAAAAACAATAAAATATTAAGAAAAACTTCGAGAATTAGCATTTAGAGTAATTTTAGACCTCTCATACAGGGAATTCTTTGACATTTAGAGCAAATTTCTGTTCGTAATCAGCTCGTTATCAGGGACTTAGTAGATTTTAAGCTCTTTAATTATGCATTTTGTATCCACTAAGGAGCTTTTGTTGACAGCTTTTTGTTGGTATAAGTGTGCATAATACAATCGAAGAATAGTAATATAATAGTTGCACAACATATTTTATGTTTGTGTGATGGATTATTTTTTTTGAAGTATTTATAAGTATTGTAAAACTGCATTAAGTGCGTATAATGTCAACAAGATAAGTTAATTTTTATATTCGAACAGAATAAGGGAATTATTATATTTTTCGGTAAAATAATTGTGAATTTTAAGTGCGCGTTTTGTTTTATCACAAATGTATTGAAGGTACTTCGCGAAATTACAACGCGCCTCCGGAATTATAAATATTACGCTGAGATTTTGAAAAAATTTAATCTGAACAAAACAAAATAAATCCTAAGAACTACTGTCAATTATTTATAAAATATTTTGTTTAAAAATTACAAATCGTGTTGTGTTTTTTAATCGAAAAAGGAGACCTTTTCTTTTTCAAAATTGAAAAAAAAAAATGGTTATTCCAATCATTTTTCTTTTCATCGCCATATTTTTATTAGGGTAAAAGTTTCTTTTCCATAGAGCTGTAAAAGCGCTTCAGAGCTGTAATAGCGCTTCAGAGCTGTAATAGCGCAATTTCAGAGCTAGTAGCCACAAGGTGACAGATTTGCTTTCAGTGCTTTATATAAAATAGGGTGTTTTAGAAAATAAAAGAAAGAGTGAATATTGTGCACAGCAAACACCTAGTATATTTTTACTTAAAGAGTAGGCGTCCCTGAGATGCACTTTGAACTTAACGAGCAAGTTTTTTTATATTTGTGATTCAGCTTTAGTTAAATTTCGATAAATTTTAAAGCTTTCTTAGGCAAAAAATAAATAATTATAATTAATTTAGGCCGTGTTTTTTGAGAGAGTGATAAGCAACTCAGAAAAATGTTTACACGCAAAACAATAGTAAAACAAATTATTATAGAGAATTTCGTTTGTGTTTTCCGTGTAAAACTTTTACTGAGTTGCTAGTCACTCTTTCAAAAAACACGGCTTTATTTATTTTCGACTCATGATTATTGTTTTTTGTTGAATTAATTTTGTTGAACTTATATAAGTTTGTAACACCCTACAAAATCAGTGGTGGTTTTACAATAGCTCTGTAAATGCTTTTTTTTGACACTTTACAATGAGCATGAGTAATATTTTGATTATGTACCATTTGTGTGAAAGTATAAGTATTCACCTCTATACGCACTTTTTGTGTGGTTCTATTAGAGCTATGTTTCGACGTTTTGGTAGGCGCATGCGTTAATATTCTGTCCATGTGTTGTTGAAAGCTCTTTAATAACTCGTTGAGAGCTGATATTTAGACAATGCTCTATTTTGAATGTTATAAACTCCAGTAAGGAGCATATTTTTGAATCTTGAGACGTAGCTAGTTGTTAGAGCTGAAACCATTCCAGAACCTCTGTTAAATAGCACAATTTTTAAAAGAAATAAAAAGAGCTGGTTTATAAACTCTTACAGAGCTATAGCCTTAGATTACACTTAGAGCTGTAGAACAGCAGTTTTGCTTCAACTATCTCCAACAATGTTACTTGGGAGGTTAAACAAAGTTTAGAAATGCAAAATGTCAAAGAAAAAAATTACAAAATTTTGGAATCTTTTTTAGAATTAAAAAACGGCATTTTTTTCTAGATTCAATTCTTGTTCTTATAAATCCAACACAATTTTAGACTACAGACAGCAGCTGAAGCTTCAGTTATAATTTTAACGCACCGTTCCGTCGCTTGAGTGAGATGACAAGGGTAATCCTTCATATACGGCATAATTAAAGTTCCAATCAATTCGGGATCTTGAATACCTTCATTAATAACTTCCAGACTAATGTTTCTTAATATCGGTGGATCACATAAGATATCCACATTCCAGTCGATTATGTCAATGTAATCCTGAGCATTAAAGTTAATTTTCGGCAAAACGAAAGACCGCGCCGATGTTGATGATGTTCCAAGGCGCTCTCGTGCTTTTTTAATTCTTCTCAAAGCTAGAATTTGAATAACTTCCCTTTCCTCCGCAATCATTGATATTAAAATTTTTTCTGGGTGTCCGAAATAGCCATTTCTTTGAATAACAGGGTCAACAATCAATTTTAAATTTTCAAGCAGGTACCTTGTCAATATTATAGTATTTTTGTAGATGACGAGCGCCATAAATGCACTGAGGTCTAGTTTTTATCTCAAACCATAGTGGCACATAGACTTGTATTATAAAATTGACCAATAGAAGCAAATTTTCAGATGGTGTCAAAGTAGAAATATATAACCTTAAATTCGATTACCAGTTGTAAGCCACCTTGATTGAGAGACTTTACCGGGATTTCGAGATCATGAGTATTTGATAATGCTGGAAGGTTACATTGGATAGCTTGAAATGACACTACTGGAAAATTCTCACAATCTTTCAGTTTATTTCTCAAAGTGCCTGTAAGGCAAGACGCTCAAATATGGGACGAAGTATAAGTTCAATTGCATGCAACAATGGTTTTCCGAGCTCTAGTTCCAAACGACGAATAGCACTACCTTTGGATCCCGTGTTTATAACTGTGCCATCACTTCCAATAACGACAAGTTTGGATTTATCAATCCCCTTTTCATCAACTAACTCTTTCAATTTTTCACTAACGGTTTCAGCTTTTCCATTTATAAGAGAGAGATGTCCTAAGTATTCCAATCCAGGTTCTTTTACTAAGCTTAAATGCTTTTCAATAATAAGCTTCCTTCTTTTATCTATCTAACTTAGAGTTTTATCTTTTTGTCCATCAAAATATATCCCAAACTGGAGATCTTGGAATGACAACAACAGTGACAAAGATGATAAGGATGCCCTTTCTTTCTCTGATTATGTGCCTATCTACAACGTTGACAAAATTGTCATTTGAAATCATTTCAACATCTTGCAGAGTCACTGAAACTATTGCTGCAGGTGCCCTGTCTGAAATCCCAAATCTATCGAGAGTTTTCGCAACTGAAGAAGAAAAACTCAACGATTTCCTCTTTCTATATTCCAACCCCTTCACTACGCTATCGCTTGGAAATTGAGAAAAACATAACGAAAGCAGTACACAAACACAGGCAGATTATGTGAGACAAAGATCAAACATTTTTCTCTTGTCCTTTTCCACAAAAAAATACCAAAGTGTATTATTCCGAAGAACATGTAATTGTAAATCTGAGCCATTGTGATTCGTCTCTTCTGCCAGTTAAAGTAGGTATGTAAATCCTTTTACAATAATGCATAACTCATTTATTGTATATATTACATATATTAACACTTCTTTGGCTTCCTCTTCTTGTGATGCCGCACATGAACGACCATCATCAAGCGAATAAGCTTATCTGTCCTTTGATGTCTTGACTATACTTCTCGTATTCCACCTACAAACATTATATTATTGCCTTTTTCCTTTCCTCTATCCAATTGTCATCTTTCTTTTTAAGGGTTTCAATGTATGGTTATATAGTACACATAACGTATGTAGGTACCAACACATCGAATAAGATGCTATCCCTCATGTTTCTGCTTCGTCTTAACAACACACAGATGAGCCTATTACTTAGACCAATTAATTTGCATAGACAGTAATCACTTCACTAGTCTTACACACCATACACTCGTGTGTGTGAGTGTGTCTCTCTATCTTTGTCTGCTGCCAAGCCAAGATAAGTAGGACACCGAAGCACTAGATGGAGCCACATCTGCCTTAGAATCAAATCCAATTCCCATCTGTCACAATAATTGTCTGCAAATGGAAATTCAAACAAAAGGTGTACAAGCTATCTGCTATAGCACTACTGCCTTAGACTTAGCTTTAACACCCTCTTGATGGCATATGTTGAGGCATTAAGGATGCGTTGCAAGCAATGACATGCCGACATCCATCCTATTTTTTTGTATCATCTAACTCACAATAAGTTAGAACCTATTAAAATCTTATAACGATGCTGCTGAATCAACTTTGTTACAATTTAAGACGCAGATTGCTCCAGTCTTTCCATGCTTTCGTCTCGTGTCGTGTGTTTTTATTTTTGTCCTTGTTCCCACTGGCTGACTGTGCCCCTTGTTATCCTTCGCCGTTCTTGAGATTACAATCTAACCACCGCATGGACCCATGTGACACACAATACGAAAATGAACCAAGAAATTCCAAGAAAGGAAACAAAAGCCAAAACGGCTTCTTGTTTCCCATGTGCAGCTTCCTTGAATTATACAGAACATCTCTGAATATGAATAGAGCACAAACACAGCCAGGTGGAGGGTCAGCTGACCCCATTGCACCCCCTCTTTCCCCTAGCAGACGCCCATGCGTAAGTCTGTTGATTTAGACAGTTTCATATATAACTTGTGAAATATAAGCAATTTTGTAAGCGATTTTATATAATTTTTTTTTTTTTAGATTTTCCATATTTCGAAAATCTTTAAGGTCCTTGGGGCAGTATTTAAAATTGAAATTTTTAAAAAATATTTTGGATTCCTATTGACAGGCTATTATGTCAACTTTTATATATAGCCCGAACACGATAAAAAAATTTGTTTTTTTTTTCATACAATTTTTTTTTCAATCGATCCACCCTACTATATATACCTCTTACGTCTCACTAAATAACTTAAATAATTTACAGAATGTATAAATTATAAACTCAACACATAAGTGTAATAGTTTCCTATAATTAACGCCTTTAAGCTTCTAATTTTATATATAAATCAATTTATAATTTGAATTCAATTTATCTCTGTTTACCTTGTCTAGAGACATATAAAATAGAAGCTTGAGCTATTTGAAGGTTATTTGAATACCAAATTAATAAAAACAAAAATTATAGTTATTGATTTAGAACTAATGTGATCGAAATAAATTCTGTTTCAATCCACCACCTGGCTCTAAATAGGTAAATGGATCTGTCTAAAAATAACCGAAATAAAGATAGAAAACATCCTCATTTTTAAGCGGTTGAATAGGTCGGTTGGTATATTGTTCCACCTAAGCTCTCTACTCTGACTCTCATCATACTTAATCATATTGCAATGATGATATTGTGAATTGAATTCCTGGAAAGCTATGAGGAACTTTAGCCAAAATACATATGAAAAGATACAAACAGAAAAATAATAGAAGATACAAAAAACCGGTCCCCACTTAGACCTCGGAACCGACCACATGATTGTTTTGTTACTTCCAGTACTGAGTCTCGATTTAAGTTAACATGTTTTTTGTTTTATTTTCGGTTCCTATTTTCTTTCCCCTCAAAACAAAAAAAACACAGGTGGAGAGACAATGGCAAAATATGTATCTACCAGCGAGAGTTGTATGTATAGCTACAAAGCTTAAAAAGATACAAAAACCTGCTCAAAATTCCATTCCAATAGAGTGTGTTTTTTTTTTGTTTTTTGTTATTATTATTATTGTTCGACAAAAAATGACGTCATCGAATGTAGGTAGGGAATCATGGCACGGCTGCAAGTAGGTACACCTGAATGAATGATTTTCAATCGAATCTCAGTTCGATTTTAGCTTTGTAACCTGTTGCATGAAACAAGACTTACTGCGATAGTAAAATTATAACATTCTTTATTTAATTTAATGTAATTAATTTAGATACATAAATCGACGAATTAAAAAAAAAACGATAAAAATGAAATTCAAAAAATCGAAAAAGAAAACTCTCCTCTGAGAGCGCACAGATAGTGCAAGTGAATTAAAACTTAGTGCGGATCCGCAACGAAAGTGAATGTGAATAATAAAAAAAAAATTAAAGAAGTAGAAAAAAATATCCGAAACAAAATTAATTGTGTTAAGTCGAAAACAAATAAAGGAAAAATATTTAAAATTGTGTGTGGGTGCATTGCAAAGCACTGAAAATGGATTTGAAGGATATAAAAGGGGCGAAAGTTACTCATGCAGGTTTACTGAAGCACAATGCAGATGGGACAACTGATACGCAGAAGATCACCCATGCAGGCTTGGTTGCTCGCAGTCCTGAGGGGACTGCGGCCAAGGGCATGAACATTCGCGGCAATGAGGATCTTTGGGTCGAGATTCAAGCGAATACGTTTAGGAACTGGGTTAACGAGCATTTGAGAGGAACTGGAATGCAAGTGAGTTAATATTTTTTCCTTTTAATTATAATTTTTACAAAAAAAATATACTTCATGGACGATTTCTTAGATCCAATGATCTTGTATAACTTTTAATGGACGCTAAGTGCAACTTGTTTAATTTTGAGCTTTATGTATTTTTATTGAGGGTTTGAATGAATCAACAACCACTTAAATGAGCTACAACCAAGTTTCGAATGTTCTATTATTATAGCTATTTCGGATACACGGGAATATAAAAAAATAAAAAAAAACAATTTGCCCAAAAAACCCTAACAGACTAAGAGCCCGCAGCAATTTGTGGGTGTGAGCGATAACAAAAATTCCTTCTATTTTACGATAGGTCCATGCTTTTCAAATGCAAATATAATAGTCTTGCATGTCGGGGTTGGGCCCTTTGTATGCAATACTGCAATTAAAAATCAGTGCATAAGGCCTCAACCCCGACATGCAAGACTTTCGTATTTGCATATGAATAGTATAGAACTAAATTTAATTAACAGGAATTTTTACTATCGCTCACACCAATATAAGCAATATTTCCGATATTCGATTTTTTTTTTGCCAAGAACCTGTTAAACATTATTATTAGTACTGTTATAGAAATTAAATGTTGTTAAGCCTTAGCTCGATGTACATGCTCGATGCACAAACATACAGCAAACGGACGACGTCTTGTCGAAAATCACTTTTTTGGCCTTCTCATCATCGTCAACTTAGTTTTGAAATAAACTCCGAATTTGCTTTTTTGTACCTTTTTGCCAAACTCAGAAAAGTAGTGGGTGAAAGTTGTTAACAGTTAAAAATATTTGATAAAGAAGTTAAGAAGTCTAAGTAATTAACAAATTTATTTGTTTTTTATAGGGCTGGCCACGAGACGAGAAAAGTCTCGGCCTCGATCTCCGTCTCGCATGACGAGACCGATACGAGACGAGAAGAGACTGCCTTTTAAGCATCCGAGACGAGACCGAGACGAGACTGTATATTTGGACCGAATTTTATAGAGAGTCTAATAAATTAAAAAATCCAATTTCAGTTAAATATTTCTTTTCTTCTGCACGTATTCAAACTATAATCGAACATATTTCGTTCCAATAATCAACAAGTTTACCGGAAATCGTATTTTTCGGAGACGAGACTTAATTATACGAGACCGACACGGGAGCGAGACGAGACTGAAAATTTTCGATTTTAACGAGACCGAGACGAGACTTACAAAAGTCTCGCAGAGTCTCGTCTCGTGGTCAGCCCTATTTTTTTAGTTTTGACTTTGAAAATACTTGTTTTTTTTTCAAAAACTCTTTAAAGTAACTGAACTTTTCTATAAGATAATATACTTTTTTTAAAGAAAAAACTGAACCACAGTTTTATAGGTTCCATCTATTATTTTTAAATAAAAATATCTATTTTGTTTGAATTTTAAGTCAATTTCTTTAAAAGAGAATGCTTTTGAAAATTTTGTTGAACTTCAAAGAACCATATTGCTCTGCTATTTTTTTGATAAATATCTTAATAAAGATATAAAGTTATTGAGCAAATTTTATTTCATGAAATTTTGTATTAAAGCCGAAAAATTTTCTATATGTAGATACAAAATTTGTATAAGGCTGGCAAATTTTGCCGGAATATTTTTTATTTTTGGAATAAACCTGAAAATGAACTTTTAAGAACAACTTTTGAATAGATCTGTGGTGTTTGGCATAGATAAATATAAACATGATAGCTCCATATATTATATTTTTTATGGTTAAGGCAATTAAATTTGAATTAAAAAGTTAGAAAATCTCATTCAAAAATAAGGGAGTCATTTATTTTCAATTCAATGAATATTCGTACTATACTTGAAGCAAATCGTTCAACTATCGTAAATATACTTGCCACCACCAGAACATGTTAATACCTAACAGCTCTAGACAACTGATTATTTCGGTTAAGCTTCATAGTCAATTAATAACTCAATAAGAATGTTATTCGCTGGACCAACTTTTAGGATCTATAACAAATGGAATCGGCTTAATTATAGGGATCTTTCATGGAGTATTCAACTACTACCTTATTGATCTAAAAAGGAGTCTTGCCCATGGATGAACATGGTTAGAAATTTTGATATACGTAGAAGTAAGCACATCATCAAAGCCACTTCTACAATTCTATTCAATCCAGGCTTTTTAATTTTTTATTTTTAGATTAATTGTTAGATCAAGATCAGTATTTCTTAAAATTATCTTTCAAGTTGTGTGTCAGTA
The DNA here is from genome assembly GCA_949320155.1 of Melangyna quadrimaculata. Classification (NCBI taxonomy): domain Eukaryota; kingdom Metazoa; phylum Arthropoda; class Insecta; order Diptera; family Syrphidae; genus Melangyna; species Melangyna quadrimaculata. Next base: position 3,242,322 of record OX439485.1, on the reverse strand, counting down.
TTTGGAAGAGAATCATATGCATGCATATAGCCACACATAGGTATATATCAATTTTAAGGTAATTCTTCGCTTTGAACGAAAATGCAATCAAATCAAATCAAAAAATCAATCAAATCTCAAAGTGTTAATACCTATAATAACTCATTTCCCTTATTTGGAAATTATTGTTTGATTCTTTTCGTGTTAATTGCTTTTACCCACATGCAGGTATGTACGTTGTACATTGTACATCATTATTGTTTTCATTCCACATTCTTCCTTACATATTGTCTGTCCAAAGAAAAATAACAATTATTTCTTTGTATGAACCAGAACCACACAAAATATCTATATTTACGTTTGTTTGCACGAGTATACCAATGTAGGTACTTACTTCTTAATAACAAAAATAACTCTGATGTTGCATTTTTTGGATTATTCAAAACGAGTTTTAACAGATTTACAAAATAATTAATTTCGTACAGTCAAACAGGTATTTCTCATTTAATTTGTATTTTTTCTTAGTATCATTGTAGTTCGTTCTCTTGACACGCGATGAAATCATATTTAAATCCACACAGATGACAGCTCCCACAATTTCATATCTTTAGCATCAAATTAGGTACCCATATCATTATAAAAATATTTTAAGTCATGATCACGAAAATTCAATAATTTCAAATGAGCTAAATCATCATAAAATCGGAAATATGTTATGGATCGCCATAAAACTACGTAAATCAAGTGTATCGATGTCACACACACTCATTTCGAAAATAACTTTGCCTCACCAGTCAAACTCGCTCGATCATTGATTTGAATTCAAATTTAGAAATCATAAACAATCAATTTGAAGCACCTGGATTTGAAGTTATCTCGTTTCTATCTGCCAACTTCCATGTCAACGATCCACGCAAAATTCAAAACCAGTCATAATGGCTAGATACTTGAGGAATTATTTCCGTTTCCATAAAAAAAATTGAAAATAAAAATAAAAACACCTCACAACCACTCAAAACGAGAGAGACTCCAATGATTTATCACACATCCCACGCGAAATTAATTTAGATACGCATCATAAGATTTAGTTTAATAAAAAAAAAAACCGGCCAAGTATGAAAAACATCATGCGAGGTGGAAACTGAAGTTTTGGAGTGCGTGCGTGGAGTTGGACTTCAATTCAGCAATTTCATTCACCCGCGGTGCAAATGAAGCTAACACAACGCGTTAGATAGCCTCAATTAAAGTTAATTTCACTCTCGTTGGGATTAAAACATACGAAACAAAATTGCGAGGGTTTTTGTTACATTCATCGTTACATTGTTGTAGATAGACACGCCCATTTAGACGCAACATGTTGTTCTGCAGTATTGCAAAGCTAATGAACCGCTTAGAAGACATTGATTTGCAATTCTATACACCGAAAGAAATTTAGTAATAATATAACCAGTGCGACGAAAAAAAATTAAATTTTCATGTGACCTTGTAAGTTAGCAACCTGGTTAGTTAACCTGAACGAAATAAAATGTATTACAAAATATTTTTTGTATCTTTCTTTGTAGATATTAAAACGGTTTCGAACATTGAAATTTCAAACAAAGTCTCTTCAAAAGAACTATTTTTTTTTCAACTCTAACACACAAGCCTAGTACTCAGCTCGAGTGTAAATGAAATTTCTATATAAAAGTGACACTTATTTCATTGCGATGGAATTTAAAACGAGAGGTGAGTACCTACCCGAAATTGAAAATGAAATGTGAACCAGTTAAAAATCAATTTCATTTCATAATTTTCATTTCCTAATGTACGACCACTAGGAAAAAAATATGAAAGTGTGGAAAAGTATGGAAAAGTGTGACATTTGTCTATTAATTTATTTTGCTGATAATAACATACATAATAAATGAATAAAAAGCCCAAGGAATTATTTTGCATCTGACAACAACTTATTTTTGAATCGTTAGTGCTATTAGTCCAGTCAAATAAGATTTTGGCATGGATGTAACATATATTATCTTAAATTTGTGTGGTATTCGATCAGGAATAATATAACCAACGAAAAAATGAAGTTGCTCTCGCTTAAAAAGGTGTGCTTTTTGTAGGAAAAATCGAAACGCGCAAGAAAATGCATTATTCACTCCCTGTTTTTTGTTATTTTCCTATATAACTTTGTAAATATGCATCTAAGGAAAAAAACAAAATCTGTTTGTTATAAAATTCTCCACAAGATGACATTTACATAAAACTTTCTTATATTATATTTTTGTTGCCATAGAGCGTTGAAGTCAGAATAAAAACAGAGTAGTTTTGAATTGCTAAACTGATAGACAAAAATGGTCCAATTCTACTATAAATATGGACTCAAGTACTCTTGGAAATTACAAAATGAAATATCGAAACCCGATTCAAATCGGTGTGTTAGGTCCGGAACGAGAGCTAATGTTAATTGTTAATTAAGTGCACCGCGAAATGTTTGTATCAATGCAGTGGTCAATGTTAGACATTTAAGCTGGCGCTAATTTTTGTATAATTTTGAATTTTTAAAGTTGGATGTACAAAAATACATATGGGATTTCCCATATAAAACTTCAGACATCTTGGGGGGCCGGGTTAACGTTAATAAAATGAGCTAAAATCTTACAGGATTTTTTTTTTTAATTATTTAGAAGAAATTCGGGGGGGTGCGTACTTCAAAATAAGACAATGACCTTTATAAGGACCATCCTAGGATCCATACACAGAGAAAAAACAACGTAAAATCAAAGCAAAAAACTTCGATTCTAATATTTTTCGGAACGATTTGGCGCCAACGCCGAAAATTCTTAAATCAAAGTGGAGCGACTTTATTTCAAAGTGATTTCATACTTAAAAACGAACTAGATTTTACGACGTTTAGATGTTGATTTAAAGTGGAATCAAAGTTAAATCAAATTCATCCATCTTTTAAAACAATATTTATCTATTTCGAATCAACGTAGATTGACTTCGCTTGGTTAGGTATTGATTCAAAATGGCTACCCACGCCAAGCTTCTTTGTTTAAATTTATGTAAGATAAAGACAAATGTATATTCATGCTCGATGCATTTCATTTTTGTGGTGAATCATTTATTTGTGACGCCTTAAAGTGAATCGTTTAATGCTATGAGTATTTCATATTAATAAATATAGGAAAAGTAATTAAATAACAAAAGTTGATTTCAATGAATAAATAAACATGTTTTACTTTGAAACTCGGTTAAATCTCTTAAAATTACGTCGCATATTCAAATTAACATTGTTTCAACGTAAAAATAAAAATGCGCCACTTCATTTAAAATACTTTAGATCAAATACGGTCGTATTTACTTTTAGACTGCATTTTTTCCCTCAGTGTATAGTAAAAACCAATAAAGGACGGGAGAAAATTTGTATTGATGTCTTTAATTACCACCAAACAGTACAAGGAACGGGGGACGTGAAATAATGAAAATAATGCCACTTAATAAGGCCTTATTTATTTTCTAAGTGGTTTTATTTCATCGGGTACTATTCCACGCTACCAAATGAAGTGTTTTAGGGGAATGCGAAGAACAAAAAAAAAAGGATGTGTTAAATAACGTTTTAGTACAACTTTAAATAATAAAAAGCCCGTTCTGATGAGTCCTTAACATATTACAATTTTAAAGAGTTATTTACTTTTTCTATTTAATTTTCGGGATTTTGAACTTTCTGTATTTTGTTCGGGATTTTGTATTTTCGGGATTCTGGGTTTTCTGGATGCAGGATTTCAGGATTGTGTCCCTCTCCCTTATTGCGTAGGGCCTGTTGTAGAAATATTCAAATTTCGTTTACTTTAACACGACCGACACGCGACCGCGACGTGCCACCGAGCAGTTGAAACTTCCCGTGGAAAATACAAGTAGATGCAGTCCTTTATTCCAGATTTCGATAAAAGTGTAAAAGTTCATATAAAACTTTTAAATTTGGCATCCTTATCTAATTTTCATGGTTTTCTTTTTTTAATTTTAAATTAAAATTGCATTAAATTAATTGGAAAAGTCAGTAAGGTGTTTTGTAAAACTATTTTGCTAATTTAAGGTGTTTTGTAAAACTATTTTGCTGATTTAATTTATAGTTGTATGTTTTTATGACTTTTATAAATTGTTGTAGTTTCTTCAATTAAATGAAACAAAAATTATTGTTTAAAACGACTTTTCGTTCATGATTATGAACATCATTAGGTTTTTTTTTTTTATTTTTATTGTCTTTTATAGAAACATTTCAGTGTGCTTTACGTAAAAATACATTTATATTGCACTTCTTAAATATTTATATTGCAGTGTACCTACATTATATTGCACTCGAGTTAAAAATAGAAGGGATACAAAAAACTAAAAAATTACACTTAACTTGCACACAATACTTTACATTTTTAACAACTGAAAAGAATTAATCTATTGCACTTCGCGGTTAAAAATTTGTTATCGTGTTTTTATATAAAAAACATATATAGTATTTAATAGCCATTATTTCAATTTACCAATTAAATCCTCATACAATCTGTAGGGAACAAACAAAATAGCGACTAATCGTTAAAATTCTGAGCCCATTTGTGTACAAAGTTTTTTTGAAACCTGTTCGTTTGAAACCTCTTTGAAAAGATAACTTCATTTTTGAATTTGAATTTTCACCTTAGAAGATTGTTTTTGAACTTAATGAATGAAAATTCCTACCTTCTATGATTCCACAAACATCAATACCCAAATCAAACAAAAACAAAATCACGTCTCTTTTCACTATAAAAGGAGCGAAGGAAGTATGACGAAGGTTTTTATTTTGTACCTATATCTACTTACGTCATCGCCCACATAAAAAGTCAATACCACTCCAGTCCAACGCTTTTGTTGTAGAACCATTTTAAGGATAAAGAATACCTGATTTAAGTTTTACAAAAAAAAAAAAAACAGCAACAGTCTCAGAATGACTGACAAGTTCATCTGTTTAACGGTGGAGGGTTCACCTTCATTGGACTGGCAAGTGAGCCTTATATGGAATCTTGTTCAATGTAATTGAATGACAATGAACGTTTAATTACGCTTAAAGTTGGCAGTAGCTGTGGTTAAAATAAAAATAAAACTAACTTTTAAATTGCTATGGAAGTTTATTATATGACACATTGCATCGCAATTATTTGTTTAAACAAAAGTTTACACGTGCCCTACTAGAATTGATGTTCATATAATTTTCTAATTCAATTAATTTTACACAGAAATTTGATTCAACTGAATTTATTTTAGTTAACATATTTTTTTATTTGATCACTTCAACGGAATGTTGCACTTTAAATCGGCAAAATAAATTTAGCATAATTAACTTTTCGTTGAGGTGTAGGAGTTTGAAATACGCGAGTAAACGTTCATTGCATCTGGCGTCAGATGACGCAATTTCTGTGTTGAATAAAATAGTTTGAAACCGAATGTGGGTTGAATTAATATTCAGTGAAATCAAGACAACAACTTACAGCGGTGGTGGCGTCATTACTTTATAGACGGTTGATTGACCTTGAAAGTGAGTTGAGGAAGTTTATTCCTTTTTTGGAAGCCATCAATACAACTTTGAAAAGGGAAAGTAACGCCAAACAGGGGGTTTGCATTTGAAGGTTTCGCTTTTTAAAGTCGTGTTCAACTATAAGATCATCCAATTTAAAACTATTCCATTTAAGTTCTTTTAAGGAAATGACGATAATGTTTAAAATAAAACAGTTTTTACGTAAGGTAGGCTCTAAAATTGTAAGTATATTATCATGACCTGATTTTTATTTCCCAATGTACAATTTAGGTAGGTAGGTAGAAATGGCGGCCACGGGCAGTCTAGCCCATAGCCCAATTAGCGCTGAAGTGCGCTGTTTTGATACCTTAACTCGTTTGAACCTGTGGATGGAATTAAAGAGAGAGATTACGGGCCTATCCTTAGGATATCGCCCCTTTTTATTTGAGTTGAGAATAGGATTTTGTTGTTTGTGGAATAACTGAGTAGATTTTAGCACAATCATCGGAAATTGGATCACTCACTCAACCAGACCAGCACCCGCATCCGCACCATCCACACTTAGCCCACTAGGCAGTTCGTTGGCTGGCACTGGAGCGTCCACTGATCTGATTGAATGATCATCCGGCCGCTGTGCACCACAAACCCCCACCAGAACCCTAGTCCTCTATCTTGCGATCATAGGGAATCGACGGAAGGTATAATGTAGAAGTAGACGAAATTTGTCCTAGAGCCATTTCGTCACGTTGAGGAAAGAAATCAAGTCTTTGATCTTCATTTCAGAAAGTTCGTTAATGTCGTCAAAGAATGCTCTTTCGAATGACTGTGCCCTAGCTTTGGCCAGAGCAGGGAATTTGCAGAGGAAATGAATTACTGTTTCCTTTTCCTGCTGGTCCTCACAGCTCCGACAGTGAGTATTGTGAGGTATGCCCAGCTTCGCTTCATGCTCTCCTATTGGCGAATGTCCGCTACAGATTGCAACGACCCTGGCTATGTCTTGCCTGGGTCTGCGTATTAGATCAATTGTTCGGTTCTTGTCATAGACATAATACAGTTTGATAAACTGCTCCACCTGCGGTTTGATTTAGTAAGATAAATTGAGAGAATGTTGCCCTTCATAACTCCAAGCGGAATGTTGACTCTTTCCGCAAGTAAGCCATTGCCTTCAATGCCACTGTGACCCAGGACCCATATAAGAGTAACACTCAGGTCAGTGTTCAGACTCGCAAGCTCATCCCTGCAGTGCTGGACCAGTTTGGAGGATGATGTAGCTGAATAAATGGCTTTAACAGCCGCTTGACTGTCTGTAATAATAGCTGCATTACGGTTCTGGTTTGGATCTTCTTTTAGTAAATGCAAGTAAATGCTTCTCTGATTGCCAGCAATTCAGCTTGAAAGACGCTAGCAAAGGTAGCCGAAAGGAGCTGGAGACATTTAGAGACTCAGAGAAGATTCCTGCACCAACGCCAGACTCCATCTTTGAGCCTAAAACAATTTAAGATACTCCGAGAAGATATCGTAGTTTGTTTAAAGGCAAAATTAGATTGAAACCATAAAATGCACTATCTGCATTCATATTCAGCCTAAAACGATTTTCGGTAGAAACAAATAATTTTCAATTTTGTTCACTTCATCATTTTTGTTTTGCAGATTTATAAGACTTACATTTTGATAAGAGCAGAGAAGTTCGTTCAGTTCAAAATTTGAATCCATATTTTCTACACATTTATATCATTTTGGAATTGAATTATTTAAATCAAACTTTAATAAAAGTTAGGTTAGAAATTTGTAATGTAAAACAATTTGTAAAATTGAATAAAACTAAAAAGCTTAAATAAATGGGAAAATTGTTTTTTTAAAAACAAAAACGAAAATTAAAAACGAAAACAAAACAGATAAAAAGTAACCAACTATCAGAGCTAATTCGAGGATGCGGTGAGGTGTTAAACATAAATGCAACCTAAAGATGTAAACACTTTTTCTAAAATAATTCTTAAAAATAGAATGACTTCAAAATGAGGCCTTGAGTTCAATAGTGACAGAACTACATTTTTCATTAGTTTCAGTAGAGCACAAATAAGAAACAATTGTAGAAACATATAGCTTTGATTTTCTTTTTGCAATATGCTCAAAAATAGCAGGGTTTTGACTTTGTATTCATCATCCTTCAAAATACCGTTATAACTGATTTTAAAGTCAGATAGGCCACTATTGCACTTAAAAATCTGTAAAGATAGGCCAATGATTTGTAAATAAAACAAGTTTCTTCTCAATGCGATAGGGGTTTCATCGGAGTATAAAGTTCTTAGGTTGAGCCTTGCTGGGCTTACACTTATTATTTTCGAAATACAAACACTTTGAAACGGAAAAATTTCTTCAAGAGAATATTTAAAAAAATATTAAGAAGGAGTCGGTCTTTAAATATTGAAGCTCATGAATCTTGAGCCAGTTAATCCCAGTACGCAGATCGCTCTTAGATGTATCTTCAATAAAAATTTCCTCCGAAGATACATTTTAGCGAGGATGTTTAGCCTGGCAGTACGCAGTACACAGTAGTAGCCCGTAGCGTAATGGTTAGTGCGTTCAACTGTCACGCTGGAGGTCTGGGTTCGCTTCCCAGCCTCGTCCACCTAAAAACTAAAAAGTTTTTTTCAGGGCTACTGCCTCTTGCGAGGAATTGACAAATCCTCTAAGAGTATCACTTGTCACGAATAAGTGCTTCTCGTCTAGCCGTTCGGATTCGGCGTAAAATTGTAGGTCCCTTCCATTCCCGTCGAAAGGCGCACACAGGAATGGTTGCGAGTTGTTAGTCACTAGGCCCTGGTTCTTCATGAGCCGTTGTGCCACCCGATTTATTTATTTATTTTATGTACGCAGTACTCGATTTAAACTAAAATTGCCATCTAGTACTTTTTCAAAAAGTCTTCACTTTTATTAATCGCGTAAAAAAGTATGATTAATATATTTTGTTTACAGATAAACTTTGACATTTGTGACAGATCAACAGAAAAAAATGAACAAAAAAAAAAACATTTTTAAATGGATTTTATAATTGATTACTTGGAAGAAAACATTACCGAGGATGTGAAAAAAAAACAATATCAATATTTACATCTTTTGGAAAACGCTCTTTGTTTTTTCATTCCTTCAGATAGGGATGGTTTTTTGTCGTTTTGCTTGGCAATCATAGCATGTATAGCTACCGTAGCACACACCATAATTAAATCTTCAATAATTTTCTTGTCCATTTCAAATTAAATTAAATTCAGAAAAATTGAAAACATAAATCAGCTGTTCACTCAGTTAAGATTATGAGTTATCTCAACAAAATTTTTCAAAATTTATCAAACATTTTTGTAGAGACAAAAATTGTAGTGATAAAAATTTGTTCAGCTTAAACTGCATACCGGGCTTTAACCTTATGTCCTTCTCTCTATTTGAGATGTTTTTTCCCCAATTTCAACGTGGAGAAAAAGTAGTCTTTGGTCATTTTTATGTCAATTAATGATTTTTTTCCTGGCTGAGTCAAAACCTTGGTTGCATTAACAGAGTACCCACTTATGCGCAAGTTCATTGCATTGATGTCTCCTGTGAGCAAATAGTAAAATAATTGATGCATAAAGTTTCAAATAATAAAACCAAATATAGTTAAAATTATTATTAATATTAATATGCGATCGCAAAAGTGGCCTAAGTTATCGATAGGCCACTGTTGCACACAAGCTTTTTTTTTTTTTTTTTGTTTGTGTTTGACCTAAGTCAAAAGGCCTGTAACTAGAGCATGAAGTCGACCATTTAACAAGTTTTAATGCAGAAATGTTGGTTAGTAGATACAGTTTCAATTTTCGTAATAAACTCGATTTCGATAAAATTGCAGTTAGGCCAGTATTGCACTCACGCCACGGCTTAAAATATACTTACATTAGGGTGGGTCAAAGTGTACGAAGTTTCTTTGACTTTGATGGTACCATGTTAAATTGGTTCATTTTGTTAAAAAAAAATCTGTGAGCACAAATTTTAACGATTGGGGGCCCACAACTCTATTTTGTTTCTTCCGTACAAATAAACAATAATAATAATGTTAACCATATGCCTGTAGTTAGACCTAGGTCTTTCAAATGCAACCTAAATTGCACGGAAAAAGTGGAAAAAATACTTTAGAAGTGCATAACTACCTAACCGTTAATCCTGAGAAAAGTTAGTTAAAATATGTTTAGTTCTGAGTATATTTTAAACGGTAATTTTAATCAATAAAATGGATCACCTAGCGGAGCCAATTCTATTCTGACTATTTTTGAAACAGAATTAGTTTAATGTTACAGTCTGATTTTTCAAAATCAATCACTCAACACAAATTTTGAATTTCAAATGATAATAATAATTTTAGTAACCATGACTTAAAACAGAGACCAAAAATAGATGCTGGGCTGGTACTTACCCACTATCCCCACACCTATCATCGATTTGAATATCTTACGCTTCTCGCAACACAAGTTCCGGTTCCGTTGTTGGCGTAATGCATTAGTACAAATCATTGAATAAGACATTTACATGTAAGGAAGCTTATTGAACCTTCCCACATTTACTCATTTAAATTAAATTCAAAACAACTCCTATGCCGATGACGATGGCTGTAGCTGTAGCTTACCTAAATTGTTTAGTTTTTTTCTCTTTAAATTCAAAGACATTTGCACGCCTTCATAATGTCTCTTTTTTTGCACTGAATGTTATGTTTTCTGTTCACACTAACTACATAAGTTTATTCACACAAAAGGCGGATACAAATTAAAACAATTGAATTTTACTCCACACGCGTCCATGAAATGTGTTAAGACGCGTGATTAACGGAGTTCCCATTGAAATTACACTGGAATTTTTTTTTTTTCATATTTTATTCATGACAATTTCCTCATTTTGCAGGTACACGACTGGGCGACAGATTTCTGCGATGGCACCCACTTGTGCGCTCTGATTGAAAAACTGCAAACCCGACCTCTGAAGCCCTCGTGGAATCGGAGACCGGCTAATCAGCATCATTACCTCGAAAATGCCTCGACCGCCTTGAACGCAGTGGAAGCTGATCACATAAAGCTGGTGAATATTGGCAATGTGGATATTGTCAATGGGAATGTCAAACTTATCCTGGGTCTCATTTGGTCCTTGATTGTGAGATATCAAATTGGACGCAGCAAGTTCCCCCCAAGGAAACTCATGCTGGCTTGGCTGCAAGCAGCTCTGCCGGAATGCAAGATTTCAAATCTCACCACAGACTGGAATAGTGGGGTTAATTTGTCAGCCCTGTTGGATTATTGCGAGCCAGGGCTGTTCCCACATTGGCGTGGTATTGATCCTAGTCAGAGTGTTCGTAATTGTACGACCGCCATGAATATTGCCCAAAGAGAATTTGGAATCCCGAAGGTTCTCGAACCAGAATATCTGGCCTCACCTTGGTTGGATGAGTTATCGGGAATGACTTATTTGTCGTACTTCATGAAGCCTGGAGCTCCGGGCTATAATGCAACTCTGCGATGGGTGAATACGCAAACGAAGGAGAAAGTCAATAATTTTACGGTAAGTTTTTTTTATATTTTTCTATTCGTCCGATACCAAAAATCTGCCTTTTTTGTACACAGACCGATTGGAACGATGGTCGAGTTTTCTGTCAAATCATCAAGAACCTTGGTGGTCCAGCGCCAGCACCAGAGAAACTCAGCACCGATCCGTTTCACTACGAGAACAATATCCGCAAGGCTGTTGAAGCCGGTAGTAAATTGGGTGTGAAACCTTTTCTTTCACCCAAGGACATGGCAAGTCCCGATGTCGAACATTTAGGTATTATGGCATATGCTGCAAACCTGCAGTGGGTTACCCCGAGAGCCCCACTATCTGATATGATCAATGTCTATTTAGAAAGCACTTCCGGGAGGGTTGGAGAGCAGGTACAAATCATTTTGAAAAAATTATAGATTTTATTTAACATACGCGTCTCTTTTCCAGACTCACTTCCGGGTGGATGTTATGTCTCGTGAAATTGATATAAGTTCGGTTCGAGCAGTAATCGTTCCACCAACAGGCAGCGCTTATGTCGTGCGTCTTAACAACCATGGAGAGGGTGTCTTCATTCCCGAAAAGTACGGAATGCATGAGATCGTAGTCGAAGTTGGTGACGACAGCATTGGAGGACATTTCTTCAGAGTTCTACCACGATTCATACAAGTAGCTCCCCCGGGCATGGCTCCTTGTGCTCTTGGTAGTCTGGTTGAAGTCCTGGTAAATGCAACTGGAGCTCCAAAGACCGAAGATATTCTAGTGACAGCTGTCAGTCCATCGGGTATTTCTCACAAGTGTCCATTGAAAAAGGTCGAAGAAGGACACAGTGCCATATTTAAGCCTGATGAAGCTGGCATCTGGGAGATTGCAATCACCTATCAAGGTCGGCATATTCAAGGTGGACCATTCACCTGCGCAGTCTTTGATCCTACTGGTGTGTCCGTCCATGGACTGGATGGTGCCATGCCATTACGAGCTCACTCCTTTGAAGTTGATGCCCGTGGGGTTGGTGTGTTGGGTGAACTTCATGTTGATATTGTCCATGATAAGCGCTCGTTGGTTTGCTCTGTCGAGAAAATTGTCGACAACAAATACAGGGTGACCTTTATGCCAAGGCAGAATGGCAAGTACAGGGTATATGTGTACTTCAATGGCTACGATGTCAAAGGATCACCATTTATTATGAGAGTTGGAACTAAAGGTCGATCGGGAAAGACACGCAACAGCCCTCAACATGAGAGTAAACACCGCTCAGAGAGTCCGTCGTTACATTACACCACATCCACGGCAACACGGCACAAGGACTACCGAAGTGCCAAGAACGAACTCTTGAATCAGGAACGTCAGCGGTCATATTCACCGCAATACTCACCAAAAAACGAACCTGACTATCGATCAAGCAGCTATTACAAACGTGAGAGTGAGGTAAGTTTTTGAAAAAAAAAAAAAACTTCCATTACCTTTTGTATGTCACTGTGACTAAAATCCTTGCATAAACCAAAAATTCCTTCAAACACAAAACAAACAAAAAAATTTAACTAACACACAGGGTTCCTCACCACAATTGGCTTCACCATCTCGTGACACAGTCGATGCCTCCCTAGTCCATAATAAATACAACGTAGGCACAACCAATGACGATCATTCATATTTGGCAAGCCGCAAGGACTCGAAATTTGTAAATTCATCATCTTCCTCGAAGACTGATTACTACTACGACAAAGAGAATGAATTGTATGCGCGGAAGAGAGAACGTGATCAGAATTTAACTCTAAGTCTACCTCGAGAAGATCGCTATGTATCGAAATCGAGAATCTCTGGGCTGGCAGAGACTCGAGTCGCGAGTCCCTCACACGTAAATCACACTTTTATACACTTTCCTTAAACCTTTTTATGTGATAAAATTTATAAGACAAGTTAATAAAATCTCCTTATTTTTGATTATTTAGATTCGATCCAGTGAAGTTACCAGAAACAGCCCTCTAACGATCAAAACTTCAAACCATTTCGAGCAAACTACGAGAAATTCATCATCGAGTCCTAGGACTTTGTCAGCTTCGCCAATACCCCAGAGGCAGTATAGTAACTCTCCAAGTCACTATGTTACAACAGCTTCGCATAGAATTGGAAGTCCAGTTACCGTTACCAAGGTACCTTCTGAATTTAAATACATTTTAGCTTGTTTCTTATAAACTTTGTTTACTTTTTGTTTCACAGGGTCCTGGTTATGAAAGTGTTCGTCATGTTGAAAAATCATCAACGTACAAGTCAAGTTCAAATTACGTCACAGACTCAAATGTTCGGGCGAGTCCACTTTTTACGGCCGGACTCACACGCCGGACGATAACTCCTGAACCAGCGATCGACCATTCATCAAATGTTCGGGTATCATCTATCAAGCCAGCAGCAGCCCGTCGCGATAGCTGGGATGTCATCAATAAAACGAAAAATATGCTTTCGCATAATTCCCTGGAATCATTGGCGAATATGACTGAGAAGCAATTGAATACAGATTTGTCATATCATCGACCAGATATTGACCATGAGACTCATCGAAACACGCAGTACAACAAATTCGCCCTGGCCGAACAGAAACAACACTCAGATCGTCATGGATCAGATGAATCTGATCTGTACAGGTTGTTTTCGAGATCTGATTACGTCTTTCAATATTTTCTAGAATTTTTTTTCCATTTCAGACCAAGTTCAATCACTGTCAAACAAAATGACAATTCATACAACAACAAGTCGTCCGGATATACAACAACCATCAAAGAAACTTCAGAACGACATGTTACGGAGAGATCTAGTGATTCTGGAAATTATGGATATTCTTCTTTGTCGAGATTTCGACCAATCGACAGCAATGCTACCGGATCACAAGCTATAAGGGTTCAGGATATTCCCAATGGAGCAATCGGAAGACCAGTTGAATTTGAAATCGATGGATCTAAGGCAGGTTCGGGGAATTTGGAGATACTTGTCAATGGAGGGAGAGTAACTTCGTCCGTCAGATCATTAGGGGGTCAGAGATTTATTGCTTCATTCACACCACACGAGCCGGGAACACATACTGTTCAGATAACATTCAACGGAGAAACAGTACCAGGTATGTTCTAAAATTTTAATTTATTAATACCTAATGCTAGAAAATAAGTGTTAAGGATTTAGATTTAAATAGATTCAAAAGCCAATACATTGTTGAACGAAATTTCAATCGATTGGAAATGTCATTTACCAAGAGCCAGGGTTCCTTTTATTAAAATTTCATTTATATTAGACAAATATGCCTTCGAAAAATATGTGTGGTGTTGTAGATAATAACGTTCTATTTTTTAACAATGTTTTAAAATTAATAAATTGAAATATGAAGGTATACATAGTGAGTAGATATGCATCGAGCCAAATCGTTAAAAACGTTTGATAGTAGGTATTGGTAAGCATGGGCTGTTACCTCTTGTAGGAAACCATGTATGTTTATTTGTAATCTGCATTTTAGTCAAAAGAAACAACATATAAATAGATAAAAATCTTACTCCTATTTATGTTTCTACTCGGAAATATTCTCTTAACGATTAGTTTCAGTCAAAGTCCCAGTAATTCCTACTTCATTCCGTTTAGAAGGTCTTTGATTGCCTATAACACAAACATTTAAGTTAATCCGATATCTGTTATACACTTCGCGTCAAGCGGCACTCCTAAGTTACACCATTGTGTTATCGGAATAAACTAGAAGGTGAAACGAAAAGGAAATAACACAAAAAATTCTCTTGCTAAATCTCATATATCCGGTTCACGTGTCAAAAGCTATCTCAATTCCTACCGTTCCACTGAACCAAGGAAGATAGCCGACATGTGGCGGACATATTAGATATTCTTTTACCCGAAACCACGAGCTTGGATAGTCAGCGGACAAAAATTGGATTTTTCCTTGTATTTTCGTTATCTCCATAAGCCTCAGTCAAAAGTAAGTTTTTTTTTTGACCTAGTACCTATCTATCTGCCTAATCAAAAAGAAATATACTTACTCCTTTGCGAATCATCATTTTTTTTTATTTACGCAGATACAAAAGAAAAAAGAAATCCCTTCACGCATTCGCCAAGTCGGCATCGCGGTTGCGATAGCCCAAAAAGGAAAAAACTTTTCACCTCACCATCGTGGTTACGAATTGTAATTTCTAATTACACATACATGAAGTTTTCTCGATTCTTCCAACTAGACATCGTGGTCATTCCAAAAAAAAGAGAAAAAATCGAAACCTATTTTTTTGTCTGGGACTTTCAACCCTTAAGACATACCTTACCTACCAACAAAAAAAAAAAAACATAAAAAAAAGGAAAAGGCGAACGGTTTGCACGAAGCACGACACAAGGAGGATCGAGAAACTTAAACCCACAAACCTGCACGGGATAAGGGTAACGTAAACGTTTCTGAAACCAACAAAAAATGTAAGGAGAACAAGAGAACAGGGGACATGAACACCTATGTTCTCCACACAAAAACCAACCTACAACAAAATTCCTGCAACAAATTCGGGTTCCGTAAAATAAATTTTCTTATTTTCGATAATAGATCTATTTATATGTCCAATTAACACCTCGGATTAGGCCTAATAAAAAAAAGGTAACCCCTCTGTTCTCAGATGTCAAGAACCGACGAGCTTAGAACGTGCGACGACTAGCAGGCCTACAGACATCATTGAGGAAAAGACTACCTTCGGGACTTCTGCCTGGACTGGCGAATGGGTGTCTGTAACCATTCGTCATAAAGGTGGATAACGGTTCGGAAGGAGGAGAAACATGGAGGAAAAGGAGACGAGAGTGGTATTTTTCGGAGATGAAATCTTAGACAAGGGAAATGACAAACTGGACTAGTCGTCTGAAATTGAAGGAATCTGAGAATCTGTCGAAAATTGCTTTCACATTTTTTCTCTCACAAGCAAGAAAGTGAGACAAGAAGCGATATTTGGTTATAATTAAGTCCTTTAACTAACTGTCTCCAGAATCTCCTATTTTTTTTTTTTTTGATTTCGTAATCGTTATGATTTGTTTCATCAAATTAATCCAAGTGAGCTATGAGAGAAAACATTAACCCACTCTTGTCGACACCTCCAACATGATTTCGAGTAGATATTTCGTTACACTCTGTCAACATATTTCACAAAAGACAAAATTGTATTTAATCAGTAGTGATAGTAGAAAGTTGGTAGATACACAAGCACCAAATCATGGTTTCAAAACTTCAAAGAACAATACATTTTTTTGTAATGATAACCTATTAAAGAATTGCTCATGTCCGAATTTGTAAGCAAAAAATGACTCTTTAAAAAGATTCGGGACATACCGATAACACGTTTAATATTAGAAATAGGTATTGGTAACTTATTTGTCTGGAATATTGTTATAAGTAATCGGGCCTATTCGGGAAGATCTTCTACGCTGTTATTCTGCTGCCCTGTTATGGATTTCCATACAGAAGTTTGTTCTGTCGATATTATAGTTTGCGTATTGGCTTGCCAAATGCTGTTAAGAAATCTTCTAGAATCTGTTATGAACTGTCAAAAGTTCGAATAATACTCGAAAAATTTCTTACGAACTGAATTTTTTGTATTCAGCATTACAATATCTGTTATGGAATCTGTTTTGAGTCATAAAAGAATAAAAGACACATTTTTGTTACTTTAACCATAAAAGATTACAATATGTATGTATTAAGTAAGAACTTTTATTTCGGTGATGAATAATTTTTCTTAGAAGGAGACAAATAAAACAGAATAATATTAAATTATATAAATACAAACACAAATAAGTAATTTCAAACAAAATTATTTTTACACACGAAAGTACAGAATAATTTTGATGGATGAAAGGTAAGGAAGAAGCCGCTTTAATCTTGTCGGTGTGCGTTTTGTACACTTCTTAAAATTGGATATATTAAATTCGGGAATCAGAAACTGTAATGGACAAATTATATAGAAAAATAATTTATCTACGCGAAACCAAACACAATTCCGCAGGTTAATTTTATTTTGGTCACTCGCCATTGCCGTGTTATTTTATTTCCTTTATTATTTCCTTCTGGACTTTTGCCCATCGACAACATGCATTTCGTAAGCTGGCCACCCAAGGTACTGTTGTTCAATAAAAATGCCGAACAAAGTGCGGACTTTTAACAATGTCGCTGAAAAGTTCTAAGTTGTACCCGTTATTTCTTGAACTATCTTTTTTCGATGTCTTAAATTTTAAGTACCTAGGAACCCGAACTTAAAAAACACACACATCTTTGGCATATTTTTTTTTTTACTATCAGGACATTTGACGACATTAATAATGACCCCTCAGCGTTCTCATTTTCGGTTCAAGTGAGGTCAAGATTTATGCTAGCTACGAAATCCCCCAAATTAAAATATCTCATCCATAATCCCGCAAAAAAGCAGCTTTTCACAATCAAAAATCTCGCTTTTAAAATCACACAGTTACAAGAAAATGTAAACTAAAATATCAAACATTAAAATCTCGCTTTAGTACTTATCAAGGTTTATTTTTGAATTTTATATTACACTCCAAATTCAAACTATATACCAGTCTATAAAAAGTTTTTGCCGCCTTTGTTGTAACAGTAGGTACTCGTTTTTTAATTATTGTGGGAAAAATAGGATATTATAGCCAAATTATTTTGGATTGAAATAAATTATTTTTTATTTCAATCAAAATCTCGCACGGTTAGAGATTTTAATTGAAAAATGTTAAAAAAAAATAACTTACTATTTCAGTAGTATTTTTCAACCATAGACAATTTTTATTCAATGAACACATTTTAGTGCAGCTTAAGATTTATAAAAAAAAATCTATAGTTGACTTTTATGAACATTTCGTATCCTTTCAGATGGTATCCTTTTTTTGTTGAAAATTCCACTTATATGAGGTAAAGAAAGTGACTTTTTTTTGTTAACAAATAACAATAACTGAGTTTTTAGATGTCATATATCATTTTGTGTCGAATATCCAACGTATGAGATCGAGGGCCATTTTACACAAACTTTCCTAGTATCTAAAATATCAGGTAAAACGAGTAAAAGGGTGAATCTCTTGCAACTTGCAACTGTGTTCTCTGTGTTCAAAACTTTATTTCTTAGTTAATTTAAATATCAAGAATTTGGGTTTTAATTGGTTGAATGATTTCGACCTACAACGTTCCTTCATCAGACATATAATGATAAAATTTAGGCAGCAAAAGTGTAGCTAGGTAAACAAAATTTCAATACCGTGGCATGTTCGTTTCTAGTTTTTCCAACTAAATCTAATATTTTTTGATCAATGAATAAAAACGTTGTTCTCAAAGAAGTTTGAATGCAATTACAGTTGTTTGTTAAAATTTTGCAAAGATTAAGTGAAAATATGTATCAACTCCTGAATGATGAAAATGATTATGTTGTCTGGGGGTTTTTTTTATTTTATTTTATTTTATTTTTAATTTAATGTATTTTTCGCTAAACCACCATCCGTCTACGTATTGTTTATAACATTAAATAGTTGAATTTATTTTTATTTTAAAGTGATATTGTTTCATTCGAAGAAAGTGTGTCACAATATAATTTGTCTTTCAAAAGCGTGGTAGTGTCATCCAACCATGTACTGATATTTGTTTGGTTGTTTATTTGGGTTTTGTATTTCTTTTTACTACATAAGTAAAAATTCTTGAAATTTTACATTCATCCATTGGGAGGTGAAGTTATGAATAATGTCTAACAGCCTTATTCTGGAAACCTCACTGATGACTGACATGTCACAACAACCTCATAGCTCGTGGTGAACTCGCCTCAGAAAAAATTTAAAATTATGATCTGCTCCTTGGCAGATCACAACTCACGTTGTTCTTGTGAAGTTTTTTATGAGGGCTCCCACAGGATACGAAATTGTGACCGCTTTATTAGAAATCTCACAAAAACAAACTCACAAAAAATTATGACCTGTGATCCTCACACCGGCAGAATAGGGCTGTAAATGTCAATCATTTAACCAAATTTTGTTATAAGTAAGTAAAGATAAATTTCATTTTAATAACGGTATTAAAATTTTCTAAAAAATGGGTATAATATCTTATGTTTAACTTACTACTGCAAAATTGGCCCGATAAGAGATATTCAATAGCTTTCTAAAAATACAAAATATAAATACATAACATAAAAACATATATGCGAATATTTAAAAAAGATCTAAAAACACTTTCGTGAACTATTGCAAAATAATAACATCATTTCTGGGAGCTATTTTTCCAAGAGCGTTTTACGTTGACTTTGCTGTTAATTACATATCCGAGTAACCTCAGTATTTTTGTATTATTTGATTCGCTACAACAAAACAAGTTAAAAAACTTTCTTCTATAGAAGATATTGCAGGTTCAAAAAGACTAACAAATTTCGAAAGTATCGCGTTTTCATATAGATTATGACTTTTAAGCATAGGCTCTTTAATTTTGAATTTTTAAAAAAATTGATTTCGCAAAAAAATTCATAAGAAAGAAAAGAGACCAGTTAGTTAAATTATCTATTGTATAATTATATTTTCATTGTTATAAGGTTAAATACGCCCATTTACATTTCCACCAACATTCACTTGGTTTTTATAAGAGCTTACGTTGATTTTATTTTTAAAACCAGTCAAGGATTTAGAATTGATTAATTGATTTTTTTCAAAACTATATTAAATCTTATTTCGAAAATATTTTTTTCAGATTTTATTGTCTTTTAGTTTTCGTTTTTTTTTTCACTTTTCAAAACAAAACAACGCCAAAATCAGAATTCGATTTATTTTCCTTTCGATTAGTTAGGTAAGACCAAATTTTAAATCACGGTAATAATTTAAAATTATTGAATTAATAATTTAGGAAATAATGTTTATTATTCTCAACAACGCAATCTTTAACTCACAGTTCTTTTATAACCACATTCATTCATGAATGATGCTTCTTCGCTCAGAACTCAGTCTTACCTGAAAATAAATACACCTTTTCGTTGTGTAGGTGTTAAGTGTGGTAAAATAAGAAGTTCTCTCTGAGACATAATTAATTTCGACTCAAGAGTAAAGACACATCTCAGTCACAGTTCATATTCTCTGAGCTCAGAGAGTGGCTCAGCTGATTTTCTGTTAAATATAGGTAACTACTTGTATACCGGACTACCGACCGGTACAAAGATAAGTTTTTGTTGAGTATCTTATGAGTTAAATAAAACTACTAAGAGAGTGATGGACTATTACCTGGGTGAACAACAGGTATCTCGTAGATACAAACAAATAAACGATCCGTCAATGGTTCACTGGAATATCTGCAAGTAACTTTTCAGCAGTCTTTACTTTACTCTCGCTTCGTTTAAGTCTGGCATACGCATTAAGCCACACGGAGAATAAAAATAAAAATAAAAATAAAAAAATCTAAAAACTGCTTTGGTCATTATAAAAATATAAGACTGATATTTCATGGTACACAATCTGGAAAGAAAACCAAAACAACAACAATTTACAAAATATTATATTGATCTTTGTATAAAAAAGGGTTTAAAGTAAAAGTTTTCTCCCAGCTTAAACTGAAAATTGTTCAGAATTTTGATGCAACGTCGCCATTTTGTATGTTGGGGTGTTACTTGTTTCTGCTTTTTTTTTTTTGTTAATTTAATGACTGATGAAAACTTGCACTTCAACTATGAACAGCACAATCAAAACTACTGAAATTGTTGTATTCCGTTTAAATTGTTGCTTCTTGCTTCATCAGAAAAACTAATTAATTCGAAAAAAAGTATCTTCGAGCAAAGTTAGTCGTATCTTAAATTCTCGTGCAAAAATCGAACACAATTCATAGATTTAAAATCCACATTCCGATACATTTTTGCGGGATGACGTGACGGTTTTTTTTTCTTTGCTGTTTTATCGTCGAATTACCTTACCTGTGCTAACAAAAAATTTCTTTTATTTTGAGTATTTTTTCGTCGCTAAATCGGAGGCAATAGATTGTGTTTTGTAGTTTTCTTGTATTGTGGATTGTTTTGTGATCAGTGAAATTAAGATACATACCTACATTCCTACTTTAAAGTGGGAGGAGTGGCAGAGGAATTTCAAAACAAGTTTTTTGTGTGTTCGGTTCGAATTTAGTTAACAAGTGATTTTTTGTCAGCAAAAAAAAAAAAAAACAAGAAAAAAAATTTACTCAGAAATAAAAGTGAAAAGTGTTTTAGTTTCTTTCCGGATATTTAATATTGTTTGTTTTTTTTTTGTTTATTATTTCCAGTTTTGGTTTTGTTTAGTATGAGTATCTTCTACTTGTTACCGCTAGTGTGTGATTGATTTCAAAGATTTCTGCGTTTATCAACGTTATCATCATCATCGTCAACAAATAATCAACTTTATGACTACAGAGTTCCTCCATCGCCTTAAATATATATAAATAAAATTATTGATAACCCGTTATCAGGCAGCTGTGTGCATTTGGAATACCTGCCAATCCGGAAGTGTCTTGTACGTTCTGAGAACACTTCTATACACATCTAGATAGCTAGCTACCTGGAGTAGATACAAGAAAACGGCGGAGTTTTCCTTTATATCTTGAAACAAAAACAGGTAAAAGATATGAAATGCTTTTCAGAAAGAGAATCTAAGAGAAATATTTTAACAGACAAAACGAAGCAAATGGAAAAACCATTTCATTGTTTTTTTTTACCACTGCTTCGTACCTGTTTCACTTGGCAGTGCACTTTATTATATAATATTTGCCTCTTGAAATATTTGTTTCGTTTTTAATTTAATTTTTTTTTATTATTACTGGGACCGTTTTGGATTGCTTGAATAACGGGTCTAGCCGCTGCGATACGTGAAGAATTTTATAATAATTTGTATTTAAATCAATTTCGAAATATATTTATTATTCATGAATATTGATAGATATGTAGCTTTGTATGTAGTTATTTTTTAACTTCAAAGTGAGTTCGTGACTTGTTTGGATCGATGACCGGGGTTATTAGATAATGGGCTTTTTATTATATACAGACTTGTTTTATTTTTAGCATGTATATGATTGCCTATTTTATAATTATGATGATGGCGTGCCAAGGTGAATTATTTGGGTGTGAAACATTCAAATTAAAAATTGAAATTTCATTTGAAGTCAGAGAGAGGCTTGGTTAAACGTAATATCATTATGAAACTAGCTTTTTATTTGTGCGTTTAATTGTGATTGTGACTCAGAAGCAGTCTACCATGAGAATAAACTTTTAAATTTCAACTAAACTCGCTTGGAGACCATCAGTATTGATACTACATTCGAGTTTGGTAATTGACCCTCTTTGACAAGTCACTGTACATACCCCGATTTTTAAATAAGCTTTTCGCACCACTTAACCTCGATTGAACTGATCTTAGTCAACAGGCAAGTACAGAAAGGATGGCGTGCACTGGAATTCCCTGAAAAGGGCGGTTCACAAATGTAACTTTATCCACTGGAGCTTATGTTTACATCATTATGTACCGGTTTCGATTTTATTGAATTTATGAATTTTAGAAGATTTCTTAGGCTCGTTTATTTGTTCATCCATGTCTTTTGAACTTCTGTTTCTATTCACCCAGAGTAATTGAAGAACTGCATACCTCAAATTCACTTAATCATAAAGTAACCAGTTTTCCTTGATTCGACGTTATTATTAAAATTAAATATCAGCACACGCATTCTCAGAGCAGGTGCTCTTTAAAAAATCTTACCAGTTGCTCGTGAGAGATAATTTATGTAGTACATACATAAAAGTATAGTCAAGAATTTGATCACCAAATGAAAGTATCTAGCTAGATACTCCAAAAAGAGAATTGCTCAGTAAGTGTTTCTCTTTGTTCATACCTCCTTCTGACGAGTTTGGGACTAAATCTTAAATGCCAAAATCTCGAATGGCAATTCCGAAATCTTGGAATCCCAAAATCCTGCTCGTACGATTTTTAATATCAAAAAAATTGGTAAGCCATTCAGGATTGTGGTATTCAAAGGTTGCCCAGTATCTTGAATAACTTTACTGAAAATACTTCTTTTAAGAACCCTTTTGAAATTAGTTCTTAAATGGCAAAAGGTTTTCTGTGAGCGCTTGCCTGTGATTTATGCTTTAATTTTGAAAGATATAAAAAGTAAACACATTAATATGGTTAAGTTGTGACACTGACTAATAAACCTAAGTACACATGTGCATATAAGCTGTTTTTTCAAAAATGCCCAAGTCGGATGAGTAGATACCCTTAAAATAGGGCATTTATCCGGGTTTCTCAGTATTCGAGATTTTGTCCTGATATGATATTTATTTTCATGAGAATTATCTAGGTATGAATATGGGTCATTATTAGTGATAACAACATGTATCTGTCATTGACAATTTTCTTTACTGCCTATTTTAGGTTGATATATTATTGCGTTGATCTACAAATATGTTCAAATTTATTTGTGATGTCAAGTCCT
This sequence comes from Melangyna quadrimaculata, assembly GCA_949320155.1. Taxonomy (NCBI): domain Eukaryota; kingdom Metazoa; phylum Arthropoda; class Insecta; order Diptera; family Syrphidae; genus Melangyna; species Melangyna quadrimaculata. The sequence goes on along the minus strand of OX439485.1, from coordinate 3,218,785 downwards.
CTCATGGCTTTATAAATTCTACAACTGATATTATCCGATATTTTATTGGTTTTGCGTTTCTGTTAAATTTTCTTTTAAAACATTTCAAGTAACCCGAGTATAGTACAACCTGAGTTTACTCAAAGTCGAAAAGTCAGATGGTCAACAAGCGAAACTTTTCAATTGTAAAGTTTCGAAAATCTGCGACTGGATATTTTTGGAAAAAAAAATCAGAATACTATTTCCAGAGTACTTATCGTTTATAAAATAGATTACAGACTTTTTACTTAATTTAAACTTATTTACACTACGTAAATTAAAAAAAAAATATGTGTTTTTTTTTAAATCTTTAAGACTTGTCATCTAAGCTAGGTCAGATTAAAAAAATTGAATTTAAAATGTTTGGCAAATTAATTGTTCAGACATTATATACATACATATGAAACAAACTGTATACTTCGATGAAGGATAAATAAAAAAAAAAACCGGCTGGCACAACGGCTCATGAAGAACCAGGGTTTAGTGACTAACAACTCGCAACCATTCCTGTGTGCGCCTATCGACAGGAATGGAAGGGACCTACAATTTTATGCCGACTCCGAACGGCTAGACGAGAAGCACTTATTCGTGACAAGTGATACTCTTGGAGGATTTGTCTATTCCTCGCAAGAGGCAGTAGCCCTAAAAAAAACTTTTTAGTTTTTAGGTGGAGGAGGCTGGTAAGCGAACCCAGACCTCCAGCGTGACACTACGGGCTACTACGATGAAGGATGGTATCGGCTTATTAAGGAATCTTCTACTATTATCTAACTAATAGTTCTAAAGAAAGAACAAACCTAAACAATAGAAGTTATATGTGTCTATTTTAGAATACTGTATTGAATGAAATTCAATAAAAAGTTTTTAAGCGACCTTTTAGTCCAATGCTAATAGTACGCATTTTAGTTTTTATCAAATTCTAAAGCAAACACATACATTATGCTGGATTTGTGATTTGCTTTGATCGTGTTTGATCATGTTCTCGCAGTACTTTCGGTTTTTGAGAAATTCGGGTGGTCCTACTTGCCCCGTGGTCCAACTAGGCCCGCCCTACCCTAAACGTTGCATAAAAAAAACACCTCCAAAAAAGTAGGAACCTTTCTGAGATCCATATAATTTATTTAGGAGCATTTCAAAGCTTCATACTATTCTCATTTATTATAGCGTCTATTTCCATTAGAATTAACTTCATGATTTGAAGTGCACTGCACTGCATTTATGACTCGCTCTTCCACTTGCATGTCAAAGAAGTTTATCCAAACTCGTTGAAGTAAAATTACATATTTGGCATCCTTTCGCCAATAATTTCACTACTCATCACATTACAAAATGATTGACGGCTGATGAGCGCGAGTGCGATCGTGAATAGTTCACGTGTACTCCTAGATATTAAGTGAATGGCTATTTTAATTGACTGATAATAATATTTTACTCCTATAATGGCCACCATCAATGCCTGTGTCCGAACTTGAATGGCGCGGCTAGTCTGCTGTGGATGATGATTGTTGATCATTACCTCCATCGTGAGGTGAGGTTCACAATGTGAAAGTCAGAGTCAAGGTGTTTTCGTGATGAAAGCATCTCGTGTGGTACAGACGCGATTTACAATAAAAACGTCAACAACAAAAAACGTGAGCAGGAAATGGTTAAGTATCTGCACTCCACTTGGCAATACGCTAGTGACAATTTAGCCAACAAAAAAAAAGAAGAAGAGACTAAAACAATGAACCAGAAATCAGAAATCACAGAGAGAAAACTTCAGTACCTAACTACGACACACAGCAAAAACTGCAAATAGTAATAATTGGTATATTTGATGAATCAATTAACATAGTTGACTTCAACTGTTATTCCGCAAATTGACTTCGAGTCAAATAACACAGGCTTATAGTTGTACTTGAGAGGAAATTTCACTTTACGTTTTTCAACAATCACTGTCGTGAGAAATTTATAACAATCGTCAAACAAAAACAATGTTTATTTATATAAAGTTGCACTCTTGATTGGAGATTGTGGCTTTATAAAAAAACGTGATTTATTGATCGATGACAAGTGAAGATTTCCTCCACTTTTTATTTTTGTGTTTTGCAAATATTAAAGAATTTTGATTAGTTGTCAAAGACTAACATTTTTAAGCTTGAAAGTAGAAAGTGCATTTCGTAGTAATAAAAAAAAGCTTTCTCTGCAGCAATGACACATAAATTGACTGCAATGATTATTTGTGTTGAGTTGAGCATATTCACATGTGGATTTTAAAAGCATCAAATAAAAAATAGAAACATTCATCATTATCCATCCGCTTTTAAAATTTAAATGGTGGAAACTAGCTAGAACTCAAAAAAAGTAAGGAGTTTTTTACGTTTGCTTATAGAGGGCATGCATTAGTTACTTGCAAATAAAAAAATCGAGATTTAAAAAAAAAAAAAATTAAATAACGGAAATAAGGAAATTCAAAAAATCGTTGTCGTCTTGAAATCCGTCAGTCTGAGGGTCTGTATATCCACTGTACATAAAGCTAGAACCTGAGCAGTTGCACCGACTTGATTCAAATTTTTCGTTTCATTCGTATGTGATTCCCTAGAAAGGAAATTACAATTCTAGTTTAAGTTTTTAAGATAAACACTCTAACGATTTTGGTCAAAATTATGGTTGGAATGCGGGTGGCAATGGCACAGTGGATATAGTGTTTGACTGCTAACCTGGACGTGTCGGTTCGAGCCCCAGTCTAGGTTGCATTTTTGTCTATATTCCCCTGCTTAAACTGGATGCCACCCGTGGAATTTCATGAGATAATTAACATCTAATTCTCAATCCACTGTGCCAACAAAAATCTTTCCTTTCCTCCTATTTCTTCTAACTAGTGCCGTGCATTGCACTTAAAAGACCTGAGGTCTTACAGGCATAGGTATAGTTAAAATTATTATTATATTATGTATGTAAATGGCGTGAATCACTTAACAAATTTAATCATTACTTTGCAAACAGACAGGAACGTGCATCTTAAGTGTACAGTACAATATTGGATTTCAAAATCTTACAAAATACATTTAATAGTCAAAGAGCTGGCTGCAGAGTTGCGACCTCACTCGCGGCATAGAAAAAGAAAAATCACGATCGCCAGAAGGCATACTGGAAGACATAAGCGGGAGTGGGGGGTCAAACTTGCATTTTTTTTTTGAAACAACTCTCTCCGGCAAAGCTAAAAACTGTCTGAATTTGATGAAGAGGGCGTAAAAGAGAAGATTTCAAAATGCCAAAGGGGTGCCAGAAGCTGCTTAAGTTGTAAAAAAAATCGGAAAATTTACCTGACTCCGGCACTTCTGACGATTATTCAGTATATTTGTGTATGTATCTAGTGATCAAATTCAAAAATCCAGAAGGCAGACTTGGAAGACTTATATTTTTTTTTTAATTTTTAACTTTGACAAAAAACATAATAAATGTTTAATAGAAAAAAAAATTATACTATACCTTTTTTTAAAGCCTAAATCCATTCTTTAATTTTTTTTTAAATCAGGTAGTTTTAGCAAATAGTTTTTGAAAAATTTATTTTCAAACTCTAAATTTAAAGAAAAAAAAAGGAAAAAAATTGTTTCAATTTTTTTCTAAATTTTACGTTATTAAATATTATTTTTCCTTCTAATATTAAATGCTATTATCTATTTTGAGCCAAACTCTATACTAAAATGACTTTAAGTTTTTGAGAAAATCAAACAAAACTTAAATAACTACTTTTTTCTGAGCATTTTTTTTTTTTAGATTTTATTCAGTTAATGAATGAAAAAATAAGCTTACTCGTATCATTATTTTTTTTTAAATCATTGCCTTTTCTCTGACCGTTTTAACTTCAATGATGCGTCAATGTGAATTTCGTCTAATGTAAAAATAAAATTGAGTTATTTTCGGACTTAACTTAAGTCTCATTTTGCCCCACTAAATCCAAATTTAAACTCATTATTGCGAGAAGTCTGAAATCACTTTTAATTAAATACTGACGCAATCACCAAATAGTCAAGGCAAGGTGAACCAATTAAAACAGAATTTTAAATGAAAGTGAGATTGTTTATTCACTCACTTCTAATTTGCAATATTTTAAGATTATTTTAAATTTATTAATTAGTTTGATGAATGCAATTTCACTTTCTTCTGTTGTCTGAGTCCGAGTGTTTTTCGCTTTGTTTATTTCTTTTGGTATATTTCTCAAAACCACAAGCATAACAACAGACACAGAATTTGCATTGCATGTGATAAACGTAGACGCTTTTGAAAATTCAAAGAAGCAACAACACAAGCAAAATTACTTTCGCATCATCAGAACAAATTATTGTGTGAATGTATCTTTAAGATGAATCAATCATGAAATTGCGAAATGGTAGATTAAACAGTGGCTGCGGCTTTTCACTATCGAGAGTAACTGATGTTACAGGAAAGAGTGTTTTATACTTGTTTGCATTAACAAAAATTACACCGAGATGTACAAATTATTGTAAGTTATATCAGAATCAATTTGATCGTTCTATCTCTTAAATCAAAAACTGTCCCATGAGTTTTTGCAATTATTTATTCCAAAATCCAGTTCTACCCAAGCGAGTTATTAGTTCGTAGCGCGTAACACACTTAAGCAGCCAGCGCCATAGAGGTGACAGTGGCAACTCATATTACATAACATAACCAACGAATGTAACAACTGAAATAATTGCGATATTTTGCTTTTGTCAGCAGTTTAATAAAACAAATGCACATTTCCCCATTCAGGTCATTAAGTGAGCAATTAGATTATTTTGTAGATATACAAAAAATACGTCATATTCAAACTAAGTGTGTGCTTCTTTTATTTGATTTCTCTTTTCATATTACTTTTTGATTTAATGGCTATATTTTTTGAAAGTACTCGTTATTGCTTATGGACGACGAATTTGCTTTATATTAGAATGATAATTGTAAAATTATTTAAAAGGGCTTTAAGCAGAAATTTCACAAACAAATTTAGTTACACATAGGTAAATGAAGACATCTTAGAAGTAGAAGGTAATGCAATGTCTTCATTTTTGAAGAGTGCCTGGCCTTGCCAGGAATATTTCTTGATTTTTTCTTAGTACTGCAGTATATTAAGTTTTTATACGTCATTGGATAAGACATTTCGATCTTGTCATCGTAAAAGAACCTGATGAAAAGCTTAGGGCCGACTTTTCTAAAAATTAAAACGATGACTAAAATTATTAATTTTAATTTTTTGATGTGAAATTTGAATTCACCTAGAATTGCCGCTAAGCGCAAAAATAATTTTAAAATATATATATTTTATTTTTCATTTTTTTTTCAGCCAGAATAGCATAAGAAGACAAATACCTTTATGTCCAATATTCAGTAGAACGAACTATGGTCTGAATTTGATTTCAGTGTTTAATAAATATTACTTCATGATTTTTTCAGTAAATGATAATTTCAAAAGTATGAAATTTAAAATTAACTTTTTCAATAGTAGAATAACATAATATAAATGTACATCTATATATAAGAATATATTGTAAACTTTAACGTTAGTCTGTAACGCATTAAATAAATAACTAACTGACACCCTTGTACGCGGGGGGAGCAAAATACCCTCGGCGGATAAGGGTTTTAATTTGTCAGAAAATAATAGCTATAAAATGAATATTCATGAAAATTTTCAGATGAGCGTCCACGTAGAATTTCAAACTCTACAGCCTATCTGTAGTCCATTGTTATCCATGTGTTAGTTTTTTGTATAATCGCTTTCAAAATGGGGGGAGGGGTAGGTGGAAGTATATCAAACACCCAAAAATTCGTGTTGGTAGCATATGGCACATGACCTTAGGGTAATTTTTAATGCCCAATCTTATGCAATCAAAATTATTATAATATAATTTCTCTAGAAACAGTTATAACCTTTTTATAAAATGATGACTACATTTTCAGTGAAACGAGCATAACATTACCAAATTGCAATGGTATGGTGATGAAACTTGGCACACATGGCTCATTTGACGTTAGAAATAAGGGTGTTTCTTTGGGGCTAAAGGGTGTTTCTTTGAGTGAAAGGGAAAAGTTAATTACTATAACCATTAAACCCCTCCCAAAACTGGTATGTTGGTGATAGTTGGTAGAAAAGTTTTAATTATTGTAAGAACCAAGACTCAAAAGGATCCATGCAAATATATTGGTTCCAGGGGTGCTTTCATTGAGGCGGAAGGGAAATATGGGTTATAAATCCAACATTTTATTTTTATGGAATCGAGGTACAAATATATAATATGGTGCATGATTTTAAAGTATTTTTTAACGCTGAATCCAATATAAGTAAAATTACCACACCCTTGAAATTTGGTTATGTTATGCTCGTTTCACTGAAAATTTAGTCGTCATTTTATAAAAAGGTTATTACTTTTTCTAGGGACATTATATTATTTTGATTGCATAAGATTGGGCATTAAAAATTACCCTAAGGTCATGTGCCATATGCTTAGATTGTACCAAGCCGAATATATAGTGGTTTGATATACTTCCACCTTTCTCTCCCCCCATTTTGAAAGCGATTATACAAAAAAAGTAATACATGGATAAAAATGAATTTAATGAATATTCATTTTATAACCATTATTTTCTGACAAATAAAAACCCTTTTCCGTCGAGAGTATTTTGCTCCCCCAACGTACAAGGGTGTGGGAGGGGTCAAAAAATGAACATATTCTATTTTGGTATCAAAAATTCTTAAGCCAACGAGACATTCCACGACATCAACCGATGTCTGGTTCTCGATTTATAGGCTAATTTATGTGAAATTTCGGTTACAACATGGTCAGAAGGCAACCCTTATATCTCCGGTTTGCCAGTGTTGCCAACGTGGAAACACTTCTTGAAAGTAAGCCTAGGATGTGGACTATTAGTGTACCAAAGTTCATCCCGCCAGAATGAAGTGCAAGGTTTGACCTAAAATATGGCATTAACGCCCTAACTTATAGAAAACAGAAAGAGAAATAGAAATAAGTTCATTTCCCGCTGGTTAATAAATATGTACCATATTTACACATCCAAAAATGTGACTCGTCACACAAATAGTTATTAGTTCGATTTGTGTTAATATAGTCTATGTATTCTTTTATCAAATACTGGCGAAAAATGTATTTGACTAGGAGGCTGATTCAAAAAAAGAAGAAGACAAAATTAGCTACTTTTGTTTGGTATCATTCAGCCTATCAGTTGGAAACAGAAAAGTGAGAAACAAGCAGTTCTCAAAGAAATTTTATAGCAGAAAATTTGCAGAAATTAGTGTTTTTTCTATCGTTATTTCATCGTTATGACTTTTTTGATAGAATCTATTTTGAACTGCCAAACCGAAATGGCTACATGAAATTTGGCCCTAATGAAAAATGGCCTTCCCCCGAAAAATGAAAAATGGTCCAAACTTATGAAAAATGAACCCAAACAAAAAATGAAAAATTGCCCCAAAATCCATATAAGAAGCAACAACAACAGAAAAATTAAAAATTAAATTTTGTGTCGGTTTGGGAGAGCCTTAAAATTAGGTACCTTGCCAGGTCCGCTTCGCGGGTTCAAGGCTTTTAACATTCTTTTTGTGTTCTTTCAGTCCCGCTCACGCGACTCCGTCGCTCAGATTAGGGCATGCTCAGTCGCCTGGCAGGCGCCTATGTTGTCAGTCGGTCTGCTGTCAAAGATTTTGTAGTTTGGTGTAAGAATACCTACAAGTTTAAGGCCATTTTTCATAATGAACTTTCACCTTAAAAGTTTACTAATTTTAACCTTTTTTTGTTCTTGTTGTTTCTCATATACATTTTTGGGGCCATTCATTTTATGTTGGGGGCAATATTGCATTGGGTCCAAATTTCATGTAGCCAACCGAAATTTGTTAAAATGTATACAAATTCGCGAAAACATATTGGCCAATATATTTTCTATATAACTTAAGGTGCTATTACATTATCATATATATTTTTGTCAAACTTGCCATATAAATACGTTCCAAAAGTGACAAACAAGTGTGTTAGACATATTTGTACAACAAAATATAAACGACGTATGTATATGGTCTCATGAATATTCTTTCATATGAATATGACTATTACACTTATATGTCAGTCTCATTTTCTAGGATTCGCTTATATGTGTAATGCAAAGTTTCCACGTGCTTTTCCGTGCCTAAAACCAACTACACCCTGTTCCTTTCTACTTCGTTCTTGATAAAAATGCCCTCTTTTATCATAGGGAAAGATTAATGCTGGAAACTTGCCACTTCCAAAACTTTCTTGAAAATATTATGCTTTTTATTTTCAACACCTTAAACTCACAAATTGAAACGCAAAAATCTAACTCTTTCTAAAATTATTATTACTGATCTTATTGACTTCGCAAAAAGAAAAAAATAATAACGTGACCTGACAGTTGCAAACTTCATCTGGAATTCTAAAAGCAGCCAGCTAATAAACAATAAACAAAACTGTCAACTAAGGAGCCGCAAGCACTGTAAGAAAATTAATTGTGTATTCATACTAGGATGCGACATTCATGCATCATCATGCCTAACCCATAAATGAAAAATTGTAGCTAAACACTCCTTCCCAACACACAACGTCATCCCCTCAATTTGTAATATTTATCTGCATACAAAAATAAGATACCTACTTACCTTATAGAAAAATTATTTTTATACTGAAACTTAAGAAAAACCAATGCAAACCATCCCACATCCAACCAAGCGAATCCCATAAGACCTACCTATAATGTTGAAAGAAATATAAGACGAAGTGAAAATTCTGCACAATTCCATGACGAAAGATAACTTTTCTCTCTTACAGCCAGCCATTCTGCATGGCTCCATGTCATGTCTTGAACAATTTACGAGTATCTAATTATAATATTTGCAATAGGTTTTTATCAACCTGTTCCGCTTCTTAAGATATATTCGTTATTCAATATCTGTATCCGTCTAGCATTTCAAGCCAATGCTGTCGAAGAAGTTTTAAAAGAAATTGGGAGTGAATAGCTTTCCTATAACCCTTGTTTATCACGGTGATGGTGTATTAGTTTGATGAATATATGTGAGACTAATTAATATAAGTCATGGTGTGTTTTGTCACCTAGTTCCTTTTATTTCTATAAAGAAAACTGTGGAAAAAAAATGAAAATAATTCACAATACTACCAGTCTAACCCCTAAGGAAAAAAGTATGATATTCATGCCACCAGTCGACAATCTCTCTCTTTCTCTCACAATCAGGCGAAAACGCAGGAAAAAATTTCGGGGGGGTTAAAAAATTTCGGGGGGGTTTAAACTGAAACTCAAAAATTAAGAGTGAAATTGTATGGCGAGGAAGTTAAATTCATACATTTGGGGGGCGGGGGGTTGGGGGTTCAAATCCCCCTGCGTTCGCGCCTATCTCACATACATTTTTTAATTCCTTGTTTTTACTCAAATCACAATAATTTAGAATCACTGGCGCTAAAAATATCTTAAAAAAGAAATTACTATTTAAAAAGAACTATTTTTATGTTGGTATATTAAAACGTGATTAAAACACAAATTTAGTCCTAAGGGAATTTCTCTTTAAGCTGATTTAGAAAACTTGAACTGCTAAATTCTTCCATGCTTTAGAGTTCAGGTTTTAAGTACTACCGGAAAGTATTGCTTCTGTAAGATTTTTTCTATACGACAGCACTGTTTGAAAAACAAAATATACATAAATATTTGCATCATGCATGACTAACTTAGCTTGTTAGACCGAAGAATAATAAATTTTATTTATGTGTGATTGATTATGTGTAGCTTTACTTCATTACATTTTTACGTGACTTTATTTAAACCTTTTTTTTATTTCAGGATCACCGTGGCACGTTGAAATAATGTCTTCACCGGGATTAACAGCACTTGGCGAGTCAACTCGCCTCGTACCAGCAAATACACCGGCGGTTTTTGAGATTCTGCCGCCTCCTGGAGCAAGCCTTTCCAAAGGCGAATGCGTGGCCACAGTTTTAACGCCTAACAAATCCAAACTGAATGCCCGCGTTACCCATGAGGCGGCAAACGGTGCAGTGCGCATCGAATTTGTCCCCACCGAAGTCGGAACGCACATCATCGAAGCTGCAATTAGCGGAACAAAAATATCTGGTGGACCTCTGGTAGCAAAGGTCTATGATGCCAGTTTGATACAAGTGACCGATGTCAATGGCGGAGTTGTTGGACAGCCATGTCAGTTCCGTGTCGACGCCAGTGCTGCTGGAGAAGGTCAATTAGAAATATCGATTAACGAAGGAGAAGTCCCAAATCATGTGCAAGTTGTAGGTGGTGGACGTTGCTTGGTGTCCTTTACGCCCGAACAAGCCAAGCCACATCTTATTGATATTAAATTTAATGGAGAAACCGTCCGGGGCTGTCCGTTTGTATGCTCGGTGGCGGACACAAGTCGTGTCATGCTGAATCTCACAAATCTCGAATTGATTCCGGTGAATAGACCGGCTTCGTTTCACATCACAGTTAGCGGTGGAGGAGCAGCCGAATTGGCGGTCAGTGTTCGAGGACCACATGGTGAGCTACCAGTCCGTGTGACTGGTGACATTCATGCTGGATTCACTGCCGAATTCACTCCAAACACTGTTGGAGGACACTCAATTAATGTGGAGTATAATGGCTTCCCCGTCCAGGGGACACCGTTCCTCGCCAAAGCCTATGACGCAACCAAAGTTGTTGTGGGAAGCGTGTCTAGAGGAACGGTAGGTCGCTCCGTCCAGTTCACAGTTGATGCTGGAGATGCGGGCGAAGGAAATCTAGAGATAACAATTTCCGCTAAAGGCCTAAACATACCCACACAAGTTCATCCCCAGGGTAACGCAAGGTATGTTACTCTTAAGATCTCCAATTTTGAAGAACCTTCTAGAAATTATTTTTTTCTTATAGATTTTCCGTATCGTTTGTCCCGGCTGAAGCATGCGAGCACACAATCAACGTTTCATTTAACAAAATGCCCGTTCCCGGATGCCCTATTACCGTTAATATAAGCGGTGGGATGTCAGGACCGCAAGTTTCATTAGGTGGGCCTGGCCCAGTACATCAGCCAAATTCTTTTGTAATCAATCACACAGGCGGTCGCTTAGAAGATATTGAAGTAAATGTCGAAGGTGAGTTTGGAACTTGATCGGCCTTAAATGATTGATCATGGGTGGATAAAACTTTTTTTTAATTGTTTTTGTGTTAAAAAATTTAAACCTTATAAAGGGTCGGTTGCAAAATACAATCGCACACATCATTTTTCTGTATAGCAATAACGAAATTCAAAAGGATGTTTGTGTTTTTTTTTTGGAATGTGTGCATTTGTTTTTCTTCCTTATACCTATTCCTTCCTCTCTTCTTTTCGTTCCTTATTCATGTTAATTAAAATCCTATTATTATCTTTTCCATGTGTAATAAAATTTTGCCAAATCAGTTTTGCACACATTTTGCATTGCTATATGCAGTAAAAATGCGTTTATTTTTAAATATTTTCCATTAATTCACTTGTGAAAAGTTGCACGTTTGTTTTGGAAAGTGTACGTTATTGGTTGACAATTCATAATTGTACCCTAAAAATAATTTCCATTCAAAAAAAGGGACCAGGCAATAAGTCGTTAATTGCTGTTTCAAGTATAAAATTGCATTTAAAATCGTTAATATTCAGCCCTATCACAAATTCCATCGTAATATTTTTTTACGAATCACGAAAAAATACTATCAGCAAATCCGTTCGTATGTGCAATTTGTATAAGATTTTCTACTACGACGGATTCTGTGATCCGTTTTTTTGGGATTCGTCACAAGTTTCCGATTACGATGGAATTCGTGATAGGACTGAATTTAGGAGCTATACGAATGAGGACTAAAAACTAAAAGAACATTCAATACAATCACCGAGACAAGATGTATGATGATTTTCATCAATGGACCATGTTAGTTGATTTTGGACTTTTGGTCTATTTCGTAACAGTTCGTGAGCGATTCACCAAAAGTGAATTGATTAACTACTTCAGTCCCTTTCCGTCAAACTCTAATAGTTTTCTAACAAACTAAAAATTATTAAAAAAAATCGACAAAATTATAAGACAGGATCAAACGACTTGTGTTTAAATAGTAATACACTTGTAAAACGATTTTCCTTTTGTGAATATTATCTCAACCATACTTCAAAATTCAAATAATTTAATATTATGATTTATGAACTTTGTATATCCGTTTACACATGGGGCCTCATATGGATTAACCTCTGCATTATGGTAGAGCATTTTTAGCAATTTTTTTTTCCAAATCACTGCGTTCAAGGAGGTCTATTTCCCCTCGTTAAGACGAAAGGAACAATTTTTAAGAAATAATTTAACAAAAAGTAGTTTTCATGATTCTTTTGGCTTTCAGAACAGATAATACTTTATCGTAAGATTTGCCGTTCTTTCAATATTTTTTGTATTACACTAGCTGACCGAGCGAACTTCGTTCCGCCAAAATTTTTAATGTAATAAAAATAATAATACCGTGCCTGGCACATTCTGCTTGATGTACTTAATTCGGTCAATTCAAATGCTCTATTCGAATCAAACCGCAGTGATTGACGTGTCAATCTGCTTTTTTTACTGAAGTGCTTTATGGCAAACCACGTTTTTTCGTTCTATTCTCGGCCGGGTACACCAACAAAGCGGGATGTTTACCGACACGGGAACACGCGACATTGACCATGTAAGAAACGTGGGAATTCAAGATTAATGCCACAAACGTCCCGCAATTGTCCTTGCGTCTTATTAATTCTCATAGCGAAAGCGCGGCGCTTAAATACGAATGGCAGGTCACCGAAGGGCAAATTTCGTGATATAGTTTGTGGCTTCGTTGTTATCCTTCAAGGATTCGATTGCGATTTCTTCACATATCCCCATAAGACCGACGGCTTCGGGCAAGCCTTTAATTCATCTGTCAGATTGTATGTTGAAATGACAGGCAGCCTATGAAGAAAATAACCTTACAGCATAAATCATTGCGCCACTGACACGCCTTTCATCATTTCGTAAATCTTTCAACATGCGGTTCATGGCTTCCCATGCACGTTTGTCAGCCATTGAGCGCTTATCTTAGGTGGTAATGTTATACTGTTGCAATACTTTCACCATCGCAGATTTCTTTAAAATGCTGCATGTAGGTTCTTCATCCACTTGTAGATTCAATGTGAATTTCTATGCAGAATGGTTGGACCCCCTTCTTAAAACGTAGAATCAATCCCCTAATCTCAGTCAAAATCAGTGAAATAAGAAAAAAAAAAAAACATTTCCACTGAAAGCATCAATTTCCGTTATCGAATGCTTGCATCAATTCATTGCACATCTTGACTCAATACGACTCGATCGAATCAATTTCTCGATGTCACTTTGACATCTATCACTTTGACATATGTCATTTTGACTTCTGTCACTTTGGCATCTGTCACTTTGGCATATGTCACTTTGACATCTGTCACTTTGACATCTGTCATTTTGACATCTGTCATTTTGACATCTGTCACTCTGACGTCTGTCACTTTGACATCTGTCAATATTACATCTTTCGCTTTGACTCCTGTCTCTTTGACATTTGCCACTTAAACACCTGTCACTTTGACACCTGTCACTTTGACACCTGTCACTTTGACATCTGTCACTTTGACCTCTGTCACTTTGTCATCTGTCTTTCGACATCTGTCACTTTGAGATCTGGATATTCATAGTGTCCTTCCTTGGGTCAGTACGAATCCATCAAACCCATCATCGTGAAAATCGAACGACTCATTCTGCTGAAAAAATAAATATGCGCTTCCACCTGTTGAGAATTTTAAGAATTTTTGTTTTCCTAAACCTTCGCGGAACAATTACAAACAAACCCCCAGAGGGTTGTATCCAATTTGGTCCAGCCGTTTTCAAGTTTTAAGCAACCGCACAAACCACGAATTATTTTTATATATTATTTGTTTTGATTTTTAAGTTAACAAAAAAAAATCATTGCATTCAAACAGTATTTTGGAACCATAACTGAGAGAGGAGTTAGCTTTTTGCCTCTTATTACGAAAATGATTGAAAAAATCTTGCATTATCAACATTATTGTCTCTTATTCTTTAAAAATTGGACTGTTGATTCAAAATAGCTTTTAACGACCGTTAGTCCGTACAAAACAAATTTGTGCTCCATAAAAACTGGATTATTGATTCAAAATAGCGTTTATCAGCCTTAAGTCTATACAAATTTGGGAACTTACCAAAAAATTGATTATTGAAAATGCCTTCTATTCCTTCTGAAAGACCTTAGAGGTCTTACAGGCCTATAGTTCAAATTATTATTACAAAAAATGTCCTCACTAGTCAAATTAGTCCGATTGAGGTCGCTTTTTGAAAGACAAAATTCTTAATGATTGTTTTCAATGTAAGCTATAACTGGGAGCCTGAGCTATCTTCTTATTAAAAGATGATAAAGGTGCCGTCAATCACTGTAAGGAAAGTGCTTTCAGAAAGCAAACTGTTTGTGAAAGTTTTCCGCTTTCTTGAAAGCGAACGTATGTTTTCACCCGAATTGCGTTTTTATAAGCTGAATTTTGGAGGATAGTTACGTTTTTCCGTAACTCAGATGACTGGGTAAGGTTTGCCCGCCGATTTGTAAAGTACATTTAGTACCTCTATCCCCGGAATCGTGATCTAGGGAGTTCCACCTTTCAATCGATGAGAAACGAATTTTTTAAAATCGGCATATTTTTCCTCTTAAACGCGATTTTTAGCTAAACTAAGCACCATAGACTTAAAAAATGCACATTCGTGATGGAGGAAGTGCCATCTTTCAACCGATTTATCGCAGGATACGGAAAATGAACTTTTTTCGTTAAACTCGTTTCGCGGCCAAACTAAATATACGTCCAAACCCTTCAACCATTCTCTAAACGCGATTTCCGGCTTAACGCAGATTTAAGAAAATGCATATTCGTGGTCTAGGGAGTACCACAGAGGGAGTGCAACCGATGTATATCGAATCGATATACGAATATTTATTGTATCTTTATAAACACTGCACATATAATTTATATATTTTTATTTTCAGAAAGTACTTTCATATAAAACTCTCCCTTTCTTTGTGTGACGACCCGAAAAGTGCTTTCAGAAAATTTGCTTACTAGAAAGTAAAAAGTCGCTTTCAGAAAGCACTTTTCTTAAATAGTGTCACTGCTCTCCGAAACCACTTTCAAGAAAATTTCAGCATGTGACGGGACCTTAAGAATCCTAAACCTTATCACCTGAAACTTGAAAAAAAATTACTTTCTTAACCGTAAGCAACCAATACGATACACTTTCTTACTCTTCCTCTTCCCATATCAATCTTTTTCTGTTAAATGTTTGTCTTGTAAAATTTATAAAATAAAAATATTTTGTGTTTTCAATTTGAAAGTTATACTCGTAAGATTTATTTTAAACAAAAAAAAATAAATTATTTCCTATTTTTTTTATTTTTTTATTTCTCACTTTTATATCTGTATATTATTTCAGGGCGACGAAGACTTTTGTACTAGACTTTTATAAATATTTTATTTTTTAACTTTTGATTTTTATAAGAAAAAAGAGAAATCTTACAATAATTTACTACTTTTGCAATAACATTAGACTTTAAAGAAGAACTACTCGTATTATGAAACACACAAAGTTTTATGAATTTGTTGTATTTTTATTTCTACCACACACCTCTTTAACATTGAATGAAATATATAAAATAAAAATTTATTTACTAATTTTGTGCATTTTGATTTGTAGATAGGTAGTTTCTAGAAAATAATACAAACAATTATTTCCTTTTTAAGTTCTGCATAATAATTTTATTAATTATTTGTATCAACTAACAAAATGTAGTGCCTTAACTTTTATTGGTGTGGACTTTTGTTGATAAAACGTAATTTAATTTATATTAAAGAAAAAAAGAATTAAAAAACACTTTTAAATTTTGAGCATGAATACTCTCTGCAAGTACAAACCACTATTCCTTTCTATCGAAGGCTTTTGTTATTAAATTATTCATTTTCCACCCGAAATCCCCACCCACGCATCCAAATCTTATTTGTATTTGCTGACATAAAAATGTTGACTTCATTGTCTTCTTCCTTATTGCTACCACAAAAATACTACCAACAAAAAAAATAAAAACAACATAAAATATTAATCCAAATTAAAAATGGTAAAATAAATATAAAAATGAAACGAAAAAAATCGCAAACAAAAACTTGCGATTGAAATCTACGATAAATTTTGGCTGCGTAACCCAAAATCAGGACCTGCTGGGCAATCCGTGCCAGCACAAGTCCACCAGACCGCTGAAGGTGTTTTCAAGGCTGATTTCGTGCCACGCTCTGTTGGTGAGCACCGTGTAAATGTAACGGTAAACGGTTTACCAACCGCTGGAAGTCCATATGCCGCAAAGGTGAGTCCCAAAATGTCCCGTTATCATTCAATCACTAATAAGTCGCTTTCGATTATTTTTGTTTTCGAAGGTTTATGATGTCAATGCAATCAAAGTCAAAAATGTTAGTACTGGAACCGTTGGCAAACCGGTCACATTCCTTGTTGAGACTTCACAAGCTGGTCCGGGAAATCTCGAAGTTACCGTGAATGGTGGTCGAGTTCCTACGTCAGCTCAAGGTCAGGGCCAGCACACCTATGCTATCAGTTTTACTCCACGTGATGCTCAGAACCACACTGTAGAGCTTCGATTCAATGGACAAGATGTTCCTGGAAGTCCATTTACTTGCAGGGTATCAGCAGCTGCTCGCATAGTGTCCCCGGAAACAATGGACAAGGTCAGCGTTGGCCGGATGTTTGACTTCAACGTAGAATCTGACACCATGCCTTTAGTGGAAGTCCTTGGTCCTGCCCGTCGAAGCGTGGCAACAAAGATTGAACGTGCAGACGTGGGCTACAGTGTCAAGTTCGAACCAATTGACGTCGGAGACCACTCTGTGGAAGTTCGTTTGCCTGGAGGAGGACATGTCGAAGGAAGTCCATTCCTTCTGAAGGCCTACTCTGCCGAGAAAGTAGTAGTAACTGATATTCGCCCAGGAGTTGTTGGAAAGAGTGTCAGTTTTGGCATTAATGCAAGTCAAGCTGGTGCTGGCAATCTTGAAATAATTGTTGCAGTCAATGGAAAAAATGTTCCAAATTTCGTTCAGTCTGAGGGTAATGCCCGGTTTAAGGTTAACTTTAAGCCAACCGAAGCAGCTGCTCATTCGCTATCTGTGCGGTTCAATGGACATCCAGTACCTGGATCACCATTTACGTGTCATATTGCTGCAGCTCCGGTATCACTGCCTCGAGCTATGGCTTCTGGAGAAGGTCTCAAACAGGCTGCTGTGAAAATGGAGAATATATTTGAGCTAGACGGATTCGACGGTGTAGAACCGCAAATATTTGTCACTTCTCCATCGGGAGATAACGTGGCCTGCCAGATCAGCCATCGTGGAGATACTTATAAGGCTTCATTTCGTCCGGTGGCAGTTGGACGTCATTTGATCAGTGTTACGGCCAATGACCAACATATCAATGGCTCCCCCTTTTCTTGTAATGTTTTCGACGTGTCTCGTGTGACCATTAGTGGTTTGGAACAGCATGAGGGACCATCGCCACTTGGAATTCCGGTGACTTTCAGTGTTGATGCTGCTGGTGCTGGAGAAGGTACTCTGGAGCTTGTTGTTTCAACAGACACCAGCACTGTCAAAGCTGAGGTAGTTGCTTGTGCTCGTGGACTCTATGATGTAACTTTCATTCCACAGAGCAGTGAGCCACATTATGTTAATATAACTTTCAATGACGTTCCGGTAGATGGCAGCCCCTTCCATGTTGAAATTCAACAGACAACCCAACAGATTCAGATCGGTAGTTTAGCCACCATCGACTTCCCTACCGATGACCAGATTGCTGAAATATCGGGACCAGACCAGAAACCAGTGGCATACACAATCACAAGACATAGCGCCGAGTTCCGTACGAACATGATCGGAAATTATATGATCCGATTTATTGACCGAGATACCAGGCAACATGTTGCAACGCGGACCCTTACCGTTTTTGATCCATCCTTGGTGAAGATAACTGAGGTTGGAGAAGCTCTTTGTCATAGGCCAGCGACCATATCGGTGTCACTGAATGAAGCTGGACAGGGAACACTGACGGCTATGGTTCGTTGTGGTGCAACAGAAGTACCTCACTCCATCCGGGGTCCTTCCAAGAGTGGTATCTGGGAGATTGTGTATCATCCCACAAGAGTCGCACCGCACAAGATCACTATTTTGTTTAACGGAGTCCCGGTTTCTCTGAAACCACTTGAGATTAATGTGCTGCCACCTGGAGCTGGAAAGGAAATCAGTGTTAGTGGCTTAGGGCTATATCAGGCTCGTGTTGGAAAAACAACTTCGTTTGCTATCGATACAGTTGGAAGACCTGCGAGAGAGTTTGATGTTGTTGTTTCGGGGCCAGGGGGACAAGCCTTGCCAGTTCGTTGCTACCAGACAAAAGGTGGACAGTTACAGGCTGAATTTACAATCAATAAAATTGGACAATGTGTGCTTGGTAAGATATATCTTCAATTTCTAGAACCTTTTAACTTAGTGTTATTCTCTTTTGCAGAGGTGCTTCATCAATCCAAACAACTTCCAGGGAGCCCGTTCACATGCGAGTCATTCGATTCATCTAAAGTAGCCATTCAAGGTGTCCCCAAGGGACAGATGGCTCTTCATAGTCCCATCTGTTTTACATGTAAGTAAAAATAAATATTCTCGACGGTGATGTGCTATTTGTACTAACTTGAATTTATTTTAGTGAGAACTGATCAAGCTGGAGTTGCAGAAGTCGAAGCCTATGCAGTTTCGCCGAGCAATCAAAATCTCCCTGTTCGAGTGACAGAACAAAGTGATGGTGTCTACTCCGTGGACTTTCTTCCGTCAGTTCCAGGAAATCATAGATTGACAGTACTCTATGGTGGAGAAACAGTTCAAGGATCACCTTTTAACTTTACAGTTTCCGCAACTGGAAACAAAGGTGACACACGGGCAGCTGGAACGGGGCTTGAAGTTTGCCACAGAAATAAAGAAGCTTCATTTGTTGTCTATTGTCCGATTACCCCGAACGTTCAGATCGAACGAATTGATGAATTCGGCGAAAGGGTTGAACCGAAAATCAAGGTATGCATATTTTGTTTTGACTTATAACTTTGTTTGAGCAAAACTTGTTGTTTTAGGCCCTAGGAAACAATGAGTGGAGAATTTCATACACAATATTGTCGGTGGGTAGGTACGAAATCCGAGCAAGTTGTCCGAATAGAGGTTCCTTGCCCGGGTCACCATGGAATGTCTCATGCGTTGAAGCATCCAAGGTAACACCAGTTGGAGGATGGGGAACTCTTCTTGATCACGAAGGTCGCCTTATTTTGCCAGCTCGAATAGTTTTCGATGTTGACCAAGCTGGTCCAGGAGAGCTTGTATGTACAATCGATGGTATTGAGATTCCTGTAGACAAGCTGAGCGATGGGAAGACAAGACTTTTTGTGTCCGCTGATAATCTTGCTCCTGGGGAACATGATCTTGATCTGACATGGAGTGGTATGTCCATTGTACAATGCCCTAGAAGTGCATATGTGACGGCTCAACAAGCCGCCGATAAGGTTGTTCTTACTGGACGAGGGCTTGCAGCTTCTCAGGCTGGAGAGGCAGCACATTTCACCATCGATGCAACAAATGCTCCAGCTGGAAGGCCAGAAGTTATCCTTGTCCACCAAGATAACACATCTGTTCCGGTAAGTCTGGCCCAACCAAGACCCAATGAAAACATCTGGTTGGCCTCGTATACTCCACAAAAATCTTCCTCCGGTTCGTTGACCCTATCGGTCAAGTGGAATGGAAGACTTGTGAAAGGCTGCCCTCTTAATGTAGCAGTTGGCTCTTCCATGGATGCTTCTAAGGTCATAGCATCTGGCGAAGGTCTTCGCCATGGAGTTGTAGGAAAGGAGATTAAATCATGGATAGATACTAGGCGAGCTGGTCCTGGAGAATTGACTGCTCATTGTGCTGGGCCACGAAAAGTAGCTTACTGTGAGCTATACGATCATGGCGATGCAACGTTCACATTAAATATTAAGCCCCAGGAACCTGGAAGGCATTTACTGACCATTAAATACGGTGGACAACATGTCCCTGGATCACCGTTTGGCTTGAAGGTTGCTGGAGCTCCAGATGCCAGCAAGGTATGATTTATCTTATTTATTTTATGATTCTAGAGTTTGAATATAAATTTGTCACAGGTTCGAGTTTATGGACCCGGTATTGAACATGGGGTGCTGGCCACTTTCCAGTCTCGTTTCATTTGTGACACGAGGGGAGCTGGAGCTGGCCAACTGACTGTTAGAGTGCGAGGTCCAAAAGGTGCCTTCCGTGTAGAAATGCAACGGGAGAGCCAGAAGGACAGGACGATACTTTGCAAGGTAAGTCTTTTAGATTTGTACACAAAATTAATTTTTAATTAAATATTTTGTAATGCTCCTTTAAAGTATGATCCAACGGAACCTGGTGACTATCGAGTTGAAGTTAAATGGGCTGGCGAATTTGTTCCAGGTTCACCATTCCCGGTGATGATTTACGACACAGAGGAAGAATTGCGACGCTATATACAAGGATTGTAGATTTCTTTTTTAAGCAATCTGTTTATTTTTTCTACTCACAAACTGAACAAAATTTGTTGACCTTTAAAAGGATTGAAACAAAAATCTGTTTTTATTTATTATTTTAGTTTGCAAAATTGTTTTTATTATTTTATTTCTATAAATTATATAAAAAACATTATTTTATTCTATAAGAGTTTTAACTGTATACACGTTAATTTTAATTTAAAAATATAAATGCGGAGAAAATTAGAAAAAAGTAAACAACGAACAATATTAGTAAGTTTGACAGTAAAAATGTCACTAACAAAAATCACTGGAAATTTTTTGGTCTGAAAACATTCTATGTGTAAAATTCAAGTACATCATAATATTTTAAGAAATAATTGTTCTTTTGTTATGAAATTTATGAATCTTAATTTGTTTTAACATTTAATAAACATAAATAATATACAACACTGTTTTTTGTTAAATCAAATATATGAAAGGCATACGAACTTTACTTGTTTAGGTACGTATGTACGTATATGAAAGGGGGTAAATACAAATTGACGTTTTGGTACAAAAATGTTTTATTTTTATTTTGTAAGTATATTACAGCTGAGTATAGATTTTTGTTGAAATGATTTTATGTCTACCAATTAATTGTAACGTGAAACTGCTGACGACGCACAGTGGATCGTTTCATACATGCTAGACGACAAAAAGTCAAGTCCGAATTTTTGTTTGTTGGTGCATTTCTTAAATGTTTTACGTAATAGACCACTGACCATAAAAGAACAAGTAATTAAAATTTAACGTCTATAATTTGGTAGATATCGGTCATAAAAGAGCAAACAATTTTTTTTTTAATTTTTAACCTCATGAAATGGTCATTATAATTTTAACGTAAGGCCTATTACGCAGTTCAAGCGAAACGAAAAATATCTGGTGCTTTCCACATCAATAGCGAAACCATAAACGAAAAGGCTATCTATGGAGAAATCTATCAGATGTATGTCAAAAAATAAAAATAAAAAATATAGAAAGATATTTTAAATTATTTATACAAAAAAAACATTTTTCAATTTCTTTTACTGTTCTGTTAATAGTTTTAAAGAATGGTGTGACTCAATATCTACAAATGTCTTCTTAAGGAAATTGAATTTTAAACTAATTATAATTTTTGTCCATTTTGTTTCTAAAAAAAAATCTAACCGAGCTGTTTTTTGGCGTCCCAATTTTCTGTCCTTGTCAATTATTTGTAGCTCCGACCTTGGTTTTTAGAACAAATCCTTTCAAGCTTTAGCCTCAACCTAATTCATTTGGGCTTGAACAAAAAAAAATAAAAACAACTTGTAAATTGCTTAGCCCCAGCCTTGGTATTTTGTCTGAATCCCATCGAACTTCACTGCTTAGCATGTATTGATTTCTATATTTCAATCAATTTTAAGAATCGGCTGGGGGAGGGGGGCTTTAGCCCCTATAGCCACCCCCTGGATCTGCCACTGGTCATGGACAGGGTCAAAAGTCCACAGGGCAAAAAACTATAATAGACACAAAAATCTTGTGGACTTCTGATCCATTGACCCAATTAAGTGGCTCTCTTTATATGTAGATAGTTTTCTTAACTCCTTTAACTCCTTTTTGGGTTCTCTGTCCCGCTCACGCGATTCCGTCGCTCCGCTTCGGGTGTGCTCAGTCGCCAGGCAGGCGCCTATGTCACAGTACCTTGGGCGGCGTGCTTCGAGGGTTCAAGGATTTTAACTCTCTTTTTTGGGTCCTCTGTTCCGCTCACGCAACTCCGCCACTCCGCTTAGGGGATGCTCAGTCGCCAGGCCTATGTTGTCAATTGGTGTGCTTTAAGTTTATGTGTAAATTAGAGTATTCAAATAAATTCTTAATTGTTCTGATTTGAAAAAAATTTGTGGACTTATTGATTCTAAATATAGGGAATATTGACCAACTTTTTTGTGGACTTTTGACCCACTTAGGTGGGTCAAATCTCCACAAAACATTTGTAGACTTCTGATCTATCCATGACCTGTTGACTTTTGACCCAGCGCCCTTCCTGCATAGATGTACCAGAGTTTTTTCAAAGGCCAGCACTGGTTATAGTAATTTTGGCTTTGTAACTCATGATTTCGAAATAAATTTTGAAAATGGATCGATTCGATGAATACACTTTTCTCCTAAAAAATACTTTTTTTTAAAATTCGCACACATAGGCTCAAGTAACAATATAAGAAAGTGGGTTGACCTCTGTCTTATTTTTGTTTTGGCACCCTAATTTTTTAGAAATAATTTTTTTATACAGGTGGTCCAGTCATCAAAGTTAAATTTGAACAAGTGCTTTTCATTTTGTTGAATGGACTGCAAAATTCAGCCACACACATCTTATAAATTTTTCGAAAACACAGTTTTTCTTTCAATTGTGTCCAAAATTTTAGCATGATAAACACTTAATTTTGACGAAGAAGATTAGTAGGTAGCTTAAGGATGGTAAAATTAAAGGAAGAGAGAAAAAAGAATAGACAATTGGATTTATTTCACACAACCATAAGATATATCACGAGATATACTCGTACATAAAAGAAAAACAAATTAAATATCAATTTTCAATTTGTTCAATAAATAATTTCAAATTTTTAATTTTAAAAATTGATGTTTTCATTTTAAGTAATTTCTTACCTTTTGTTCTTACCTTTGTTTGTATAACATATATTCGATAATAATTATGAATAGGAAGATACTTGTTTTTCCTTTGATATAAATTTGTTAAAAAGTGCTCAGTTCTCGGTGATGTTTAAAAAATATGAGTTTTCGTTTGGTGGAATTAAGGTTGCGGTCGACCTCCTTATTATTATTTTTATTATTATTATTATTATTATTATAAGCTTTATTTGCCAATGTTACAAAGTTTTTTCATTAGTTTAATTACATATATGTAGATACTTAAAAAAAAAATTTGTTTAACAATAATTATTATTATATTAAAATTTAATATATATATTGTACATAGTTACTCATAAATTCTTAATAGTTTCAATATTGATGATTCAATTTATTTATTTATCTGGCATAAGCCTCGCCCATAGTTGTCCATATGAGTCTATTTTTTGCGTCATTGTACCAATTTTGGTTAAGATCGTCAGCCCATCTTTTTCTTGGTCGTCCTCTTGGTCTCTTCTCGTCACTTAAAGTCCATTATGTCACAATTTTTGTCCATCTTCGGTCTTGAATTCTTTATATGTGGCCTGCCCAGCTCCATTTTAATTGTTTTATTCGTTGTATCACGCCAACTATAATTGTCCTTCTTCTTATATCCTCGTTATTTATTCTTTGTATTAGTCGTATATTTAATAGTTTTCGTTCCATTTTTGTTTGGCAGATTCTTAATTTATCTTGAAAAATTGATGTTAGTCCTAGGGTTTGTAGCCCGTACGTCAAAACTGGTAAAATTGAAGAGTCATATATGTATTTCCTTGTGTCACTACTTAAGTTAGAGTCCAGAATTTCTTTCAAGCTCCAGAACTGTTTCCATCCTCCGTTAGATACTCGTCTGTTGATTTCCTTTTCATCTTGATTTATAAAGGATTTAATTTGTCCAAGGTACACGTAGTCATCAACATAGTCAAGTTTGTATTTTCCCAACAGTATATCTTCTTTCAAATGGTTCGTCATTACTTTTGTTTTGGTCAGATTTAAGCATAGTCCATGTTGTTTGCAGGCTATATCTAATTCGTTTAACATTGACTGTATGGTTATTGCTGATTCCGAAAGAAGAACGACGTCATCCGCAAATCTTAAATTTGATAAATTATCTCCCTGAATTTGTATCCCATATTTGTTTTTCCACTTCAAGTTTCCAAAGATATCTTCTAGGACCGCAGAAAATAATGGTGGTGACATGGGGTCACCTTGTCGCACTCCTCTCGTCAAATGGAATTCTCTGCCTAGTTTGTCAGTTTTAACTCTTGTATTTCTGTGTAGTAGCCCGTAGCGTAATGGTTAGTGCGTTCGACTGTCACGCTGGAGGTCTGGGATCGCTTCCCAGCCTCGTCCACCTAAAAACTACAATGTTTTTTTTCAGGGCTACTGCTTCTTGCGAGGAATTGACAAATCATCCAAGAGTATCACTTAACACGAATAAGTGCTTCTCGTCAAGCCGTTCGGATTCGGCATAAAATTGTAGATCCCTTCCATTCCTGTCGAAAGGCGCACACAGGAATGGTTGCGAGTTGTTAGTCACTAGGCCCTGGTTCTTCATGAGCCGTTGTGCCACCCGATTTATTTATTTTATTTTAGGTGTTATTTGTGTATATGTTTTTAAATGTCTTTATTAAGGTGGGATGAATCCCTTGGTTGCTTAGTGCCGTCCAAATACTGTTGTGTTCCACAGTGTCAAAAGCTTTAGCAAAGTCAATGAAACATAGGTAAAGTGGTTTATTTTACTTGTTATGTTTTTCAATTAGTTGGTTAATTGTCTGAAGATGGTCAGTGGTTGAGAATCCTTCTCTAAATCCTGCTTGTTCCCTCGGTTGCTTGTCGTTAAGTGCTTGTTTTGTCCTTTTATATCCTGTTTTTGAAAAAAGTTTGTAGATTGTTGATATCAAACTGATAGGTCTATAGTTGATAGGTCATGTCATCTTTTTGTCCTTTCTTGTGTAGTTATATTATAACACTCTGTTCTGTTGACATTGAATAGGAATTCGTTGTGTTGACCTCCTTATGCTTTCTTAAATCATTTTTAAAATGAAAAACCTAGTGACGCCATATTATAGAAATCTGTGGATAAAAATCTTTTTCCATGCCAATTCTTGACGGATATTAATGTGAATTGGTATACACTTATTGATTTGGGGCGCAGATTTCAGTAGTACACTTACTAACACAGTTTTAATAATAAAGAAGGTTTTGTGAGTACAATTTTAGTTTATCTGGCAGCAACTTCAAGCTATTTTTTGAAATTTGGCAGATCAAACTGACTCTAGCCATCTCCAAAAATGGACATAATACAATTTTATGAATCTTTCGTTGACAAAAAACTCTATAAAAAACATTGAATTTTGGATAAAGCAGTTATAATGCATGTGTTAGTGTTGGTATAAAAGTATGTCTTATAATAAATTTTCTGAAATTCGGTGGCCTAGAACTATTTCAGTCTGCTCGGAATTAAAACTTAAATAAAAAAAAGTCCTAAACGGACAAAATGGTCTACTCAGCACTCGGATAAAATGACATATAGTGTACCATTTTATACTAACCCTTTTTTTATAGTGAAAATGATTGGAAAATTATGAACGATCTCACAGATAAGCAATCCTAGAGTGAACGTTCAATGTTCGGTGTTTTAGTTTTGTTAATGTTTATTTTACTTATAAATATAAGTGAAGTTGTTTGAAATGAATTGTGGATTATTGTTTATCTTTACTTTACTTTGAACTTTGATTTGTATTAAATAAAGTTTAAATTAAATTAAAAATAGTATTTGGTTTCCTTGCCTGGTTGGTTTACTTGCATGCGTTAAATGGCGTACACGTTCACATACACATGAGCTATTTTGATCGTTGGAGCTTAGAGACTTTTTGAAAATTAAATACTTCAAATACTTTTTGTATTTTTGAATACTCGTTAAGCAAACAAATTTAGGTGTTATTGATTTAACTTTCAAAAGAATATAACATTTCAGCTTGAATTACACTTTTTACTTAGGGGGGGGGCTTTTAGGCCACTTTTCCCTAAAAGGGCTTGGGGCAACCACCATTAACTAATTAACCTGTAAAAGAAATTTTAAGAAAATCTCATAGATGCGGCTGATGATTTTGTTATTGTCACTCTTAAGGGATATTTTCTTTAACCAAGGGCAAATGGTAATAAGAATAATTTTGTAGCTAATGTCTCTCTTCATTGGTAATAGGTACATACCTACAGAATTTCGGTAATATAACTTGTTTATGATTTATCAACTATTGAGACTAGTAAATACCGATGGCGGGTTAGTATCCATGGCTAAATCATTATAAATAATAAATGATAAATCATTATAAAGATGATAACCCTCGTACATTGACCATATATAAATTATTATAAAGATACATTGCCCATAGATAAAGCATTATAACGACGCGAATCCTCGGTTTATCCGTGCTAGCGGCCATTTTGTGTAGTTCATGAAATGTTCACCAGGGTTTCATGCTAATTTGCTGGTGCTAATATTTTAGGGTTCATCGGCAAAAATTGTAAAGGTAGGCCAACATAACAGGTTTGAATTCAATGTATATACCATTAGGTATCATAGAAAATTTTAATGAAAAACAAAAACTTATAAGAGTTATGCTACCAAGTTATGTTTTGGTTGAAGTTTCTAGCTATATCACGAGTGCCAAGGTGCCAACCTGGACTCTTTGAGTGGTGCTGAGTTTTAAGAATATGTTCATATTAAGTGGAAAAACTTTTTGTCTGTCATTGGGATTGAAATTAACACCTCAACTGTGAACGGAAATCGGAATGCTTCCTTAACTTAATTAATTTTTGTTGGTGATAGGAAATAATTGTTTTAACTTTTGTCGCTTTTGGTTGAGAAGAGTACGCTTGAGTGCCCAAAAAACCCATTTTCGACAATTTATTTATTTTGAATAGCAGGGTGTTTTTTCATGTATACAACATTGGTGAGGGCAGTACAGAAAAGAACAGGTATCGATTAAAAACATACCTACATATCTATTCGGTACAATCATGGTAATCCGTAAAAGTTTCTTAAAACAAAGTTTCTATTAAGACAAGGCTTCAAAAACTATTTTCCGAAATAATGATTTTCATAAGGCAATGCTCAAAAATACAAGGTTTCGAAAAAGAAATTGTTGCACACTTGGCGGCTATATTTATTTTTGGAATTTAAAGTAGCAACAGTATAGGAAGGTATGAGGAAATACATGTGCCTTGAATGTTGCATTTTTCTAAGGTGAAAATGTGTTAACTGTTATAAATTGGTACCTACATTAGATACTAGTCTCGTCAATATATTAAAAGTACTCTTATCCAAAAAATCAATTAACAAATTTCGGAATTTAACCACTTGTTTTTCCCTTAGTTTACCCGTTTTCGTTTTCAGGTCTAAATTATTCATTAGTATAACAGAATGCGAATGATTTATAAGTTGTTCTCCATTCTTACGCACATACTATTATTTCCTCTAACTATTGTCCGGTATACTTAGAGCCAATTTATTCACTATTGCTCAACTTGATGAAAACTCCAAAGTTGGCCAACTTACAAGTTGACTTAAAATCCGTAGTTGAACTGAAAGTTGAAAAATGCTTTTATTCACTACTTGGAATCTGAACTCGAGAGTTGAAATTCAAAAGTTGACCAACCTGCAGTTTCTTAAATATCCTTGGGATATTTGTGACACATGTGGCACAAGACGTCATTTTCAACTTTTGTTTTGCGTTAGAATTAATTTTGCACTTTGAATAATTTTTCATTCCATGTGAAGCGCGGAATCAAAAAAATAGCAAGCTTAATTAAAAGCTATACAAAACGGATTAGGTACAACTTTAATTTTTAAAGCAAATATATGTATATCTAGCAAAAAGAGGTGAGTTTTCACACACTATAATTTGTTCCTTTCCTAAAATGAAATTATGAACGAAGAATCACAAATTTTCACAGAGAAGAATATAATGTAGGGTCAAACAGGAAAAGCCAAACAAAGATCAACAACTCCATGAAACGTAAAAACTGTTGTTGTGAAATGGAATCATGAATGGATCGATGTTCATGAGTATGTTTTTACACTTGTCCGGCGAAATCGTCGCCAACTAAACTTAAACATCACAAGACCAGCAAATCATTCCATATACAACATGGAACACAAACACAATACTGAAGTGTATTGAAATTGTACACTTGTTCTATTTTTTGGTGGGGAAAAGGCACCATTTTTATAAACAAATTTCAATTATAAAAATATAAAAAAAAAAATATGAAACCAAAAAAAAATCATGCGGTCCTGCAAAAAAATTAGGCCTTTGTTAGGTAACTACTTTTTCTTCGAAACTGTTGAGTTTCGGTATGGGCGATAACCACCATTTTATGAATGAAGACAGAATCATCTAGTGACTGCTGATTTTAGTGACTTGTAGTGAACCTATTTAATAACATGAATCAACCCCAATACGAAGATGTGCAATTTTTTACTTTTTGTTTGCATGAAAAACACTGTTTTTATAAATTTTAAATTGCCATATCCAGGCCCGGGGATAACTTTGTAACAAAATGATTCCATATTTCTTATCTACAATTAATGTCCTTTCAAACCACGTAGGTATGAATGTCTTTTCTTAATCGACTCTGGGTTTTTTGCCCATACATTTTTGGGCATTCTTTTTTATATCTTTATAGGTAATTAAATAAAATAATAAGATGATTAGTGAGTATCGTTCCCTTTTTTTTCCCTTTTTAATAATTTTTGTATCACTAAAACCATTGACTTACTATATTTATATGGATTAGCTAGTCAAATTACATTTCTATACAAGAACTCTAAAAGAAAACTGTTCCATCAACTAAAACATTTTTGTGAGTAACCTCAATAACATACCTGTGAAAAGAAAGTTCTCAATTACTTAGACCTGGTACTTTGTAGGGGAACTGCGTTTCGGTTTGAAGAATAAATAAGTCGTGACGACAACCAAACAGTAACATTTGTTTGTATTAATACTCTGCTTCTCATCTAGGTGGCTAGGAAAACAAAATACAAAACCCATTTTATGAATGAATGTATTCACTCATTAAAGTAAAAAGAAACTAGCGATGGAAATTTTGTCCGATAAAATAAGAAATTGAATTTTATAATGTAATGTAAAAATAAATAAACATAAAGGAAATATTAAACCTGTAGAGCTACAAATAATTATATTATATACAGGTAAGTTTTTATTAAGGTTAAATTTATCAGAATATGGTGTATAGTTAACAAAATAACCAAACTTAAATTTAATAAAATATTAAGGCTCAAATTTTTATTTATCAGAGTTTCGGAACAAAATAAAAAAATAAAATTTCAAGAAAGTATTTGAACGTTTAGGTATGTATAATGTAGGTATATGTTTATTTAAAAGTGAAACTAATAACTATTTTGTATAGCTACTTAATAATTTTTTGTTCACCGTTAAATAAAACTAGCGTTTTTGTTACAACGTTTCCCCCGACCAGAAGCGGATCTAGGATTTGGCTCTGGGGGGGGCTTGGAGTTTGGAGATCCAGTTTGAGACCTTAAGTATAAAATTTGCTTGTCCTAAGATACATTTTATAATTTATAACAAATAATAGAGAGTTTAGGTTTAATGCAAGACCGTACTAACTTCAGCCGAACTACACTTCACGACAAGGCGGCAAAATATTATTTTTTATGAAATTTTAGAAGCTATATCGCACTAAGCGGCAACTGAACTTCATACAAATTCATACGAATTCGTGTGAAGTGTAGTTCCGATGCAGTGTAGTTCCGGCGAGTGCGGTCTAACCTTTAAGGTTCATGTATTTTTCTTGTGAAAAAGATATATGGAGATACATGTGTAGTTGTATAAAAGACAACGAATTTTGACATTTCCACTTTCATTTTAATGATATCCGTTTTTTGTGTGCCTTTATATCCGCTCCTGTCGCGCTTTAAAATGTTTTCAATATCTACAAAGTACAATAACAATTATTCATACATAATTGCTGTAGCGGAGATAGAAGCAAATTCAAAGGTGCACCAAAATAGTAATTTGAGCCATATATGTATGCTTGAACCACGCGTACAAATTCGTTTATTTATATTATTTAAAAATTGATTAGGTACCTACCTTATGTAGTTATATTTTTAAATAAGCTGTGGGTGTGTTTTGAACTTCCCATTTTTGACAAGATTTGAAAACTGTTTATAATTGGCTAGTTCAGAAAAATTATATTTAAGTGGTCGTACTGACAAAAGATCATATATGTGCTTTGACACGGTATCAGTCCTCTGAGATCTCATTTTTTCTGAATTAGCCAAGTCAACGAGAAACTATTTTGTTCAAACTGACACTTTAGGACATAAGACAAAGCTGCTCTAAGAAATAAGCCGTGGCCCAATTCTGCCAGCGTGAATTAATTTTCGTGTTTACGCTGCATACACTTTTTATGCATGCTAAAAAATATGTCGACAAGAAATTTGCACGTCATTCTAGAGTCTAGAGGGATTGCAAATATTCATTTGCTTTTGCATGATTTTCTGAGCGCGCATAGAGAAAACTCACGCCTTTGGAATTTGGTACCTTGACTAGAGAATTTGTATGTAATTGCCTAGTACAAAAATGTTTTGTATGTACAATTATTGCCTTGGACCTTTCAAATTTTGAAAACGTAGCCCCGAGAATTGCTAAGCCCAGCCAAGGCCGTAAGAAACAATTCCTGTTGTTTTATTTACACTAAACTTGACATCCCGTTGTTCTCAAATGGTTTAAGCCTCAAATGCGTTTCTTTCAGCAAATGAGCTTTGTTTTTAGTATAAACAGTTGGGGCATTTGACACGTTAATGTTAAGCCCCGGCCATTTTTATCTCTTTTTACTTATCTCTTCAAGCCTTAGCCCCAACTTCGGACTTTGGCAGTCCCTAGACTTGAGCCCGTAAAACTCTGTGGAATAAGGTTAGTTTTTCGGAAGTAAGTTGCTTAACCCTGGCTAGGTTTTTTGTCCAATATGCTCAGACCTTATTGCTCCATAACTGTTTTTTTCTTCCCAATTTTCTTGGTTTTATTTTTAGGGAAAAATTGCCGTTGCATGAAAGATGTCCATATTCATAGCCCCCAACTAAGTTTTTGTCCAATTCACTTTAGACTTTAGCCCCAATCTTAGGGCTTAGAAAAAAATTACATAACATGTATGCAAATAGTTCAACCCCAATCACGTTGTTTTGTCCATCAAATCTCATATCTTAACAATATTTTAGACGGAATATAAAATTCTACACATTGTTATGTTTTTCTTTCAATATTTTTAATTGTTTTATGATTCGGTTGTGGGGGAGGGGCTTTAGCCCCTATAGCCACCCCCATGGATCTGCTACTGCCCCCGATAACTAAACGAAGATTTAGGGAATGGGACTTTTTTGGCGTTTTTACTGCTTATAAACATCAAAAAATGTTTAGGTATGACAAAACATACAAATGGTGCTTCATTTGTTTGATATGAAGTGGAAGTGAGATAGATATATTTTTTATATTTCCATCTATTAACAAAAGAAAATGGCGTTAAAATGCGTCGGTTCCAAAAATATACTCCGAAAAAAAAAGTTTGTTTGATTTGACAAACTAATGCTTTCAAGATGATTTGAATGAGATTTATTTGAAATCTTCATTGAAGGAGATTAAAATTTGTGTGGTAAATCTTCCAGATTTTAAGGAGATTTGTGATAAATTTTAGTAAATCTCGGTTTAGTGTCTGATGGAAACGTAGTATAAGTTTGTTAGCTACATTTTTTCAGATCAGTTATTAGGGGAATTTCAATTAGCCGTATAAAATTGTTTCATTCAATTAAGTTAAGAAAGTTGAATATTTGTTAAAAAAAATGAATAAATACATATGCAATATAGATAAGGCATGGCGTGTTTTTTTTCTTATATGTACGGGCTTATACATCAATAATTTAATTTAAATCTTAAACAACAAAAATGAAGAATGTAGAATATTGTTTATTTAATTTTCTATTAGCCCGTTTACATGAGGTATTCGAGCGAGCTTAAAGCTCGCTTGGCCCCTTTGTATACCTGCTTTGACTTGAAATGAGCTTCATCCGACTCTATTCCACTTCAGGAGCGGAGTCGAGTCGAAATTGTTGATAAAAAACCTAGGTTGAAGAGTCGGTCTTGAGGATGTGTTCACCACAGTGTTTTTGCACATGTGCGAGTAAAATTATTTATTTGTTTTGATAGCTATGTGAAGTATGTACTAAAATTGATTAAATTTTAACTGTTTTTGTGTAAAATAAATATGTTGTTGCCATTCAATTAAATGTAATCTCAACACCATAGCAACTCAACTTCATATGGGGCTCTCAACTTACATGCCGAAACACCTGGGTCGAAAATCCGACCCTAATCCAACTCGAGCTCTCGATTCTGTTTGTAAACGGGGTATATATAGGCTAAGGAAATAAAGAAAAATTAAGCTTTTATAATATCCAGACTACCAATAGGCTGGTTTCTATGGTATTTGATTTTTCATTAAAATCTCTTTTGTATTCTTGTTTTATAGGTACATTTGGAAAACTTTTTAAGGCTGTCCCAAACAAACGCGAAAGCGGCACATTCGCCGACGGGTGGCAGTTTTTGTTGTTATTTAGCATTTTATTTGAAATTAGTATTATCATTGAGAATGAAATTTAGGGCTGGCCACGAGACGAGACTCTGCGAGACTTTTGTAAGTCTCGTCCCGGTCTCGTTAAAATCGAAAATTTTCAGTCTCGTCTCGGTCTCGTATAATTAAGTCTCGTCTCCGAAAAATACGATTTTCGGATAACCTGTTGATTTTGGAACGAAATATTTTCGATTATAGTTTGAATACGTGCAGAAAAAAATAAATATTTAACTGAAATTGGATTTTTTTAATTTATTAGACTCTGAAAATTGCGGTCCAAATATAGAGTCTCGTCTCGGTCTCGTCTCGGTTGCTCAAAAGCCAGTCTCGTCTCGTCTCGGTCTCGCATGACGAGAGACTTTTCTCCTCTCGTGGCCAGCCCTAGAAAGCTTTTCTCAAGAACCTTAATTAATGCTTTTTTGTTATTTCCTTTTTCAATTTTTTTTTTAATAAGTTTCCACAAAGGTACCTAAACAGTAATTAATAAGTTCATTTTCTTATCTAACAAATAAAAATGGATGCATTCAGCTAAAAGTTAAATATTTTTTTTTCTTTATTAAGCTCTAGTCGTTCTAGCCGTTTTCCAGATAAATATAATTTTTCATAGCGTTTGTACGGTATTTACCGTTATTTTTGCGACTGACAAAATTCAATTTCTCCTTTTTCAAATGCTCAGTACAAAGTATTATTAGCTGTTAGGTGTAAGCTGTTTTGAACATGAAGCGTATCATTGCTCAAAGGAAACCACAAGCGGTTCATTTTGTGGAGAGAAGAGAACACCTCATTATTTTTTTAAGTAAGGAGTCTTGCTTTTAATTTTATTTTGTTAAACAATTAAAAGTATACAAATGAATATTATTGTAACATTGTTAAAAGAAAAGAACGATTTTATATTATTTGTTGGATAAAAACAAAAGGATATTAGAACTTAACATCAATATTTCTCTTGGTCATGTTAAACCATACTTTTTAACACTCTTCTATTAAACAAATCCGTTTCGTTCAGACGCTCTAGCTCGATATTTACTACGCACGGACAAACCGACCAACTGATGGCTCGTTAATATAAGTTTTTCGATTTTTATCGACACGAAACAGGGCACCTAAAAACTGTCAACATAATCGTGAATTTAACATTATAAAATCAAAGAATGATTATTTTGGAGAACTGAAACGTGACGTCAGGCCCCACTGTAAGTGCATGGCTAATTGGAGAATATTTTGATGCCCAGAGAAAACTAGATTTGAATACTTGATATAATTATTTAAATGGCACAATTATCTTAACAGATTTAAGGTTTCTGACTGGAGTTAACGCCTATCTCCACTGTATATGTCTGGCAAGCATAAAATAAAAATAATAATACCATCCCCTACCCTAAAATATAAACATAAAAAAAACGTTGCTTTGATAAAGTAACGCAGTTACATTTGCGTGAAAATTTTACACTATTTTCCCCAAATTCATGTTCGTAGTATCCATTTTTATCTAATCTTTCTTACTATTCAATATAGCTTTTAACGGCCTTTAGTCCTTAAAGATTGGCGTTTCTTCCCGGCGTTCTCACTTGAACTCTTTAGTTGACAGTGAGGGCCATGTCAAGACGCAATTTTTATTAAGTTCAGTCCAGCTTATATCAATTTTACAGCGAAAATCAATTGTGAACTATATCCAACCCAAATAGAATTTCTAATCAAGAATTGTTGGAAATTTTGTTTACATAATATGAATGTTTTTTATAATACAAAGTCTATATACCAGCGGTTCCCAAACTTTTTAAGCTTTGGAACCCTTAACAAGGTCCAAATAAAATCCGGAACCCCAACTCTTAGCGATAGCAAAAAATGAAAAACTACACAATCACATTTCAAAATCAATTTTTAGTCCATACTTCATGTGAGTGTGGCTCGTAATTTTCTTTTTAAATTTGCTTTTTTTTTTTTTAATATGTATATAAGCTCACACTTCAAAAAAACATTTTCGTAACTATGTACATTTGTACATACCGTATGGCTGGGAAAAATTGGCCTGCTATTTTTTTTAAATACAAATAAATCTTTAATCTTTTCAGCTTTCTCTCTAAAAAATGTGTAATTTAACAAATTAAAAATGATTGTGTTATCTTCATTAAGATGAATTAAAAAAAAAGTTAAAAACTAAATAATTTTTACTAAGAAATCCTACTGAAAGGTTTCAATTTTTTGTGGGAAAACTACAGCAAAATAATTTGTACTCAGGTATGTGGAATATTATGCAAATCGAATTTGATTTACTTTATTAATTTAAGACAACAATAAAATAAAAAAAATATAATTGAATTTTTGGGCCACTTTGACTTTGGCCGTGACAAATTATGAAAAAATGCACCAAATTATAAGAAAACTTGTAATAAAAGAACGTACAAAGCTTACAAGTATCTACAAGAGTCTCCTTACAAAGGCTGCAAAAGAGCAGAGAAAGATTGATCCTTCTAAAATTGTTCCCAGTTATATGAAAACTTAAATAAATAATTCATGTATTTAAAAAAAATTCAATATAGCTTTTAACGGCCTTAAGTCCTTAAAAATTGGCGTTTCGTCCCGGCGTTCTTAGTTGGACTCTTCAGTTGACACTGAGGGCCTTGTCAAGATGCAATTTTTATTAAGTTCAGTCCAACTTACATCAATTTTACAGCGAAATCAATTGGGTGTTATTATTATTTATTTGAAAACAAATCTTGGCTATAATAAAATATCGTATGTATGTCTAGCGGCCCTTCAATTGCGGTCTATTATAGATAGTATTACACACAATCAACGATTTTCGATATCTTGAAATCGTGATTTTTACCTATTATTTGTATAATCATTAAAAACTTTTCCAATTGATAACACATAATCTTGTATGAAACATATTCGTTTCCTTATCAAAAAACTAAATATGGGTTGTTGAGCTCAAGATTTGTCAAGGTCTAGGTTGAAACAATGTTGATTTTATTATTGTGGTTAATCGTAATTTAGTGGAATTCAGCAATAGATCTTTTCTTTAGCCCTAATAATCGAAGTCGAAGGACTATAAAATGGGAAAAATAGAGAAACGTAGAAATAATAATCGTATTTACAAGAAAAAGAGCACTATTTTTAATTAATTTTATAATTTAGACACCACCACGTTTAGGGGTTCGCCATGTCCAGATGTTTCTGTTGTTTCTGTTACATAATACATTGTTGGCCGCCTTAATTGCTCGTTTACTCTACTTGCCATGACAAGTGCAAAATCTGCTAATCCTGATTTTCCAGTAAGTTGGATTTTTATTGGCAAATATGAAGAACTCTCTCGCTACGTCTTATATCAAAACTTTTTTTTTTCACAGAAATACAATTGGAATGAACAACAATTTTTCATACATAATAAGCAGTGTAAATATTGGTGCAGGTTTGCGGAATTCATGGAAGTTTTATTTGTAGAAGGTTTGGCGTCAAATCGACAATGACTGACTCAATGTTGGGATTTTTTTTTTATATATTAAGCGCGTGCAAAAGGGGTTGTGACTACCCTTAAGATGATATACACAGCACGAGCGATTAGGTAGATTGGAGGGGATTTAAAAGGAGATACCGATGCACATTGGTTTTGAACGTCTGTAGATCACAATGGGAGGGGAAAATTGAGCTGGGTAGAGCATTCCACATTCGAGTAGTGCGACTAAAGAAAGAATCTCTGTACTTAACAGTACGTCCGAAATTGGGCTCAAGGGTAAACTGATGGGCATTCCTAGAAGCGCGAGTATTACGGTTGAATTGTTTAAGGGGAGGAATGCAACTGGCTATTTCACTAGAGCATTGTTTATGGAAATAACGGTAAAATAACGAAAGACATGAAACATTTCGACGGTGCTCAAGGGATGAGAATGTTTCCGTTATAGTTCTTTCACCTATCATTTTAAGAGCTCTCTTTTCAATTCTATCCAATAAACTCAAGTAGGTTATTGGAGCACCTGCCCAAATGTGAGAGTTATACTCAAGTTTTGGACGAATAAAGGCTTTGTAGATCACAGCCAGATCAGAAGGGGAGAAAAATTTCTTGCATCGACGGAGAAAACCTAAACACTTAGCAGCATTTTTGGCGATGTCGAATATGTGGTCGTTCCATAAAAGGTGGTCTGTGACACACATACCGAGGACTGAAAGCTTTTCGGTTTCCTCAATGCAAGTGCCACTCATGGATAGTGGCATGGGGGGTGGGTTTCGTTTTAACGACAGTAGACAGCATTGAGTTTTTGAAGCATTAAATTCTACACGGTTTTTGATTCCCCATTGGACAATGCTGTCGAGATCAGAATTTAGTGAGCTTATCATACGCTGCCGTTCAAGTTCCACATCCGAAGGACATGGATGAGAATCTGTAAACGAATATGAGAAGCTGAGGGTACTGTCATCAGCGAAACAATTTAATGGATTAGAAGTTTCAGATAAAAGATCGTTTATGAATATAAGGAAGAGAGTCGGAGACAGAACGGAGCCCTGGGGCACACCAGCATTTATTTTGTGAATTTCAGACTTGAAACCATCCAATACAACTTGTATCGAACGGTCCGAAAGGTAATTTCTAATCCAACGAAGAAGAGATTCATCGATACCAAATGCACGCATTTTCGATAAGAGAGCTTGATGCCAAACTCTATCAAATGCTTTGGAAATATCAAGCGCAATAATCTTACTTTCTCCAAAACGATGTAAAGATTTGTGCCACTGTTCGGTGAGATATACCATCAGATCACCAGTGGACCTATTGCTACGAAAGCCGTACTGCCGGTCATTAAGAAGCTTTCGTTCTTCGAGATATTTCTTGAGCTGAAAATTAATCAGCGTTTCCATGACCTTGGAAAGAAGGGACGTAAGCGCAATTGGCCGATAGTTGGAGGGGGAAGAAGACACGCCTTTTTTAGGGACAGGCTGGACAAATGCTGTTTTCCATCCACTCGGAAAGAGACCAGTAGAGTAGGACAGATGGAAAAGCTTACGCAGTGGTTTTGCCAGCGTTGAAGAACACCTCTTCAGAACAATGGGAGGAATACTATCCGGGCCAGCGGATTTGTGTATATCGAGATCTTTCAGAACTCTGGCAACTGCACGAGTGCGGAAGAAGATTTGTCCCATAGAATCATTTGCGCTCTCAAGTACAGGAGGAGTCATATCACTTTCAGGCAGCGACGAATTAACAGCAAACTGTGCTGCAAGCAAATTGGCTTTATCGATTGAGCTGACAAAAGGAGTATCGTTGAAGACGAGCGTTGGAACCGAGGACGAGGTGGTGTTTCGTATGTTTTTTACAAATGACCAAAAATTTTTACTACCTGTGGGACATTGTAGAATTTTTTGCCGTAATTTTTGATCATGTAAAAATTTGGTTCGTCGAATATGAACGTTACAGGTCTTTCTAGCTTGTTGAAACTTTTTCCGGTTTTCCTCTGTAGGGTTGGCTTTATAACTTCGGAAGCTTACTTCTCTAACCCTAATAACCTCTTTACAGCTCGAATCAAACCATGAGTTTTCTTTGGGTTTGATAGGTTTCACCCTATTCGGGATAAAATTTCTCATTCCACAAAGAATTAAGTTTGTAATCATATCTGCACTGGAATCTACGTCACTATCGAGGAAGCATAGTGACCAGTTAAAGTTCCTGAAGAAAACATTGAGACCGTCCCAGTTGGCTTTCTCATACTGCCAAACGGTTCTCTTGGGAGTTTTTTCTTTAACTGTGTTTTGGTGGCACGAGAAATTCGCAGATATGACACAATGGTCTGATGTGCCTAGAGGCGATAGTACACTTATAGTGTATTTATCAGGGTCAGAGGTAAGAAACAAATCTAGAGTGTTGGCGGATTGACCTGCAACGTCAGGAATCCGAGTAGGCTCGTCGACCAGCTGAGTTAGGTTGTTTATCTCAGCAAAAATCTCGACATAACTTCCTTCGGGTGTTGTCTGACCCGAATAGCGTAGCCATGAAGAATTATGTACATTGAAATCGCCCGTAACAACGATTTCACTGCGCGGAAAATGGGAAATAATTCTCTGGATGGAGTCGGATAGTGCATCGAATTCGTTGGAAGTCGAATTACTATCCAAACTAGGACTACGATAAATAAAACAAGTATGGATGATGCGCTTATGGATGGTGAATTTAAACCACATGAAATTAAAGTTCGTATTCAAACATGAACCATATTGTGGTTGAAGCTGATAAGCTACATCACTGCGAACATACACGGCGAGACCATGATGTGGAAAAAATAGAGGCACTAAGCTATACCCATGTAGGCTGAATTCCGAGTGATCGGTATTTTCCCCTACCTGGGTTTCACTTAGTGCCAAAACAGCTGGCCTGTTTTTCACAGTATGGACATATGCAGCACAAAAATTCTGCCTCAATCCCCGAATGTTGCTGTAGTCAACCCTAAATTCACCCACCATTACAATAAACAGACATAAAAAACCAAATCAGACAGTTATCTATGCTGATATCAAGTTTGGGCCCCAAATGACTTCACAGTACAATACTACTAGTGTTATGCCTAAAAAAGCAGTGTACTGATCCGCCCCTGGATACACAAAATTAATAACAGCAATTTATCTGATATGCTTCGGCTTAGTCCATCATAAGAATTGCATGTAATGATACATACATATACTACATATAATAACTAAGCCAAAGCACTGTGAGTGAAGTGGAAAGGAGAGATTGGGAATTACCGCTGTGCTATGCCTGTTTGTGGTTTGATCATCTTAAACGTCGCTACACGGGTGCACTTTTGTTGTAGTTTTTATGCACTATCGGATCATCGATTTTGATTCTGGCTACACCAACGATCATTCCACTAGGTGGGTGGCAAGCCTATTGCGTCATGAGATTCCTGCAGGGAATGTTTCAAGGCCTGTTTTTCCCATGTGCCCCTCAATATTTGGCAAACTGGGCACCACCAAAGGAAGTTACACGCTTGGGGGCTTTAAGTTTCAGTGGTGTGTCATTTGGTGTTGTTCTGGCAACATTAACGTCAGGATATATCGCTAAATCAGATTGGGGTTGGCCAGGAATATCCTACTTTACTGGGGGACTGGGAATACTTTGGAATGTGATTTGGCAGTTATTAGGAGTTAGTTCCCCAGCTTCGTCACAATATATCAGTCCAGAGGAGAAATACTTCATTCTACAATCACAAAAGAAGACCATTTTTGTCTTTTGTACTTTTAAACATAGGGGCATATTGGGGTTATACTACAATCTTTCTCGAAATACCGTTGTATATGGAAGGAGTTTTGCACATGGATATAAAGAGCAATTCAATTTTCTCCGCTGTTACTTTTGCAGCTGTGTTCGTTTTGTCTTTTGTTTATATTTATTTATTTGACCTCTAAATATGATGATATTTTCTATCAACACTTCGAAGAAAATTAAAGACACACTTTCAACATGAATTCCAGCTGCTGCTTTTATTTGGATTGGATTTTTGAATGAACATCAAAAACAGCTAGCCGTTCTACTTATGGTCATCATAGTTGGTTGGGTTGGAGTGGTACGAATAATATTCAGTTATCCCCCAATCATGCAGCTTTTCTTGGATCGATATCGATTACTGTAAAAGGAATTATTACAGTTATTACACCGCTATTTTCGGGGATTGTTGTCAATAATAATTTAAGATGTGAGTTTCACCTAGATGTGAAAGTCGCTACGTTGTATTCGTAATTCAAGCAACTTTTCCAATTAACTTGAACAAGATTTATGTAGAAAAATATGCTAAGGAATTGTGGAAATCCTACTTGAAATTTCAAAAGTTAATTGTCGTGATCAGGAAAACTATAATAGGAGATTTTACTCCATCAAAAGCTAAGCAAACGAATCCAAATTTAGGCGCATTCTTCAGTATTTTGACGGCCTAACTGAGATTTTTTGCTGAGGAAACGTATTCCAGGCAGCTGCGATTGCTGAGGCCCTCTAAAATCTGCTTCTCCTATGTAAATACGCTTAATTTATTTTTAAAGTACCAGAATACTAATGATCTGCTATTACAACTATCATTTCAACTAAACTCGAATCGTTTAGTAGGCAAAAAAGTATTATTTTCTTTCTTTTTGTGTTATAGAATGATCGATGTCAATGGCAAATTGCGTTCTTAGTTGCAGGACTTGCATTTTTCCTTGGAAATTTTCAGTATCTTATTTTTGGAACAACTTCAAAGCAGCCAAGGGATGATGAAGAATTTTTGAACCCCAATCATGCAATTGAGGTTCAAATAAAGAAGTCTGAAAGCGGTCGAGAAGAATTGAATAAACTTATTGAGAAACCTATTTTGCTGACAAAATAATATTTCCTAGAGAATATAAGGTAATATTCAAATTAATATTTTCGTTCTGTATCACTCAAACATATTTTTAGAAAACAAAAATGCTCTTTCCATAACTGCAAATTTCAAACTAACCACTTTCAAAATTAAGGGAATTTCCAAAAACGCGTCTTAGTTAAACAAGGGACACACAAAAAACGCCACCGTTTGTTAGAAACTCATCATGGAAAACCTGGACACCACTTGACTGATACTTTCAGCTTAATTCAACAGAAGGCCAACAAATTATTAAAATCTGCAAAAAAATAAATAGAAAATTTTAGTTATTAATAAAGAATTTAAAGAAAGAAATTTAACTACTGTTTAAGTGAAAGGACTGAATATAATTCAATCGAGAGAAGGAACAAAAATTTAAGAATTCGTTGTTTTTGATTTTTGTTATACCACAATCGAAACGCGCTTGCAAACGAAACAAAATTCTCTTATAATACAATGAAAACCGGATCTTTCTATAAATTCTATTTTCAAAACACTTAAAAATAAATGATTCTTATAAAGGGATAAAATTGCAAGTATTTTTGTTTACTATGAGAGGGGTCTTTTTTTTTTGTTCTCGTGTAGATAGAGGGAATCATTTAAACAAAAATTATTTTAAACAAAAAATAGTTTTAGTGATTTTCAATTTTCTCAAAAATTATTATAATTACATAAAGGAATCTGTTTTTACTTTTTTTTTGTTGGATTTAGAATTATAAAAGATAATGGGCCTTACCAATTATTAATGATTAAACAAGCGTTTAGATAAACGCCAATTTAAACTTTAGAGACGAGTTTATTTGTGTGTTAACCAATAACCAAATTAAACACGTCCTTAACTTATCAGTGCTCTATTACTTTATTTACTACATTTGTTGTCAAACAGGCAGCTTCTGTGAATGAAAATGGCCCCGATCAAGAATCGATGCGATAGCCTAAATAGATTCCTATCCATACACATAGGTTTCTGATCAACCAAAACCGGATAGGTTACTTGAAAGTATTTTTGGCAAAATTATTCGTAGCAATACAGTAATTTGCATTTTATTATTAAATTATTTTAATTATTTTTCTGAAAAAAAAAAATCGATGACGTCAAACAAATCTCGACTTTGCATTTTTTAGTCGGCTATTTTTACAAACGCCGCTTGGGATACAAACGCATACCAACATTTTTCGGATAGCATTGATTATAGCTATCAACAGCAAAAGCTGTTTTGTCGTCAGCTGTTTTCTTACGTGGGATTACAACAATAAAAACCTATCTGGATAGCTCTACATTGGTTTTTGATCGCAGCCAATCTCATAAAAAAGTCACCAATCAAATTTTAGGCTGCGTGCTATTTGTAGTGTTTTCCGCCATTAACTCTCAAATTTAAATTTACAAATGAACAAATAAGAAGGAATAAATCTATTGGTCTATTTTGATTAATGTCTAACTACATAGGCCTACTTTTGTACAAAAGTACAAAAGTGAGAAATAGAAATCTATTCTGAAGACACCCGTTTGCAAAAAAACAATGGAAAATCGTGGCCCAATTTACATTTCAGAACAATTTTAGTATGATTTTTTGAAAGCATGTTTCTTTAGCGAGCATTTTAATTTCGCACTTTTGTACTTTTGTACAAAACTAGGTCTATTTAGTTAAGGCTTAACTTATTAGTTTTATAACACAAAATAACACAAAATTCACGAATAAGCAATTTAATTCAATTGTAAGCGACAAACATAGAGAATGACAGCACAAACGTGGCATTTACATTTAATCACGAGTTTAAACATGCGTTTCCTTATTCTAAAATTTAAGGTGACGTTTAGCGTTAAAGTGACTATTAAAGTGATTATTGGTATGGTTCATTACTTAGAGTCCACTTAAATATGTAAGTGATCTCTGAATTTGAATATTGGTAAGTCCCAACAAATACATTTTAAGTCAAATCAGCAACAAAAAATTTAAAAAAAAATGGTTCTTTTTTCCCCTTACGTTACGAAGATAAAGAACGCGAAAGAAGTGGGTCCCACAATTATGTCTGTCTGTCTGTATCTGTACTTCGATTTGGAGCCTAAATAACTGAAGCGATTTTCTTCAAATCAGCGGAAATAGAAATTGAAATATAGGGGAAGGTGGCCTAAAATGTCCCATATCTCTGAAAAAAGTGGCATTCAAACTGAAATGTTATATTCTTTGCAAGGTTTAATCAATAACGCTTACATTTTTTTGCCATACGAGTATAAAAACTTCAAACAAGTATTTAAAGTATTTAATTTTCAAAATGCCTCCAAATTCCAACGATGTAAATTGGCCGGGTAAAATGGCATACTAGTATGCAATCTTACCAATGCAAGTAAACCAACCAGTCGAGTAAACCAAAAACCATTTTCAATTTAATTTAAACTTTATTTAAAACAAACTAAAGTTCAAAGTAAAAGAAACATATTATTTATGTATACAAAAAAATAAAATCAACAATTCATTTAAAAAAACTTCAATTTATATAAGTAAAATAAACATACAAAAAAAAACTAAAACACCGAACATTTAACGTTTTGGATGCATTTACGGTTTTTGATAATGTGTCCTCAGTCCAGGACTGCCTCTATATAGATCCTTCACATTTTCCAAACATTTTCACTATAAAAAAAAAATGAAAGTATAAGGGTAAGTATAAAATGGCACACTATGCCATTTTAGCTGAGAGCTAAATAGGCCATTTTTCGCGTTTAGGATTATTTTATTTAAGTTTTAATTAAGCAGTTTTAGCGTGAACGGAGGATGGGGGACGTTAAATGCGGCAGCTAGTAGAAATCATGTAGGAGAATAAAGTTATTAATTTTTTTAGAAACACCCGGTCTCTCAGACATATAAAAGGTCACCGGTCGGTGGGAGGTTAACGGTACCTATCATAAAATAGCAAACATTTTGTTTTCAAATTTCTCGTTTATGTCTTCACCGATTTCACCCAATTTTTGTATACAGGAGGACCGTTTAAGTTTGAATTATTTTGCATACAAAATTTTCAAAAAATATTTCTTCGGTTTTTGAAAAATGTTGAAATTGTTTTTTATTTTTAATTCAATATCTTGGAACCCGGTTAATGAATTTTTCAAAACTTTGTGTAAAATTGCATTTTGGTAAAAACCATACATACAATTTTTATATGTATGTATGTACATATATAGAAAATTAGTTTTAAAGAAAACTGCTATAAGGAACTTTGAAATTTTGATTTCATAAATTTATATTTATCAAACAAATCACATGGCATACTTATTTTTGTGCTCTAGCTGTTTTAAACGGTATTTTCAGCCCATTTAATATCAAATTTATAAAAAAAAATTATAATTATTTATAGTTTAACTTTTTTGTCAATTTATTTTTATCAAACCAATAGTATTCATTGCCAATTTCTATCTACGTTAAAGTTGTTAGCTACGAGTGCAAGTCGTATGCAGCTG
The DNA here is from genome assembly GCA_949320155.1 of Melangyna quadrimaculata. NCBI lineage: Eukaryota > Metazoa > Arthropoda > Insecta > Diptera > Syrphidae > Melangyna > Melangyna quadrimaculata. The sequence continues at coordinate 3,173,893 of OX439485.1, read as the reverse complement.
TTTTTTTTTTTCATTTATAAAAATTACCAATGAAAAATACTTTTATTATGCCATTCTACGAAAAAAAAAACATTTATTAGTTTGCACTGCCCCTTATTTACGATATTTCAATTTTTGTGGAAAACAAATATTTTCCGACGGTTTCTATATTTTTTTTTTTGGAAATGTACTCAAAATAGATGATTACGATGAGTTCCGAAAACCATTTAGACTTTTTAATGACCTTAAAAATCTAGAATCGAATACCTCTGTAATCAGGATAAAAAAAAATTACTGTAAAAAGTGACTGTCTAAATAAATGTCACCTCCAATATTTCTACTATTTTCCCAATAAAAGATCTAAGAATAAAAAAAAGGACTGCAATTTAAAAATCCTTGCAAAAAATGGATTGAATATTATAAATGGTTATTTCATTATCATAACTGAAATAAGAAACAAGCTTCTGCTAAATCCCAAAATCATTGTTCCAATCGTTGGATTATTGATGTAGGTATTGAATCCTTTACATTAGGTAGGTAAGGAATATGATCCTTGTAGAAATAAGGCTTTATAGGGATAATCTTTAGGAGTGTGTATTGCTTTTCAAATGGAAATGAGGCAAACGAAGGACTAGACCAGAGGATTTATTTCACAATCATTATCATCATCATCTTTATTATTATTTAAAACCTATAAATAAATAAATCTACTGAACTCATACTAACCGAGTGCAGGTAGAAAATAAAAGGAAACGGTAATCCTCAACTGGGTATATACCTAAGTTGAGCTGTTCCGTACACTTCAGTCCTAGATTTGTATTGAAAACTGCTTCGGATCAATTGTCAACGTAATCAGACTTAGGTATATTTGGACGAGAAATGACATTGTTTGGGTTTGGTTGGTTTACCTGATTGAATATTTCTGTTTGTGTATTTTACTTTGCGATAAAGTAACAAGAGAGGTAACATTTCATTGTACCGTTGCATTTACTTAGCTAAGTGAAAGCGGTATCGTTATTTTGGGTACAATCATTTCTTATTTTTTTTTTATCTAAAGAAAAGGCTATTTTTCTTATAAATTTGTTTGCAATCCCGGAAATAAGAAACTATTATATAAAATTGAACAGAAAATAAATCAGCTTTACCTATTGTTGGTTTACAATTATGTTGAAATTTTTCCAAATAAATTACTCTGTATAAATGCAGATGCATTTCCAAAATAATGATGCATTCGAAGTTCTTCAGGCAAATTGAAATCTTAATTTGATTCAACAAACAGAGATAGGTCAATATCTACTTAAGATGGAGGTCGTCCTTTTTCTATGGCTCAATCGAACATTTAACAAAAATTAATTAGGTTCCCAACTTCAATAAAAATCTTTGGGATATTTAAATTTTATGTAAATTTAGTTTTAAGTAAAATGGTGAGGGTTGAAAATTAATAGTAGCATATTAAGTTCAAGCGGTGATGTGATAGTAACATACATTACTGCACCTGCATATTGGTTGGAATGTTTTCACTTTACTCCCACACTAGGAACATTTTGTTCATTTTAACTAAAAGTGTGTAAAGTGAGTTTAGTGCATTTGTCAGTATACTTTTATAATAAGTCTATTAAACTGTCAAATGAGATAAGAAATTAAAATAAAATCAATTCTGACGTTTTCAAGCCAAAAGATTCAATATTATAAATACCGGAAAGCTCCTTATGAATATTATGAACGCAACAAATTTTATACAAGCTCACATTTTAAGATTGCCTTATAATTGCCTTCGAATTTCATTGTTCCAAAAACAACAGTTGTTTGAACTCGAGCTAATTGGCTGATACAAAAAAATCCTATGAATCCCTTCATTATTAATTCCAACACCAGGAACCTAACTCATAAAAATATTCTGTATGAACAAACCAAAACCAGGACCTCCTTCTCTTCACATAATATAGCCGCGTCTTAAATCCAGGCCACCATCAACGCACCAGCAGAAGGTAAAGGTCCTATACAACATTAAGAAAGACTCAAATTAAATTTGAAAAACATCTGCTAGAGTTTACGAGATTAGAATTCATAGCATCCATCTAAGCTAAGACCGAAACAATAAACAGTAAAGGAAAATAAAATAAAGGAACCTCCATATCCATATAAGATCAAATGGTGTTCGCTATAATCAGTTCTGAGTGACGCCCTCTCGTCCACTTAAACAAAAAAAAAAATAAATGAAACGTTTTCTTTTGCTTTTAATTCCTTTTCCATATACATACATACATACGAAGACAGACCATGAGGACACAAAAAGATAATGATGATGGTTTAATGGCGGCTAGCCGCCTCTAGAGAACTGAAGAAAGGTTGGCCAGAAGGAAAAATGTTTCAGATTTCACGATTAACGCTCGGATATTATATCTACTTTTACTTTGAGGTTCGGTTTTATCGAGTAGAGGGTGCAACAGAAAAAAAAAAATATTTTCGATTTATATAAGCTATGTATTTCCTAGGGTAAGGTTTATTTTAGTGGCATGTGTTAACAAAACATAATAGGAACTATAACAAAAAAGAAAACGAAAGTAGGGCTGGAGACGAGCAAAGTCTTGGTCTAGCATGACGAGACCGAGACGAGACTACCTTTTTAGCATCCGAGACGAGAGCGAGACGAGACTGTTTATTTGGACCGAAATTTATAGGCAGTCTAATAAATTAAAAAATCCAATTTCAGATAAATATTTATTTTCTTTTGCAGATATTCAAATTTCAAACTATAATCGAAAGTAGTTCGTTCCAATAATCAACAGGTTGTCCGGAAATCGTAAATTGTCGGAGACGAGACCGGGATGAGACGTTATTACACGAGGCCGACACGAGACCGAGAGGAGATTGAAAAAGGCCATCAAATCAAGCACTGAATTGGATGGTATATACTTTCCAAAATATTAAAAAACAAAAGAACCAAGTTATTAATAAAAACAATAAAGAGTAAGATGACGATAATTTACCGGTTGCTGAAATGATCACTTTTATGAGAGTGTTGGTTGGCCTCTAAAAAACACCCGATACTTCAAGAAAATGTTAAAAACTGTCTAAAATAACAATTTTTGAAATTTATTTCATAAATTACACGTTTCGGTCGCACGAACCTGATTGATCATATGTTTGAGAGTGGTTTATATAATTTAGTTTTTCAAGAATTTTGGTAAAAAAATCTAAGCGCTCAAACCTCCATTTTAAAAAAACGATTTTCCCAAAATTGAATTTTTCGGGTTTGAATACATATGGTTTTTCTAATTAAGTTTGCCTGGCCCATAATATTGATAGAAAAAAATACTATAGGGTGCATCACTATCTGTTGCAGAAAAACTGTAGTGCGCACTTTTTTTTTTTCTTTCCAATATACGATTCATTTTATCTATCGCGCTGCGGGGAATGTTTTGATAAGTGCTACAGGATTGATACGGAGTGGAATGGTGCTGCTAGTGCATTCTAAGTGTGTTAATGGCGTCCATCTGATCTGGTGTTTGAAATTCCACTATCGTCCTCGCTACCTCCATCAACATGTCTACTATAGTACTACACACGTACGTACATCGATGGAGTGTTTAGTGCTCTGTTGAAGATGGAGATGGAGTATGGAGTATGGAGGAATAAAACTGTTTGCTTAAAAAAAAATGTCAAGTGGAAGGAATGGCAGCCCTTAATTTAAGCATTTTCTTTTTCCAAAACAAAAAGGAACACAAAATACTTTAAAACATAGAAAAAAGGATCTTTGCCGCTTGAATGATTAGAATATTGATTTAACCACGTTGAAACACCACATCGCCCCCATCGACTTTGAAGTCAATGAATCTTAATTGAAATATTTTCTCATGGCTTCCTATGGTAGTTATTTAATTCGGTGCTTTTCATTTATTTATATTTGTATGTAAAGTTAAATTTGGTTTTTTGGTCCTCCCTTTGTTTAGAAACATTATTATTAATACATTTTTATGTAGCCTCATTTACACTACATTTGACGCTGCGCCGTAAATTAAATCGAATATGTTGTTATTTAGTGCTATGGCTTATCCATAATATTTGTGCTTTGTCACGTTTTGGTAATTTAGAAACATGGATTGCACTCTCATGCTTGCTATTGGGGATAGAAAAACACCAACCCCAACTCGGCAGGTATCCTATTCTATACATGGCAATGAATTTAAGTTTTTCTTGGCATTTTGTTATACTTATTTATTATTTTTCATTGAACTCTTTGGCACTTTAGGTGTGGTATGATAGGAAGGATATGTAGAGTTGTATTAGTTATATTCATTTTAAGATGAATCATAGTGCTGGAAAGGAGACATAACCAGCTTTCCAGCTCATTTTTAAGTGAATAGAACACATCTTTATTTTTTAAGTAAGAAGTTTTTGATTAAGTTTTGCTTTGTCAACAAATTATAAAATATACAAAATTATTATTTTTGTTTTGAAATCGAAGGAATGAAGTAATCTTTAGTATTCTATATTTCAAGGTGAATAGTTAATACAACTGAAAATATAAATTTCTAAATTGAAATTCTAAATTACGTACACCTTGGCGTATACTTACTTTTTTTAAATTCTCAAATTAAAAAAGTGCCCAACTGTATAGCTTTAAAAAAAAATATGAAAATATGATCCCGCTTAGTAAGTTAAAAATGGCCTGATATAATTCACCTAATTTGTTACCTTTTTAAAAGTACTCAAGCTAACTTTACCCTTAATTTAAGTTAAACCAATCTTGTCCTAAATATGAATTTTTTTTGGCGTTTACCCACATACCAGAGAGTTCAAACAACCCTTGATTTTTCTAATGCTTAAAAAGAGTTGCGTGAGCGAGACAGAGGACACATAGAAGGAGTTAAAATCCTCGGAACCAGTGAAGCGGGCCACCTAAGGTACTGATGCCCAAAAAAAATGTTGTAAAACGTTCAAAATATTTCTGGCTTTTGGAAAAACTCTAAGCTTTACCGGTGAATTCTAGGATGTACTTAATTTGGAGTTTAACAATAACATTTTTTGCAGGTCTCAATCGAGTTTTAAAGAAGGTTTATAAAAAAACTTATCCCGAGTTCGTGAAAGTAAACATCCTGAATCACTGCCACACTCAAGCCCTCAAGCAAACAAATATGGCCCTTTTTAAATAAGTGTTACTCTTTTAGAAGTGCTGATGTTTGCTTTCAGCAATGAAATCAAAGTTTAGAAAAATGTACATATGTACAATGTACATAGTAAAATTAGTTCGCGATTGTTTTAACATTGATTTTGAATGTTTACTTTTTGTTTTGTTGTTTTATAAAAAAAAAAAAAAAAAAATACGATATCAAATAAACTTTAATTTCACACAAACCCACTTTTTTAGAAATACATACAACATATCGATGTATATACACTCCAATTCACTCTTTTAAATACAGATTTTTTTCAATAAACTTTTAACGATTTCTATATAACCTTTTATAATTATGACAAATCTAATTATAGAATTTATTAAGTGTAATATAGGGATTAAGATTCAGGAAGAATTTTAAATCCTCCTTAAAAATTGTTAGTCTTATGGCTCTTTGAAAGCTTTTAGTCAAAAAATCGACCTTATTTTGTGTCGTTAAAAGTTTATAAAAAAAAAATCTGTATTTAAACGAGTGAATTGGAGTGTATGTACGTTGTACAAAATATTTATTTTTTTGATTTTAAAACTAAGTTTACTTTACTTCAGCATTTATGTATTTCCTATGGAAGTTAATTTAGGCCAAAAATATATAAAAATGTTACTTTCTGTGCCTTACAGTAAGATATGGATTCCAAATTTTCCACCAAAAAATAAATAATGGTCATCATCTCCCGATACTTCAGACTTCTAAGCCCAACCCTAAAAATGATAAAAGTCATTTATCTGGGAAAATTCAAATGTCCATTAAATGCTTTAACAGCTCCATACAGACGTCATTTTTGGTTGTTTGAAAACAGCGATTTTCCAATTTATTTTGTCAGAGGTATTACCACTTCAATAAATATAAAAAATAAATGCCGTGATTCTCTGTCATTTTCTTTAAGTCAAAACGTCATAATCTTGGCAATCCGACTAATAGAATTCAAGATATAAGCATATCATATTTGAAACTTTTCTTTATTATTTTTTTTGTTGGCAGAAATTTATTTATATAAAGGGTGGTTCAACCATAACGAACGATGTTAATAGTGAGTCAGAGTCACACCATAACGTCAAGTTTATTGCCCAACTTAATTCGACATTTATTTGTTTCAGTGTTTGACAAGATTGTTGTGATTGTTTTACGAAAATGGGCGTTCAAATCAAAATGCATTTCGTACACTTCATGATTTTTTGGTCACCATAATCGACCAAATGAAATGCGTCCACAATCGATAGAATTGTGCGCAAATTTCAGCAAACCTGGTCTGTAGGAAATTTGAAAACACCTGTGCATGCTCGCCCAGTTCGTTCTGCGGAAAACATTGCTGTTGTTCGCGATAGTGTGGCAGAACGCAGAAGAAGAGCCGTCAACCTCGACTCGTTGTCGTGCTCAACAATCGAACATCTCACGAACATCACTGATGCGAATTTTGAATAAAGTTTTGAATTTACACACTAACAAGGTTCAATTGACTCAAGAGCTGTAGCCCACTGACCATTACAAGCGTGCGTCGTCAATACGCCGAATGGTTGGCTGAACAGACAGAAGCGAATGGTGACTTTACAAAGAAAATCATCTTCAGTGACAAGGCACACTTTCCCTTAGTGGATTCGTTCTTCTTCTTCATTTCACCAGCGATTCTCATGATCTCGAGGGGGACCACAATTCTCCCACTCAACTGCTTCGTGGATTCGTTAACAAGCAGAATTGCCGCAGTTGGGAAAATTAGAATCCACGAATGATTTTTGAAAATCTGATGCATCCACAAAGAGTGACTGTTTGGTGCGGTTTATGGGCTGGCGGCCGGCCAGAGCGGCGCGGCGTCATCGGGCCGTAATTCTTCGGAAATGAGGTCGGCCAAGCAGTTACCGTGAATGGTGTTCGCTACCGCGAGATAATAACGGACTTATTGTGGCCAGAAATTGAGGATATGGACCTGGACGATATGCGCTTCCACCAGGATGGTGCCACTTGCCACACAGCCTAGGAAACAAATGCCTCTTTTGCGCGAGAAAGTTAATGACTGTGTTATCTGACGTAGTGGCGATGTTAATTGGCCGCCACGATTATGTGATTGGACACCGTTGGAATTCTTTCTTTGGGGATATTTAAAAGAAAATGTGTACGTCAATAACCCAAGAACAATTCAAGAGCTTAAGGATAATTCGGCACATTAACGCCATTGAACCATATGGACCATCGGAAAGAGGTGTGCCACCAAAGCCGTGGCGATCATTTGACCGATATTTTATTTTACACATAATTGTCATATATCCTAACTCAATGATCATAGATAATTCTCTGAAAACTTTTCGCTTTATTTACAATTTATATCGTGCGTTTTCGTTGTGCCACCCTTTATATTTTTATGACATATAATAAGTAAAATAAGACGAAAATTTTATATGCAAAATTGTTAAAATTGTTAAGGACCTTTAACACAAACAATTTGGTTGCAATCTTTGTAGCCGTTAACGAGAAATTTAAAAACCAAAAAATCGGTTCTATGACAGGTAGCGTTAATAACCGTTATAAATTTTTTTTCTACCAAAATAATAATTGTAGTAATTATAATAGCTCGTATTTTTTTTTTTTTTTTTTTTTTTTTTTTTTTTTTTATTAAATAGTTAGAGCCGTTTGTGAAATAATTAAATTTTTATATATTGGTTGTATGGCAGGTACCGTAATTTTTTGAGCTAAGAAAAAAGTGCAATTTCCCCTCTAGGGGACAGCCGTTTAGGCTGCAGGTCAAGGTACAGACAGACAGACGGACAGACGAAAAGACGGACAGACAGACAGACAGAATTGTGAGGACTACTTTTTTCGCGTTCTCTATCATTGTAATGTTAGGGAAAAATAAAAATATCTCGAATTATTTGCACGAATCTTAAACCTGAAATATACATATTCGTATATCGCAAGTAAAATTAGTGAATCGCTTTTTATTAATTTTTTTTTAATTACTTTATATTTTTTTAGTAATTTTTGATTAAAAAATATTATTTTTTTTAAGGAAACGAACTGGGCTTTCATAATAAAAAAGAAAAAAATTCATACTTATTAACGTGCTGTTGTTAAAATAATAATATAATAATTATATTATACATTTCGGGAACTCTGTCATCCACACGGAAAAAAGTTGTACGAACGGGTACAAACATAAATTAAGAATCGGTTGCATTTTGGCAAAGTTAAAGCCAAATAAAGTAATGAGACCAAAAATCCTATAAAAGGCGTCATAAGTCGGAAAAGGATGCGAAAACCATAAATTACCTCTTAGGTTTTTCGACTTAAATTCACCTCAGAGACCCATGATTTTCGTCTGGTTCTGTGACGTTGGGACACCCTGTATATTTCTTCTTCACTAATTTATCTCTGTAAAATTAAAATTTTGTGGATGGCTACTTGTAGACAAGTAAGACAATTTTTCAAAAAAAGTATTTATGTTGAGAATTAATTTATTTTTATTATTTTTATTATTTTTGTATGGAAAATCATAATATTTCTGAATTTGTTCTTAAAAAAAAATAAAATTCTTGCTCTGTCTCTCGCTGCGTATAAAGCAAATGGTCAATTCCTTAAAGTTCCGATCAACTTGCTATTTTTAAACCACCAGCCTCAACCTATAAACGAAAACAACATGACATACTACTTTATTCCCTTGAATAACCCTTAACTGATTTACTTTAATTTTCCATTAACTAGAGTGAATCATCAGTTTTAAAAATTACTTCAAAAAAATCATGATCCTACAATTTTCTCCCTTCCACTCTACTCGACATTGCCATTTTCGCTTTTTATTATACAACAAATATAATCCATTTGTGCTGTTTTTGTTTGCTTAAATAAAATTAATTAACTAAACTCGTCCAAGCGAAACATTAAGAGATGCAGAAGTATAGAGAATTTTAGCAAAACCGGAGCCACAGAATACTCGGGAGAAAATCAATCGAGTGGCTATGTGTAATCTCTATTAAAGCAATCAGTTTATTTTGCCTGCTTGGAAGAAGAGGGTTGTAAATGTGTAGTTATTCTGAAGAGGGAGAGATAGCAGGGTGGCAATAAAGTGGTTCCGAAAGTGTCTATTATATTATATTCGGGATTTTATGCACAGACAGAGATATGCTCCAGGATGTATTATGTCCTTATTTTGTGATCCTTTCTAATACTCGACGTCTTTGAGTTTCTAATTTTTGAAGGACCTTAAGCCAATGCACAGCTGCACTACTTTGTAATTTATTGAAAAAGGATATATTCGTAGTTTATAAATTTGAAGTCCATAGAGTGGATTGGATGCTTGATATTTTAAGCCACAATCATGATACATTGATTTTGTTGAATCAATTAAGACTGAATCAACAGACCATTAGAGGGCATCAAGCAATTTGAGTCATATGATAAATCTCTTTGATAATAGCGAACGTATACAAGACACACACAGTAGCACTTTAGAAGAATAATGGGATATCGAAAAAGAGGTTCTTTTATGAAATTTAAACTAAAAAAAATGTGTTTAAAGTTCTTATAATGTTCCAAGGATCTTCTTCAAAACTACTGCCGATATAAATACAAAAAGAAGAAGTAAATATTGACCGACCCTAATGCATCTGTTAATTTGCCGATTTCCCAAAGATTCTTTTTTTAATGGCTACCTATACCTAGTTAGTGATATCTGAAAAAGGATCTTATGGATTTTTTCTTGCATCTTTTTAACATTCTTCCTTATATGAATCAGAGTATATATCAAAAAGGTTTCTTAGTGTTTTTTCCTTTTCTTTTTTCTTAGCCCGCATTGTTCTTTAAATATTTGCGATAAAAATCAACCCAGAATAAAAACAAAATTACCAAAATGTAGCAGAAAAAAGAATGCAAGAAATACAAATTCTTCACACAAGACAAAACCAATTGAATGGATTTCTATTATCCTTCTAGTTGATACAGAACAAAAAATTGCACCTGGATTTTCATACCAACAATTCACCTGGATGAGATATATGCGAACATCAAAAGTGACTTATCCACTTTGTTCCATAGAAATAAGATGTGCAGATGTTTTGTGTCAGTGCACTATTATCAGGATCAAAATTGATGAAACACATTCCAATTGTAATCGGCAAAAAGGTGTGACAAAAGGACATTCATGTTGATATACCAAAATTTTCAGGACGATGGCAGTCATGTCTTAAAAAAAAAAAAAAAATTGCAGTGACCATGTGGGAACTATTTTTTGAATGATGCATTAAAATTTTTATGCTTTGAAAGTGTTTTTTATAGTTCTATCCTTCATAATATATCCTTACAAATCTTACCAACTATGGACATCTTTAATTCCTCTTCACTTTAAAGAGAATTGAAAGGAAAAACATTGTATTAGATCTGTTTTATGGGTTTTAACAATATAGTACCTACATTGTAGTGTACATACATAGATACATAAAAACAATAAATAAACTCCGTGTCATTTGCTTGGGAATTTGTCCTGATAATATGGGATGGAGAACACAAATTCAAACGTCCCAATTTCACACACAACAAAGGATGTGGTCATAATTTACACTGCGCGCAGGATATCGAGGGTATACCTATATAGATATAATTTTACGATTTTCTTTGATGCCATTAAATTTTGAAATTAAATCTTTTATTGTTAAGGGAATCGAATCGGATGACGGTGCGGGGCGCGGTGCACTGTGGTGGTAGGGGTCGATTATTGAACGAAGTCGATGTTGAAAAATGCAATTTTCCGAAAAATCAATTATTTATTAAGGAAAGGAATTTTTTTTATTTTTGTTTCGTTTGCTTTTGAAGGCGGGTTGGTTGGATTAAAAATAATTAGAGAAACAAGTCGACATTTGAAGATTTATGAGTTGAAATTATATTGGGCTGTGGGAGGACTGATTTGTAAGATATATGGCTCCTTTTATACACAGAAATTCTGAATTTCTTTTATTTGTGCTAATATGTAGTTAGAGATTTGTATTACATATTTTATTATTTAAGAAAAATAATAAAAAACAATTTAGATTTTTTAGATTTAGATTTAGAAGTATTTTTTATTTATTTCGAACTTAAAATTAGTATAACAATTAATTGATTAATAATGAATAAATAGTAATCATTCATTAACTTAAAAGTTAGTGTCGAATGATACAGCAATACAAAATTCACAAAAATAAATCTAATGTGGGGTGACAATCAGAACTAAAATAGTTAAAATTCAAAATAATAATGATCAAAAAAATATAATACCTATTTATAAATATAAAATAAATTACATCTTTCGATTTTAATTTACCTTTTAAAACCTAGACAAAATTGAAGCAAATGTTGGACAGTTTATAATTAATAATGTATTTAATTTGGAAGGTTTTTGCGACCTATAGTGCAGATATGTTTCGCTCTGACAACAACAATTGAGCTCTTCAGTAAGAATTGTTGTTGCCTTTCTTAGACACATGTTTTTAGTCAATGGCTACCGACGTATTTATAAAATAAGCTGCACTGATGTGCTGCAAATTATATAATTTCCAGGGGAATTTGGTTAAATTATTGCACCTAGAGAGTTGTTGTAATTGCCCGTGGTCTGGCATTATATAAAGAAGAAGATAAACTATAACAGTAGAAAAATTGTTTTTGTTTTTTGTTAAGTGCACTTTTATTTAGATATTAATTTGGCCAGACCACGGGCAATTACAACAACTCTCTAGGTGCAAGAATTTAATTAAATTCCCCTGGAAATTATATAGTTTGCAGCACATCAGTGCAGCTTATTTTATAAATACTTCGGTCGCCATCGACTAAAAACATGTGTCGAAGAAAGGCAACAACAATTCTTACTGAAGAGCTCAATTGTTGTTGTCAGAGCGAAACACATCTGCACTATAGGTCGCAAAAACCTTCCAAATTAATATCTATATAAAAGTGCACTTAACAAAAAACAAAAACGATTTTTCTATTGTTATTGTTTATCTTCTTCATTAATAATGTAACATCAATTGAAAAATTGAGAAAAAAGTGAATTAAAGGATTATTTTATATTAACAAAAGTAATTTTCAATAAAATAAAAGTCCACCGTGAAAAGCCAGTTTTTTACTTTTTTTTAAAAATGAGTTAAAGTTATGAGTCATTCTTATTGACACAGGAAGTTTATTAAAGCATTTGGGTGCAGAGGCAGTATAAAAATGAGAGAAATGTGTTTTATACGCAACAGGTTCATTAACTAGGTGCATATTGTTTATACGTAGATTGTATAATTGAGAGTTTCTGCTAGGCATATTACCACTTTGCTTGAAAAATTCTTTCAAGACTTTAAAAACGTAAAGATGTCTCATAGGCAGAATTCTCAAGTCTTTGTATAGAGGCCAACTTTCAGAGAATCGATTTTTGTTGCAAATAATACGTATCAGGTGTTTTTGTGCAATTAACAAGGTCTTAAAAGTATATACGTATGAACCTCCCCAGCTAGACAATCCATATTGCAGTTTTGAATGTGCAAGACCATAATATATTAAGTTTAAGACTTTTTAAGAACAAAAACAAGCTCCGTTTGGATCAAAATTAGATTTACCACAAAAATGTATAGGAAAGCTGTATTGTCTACAATTCGAAGCATGAAAATACAGATTGAAGTCAGAATGTCTATAGCCTGATGTTTTGAAGGTCATCAATTTAATTTTTTCACTAAGGATTAGCTTATGAATAGAAAACCATGTCCTTAAAGTTTGGAGGTCTTCTTTAATTTGTAATACACAGTTAAGTTCGGAAACTGATTGGTAAGTGAAGGATATGTCATCCGCAAAGGCAGTCGAAAGGCCATTTAACTTGAGTTTGAAAAGTGAGTTGATATATATTAAGAAGAACAAAGGGCCAAGTACGGATCCTTGTGGTACGCCATTTTTCAAAATACGGGCTTCACTTGAGATTCCCTTTAGAGTTACTGTTTGGACTCTACCCTTCAAATATGACTTCAATCATTCAAAAACAACTCCTCTAAAACCAGCATTGTAAAGTTTCCTTAGAAGAAAATCATGATCAACCATATCAAAAGCCTTTGTCATGCCAATGAAGAGGGCTATGGTAAATTTGTTATTATTTAAACTATCATACAACTGACTGCATAACCTAAGAATGGCATCTTCTGTTGACTTACCAGACCTGAAACCAAACTGATTCTCACTGAAAGAACTATTTTTGTTCAAAAAAGACGTAATTCTGTTTTTCATGAGTTTTTCCAACATTTTGGAAACTGTGGGAAGAAGAGAAATAGGTCTGTAGTTTGAAATGCTTTTCCTGTCTCCTTTCTTAAACAAAGGTATAACCTCAGCACATTTAAGGTTTTGTGGGAAAATTCCCTGCACAACACTTAAGTTGATGATGAAACATAAAACATCAGATACATAAAGCCCAATTTTTTTAAGGAGCGTGCTAGATATTCCATCTGAAGTACAAGAATTCTTGTTTTGTAAGGAAAGAATCATTTTATATGTCTCAAACGAGGTAATAGGATTGTAGGCAAGGCTGTTTGGTTGTATAAATTCAGAACCCATACCTAGCTGATCGTAACAAATACAGTCCACAGAATTAATGGACGGTTTTATTTTTTCAGAGATGTCTGTAAAGTATTTGTTAAATTTGTTTGCAATGCAGTTTACGTCCGTTAAGGTATTACCATCAATTAACAAGGATTCCATTTCGTTTAACTTATTATTCTTTCCTAAGATGCTATCCACTATTCTCCATTCTTCTTTGGTATTTCCCTTAGATCCTTGCAATAAGATGGTATAGTAATTCTGACGAGTTAAATTAACATTAGTATTAACAACTTTACTCAAAGAAAGGTAATATTTTCTAAGTTTAGCATTATTTGGATGTTTCTTGCACTTTGAACCGACATTGATCTTTATTTTTACCTGATTAATGAGACTGTGATTCATCCGTGGCCTTAAAAATGTGTTTCTATTTGAATTTTTCAATGGTAGTAGACATGAATTTATGTGATTATTCAAAATCGAAATAAAATTAGAGATTGCCGTGGAAGGGTCGTTTTCAGAGTAAACCTGATCCCAAAATTCGAATTTCAAAATATCCTGTAACAATCTGTAATCAGTGTTAAAACGCTTTTTATTTGATATTTTACTTGCAGGTTTTGAATTAGTATTAAGATCATTTAATAAAGTGACCATTCTATGATCAGTAATCATAAGATCAAAGACTTTTCCGCTTAAATTTATTTTATTACTTCGTCTAAAGCGCGCAAAAATGTGGTCAATACAAGTACTTGAGGATTCAGTAACCCAAGTTGGCTCATTGAAATATCCTTTAAGACCATTTGACGCCATAAGAAATAAATAATTGTCTGTATCTTTATCTGATATATTTAAAGTATCAATATTAATATCACCGATTAAAATTAAATTGTTGGCTTTATTTGATTCGAGAATTCTGCCTAATTCCTCTAAAAACAAATTTTTATTAACTCCATGTAATCTATATATACACAATAATGAGGATAATTTGGTTTAAATTTTCATTTAACAGTTAAACTATTCGCAAGATAGATTTACTATGGAGTTTCCTATTTAAAAATGAAAAAAAAGAATCTTAACTGACATGGACAATAAACAGGGTAGGTAAGCATAGGTATATTAGGAATGAAATGTATACCGTATTGTTTTCTTCTATTGTTAAAAGTGACTACATATGAGATAATTTTTCCTTTTTGATCTTTTCTTAGAATTAATAATGGTGATAGACCAAGTTGTAGTTTGTATTTTATTTGCGAAAAAAAGGAAAGGCACAACCAGAAGGTACCCAACCCATATGATGTTTGGGAAATAAAAATAAAAATAGTTGAATTGTTGATGGTAATAGAAGTACCTATAACATTTTCTGCAACAAGAAATTTCTGAAATCATTAATAATCCGATGTTTTTTGAAACTAAGCACTGATCTCAGTGCTTTTCTTGTTCTCGTCTGTGCTCAACCTTGACCTGACATGCAAGAAAATTAGGAAAAAAACTTGTTTTAAGAACCTAAGAAAAACCAAACATTGGTCGGTAAACTAGTAAATTGGTCACAATTATAATAAATGATCTAAAACTTCATACTGTATAATTGGTGCTAAGTAGGTGATTCTAATGGATGGAGACGAGACTCGGCAAGATCGAAATATATACAGTCTCGTCTCGGTCTCGTCTCGGATGCTTAAAAGGCAGTCTCGTCTCGTCTCAGTCTCGTAATGCGAAACTGAGACCGATACTTTTCTCGTCTCGTGGCCAGTCCTAGTTGTAATACACCTATTTACTGTTTTCCCTATATATTCAATATTGTCTGAAGAAGAATCAAATTATTCTCTTTGTTTGAAAGTCTAAGCGAAATAATGCAGCGTTGTGTAGAAGTGACGGGATAGCGATAAAGTAAGGTAAGATAATATAATGATGGTGAAGGTTATGTTCCCAAAGTTTTCTAAGGTTAGCGTCTTATGAAAATCCCTTATCCAAATTCTAGTGAATACGACATAAATTCGTTTAAATCATATATAAAGTTTATTTCCCACAATCAGACAGAAAGTCGTTCATATCCATTTCTACTTTAAAGACTTCTGGTTTTAACAGAATTTCACTGTGAGGTGTGTTTTTGGTAGATTCTCACATCAGAGATATACCTAAAAGTTTATATTTTATATGATAGGACACCACATGACATAAAACTTTTCTCATTATGATAAAAGCCTTGCATGTGAACTTATAACTGATGCATTCACACATAACATATTGGCTGGCTGATGCTTGTGTGTTTCTTTGCTCATCTTCTGGCCACACACGGAGACGCAGCATTTAGCAAAGTCGGTTCAGTAGTCAGTTCTTTATGATTCTTCTTCCATGGAGAAATTCAATCTGCGTGCTTGTCCTTCTTATTCAATATTTCACAAAATTCTACCTGCAAACAAAATTCTTAAGTCCCCAGTCCCCCTTCTTCTAAGTTATATCTAGTTCTCTTTTGGACAAAATAATCCTTTGAAAGTTGGTTTCGTTGGCTGATTGGTATATGTAGGTATCTACGTATCGTATAATATAGATTGCAGGCCTTGACGTGTAGTCTCAAAGGGTATATCAGTATATCAATATAAACAAAAACCGCATAGGAGTATTCTATTTAGTTCGATAGGAATATTATGGAGTTTTATAATAAATACAATTTGCCAAACTTAGTTAGTGTATTTGACAGAAATCTGCTTTTATGAAAGATAGATGTGAATTTTCTTTGTTTAGCTATACTCGAAAATTTTCTTTTAGATACACTATACATTTTTTATGGAAACAAATACATTTATAAGTATTACCTTAATACTAAGTCAAGTCATAGGTGTTAAAGGTACAATTATTCTTATGAATTTGTGTGCATTTTTATAAGTAAAAAGAATATCTTCCTGGTACCTCATATAGGCAATAGGCAGTGGCGGACTAAGCTTGTTGGGGGCCCGGGGCGGCGATACTAAATGGGGCCCCTTGTATGATCAGATATTTGTATAGTCTTAATGACATCATCTTTTACGACAGAGAAAACATAAACCAGAGTAATTATAATACACTCTTTATTCTAATCTTTATTCGCTATTTTTATTGCATACAATAGATATCTGCTAAACAAATTGTGTTTCAAAATAAATTTACTAGTTGTGGGTTAGGGTGTTTCATTTTTCCAAAGTTGTGATTTTCATATGAAGTCGCTCACGCCCCGAGTCTAAGCGATGTCAAAGAAATATATACCAAATTTCATGAAGATTGGATAATGTTTAGAGGTTGCACATTTTGATAATTTTTTTATAAAACTAGTGGAATATGAAATAATGAAGTTTTTTGTACATATTCGTTTTTCATGATCAATAGATGGAAAATGGAGAGGAAAAACTAAGTCTCAGTTTTTAAAAATCCTTCTCATTTAGCCTTGCTTTGGGATTTAGCCTTGCTTTGGGATAGATGAGTGGCCAATGAGAGAGGGTCTGTCAGAATTGTGTTTAATAAAGAGTTAAAGTTCTATAGTGACTCGCTAAGATTTTGAACATTATTAGCTTGGCATACTCCTTGTTGCCCTGAAATGCACTGGTGTGAGCAGATGGCAGAAGTAGTAATATGAACTGACCTGGGGTACATGACAATGTCATGGGTTGGGTATGCCTTTTGATACTACATCATCTAAAATATACGACTTATCTAAAGGGGACGGAAAAACGTTTTTATTGTTTGCTTTCCGTTTGATATCTGTCAGATCAAAACGGTGGATCATCATTAAGCTGATGATAATGGGAATATGACTAACATTTTAGAAATCAAACCTGCAAGAAAAAAGGAAATAAAACTATTAAAGGGTAAAAAATAGTTTTAAATAGAAAATACATGATCAATTTCGTTACAAACCATTGTTTGGACTCCATTAAGTTAAATAATATGGAAGTGATTCTTCAACGAAACATGTGACGCTTTAAAACTGGTAAATGATACCACAGAAATAGTAATTGCATACAATGTTTAACAAACCAGCCAGGGACGAAAAACAAAAACAAATATTATTGATGAAAGTAGAGTATCATAAGAAAGTCTTCACCAAGCGAACAAAAACGGGATTTCCTAGTTCAAATTTGATTAATATAAACAAAATGTTTATCATCATACAAATGTTATGCTCATGGTGTAAAGTTTCAATATTTTTCAATTTTGTGAATTTAGTTCTCCTAATAAAAGCGATTAACATTGTAAAATCGTTTTTTTGCCTCTTTTAGAAAAGTGATCAAAGCGTGCAACCTCTAAACAACAACCAATGTTCATGAAATTTGGCTGAAATATCTTTTTCATCGCAAGGACTCAGGGCGTAAGCGACTTCCGCAAAGATACTACATCTTATTTTTTTCCTTACAAAATGAAACACCCTATTGTGGGTACATATTTTACAAAAGATGCAAAAATAAAGAGTATCTTGGAATATTTAAAGAAATATCACAGATTTTGTTAATGAACTGAAAAGAAAGGTATACAACGTTGTTTATAAACGTTGCGTTTAAAAATTTAACAGAATGGATTTTTTCTAAATAAATATTTTAATTATTTAAGAAAGGGCAAAAAACTATATTTTGTATTCTTTAAATAAAAGTGAAGTTTGGAAAAACGTTTACGAAAAATTTTAGACTTGTACTTTCGATGTTTCAACAAGGCTGCGCCCCTTTCCACACTTCCAAGTCAGGTAAAATCTAGATTTAGAATACAAAAATGGAACTTTTAGCGGGACCGCCCTTTAAACTTGGCTTGAACTTCGTTGAAAACGTTTGGACCTGGCTACTTTAAAAAAGTTTTTGAACTCAAAAGACATTTCGAAGATGCTGACGTCTTAATAGAAGCTTTCAGTGATAACTGGGTCGAGATTGGTCTCGATTATTTAAAAAAAAAAATCTGAATCATTCAATTAAGCCTTCTAATATAGAGATGTTGTCACAAATTGGTGGCCTTACTCAAATATTCAACAAATATTGAAATCAATTTTTTATATACACAAAATTAAATATTTTTTTGTAAATTTTGTTTTTTTTTTAATTTTTTGAAAGATTTCTGAAGTGCCCCAATCAAGTGAGGCAAATATTTATGCCCTATTTTTGCAGTTCTTTTACAGAGCCCGGGAGATATCGATGGGGTTTTTTGGTTACCCCTTCAATTTGATGTCATTACTTTAGCAAAATGTGTTCTTAAACGCAGCTTGAAAACTTTTCCGGGAAAAATTATCCAACAAAACATTTTGGTGAACGAGAACGGGCTACTAGAACGGGCACAGAAATTGGGACAACACATCAGCATTTATAGGCACACCAACCAACATGTAAAGTGCAAAAAACAATGAATAGAAAACAAAATAATAGCTTTTATTCAAAACTGGTGACCGGCCCCCTGCTTTGTATAGGAATCACTTTATTTTAACCAAACAAAAATTCTGTTGATCCAGTTGGGCTTATCTGAAGATTTCCTGAAAATTTCATCAAAATCGGCATAGAATATGTAAATACATAAATGTTTATTGAGTGGAATGAGTGCTCCCGTCAAAAAATTAAGTTTGAACAAAAAAAATTTGAGTTCGAGGTGGGGGGCCCCCTTAAAATTTGTCTTCATGTGTGATATAGAAACATTACGAAAAAAAATATAATTAGTAGGTTCATATAAACGTATTTTCCATAAAATCTTAAAATATCCATTCTACACATATTTTGTTTCATTGTTCAATTAACAATAATGGAGGTTGAATCGGATTTGGGGGACCTGGGCGGACAAGCCCCCGCCTCTACCTTCGTCCGCCAGTGGCTTTAGGTTAAGCGAACATAAACGAAAAAATATTTCACCAATTTATCACTGTACTATTACAGAAACTACAGGTATTTGTATTTAATGGAAATGTACTCTTTAGAACAATATTTTCGGCACTTTAATGCAAACAAACACTCCTAATGCTAAAGAAGAAAAAAATAAAATCGAAAATAAAATATTTGCCTTGAACCAAAATTATCTTAATAGTGAAATTATGACGGCAAAAACTTGTGCATAAGGGAGTGACTTGATTCTATTTTGATTTCATTAATTTTATTTTATACAATTAGTGGTTTTTGAAGCAGATTCTTTTTCATTCTGAAATTAATTTAATTTAATATGAGCTAAGCCAAAAAAATCAAGAAAGAAACGAAAAATGAAAAAAGCATTTTTTTAAATTTTTTTTAGCACCTATAACATAAATAACAAATGAAATTTTAAACTTTTCTTTTCGCGGACATTTAACATTGTAACTTTTTTAAGATTTTCGGAACTTACCGCGTAAATATTTAGAAATATTATAATTTCTTATTCCCGACGTTTCGAAGAAATTACACTCTTCGTGGTACGTGGTCACGGGATAAGACTGACGTTTGATGGGTGTTGTTTGTTACTCTTTCTCTTAGATTGAATCGGTGCATTGTTGTTGGTGCACTTTCACTTTGAGTGGGTGGATTGTCATTTGGTTGTTGTTGCTTACAACGTCAGATGTATCACTTTAAGCTTTCGTTGGCTTAAGCTTACTTAAAGGTGGATCCCATGTTGCGGATAGTTTGAAGCTGGAATCTCTATTGAAATTCTCATGTTTTTTTTATTTCAATTGCTTCTCTTACTATCCTTGGCATGTAGAATCTTTCTGTAGCAAGTGATTTGGTTCGATCAAAACGAATAAAATGATCTTCGTTGTAAGCTAGATGCTCACAAATAGCTGATTTTGTGACAGCATTGTGTTGTATGGTTTTTATATGTTCATTTAAACGTGTGAATAAATAACATACCTTTCTGTAATACATATTTTGTTAGCCACTTAGGAAAATATTTATAATTTTTCTAAGAAAAGGCTCTTACGATTAATAAGTAGGTTTGTTTATTCTGTTCATACATACAAATATGGAAGATTTATTTTCTGGTATTAATTTTGTTTTTGAAAAGTTATTATGTTAGTTAGAAACATTTTTTGGTTTTTAGTTTTTCGAAACTGATTCAGTTGATTTTATACCAATTCTTTTATGGAGTAGCTTCAAACTAGTTCAAGTGGTTTTGTATACAATTTAAAATTTTTTTTTTTTTGAAATTAAATTTTTTTTTGAAATCTCAATATTTAGAAAAACTTGGTATTTTGTATTTTTTTTTTTTTTTTTGTATAAAGTAAGTTTTCAAAACTTTGTTGAATAAATGAAAAAATCTTGTTCCTACCATACGAAAATGTTAAAAACCCTTTAAAAAATCTTATTTTTGAAAACAAAGTTGATAAACAACATATAGGTAAGGTATATTCTCTAGTTAGTTTATAGTTTAAATTAAATTAAATTTAAAAAAAAGATGTTTTTAATTAAAATTATATTGTATATATAAATACATATATATATTTTCAAAAACAGTAATTTTGTTGAAAATTAATTCTTTATTACGCATATTGATAATTTCTTATAATTTGTACATACCTAGATTTTTAAAGTCAAATCCACTGAAACGATTTAAAATACATTATATAAATTCATATTTACCTATTCAAGAAATCAAACAGCATCTTTTTTGTTCAACTCAAAATACTATAGCTTTGGATTTGAGCAAATTAAAAAAAAATAATATCAAGCTTTTTTAATTGTATTTTTTTAATCCATGTTTTTAAATAACGCTCCTACATATACTATACATACATACAATTTTTGAAGGTCTACATAATCCACTTGAAAATAAAAACATGTACATGCCTCCTAGTCATAGATTTTATTTTTAAAGCGAGACCAATAGGTACTCATACTCACGCTGAATGACAGGACATAAGATAACAGTCGGCATTAAAGAATCAATGAAACTTTATGTAATAAAAATACGAGGTAAAAGCAAAAAATATCTATTTAGGTACCTAAGGCAAAAAAAAAGATCTTTTATTTTGTCCATTTACACTTACCCTTTCACTAAGTTTGTACGAAGATGTTTCACTTTAACGTCACGGAAAATAATTAGGGCCACCCATAACTGGCCACGAACAGCCATTAACGTTGTTTCCTTTTGTTAAACTGGTTGCTTCTATGCTTTAAAGGAAGTAACTTCTTCCCAAATAAAAGTTTTATAATTACATCGCAATCTCTCGCCTTGAAAGCATTAAATAATCGTAAATCATCATAACGAGTAGGCCAGAGTGTATAAGGATTACAACAAACTATACCTACCTTAAAATAAAAATACCTTTTAAGGAATGTTTCCCATTTTTTTCTGAGAAAAGTATTTTGTTTTATGAGTTTTCTTTTTCTGATGTATTTCTGAGTCACATGCATTCGAGACCTATTATTATTTTTAATTTAGGTTTTAAAATAAAAATAAATCCTTGGCGCCAGCCAGAGTCACATCCGTCAAATTGCCAATAGAGTCGGAACAGTTTATTGCGAAGCTAGCTACTAATAAACAAGAAATAAAATGATGTTTCGTTTTTAAAATTTCTCTTGTTCGATTCCTTATAATGTTATTTAACCAGGTAGATATAAAAATTCACCTATACCTTCTCCGAATGTTTGATCTATAAATCCATTTCATGGTATAAAAATATATTTCATAATATAATACAGAAAAATCCTTCTGATTTTGAGAACTAAAAATAAATAAAATAAATTCCTGGAGTCCCACGTTTTGACTTCCTCTATAATAGGACATAACGGGATATTACCGGTTTCGTTTCAAAATAAAATTTCAGATTTTAATCAAAGAATGGTCGTTTTTCGGAAAACTGTATTTTTGACAAGAAACATGATAAAAATCGTGACGGAAATTAAAGCGATTTTTCAGTTGTGCAAATACAAAAAATAAGTCTAAGCCAAAGACACTCATCAAGTTGGAATTGCCCATTAATTTGTATAATGTACAATTTCGATGACGCATGTAACCTTGTCATTATTATTTTTCTCCTTCCGTTCAATTTCACACCACTTAATTTCAACACTTTTCTTTGTGCATTTCAGCGAAGTGAAATCCTGCTCAAGTTAACTTTAGCATAAAATGGACACGAATTCAATGCATGCATCTCCACCATGCATTGCATTATCCGTCCATCATCCATCCAAACGTTCAAGGCTTTGATTACATACGTTTGCTTGCATTGCAACGTATAAAGTGAACATTCGCATATTTACGTGACGAGGATGGAACGTGTTGAATGCACTCATTTTGTTTACGCAATTCACTTTGCTTCTCTCGAGGAAGAGGAAGTCAGAATCCATTTCAAAATATGAAATACCTTACGATACGAGTGTACACTATATGCAAAGTCTACAGGTAGCTGTGCTGTGGCTTCATATTAATTTCAGCGCTTTTAAGTTTACTTTAGTCGTATACTATATGTATGTAGGCACAGGTGGGGGTGGTTAATCCAGTCGTTGTATTTTATGTCCTTCACGGTCCTTGGCTTGCAAATATAATTTATATAAATTTGTTCTCTCTTTGGAATTGACTTTTTCAGTTAAGATTTTTTTTTTGTTAAAAGTACAGAATATCATTCAGACCATCTTGCGCTCTGTTTCCTTATTAAGAAAATAAAAAAATATTTAAGCAAGTGGAAATTCAAACATTATAAGTAATATGTACTACGCCAGTTAAGGGTAGGAAGAAGGCAGGTACATCACCGTAAATTGACGCAGGGACATTAGTCCCGGGGACTTCAGTGGCTTAGTGGTACATTTATTTAAAGTTCAGCAACACAATAATTAAAAAAAAATAATTGATTAAAAATATATCCTATTTTTTTTTATTTTGAATAACTATTTATCACTCGTCATATTTTCGAAATTCTAGAAAACAATTTTCGTGTCCAAAATTGAAATTATGGCAGATACCCCCTAACCCTACAAAAGGTTGGTGGTAGAACATTTGAATCGTAGGTACCAAACGGTTGACTGGCGGGGCGCTCACATTCGTCGTGTTTGTGTTTTTTTTTTCGCCCATCAGCACGTGGTGAACTACATTTCACATTAAAAATCCAAATTAATAATTGCCATCATCCTTTAAAATTTAAGGTTTTAGAAATCAGAAACTATCAAATTGCACATTGAAAACAAAAATGGCACTAAACAAAAAACCTTGTTTTTGAATACGGCCGTTTAAAGGTTTGGACTTGCTTCAATGGTCGATATCTCTAAGAAAAAATTGTTCTCGAAAAAAATATTTTTCTCGAAAAATTGTGATTCTAAAAAAATGTCATACACACATATAATAGAAATGGCAACAAAAATACAGACGGCTATAGCTCCATCCGTTAAGCAAATAGCTAAAACCGACAAAACTTTTTGAATCGAGTTGGTAGAAACCCTGCAAGGGATCGATGCCAGTTGATGATCATTAACCCGAACTTAACCTTTTTGTCTCAAGCGGTGACTAACATAACATCTTCACCAATGACGTATTAAATTTCCATAGCAACAATTGGTAAGGGACTTGCGAGTAAGGCAAATTTCCATCTCAGGGATTATGTGTTTTTTTTTTTTTTCAACGAATAATTTTCTAAATTATTGAAGTAAACTTCAAAGCTTGGCATAATAGATATCGAAAAAGGTCAGTCATTTTGAGGCAAATTTGCATTCAATAAATGTGGTTGACTGTACCTATATGAAGTCACCAAAATTGGTGAGTTAACACTGAATTAACTGAACTAATTCTTTTGATATTCTTTGATATAACTGTAGACAAATCAATTTCCATAGAGTTAATTAACTCTGGTTTAACTCTCAACTGAAAAAACTGGGCCTAAAAGAAATAAATCAAGCTGCACTTTTCACAAAATGTATATACATTCTTTTAATTACAAAACCAACTTTCTAATGGCAAGCTAAGCCACAATATAAAATCACATCGTCAAATGAGCTCTAACTAACATTCATTTACCTAAACCTATCTACCTATATTTAAAATGTCATCCTTATATGTACAATATGTGTATTCTATATAGATATTCAATTCAACTCATTTGATTGAATGAACTTAATAGATGCTTCTCTAGAGATAAAGCTCTTCAAATCCATTATTTAAGTCCTAAATCACCACAAGCCACAGCCCTTCATCATTACAACCAACATTGTGTGTCAACGTCAGTCGATACACTCAACTTATACCCTTACTCCTTTTCAATGACTGAAATAATATCCGTTTGGGTCGGAAAAGCAGCTCACATTGTACGACACGACAGCAGATAATTACTAAAATGTTGCAGTAAACCACAATATCGCGAATCTCTTGCTCCACAGTATGTGGTTTCTGGAATACCCCAAACGCAATTCTATAGTTTTCCAATACCGTTTGAATCATTCTTTCAGTGCATATACATTATACAATCAATCCCAACAACGCAACTGATGAATTATTTCAACGTAGCATCCTTGAAGTGAAATAGATTGTATTGAATATGTATAATTGTACATGTAGTAGATTTGTATAAAAACTTTCAAACGTAGTTCATCAATTCATGGCCATAATGTAGCGTTGTTGCTGAATACGAAAATTAAAACATTTTAAAATCCAACAGAAAGGTCGTGTGCTATTGTCCAAAATTGCAGTTGTTCGTCTCCTTTCCTTTGTAAAATAAGAGTGCTATATTTCTAACATTTCTCGCATTGTACTCTTTAAAGGTATGTGAAGATCCGAAGGTGTTTAAAAATCTAAAGGATTTGTTCAGAAAATTCTAAAAGAGGCTAACCTCAATGTGAGTGAGAAGACTTAGCTAATAGCAAATTGAAAGGCAGGATAATTTTTATTTGACTACAATACTGTGTCCTTTTGCAAGGACAAACAAAAGGAAACCCCTAGGTCGCTAACTTGTACTGTATATAATATTCATGCTCAAAGCAACAGCAACATTATCCACGAATGGACTTTTCGGAAAGCCAGAGAATGCTTTTGCCGCCACCTCCGTCCACCCCCAATCTCATGCCAACTGTGGATTTGTTTTTGGACGCCTCAAAGGGTTGTTCAAATTAGTATGATATTGCCAATTATGCGTGACCGCAGCGTACTATAAACAAAGCTTCGTGCTCTGTGATGCTGGGCAGTGTGTTTATTTACCCTATAGCTAAGGGGGTTTGAGTATCCGTTGGTGATGTGATGTGATGACTGATGAAGTAGTAAGTCCTTGCCAGTTGTACCGAGTATATTATGTACACAGTAAGGTATACATTTACCTTCAGCAATGGTTTCCTGTATATTGAAATTAATATGGTGTCATATAGTGCAGAGCTATATATTTTCCATTTATGTAGTATACGAGTAGGTTATATGAAACGGTAGACTTTTACCCATTAATACGTTAGAAGTCACAGTGCATGTAATAATGGTAGCAAATCTGAAGGATATTATGTAACGCGTCGATAGACAAAAAGTGATTATTGTTGTTTAAAAATAATTTTAGTTGATTCCTTTATGGATGCAATGTGACTCAAATTAGCTTGTTTTTATGATTTAACCTTTTTGAATTATATAGACCACGAACAACGATTCTTTTACAAATTGGATGAGTAAGTATAGTATGCCGCAATAAAATTTATTAGCTTTATTAAAACTGGCAGCCTTATAACGTTGTACAAAAATTATCAAATTTTCAACGGTTTCCTGGGCCAGTTGAGCTTGAAAAAATAAACCTTAAAATCTCTCTGATGTATTTGGAATAATTAAAAGATATCTGAAAAAAAAAAAATTGAAAAGATTCCTTTGGACAATCGTCATTTTTAAAGCCACAAAGTTAAAAATCTGCTTTTATCACGGCTTTCTATTTTTGTTTGTGTTTTCTTCAGACCATTTCTGCAAATAAATCCCTAAAGCCACTTAGCCAACATTTTCTCAGTTTCCAATGAATTTAAATTCGCTATTCAAAATTAGACATGGATTGATTTTAAATATTTTAATCATATCACCTTCCGCTAACAATTTCAAATGTCGTTTCCTCTATTAACTAATGTTTTAATTAATTTAAAATTTAGTTTTAGCTGAAACGACAAAATCGACCTTTAAGGGGGATGTTTAGACTTAATAGAAAATCAAGGAATTGTTTCTTTTTATTCACTCTCAATTAGCACACAACTTAAAACAACTTTTGGTGCAAAAACAAACTATACCCATTATAAACTATATACCCATTATAAGCGGGTGGCAATGGCACAGTGGATATACACCCTTATTCATAAAGAAAAAATAGTTATTTTTGCTCCCGTGTTTAGGAAAACTACACCATGGAGTCAGAATGTTCCAGACTCAAATGGAGGAGTAAGCAATTGCCTTTAGTTTGAGCCCAGAAAATTCTTATTCCATGGTGTAGTTTTCCTAAACACGGGAACTAAAATAACTATTTTTTCTTTATGAATACGGGTGATAGTGTTTGACTGCTAACCTGCACGTGTGAGTTCGAGCCCCAGTCTAGGTAGCATTCTTTTCTATGTTCCCCAGTTTCAACTGGATGCCACCCGTGGTATTTCATGAGATAATAAACATCTAATTCTCAATCCACTGTGACAACAAAAATCTTTCCTTTCCTTCTAATCCTTCCAACTAGTGCCGTGTATTGCATTTAAAAGACCTGAGGTCATACAGGTATATAGTTAAAATTATTAAAAAAAAAATATTAAAAGTTTTTGAGGCACTTAATCAGCGTTACCACTTCCGGAAAAAAAGTCGAAGTAGATTTGAAGCAAAAATGGAAGTAGATTGACAAAAATCGAAGTAGATTCCAAAATTAATGAATGCATATTTAAAAAAAATTCAATTAAATTGAATTTAATTAAACAAAAAAAGAACATTACAATTATTATAATTAAATATAATTAAATTAAACAAAAAAAGTGATGCAAATTAAATTTATACAATACTATATTTGTACATTCATAAATTATTGTATATTATTTAATAACATCTCAGACTTCATGTTAAGGTACTTAAGTAATTATTTTTTTGTTGTAAAACATAACATTAGTATGTTCTTACAAAAATAAGAACACGTCATTAAAAATAAACGAAAAAGTTTTAAGAAACAAAAAAAGCATTGGTATTGATATTGGTTTTTATTTAGTTATATATTTTCCATCGACCAACTTATATTTTTGAAAATAAGCCAATAATTTTTTTGATGGTTCGAATATTTCGTTTTTTAATACATTTTTCTGTTTGATCAGTTCTTTGCAGAGCATAATGCTTTCCACAATTCCGCAGAGGAGTTTATTGGTTGTTTCGTATTCAATGAAGTGCATTTCAGCGAACTTTCGCTCTGCTGCTGCGGAGGGGCAAAACGGACAAGTTTATCAGAAACTCAGAAAGTTCTTGAAACATTAGTTTTTCGACGGTATTTTTGTTGTTGTTTAAATTCACTCCAAAAGATGACACCACCTATTTCAGGTGTAAATTTTTGTACAAATCAATTGCTTACTTCTAAGAGTAATGAAATGGAAACGCTTTCAAAATTGGCAGAATAGTTCGTATACTACCATTTTCTATTTTTTTTTGGATTAAGATATTGAAGTCATTCCACGTCCGTGTTATTAAGCTTAAATCTTTTAAGGATTTGCTTACACAAAATTAAATAAAATTGTAAATAATTTTTGTTTACTTCCTCAAGTTGTTGAATTTCATTTTCAGTTTGATCTTGCTCAATTTAACCATACAAAATATTTCACAGAGAAAAAAGAAGTAGATTTGGCCTTTTTTTGTAAAATTGAAGTAGGTTATGAATCAGAGATTTTTAAAAGAAAGGAGTTTTCAATATTTTGGCGATGGTGCGAAGTAGGAAGTATAGTATTTCTACTTCAGTTGAAGTAAAGTGGAAGTACTGCACTTAATTCGAATTAGACCTAAAAATACCCTATATAACGTATGGTTTATGAAATTCCAATTTAAAAGTGGAAAAGATATTCTGAAAAGTATACATATGTATGCACTGTACATAGGTTGTTCTTCTCTCAGACATAACATTGCTTAGTGCTAGATTGATGGCATTTAAATTTAAAGGAGGCACTTAAAGAGAGCCATTAAACTGAAGGTGGTTAAATTAATTTCAAGTATTCTTCTTTAGGACTTTATATACTAAAAGCAATCCAGTTGTTTGACTACAAGTTAATGTATCCTGATTTTTTGTTTAGATTTTTAAAATCTTTTTTTGAGTTCTTAATAAAACATGTAAACAAAATCGTGGAAATCGTGGTCAACCTGCATATACATGACGAAGGTGATCTGTCAGTCGGTTATTTTGGATTTGAAGTCAAAATTACAAAACTAATTCAAAATAATGAGAAAAGCACTCATACGCCCCAGTGAACAATTATTGAAAATTAACTTTTTACGGTAACTACAGAATTTGTTGATGATAAGATATATATTTTCTATTCCTAAAAATATATATTCTTCATCTCTGAATAAATGCACGACTGGATGACTGTAATTATAGATCTTTAATAATTTCTCATGAGTAAGTTAGGTACTACCTATTTAAACTTCTTAGAAACGTCTTCATTACAAAATTAAAAAAAAAAAAAATAACCTGACCGTATTAAGAAAATAAAAAAACAAAAACTTGTTTTACCACCGAGGTAGAAACCATTCAAAATTAAAAAGAAGTGCTCTTTTCTATAGTAATTAACTGATTTTTTTTATGAAAGTCGAAGGTACCGTTTTTAAAGAAAATAATATTTTCCTTAGATAAACATCTAATATTAAAAATCGGAATGGACATTTAACCAACAACTACTAGGAACACAATTTGAAGAAAATCCATCAAACCTTCTAATCAGCAGCCCTGAGGACAGACAGATATTTGAGACGCACGTTTTTCGTCTTCGTAATAAACAGGTTTGATTTTTATTGTAAAAAATACAATTACACATAGCTATTTAAACCATCATCAAAACTATTTTTGCAATATCTTCTTCTTCTAAGACATTGTATTTGTTTAATATGTTCTAGATTTATTTGTAGCTGCCTAAGAGTTAGAGCAGATATGCATTATGTTTCATTATGCTTTATATGTTTTAGCTTAAAAAAGGTTACTTTGCTTCTTCACTCACTGCGAATAAAATATGCAAAATTGGATTAGATTCAAAAAATGGCTGGTACGCGAGAGGGTTTATCTCAGACTCAAAATCTTATTTGTATGCCATTTTTATTTGATTTTTGTGTGTGTATTTCTTGGGACCGATAGTTATCGAAAGTTTTGGGAGCCTATGTGATGATTTCAATAAATAGATTAACATATAATAAAAATAAGAAGAAGGTAAACAATAACAATAGAAAAATTGTTTTTTTTTTTTTTTTTTTTTTTTTTTTTTTTGTTAAGTGCACTTTTTAATATGAAATATTAACTTGGAAGGTTTTTGCGACCTATAGTGCAGATGTGTTTCGCTCTGACAACAACAATTGAGCTCTTCTAATAAAAATAGCATATTAAATAATTTTCAAATTGAATTTATCAATTTAAATTATTATTTTTTCACAAACGAAACCTTAAAAAAATACAAGAAACGATTTAAATATAACGATACCAAAACGGGACTTACAAGCTGCTAGACTGCAAAGGACATAATATATATTTATTTTGTCGAAAATGCTGCATCGTATCTCCCATATTCCTTGGCCCGAACCTTGTTAAAGATTTTTTACAAGGTTAAATAAAAAGTTTGGATGCAACACGATTATTTCCCGACGGATTTTTAATTCATCCTTACTTCAACATAATTTGCGTCCGTGAGTTATCATTTCCTACAACATTTACAAGGTGTTCCATCAGGACTTGTTTTACGTGTTTATTATTCCTGGGATGTTTTAGCTACCAACCTTTCTACCCCCTTAATACGTACGAGGACTCCTTTTTTTATTTGTGAAGGAGTTTAAAGTGCATACGAAACCATCAACCAACCCCTACAGCCCACTAGAGAAAGAGTTTTAAGCAAAAACCCCAAAAATACCCAAGTACAGTATTTTAAGATACAAACGCCCCATTACACCTCCTTTATTAGTCCTCTTCCTCTGTGGAAGCTTTGCTTCTCTCCCATTACTGTATATAGTGAGGTACGAAACACGCACGAATACACTCACTTGGTAGTCCTGTGGGTTTAATTAAATCCTGTGATTGTTTACCGACGGCGGTGGCGGCAGCGGTGGTGCCTTCAGTCTCTGGTTTTAGCAGTAAAAAATACAACTCTTCCGCCCGATGAGGATGTGAGTGTTTGCCTCTTTACAAGCACCTGCATCATCAAGATGCTCTTGTTGCTGGTATTTAGTTGAAAGAAGGCACAGGTGGGTAGGTAGGTAAGTATATTCTTAGAAATAACTTAAACACAAAAACAACCCCCTCTCCAACACCCATTCCATTAGCGAGACATGAGTCTTTACAAGTCGCGCATAAAGTGTGCTGACAAGTCAAAATTGTGAGGAGCGGTGGCAATATTGATGTTAAATTCCGCTCCAGCAGCGAACAAGGTTAATTCTCTATGATTTACCATGTTCCACATTTCCGGAGATTAAGCTATCATCCGGTCGGTAACTGGATTTATCATTGCTTCCCTGCATGCTACTTGTATTCGCAGGGGTGTGATGACGGTGAAAGTAGAGCATTTCTATATTTTGTGTTCTGTTTTTTTTTTTTTTTAAGGAGAAAAATACTTTTGGGTTCATTAGAGAGTGTATACCTACTTTCGTGTGATTGTTTTGGTAGGTGGTGACGTGGACTATGTCGACGACAACACCAACGATGTGAAAAGGGAAGAAGTGTAAACGAAGACGATTTTTTGAAAACATTTTTTTTGTTGAATCCTAGGATATGCAGGTAAGGTAAGGTAATTGGTGATGGTTTCTTATCCAATTAAAAAAATATGAAATTGGGTGGATTAGCAAAGCTTAAATGATCAGCTCCGGAAATTATAAAGAATTTTTTCATTTTACAACCTTCAATTTTAGTAAAGGTTGAACATCACTTTTATTTTTGGTTTAAGGTACCTAAACACAGGTAAAAGTTAACACAAAAATTCACCGATTACGTAATTTTATTAAATCGGTTTTTACCTACATATCAACCAACATATATGCATACGAGGTACAATGCCGTAGTCAGGGGGGATCACAGGGGTTTGATTCCCTCCTACTTTCGTCTTGAAAAAGTATAGACCCCTCTTATATTAGTGATTGTCATCAAATTCGATGATAAATTGTTTTCCACAGGAAAATCTATAAAAGGGTAGATACTTCTTGGCAACTCGAGAGCAACTAAGTTCGGAAACCTTATTAATTAGTTGGCAATTTGCAAAAAAATTTGTTTACTTCTAATGCCCAAATTTTGCCCCCAAATATTTTTATAACCTTAGGTTTACGGTGATGTTATTGCTGAAAGTAACTAACATGTTTTCGAGTACGTTGTGTTCTTTGCCTGTGTTTGCGGCGTTATTGTCTTTAATTATTTTATAAATTTAAATAGAATAAAAGTTTCAAATTAAAATAAAACACAACACAATAAATTTTACTTTTGGAAGAGATGACGTTTATTTCGTAGTGACGTTTTGAAAGGTTAAAAGAGAATGACTTTTCAGCTGGTAAACGTGAAGTAGGTCGCATCAAGTCTCAATTTAATATTGCAAATACGATTTTTTCTTTTCGATAAAAAAAATAGTTTGTTAGTTGTTTTAGCTTGATAGCCTTTCTCAATTTCCTTTGTATTCATTATTCTGTTTTGGAACAGGCATAACACAACTATAATCAAAAACAGTTTGTTTCGTCCCTGCATTAAAAAAGACCTGTGTTTTAATAAGTTGTGACTCTAGTAGCATCACACGAAGAGTTTCTCATGCCATAACGGTTATTTTCATGTTTAGACTGGAATATCTGAAATCAGTCAATCAATCAAAAGCTTTCGGAATAATAAACACTAGAAACAAATTTTGATTTTGTAAGCATGTGTAATTAACAAGTCATTAATCTTGCTTAAAAACAATGGCGACATATTTTAAAAAGCCTATTATTAAGGGTTTAGTATGATACTACTTAACATTTTTCTAATTCTTTAACAGTTAACTAAAATTTTCTAGCATCTAAAAATGATTTAACATCTTACTAAATCGACTAAAATTTAGCGTCAATGTTTTTAAAGAAGCCTAACTTGCTTTAAAAGCCTAACTTGAGATTAAAAATTAAAATACAATTTTTGTTTTGAAAATCACATACCCCCCCCTGCCATAAATATTTATCTGACTACGGCCTTGTCTTACAATATATGGTTTGATTGGATTCATTATCCATCGCTTTAATGTTCAATAATTGTTGGAAGTCGAAGTAGCTTTTTGTATTGTGGAACACTGAACCAAAACCGGTTGTCATATTGATTATTTTGTTCATCAAATTGATGTAAAAAGTTGATATTTTTCACCGACCGCGTTCAACAATATGAAAATATCCCATCATCGCTATCGTCATATTGACAACCGCGATCGTCATATTGATCATTGCGATTGTCATATTGAAAACCACGATTGTCAATATGATGATTGCTGTGATCAATACGATGCTCGTTGTTGTCAATAAGACCTCCGTCTTTGTACGTTTATTTTCGATATCCACCATTTTCTCAAACAAGTAACCCAATAGCGAGAAATGAATTAAATGCTGAAAAGAAAAATAAGAACTTTACAGACATAATTTAAAACATACAAAAATAAAGGAGAATACAGGTTAGTGATAAGAAATCTGAAAATAAAAAAACATAGAATAATAAGATCCAACGTTATTTAGAAAAGAAAAAACATAAAAAAATAACAAAAAAGGAAGCGTAAAGATAAGGAAATTGATGAAAATACATTTTATTAAAATAAGCTGGAAAAGAAAACTTCCGAAATTAAAAGAATGTGGTTTATTACAAAATCAACAAAATAAAAATAAAACGTATCAGAAAGACACTATCTTACCCCGAATCGCTGTTAAACAACACTAAAACCTAAAAAAAAAAAAGAAATTGGAACTGAGTCCTGGAACTCTCAGACGCCGAATGACTCACTTTGCTCGAAATTAAACATAAAAACTGGAAAACATTTTTTTTAACCGCTATATTTGTGCTCAAAATTTTGTCTGGATTTTCATATTGATGGTAGTGATTGTCAATACTACAACTACAAAGATGGGATCATTTTATTGACAATTAGAGTTGTTAATATGAAAACTTTTACAACAAAATTTGTTCGTCTTAAGATTTACCGTTTTTCTTTGTTCTCTAAATTTATCTGGGTTTTCATATTGAAAATCAAGTTTATAAATATGACAACTGTAAATAAACGATCATCGTATTGACAATCGATATCATCATATTGACAATCCCAATCATCGTATTGATAATCGCAAATTGACAACTTAAAATTTTCATATAAACAATCGCGATCATCAAATGTGAGAAACATAGTTTTCATATTGACAATTTTGTTCATCAATATGACAATTTTCAGGTAACAACCAGCGATTGTCAATATGACAACCGATATTTTTTTCTGTGAATAGTGCCTTTAATATCTTGATCCAATATCTGTACTATCAGGGTAAGAAATGGACACTCCAGTGCTATGCGTGCATATTAAACTGTTTACAGCATTATATTGTGTGTTCATATGTTTACTAGCTCTTAGGCAATGATTGGTTTAAAAACAAAAATGTCGAGATTTAAATCAAAACTAACCTTAATATGATAGAGAATTCCAAAAAAGTGATTTTTATTTTGTTTGTCTGTGAGTTCTGATGTACATAGCTAGAGCCTAAGCAGTTAGTCGGATTTGCTTCAATTATACTGTAACGATTTTGATTGAACTTTGTACATGTCATCTCTAGATCAGTTCTATTAATACTACATACACCATTCTTACCAAAAAAATCGAATAATGGAAATAAAGTTATGTTTTTTTTTTTTTTTTTTTGAAAAAATTGCTTTTTATATACTGATTTCGGTATATTCCCTCATATCTCATCATTGGCTTGGTTGATTCTATCATCATTTTGCGATTCGGTACTTCTAAGCTAGTCAACAAATATTTTTTTTTAGGAAAAAATAAAATCAAAAAAATATTTTTTTTTATTATTAACTTTTTTCAAATTTTTACTTGCGATATACATGTACGTAGTTAGGGCAGGTTTAGGATTCGTGCAAAAAATTGAACTCGACATAATAATTTTCCCTTACATTATACGATGATAGAAAATGCCAAAAAAGTGGTCTGTCCGTCCCTCGACCTGCAGCCTGAACCACTGAAGCGGTTTTCTTCAAACATTGCACTTAAGGTTATTTGGGGATTCTCTAGAGGGGAAATTGAATTTTTCTTATAGTTCAAAATTTTATTTTATTAAATACTAAAAAGCTGGCATACCAAATTTCATTTTTTTAAATGTTCAAGAATTTTTATACATACAAAAATTATTTATTTTAAGATAACTGCTCAAACGATTTTTGAATTTTTGTTTTCATAAATTCATATTTATCAAACAAATCAGATGGCATACTTTTTTTGAGCTCTATTTATTTAAGCTAGTAGTTTATAGTAAGTAATTTATGGTTATTAAAAGTAATTAATAGTAATAATTTTTATTTTAACTTATTTTTGATATGATATCATAATGTCATGGAACCAATACATATGCACATAATTGTCAACTTCAAGCTACGTTAAAGTTTTTAGTTACGAGAGCAAATTTGTGCGATGCAGTCGTGCCAGTTTTTTTATAATTAGTTAAAAAAAATTTTAATTGCTATTTTAACATGTTTTCATTATTTTTTCGTTAACGATATAAACATATTAGCAAACCATTTTTATATCTACACATGTAGTTGTTAGCTACAAGACGAGGTTCATACAATCCAGTCGTGTATATTTTTATTTTTTATTTTTATCTTTTTTCCACGTGTTTGTTTTGCATTGAATCAAAATATTTCAAAAAAGCTAATTTAACTTGTTTGTATAACACTCTCGTTAACAATATTAAAATACTATTGGACTATTGCTATATCGTCAAAGTCAAACTCCGTTCTAGCTGTTGCTATAGTAGAAGAAGTATTTCAAACACCTACCATACACTAACGCGCAGTGTCGCATATTCTGGAAGTAAAGGTAATTGGCTATGACAGCTTCTATGTACCTACATATGTCAGTTTTGTGAGATGATGAAGAAAAAAAATAGTAACCAAACTCTCTCGTAACAAATGGGAAAAGTATAAGTACATTTTGTTTTCCTTTAAAAATGTTTTGTCACAGTTTACAAGCTTTACAAAAAATTAACTTTCCTTTGACAAAAGTACCTTCCCATAAACTTATTTAAAAGTGGAGCAAGAGCTACACAAAACATTTTCATCAGAAAAATCTACTTGCTAATCTGGTAGAAAAAAGACAAAAGTCATCCATCCTCCTGGATTTTCTAGTGTGTTTTTAATTAAGTCAAACTTAAATAATTAACAACTCAAAAAAGTTTGCCCCTTTGGTATCTACAACAATGCCAATTTCAAAATAGCTGTATTTTTGAATTCAATTAGATTGCAGTAAGAAGACCTACATACTTTATTATAAGTTTGGAATTAAATTAAAGGGGTCGAAGAGAGGTAAGAGGTTTTTGCAATTCCAAATTATGGTAAATTTTGTTCAATTGAAACGAATAGAAACGAATAGTCCATAAAATCCCTTCAATTTTAATACTTGAAATAAAATATTTAAAAAAAATAAAAATGCAATTGAAACAGGCGTAGGTAGCTACTTGAACGAAAAAAAAATTCTCTTGAATAAAGCGAAATAAAAATCTAATGCACTGCTTAAAAATAGTTAAAAAAACGTACAAATAAATTTAACCCCTGGATATTCAGTATTCACTCATGTGGACAACAGGAGGGAAACTCCCTCGACCTCTTAATAATTACAAACGAGAAAGGACCTTTATGTATTTAACTGCAACTGACATACTGAATCCAGAAATCTCTATGCCGAGTTAGGGGTTGGGATTTTAGTTGCATGATGAGACCATCCTATAATTCAACCACCCCAATTTTGGGCAAGGATTATGAGTGTATCCTGGTTATTATTTGAGGATGACCAATCACTTTTATTTTATTTTTTTTTTGTTTGTTAATTTTAGCATTCCGAAGGCATCCTGCTGTGCAGTGAATTTTTCCTCCTTTTCAAAAATAGACAGGATGGAAAGAGTCCCCACACCCTCTGTTTGAAGTGACATTCAAATAAAAAGCAAAGGACATCAGCAAATAAAAATGTTCATCATTGTGGGATGTGCTGTGCACTGCACTTTGATGGGGCATTTCGATCTATTGTTTGATTTTTTTTGTTGCCTTGCCTTTTGCACAATCTATAGAGAAAACCAGGGGACCATTTTCTTTGCAGGATATATTATATGTTCAAGGTAGGTACATACATATATCTACTTATATTGTCATTGCACAATGGTTAAATACACTACATGGTGTTTTGCACAGGACCTGTGTGCCTTACATACTATATCTCTACACATCTGTTACTTGTGAGGGTGATGGAAGAACCACAAAGCAAGTGTCATATGGTTGACAGTAATGCTTTTTCTTTTTTTTTTGTCAATCGTCCTTTTTGCTTTGGGTAGGTAGTTGTCTTTTGGCATATCTGTATTGATTAAGGAATTAACCAGATTAGGGACATTTACTCGGTCACGCCGTAGTGGGACCAATTCATATTTACTCAGCCTTCCGTACTCCTTTATCCGGTGTCACGTTGCAATTTTTACTTCTTACCAGCAGGACACATACTGACAAGAAAAAAAAAATTTCTTCTAAGTTGCATCTTCTGGTTTTTTTGTTTTCCTGTTCGGTTTTTGCTTTCATTGCTAAAAAAGGTGAAGTATTCCCTTGATATAAAAGACCTGATGCTACCGAAGAGAGTTTTTTTTAATTCAGATAACATCATCTCTGAGGAATATGAGTATTAAGTTATGACATATAGTTCCTGTGCGGAAAAGGAACAAGACCCGCATAAAAATTTTGCTTCCCATTTGGCTTCAATGTGTACCTATCTACTAAAGGTTCCTGTGAAAAGTAAAAAAAAAACCAACAAGGGTGGTATACGTTTACATTATTAAAAAATAAAAACTTCAGATCATCTTGATTTGATTTAATTAACATGAATGAAACCTGATCCCTTTTATGGGACGAACCATAGGTAAACAAGAAAAACTGGGTAAACAGCTGAGACATTAAGTTAATTACCACCCTCAGCTTGTGAATATGTATTATGAAAATGCAGATGCATCTTTCTTCCCGTTTTGAAAATTATGATTTGGGGTTGAGAATTGAGATACAAATATAAGGTAGGTATGGCTGTGGGTAGGCATTGTCGGAAATGTTCTGTTTGTTTGAATAGCAGTTACATTTGTTTAGTGTGAAAGAGCATGTGCCAAAGAGACAGATGATTATTTATAGCGTGTGGGCATTGGAAGGTAGTGGGATGCTGTACAAATCCTTAGTTTGAAAATCTATGGATTTGAATCAGATTTCAAATTTATAAAAATGACAGCTGATTTATTTCACCAAGTCAATCAGTTATGAGGTATTATTACAAATATTTGTGTTGTGGTACCTAGTATAAGTACCTAGTTTCTTAAGTTTTGAACTTTCTCAAGTGATCAATGTTTTGTCAACAATTGTTTTTGTAACGAATTTCTCTAAGGTTGGTTCCAAATGGGAGCTTAAACCGTTAAAAACTGAAGGAATTAATTTTTTTTTAAATTCAAATTTTTTTTAAGAGAAATATGAGGGTAAATAGTACCGTTATCTGATTTTCAAAATTAAATGTATCATTTGGTTACCTTAAAAATATGATATCTTTGATTCTAAAGTTCAGAACGTAAAGGTGTTTAAAAGTTGCACCTTTATATGGATTGAATTCTGTTGCTTCGAAGAACATTGTTATAGCAGTTCGAAAGAAGTGCTAAGAAGTGAGGTATGGGATATAGAGAATAATAAAACAATTCATGTAGATTAACCGAGGGATCGAACTCGGGATTCCTCGCATTACTTGAATAGCTCGCTATTTACTCGGCCAATCTCACATATGAAATAAAAAAATACAGTTTTTGCCTCGGAGAATAAATTTATTATAATGAAGTCTTAATTAACTGACTATTCTACTAAAAGCGTTCTAAAGCGCACGTGTGAATTGAAACAAATGCTTAGTTTTTTGACTGCCCATATGTTTAATTATGTATGCAAATAATAAAGTTGTCCTTATTATTAAAAATGATTATTACTAGAATTGCAAAATCGTGGTGAAGTCTCTTATGATATGGCTATAGGAACATTCCACTCTATAATGAAAACCCAATCTTGTTATAGCAGTGCTATGTATTCAAATTCACTCGATAAAACCCCGATAGAAGAATTATTTTAGTGTCTGATATATCCAATAACCATTCTGTAAATATTTCGATTATAAGCCACAGCGGTGAAGGTGGAAATAAGGGGAACCCCCGAAAACACTTAGTCAATGGCGTCACAGCGTCAGCAATATAAGCCATTCCATATTTTCTTATCAAGGCATTATAGAAACCCTATTTTCCCAACGCTCGCATTGTCTTTAAATATTTTAAGGGCAGCCAAAATCCCTTTAGTGCGCGCTTAACTAAAAAACAAACAAAAAAAACAAGAGCAAGATACCAACCTTAAGGAAATATTTCTTTGCATGACTATTGGATGATTAAAGAAAAATCAGTTCATTGCTTCTGTGAAACTGATTTTATTGCTAATGGAAAATCTGTAATGGAATAGTTTTATCACCTTTATACTACTATAATGATTTGGCTTCCCATCGGAAGGATTACTGCGCCGCTAAAGCAACTAATGACACTTTAATGTCCTAAATCGGAAGCAATTTTGTTAGTTGGGAAATTTACGTTTTTATTAAATAGAATTGAAAATGGTAATTTTTTTAAATGTGATTGGGCCATCGTATACCTACTTTAGTTCAATTTTAAACTAATCTAACTCCAAAGTAACTTTTGCACGGATTTAAAAAAAAAAAATGGTGGAAGATTTTGTGTAGTTACAATGGTTTGAGGCTCGAAAAACGAATAATTGCATTTATTATTAAACTTTGTTATTCCACTCGAAACAAGGATCAACATTTTCCTCCTTTCTTGACCTACCATACTTACCAATTTTCCGAAGCTATTCTTGTCCAAAATTGGCCCAAGTTGTGCGATGGTTCATTGAGTGGAAAGAAAAGTCAATTTGATTAAAATAATAATATTTCAATGTCAAGCCTTACGACAGCTAAAGGGCTTGTTTTACTGAACATTCAAAATTGCAGAACAGTGGGTACGTTCAGGAGACTTAAGGGACTTAATATTCAGTCAACTAAATACATCCATTGAACGATAATCTACCTCAAAATAACTAACTTTTTCTTCCGCATGTCATCGTGTCAAACTTATAACTTTTCTTGAAAAGTTTACCTCAAGTTCAGTTACAAAATTATACAAAATTTTTTCATAATGTACGAAACATTTAATTTTAAATTTAATTAACTCGACCGGATAAACAATTTATAAAAATTTAAATTGATTTTTAATTTCACAAATGACAATTCTGACAAAAACACACTTAATTTAAAATTGAGTCCGATATTTCTTGACTAAATTTCCAGTCACTTTCCAGTAAAAGTTCCCTTCATTTGAAGTCAATTTTTTGCAAGCTGACCACTCACAGACTAGAAAGTTGCCTTACTTGCAAGTCGCCTTAGTCATCCGAACGTACCGGTTATACCTAATACCTAATACCTAATTGTCAATTTTTCTATCTATATTTTAATTAAGTAATTCACAAAACAAATTATGAACTCTTAAGGAATGAATTTATATTTTTGGTAGTAGTAGCTTCTCTATTTTCTTTGTCTCTAGCTTTTTATATATTCAGTTAGGCTGAAAACCCCAAAAAAATGTGATAGCTGTTGAGCCTTATGTAGTGTTAATGTTCAAATTGTGGTGTATAATTTGGCAGTCTTTGTTTGGTTAAGGGCAGCTTTTTTCGGGTTCCATTAAAATAATGGCAGGATATTGAAATGAACGTAAAGGTATTTTCAAGGCAGTCTTTGGTAAATTATCTGCCGAAATATCACATTCATGTTCTTTTATTGTGGTGTTTGTTTTTGTATCTCTTCATCCTCCGAAGATTAATAATTTTTATACCAAATAAACTAGCTTTGTCTAGGAATAACAAAAAATAATGAAAATAATTTACTTACCAATTTTTTACGACTTAAGAAAAAAACATTAAATGAATATTTAACTTAATCATCCCGATTACCGCATCTGGCTTTCCGGACCCATTTATGATATCATATTGAGGATTACCAAATCTATACATCCGCGGACCATCAGTAGAATTACATAAATTTGAACCGAAGGGATTTAGTGTCGACTGAAATGGATTTTGGTTTATTTTGTTGTATACCTTTCTATGAGGATATTTGATCAATACCCTTAAGTTGGCATCATCGGTGTACAGGTACAAGGTGCGAGATTTTAAGACTTCGGCACGATCTAAATAAAAATCTCCCTCCTGTTATTATTATAAACCACTATCTTCAATTTTCCTCCAACAAACGAAACAAAAAATTAACATTTTCACCTGCGCTACTGTGCACAGAGATAACAAAATTGAACATAAATAGGTATACCGTATACATTAAGCAGCATCCTTACAACTGTGCTCCGTATTGAGGCAGCAATAATCCCAAAAACGCATCCAGATGACGCCCTGATGCAATTGGTCTTCAATGCGTTATCTTTTTTGCATTGTTACCAAAAAGTTGAATGACTATAAATATAAAAGGCACACGATGACGACGACATACGGAGCTATGCCCTGCTGCTGTCGTCGATTCCCTTATTACAATTCTTCCTTTTTCTAAATTGGCTCAAAGGACTTAACTAAGGACTCAGGAGCGCGTAATTCGTCATGGTCATGTTCAATGTTATATTCCCTGTGTTTGTTAAATTGACTTCAAAATTCAATTTGCCAACACAAAAAAAGTAAAGGAAAAGAAAATCAGCGGCACACTGAGACTTAACAGACAGAAGGCGCGCGGAGAGAGTTTGAAGAATTTGTTCAAAGTCAGACGACGACGTAATGGTAATTTCACGGGTGGCGGAATGTGTTCGAAAAAGAACAAAAAAAAAAAAAAAACACAAAAATACTTTATAATTAGACATGGAGGTTCGTTGGAAACAATCATTCTTAAGATCTTACAATATTTGGCCCGACTTCAAATAAGGGTAATTAAATAAATAGATATCTACGTTCTAGTGGACGTTGGAGGGAAATAAATTGAAAATCTAATGATAGGCTTGTAGATATAGAGGTTTCGAAAAATGGTATGGTCGGTAGATCAGTGGATATCTTCTCTGATAGACTATTTAAATAT
The DNA here is from genome assembly GCA_949320155.1 of Melangyna quadrimaculata. Classification (NCBI taxonomy): domain Eukaryota; kingdom Metazoa; phylum Arthropoda; class Insecta; order Diptera; family Syrphidae; genus Melangyna; species Melangyna quadrimaculata. Next base: position 3,131,769 of record OX439485.1, on the reverse strand, counting down.
ACACGGCTTCTTTCTAAATTATTTTTTTTGAAGTTAAATATTTTAAGTAGAGTAATATCGAACAACATCAAAATTATAAGAGACATCTACTATTAAATGCTTACTGACTTAAATTGAGTTGGTTTACTTGGCAAGTTTTCTTTTTTTACCTAATTACTCAATTTTGAAATGAAAGCTTGACTAGTTAACCAACTCAATTAAGTCAGTAATCATTAAATAATAGATGTCTCTAATAATTTTGAGGTTCTAAGATATTACTCTACTGAAAATATTTGATATTTAACATTAATAAACTTAGAACTTGGCGTACTTTTATATCCCATTACTTTTTACGGCTGACCTTATTACGCAAAGGTTTTTGTATAAGAAGAACTTGGCTACTTTTTTAACATTTATGTTTTTGTTGTGATTAGTATTACAAAAATAACTAAGACAATCAGGAAGTGTGCGGAACAAGATTTTTAACCTATACAAAAATTATGATCTCTTCTAGATTTAATGATTTTGGAATGTCTGATGATTTTTTACAATTTCATTTAATTTAAGCATCTTGGACCCATATCTGTTGTCCTGTACTTATAAGAAACTCTCATTATCTCTGTCTTGATGGTACAATCCATATTTAAAACTTGGTTTTTGAAAATATCTATAAGTAAATGATGGATTGCATTCAAATTAGGCGAGCTTCTAGAACAATTTCTTAGAGGTATGAAAATAAGAGTTGAGATCATGATCTGCCATCGCAATAAAAGGTTCATCTTTTAAAGAACAAGTATCGTTCATCTAATCGGATCTTCAATACAATAATATGATTTCATGTCCCTGCAACTGACACATTTGGTTAATGCCGTAAAAAAAGTATTTAAAAAAACATGAGTAATCCACTCGGGCGTATACGTAACTTTTTTTTTTTAATTTATAACAATGTTTCATTAATTTTTCTACGAAATTTTTAAATGTTTGACTTGTTGATAAATTTATTTAACATCAAATCAAAGGGCACGGTAGTGCCCAGCCAAGTTCTGGCACTAAACCCTTTTTACAGGATCAAACTCAGGCGATTTTCGAGCCTCCCCCCTCTAACTTCAGTACCAATAATGTCAGAAACTTCAAACTCCCAGCATTTGCTCAGCTAACCAGGTTTAGATAACTCACCAAATTTCAATTCTTTGGCATAAGGAGTTCCCGAGACATGAGACTGCAAAAATCGCAAAAACCGTAACTGACTGACATATCATCAAAATTATGGAGCACTTCCCGACATTATAGAATCTTGTAATTTCGCAAAACGGTAGGCCCTGTGGTGTATACAAAGGAAAAAAATTTAAGATATTTCATTCAGGGGGCGTGGTACCCGCCCATTTTCATAGAATTGATATAAATTATTTGGAGCACTTCTGATTGTCGTAGAATGATGAAATTTAGTACAGCGGTAGGGCTTAAAGTGCCGACAAAGGAAAAATTTTAAAATTTGATATTTTACATTCAGGGGCGTGGCATCCACCCATTTTCGCAGAATTGATATCAGTTATATGGAGCACTTCTGGTTGTCGTAGAATGATGAAATTTGGTAGAGCGATAGGACTTGACATGCAAGCAAAGGAAAATTAAAAATTTGAGATTTAACATTCAGTGGGCGTGGCAACCACCCTCTTTCACAGAATTAATATTAAATATATTGAGAACACTTCCGTTTGGTGTAGGATTATGAAATTTTGTAAAGCGGTTCGTTTTCAGGTGTAGACAAGGAAAAAGTTGAAATCATGAAATTTTTCATTCAGAGCCGTTTCATCCACCCACTTCTTATCAATTATTATCATTTCAATTAAGCAATTCTAACTTATGAAAATTGATAGATGGGTAGGACTTGTATTATGTATATACAAAAGGCATTAATTAAAAACTTACTTTACTTATGAGGCTCTCATTGGGAGTTTATTCCACCCACTTTTCCTGATAAAACGAATCTTTGAAAAAAGTAGTGAAATCATAACAAAAATATAAAAGTTAAAAAAGTAGCCAAGTTCTTCTATATACAAAAACCTTTGCGTACCAAGTCAGCCGTAAAAAGTAATGAGATCTAAAAGTACGCCAAGTTCTAAGTTTATTAATGTTAAATATCAAATAATTTAAGGAGAGTAATAAGGAAGAACCTAAACATTTTCAGAGAAATCTGTTATTTAATGATTAATGACTTAAATTGAGTTGTTTTTACTCAAGCTTTCATTTCAAAATTGAGTAATTAGGTTAAAAAAGAAAACTTGCCAAGTAAACCAACTCAATTAAAGTCAGTTATCATTAAATGACAGATTTTTCTGAAAATTTTTAGGTTCTTCCTTATTACTCTACTTAAAATATTTGATATTTAACATTAATAAACTTAGAACTTGGCGTGCTTTTAGATCTCATTACTTTTTACGTCTGACTTGGTACGCAAAGATTTTTGTGTTTAGAAGAACTTGGCTACTTTTTTAACATTTATGTTTTTATTGTGGTATTATCTACTTAAACAAAACTACAAGATGGCATCATAATGACACAAATAAGCCGTATTAAGCCATTTATCACCTGTACACTATTATTTCTATTCCCTAGTTGTATATGTTGCCTAGTTGCTTATGTGCCCACTGTAAAACAGCCACATGTGAATATTGTGCTCAATTTAAATTACTCCTTTTAAAATATTAATTTAGCTTAACACTAACTACTTAAATTAAATCTGAAGTATTGGACTAGCTGCAGAAAAAAAGCACAGTAAAAAAAAAAAATAATGATCCACTCAATGTAATTTCAGTCTAATTGGCTTTTTTGTGGATTATGGGAAAGAACTAAATATTTCCATTTAAAAATTCCAAGTTTTGTTTGTAAGATTTTCCGTGTGATGTGGCCGGTACTAGTTTTTCTTGACAGTTTTCTTTTGGTACACCATTCTATTTCATTTTTTAATACCCAGTACCTCAAAGTCCCATTTTGTCGGCAAGTACAAAACCTCTAAGTATGCATTTTTCAATTAGATAGGTATGTATGTGTATAAAACATTATGGTTTAAAGAAATATATTCCATGTTATTATCAAAAATCCATATTAAAATCAATTCGATGCTAAATACAAAATTTCATATCAAAAGAACTTGCTTTATTCAAAATCAATTAATTAAAAGAGTAAACGAAAAATTTGGTCCACGTTTTATATATCATCTACCATCGCGCGCCGACCAACATGTAATTTTTGATCCGTAATTCGAAGATTCAGGATGGTGAAGAAGATGGCGTTTGGCAGGGAGGTCGAAGTCATTATCTCCTTTTTGACCACTTCGTTAATGGATCTTTTGGTTTTTGTTTTGATTGAGGTTGCGTGTTTTTGATTGCATATTGCCGAAATCGAGGCCGCAATTTTGAGTTGAATATCATAGAAAATTAAAGTAAGAAAAAATACAAAAGAAATTATTATTGAGTGTTGTATAGTGTATAATATTTGCCATGCTTTTACTTCCAATCAAGCACCATGTCCGTCTTTATGGACCATTGTTGCATATCATGAGCACGACTATAATAATGATGCTAGTGATTATACCAATCAGTGAATGTGGTACAATCAAAAAAGGAACAACATACACAAAAAAAGGAGGAAGATGAAAGAGCTCTGGGCATCTCAGACGAACAAAAAAAAAAAAATACTGTTTTCAATGTATATGCATACATAGGGGTATACCTTCATGTGTGAGTGTATAAAAGATGTATAGCGTATGAAACGACAGTAATAAAATGCAAAAAAGGAAGACGCGCCAGAAGAGCATATCTATTTGTTATTGACGTAGTAAACAGAAACTGGTGAAAAAATATCAGCTTTATCATCAGTGTTGCCAGATGGTTATTTAAGTTCAGGAAAAATTTACACAAAAATGGCCAATCTGTCTAAAAAATCCAAGTGAAAATTTTTAAATGCAACTATCGTTATTTTGGCATTAGAAAAAACACTGTCGCAAAAGTTGATTCCTAAATTGTGTACTCGTCAATAGTTATTCAAGGTTGAATTTCGAAAATATGAGTTTCTCACATAAAACAATTGATTTATACTGGTATGTTTATCATGTCTATGTCCTAATGGCGTGGCGTAGTTGTGGCCACTTGCCACTATTGTTGCTGTACTTAGAATACTCTTTTATTTGTTTTTGTTTTTGATATTAATGTAGATCAATTATTTATAAGTTTTTGTTCAATGAAATGTATGAGTTAATTTTTCTTTATTTTAATCTTTATTAAGAAATAAATAAAATATTGTTTTGGAGATACGGGAATTTTAGATGAGTCCAATAAGGACCCAAAAGGTTAATGGGTTAAGGATTCATATTAACCATCCACTTTTCTACTAGCTGAGCTATCGACAATGTCCTTAATAGGAATAGGTTCTCGAAAATAATAAGGGGAAAACCAATATGGACAATACTTAAATTCAATTTTGACGAAATAAAACAAGGAAATGTTTCTATATCTAAAATAACAAACAAAAACAGGTTTTTATCATGTTTAAAAAGGAATATACATATCTCGAAAACTCGCCTAATGAGACGATTCGAAGCTTGGATTCGAATTCAGGACATCCGTGGAAAATAGATTGGTATCGGGGAGATACATTTTGCAAAACAGGAAAATCAGTAATATGAAAATAAATATTGAACATTATTTAATTGGCATCTACAAAATAAATCAGGCCTTCATTACTTAACATTTTGAAAAATATATCAATTTAAATTTTTGTTTACCGTTTTTATTTGCAATATTGATACAGGGTTATTCATTAAAAATCTAGATTTAATATTATTTTTAAATCAAATGATTTTAGTGAATAAATTGGCCCTTCCCTACTACTACTTTCTCATTATTGGATGAACCGATTCAAATCAATTTTGTATGCACATAATAATAATATAATTTTAAACTTTAAAATCTTCAACATTTTTCAAAAACAGTTTGTTTTTTATTAATAAATAATATTATACAATTTTTAAATTCTACATAAGCCACTTGAATATAAAACCATGTTTGGGATATCCTGTCGTAGATGTTATCGAAAACAGATGAGTTGATTTTTTGTATTTCCTTATGAAAAACATTTAAAATGGTACGTGTATGCCAAAATCTTCAAAAAAATGGTATTTTGGAAAACAAAATAGGCAGGTATAAAGGTATTTCAAAAAGGACTTATGCATAATTTAATTAGTTAACATTCAAATTCAATTAATTTGTTCGTCACAAACTTAATTTGGTTTTACTTCATAGGAATTTAAATTGAATTGATTTAAGTTTCTTCTTCTTTTTTTTTTTTTTTTTTATTAAAAGTTGGAAATGGTTGACAATACTTCGTGAAATAATGGACAGATTCACCCTACAAGAACAAATAACTTACATCGTTAACATACCGGTTTTACTATTCTTTAAAAGCGAAGATAAAACAGTGGTACACCCGGACGTATACGCACTTTTTTTAATTCAATATAATTATACAATTGTAAAATAAAACAACCAAAGAACTGTGCGGTATATCACTTAAGAAGAAAATCCATATCCGAATTTCTCAGACTGCCCGTTTTCTGTACTTTGTCTTCATATTTAAAACAAAACAAGTTCTATTCCAATTTTGTTTGTTGTAGCTAATTTTTAAACAATACATTTTCTAATGCAAAACAAACCCAAATAAATACTGCTGGCAATGCCATATTATCAATACCTTAAATTTCTATAGCAAATAGGAATTTTTGTTTCATAAACATAGGCACAGTCGTACAAAGTTGCTTATTTTTGTTTATCTCGAAAAAAAAACAGTATATGTAAATACCAACCTACCTTCGAATGAGTTTCGTTGGAACTGCATTCAATTTATAAGTTACATATTACAAAGTAAAAATGTTAAAATTAAGCCCGGATCCCATAAGCTCATTCATCGGATTCTGTATAATCGGTAAAAATTATATATTTTATTCTAACCTTAATGTCGATATTATTTCGTTCTTTTCAAGTGACTTGATTTCAGTGATAACTTCGGATTAAAAGCAGGTAGGTAAAAAAATATTTGTAATTGTATCTTGTATTTTAATAAACATTTTTTTTAAGGATAGAAGATGCCTAATCGTAGAATAATCTATATTCAATTATGGAAATCCAGGATTAATATAAAAAGGGTTGATACTTGATAAGCCAACTCTGTACATGAAAGGTATACTATGATTATACCTTTGGTACCTTTTTTTCACTATCAGTTATTAAGAATGAAACCAATACCAAACCCTAACTGTATGTCACGTCTTATGTTAAAATCCAAACCCATTATCATAAGGGCATCTCCTAAATCTATAAAAAAAATCCATGCGTCTGCCATTGATTTATATTCCCATCTCAATTGCATTTGAGTATGTAGGTATCTGTATATTTGTATCTCACATCCCAAGGCATCACTCACACTCCTCCAACCGAGGATGAAAAAACAATAAAAACAAACGCACATTTTGACCCATTAGAACATCGTGGATAATAAAATAGAAAAAAAAAAAAATCTGAAGCCATAGAAAACACAAAACTGAGGGTGAAAAACTGTAAAAAAAAGAAGACGAAGAAGCAGCACAAACAACACAAGGAAGACAGAGAAGCAGCAATCGATTGCATCTACAATCTACTTTAACAACAACACAAATAACAACAAAACAGAGACACACGGAACGTCCGTCGGATCCAAACCGTATATGAAATACGACGACGGCGACGAAACCAAAGATACCAAACAAAAATGTTCGGATTTGGAATTCAGTTTTTGGCGGTCCTTCATGTTGTAAAGAATATAATTTTATGGAAGTGCGTGTGAGGGTTTTGTTTATTCCTTCGTTCGTAGTATAGTTTTGGGATTCGTTAGAAATAATTTAAATTTTTCGGATCGAATTTTATAGATAGAAGGTCTGTTGTTTGGATAGCTTTTTGATTTATTTTGTTTTTTAATCTTGCAATGTTAACAACTCCTAAGAAGAGACTCGGTGCAGTTGTGAATTCCAAACGCAACTCAAAGGATACGACAGATAATTCAAAGGATAGTGATAAACGTGATTCGATGAGAGTGTTTGAAAATGGCACCCTTGAGGGTGCAATTCAAAGTGCTACCCCCTTGGGGGCAGCACGTGAAAGTGTGACATCCTTGACGCCGCGTCCCTTGTCATGCGTATCAGTGGCAATGCCCGAAATTGTGGTTTCTTCAAATAACGACGACAACAAATGTGATAATTCTATTGAAGAAGAAGATGTGTTGAATGAAAGCACAGCTCTGCTCGACGAAGAGACTGTGAATAGCGATTCCGTCCTCAATTATTCCGGGAGTGATAGTAATATCCTAGAAAGTAGCATTTACAGTGAAGTGCATTTGCCTGCAGCACCACAAACACAATCCATAGATGTCCTCAATACCAGTACTTGCTCGCGGGAATCTCGCCAGAGCAAGAAGTCCCGCAGAAGGTCGAAGAAGTGCAATTCCCTACGAACGGCTGAAGCCTTCGCTAATGCATTTCCACCACAGTACACTGCAATCTTCATAGACCCGAGCGCCAATCCAGGAACACTCCACCTTTCCAGCAGTCCAATTGAACAAATTGCTGCTGCAGCAGCGGCGAGCCCGTTTGTCGATAGACAACATCATCAAATGATGTCGGCAGTTCCTGTAAGCGGTCACAGGTAATGATACCAATAATCATAATCGCTCTTCTTCCACATAGCCACCTTACTCCACCTCCTCCATCTTTCAACCCATGTTTCCCTAAATTACCTATCTGCCTTGATTTTCCTTTGGGCCATCACATCGGTTCGGTATTATATAGGAAGGTACCTTTAATGTGAGCATTTTAGTTTTATGGTTTTTGGTTTCCATTCCTGTTTATTCATTTTTATGAATTCTTGATGTTTTTGTAGCTTTTTTTGTTTGAATCTTTGGACAAAAATGAAGAAAGGAAAAATTATAAATTACAAGGAATCTGGTTCGTTAAGGAGATGTTATTCTTCTTTTGTTATTAGAGGAATGATGGAAGGGGAGAGGACTTTTGTTAAACGATGACAACGGTATCCATTATCATTTCTGTGTTAGAAGCTTTGGAATTCACTAATTGGGACTTTTAATAATGGATTTTTGGAAATTTGTAACATGCCCAGTAAATACATACATACATAAATGGTATGAAAGATAATTAATCACAGCGTACAAAAATGTAGTTTATCTAAATATATATTTTGTTGGTAGGTAGATACATATGTATGTATTACGTACATATGATTATTTTTAAAATTGTATAGTTGAAAGGCGATTATTTACAGTATGGGGTTTTTCAGTTCAAAAAATATTCACTCAGGTACCTATGTACCTGCAAAAAAAAATCACTCTCCAGAACAAATCTTCTGATCGCATTTGAAACAGCTTTTGTCTAAGAATTGTCACCACTGTCGAATGCATGACAAAGTTGGCATTAGCTCTAGCATATCTCTGTAGTTATATTTTCAATCTAAGAGCTAGTTTAAGATTAACTCTGAGTTAAATCCAAATTAGTTAGGTCTAGTTTTACAAAAGCAGCTAAGACTCGGTTTAACCTCGGTTCAAGCAAGCTATAACATATTCATATCACATACTTAAACTTTTATGAAATATAAATTAGATAATCCATCGAAATGGTTGGATACTGACCCGATGGTTAACCACGTAAATATTTGTATATTATACCTAGCTAAGCTTCTTATTACTGCAAATGAAATTAACCAGAGCTTACACTAAAAAAGGGGTTTTTAATAGATCTTTTACTTTAAAAATAAATCAATAGTGGTACACTTCAGTTTACCCTAATAGATTTTTAACACGCACACTTAGTTCTTGAGCTAATTGAACATATTTTGTAAATTTAGTTTGGAATCCAGATAGCAAATATGTTTCAAGGGGGCTTGGAGGGATTAACCCTAAAACAAGGATGTTTTCGCATAAGAGAAACTAGGTCTTAGACAGTTTCCAAGCTTTTGGTAATAATGGATTAAACATGTATCTACTCATTGGGCCCTACTAATAATCAAATTTAGTAATGACTTAAATATTTAAGGAAAATAGACCATAATGGTATGGACTATAAAAAACGAACTATACATGCTATGTTTCATATTTTAGAGCCCATACCGTGTAATATTCATTATTTAGGGATTAGGGTCCACATAAATAAAGGGTTTTTCAATAAGAGCGCTACAAAAGTTTTGGATATCAATGAAATTCTTGTGAAAGTACGTTTGATGCCATTATGTATGGAACTCGATTTCTTTTGCATGGCCACCACGGGCACGCTTGCAGAAGTCCAGACGCTGAACCCAATTTTCGACGGTTTTCAAGCATAAATCGGCCGATACTGCTGCAATTTTACGTTCGATATTCATACGAAGTTCATCAATCGTCGCTGGCTTGTTGGCATAGACCATAGACTTGACGTAGCCCCACAGGAAATAGTCTAACGGCGTCAGATCGCACGACCGAGGCGGCCAAGCGACTAGACCATTTCGTGAGATAATACGTTCTCCAAACTTGGTTTCCAATAAATTGATTGTGACATTCGCTGTGTGGCTTGTGGCGTCGTCCTGTTGGAACCACATGTCCTCCAAGTCCATATCATCCAATTGGGGCCAAAAATATTCGGTTATTATTGAACGGTAGCGATCCCCATTCACAGTAACGTGCCGGTCTTGATCATCACGGAAGAAGTACGGCCCAATGACGCCGCCGGCCCATAAACCACACCAAACCGAAATTTTTTCGGATGCCATGATGACTCATGGAAAACGTGTAGATTGCTGCCTGACAAATACCGCATGTTTTGTTTATTGACGAAGCCATTCAGCCAGAAATGAGCCTCATCGCTGAAGATGATTTTTCGATGAAAATCCGAATCATTTTCAAGTTGTTGCTCAGCCCAATTCACGAACATACGAAGCTTGTAGTGGTCAAGCGGCTTCAGTTCTTGCGTCAATTTAATCTTGTTAGGATGTAGGCCAAGATCTTTTCGCAAAATTCGCCACAACGACGTCACAGAGTTGCCCAGCGCTTGAGAACGACGTGTGAGAGACACATTTGGGCTTTCTGCAACTGAAGCCTCAGCGGCAGCAATATTCTCGACACTACGGGCACTTCTTTGTCTCACTGGCACGGAAACATTTTGTACTGTGCCTGTAGATTCAACGCTCAATTGTTGATCTACTAGGACGATTATGACGACCATAAATTGGACGTAGCGCTCTTAACGTTGAGGCCACTGACTCCGAATTTCGGTAGTAAATTGGCTCGTATATCTCTCCATTGTGAAATGGCCAACCTCACTTAAGAGAAATGTCAAAAGAGCGGCAAGAAATATGGCGTCGTTTGTTGTCCCTGTTGCTCTACTTTTGTAGCGTCCCTGTTGAAAAACCCCATATTTAAGTCTTACCATGGTTGATTTATTATTTATTTATTTTATTATTAATATATTTATTTACAATTATGTTCCATTTTACATAAATATTTAAGTCCTTTCTAAATTTGATTATTAGTAGGGCCTATTGTCAAATCCTGATAAATCAAGTTTAATATTGTGATTTGGCTACAAAAATATTAAGTCTATAAATAAGGAGTAGATAACATATTGTCATATGCTTTTCGGGAGCTCCATTTAAGCTGATAATCCAACTAACAAAATTGCTTACGATTTAATTTTCGTTCACTGCTATCCTTCTGACGGAAATTCTTTTTAAATATGGACATTAAAGAACACGCAAAATTCGAAAAATTATGATATTTTTGATCATAAAGGAAAGGAAGACAGTTGAAGCAAAAAGGCTATCGGTTTTAAAGTGTTTAAAATATCAGATCAGAGTGGTGAGCGTTGGATTCTGAGGCTTATATCGGTACATACACAAAATTATGTATCTTATTTTTCTTCATAGTCTTATAAGCTTTCTATAATCGGTCCAGTGAATCTTTTCTTCACCTACTATCGGAGCAAAGGCTCCGAATCTACTCATGTAGCACTTCCTTGGAACTAATGTGATAGTGTTCTTGGAGTATTAGAATTTACTCCACAAAGCTAGAATAGGAGTAAAAAAATCAGTCTATTTTGATTATATGAAAATAACCCACGATTATAAAACGCTAACCTAACCTATTATAGGAGTTCAATTTTTATTTAAGTCAAAAACATGAGAATGATGAAAAACTGGTAAGATGGTTATGGCCGCCATTATGAATAGTGAATTGAACGTTCACCTAAAGTCGAACGATTTAGCGAATTTCACTTATCACGGTATTATCGATGCCAAGCTTCCGGATTCGCTTCATAAATCAATGCTGTCAACAGTTTTCACGTGAATTTACACATGTTTAACGTCATATGGCCTGACTTTTTATTTCTGTTTGTAACTTGATGTTGTGCGTAACTTAATTTGAGCAAATCGCGATTCTTAATACTAAATTATCGAATTCGTTTGATTCGCTATTCATAATGAGGGCCTATTTCTTTTTATTTAATATTATAAAATATTCAAAACCAAAAATTTGATTTGTTAAATATTAAAAATAAACAATATAAAACATTGGTACCTTCTACTTATTCATTTTTCCGGTTAGGCTTATCAATCTCACAGGTTTTTCTGATTAAGCTTGTTTACTTTGAGTGAAGCAAATTAAATATACATACATATTCAACACCTTGTATAAGCTTTCATATGTATGTGTGATGTAGAAGATTTGTATCCTATAAACCGAAAATATAAAACCATGACATATCGTATGATCGTCTTAGGGTTAACCCCTATAAATACGTACGACAAACCACACATAAAAGGCAAAAAGCAAATATACAAATATATTATACAACATATAATTTAAAATGAAAACGAAATTGTTTTTAGTTGTTCGACAAAATTAATGAACAAATGAAGGTTCTTTTGCGTAACGAAAATAATTATTATTTGTATTCATAGTTTATGAAAAATTAATACAAAGTTCAAAAGAATTCGTGCAAATATAACAAAAAATGTATCCATATCTACTATCTAAAACATAAGTATCAGAAATCATTTTAAAACTAGCTCGATTGACCCTTAAGCATGTTCAAGTAATATTCTAGATTTAGATTATTCACAAGTATTTTGTGTCGAAGAAAACTTAAAATTTTTGAGTAAAATGGAATTGAAGTTAGCAGACCAATGGGAAATAGCTATAGTTATAGTTTTTGCCCAAGATTTTTTAAATATTTTTCAAAACGATGTACCTAATTCATACACCCCTATCATGAATCGCGAGTCGCAAGAAATATTAGGCGAATCTGACTTTTGGCACTACCGTTTATGGCTCACCTAACTATATTCGGCTAAAAAGTCAAAAATGTGTTGAATTGAGATGTTGCTCTATACGAACGTCGCAGTTTGCTATTCTTAAAACCACGACATATGTGATTTTAAAAACGTTCGACTTGAGTCGATTGTTTGACTCGGGAGTCATAATAGGGCCCATAATTAAAACAATGCTAAGTTCATACTTATTGAAATTTATCTGCGCAAGAAACAAAACCTTACCAATGAACTTAAAAAAATATTGGTTTCAATTTTCTGCCATACAATACAGTTTAAAATAATTTTTAATAGGTATCTACTACAAACTAAATCTTAAATTTTTACTGAGCTAAGTACTTTTCTACTATCACTTTTTACTCTACACAAGTACACACGCGTAAAGAAGACTTTGTCATTCTTCTGATTACAGAAAAATATTAAGCATAGAACCCCATGTAATCTGATCCTTACCTTTCGGGGAAAAAATACAATCATCTTTATTCATCTATCATACAATTTATGAATGGTCCAGTGAATTTATTAAAGAACAACGATTTAATATTGTAGTGTAAAAACGTTGAACTCTTTTGATAGTCTTTTTCTTTTTTCTTCAAGATGTCAAAGTTCGAAGAGCGTTTAGTTGAGTGAACTTCCTTTTGAGTTTCAAATGACAAAACTTGAGGTTATGGACAAAACAACGACAAAAAAACATCCTCTTTGCTTGTACTTTTTTTTCTATCTTATGCATTACTTGTATGTATTTTTTTCTAAAGATAAATACAATAGTTTGACCAGTTTGTTTGACTTTTTGACAAGATTGGACTCACATGATGGTCACATGTTGATGAAGAAGAAGATGATGGAATACGGATAACATGTGTCATATGTTTGTGGAACCTTTTATTTTTTTTTATGACTTTGATGTTTTTTAAGTGTTTTTTTTTTATTATTTTGACTCCCGAAATGTTTTATAAACGAAAAAAAAGGAAATAAAAAAAAGTTTAAAAGAAGGAAAAATAGTGGGTCATTCTTATGTTGACATAGTAAAGAATGTAAACAGAGAGTATGTATGTAAACATTGTTGAATATTTTGTCTTCATACATAAATATTTTGATAGGACTTCAAATATCGGTATGACTTCTTTTAAATTAGTGCGCTTACCCAGTCCTGTAAAATTTAAACAAAATATTCTTAAATCAAAAAGAGATCTTAAATGTCGTAAATCTTGAAATAGTTTTGAAAAATACATAACTCTAATATTGATAGGAACAGGGCGGAAGATTTAAAGAATCCACTAAAAACACCAATTCTTAAGTACATACAGTATCTAGATACTTAAAAAAATAATTGATTTATTTCCAAAACAAAAATCTATTAGGTCTTAAATTGTTTAAATCATTTTTACACATACATAGCTTAGAGCTATTTAAGCCTTAATTATTATGGTTTATAGTTACAAAAAAAGTTACAACCAATCTTCAATGATTAATAACGAGTCTCATTCATGAATAATTTATTGAAGTTTTCCTATAACCTGTTGGCAAGGTGTTTTTGAAAAAAAAATACGCCGCAAAGCAGAGTGATAATTACAATAAAACAACAGGTAGGTATTTCAAAGCAAAAACATTTTCAAGCCAAAAATGGGGCTTTAGTTATCTAGGCTGGATTAAGCGAAAACGGTATAAGTTATCTCTAACCCAGATATACATAAGCAAACAATATGTATCATAAAACCTACAGAATATTCCTGGCCTATCTACCTACCAAGGTTAGGTATACCTCCTGCAGTAATTTAAACGTTCGTTAAAGTGCCGAATAAAATTTACTTGAATTTTTGTTTCTCCTGATACGTAATCTTGTCGGCGGCGGCGTCTAATGGCGAAAGTAATATCGTTAAAATTTATTCAAAGTGTATAAGGAAAAAAAAAAGAATTGAATGAACCAAGGCAAAGGGACATAAAGCTAAAAATAAAAAAAATGTGAACACACGATTTCTCGTAAAAGTACCTACCTAAATGTAAATCGCATTAGCAGGCACGCAATTCCAAATTCGTCCCTCTATAAACAAAGTATATCTAGGTAGGTAGGTTCCTACATATAGGTAAGGATTTTTGTGGACTACTAGGGCAAGTCACGGAACATCGCATATCCTGTGAAATGGATCGAGTTTTCAGGTCGTCGCCATCTATTTCTTCTTCATATTCATACTCGTACATACGCTTTACCTTTTTCACTTAAATTGTTTTTATTTTAATTTTTTTTTGAGGGAAATTGAAATTTTCAATTCGAAAAATTTATCACTTTGGATCCGGATGGAAGACAGATTTCAATCGGTTAAAATGTGCTTTGCACAATGGGATAGACATATACTCGTGCGTAAACATGCGTGCACCGTAAATTTGAAAGGGCAATCTGGATAATGCTGTGGAGGTGTTGAGTGCTATTGACTCTCGTACTTAGATTATTTGCGGTTGGAGCTTGATATTGAACTTCTGCGTATACCGTTTTGTTAGATTAATTACCTAATATATATACTCATTCATATGCATACATTGATAATGCATATGTTGTTCTTTTTTTTGCATTACAAAGGGATCAGAAAATAGAATTTAAGAGTAAAATCAATTGGTTAATCAGAAAGTACTTATTCATATTTTAAAATACATATAGATCTACCTACATTCATACAAAATAAACTAATGTATAGATTACCATTGACACAATTTATTTATTTAATAATACTAGAATAGGGTGAACACAGTTAATAAACGATGCAGTTACGTTTCAGAACACTATGCAGTAAGTTAGTATGTAGATGCACAAATTGAACTACACATTCGTGTACTTCGGTTAAACAATTAATCTCTGTATTTAACAGTATACTTCGAAAATTGGGTTTAATGGTGAACAGATATGATCGTTCTAAACGCAAGTGTTTTATGGGTGAAATGGAACACTGCTTTTATAAAGTAACGAAATAAATGATAACGAGACAAGAAAAATGTCGACGATGCTCGAGAGATGTAAATGTTTTGGTAATGGTTCAAACAACTATCGTATTAAATGCTCCTTTTTGAATTCTAACCAACAGTGCCATTAGGTTGTTTTGACCCAGACAAATATTTTCAGAAGGTGAAGGGTGAAAAATTTTCAAAAACAGGTCATTATATACACAATATCTGAATTCTGAAAGTTCTGATTCAGCATGAGTTGAGTTTTGGCCACCATATTGAAAAAAAATGCCGCCATCTTGGATTGTGGGGATTTTCTAAGGAACTAATTATCCTAAAAAGGTTATTAAAGTGCCAAATTGAGATCTTTCGGCTGTAAACAAAATATTCAAGCTCAATTTTCAATGTTGCCAATTTTCAAGATCAATATTGTTTTAAGTCAAAGGTTGGCATCTATTTTCACTAGTAAATTTAATATTACAAATATTGCAATATGGAGTTCATGTTATAAAAGCATACCGATCAAAATAAGTCTGTTGATTTGTCAAAAGAAAGGTGCTTGACTCTTGAGCGTGCGCCTACTCAAAAGTCGCCCTAATTTACTTACACGACATATTTTTACGCGTCTAGGCTGACTGGTGTTCTAAGGATTTTTATCTACTGCAGCGTTAAACGGAGACACCTGGAGAAAACTTTGAAGTACAGTAGATGACTGATATAAGAAACTCAAAAAATCCAAAGAATTCCTTTCTTTTATCCGTGTTTTCTTATATAAAACATTGTACATAAGAAAGAAAATTTCTTATATAAGTAAAATGTATGTTAAAAAGAAAATTTCTTGTATAAATAAAAACACATAAGAAATAAAATGTATCCACTGTCAATGTATGGACTTTTTTCTTTCTCGCTGATCTTCAATCTGTCATTTCTTTGGCCATTCAATGATGGTGGGTTCAGAAATGATGTTAAAACTAAACGGCACATCATTTCAAAGTTTGCACGGAAAATTTCTTATAAAAGTTTAATTTTCTATGTAGTGAATGCAATTTGTATCAGAATAAGTTTCTTATATCAGTGTTTTTCTTATAAACGTTTTTCTTATATGAATCTTATTTAACACGTATCTTTATGGGAATGTGTATGGTGTTTTGGAATTTCCATCTTATAATCGTGTTTTTCTTATATGAGACTTTCTTAAATCCGTCATCTACTGTATTACTAAAAATATAATTAATCTAAGGGTTAGCTTGTTCATTGCAAATCATATCTTTCCTAAGCCATTATTATTTTTACCTTTAAATCATCAATTTTGTTTATTTATCAAATTTGTCGGCCAATTTCGTTTGAGTGGCGTTACTTTGTTAGAACCTGTGAAAGACGCATCAAATATTTAACCCACAAATAAAGTGGTCCTTAAACATTCTGTATGTTCGCAAGCTTGAAAATTATCTACTTAATTGTCAAAACAGTTGCTTAACCAACGTATAACGAACATTTCTGGAGGATAAATACTTTGCCTGCTTCTAAAAATTAAAAAGAGTTAAAAAAAGGAATAAATTAATGAATTTAGTAATAAAGAGGTAACATGATGCCAAAGAAAATCAGCCTTCCTTCTATATTTTGTTCCATTATGGGGTCTTTCTTCACTATCTTAGCTCTATGCTCAGCGTTTTTTTTATTTTTTTTTTTATTTCTGATTTTTTGTCAGTAGCTATTTTCAGTGGATATATTAACACAAACTACAGTTTTTCAAACATTCTGCATCCTTACCTTAATTACATAAATTGAAATACACCCGGAAGTTTTGTCTTTTAATAAACAAATCCTGAATTTGTGTCAAACATTTGACTTCTAAATAAAGACCAACCTATATAATTAGTTAAAATGACGTACTTCACTCACCTCAACTCTTAAGTTAACAGAAATGTTTTTTTTTTTAAAAACATCAGTTCTTTAGAGACAAAAATATTATTCCCGAGTTAATCACCATCTACATCAAGCGTCGTATACCTTTTTTGTTAATATATAAACAATAGTGTCAAACATATCACCGTCAGATATATCAACACCTTGTGAGCCTAATCGTCTGTCAAACCATAAAAAAAAAATCACGACGAATTTTGAAAGTGAATAGAGTGAGAAATGATATGTGTGTCGATCTCATTAAATGTGACATTAGTTCGAACATATGAAACATGTTACACACATTTATATTTCCATTGTGGCTCTAAGAATAGTGATTTAAATTTAATTCCATCGTCTAATGACAGAATCATTTCTTCTTTTGAAGCTTAAAAGTTTCTTGAATAAGCAGCTTACGAGCAGATTTTGAAAGCTAAGCTCCACAATGGGCCAAGCTGCCATTGGGCGGCAATTAATATTTAAAATTTGAGCCCTTTGAAGGTGTTTTATTTTAATTCAAAAGAGGTTCTTAATGTGGAAATTAGCTTGGATATTCTTTTTTTCTAGATTTCTATAGACTTCTCTTAGTTCTTCTGTCATTAGTGGGGCTTAGAAAATAATAGTAAAAAAAAAACAATCGCATTGTCTTATTTTTTAGTTCTCAGTTCGTTGATTTGAGACTTTGAATCCACCGCTCTCTGCTGTGATGGACATTATATAGGTAATTAACGAACGCACTTCCTGTCTCAATAATGATGGTGGTTTAGTTGTGTTTTCACCAAAATGATTCCATATTCCCTCAAGAACCTACATTGGTATATACCTACTTTCGGGCTTTCTTTGTTTCTGTTAAATGAAATTGAAGTCTAATGAGCACATTTTTGACGATAACGACTACGCGACGTCTTCAAATAGAAATGTATCTGAGCACTTATGGTTCGGGAATGTAAGTGGGGACCGCAACGTTATTTCAATGGTATTGGAGCACGATAATGTGAATAACACAGACAATAATTATTGTATGTTTATGCCTGTCCACTTATTTGTCCCCCTGCCCTTCGACTCTCATCGCAGCCATGAGTTTCTTATAACAGAAACTACTTATCGTCAAATTTTGGTGTAGCTAACGTGGAAATCATACAAAACATAGAAACTCAGGTGGCATCGTGGTTTTTTTTTTTGTTGTTGACTTTTATTTGTTTACTTTTTAGAGTGGATACAGGCACCTATGCTCATTATAAATATTAATTATAATCGATATTGAATATATGCAAGTTTCCCATACGGGCTGTAAGTTATGGGAAACATAAAAACAAATATTTAAAGTCCGGAAGGTATTGTTGGTTTTGTGAAAAAGGTTTCGGTACGATCCATAGGCACCCGCAGGTATTATATCAGGTGTCCAAACATTTGTGATGCTACCCCCGGTTCTGGAGGTTACTACCAGTTACCTAATCCCCGCTTCAAAGGGATTTAAGAAAATGTAGGTATAACTATAAAAAAGACTCCAAAATATGAGAGTATTTCAAATTCAAATTCCGTGTGAGCGGTTCTTCTATTATGCCTGCAAGCTTTTACCCATGGTTGTTCTTCGATTTTCAAAATATGATAGTTAATAATACATACATAATCTACTTAAAAAACCTGATTTTCTCTTTTCAAAATACATAATTAGTTATACCTACATAATAGAAATATTCAGAATTTTTAAAAGCAATTTTTCCGGCGTAAGACAACAACGCCCAAGGCAAAAAATTTAACATGCAAATTTTGGTGATATTTGCTACACGGGTTCAAGGATTTAAACTCCTTTTTGGGTTCTCTGTCCCACTCAGGTGACTTCGTCGCTCCGTTTAGGGTATGCTTAGTCGCCAGGCAAGCGCCTATGTCATGTCCTTCAACTTAGCAGAGCAAGGTCAGCAGAACAAAACAAAATTGATGGTCTTACAAGGTGCTTATAAAGTGCTAATTAAGCACCCAAAAATTAAATAAAGTCCTCCAGTACTTTTGGAAATAATGAATGTTCTGCTAACGTGAGTTCAAGTTAGCAGACTAATTCTTTAATCGTTGAAGTAGAAAAATGGGGTGAATACTATGTTAACGAGATACTTAAGTGCTCTACGAGTAAAAACAAAAATTGGAAAAAATAATATTTTAATAATTTAAAAAAAAAAAATATTACGTTTTTTATTTCAACTTTTCTCATCCGAATTGTTTTGATTAATTTTGTATACTCGCTTAGTAAAATTAAGTGCACCCCCTTTCCCAATGATTTTCCACGATCTGATCTTAAAAAAAAATGATTTCATTTCCCACACATTACATTTCATTGGGCGTTATTGCCTAACGCCTTTTTTCCAAAAAAAAAATCTCCAAACGGCTACTACAAATATATAACTGATTTAATATTCATTTAATTTAAAACAGTAAACTTTTCACAGTTGATTAAGGACACTGTTTCTGAACATTTCCATGTTTTTCAATTTCAATTCAATTTCAATTTTTCCAATTTTGTCCAGGTCAATGTCTAATTTGACTGGGCTATAAATCACATCATACTTTTTAACAACTCCCAGTTTACATCCTCCCGACGACGCACGGCACCGACACAAATTGAAAATAAATAACAAATATAATAACGAAATAAAACAAAAGGAAAACTATCACACTTACGACGGTACCTGTCTATCATACAATTTTGTAAGCCATGAAAATCTTATTTTGCCAAAAAATTGTTAAAAAGATTTCCTTAAAAAATCAGTTTACTTGTAATGACAGGAGTTACAGTTAAGGAAATAAAAGTTGCTTTCTTCTCAACTCACAAATTTATTATGAAAATATTTCACATAAAAAATAAAATATATAAATCAATAAATACTTAGAGCCGTATTCGTTACAATCCGCTGAACAGATGAATTGTTATGCACTGCATAAGGATTTATGTAGCCACTATACAACGTTAAATAAATTGTTATGCATAAAATATTTTTCAATCCATTATAGTTATAATGATCTTGTGTCAAAATTAGTACCATAAAGGAGAAATCTATTACGTTCTACTTTCAAAACTGACAAAGGAGACCCAGATATGTGTGTGCTGTGTGAAAAATCAATATAATTATTTTTCCTTTATTTTTTTTAAAACAATATCGCAACAAAAATGTTCAATAAATTAACAAAACCAACATTATTAATTGTTGTATTAAATTTTACAAAATATTTTGAAAGTGTGATTTGAACACCTAAAAGATTGCAAAATTAAGCGCCTCCCTACTATCAACCTACATTATTGTTATGTGTGAGTCAAAGTGACATTCCGATTCCGATACTAAACAACCCTTATGTGGGCTCTATACAACCTCCGCGTTTAGCTTATGTTGCTTCTATTTAACGTTGCATTCGTTTATGAATAAGGCTTTTGCGTTCAGAGGCATTATAAAGAGTGCATAGCGCTATGCACTCGTTATAATTCGCCTATGCATAAGGCTGTTAAAGTTTGAAACAATAATAAATAACAAGTTGTTTAAAACAAAGTAACATACAAATTCTTAATAAAACTATCTTAATTAATTAATCCTTATATTTAAGTTTGTTGGTGTTGCAGTGTAGTTGTTTATGTGTAGATGTGCAATGTAGTATATCTTGGTGAAGGGAGTTATCTATTCATAACTCAGGCAAAACGTACATTTTGGTACAAAATAAAAACGAAAAATGTTTATCAAGTGAAGGAATCTCTGGGTGTTCTATGAAGAAGCTTTAAAAATGTTTAAATATATTTGGACATCAAAATGTTCAAAAATATGCTTTGAAATACAATTTTTTTTTGTTGAAAATTCAATTTTTCAGAAAATGAACTAGTGAATTTTTTGAAACTTGGTGTCATGCGGGGTTTTAATACCTACTTGAATTATAGAATACAAAACAACCGGTCCTATAATCAGAAACAGTGGTAGCTACAAATATTAAAAATCGTTTGGCAAAATCTTATATCATACGATTTTGATAAAAAAAACTAATTTGGCGACATTATGAGAATTGTTTTTGATTCGATTTTTTTATTTTAGGGTGCTTCTAAAAATTATAAAAAAGTTTGTTTTTGATTTTGGTAGGTAGGTTTAAAGAAAGGCTTAATTTTTTTTCAAAGTAATTTTTAGGATACAATTAAATTAAAATTTACTTATAACTGGTATTCGATTTTTTTTTCTTATAAAAGTTTTTAAATTGATGTATGCCTACTTACCATTAGAAATATTTTTTTTTAAAAACCTCTCTAACAGTTTTTAATTTTTTTTGTCCAACATAAGTTATATTTGTTCAAGAAATCAGATAGCATATTTTTTTGTGGCTCAAAATGTTAAAGCTGAGAAATTAAAAGTTCGAACATTTTGCCTTTTTAATACTTGCAAGAACAATAATCATTTTTTTGAATGTAAAATAATGTTATTTTGGCTTTTTTTCAAATAGTTTAAAGTCCTTAGAGTGAGATTTTTTAATTTATCCTGATTTTTCGACACCTAAGTATCATATTTTAAATATAAAAAAGGTTCTTAAAGAAACCAATAAATTGAAAAGACTTAATCTTAAGGAAATTAAAACACAGTCAAAAAATCATCCTTTTTAGCTTTCAACAACTGAATAGACTGGAAATCTATGGGGAAATCTATTTCCAAGAAATTATTATTGTATAGCTTTGTAAATGGGATACACTAGGAAACGAATATTTGGTTAACAATCATAATGGGTAGGTATATGAAATGTTGAACTATAACACACAATCAGATCATAACCCACAAAGCTATAGAGTGATATTTATTGCTCCCAAGGGTGTACCCAGTAGATATACCTCTACTCTGTTGGAAACCAAATCTCAGCTGAATAAATCATTTTTATAAAAGTGTGAGAGAAATATCCCTTTTCTCATTCATTTGGTTAAAGCTTCCGGTTTCATGTACATATCACATTTCCTCCAAAAAAGTAGGTATAGGTAGGTATATCTAGTAGAAGAGTTACCCTTATTCATTTTTTGTTTCTTCTCAAATTGGTGTGTGATGATAATTTATATTTCCTCTGCCCGCAACTATACTAACGGTAGCTGTGCAGTGCATAGATGCGAAGACCACTGCATAAGGGCATATTATTTCAATTCCATAATACACCACCGTGTTTCAGACGAACAATGACGACGAACGTGTCCAGCATCATATCTCATCTCATCATCTGCATCACTGACCACCAACCAAGCCCTCGAATTAAGGGAAATCATTAAAATAAAATACATCTCTGACCCATGCTTGGAGTTGATGACCATCATCACTGAAGGTATAGTATCAAGCGTATGATTATACCTACATATCTTCTAGCAGTTTCATAGAACTCTTCAAAACAGGGTGTTTCGAAAAAAACAATGTTCTTTACATTTTTTTAAATATTTCCTTTGTGTTTGTTTTTCTTTATGGCATTGGAAATTCACTGAATAAATAATTTTATTATTTCATATTATTGGGCCATCACACACTGGCTCAATTTTGAGCTGAACTAAAGCCAGACTTACTTTTCCTTCAATCACACACGGGCTGAGCAAAGCTGGCTGAAAATGTTGTGTCCATGAACCGGCTTTAATTGTATTAGTACTCTCAGTTTGAGAATCGAAAAAAAAAATAATTTCCTTTAAAATTTTCAGTTTTGCATGGCAACATACTGTGTATGTATTAGTAATTAAACTTTGTTAGTCCGCTCGAAACAAGGACGAACGTTTTAGTCGTTTCTTTCCTCACACTTCACCTCCCTTGCCTACAAACTTTCATTTCCCCAGCTTAGTCTAGTTCAAAATTAAGCCTGTGTGTGATGGCCCATTTATATTAATTTAATATTATGACCTCTTTATACCTCTTGTCCACATTTTTTATATATTCTGCTCTAAGAATCTTAACTTTTTAATTGCTTTAAAGAAATACCCTATGTTCCTAATGGCTTAACATGCACTGAAACTAGAACAAACTTACTTTCAGAGAATTGTTTTAGTTTATTTTCTTTGTATTCCATGACACGTGTCGTTAAAACTATGTTTAAGGTCATACAAGGCAAATAAAGATTTAATTTTTCTTCTGTTCTAAAGTCTTACACACAAAAGGAGTGTTTATTGCTCTGGGAGCTCGTAAAACAACTCAGACAAATCTACGAGCTGAAGTATTTCGCCATAAAAAAATTAAAAAGAACAAAAACCGCCTGCCTTTATCAACACACCACAACATCAAATAAGTCAGCATTTTATACATAAGCGTAAACATACAAAAACACAGAAAATATCACTCTAAATCCAAAAACAGACATTTTGTCTCAATTTTTAAATTCAATTAAGTTGATATGACAATCATCGATAGCACCCTGGGGTGTTGATATGAATTTCGACCTTTTTTCTGAATATGGCCTGCATCTTATTTGATTGCATGTGGGAGTGTATCTGTAGAGTATCGCTAGACTATTATAGCCGAACCAGCTGAATTTGAATGGATTCTTCTACCATACATACATTTATGTAGCTATTTTGAAATGACTTGGAACATCAATTTGTTCGCTCCTTTCGCCTTCGGGTGGAAAAAAAATGTATTGGCTTTTGGATTTTAAGGGAAAACACTTAATCATCACTTTAGATAGAGAGAATGAATCTTATATTGAGTTACAAAGGCCAAGAATATATTTTTAAGGAATTATGTATGTTTGTATATACAAAAATAAAAGAAAGAATGGCATGTTTCAAGTTCGGTTTGTCTCTAATGAATGTTCACAGCTGCTTTTTTGGTCTTAAGATGAGAAGAAAATTCTTCCTTGTGTATGTATAAAGAAATGTAATTTTTTTGTATAGATGAAAATTTTATGACATGATTTATTGCAGACAAAATAAAAAAAAGTGTCTTATAACTTTTATAATAAAAAAGTATATGAAATAATATGGAATGGAATTGAGCTCCTTAAGAGAAAATAATACTCCTTGCACCTGACTTTCTTATATCAATGTTTTTATACAGGAAATGTTTTTAATGGTTTTATTTCATAAATAAATTCATACAGAACCGATATCTGTTGAAATATGAAATTCTTATATTTAAATTTGCTATATAAAAGTAAAATCTCAATCTAAAAAAATAAATCAAATGGTTTAGAATTTAAAAACTAAATATAGGTACAAGATGTTAGATACAGATTGCTCCTTTCACCTCCTTATCTAGTTATGTGTTCTATCCGAAAACAGCAGATACCGGTTTGATTTTTTTTTAGTTCTAAGTTGTGGATATTTGATAGTTGCTTGTTATTTTTATTGAAGGACTTTGGACTTTCTATCAATGTTATTGTAAAATAGATTTAAGAGCCAATTGATTATTCTTCAGTTCAATAAATGTTACTTGTATCGCCCAGTGGTCGAAATTCGACCATTTTCCTATTTGAAAGCCGTTCAATAAAGCTTCCCAGTTTTCTGCACAAAATTGCAACAAAGCTTGCGGCTGTTCGTAAAAACGTTTAATGTCCACTTATTACCACTTATCGTCGACAATAATTTTAAACTTGATTTACGGCTGAACTAAGCGTCCTAAAGACTTAAAAAATACATATTCCTAATCCAGCAGGTGTCATCTTTCAATCGATGTATACGAAAAACCAATTTCTCAAAAACGTCATATTTTTCTCTTTTAATGCGATTTGCGGAAAAACTGAGTGTCCTAGTGACTTAAAAATGCATATTCGTAATCTAGGAAGTAAAACCTTTCAACCGATGTAGCGCATGATATGAAAAACCGACTTTTATCTTTAAACGCTATTTGGAGCCTAACTAAACGTCTTACACGCATAAAAGTTGACCCATTTTTTCACTTTAAACTCGTTTTGCGGCTAAACTACTAAAAAGTGGCATATTCGTGATACAGAAATTGCCACCTTTCAATCGATGTATTGCACGATACGAAAAAGAAAAGTTAAAATACGGGCTAATTTCTACAAAAGTACAAAAGTGAGAAATAAATATCTATGGTAAAAACATCTGCTTGCTAAGAAACAGTTAAAAATTTTATATGGCGACTAAAATTATCTATCAGGACAATTTTCGTTTGTTTTATCGCAAGGTTTCTTCATCATTCATGTTTATTTCTCAGTTTTTGGAAAAAGTAGGCGAAGGTAGGTTAGCGTCAATGCCCCATTTACACTATTGTAAAAAATGTCAGTATTTCTGCCATTATACTGCCAAAGGATGAATTTGCTCATTCTATTGACAGTACACTGGCAGAAAAATGGCAATCTGCCATTCGCGTAAATCCAGCATAATATTGACAATGTTCATACGTGTGTATGGCACCATATTCGTGTAAGTGCAGCATAATATTGACAATATGGGTATTCATGCAAATGCATAAAACCCATAGAAAGCTTATAAACCATTTTGTATTTAAACTTTAGTATAAAATTCTATGGTTTCTAAGCTTTATCTGAGTTTTACGCGTTTGCATGAATACCCCTAATGTTACATTCGTGTGTACGGCCCCTAAAATTAACCAAATATGGAAACAAAAAGAGACAGTCATGTCGATATTGCAAAGGGTCCTTCCAGAAACTATTGTCTGTCAGTTATTAGAAGAGAAACAAGGGATAACGCCAACTGATCAACAGATGAATTTATACGGTGTGGAACTTTAACATATTACTCACCTCACAGTATAGATATATTTTGCGTGCACTAATACTTGCATATATATATATACATATATGATGTGTAGATGATGTGTAGACCTTGGATTTTGCATATTTGCATATTTTTGAAGGATTAAGATAGCTAACTTCTGATGACACCAAGGTTCGTTTCGTTGAAAATAGAGTTGAAAACGATATGCATATTTTAAATGTTTTTGCATATTTGCATGAAATGCATATGCCAAAAGTATGCAAAAGATATGAAATATATGCAAAAAATATGCAAAATATGCAAAACATATGCAAAATAGGCAAACATTTCATATGTAAAACAAATCAAAAAATAATATAAAAGCGATTCAGAGGGTGGTATACTTATTGAAGTTTTATTAATTATTGTCAGATATTAAAGATGAGCAACTGATACTTACAATACAATATTACATACAATATTTTATAGGTTTAAAATTGAAAATTATTAGTTGAGAAGCGTTTCTCCCCAAAAACCATTTTGTTAGCACAAAAATTCTTTCAACGTCACAAGAAGTAATTGGAGCAAAGGAGAATGTGATTTTGGTCTACCTTTTGCCCACGAACGAGATATATGTCGTTGGAATGCTTAGCCCTAGTACATCATTTTTTTGGATGGACAGAAAGCTGTAAACCATGGCTTAGGCAGTATATGGCAACAAAGATTGCAATTAGAGCTTAAATTAATTGCAATAGTGTTTTATGACAGTATTGTTCACTTTCAATGAACTGAATAGACCAGACCGCAAGCGCAACATAAAGGGACTTTTATACCAATGGCCAATAATATCGAATAATATCATAGTTGGCGAATAATTCGCTTAACAGTATGAAAATTCTACTTTTTTTATTCGATTGAGGGAATTAAATCAATGGGAACAATTGTGCGTTTAGTAACCACAATTGAGATATACAGCGTTTGAAAGCTTAGTTTAAGAGCATAACTTTTGTGTACGGACACAGAACTGTAAACCATTGGGCTGAGGCAGTATACTACAAAATATAAAACAATTCTTCTATGTTTATTTGAAGTTGCAAAGTGTTTTTCTTAGTGTTTAGGTGCTCATTTAAGCCAACTCCCATTGTTTAGAACAGAAACAAAATACTCGTACGTTGGTACACTCCATAGCACCTAATCATTTTCAAAGTTCTCGTTTCTAGGCACTATAGGTAGACCAGGTCCCATATATTTTTACCAAATCTCCTTTATATTTAATGATATTTTCATTTGTGACAGGTTCAAAACCAGACAGCATTGAGATTTAAAATATTATATATTTTTGAAATAATATTAAAATCTGTAATAACAACAAAAGCTTTGCTCTGGTTTTAAGTTGGGCTTGCGATAAGAACAATACAATAATATATTGTAAAGCATTTTGGACAAGGGAAAGTGGTATATTCTTCCTTTGTTAATTGTTTTTAAACCAAGAAAAGATTCTTGGTTGCTCGCATTTTAATATTTAATGGGTGGAATTCAATTTTTCGATGAAATTCGTTTGCATATATTTTGCATATGTTGCAAATATTTTGCATATGTTGCATATATTTTGCATATTTTTGGCATATTTTGTTGCATATTTTTTGCATATATTTTAGATATTTTCGATATGCATTACGATTTGTTATATTTGAACGATAAAACGTCTAAATACAAAGTTTGGTATCAATCTGATACCGAAAAAAAATCTGTTGCAGTTTTCTGATTTCAACAACAATCTACCACATTTACATCCCTACAAACAAAAACAAAACCACTCCATACCTCCAGACCACAGAGAGAAGCAGAGAACGACCAGATTATTGTTTGTCTCTAGCTCCTTGGCGCTTGGCCTAACTCTAATACTGCGTTTTCATTGGAGCCAAAATGAGGTTATTTATAAATTAGCTCTTTGGAACGTCAAATTTGTGTAGGAAATGAGGTAATTTCGGATCTCATTTGGACGAAATAACCTCATTTGGCCCAGTGATAACGTAGTATAAAGGTTAGACCGCAGTATGTGGAACTGCACGGCAGCGGAACTGCACTGCAGCGGAACTGCGATTCATGAAATTTTATAAAGTTCAGTTGCCGGTTTGTGCGATATAGCTCATACTATTTCATACAAATAATGTTTTGCCGCATCGTGATGTGTAGTTCCGCTGAAGTTGTGTGCGGTCTAACCTTAAGAATTCCCGTTCACATGAACATATTTTTGTTCAAAAACTTGCCTCGTACAAATAACTTGTGTCAATTAGTGATCTGATAATGGTAGTTAAAATTTATAACGTGTGTAGGGTGCAACGGCGTATACAGGGGGGGGGTCACGGGGTCATGTCCCCCCCCGAGAACCCAAGATTATTTTGTTGATCTGAAATAATTATTTAGTAACCACATAGAAAAAAAAAGAAAGTTGTTTACTTAGAAAGCTAGTAAGATTTTCGATTGATAATTTAGAATTCAATAGAGAATTTGAATGTTGGTAACTTCTATTCAATAAGAAATTTAATTTTCATGGCAATGGAATACCTACGTTATTTTGTAGTCAATCGATGATACTTTGATTTTCTTCCTCGTACCTCAAATTTAACATAACAACAAACTTCTCATATTATGATAATACATTCAAATCTTAAAATATATGCATAGGCAAGTTTCCGTTTTGAGATGACAGCCAAAACCTGTTAAACCAAATAAAAAATCAAAGTGCGGATTTGTTACCAAATTTTCACTCGGTAAAGTAAAAACTAATAGAATTTTCAAAAAAAGAACATTTTTATTCCTGAAAATAAATTCTTTAAACACATTATAGAACACATACAGAAATTGTTTTGTTTGATTTCTGTATAACAGATTATTCTTAAAAGCAAAAAAAGTGATAACTTTCGATTTATAGTTATTCTAACCAAAAAATATTAATGTTAACGATAAAAGACATAAATATATAAAACTATGATGAAAACCTATTATGAAAGGATTTTGTTTGCACTTATTCAACATTTACGATCGAACAATATTATTAATGATTTGGATGCGAATTACTTTTACAAAGTAACCTATGAATCCCATAATGCAAAAGCCAATAGCTATGGTAAAGGAGATTTTTTGGAACTCCTTGCGGTGAACCGTTTGACCAGTCGGATGGAATTATTGACGAAAAGCGACTAGGCTCGTAGAATTTAACAACTTTGTCCATTATTTTTATCAGAAAGGCTTACTGGTAAGAAAGATTAGGTATATTTGATGTACATTAGGGTGTTTCATTTTTCCAAAGTTGTGATTTTCATATGAAGTCGCTCACGCCCCGAGTCTTAGCGATGTAAAAGAAATATATACCAAATTTCATGAAGATTGGATAATGTTAAGAGGTTGCACATTTTGATCACTTTTTTATAAAACTAGTGGAATATGAAATAATGAAGTTTTTTGTACTTATTCGTTTTTCATGATCAAAAGAAGGAAAATGGAAAGGAAAAACTAAGTCTCAGTTTTTAAAAATCCTTCTCATTTAGCCTTACCTTGGGATAGTAAATTGGTGCCCTCAGTGGCCAATAAGAGAGGGTCTGTCAGAATTGTGTTTAATAAAGAGTTAAAGTTCTATAGTGACTCGCTAAGATTTTGAACATTATTAGCTTGGCATACTCCTTGTTGCCCTGAAATGCACTGGTGTGAGCAGATGGCAGAAGTAGTAATATGAACTGACCTGGGGTACATGATAATGTCATGGGTTGGGTATGCCTTTTGATACTACATCATCTAAAATATATGACTTATCTAAAGGGGATGGAAAAACGTTTTTATTGTTTGCTTTCCGTTTGATATCTGTCAGATCAAAACGGTGGATCATCATTAAGCTGATGATAATGGGAATCTGACTAACATTTTAGGAATCAAACCTGCCAGGAAAAAGGAAGTGAAACTATTAAAGGGTAAAAAATAGTTTTAAATAGAAAATACATGATCAATTTCGTTACAAACCATTGTTTGGACTCCATTAAGTTAAATAATATGGAAGTGATTCTTCAACGAAACATGTGACGCTTTAAAAGTGGTCAATGATACCACAGAAATAGTAATTGCATACAAAGTTTAACAAACCAGCCAGGGACGAAAAACAAAAACAAATATTATTAATGAAAGTAGAGTATCACAAGAAAGTCTTCACCAAGCGAACAAAAACGGGATTTCCTAGTTCAAATTTGATTAATATAAACTAAATGTTTATCCTCATCATACAAATGTTATGCTTCAATTTAAGTTTCAAT
The DNA here is from genome assembly GCA_949320155.1 of Melangyna quadrimaculata. Taxonomy (NCBI): domain Eukaryota; kingdom Metazoa; phylum Arthropoda; class Insecta; order Diptera; family Syrphidae; genus Melangyna; species Melangyna quadrimaculata. The sequence goes on along the minus strand of OX439485.1, from coordinate 3,101,608 downwards.
TTTTATCAATTTTGTGAATTTAGTTCTCACAATAAAAGCAATTTATATTGTAAAATCGTTTTTTTGCCTCTTTTAGAAAAGTGATCAAAGTGTGCAACCTCTAAACATCAACCAATGTTCTTGAAATTTGGCTGAAATATCTTTTTCATCGCAAGGACTCAGGGCGTAAGCGACTTCCGCAAAGATACTAAATCTTATTTTTTTCCTTACAAAATGAAACACCCTAATGTACATATTTATTTTGTAAGGTGCCTTTCACTTTTCCATCGGTGGCAGTCTTAGAGACATACATTTTTTTCAAATCAGAGGCATATCAAAATCACTCGTGAAATATGTTCACACTTTTCTTGAAACGCAACGAAAACGAATCTTTGTATTCAATTATAATACGAATATGTAATGTATTTTAGTTTTTTCACTATTGTAAAAAGAGCAATTTACACAAGTGGTCATTTTTAAAAATCAGAGCTATTGTTTTCATTTTCAGTAGTGAATATTTATAGATATCTATTTACTAAAATTAAGAAACAGAAAACAGTGCACAGTATCTATGATATTTTACTAATTTTTCCTGCAACTTCAATTCGCTGAAATAAAAACTTTGATAGGATTAAAATAAATTCTGAATAAAATTCAAAACAAATGATCAAGCGAATCCAAAAATTTTTTTCCTCAGTATTTTGACAGCTAGCTAAACTCATTTTTTTGTGATCAGGCAACTGGAGATTGCTGTATGCTGTTGCTAAGGCCCTCCGAAATAAAAAATGTAACAGTCAGGAATAAAAACGAAGAGCGCGGTCACTGGCCAGGCTAATAAAGGTTCGTTCGACCTAGTTGTTTATTTTAATTTTCTTTGGAACCAAAAATGAGGTAACTTTGCAAATACCAAAAAAGTGTTTTCGTCTTAAATTTGTTAATTTTGTTTTGTATAGGTAGCTCATTTCATTTTGAATTGGCTTTGGCATTTCGAATTATATATTTTCAACGAAATTGCCTAACTTTGCGTAGTGAAAATTACATTCGTAGTCTGCTATTTCACGGCGACTTTTGATTCTCTACTGTCTTGAAATTTAATGAATTAAGGTATGATATATTTTTCCAGGATATGAACGATTTTAAATTATTTTATCTTATTTTTAACAAAGGTAATGTATGAAAGGGTTTCCCATTAAGGGCGGGTCGATTTTAAAATTGAATAAAACAAGATATCAATAAGGTTTTATCTCTATTTGAGAGCCCTAGTATATTAATATAACATCGTTCAAATGGCCGCCCCGTCTTCGCTGGGTGGCGCTGATTCGAAAGGTCCAGTTTTCGATGACTTTGGCGAATAAATCAGGCTGAATTTGACCGATGGCATCGATTATGTTGTCTTTGAGGGTCGAGGTGGTTTGTGTTAAGTATTTCGATAACATAAGATTTTGTGTTGTAACCTTTAAGTGACATAATTTTATGTACACTTCCTTATCTATTTCATAATGTGATTGAATCCAAAGTTCGATCTCTTTTTGCTCTAACCTCTGACCAGACAACTTGTGCTTTCTCTTAGCTACTAAGATTAATATATTAAATAAAATATTATAATTAAACAACGTCTTCTATTAAAATATACAACAGTTTGCAACTTAAGAAATCCCCACAAGAAAAAGTCCAAAGGGGTCAAATCACACGATCTTGGTGGCCAATTCACGTCGCCTCGGCGCGAGATAACCATGCCATGAAACCGCTCGTGCAGAATATTGATTGTGTCTTAAGCTGTGTGGCACGTAGCGCCATCCTGTTGAAACCATATATCTTCAGTGTCCCTATCATCCAATTTAGGCCACAAGAAGTTGGTGATCATCGACCTATAGCGATCGCCGTTGATGGTGATGGCCTGGCCAGCATCATTTTCGAAGAAGTACGGACCGATGACGCCGCCAGGCAACCAGCTCAAAATCCACACAAAACAGAAACTTTATTTGGATGCATTGGCACCTCGTGAATCTCGCGTGGATTAGTGTTGTCCCGAATCCGGCAATTTTGCTTCACGTACCCATTCATCCAAAGATGGGCCTCATCGCTAAAGAAGATTTTACGACCAAAATTGGGAAAAACTTCTAACTGCTCTAAAACATCATTTGCACGTGTTGCTCGACGCTGTACCTCACCATGATATTTTTTCTGTAGTAACTGATTAAAAGAGGATATTTTGACCGAAAGTTAAAGAAACAATATGGCCGCCACAAGCTGTCAAAATCAACCCGTCCCTATTGGGGACGTTAGTATAGTTAATTAAGATTTTTTCCCTTTTCTTTTATATAGCTACGCACAGTAAAATATGAAAAAAAAAAAAATATAAGGCACTTGACTTTTAACAAATATTAGTTTGTGTTATTTTTTTTTTTTTTTGGCATGACCCCCCCCAAGAACTAAAGCTGTATACGCCCCTGGTAGGGTGCCTGTCAGTGGCTAGCGGTACTTTATGTTTTTGTATGTTTGCATTTTCCTTCTGGTTTAATCTTTTGCTTAAGACTTATATATTAAAGTAAAACAAATGAGAAGTAAGTATTCGTTCCCTTTCCCAATTTAACATTATATAATTTTTATTTAATTATATATGTAATAGTTGGTAGAAAAATTATGGTTGTTTTCTATACTATACTGAGGTTCCATTCATCTGCCATACTTTCTTCCGACCAAATTTTGCAGATGAGTTAGTGTATGCTCCTAACCAATTCATCTCCCGCTGATTTGAATAATACGGCTGGTAGGCACCAGCAGCCTTGTACGACTTAAGTTTGGATATGGTCAGCCGCACTTCGGCTAGGTCGGGTGGACGGAACTGTTAGTCATCATCGTCCAAGTTGAATGGAGCGTTCTGCCTACTAGCGGTAACTTCGCTGTCTTCGCCGTTAAGCAGTCTAGAGAAATGTTCTTTCCCAGATCCTTAGCACTGACTGTGTATCTACTACCATATTCCAACTCTCATCTCGGCAGGCTTCCGTTCTAGCTTTGTAACCCTAGGTGGATCGTTTCACTCTTTGATACAATTTTCGAACATCACCCCTGCCACTACAACCCCCAATAGACTCGACCGCCCGCCTCTCGTGCTCTCCCAGTTTCCTCCTGAGCGTTCGGGGTTCTTTTTCCTTTTCAGCCCGTAGAGCTCTTGTTCGAGTCTGCAGCATTACCTGGTAGGCTTCGTCCTTAGCTGCATGCGCCAGCCGGCACTCTTCATCGAATCAGGGGTTTCGTTGTGGTCGCCTGGTGAAACCCAACGTGGTACTTCTGATGGCTTATTGACAGTGTTTCCATTTCCACTGCTCCTCTGCACTTGATGCTGGTGGCGGACTTCCTGAAATATACAAATATGCAAAATCCGAGGTCTAATGATGTGGAATTGAAAGAATCAATTATGACTGCGCTGCGTTGTGATGCAGAGGATTTGTACCTAAATTAAAATAGCATTTTACTCGCGTTAAACGCAATGTTTAAAGTTAAAACTTATATTCGGCACATCTACTCGAAATTACCTTTCGATTGATATAGGTTTTAATATGATTCGATTTGATTAAGTGTGCTTAAAATGTACTAAAAAATTTAATCACCGCGTATTAATATATAGATTATTAAAAAAACGACATTTGGAGGATTTAGGAGTTATATTTTTTTTAATATAAAATATAATAGTTTATTAAATGACTTTATCTTCCCTTTCATGAGTCATACCTTACTACAATAGTGAATGAATTAATGAATGTAATTATAATGCAAAACAAGCTGCTTGAATCAAATTAACCCCTCACAATTATCTTGGTTACAGCTAAATAATTAATTTGAGTATGATTAACAGCGTTAACAACAACACCACTTAGTAGTGCAAATGGGTATTTTCATTTATAGTTTAATCAAGTACAATTAACTTCTTGAATGCGGTTTGTGGGAAAGAAGAGAATTATATCAGTGTATATTACCTATACTAACGATACGAGTAATGCAATTATATTTTATTATTATTAAGTTTTTTTGTAATCTAAGAAATTATAAATGATATAAAAAGTTATTTTTTGGATACTAAGATTGTACTTTATTTTTCGTATTATATTTTAAAGAAGATCTTCAAATATTTTAAAAATAACTTTTGAACCGACACAGAATCAATTGCCTGGACCGTTAATAACGTTTGCAAAAAAGTTACATGGGGAGTTGTTCTTGTTTTTATTTGTTGTTTATTATTAACTTTCAAATTGCTTTAGCATAGTACGCAGCTTAAGCGAAACGAAAAATCCCATACAAAAATGACATGACGAATCATTAACCAAAATTTTAGTTTTGTAGTACGCTGTCGAACAGCGAAATTCATGTTTATACCAGATTATTTTGAGAAATCTCCAATCTCTTTTCGCACAGAATTATTTGCCCGGAATATTAATCTTGTGTGGAAAATCGACACTCGGACGAAAAACATAAATATTTTCTGAATGAAAGTTTTGAAATGTCTTTCAAATTTGATTTCATCTGAAAGAGCTCTACATAAGTATTTTTTCGTAGCCTTTTCGTTTACGTTTTCGAACATGCAAAATGTTCGTTTCACTTCAGCTGCTTGCTAGGCTTTTCTTCGATTTTGTTTATATATTTTTTGTTTGATTTATTTTTGAATTTCTGACCACACAAAATCGCAAACACCTGAAATTCTAGTCAAAAACAAGTATTTTTTTATATTTTTGTCTAACATTGCATAAGCCCGGAACCACACCTGTCTCGTGCGTCACATGTAACTCCATATAATTTCATACGCCACGAAACAACTAACTATCATCCATGATACAAGTGTGGTTTCACTTTAAGTGGGTAAGCAGGAACATACATTTTTTGTGCTAATCCAATTTGGAATCATTATAAGTATGGGGATTAGAGTGGTCCTTATAAAGGACATTGTCTTATTTTGAATGATGCACCCCCTTGTTTAGTCTAAATAAATAAAAAACCTGTAAAATGTTAGCTCAATTTATTAACATTAACCTGGCCCACTAGATGTTTGAAGTTTTGTATGGAAAACCCCATGTATTTTTGTACATCCAACTTTAAAAATTCATAACTTTAGTAATGGTTGATAAAGAAAATTGAATTTTGGCACACATGTAGTAACTTTTGTCATGTTAAAAAAAAAATGTATTAGACAAAATTTTACAACATTTATGAAAGTTTAAATTAAATAAAAAAATATTTTTGTTTAATTGTCTATAAGTAGGGAAATGACCGTTGTACATTTTTGTCTGATACATTTTTATAAACTAGTATAGCCCACTGGCCACCAAAAACTCACTTTCACAAACTATAGAGTCCAACAATTTGTTTGAAAATAAAATCGTAAATTATTTTTTTTTTAGGTTTAATTCTATTTTTAATGTGTAAATGCGTGCCTCAGGTATATTCTGCACATCTCCGCACCTTTGGTTCCAACCATATTAAATTTATCGAAATCGGTTGTATACTTTTCGAGAAAATGGTACCACAAAATTTTTTTAAGGCTATTTAGATATGACAAAAGTGACTATATGTATTCCATAATTCGATTTGTTTTATCAATAATTACCAAAGTTAAGAATTTTCAAATTTGGATTTACAAAAATATATGGGATAAAACTTCAGATATCTTGGGGGCCGGATTTACTTTAATATAATCAGCTTAAATCTTACAGGTTTTTTTTTATTTATTCAGAACAAATTAGTGGGGTGCGTCATTCAATATAAGACAATGACCACCCTAATTGAGATATTGCTTCTCAGACATTAATGCTGATTATAGAATCCGCAACATTTAACTCCCGAGGCGTAGGGGACTTTAACACTTCTCTTAGGGCACTTGCTCTTTATTTGTTCTTTATTTTGTACGATCCATAACACTGTCTGTTGTTGAAAATATGTATGTCGTAAATGTGTCAAAAGTGAGTCTGACTCCAGATTATGTTATTAGAAGATTATCTATTAAAAACAAACCAAATGAGAGTCGGGAAACATATCGAAGCTGATGGTTTAGGAGCAACAAAACGAGAATCGAACCACAATCTTTAGTAAATAACTTTTATTATATAGTCAGCGGTTTCAAATAAGCTGCTAGTGTAACGACTGTCGTACTTAAAACTACTTATCGAGCTGAATACGTCTCTTCATCGATGTATTACGGTTCGCGGACACGGAAACCGATTAATTGGCCGATTTCGGATCGAAACTATACCGACGAATGTCTCGGACGTAAGTCTGCATACTCATACACTACAGCCGTTCTCGCCCCATGCCTGTTTTTAACAATGCCGATTTTAAAGGATGCCAGTCGGAATGTGTAACGTAAAAAGTAAACGTGGCTCTTTTATAAACACAATAAATTAATTTTATCTTATTTTAATTTTAAATTTAATTTCATTTTAGTCTGGCAAGAAATAACTGACAAACTGAAGTAAGGTACAAACAAGTTCGGATTTGTCGGTTGATTGGTTATTAACGGCCTACATCGGACGATGTCGATTGAAGTGGTGTACGCGCTCTCTTCCTTTAACATACGTTTGATTCAAACGGCCGAGTTCGGCCGACGACGACCGAGCATAATTCGCCCGATAACGGGTTATGTATACGCGAACTGTTAGTCTTGTAGACCGTTTCGTCCGATTTTTCTTTCAAACTATAATTTTAAATATCGCAAAATTCGATGTTTCTAATTTAAATTATAAGTATCCTTGCGTAAATGTCCTCTCCAAATGTGCCAAATATTTGTATATTTCTTAAAAAATAGTCTTCTTTTTTAATTTTTCTTAGGAAAAGTAGAGAGATAGAGAGGATCTTCGAAAATTTAATCAAGAGAACTTTCTTCATTGGCCTACTTAAATAAAATAAACAAATATTTTCAAACTATAAGTCGGTTTAGTTTATGTTTCCGTACAAAATTTTCGATTTTTTGTGTGTTAAATTTATAGATGCAATCATGCATTTCGACGTTTCACCTATTCCCTTAACAAAAATAAAATCTCATTGCACTTACTGCATTATATAACTGCACCTACCTGTTTCACAACAAAAGAACCCAAAGAAGGATCAGCAACCAAAAGATTTGTTTAGAAAAGAAAAAAAAGCAACAAAAACTAAACAAACTGAAGAAATAGAAATAAAAACCCTCACAAACATCGAAGTGCAATCAAGCGGAAAAGAATTTACAAAAAAAGAATTTAATGGGGATCCTTAAAATACCCTATTATTCCACTCAAACAGTGTTCATGTTCGTTTTGTTTCTATAGACACCCGCAGATAATTCAAGGAAAATGGTATCTCTGAAAAGAATAAACCTACCTACACAAAGCAGAATAAAGGTACCTACCTACATATTCCTTAGGAAAAATAACACCGCCACAGTTGAATTTCCTATAAATTATCCGAGACAATAATAGATTTGGCATCCCAATAAATTTCAAAAAGTGCCCCATAAGAATTTCAGCACCTGCTCTCTCGCACACATTCGAAGTTTTTTTTTTTCAATTCAGAACCTACATAGATATTTGTTATGGAACCCACACACACATGTCATTCTTATCCTTATTTTCCTTCCATCTTTGATTTAAAATTATTTTTCTTTTGAAAATCTGGACAACATATGTGTTACATATATGTAGTTTCCAAAAGGACAAAAGACTTTGCAACATTGGTGTAGTTGTATATTTCTCTAACAAAGCATTTTTTTCACATTAGATCAACACCCGAGGCGAATCCTGTGCAACGTGGATGCTTTAGAAAATGGTTTTCGAGGCCATCGCTACCTTTTGTAATTGGAATTCTAGCACTGGGTGGCGTTGCTTGTACTCTAGGTGGCATTGTTTTGGGCTCTACTGGACTAATCGAACATTCAACACAATATTTAAGTGCGGCTCTCCTCATGATTGGAATCGGAGTGTCTCTGCTGGTGATATCGGGGGCAATCTGGAGACTGAGCATACCGGACGAGGCCGATGAATGTCCCTGCTTCAGACACTTGGAAACATGTCGCAATTGCAATAGTCCTTATTGCAATAATCGAATTCTCCCCGGAGGCTACCACATGTATCCAGAATTCCAGCATCGTCCTCCGCCACCATCGTATTTAACCAGCTTGAATGAGTGTGCCGTTGGGTAAGGACTATATCTAATTATAAACCTTCACACACAAAAGAAACTCATTAAAAACATTTTCTAAAAATAACAAATTCTATTTCCAGATTACTTTTCCATCGGGACATGACCAACACCCTGGCCCAACATCCTCAATTTCGAATCAATACTCCGCCACCCCTGTACAGATCGACAAACTCGTTAAGGTAAGACTAACTGCATTTGTATCCTTAATAACATATCGAATTAACCTTTATTGTTTTCTGCTCCCTGCCTTTAGTGTATTTGTGCCAGTCAATAGTCAAATGGGAACAGCAATGTCTGGTAATTCTCACCCGACCACAGAAAATAGTGTAGCTCCTGCTGCCAATACGACTTTGAATGTGTTTGAAAGTCCTGTGCCAAAGGAGATGACGTACCTAGAATTGGATTGAACCTAATGAACTTCCATTGTGTTCAAGGAGAGAGGCTTTCAATTGACTCACCAAATTATACCTATATAATTGTAATTAAACTATTGTCTGTGTACATGACTGATATTCAAGAAATTGTATACAATTTAATATTTATATGAAAAAAAAAGTAAAAACTAGAAAAATATTTGTATAATCTTATAACTTATAAGCTTTAAATTTCAATTTGAGTTTTAGCGCAAGGAAATGCATATTGAATTTATTTTCCGAGTCAAGAATAGTTGTAAATATAAATGAAACTACATATATTATAAGTAAATTTTTTGTATCAATAAAAGTTAAGTTTTTTTTTATACATCTACATATACATATATGCAAACATCTCCCACTAATGATACTAACCAAACATGTTGTACAAAATACTTACGTTATACCTACTGTATTATAATGACTTCCAAAATTGAATAAAACTGTTCATAGGAATTTTAAGATTAGTAAATAAAAATAATATCGATATACACGTGCTGTTATATTTATGGAATTTTTGATCAGTGTGTTAAATCTGATTTCTGACGATCTTGACAGGCTAAGCAACCAAAATTAGCTGTTAGTTTATTTCGATTATTTGAAATTATGTATTTTTCTACACATTCAAATGTTGGTAATTATTGATTAAAGATGATAAGCTGTTAACATACTGGCCCTTAGTGTTTTTGGTGTCGGATTTGCTTGTACAGTTATTGATAAAAACTATATTAAATACACAAAAGATCATTAGCTTATCAGAGGTCAGTTACGAAAGAGAACATACAAAAGAATACCGTCTGATTTCTTGAATACAAATATGAATTTATGCTAAATACAATTCGAATTTAACTCAACGAAGCAAAATACTTCATGTTTCCTTTTTGAAATTATAAATATTAAATGATGTGTATTGTGTTCATTGCGATTTTCGAGTTAACAAAAAAACAACGAAATGTTTTCTTAAATAAGAAGAAGATAAACAATAACAATAGAAAAATTGTTTTTGTTTTTTTGTTTTCTTAAATGTTAAAACTCTGTTAAGTTTAATCCACCATCCACGCATCAATAGTTTAGACAAATTAAGGCTTATTTCTTATTTCCTATTTAATTCTAATTAACATTCCTAAATAAATCCAGTTTTTAGTATTTACTAAATATACATTTGAGAAACTAATATGTGAAGGTACTAAAACTATCAACTATATTTTGGATTTATTGAATTTGCAAAAAAAAAGTATATTTTACTTTAAAAATATTCTTTAAACTTTGAAGGACATCATACACACATATAAATTTTAATTAAAACGGTTTTAGTTGTTAATAAGAAAAGCTGAAACTAAAAAAAACTTTATATGATCGTTTATATACGTTTTTGTATTTTATTTACCAAACAAATTGAATTGAAATTGGATTTCAAAAGCTTCAGTAATCAGAATAATGTTTTTGACATTTATTTCCACAAACCTCGTACAAGTACTTCTTAAAAATAATCAATAGCATTGGCGCAAAATTCTGAACAATCTATTATGAAGGTAAATTAACTTTTTAGTTTTCTAATTTTTAAAACAGGGCTCAGTTTGCGTAAGACTGAAACGATTGCTCGATTAAACGATCGTCGTTTCGACTATTGCTGTTTATAGATTTACCTACATGTGTGTATACTGTATACAGACAGCAAGTATATTATAGATAATAGCTTAATCGAACAATCGTTTCAGTCTTACGCGATCTGGGCACAGTCGTTTACTAAAATCTTCTAAATTTTAAACACTTTTTAACCAATATCATAATAAACTTACTTCCTTCATAAACTCCAGCCGAACACGTCTAAAAAGGTGAAAGCTCGAGCAAAAATTCAGAAATATATACTTTTATTTGACATTTATAAACGTCAAAAAGTCATATGGATTTAGTACGATATAAAAGTGATTTTAACTTTAGTAAAATGTTTAAAATCAGCAAAATACAATTTTTAAACTGGTTATATACCTCCCTGTCACTTGTTTGAGGCCACTGTTTTCATAAAAGTTTTTTCTTGATAAATACCTGTAAGAAATATTTTTCTGGAAATTTTTGATATGTGTGTGTAGGTATATATATATATTTTCCAATAAAAAAGGATAAAGTTAAGGAGTTAACTTGGAAAATCCATAGAAATTTCCCAAATTATGTGAATGTACTGCAAAAAAATTGATATAAAAAGTTGCGTCACTTGATTGAGGCCAATCCAAAAATTGCTTGGCAAAAGTTAACATCGCCGATTTTTTTCAAACAAAAGTTTAAAATATTTAAGAAAGGATAGAAAACTATATTTTATATTAAATTTCAAGTTAAAATTGGCTCTGGAAACACGTCGGCAGTAGCAGAAAGAGGATCAATCGATGCTTTAAAGGAACTGGGATTCTCAGGCCGAGAAATAGCTAGGAGACCGAACAGAAGTAAGACTATTATCAACAACTATCTAGCAGACACTGAAAACTATGGAAAAAATTGAAAAGAACGCACAGCTCAAGCAACAACAATCCGAGAAAAGCGACTTATTCAGAGGCTAGCTTCAAATTTCACACTATCAGCGCCTAAAATAAGGTCAAAAAGTGGGGTATCAGCCAGTATTTCGACGGTTTTAAGGGTAATTAAAACCAGTGGTAACATCAAAAGTATGAAAATCAAAAAGAAATCGGTTCTACGGCAGCTAAATAAGAAACTACGGATGAATTTTGCCAGAGAGCATGTTGCCTGTAGAAACGCATGGAAAAAAGTTGTCTTTTCAGATGAAAAAAAGTTTAATCTTGACGGACCCGATGGTTAAAACTTTTATTTTCACGATTAAAGAAAAGAAGAACTTGTTTTGTTAACACATCACAGTCATACATCACGTTTTATGGTGGTGGGGAGCTATCACCTATTATGGAACAATTGAATTGGAATAAATACCTACAACAATGAAAGGAAATAGTTACAAATGCCTGCTTTAACGGGTGTTTCCAAGGCTACAGAATATTCTTGAACCTCTACCTTCGATATTCCAACAAAACAACGACCCTATCCATACTTCCAGGGTAGCTAGAAGCTGGATTCAGTCGGAAAACGTTGAACTTTTACCATGGCCACCCTATTCACCGGGCTCAAACATCATCGAAAACGTTTGGGCCTGGCTATCTCGAAAAGTTTCTGATGCTGGTTGACAGTTTGGAGATAAGGACGTCTTAGTCGAAGCTAACTGCAATGCTTGGAGCCAGATTTCACTGATTATTCCAAAAAACTCTATGATTTAATTCCAAACCGTCTAATAGAGCTAATTTCAAAAAATGGCGGACATACTCATTATTAATTGACGAAAACATAATATACTAATGTTTAAAAACAAAAAACAAGTTAACATTTTTATAATTTTGTTCTTTTTTTATAAGATTTTTCAAGTGGCCTTAATCAAGTGACGCATTTTCTTATACCCATTTTTGCAGTCCATTCTTATAATTTGTGAAATTCCTATGGTATTTCCAAACTACCCCTTTAAATTTATACTTTTTTATTGCAAAATATATTTACCTACTCACAGGTATCAACAATTTCCAGGAAAAATATTTCCTACAGGTATTTATTGAGCAAAAACTTTTGTGAAAATAGTGGCCTCAAACAAGTGACACATACTGAGTGTACATACTTAAAATGATTTCACATTGTACTAAATCGACTAAAATGTTTGCGCCATTGTTTTTCAAACTTAAAAACAAAAGGCAAGAATATATATGCATAAATATAAATAAATAAAGTATAATATTATATAAAAATATAATAGAAACAAACAGTAAAAGTTCCTTGGGAAGCTTTATTCCAAAAATCCATCATGTCTTGTCATTTTTGACCAATAACTTCCGTATTTCTGACTTTATTAAGCTCAAACTATTTTTGAGAAGAACAAGAAGCTCTACAAAATTTCTTATATAATATTTTTAAATGTTTTGGATTTTAAACAAGTTATCAAGTCAAATGAAATTCTTTTAATAGCGCTAAGAGAAAACAAAAGATTAGATAAAAAAATGATTCTCTGTCCTTGGTATTTTAAAACGTAGATATTTTTTAGTTAATATTCTAGGTTCCTACTATAAAAGAAACTTTACAGCGTGGCCCTTATTTCTAAGAAAAAAATAGTTTTGCAGTAAGAGCATATCTCAAATTTTGATATAATTTATCAGGGATTTAAGAAAAGCCTGACTTTGGTGTACCCTGACCCATGTTAACGGTAATTGCGCTTTTAGTACTTTAGAAACTTCGTTTAGGCTTTTATTTTTAGAAGAAACACCAGCGTTGGTACTTGCGTTTCTTATCTTAGTTTTTTGATATCCCGTTTTTAGCCAGTTGCATCTTTCCTGTCATGCTAATTTTTTGACATTCGGTCAATTTTCTCCATAAAATGCGTATTAAACATAAGTATATCTGTTTACGTGACCTTTTTGGTTTATAAAAATTATATTTATTATTATTATTATTATTATTATAGCCCACGTAGCAGCCATATAATTTTTATTAAACATAAGGTTTTTTTTTTTTTTTTGAATGCATGTAACAATAATAAAAATACAAATCCTTTCCAACTTTGCCGAAAAACCTATAGATTTTATGATAACTTTGAAAACCAGCGGCAGGTAAAATTAAGAAAAAGGTTTGTGTGATAAAAATTATTTGTGTGATTTAAGATAATTTTTTAAGTATGTATTTTTTAAAACAGTTATAACGGGTGCACTTTGACATTCCTTGGTTTGAAGAAATCCAAGTTTTAGTAGCCACTTAAGTTGAATTCTACAAACCGTCTGCAGTTCTTCGAAAATAATATATCAGAACAATTTCATAGGTTCTACTAGCTTCATCTTATTTCTAACTTGATGGCACTTTAGCTTACTATGGTCGAGAGGTTAAAAATTGACAAAATGAAGAGTAAGCGGTAATCGTTTTATAGGAAAAAATTAGAGCAGTTTAACTCCTGACTCTACAATATTGGATGTTTTTGAATGTGGAAGAATGTAATAAGTCTGTTATTCAACCGAAATAGCAACTTTAAGTGAATTAGAAGAGCGCATGCTCAAAGCGTCCTCAGAATTGAGGCAGAAGTTAGTAGTATAGTATTATTAATATCAATATCAGTGTTATAAAAAACGGGCTCTAGCATGCATACCAAATCAAAGAGGACTCTTATGTCCATCCGCTATAACTGCTTTAGTTTACACATAAAATAAAAATTATCGATAACCACACATATCATTTTTTATTTATAGCCTTTCGAGCTTTAAGAAAAAAAAATCCTTTTTATTAAATTTTACTTGCCGTTGCTCTTTCAAATTATCATAAAATCTATGGGTTTTTCGCCAAACTTGTTATTAATTTTTATTTTTATTATTGTTACGTCCATTCAAAAAAAAAAAAATAGTAAAACGTTATGTTTTTTACACATTTTATGGAGAAAATTGATCCCAAATTCAAAAAACTAGTATACGCAGGAAAAATGGAACAGGCTAAAAACTGGATATCTTAAAACTGAGACAAGATATCACACTTATTTAAACGCAATTACAAAGGCTGGTATTTCTTTTAAAAACAAAAGGCCAAACAAAGTTTCTATCATAATTACTAACAGCGCAATTACCGTTAACATGGGTCAGGGTAAAACAAAGTAAGACTTTTCTTAAATCGCTGATAAATGATATCAACATTTGAGATAGGCCCTTTTACTGTAAAACAATTTTTTTTTTTAGAATATACCCCAGAGTCATGCCCTAAAATACTATTGAAGAAATAAGGGACACCCTGTATACAAAAAGACTATACCAAGCGGGCTTAGGGTCAGTTTGTTCACAGCTGATTATCTTAAATCCATGATTAGTGGAGCTGGGAAATCCTCAAATGTTTTTGTTGATCAAATTTTGTTTAAACAATTCAAAGTATGAGTTGCTAATCATGGCCAATCGTGGCTAATCAGCCAATTTTGGTTGATAAGCGTTAGTTAGTTAAAGCGTATGAAAGTCACATACTAAATTTAACCCACTGTGAACAAACTGGCCCTTAGTCGGATAATAAAGGAGCAGAAATTTCAACTCTGGCCCGATCATTTAAAAATGTGAATCTTCTTCACCAATTAACAGCGATATATCTCTGTTTTCATCGTGAATTCCTTCGAAGATCATTGTTATTTTTTAGAACTTCAAAACCAACGTGTACTGGTACGTTTTTTTAAGTATCTTTCCGTCTTCACAATGGTCGCACCTGTTGAACAATATTAAATTCATTTTTAAACGTTTTGCCAAAAATATACGAAAAGAAACCCATTTTTATTATGAATTTTTCAAAATATAATAACAATTTCTTAAATTGTCACCAATTTGTGCTGCAGTATCGTAACCTCATTTTCCAAAAGATGTACTTTTAAAACCTTTGTTCGATTTATTAAAATCTATTTCTTAAGGTTCATCAAGCTTATGAACTTTAATAATAAAAGCAAGTGTGTATCTATTGGAAATAGGTACGTTTGATTATATTTTTGTATTTCAATTTTGCCGAAAATTAAAATAATTCTACAAAATTTCCTTGATACTGACAAATTCTATGAACATTATGAAATACTGGACCATTTCCGTTTAGAGAACAGAGTGTACAATGTACATCCGGTAGATGGATATAGCTTTATTTCATAGCCCACCTACAATACATCATAAGAGTAAACCACTTTTAAATCAATACCCTTAGGGACTACTTAAGAGAAATGGAAATATGAATATCCTCATGATATCTTGTAATTTATAAATAAACCTATACAGTATACATATACGAAGGGTATTGATGTTAAAATTTATATCGAAACAATCGAAATTCCAAAAGAAATTGGCATCGTTCAATACCCAGGTTTAATGAACACATAAATGTATGCCTGTATAAGTTTACCCACTGGTGGGTCGACTTCGGCACTGACATAAAAAGCTTTACTACCATGTATCATGTATGCGCATTATGACATGGAAGTCAATTTGTTTTCAGGACGAAAGTCGATCGATATCATGTTTCACGAATAAACCAACTCCCTTAACCTACCAACCCCGCACTTCGTTCCTCTCATCAATTTGTGAACCCAAAAAATTATCCTGAATCTTCTGGTACAAAGCCTGAATTCGTTGAGAATTCGATTTCAGAATTTTCAACCTCATTCACAATGCTGCCTCGACAGAGCTTCAAAGGAACATAAATACTCTACGAGTACCAAGAATCTCACTAAAAATAAAGGACAACCAATTCGGGATACATTTATGTACACACGGTAGGTAGGTATATGGGGCAATAGAAAACAGAACTCCTTTCAGTCAAGTCTATTTGTGTTGACAGTTAAACTTTTTGTGCCTTTTTGCAGGATGGTTTGGTTATAATGGTTGCACACTTTGGAACATCAGAGTGAATTTTAAACAATAGGACCGCAGTAACTGTGGTGCGGAGGGGGGGGGGGGTCGTGGTTCGTGGTATACATGGTCCCTTAAATGCCCCTGAGGAAAAGTTCGAACCAATTCAATGGAAAATATCAAACGTGTGTTGAATTTCCAAAATTTTAATTGACAGACGATGCTTTTGTTTCAATAAGGAGACAAATGGATTGCCTTCAATAGCAAAAAGCGAGTGAAATTGATTTTAGGAGTAGGTATCTTCGTTAAAAAAAAAATATTGAGCCATTGTTTCCATTTTTTAGGAGATCAGCTAAAAAGCATTGAAACAAAGTTGGTACTCAACCCATGCAAAATAAAAGATTTGAACAAACACAAACTCATTCATGATAGGTATAGATAGATAGTAATGAATTTTAGAGAACAACACCGATAAGTTCTTACTTTGTATTCGATAGACTATTTTAAAGCTTGATTTGCTTCACAAAATTATATAGACTAAGAGCCCAGGGCCGCCAGACATATGTCATTTTATCAAAGCTGAGATTTTCTCTGCGAACAGATACTATGGTAGTTAAGAACAAATGGGTATTAAGAATCTTCAATCCGGGTGCAATTAAGAGGTAGCGAGTGTTAAAGCTGCATACAAATGTTGCAACATTGCGTTATTTTATCAAAGCTGAATTTTAGATATGTGTTAGGGGATGGTGTCATTTAATTTATTTGACACTTGCCAGACATCTACAGTGGAACCTAGCATGAGCCAGACACTTAAAATCTGTCAAACTAATCGTGCCATTTACATAACAGAATCAAATCAATATTTTATGTTTTCTTTGGGCAACTACTCTACAATATTTTCTAATCAGCAAGACACCTACATCGGGGCCTAACATCACCTTAAAACTATCAAAATAATAATTCTTTGTTACTAAAACGTGATTTTGTCGCTTATTTTAGCTGTTTTTAAATGTCTGGCTGATGAATACGACCCACTGTAGATGTATAGCTGATGGGAATTTAAACAGTTGCCCGCAGAACATATAAATATTAGCTTTAAAACTACAACGTAAATGGCACGATTAGTTTGACATATTTTAAGTGTTTGGCTCACGTTAGGCCCCACTGTAGATGTCTGGCAAGTGTCCAATAAAGTAAGTGACACCATCCCCTAATACATATCAACAATTCAGCTTTGATAAAATAACGCAACGTTGCATCATATGTATGCAACTTTAACACTCGCTAACTCTTAATTGCACCCGGATTGAAGATTCTTAGTATCCATTTGTTCTTAGCTACCATAGTATCTGTTCGCAGAAAAAATCTTAGCTTTGATAAAATGACGTATATCTGGCGGCCCTCGGCTCTTACTCTAATAAGCTTTAACCAAATCTCTTCCAACTGAAAACTAAAAAATATTTTTTTTCAGGACTATTGCCTCTTGCAAGGAATTGAAAAATCCCCCAAGAGTATCGCTTGTCATGAATAAGTGCTTTTCGTCTATCCATTCGGATTCGGCATACAATTGTAGGTCCCTTCCATTCCTGTCGACATGCGCACACAGAAATGGTTGCGAGTTGTTACTCACTAGGCCGTGGTTCTTCATGAGCCCTTGCGCTACCACATTTATTCTATTTATAACCACATCTCTTAAATGTTCAGTTGGTTTACGGAAACGACTGCTGAATTACATTAAAAAACAGTGCTTTTTGTATTAAGTATAATATTTGTGTCGAACATAAACTTTCTTAAAACAGAAAATTAGTCAAAAACGCCAATGAATTTCTGATATAATGGCCAATCAGGAAGTATTAGCAAAAGCCGACCTAAAAATTATTGAACAACTATTTAAAGCCTTAAAAACGACAGTTCGAACATTTTTTATTTAATAAAATCGGTGTAAATTCCCATACAAAAAAAATATTTTGTATTTTTTTGCTGACATAAAAAAAATCATCATCCCATCACTAAAATATTAAGGCGTTATATTTAGATGGACATATTTCCACCAAATTTTATAAAAAAATATTTGTTGATCCATTATATGGCTTTTTCTAGAAATGATGGAATTTTCTATGGCCACGCTGATATTTTGAAAACGGTTCAACCGTTTTTTTTGCAATTAATAATGTAGTCGATACCCATATTTGCAAAAATTATCAAGATCTGAAACATTTGCATCACTCTAAAAATTCAAAAGTGCTTAATACTCGGTCCCATGACATGCTTGTTTTACAATCGAAAAAAATAACTGTTCTTCTACTGTGGGTTTCAGTTGCTTGAGTCCTGAAAGATCTCGACATTCAAAAATCCGCTGACCCGGATAGTATCCCTCCCATTATTCTGAAGAGGTGTTCTTCAACGCTGTCAAACCCACTGCGTAAGTTAGTCTCTTTCCGAGTTGATGGAAACAGCATTTGTCTTCACCCTCCAACTATCAACCAACTGCATTTACATCCCTTCTTTCCAAGGTCATGTAAACGCTGATTAATTTCCAGCTCAAGAAATATCTCGAAGAACGAAAGCTTCTTTACGACCGGCAGTACGGCTTTCGCAGCAATAGGTGCACTGGTGATCTGATGGTTTATCTCACCGAAAAGTGGCACAAATTTTTACATCGTTTTGGAGAAAGTAAGATTATTGCGCTTGATATTTCAAAAGCATTTGATAGAGTTTGGCACAAGTTGTATTAGACGGTTTCAAGTCTGAAATCCATAAAATAAACCGACTCTAGTTCTTATATTATGATCTTTTGTCTGAAACTTCTAACCCATTAAACTTTTTCGCAGATGACAGTTCCCTCAGCTTTTCATATTCGTTTTTAGATTCACTTCCATGTCCTTCGGATGTGGGACTTAAACGGCAGCGTATGATAAGCTTATTAAATTCTGATCTCGACAGCAATGTCCAAAGGGGAATCAAATATCTCGTAGAATTTAATGCTTCTAAAACTCAGTGCTGTCTCCTGTCGTTTAAACGAAACCCCCCCCATGCCAATACCCATGAGTGGCACTTTCATTGAGGAAACCGAAAAGCTTTCAGTACTCGGTATGAGTATCACAGACCACCTTCTGTAGAACGATCACATATTTGATGTCGCCAAAAATGCTGCATGCTAAGTGTTTAGGTTTTCTTCGGCGATGCAAGAAATGTCTCTACTTCTCTTGATCAAGCTGTTATCTATAAAGCCTTCATTGGTCACAAACTCGAGTACAACTCTCATGTTTGGACCTGTGCTTCAATAACCCACTTGAATCTATTGGACGGAATTAAAAGAAGAACTATGAAAATGATATAGGTGATTGAAATATAACGCAAGCATTTACAACGCTCGAACACCACTGCAATGTTTTATGTCTTTCGTTATTCTACCGTTATTTTTATAAACAGTGTTCTACTGAAATAGCCAGTTGTATTCCTCCCCTTAAACTATTGAACCGTAATACTCGTACTAATAGGAAAGCGCATCAGTTTACCCTTTAGCGCAACCTCGGACGTACTGTCAAGTTTAGCCGCACTACCCGAATGTGGAATGCTTTACCCGGCTCTATTTTTCGCTTCAATTTCGATATTGAAAGGTTCAAAACCAATGTGCATCGGAATCGCCTCTTTTATCCTTCCCTGTTTTCCTAGCCCTCGCACTGTATTTAATTTAACATTTTAAGGGTATCAAAAACCCCTTGAGTGCGCGTACTGTATCAAAAAAGAAAAAAATTAACACCAAGCTTATAACCTTGAGTAATAGATCTTTATTATGAAGTAAACAAAAATGTTCGTATACATATATTTTACTTACAAAACAAATCATTAAACTTTCTTTCGCTTTCTTATCCGTCTCCTGGCAGATTGAAACAGAAAAAAATTTCGATAACTAATGTACCAATTAGAATTGAAGTTTCAGATATGGAATAGTAAAGTTTCGTTAACATATAATAGTGGAAGTCATATCGTCCGTTATGTATGACAGCTGTGATGAAGAAATTACTGATAGGAAAAGTGGAATGTCCACTCAGTTTCTCAGTCCCCTGGCAAGGATTTACGCACAAACTCTGTATGAAAGCAATCATATTTTTAACGCTATTGTATAGGCCTAGTGAAATCACAGTATTAACAATTTTTTGTTCGTATGTCAAAAAAAACGTTACTATGTTTTTGGCGCAAAAATTATGAAAACACTCAGTCCCCTGGCAATTTTTTTAATAAAATGTTCATAATTGAGGCTATTTTTTAAATCCATTACTTTTTTATTTAACGTTCCTAAAAATAAATTATTAAGCACAAAAATAATTTATTTACAAAGGTTTTTAGTAACTTTTTATTAGAAACAACAGCGATAAAACTGAAGTCTAAAATTTAATGTGAGGTACCTACATAAAAATTACTCTGGATACTGTTATGTATTTTTTCTTAAGGATTTACTATGTATTTTGTGTAAACATTATATAAGTCACAATTTTAATAAAAAAATATAATGATTTATAAGATATTTTGTGTTTTATATTAGTCCCCGTAAAAAAAAAAACAAGTCCACTGAGCACTTAATTTTTAAAAAATGCCATTAAAACTCATGATTTTAAATTTTTTGAATGTCCGTTTTGTGGTATGTGAAAGGACGATCTAATACTTCATTAAAGTTAGTTTTTACCACTATTTGCTTCAAAAAGCGTCGTGCCGAAATTATCATCATTTTATTCCGTAGTTTGTAAAATCATCCTTATAATAGGCTTGAGCTTCTTATTTTTTTCATTTAAAATTGTTTTGTGTCTACAAATTTGCATAGAGTTAGATGCATAAAAATCAATGGGCCTTTCTAATAATAATCAGACAATAATGTATTTAGTAAGTTCCAAGGTTAAAATAAAGTGAAGAGCTTAAACAGAATCCTACCAATAAACTATTTAAACTTCGCACTAACAAATCTCCAGACTTTTACTTGAATCAACTACAATTTGCATCAAAGCTGTCATACAAATGTCAAATTATTATTCGTGATAACAAAAATGTATTTGTTGGAATTAGTTCAAGTAACATTAAGTAGCATTTAGTTCAAATAAGACCGCTTTCACTCACGAGGAAACTGAGTTGCCAGCAAATTTAGTTTTTAGGCGAGAAGGGCGTAAGGGGAAGAAAACAAAATCTCCCCTCTCACCCTTCTCACCAGCAAACTAGCTTGTTTCTGGCAACTCAGACAACTTGTGTGAAAGCGGTCGAAGTTAATTTCGCTTTGTGCTTTGAACGGTTATGATTGACAAAAGAATACAAATTTTAAATGTGTAATCGGTCGAGGGTAGAAGCATAAAATGTCTTAGTATATGATCCATGCGGATCGGTAACTGAAATTAAAGCAATACAGATCAGATCGACAGCAAAAGAAGTGTTATATACTCCTCCCTTATTTATTTTGTATTTATCTGTTATCTTCCTTCTTACACTTTTGTTTATGAGCAAGCCTCCTACCCCCAAGTCTAAGCAGATGGTAATCGTGCTGTTTTGATGTATGTGTTTGATAGATGTACAAAATATGGATCATTTCTGAAAATAAAATAACGCTGCCAAAACAAAAAAGCTGAAGCTTACAAAACACATTATATCCACTCAAAAAATGCACAAAAAAACATTTTGATTTCTTTCCAACACTAGAAATAGTTATGTAATAAAAACACTAATCGAAAACAAAACAACATAAGTAATTTGAAAAATATCAGTACATTTAATACTTGTTTGCGTACCATAAAATAGGACCACAGCAACACTTGCGTTGAAATATAATTTGGTGCACAGCTTTAGACATGGATTTCCTTGTGTTTAATTTGTACGTTTTACTAGTGAATAAACTGGAGACTAAATTCGTTATTGGTATGTGATTTTTTTGAAATCTGGAGATTTTCATTTAACTATTTACTAAATTTCATTATAAGTAAGGCCCTATGATTTTTCTAGATCGTTTTTTTAACCTTATATGAGTAAATATGTTTATAATATGTATTTTTAAACAGTACACTTTGATAGACATTTTTATTTCGACAAAAAGCTATTTTAATTTAAATTTTCGAATTCTGGGTGGTACACCTGGGCGTATACGTAATTTTCTTAATTACTATTTTCACTGTCTACTAAGTAACATACAAATTAAATTTACTTAAATGGCATGAAGCGTTAGCTTATTGCTACTTGTACTGTTATCCTTCGCTGCCTAAGAAACAGTTCTGATAAATAATTTAAGAAACCTAAGTGAAGAAACCTAATCAGTAATTTGTTTAAACCTGATACAAATTTCCTAGAAGTCGATCCAATAATAAACTGTTGTTACCGAAGCCCTTCACAGAAATTAAAAGAAACTGACTCTGATTGTTTTCATTAATATTATAATTTAATGCAAGTCCATGCCATCTAAGTTGGGTCAAAACACATAACCAAGTCATGTGCTTCACAGACTAACACCTTCTTCCAGAAACCCTCTAATTTCCGAGATGTGCCTAAGGCAAACCAATTTTCAAAGAAAACAAATTAAAATCCTCCAATCCGTGACACCTACTCGCTCATCATCCTCCACCTCCTCCATCACACCAATTCCAAAACATCAAATCACAATTTTCTTCCACACGGATACCCCTTTAACACAATGGTTTCCTCAGCGATGGAAATAAATGGAGGGTGGCGGGGTTTGATTATTTAAATAAACTTTACTTCTATTGTCCGTGCGTCGTCGTCGTCGCGTCGCCGTCACTTCGGTCGGTGGGCTTGGAATATATACTCCTCTAGATCTGGAACGGAACAATATTCTTCATCTTCACACAGATCGTTTTTATCTCTCGCCATCGCAACGCCCGAGTTTGTGGCGGGTTTTTCGTTTTTAGTTCTGTGTTAACTTTTCTCTTCGCACTGACTTTAATGCGCTGCTGTGTTGGAAATGGAATTATATTGTCTCAGAAGTGGAATAAAATCTTTTTCTTATTCTTGTTCCTGTTCTTTCTATACATTCTTCATTGTCGTCGTTATCAACGTCCCAAAGGCAGGATAAGAGTTAACGGAGTGGATCGGGCAGGGTGAATATAATTGAATTTATCAACACGTTTCTTTGTCTTCACAATGAATTACTCATCTTTTTCTCTTATCTATCTACCCGACCTCTTCCCATTAATTTTCCTGTTTCCTCGACGAAGAGAAGAGAAGTATAATATGATATTTTTGCTTCCTAGGATCCTAGGCGCTAGCTATTTGCTTTCCCAGAATAAGTACAAGGATAAAGACTTAAGTTTGAATTTGAGTCTATTTGTACTTGTGCGCTTGAATTGAATTTTCACAAATTTCAATATTTGCACACGAAGTAGGTGATGGGCAGATTTTCCACAGAATGATAAGATTTAATGGAGTATTATCTTGTCGTGTATAGGTTATGGGTAGATGTATATAAGGATTTTAATGGACGACCAAGACAGAGAGGAATGGAAAGGAAAACAATTGAAGGAGAAAATTAAAAGCAATTTAGTGGCAGGGCTTTGACTATTCGGCTCTGAAGAACAGAGAAGTTCCTATACCTAGTTGTTCAAATTCTCATTCCTATTGCGGAGATCCAATTAGTTGTTTGATGGTTTTGTGATTTTGAATATAAATCGTTTATATAGGATACTTAAAACCTTGGCAAGGTATTAAGATTCCAGTAATCAAAATCTATTAAAATTCTCACTGCCTTCAATATTAATGAACTTTCCTTCAGATAAATAGTACGTTCAGTGTTCAAGAGTTTTTGAATATAAAATGGACCATAGTAAACAAGCTATTTTTACTTATATACAAATATCAGAGTTTATACGTGTGTTTGAAAAATCGCTTTCTTTTGACATATTCCCGAATATCTCCTTAACGGCTCGGTTGTTTTTGTCTTTTTGTCATGGCATTCCGGTACTTCTGTTCAAGTAAACAAATATTTTTTTCTGACAAATAAAATCAAAGAATAACTAAGTTTTTTTATTTTCGATTTTGTTCCAATTTTTTTTTTATTAAATCTACCATATTATAAAAAAATATAGCTCTTCAAAAAAATCCCCAATTAAATAAAATATGTTTAGCTTATGGGCCCTTGCACCTAGTGAGTTGTTGTAATTGCCCGTAGTCTGGCCAAATTAATATCTAAATAAAAGTGCACTTAAAAAAAACAAAAACAATTTTTCTATTGCTATTGTTTATCTTCTTCTTTATACAATGCCAGACCACGGGCAATTACAACAACTCTCTAGGTGCAAGAATTTAACCAAATTCCCCTGGAAATTATATAGTTTGCAGCACATCAGTGCAGCTTATTTTATAAATACGTCGGTAGCCATCGACTAAAAACATGTGTCTAAGAAAGGCAACAACAATTCTTACTGAAGAGATCAATTGTTGTTGTCAGAGCGAAATACATCTGCACTATAGGTCGCAAAAACCTTCCAAATTAATATCTAAATAAAAGTGCACTTAAAAAACAACAAAAACAATTTTTCTATTGTTATTGTTTATCTTCTTCTTTGTATGCACTAAGGTTACCGATATTATAAAATTTATGAAATTAAATTAAGATTTAAAAACAGGCGAGGAATTAATTAAAAAAATATGTTGATTACTTTTAGTCAAACTATATAGGTATACACGGTGCAGTGCATTAACGCCCGCGGAATTATCCCCCGCGGGTGTTTATTCCTTTTAAAAGTGGTTATAAGGCCCACCACAAAAAGAAACTAAGAGCCGCGGGTGTTTTTGCTTTTTGGAATTGGCATTTAGACCCAAACTTCATACATACATATATGATTCTTAAAAACTTTTACCCAAATCACTGTTTACAACAAACACTTTGAAAGCGGACACACTGACAACATAGGCGCCTGCCAGGCGACTGAGCATAGCCTAAGCGGAGCGACGCAGTCGCGTGAGTGGGACAGAGGACCCGAAAAGGGAAATAAAATCCTTGAACCCGCGAAACGGGCCACCCAAAGTCCAATTTGGTACAAAAACTTTGAAAGCGGACCGACTGATACCATAGGTGCCTCCCAGATGGGGTTTATTTCCATTTTAAATTGGAATTAAAACCCGTCAGAAAAAGGAATTATCCCCCGCGTGTGTTAATTCCAATTTTAAAAGGAATTAACACCCGCGGGGGTTAATTCCATTTTTTTGGGAATTAACACTCGCGGGGGATAATTCCGTGGGCCTTAATGCACTGCACCAGGTATACACCACATTCAGAAACGTTAAATTTTTATTTGCGAGTCTTTATCTTACTTTCAGAATGTGAAAATTATGTAGGTACGTTAGTGGATAACTGGAGTTAAGTAGACAGAATTAAAATAAAAATAAAAACCTTCCATTAATCTTTTAATTCTTTTTCTGTTTGCTTAGTTAAAATTCTCCAATTCCAGGATTACTAATAATAAAAGCAATCTCTCTCCATGTCTATACTTCATAAAGAATATTTTAAAATTCTTTGCTCGTGAATAATACGAGATGAGATGAAAAAATAAACTGAACATCTCGTTGAAAGTTCTTTCCTTTTTGTATAATGCCATCGCCAATCTAACCGGAAGAAAGCAAGGAAAAGTTAACAAAATAAAAAATATAAGGTAAAGATATCACTTAATATTACAGAAATGTTTACTTAAGCTAATGCAAATTTTTCATTTTTGTAAAATGTATTTCAATTAAAAAAAAGGGAGAAAGTTTGTTATCATAACGCATTATGGTTACATGTTTTATTTAAAACAAATCCTTCTAGACCGAAAAAAAAAGTGTATGAGTCGAAAGGTGTGGTAATGCTTATGAAAGAAATGCAAGTCTTGCAGTCGCTAGAGGCGGCTTAAGATGCGTTATAGCATTTTGAAAACCTACAAATATCAACTTTTAGGATGATTGTATAAACCAAAAAATGTTTGTATCTATCCCTAAGTATTGAGCCCCTGATTACAGATCCGTATATCCAAGACCGATTAGAGGTGGAATTTACCCTGCCAGACCATTTATTGAACCCGAAAAATTTAAAAGGAATATTGAAAAAATTATTAAAAAAAACAGTAAGAACTAAAACGCCCTTTTAGTTTTGTATGTAAACTCAGAAGTCCCTTCTATGATTTCCTTTTTAAATAAAGTTCTTTAAGTGAACAGTTTTTGAAATAATAATTTTCAAACTCAAAATTTTGGTCTATGACATACGGATCTGTAATCAGAGACCAAATACCTAGGAATGGGTAAACAAAATTTTTGGTTCATACAATCATCCTCAAAGTTGATTTGTACGGTTTTTCAAACGGTCTGGCAGGATAAATGCCGCCTCCAATTGGTCTAAGACATACGGATCTGTAATCAGGGACTCAATACTTAGGGATAGATACAAACATTTTTTGGTTTATACAATCATCCTCAAAGTTGATTTTTGTAGGTTTTCAAAATGCTATAACGCATCTTAAGCCGCCTCTAGCGACTGCAAGACTTGCATTTCTTTCATAAGCATTACCACACCTTTCGACACATATAGTATTTTTTCGGTTCACTTTCACACCCCTAAATTTACTGTGGGTTCTTAGACTCCCACCCAGCGGGAAATATCGTCCCCAATGAATTTTATAGCTGAATTCTTCAATCAATTCACTAGCCAAATAATAAAAGGAAACGTCATGCAATGATTTAGTAAGTGAAGAGTCATGCAATGTTTCCTCAGTTCATAGATTTGAACCCACTTTCTGCTTTGTGTGAAAACAACCCTTTCTTTCGTTGAAAATTTCGTGGAAAATTATAAGATGAAAAAACTGTTGAAAAGTCATGTAGAAGTTCATCAGTTCATCGTCTATGTCCACTCATATGCTTTGTAAACTGTGCATCGCCATGGTGTGTTTTGATAGAAGTTGATTTTTCTTGTGTTCTCTGTGTTGATATTGTCTACTGACAGTAAACATTATAAGAGGACTTGTGAATTTCTATTAAAATGAGGAAATCTCATATTGTCTCAAAGTATTTCAGGTTGTTGGTTAATCACCACTTCGCATATGAAGTGGTGATTAACCAACAACCAATGACCTAGTGATTTCACTTTAATTAAATTTAAAGTTTTAATTCTATATTTTATTTTAATTAACCAATCACAAATTCAAAACACATACACAACAGAGTAATGAATTCACTATTTATTTAATTTTCTTCACATTTTTCATTTTGAATTAACTATAATTGCTGAATAAACAACTACCACTAATCTTGTGATTTGATAATTGAATTTTCATTACCATTTTCATTGAAAACATTGAACTGATGAATAAACCGCATACATTTATGTAGTGAATTCACAGATCATTCAACCATCATGTTTTTCATCATCTGGGTCGGTGAATAAACAACTTCCAACAAAGTAGTGATTTCGTTAGCGAATTTTCATCGGTTTTTTTTAGCATGTGCTTACCGCCTAGGACATGCCCATGTTAATTTCATCAAAGGAATCAGCTGAAAAGTGGACGGTGCAGCTGCCATTCCTCAAGGAAAAAGCTGATCTTTCCTCAATGAATTTTTCAATTTTTCCCGCTGGGCTTTTCGTATTACAGCTGTATGCAATACATATGTATATAAAATATAGATAAGCAAAGTTGAAGGGATTCAAATGTGTTTAAACTTTAACTATACAAATATAATGACAAAATATTAACTTTTTGATATGAATTTGTAAAAAAAACAAAAATAGGGTAATTTATTTAATAACATCTAAATACATAATAAAAAATTTACAAAATTAATACATTAAAGAAAAATACTCATTCTTTCAGGAAAAAATGTTGTATGTATATAGAATGCAATTGTAGGTATTATTATTCTATATCGTTATTCGTTTGTCTATACCAACGTTAGTAGAAGTAATCAAATTTCATTTAGCGACATAATAAATTAATATGTTGTGTATATAATTTTGCATAACATCACGATGATAAGGAACGTGAAAAAAGTGGGTCTCACAATTCTGTCTTTCTTTTTGTCTGTATCTACCTCGACATGCAGCCTAAGCCATTGAAAGAATTTTTTTTAAATAAAAGAATTCCCTTGAGGACAAATTGAATTTTTTTTAGCTTTCAAAATAACAGGAGGGTCCTGCTATACAACCATTATTAGAAGCCAAAATTATCCCAAAAAAGACTTAGATGAAACAAACAAATCGCTTTAATGGTTGTGGTCGGTCAATAATTCGGTTTGACAAAATTTACGAATAACCATTATAAATGGAACCAGTCATAAAACCGATTTGTAGATTTTCAAATTTCTCGTTAACTGCTTTGCCGATTTTGACCAAATTTATGTACAAAAGTTTTTAACAATTTTGCTTTTCTTTTTGAAAATTCGTTACCTTGAAAACATTTGAATAATTTATTTTTATTTAGTTTAGGGTTTGTTTCACAATGTCTGAGTAAAGTTATAATTAGTAAATCGACAATTAAATTATCCGTAATGTAAGTCCTCCCAGTAATAAACTTTGCGTTTCACAATTATCAGAATAATAAATTTGTGTGTACGAGTAGCTTAAGTTATTCTAGTTTTCCAGAGAATATTATTGTTTTGACAGATTCAAAAATAATGTATAATAGTTGTCGGAGTGTTGATATTTAAGTGTCGCTGTCCTTTGTTAAAGTGTTTTTGATATGGTATCTTTTCAAATATGTACAAGTACATACATACGTTTCAAAAAAATAAAATATCTATAATAAGCGTTTCGCCCGAAAGTATGTTATTTCAACCATTTACCGAAGTTTTGGTGTGTCAATTTTGTTTTGTCAACTCATTGACCATCCGCGTTGCGTACAAATTAAAATTTAATTGTACTGTACCAAAAGTGTTATAGACCGTAAACCATACCACATATGTATATGTACCAGTGGCGTGGCGTCCATATATCACGATTCCTACCGTCTTCCCTTTTTAAATTGCACGAAAAATACTATAAAATAAACATAAACTATGCAACCCTACCAATTGAATTATAAAATTCGCACAAACACACAAGTATAAGCTATCGAATAAGCACCGTCAATTCATTCTTCTCTTCGCTCTTTGCTCAACTGCTGAACATACGCTCTCTTTAAAAGAATTAATTTTGAAATAAAACACGTCTTTCACCGTCTTATAAAATTTGTTTTGTATCCCTTTCTCCCCTTAGCATAAGACGCTGGTCCTCGTGGTATACTGGCACTTGGTATGGAATGGAATGTTTTTTATTCCTTTGCTTATTTCCGTTTCTCTTAATATTCGTCCTGTTGGGTGAAAAATAACACGCTCTTCTTCGACTTATTTGCTATAAAAGTTGTTAAATACATTTTCTATTTTTTTTTGCTTGTTTTTTTTGGTTAAGCTTAGTAGTCCAGGAAAGATTTAAATGCGTAATTTAATATCGGTGAGCGGTAAAATTAATTCATAAAATATTGTTTTAGGTATGATTGCAGAATTTCATCTTCTACATCATATGAAAAGTCTCTGGATTTTGATATAAAGGCATTTAAAGAGGGGCAAAGGGAAGAAGGTATGGTTTGTCAATATTTGGTATGGTTAAATGTAAGAATATGCCACATGATTTAAGGGTCCTTTTTAACGATGGATATAAAGAACAACAAGTTAAATATTAAGAAAAAAATGGTAGATTTGGAATAAGTTTCATTGGGGTGTTGTTAAACAAGAAACATAAGATTCTCTAAAAATATACGTAATGAAATAGTGTTTATTTAGTTAGTTGTGAAGTTGAAGGTTTTGTGCTTTATTTTTTGTTTGATAGCTATGTAATACTTTAGACCTAGGTTTTTAGTCTTGGTTTTTGATTTGTTTTTAATTTTTTCTTTTAAACCATAGATTGTTGCCTAATAGATTTTCTCTTGGAGGAATTAAATGAATTAAGCAAACTATGTAGCTTTTATTAGTAAAAAATCGTTTTAATGAAAGGCCATTCTATGCGTCATAATGAAAATAGACTGTTTGCAGAGTTGTTTTTTAACTAATTTTAATGTATTTGCTTGTTTTTTGTTTTGTTCAAGATACAAAGAGGTAAGTTTTGTTTACTTTCGCAGATTAATCATTTTCGTTACGTCTTTCATTTCAAATTATTGACGCCACGCCACTGATATGTACATGTATAATTTGGGTACCTCTCTACTTCAGTAGCTATGTAAGTAAAATGCATTTTGGATTGTGATATGATTTAATATGTTATGGATTGTGATAATGTCAAGAGCTCAAAATGGTAAGCGGCACTACTGAAATACGTTTATTTTAAAATAAAAAAAACATAGGTATACTCAACGCAACTTCATTCAAAAATTGCAATACAACTTTTAAAAAATTATGAAATCTTTCCTCAACACAACTTTCAAGCCGATGACATATTATATTTATTTGTTTTATTGGTCGCAATAACAGCTGAAAATATTTTAATTGCCAGTTTAGTTTTTTTAATAATCTGCCCAGTAAAATACTCAGAACTTTAATTATTAATTAAGACTATTTGGATATTGTGAAACGTAAATAAGCATCTTACTTGATAAGTAAGTTCAAAGTAGCTTAATTGAAACTTTACTCAGATATTGTGAAACAAGCCCTTAGAATTGTATTTTACTAATTTTAAATATTAAAATATCGCAAACCAAGGTTTATTTTTTTAAATTGTTCAAGAAATTTGACATACTTGATTTTTAGATATAGTTATTTTAAATTCTAATCTTAAGCTATTTAAACATCAAATTTATAGTAAAATCTATATTTTAATTTGTTTTTAAAACTTTTTTCATAGATATCATAATATGTCTGTTCCTTTACTCTGAATTTCTGCGATTTTATGTGTTTTTTAGTCCCAAGTTCTGTCAATTTCATTTTTTTACAGGACTTCGGACTGAAAATCACAGAAAATCACAGAAACACAAAGTAAAGGAATAGACCAAATATGATTGAACCAATAACATACTGTCAATTTCTCAAAGTTTGCTTTAAGGTTTTAAGCTTGTGCAATCGAGTCATGCATTTTATATCTTTTAAATGTTTTTATAGACTGATTCAGGTTCGGCGCTATAAAAACTGGATCTGATACTTGCAGTGCGTTGAAGTCGAATTATTAAAAACAAATATTATTAATTATCAAAATTACGGATTCACTTAAATCATGCGTGGTCAAGTTAGAAAATTTTATAAATTCATACTTAACAAAAATTATTGAATATAGTGAGTAAACTTCAATGCGAATTCTGAAAACTTTTCACTCCACTTTGCAACTACTCTTGAGGTTCCAGAACGACGTTGTTAACACCCTCAACAACTATCAGGTTGCTGTTGGCTGCTTCCTAGATATAGAGAAAGCATTTGACAGCATATGGATACGGGGACTAATACACAAACTAATCATTTTTAATTTTCCAGGTACACTTATAGAAATAATTTTCAGTTTTCTCGATTCCAGATCCAGATCTTCGTGCAGATCGAAAACAGTCAATCGACAACCAAAACCACCAGAGCGGGAGTTGCTCAAGGATCCAAATTGGGACCATACCTCTACAACATTTACACATCGGACCAACCTCAACCCAACAATGCAATGAATTTGCTTTATGCGGACGACTCACTTACCTATGCCAAATCTATGTACCCAGTCATTGCAGCCCGAAGAGAGGAAGAACACGTCCGACGTCTGTAGGAATTCTACACAAGATGGGGCATTAAAGTCAACTCATCTAAATCTAAGCTGGCTTGCTTCAGAAGACCCGCGGGACATCGCAACACCCCTTCCGCCACAAGTTGCCGAAACATTATCCTCAATCTGCCGGACGGATCGCAACTGATGACCAAACCATCAGTGAAATACATACCTGGGTATCAACTTCGAGGAGAGGTTTCTTTTCAACCTGCACGTAACACCTACTCTGAAAAAAGCTAATTACGCTTTCCAACGAATCGACCCTCTAATGCGGAAGAGGAATGGACTGACCCAGAGCACAAAGTTGCTTCTCTATAAGCAACTTCTCAGACCGATCATCACATACGGATTTCCTACATGGTTTACTATTTCCAAAACCAGCATAAGAAAGCTTGGAATGTTTGAGAGGAAAATTCTGCGGATCTGCACGGGACTACATTTCGACCAACAGCGACGAAAGAATCGCAGCAACAAGCGACTCTACGAAGCTTCCGGAATAACACCCCTCGAAAAATACATGATCAATGTTGCCAAACGATTGACGAGCAATCTATGCAATCATCCTAACCCTATAGTGAGAACCATAACCAGCGAAGAGAGATACCCCGAGCCTCGATACCTGGATGTAACAGCAATACTGGACGAAGGAATCATTTCTATCAACGACGACGAAGCAATCTAATTCTATGAGGACGCAGAGTCAAACTACCACCGTGGCTAGTAGCCATCCTTACCCCGCATACCACCACAAAGACAACCGGATATGAACAACCCGAGATGAACCATCCATAATAATGTAAATATTATAAGACAATCAAAGACAATTTTTTAAATAATTTTTATAAAAATAAAAAACAATGTATAAAATTAGGCCCCTTATGTGCCAAAACAATTTTAAACACCAATGTAATATACTGTAAATTAGAATTAAGACCCAATTGTATATACTTCAGTTCAATAAAATATATTATATATTATATTCTGAAAACTTTCTCATAGTAACGAAATTTTATATTTTGATTGTTCTCCTTTAATAATCGCTTCACCGCAAGGTGGAGCTTGCATTCAAAATAACAATTAAACAAATCTCTATCTCAGGGTCAATCACTTTATATTTAACCTTGATAGTCCATACAACTCGAAAATCAATTGGAATTCGTAAAACCGTCAACTTTGTTTGGATACGCAAGAAACAACAAAATAATATTTTTGGCGTACCTATCAGAAAGCATGGTGTACCTATCAGAAGGCAAAAAATGTGTAAACGCAAACAATTAACATTAACACAAACAAAGAAACAAAAAAAAATTAATTTTGTTTTCCCATTTTAACTTTATCTGCCGGTACACTTTCCAATATCTTTTTACAAAATCACTGAAACGATCACAAAAAAAAACAATACCGGTAACGGGGCTGATACCTACTCACATCAAGAGAAAAACTTAAGCTAGTAAAACATTCTTCGAACTAATTTTCCGTATCGATCCTAAATTGACTGTGAAAAAATGTATTTCTTTTTATTAGAAGATTTTTTTCTTTCTCTTTCGATATTCCACAATCTTTCTTTAATTTCCATTTGAACAGTTTCAACTTTCATGGTTGCCTGCACTAATTTTAACTTGAAATCCTTTTTATTCTACTCAATACTTTACATCAGCAATGTTACATGTTCTGCACTAACGATTATTGAACTAATGCCATTAGCAACTTCCATTTTCATTAAGCAAAAGCAATCTCTACACGAAAAATGATGGTCATACTCCTAATACAAACAATATCATTAAAAGCTTTGTAAACTATACTTTAACGAATTTCCATCAATGCGATGAAAATGCATTAAACTATTCGATTACATGCGCGGGATCAGATAAACACTGAGAAGTTATCCTTGCTTTTGAGTGTAGAAAATGTAAAATGTGGAAATTTTGCAGAATTTATTAAGCCAATATTCTTGTTGTTGTAAAGTATGGTCTACTCTAGTCTTTACTTTTTGTGATGATTCGATTTTTTTTTTTTTTTTTTTAGTGTGTGCACTAAATGAGTTGTGACGTCCCTTAATATGATTGAACACAGTACGCGAACTTTAAGAAAATAGGGAAGGATTTAAGAGGAGGAACCGATGCACATTGGTTTTGTAGTTCGGATTATTAAAATGGGAGGGAAAGATAGAAGGTAAAGCATTTCACATTCGCGTGGTGTGGGTGTGGGAAAAGAAAGAATCCCTGTACTTGGCAGTACGTCTGAAGTTGGGCTCAAGGGTAAACTGATGGGCATTCCTAGAAGCCGAGTATTACGATGGGATTGTTTAAGGGGAGGAATGCAACTGGCTAATTCGCTAGAGCACTGTTTGTGAAAATAACGATAAAATAATGAGATACCAGGAA
Source organism: Melangyna quadrimaculata (assembly GCA_949320155.1). NCBI lineage: Eukaryota > Metazoa > Arthropoda > Insecta > Diptera > Syrphidae > Melangyna > Melangyna quadrimaculata. The sequence continues at coordinate 3,067,578 of OX439485.1, read as the reverse complement.
CCTATCATTTTCATAGCTCTTATTTGAATTCTATCCATAGACTCAAATGGGTTATTGGAGCACCTGCCCAAACATGAGAGTTTTACTCGAGTTTTTGACGAATAAAGGCTTTAAAGATTACAGCCAGATCAAAAGGTGTGACAAATTTCTTTCATCGCCGAAGAAAACCTAAGCAGTTAGCAGCATTTTTGGCAATGTGATTATTCCACAGAAGGTCGTCTGTGATACACATACCGAGGACTGACAGTTTTTCGGTTTCCTCAATGCAAGTGCCACGGCATGGGGGTTGGTTTCGTTTTAACGACAGTATAGACAGCATTGAGTTTTTGAAGCATTAAATTCTACGCAGTTTTTGATTCCCCATTGGACAATGCTGTCAAGATCAGAATTAAATGAGCTAATCATACGCTATCGTTCAGGTTCCACATTTCAGTATTTTTTGTTTCTACCCATGTACATATTTTGAAAATTCTGTGATTTTATAAAATGTCTATCTAATTTAAGGTTCTTTTGGCATCAACAAAGAATTTGTTTAGTTCATAAACTGTGCAAATCCATTTTTATAAGACACAAGTTTTAAAAATAATCACAAGGGTATGACTTGGCAAGAATAGATATTGTGTTCGCGACTTGCATATTCAGTGTATGAAGGCACGAGAACCTCTGTGAGATTCGCATCCAGGTTTTCAAAAATATCCACTATTATCGAATCAACATCCTTTCTATGTATGCAAATATTCATCTATTCCTTGGATTGATTTTTTTTTCCATTTTCTATTGCATTTCTCTGGTTGCCAGTCACTCACTAAACCACTCCATCATTGAACTGAATTGTGTTTTGCCAGGCACGGAACACTGAATGTAGAATGAACTCTTTTCTGGCAGCATTTTACGTAAGTTGTGCAGCGTATCCTGCTGTTCGTTCCTGTTTCTAACTATTTTACATGTTCCCACGTCCGTACTCGTTTCCATAGGTTTTTTTCTTCCTTAAATGTGATTCTAACCAGAACCGTTTACGACAGGTCCAAAGGATAAGTTCCAGCAGCTTTTCGAATGCGAACGCCAGCAGCAGAACTCTAAACAGTGTCTGGTGTTCCATATTTTTTTTATTTTTCTCCGAAGCTCCACGGTTAGAGGTATTCCCTCACGTACCATCCTGGAAACAACAATTGTAATGATAACTGACACAGTTGGTGAGGGAAATGATTTAAAAGGGATGTGCACGTGATGTCGGAGCATCTTGCGAATATTGATCAATTCCGGATGTGAAAAAATCGTTTCTACTGCTATGCTGTGCTTATGCTTGGTTGGGTTGCTTTACGTTGTGGTTGGGTGATATGCGACTCAAATAAAACGGGTAGGGGGAAATATAAGCTATGGTGCAAATGATATCGTTTCGTTTGAATTTCAATGATTTGTTAAGTGAATTCTAAATTGTGAGCTTTAGTAGAAAAAAAGCAGAGAATGTCAAAGCTTTCCGTTGAAACAGATGTAGGGATAAAATAATTTGGAATTTTAAAAGACAAAGATGGGAATGATAAAAGGAATAATATACTTTATGGACTTAAACGAAGATGGCATGGGCATCCTTTATTTTTATCTTGTACACTAAGAATTAATTTCAGGAAGGAGGTATGTTTTCAATAAAAGATGAACAGATACATTTAGATATGCAAAAATGTTGGTTAGAGATAAGAACTTTGCAAGTAGCCTTGCCAAATCAAACTGCAAAACGTGAATTTTTAAAGATTGTTTCAAGGTTACAGTATAAGAATCTTCATTAGAAAAAACCTATGGCTGACCAATTACTGAAACTAGCTGACCTTTTACCATGAGCCGGTGGCATTTCGAATGGTATCCTTTTTGTGCGAATATCCCATAAATGAGGTGCCAAAAATAGTTGGTGACCTTGAAAAAATGTAACCCTTGATTAAAAATTTTCGATGGCTGGCCAATTTCTGAAACTAGTTGACCTTTTTTGACCACTTACTGACCTTTTAGATGGCATTCTTTTTTTGCGAATATCCCATATATGAGGTGCTAATGGTTAGGAGCAAAGTTCTTGATCGATGGCTACCGACATGAGGAAATTTAAAGAATACAAAACAATACTTATTGATAAAAAAAAATTAATTTAAAAGCTTAATGAGTCTACTTTTAAAATCTTGACGTGACAAAACTTTCCTAGCATCGCACCTAGCATAGGGAACAAACTACGCTATAAAACAAATGTTCAAGTTGTTTTTGGCAAATTAAGAGCCCTAGTAGACCGAGAGCCCACAGCAGATTTTGGGTGTGAACAATAGATAGAGGAAGTGTACCGATTATGGAATACCAAAATATAAACACATTTTTAAACACAAAAAAGTCAAATTTTATTCATTCTTTTAAATAGATGTTGCTAAAAATACTGTATACTAGTTAAAAATAAGAATACAAATTTATAAAAATTAGTATAATCCATAAAATTAATAAAAAGGAAAAAAAAAACTCAAAATGAAAACATTTAAAAAAGTGACCCTAATATGGACCACTAATGATTTTGTATGGAAGACCCCATTCTATACGTTAAAATTTGTTCAGAAATTACCAACAAAATTATTAGATTCTGTGCAAGACCAATCTACTTGATACCATTGGTGCAAGTCATTTTAAAGTTTGCAGAATTTAAATAAATATCTTAGTCGGTCCCCAATATGGAATATGCAAATATATATCCCATATTTGGAACACACTGATATTCCATATTAGGAACAAAGATATTGATTGCACTATGTAAAATTTTACTTATTACTGAACTGATATTGCCTGAATACTTTTAGTTATACAAAAGGTTGAGGTTTTTACTAATAGCACGAGAAAAAAAAAATATTTTAAGTTAAGTCCATAGCAAAATATAAGAAAAATTAACTAACAATAATAGGTGACGCACTTAATCAAAAAAATACTTTTAATAATTGCGCACGCCTAGACGCATCTAAGTCCACAAGAATAATAACAACGAATGTTTGCATAAAAAGAAAGCTTTACCCGAAATTAACAGATTGGTACAAAAAGTGGTTTTCAGAATAATGCACTATTCCATATTAGGAGCATATTCCATAATTGGTACACTTCCTCTAGCAAAAATTCACTACTCTTACAAAAAAGCATCTTAACTTTTTATATCCAAAAATGAAAGTCTGGCACTCCGCGGTGGGAGTATGTTTGTAGGAAATGTTGCATTAAAAAAAAACGTTTTTTTTTTCGAAAGTACAGACAATTTGTATAGCAACTACATTATATTTAATGAGCGCCCTCAACATGAATATAGGGATCACAGACGTTCTCCATGTGGCCAAATGGCTGCACTCAAAAAGAATGCAAAAAATCGACTCTACAGATAATCGTGACAGGTAATGTCATTTGTAAGTATTTATCTTTAATTATATAAATGACTTTTGTATTAAAAATTAAATTTTGACAGGCTTAAAGAAGAGTGTAATCATACTCGAAATGTTGCATGTGATAGAATTTTAAACAAATAAATACAAGACCTATAGCCCACGAAGAAGTCATACTTTACAATTAATAAAAGGTCACGTAAAATAGAAAAATAATAATTTTCCCAATGATGCGCAGTAGTCTCACCTCATCACAAAAATATGGGTGCAAGACTTCTTCCATGGGGCCAAATGGCTGCCAGTCACACTCGAAGTATGCAAAAAATCGGTTTTACAAATAATTGTGATAGCAAAATAATTCAATTCAATAGGACAAAAACTGAAAAAGAAAAACTATACTAAAAACTCTTAAAAAATGTTTTTCAACTCGATTATCTTGAGAACAAACAACAGGTGCCATGACATTAGACCAAGTGTCATAAAGCCAAATTTCAGTGTTTGGCCTTATGACGCTTTACGAAAATGAGATAATTTTAAATTTTAATAGTTATCACTTTTCTTCAAACTTTGTATATAGTGTTTTTTCGCCAAAAAAGAAAATAATGTTGATATAAAAAACGGGTCCGAAGATTTTTTGGAAAAAATTAGGGAAAAACAACTTTTTGATAATTTTGTGTAATTCTCAAAAATTGGTTATTCTTGCTACCTCCAGTACAACCATTTTTTTTAATTTTTTATTTTCTCGAAAACAGTTAAGTGGAAATTTTTCATTTTTTTATGGTAAGACTTCTAAAAAGTATAAACATTATACAATATAAAATAAAAAAAAAATTATAAATTATTTTGAAAACGACTGGTCAATATTTTAAAAACTAGGTGTAAAATAATTTTTTATTATTTTGTGTGTGTGTGAAAAATATGACGGTACCTTCCATACAAATGTTGAAAAACCGTTAAAAAAAACTTATTTTTCTCGAAAACGGCTCCAAGAATTTACTATTTAAGGTATGGTTAATTTTTTGACGAAAACAAATTTTACCAATAACGGTTAATAACGGTACCTGTCATAGAACCGATTTTTAAATTTCTCGTTGACGGCTGCACCGTTTTCAACCAAAAACATAAACCATAAACAAGAGTTCCTTCACAATTCAAATAATTTTGCATATACAAATGTTTGGATTTTTTTTTTTTTTAATATTGATTTTTTTTTTTGAAAATTCAGTATCTTGAAAACGGGCTAATGAATATTTTTTTTTTTTATTTTGTGTAAAATTGTATTTTATTAATAAATGTTGGCATACCAGGGGCCCATTTCACCAACCACTTTTCACTTTTCACTATGCAAATTTGCAAACAAATATTTTCTGGCAAAGTAAAAGTGCAAAGTGTTTCACAAAATTTGCAAAGTGAAAAGACTTTTCACTTATCAGTTATCACATTTTTTTTGAAAAGTTAAAAGTAAAAGTGTTTCACCAATTTAAAATAGAACTTTGCATTTAAATTCGTATTTTGCTAAGCTGCAAAGTAAACTCAAAATGTATCAATTTGGTCAATTATGCATTGAAAAAAAAAATCATTAGCAATATTATTGACGTTTACTGCAAATTAAAGAATTTACAAATAAATTAAATGAATCAGAAGACGGAAAAGATAGTTTAAGTATTGAATGAATTTTAAATTTACATGATTTATAAAATTTTTCGCCATTAAGGAAACTAGAGAAGTTGTTTGCTTTATGGCGAAGACTGTCAAGATTCCGCTAATAGGCAGATCGCTTCATTCAACTTGGACAATGAAGGCGAAGAGTTCCGTCCACCCGACCTTACCGAAGTGCGGCTGCCGATATCCAAACTTAAGTCGTACAAGGCTGCTGGTGTGGATGGCTTACAAGCCGAACTATTTAAATCAGCGGGAGATGAATTGGTTAGGAGCATACACCAGCTCATCTGCGAAATTTGGTCGGATGAAAGTATGTCCGATGAATGGAACCTCGGTATAGTGTGCCCCATCCATAAAAAGGGAGATGTTCTGAAATGCACCAACTACAGAGGAATTAGTCTGATTAGTATGATAGCGTGAAAAGGGACGAATATACAGAGCCATGTCATGTCTCGGCATCCCTGCCAAACTCGTCCGCTTGTGCAGGACGACGATGGAGAAATCTCGCTGCTCCGTCAAAATTGGTAAGAACACCACCGATTCCTTTGATGTTGAGAAAGGATTGAGGCACGGCGACGCGTTATCATGCAATCTATTCAACATCGTTCTTGAAGCAATTGTACATGTCAACACCAGCGGTAATCTATCAAAAGTCCGTTCAATTGCTTGCGTATGCAGATGACATAGACATTGTCGGCAGAACGAAGCGAGCTGTGGCATGCGCATTTGCGAGCATTGAATCGGAGGCGGCTAAAATTGGATTGGCGATTAACGAGGACAAGACGAGCTGTCATCGAGAGAGGAATCTCAACCTCTTCGACTCGGGCAAAATGTCACAATGGACAGATATAACTTCGAAGTTGTCAAGGTCTTTGTCTACCTGGGCTCCACTATTACATCGCAAAATGACATCAGTGCAGAGATCAAGCGAAGAATTACTCTCGCCAACCGCTCTTTCTTCGGTCTAAGAAGGCATTTAAGTAGTAAAGCCCTCTCTCAGAGAACCAAGGAGACTTTAAACAAGACCCTAATCATCCCGGGACTGCTCTATGGCTCAGAAGCATGGACACTGAGAAATTCGGATACAAATCTGCTATAGGGTGCTTTGAGAGGAAGATTCTTCGTGTGATTTTCGGTCCGGTGTGTATCGAAGGAGTGTGGAGGAGAAGATTCAACGACGAACTATACGGGCTATACAGCGACGTTGACCTGGTCAAAAAGCTGAAAAATTCAACGTCTGAGATGACTGGGGCGTATGGACCAGCAACGCACCTGCCCGAAGAGTCTTCGAATCCAACCCTGATGGGGAACGCAGCAGAGGAAGAACCCGTAAAAGGTGGCGCAAACAAGTGGATGACGACATCAAAGCACTCGGTGGGCGCAACTGGAAGCGGCTAGCTAGGGACAGAGCTGGCTTGAGGGGCTTGTTAGTTGATGCCGAAGCCCATCCTGGGCTGTGAGCGTCAACTAAAGTAAAGTTAGTTAGTGATTGTTAAAATGAAGAACTTTTGTAAGATTTTACAATGCGAAGATGGTTCAACATTCCTAATGCTAGGTTTGCACTTGTCATTGAAAGACACAGTTTGACAAGACAGGGTGGGCTGTACCTTCTCTTTACTACTATTTTCTTAGCTTTTCTTGTTGGTATTAGCCACCTTATCTTGCCAAAGTATGTCAATTTGTGCCTTAGCCATAAAGAATTAACAACCAAATTTAAAAACGTGGAATAAGGAAGGGTTAACCTTATTCCATGGACTAAGTACGAAATGTTATTTAAAAAACAAAATTTCGTCTAAGTGACGTTTTCTAAGTTAAACCACCGAACATGGTGGTTTAGCGAAGGAATAAAAATCAGACTTGTCAAACAAATGATAATAACTTTGACAGAATTATTTGGTGTGTTCGGTAACGTGATCTACTTATTTTAGTAGATTTTCGTTTTGTTTTATTAATAGGAAATTTTATTCCATGGACTAAGTCTTTTTCCATGATTTAGTAAACTCATGGAATAAAGGTAGAATAAGCGTTTTTTAGTAATGCGACTGATAATGTTTACATTGCAAACAACAAATTTATGTAACTACCTTCATCTCATACCAAAACTGTTTTCAATGATTCACCTAATTCTTTTATGAGCCCTGTTAAATCTCTGTTCCACTGGACCTGCTATTAATTATCATTCACTGAAAGTAAAAGCACTAACTTTTCTTAAATTACTGCATTAGGGTATGGCTATTTCTGAGCATAAGTTCAAAATCGTTATATTCTTATTGCAAAGGACTTAAACACATATTCCTTTGACTGTTAAATATTGTGGTTTATTTCAATTATAGACAAAATAAATGCGATGGTTGTTTTTGTTAATCGAAAACTCTCTTTTGTCGAAAAATTATTTCCAACATCAAAGTTAATTCTTAACTTCACTACTCTTTGGTCACTATCATTAACTTCCTCGATTTCAAAACGGTTTATTTGTAGTTAATATTATTTTTCGACATACTTCACAAAAAATGCTTATTTGCAAATGAAAATTTCTCATTGCATGTTACTGAAAAGCTTTTCAAAAATCTAAATATAGTTTGAAATGTTTATTTGTTTGGTGAAACAAAAAGAACAATAATACTTTGCAAACTAACAAAACTTTTCACTTTGCAAATTTGCGTTTGGTAAAACATAATTTGCAAAGAGGAAAACTTTTCAACTTTTCATATAAATAATTTCCTCTTTCCATCTTTGCGTTTGGTGAAACGAAATTTGCAAAGTAAAAGTGAAAAGTTGCAAAGTGAAAAGCGAAAAGTGTTTGGTGAAACTGGTACCAGATTTTATTTTTGAAAATGAACGAAAAATTGTATGTGTATTTTTTTTTTTTCATTAATTCATATTTATCAAACAAATCAGATGGCATACTTGATTTTGAGCTTTTACTTTCAAAGCCATTAAAAAATAAATTTATGTTAATTTCTATTAATAATTTATATATATTTTTTTTTATGATGTTACAATATTTTGGAACATCATCAATTTCTTTTCTAGCTACGTAAAAGTTGTTCTACGACAGCAAGTTTGAGCGATCCAGTCGTGCCCATTTTTATATTTAAAGACATGCTTTTATTTTGTTCAATCTTAAGATACATACTTTGTTAAGTCGATACATTTTTTGATTCCTAATAGCACAGTAAAATATTACATAAAATCAGTCGAAAAAAACGAAAAATTCCTATGCTCATGAAAGTAAGTGAAAATGTTACATTTAGCTTAAGAGTGAAGAAATTAGAGAGTCTATACAAATTTTTTGTAAGGACGAGTGTTTTTTTTTAGAGAGAGAGGGGTGCTGTTGTGCAAACGATAAAAATACTTTGGTGCAATCTTTACATATGGCACATGATTCCAAGGTAGTTATCAATGATGCACCTAACGACATTAAAATTAAGACCATAGTCATATAGAGTCCCAAAAAAAATAAAAGAAGTTTTTATGTATGTATGACTATATTTTCAGTGTACAACAGGTGAATGTTAAAAGTGTCACGAGAATTAAGAATCAAAAGAGTCTATGAAAATATTTAGAAAAGAAGGGTGTTTTTTGAGGGTACTAGATTATGTGTCATTTTAAGCTAAAATTTTAGTATGGGCTTTTAGTACAAACGGTATGGGATCGAGAAGCATTCTTTACTTTAAAAGGTGTGCCGTAGCCACGGCCACTCTGCCAGATGAAAAATAAATACATAAATTGGGTGGCGCAACCGCTCGTGAAGAACCACGGCTTAGTGACTAACAACTCGCAACAATTCCTGTGTACGCGTTTCGACAGGAATGGAAGGGACCTACAATTTTATGCCGAATCCGAAGGGCTTGCCAAAAAGCACTTTCTAAATTTATAAAGAACTAGCTGACCCGGCGAACTTCGTTCCGCCTAAATTCATTTATGTAAAGAAAACAATAATTCCGAGCATGTACAATCCTATTTTATGTAATTTGGTCAATTAAAATTCTTTATTCTAAAGTTTTATTAAATACAATAAAAATAACTAAATTAAGAATGATGTGTTTCAATCAAACTAAAATGATTGGCGTCTCGGCCCACCTTCCGCATTTTTTACTGAAGTGCTTTATAGTACACAACATTTTTCGTTTTATTTTCGGGCTCGTAGGTACACGTACAAAGCGGTAGGTTTGCCGATACGTGAGCACGCTACATACCATTGACCATGTGAGAAACATGGGAATTCAAGATTGACGCCACAAACATCCAGCGATTGTCCTTGCGACTTATTGATTGTCATAGCAAAAGCGAGACGCACCAGAAATTGAAGACGCTTAAATAAGACTGGCAAATCGTTCTCAATAACCGGAATCCGTGGAATGAGAAAATCTTCGCCTTTGAATTTTCCCCTCAAAATCGTGGCTTGAATTCGATTTGATTTGATGTTCTTCACAATTAAACGCGTTATGTTGCAAAGTTTTGGTGCATTGAGGTTGAGCGGCAAAATTATAACTGAGCCGACTTTCAATTTAAAATTGTGTGGTTGGAAGCCTGGAACATCTCAGGAATTCAAAAATTCCGTGGGATAGTTGGTGGCTTCGTTTTCATCCATGGCAGAGTCCACGGATTTTCATAAATGTAACTCACCGGCGATATGATTTTGAATGGCGAAATTCAAATGATCGATATCCTTGTTTTTCGCTGACAAAATTGTTCGTGAACTCAGCCAGTCATGGTTAACATAATCATTGAGCGATATTCGGAAAAACATTCGTGATGAGCTCTTCCGGCGTGGCGTTGGACTACCAATTTTCCTGAAAATTTGCCGCGATTTTTCTCCAGTGTCCTAAGTCTTTTCTTGAGCCAATACGAATCCATCAAGCCCTAAGTCGTGAAAGTCGAAGTAACCGTTCTCGAGATATGCACTGAAAAGAGGATTATCCCTGGCTTCCAATCTTCCGAGATTTTCCTCCAGTGTCCTTTGTCCTTCCTTCAGCCAATACGAATCCATCAAGTCCTAAATCGTGAAAATCGAATAAACCGTTCTCAAGATATGCACTAAAAAGAGGATGATCCCTGATTTCCAATTTTCCTGGAAAAGCCCAAAATCATGAAAATCGAACAATCCATTCTGGAGTTATGCGTGCTCACACGGACGACATTTCTCTTTTATATAGATTTTTTTCGCATGATATATATGTATGTATTTATAAACTTCTACTCTTGAAAACTAATTATGATGAAAGACAACGCATGCATACAAATTTGAGAGCATAGCAAATAACAATATTCCGTTAATGAAGACACATGTGGCTTAAGGATTTCACATGCTATCATAAAATCTTAGGTTTACAATGCATTTATATCGAAATTTACGTTAGGCTAATAAACTAAATGTCATTATTCACTATAATGTCTAAAATTGTAGGTATGTACTAAAAAAAATTGTAGTAAAAGAAAAATGTATTAAAAATGGCACTACATAAAATAAAACCGCGCTCATCAAAGAAAACATAACATATCATCATGATGATGGTTCTATAGATTGTGCTGTGTATTTTACCTTATGCTCGTCTAAACTCATTACTGTTCCAGCCCTCCATCGTGATGGAAATTATTCAACTTCACACTCAACTAACATTGGACCAACACAAAAAACTTTTTGTGTGACATCATCTGAATGTGTGTTCCTGATATCCTCTGTAGGTTTTTAGATGATAGGTCTGACCATAAGGACGATTCATCATTGCCCAAGAGATGAGACAATTTATATAGGTACATATACCTATGTATGATAACTGACCACACCATGTTGCTTCACTATCACAAGGATTGCAAGGACTACTTCCAACAACTGATGCACAGGACTATGTACAATTTTAATTAAATAAATTAATTCGAGATGAGCACAGAGGGTCCAGTCCAGGAGGGCGGATGGAATAGACGAACTAGTTTTAACAGGTACTTGGTTATATCCCCCACGGACATCAACATGTTCAATTTGATGAATCTCTGCAGTGTCTATGATAAAGGGGATCTTTATGAGATCTGGCAGAATGGAGCCAAGCATCAGTAAAATTTGTTCTCTCTGCAGGTATAGTTCTCATTTATGTACATTTTATTGCAACCACAATTTTAGTTTAAAGGGATTTAACGATGAGAATAGTACATAATAACTAAAGTTATGTCGTTCTGTGCAAAATACCTACATAGATTTAGTTTTAAACTTGATAGTAAATTTAACACGGGGAATAAAGGATTTTTGTATTATATATACTCTATTGTAAATGGACATCGTAGAATTAATTAACGTGATGGTTTGTATGTAACATTAACTTTTACATCCGACATTATTTTGTATAAATAGTGCCAATTTGTTATTTAAATACAAATTTATGGTGCATATTTAAGGATAAGAAACATGGACGTTGCGTTGTGTCGAATAAAAAAAGAACGTTTAATTTTATCTTTAAAGCTTTAAACTTTTACCTTTTTTAGACCATTTGATGTTAACTACCTAATACCTGCGTGGTCAAAACACCAAAAATCAAAAAGCAAAATCGGTCTGACACAATAACAGTTAGCCCAGAAAAGTGTAAAATCTTTCAAAAGTACATCTTGACAATTTAACATTTTTGTTTTAGTTTGTATTTGATATTTTTTCAGTTTTGGCGATTTAACACAGAACCGATGATTATTCCTTGATTTGCATGTGACCCATTTGTACACTCTTTTTTTTAGAACTGATGTAGTTTAATCTAAATAGCTATGTGGCACTTCAGCTCGTTTAAGACCGGGTCGTTGTTATACTGACCTACCAAATTACTATGTGAAACTTGTTAGTTGGCATAAGAGGAGGGGACCCATGCAAATTCCTACCGATTCCGAGTAGCTTAGCTGAGATGCACTTAATCATGATAACAGATACCTTTGGATGATTTTTCACTTCCGAAAAAATAATATTTTAGACAACTAAGACCCTTGGTAAGATTGTAATATAGTCCAACATCTCTCTGATAAAATATCATGTAAGAATAACCAGAAATTTATTCGTTTGTTAATTTTTAAACACATCTGATCATCTTAAATAGCAAACAGGTTAATTGTAATTTTAAGTCACCTGTTGAAAATGTTTATGGTATAGCGAAGATGAAGAAATTTAGAAATTGAAATTAAAATGCGTTTCGTAAAGATAATATGACAATAAACACAGTGATGGGCTCTTGGTTATTTTTTTTTTGATGACGTTGATTCTTCGTTGCTTAAAATATTAATTGATGTAGAATCAATTTTTCGATTGTCAGTTAAACCTCAGATAGTATTTATTGTTCAAATCTTTACATCGTTTTGGAGAAAGTAAGATTATTGCGCTTGATATTTCAAAAGCATTTGATAGAGTTTGGCATCAAGATCTCTTATCGAAAATGCGTGCATTTGGTATCGATGAATCTCTTCTTCGTTGGATTAGAAATTACCTTTCGGACCGCTCAATACAAGTTGTATTGGACGGTTTCAAATCTGAAATCCACAAAATAAATGTTGGTGTGCCCCAGGGCTCCGTTTTGTCTCCAAACCTCTACCTTATATTCATAAACGATTTCTTATCTGAAACTTCTAATCCATTAAACTATTTTGCTGACGACAGTACCCTCAGCTTTTCATATTCGTTTCTTGATTCACATCCATGTCCTTCGGATGTGGAACTTGAACGGCAGCGTATGATAAGCTAATTAAATTCTGATCTTGACAGTATTAACCACTGGGGAATAAAAAACCGTGTAGAATTTAATGCTTCTAAAACTCAATGCTGTCTCCTGTCGTTAAAGCGGAACCCACCCCCAATGCTGCTATCCATGAGCGGCACTTGCATAGAAGAAACTGAACAGCTTTCAGTCCTCGGTATGTGTGTCACAGAACACCTTTTGTGGAACGACCACATATTTGACATCGCCAAAAATGCAGCTAGCTGTTTAGGTTTTCTCCGTCGATGCTAGAAATTTTTCTCCCCTTCTGATCTGGCTGTAATCTACAAAGCCTTTATTCGTCCAAAACTTGAGTATAGCTCCCATATTTGGGCAGGTGCTCCAATAACCCACTTGAGTCTATTGTATAGAATACAAAATAGAGAGCTCTTAAAATGATAGGTGAAAGAACTATAATGGAAACGTTTACATCTCTGGAGCACCGTCGAAATGTTTCATGCCTTTCGTTATTTTACCGTTATTTTAACAAACATTGCTCTAGCGAAATAGCCAGTTGCATTCCTCCCCTTAAACAATTCAACCCTAATACTCGCGCTTCTAGGAATGCCCATCAGTTCACCATCGAGCCCAACTTCGGACGTACAGTTAAGTACAGAGATTCTTTCTTTAGTCGCACTACACGAATGTGGAATGCTCTACCCAGCTCTATCTTCCCCTCCCCTTGTGATCTACAGACATTCAAAACCAATGAACATCGGTTTCTCCTTTCAAATCCCCTCCAACCTACCTAATCGCTCGTGCTGTGTTTATCACTTTAAGGGTATTCATAACCCCTTTAGCGCGCGCTAAATATAATAAAAAAAAAGCTTAAAAATGAAAAGTATTTATTAATGTATTAAAAGAGTTCGGCGGCATTGAATTTTTCATTTTTTCCGCCATACATGGGTACAAACATCAACCACACAAGACATATCAACGAACATACACGTCGACACCTACAAAGATGATTCAATATTGTCCATGCGCTTGAGTTTTTTTTTGTTAGAACAAGGGATAATACGATTAGACTTCATAAGTAGAGTAGAGTAGAGTAGAATATCATAATCTATACTCACGACACGCACCTAGTTAAATTAAAATTATTTGTCTGAAGTTGTTTTTTTTTAATTTCAACATTTTTTGTTGTTCTATAGCTGTCTCTTCTCTTCATCTGTCAAATGTGTGCCTGACCAAGCTTAATTTGCTTACGTTACGTTGCGGAGTCCACTTTAGTTAGAAGAATTGTTTTACGTATTAAGAATTAAGAAATAGTTTGACAAGGGTTCACAACTAAACGACTACGTTAACTAGAGACGGTTTTGTTCCTTAAACGAGCAATGTTTAAAATTTTGCGCCATAGGTTTTAGGTTAAGTCCCAAAAGTATAAATAATTCAGAATTAAAGTTGCCAAGAAAGATAGGAAATTTAATATGGGCAACCCGGGACAAATTAATTCATGAAATTTTATTGCTGGTATCGAGGCTGAATTTTATCCTCAACAACATATCCAAAGTCCTCAAAAATTCCTGAATTGACTTTTTGTGTAGACGCATTTTAAGAGGTGGAAAGGGGAGGGAGTTGGGAGTTTGTCAAGCTGAAAAATTTGTTGTAATACAATCTAATCATATTACACGAAAATACATTTTTTCGTAAGACCTAACATTTTGTTCCGTATAGGGCAGGTCAAACATAAACTCTCTAAAAACACTCTTTGGATCAAGGTATTTTAATGGACTCTTTTGATACTTGGAAACCATGAAATATTTAATATTTTTAGCAAATTTCATCAGTATCAAAACTTATTCATAGATTATAATGTAATATGTTTAAAGCGGGCTTTAGGCCAATAAAAGATGTCATGTTATTGCGATGTTTCGAACGTGTATACGTTCTTCATCGGGCCTTTTTTTATTTATCAAAGCATAAAAATAAAAAGAATTTAAACATTACTTCACCAAATTATGTAGTAGCCCGTAGCGTAATGGTTAGTGCGTTCGACTGTCACGCGTCCACCTAAAAACTAAAAAGTTTTTTTTCAGGGCTACTGCCTCTTGCGAGGAATTGACAAATCCGCCAAGAGTATCACTTGTCACGAATAAGTGCTTCTCGTCTAGCCGTTCGGATTCGGCATAAAATTGTAGGTCCCTTCCATTCCTGTCGAAAGGCGCACACAGGAATGGTTGCGAGTTGTTAGTCACTAGGCCCTGGTTCTTCATGAGCCGTTGTGCCACCCGATTTTTTTTTTCACCAAATTATGTGAAAAGTCAAATAAATAAACTTACAAATTTCTTAACTAATCTCTGTGTTTCATTTCTTTCCCGCTCCCCGTGGTTAATAGGTTAATATTAAACCATGGCAAAGAGAAAACACCCACCCATTACAACAACCGACAACTTATAAAAGTTCGCTGTATATCCCCCTTCTTTCGAACCGCTTGCTACTTGCACCTTTAAGAGACAAGGAAAAAACAAAAATAGCTTTTAAAACTGCTAATCCTCTTCGTTCTGAGTTGTTCACAAACACAAAAGGGAAATTAGATGACATGGAGAGATCCAACGTTGTATATCAAATAAACTGTCTAGGAGGAAATGGGACAAAATGTTCTTCTGCTTATGTTGGTACGTCTAAGCAAACATTAAAAAAAACGCCTCTCTGGACATAATTCAGACATCAATAGCAAAAGTGCACAAAAACAGCACTCGCACTTCACTGTTTAAAAGAGAACCACAAACCAGATTGGGAAAGGGTAAAAATCTTGCAAACAGAAAAACATCATGCAAAGAGATTCCTTCTTGAGATGCTTGACATAATAAACACCAAGAATGCAGTGAATCGGCGATCGGATTGTGAGAATCTAAGCAGCTCATACAGCCAGCTAATAAAAAGACTAAATAATGTCAGCTGATTAAAGTGGATCTGGCTGTTTACAAGTAATGATGACGTTGCGTTGGTTTGTTTACACAAATAATTTTGTTTTGATAAGAAGTAAATTATATAATAATTTATACTTGTTAACTTAACTAAACTTCATTCAAAATATTGTTTTCAGTGGTTTTTTGTATTTTGATTCTTTTGTGGATTTAATGGTGATATTATGTATATAAGATTAGTTAAGAAATTTGTAAGTTTATTTATTTGCCTTTTCACATAATTTGGTGAAGTAATGTTTTAATTCTATTTATTTTTATACTCTGATAAATAAAAAAAGCCCTGATGAAGAACGTATACACGTTCGAAACGTTGCAATAACATAACATCTTTTATTGACCTAAAGCCCGCTTTAAACATTTTACATAAATAATTAAGAAAAAAGGTCACGAAAACTAATATTTATTCACAGATGATGTGTTAATAATGACGCACTAACATTTCGCCCTAAAAAAAAACATACTTTCTCCACAGATATTTTTGGGGACTCTTTTGATTCTTAGTAAACATGCCAGAGAAACATTTATACCATATTTCATTAAAATCCCATTATTTTAAAATGGTTTTGGGTAATATATTACTTGTTGTACTTTAAATTATTATTATTATTATTATTTTATTAATCTTACATAAATGTACAGAGTAATACTTAAGATTACAGCTTGAGCATCTTAGGCTTTCAGCTGAAACTTTGTACTTTAAAAAAGTAATCATTCCATAAAACTGACAATAACTTTCCACAGGACACATGTATCTTTTCAGTTTTGGCTCTTTAGAATCAGCGTTGAAAAGCACCCTAAAAACATTTGTCATATGATTAGATTGTATTACAACAACTTTTTCAGCTTGACACACTCCCGCCTCCCTCCCCTCTGCACCTCTTAAAATGCACCTATACAAAAAGCCAATGCGGGGATTTTGGGGGACTTTGGTTATGTTGTTGAGGATAAAATTCTGCGTCGATACCAGAAATAAAATATCATGAATTAATTTGTCCCTGGTCCGATCATATCTTTCTTAGACTAAAGATCTATAAAGCAAAAGTTACATGAATAAAATTGAATTTTGAAGATACGATTTTGAAAAAGCACGATGGTTAATACTGCCACCACGTAAAAATATTTTAATTATTTTATTTTCAAATACCTGTGTTGAAACAAAATGATATTTTCATAAATCAACTATCAATATGGTTAGTTTATACGCGATGTTTTTATAATTGAAATAAATAAAATTTAAATGAAGTTCTGATGATTTTTTCAAAATTATATGGAAAATTGCAATGTTAATTCAATACGACTTCTACTTCTTCTACTGATTTTTCTGTGAGACGATGTACTATCCATAACTTAGTTCTTATTCAATTATTTTAAGTCTCCGATTCACGATGATCACAAGCTTTCAATTTAGTACAGGTATAGACTCTTTTGATTCTTGACACTCTTAACATTTATACCAAGTTTCATGAGGGTAGTGTTTTTTTCACAAGTGTTATGGTATAGTCCCACACTTTTCACTTCCCCTCAAAAAAGCATCCTCTTATGGGATCTTCATATTTTTGGTTTCCATTACACATGGAATATACGAAGTTTCATCAACGTACCATTATTATAAAGGGTGTTCGGCAATATTTATGAACCTTTCGTCATACTTACATAAAAATGACTATAACTTTTGTTGCAGTTGTCAAGGTCATTAGATTCACCAATAAAAAGTACCTTGAAATCATGTCCCATATGCATACATTGCACCAAAGTCATTTTTTCCTTTTGATGCAACCAATTTCCCTCTCTACCCCTCAAAGAAACACCCTTCCCAACAAGACATTATTATAGACTCTTTTAATTCTTCATTCTTATGGTAATGTAAAGTTGTCACCAACTTTAATGAGAATAGGAATTTTTACGTTTTATATGTCCTATTTAACCTGTACTAACTCGTAAGAATGGAGAGTGTTTGTTAAAGATACAATTTTAATTAAATATTGGGCTTTAGCTGGCTTATATATTTATTAATAAATGATATAGGAGTATGTTTAAAATGACCATCACAAGAATTAAATACTTTTAATGAACAATGGTTTATCAACTATGCCAATATGTTCTCTCTAATGAGGAATAAATGAGATGACTTTTCGTGCCAAATTCGGTTTGTGTACAAATTTGTGATACCAATTTCAACGCTGATCCCTTACCCGCTTTCTCTAAATTGAAATACAAATAGGTACGTAAAATAAGTTTCTATTTTCTGCAATTGAGCGAAATCTCTATTCTAAGCCCAGTACAGCATTATCTGCTTTATTTCCGCCATAGAGTGATGTGGGAGGTAATTTTGGGAAACATTTTTGAAAATCATCCTGAAGTAGGATATGGCAAATTGCTCTGCAATCTAAACACCAACATGAATATAAGGATATATATAATGGAGGGATACCCTTTTATATGACTAAACAGAGTTGTTTACCTCTTTTGGGATTAGTGCAGTGGAAAATAAAATTCAAATCGAACTCCTCTAACAGAACGACGACGGTGAATTGACGGGCAACCGACGACGACGGGTATGTTTTGTGATGTCTGAAACTGAATATACGAAAACGCGAACGCACAAGCAGAAAATCGAAAATTGGGTATAAAAGAATGCTGTTGCTGGTCGGGTGTCATGGATTTGAGGTGGATTAAGCGGTAAATTGGCTCGTCGGTGCGCGGCAGAAGGGGAAAATTCAGTCGCACAGAATTTACATGTGCAGAAAATCCTTCATTTAGAAGCCTAAGCCGTGGTTACGTGTATTTAGTCTCTGGGGATCCATTAGAGTGCTGATGCATTTGCATTTGGAAATAATTTTTTGCTAGGATGCGTTCGGATGAAATTATCCGCGTGTTACTGGCACGCGTGTTGCCTTCTGACAGTTTCGACGATGTGCATTTTGTACACATTTCCGTGAGGATGACACGTTGCTTTTTGAATTGATGTGGACACAGCTTTTTCCAATTCATTTCGCCAGGCGAGAATTTGAATAGCTTTACTCTTGGCGCATAAACATTGCCGCCACCACCGTCAATATCTGAGAAAAACTCTACTTTCGGTTACGGAAGAATTTAAAGTAGAGCTGCAAAAACGAATTTAAAAATCAATCTATAGAGCAATTCATAGTCATAACAAACTTCAATTTATGTTGAACCATATTTGCATAAGACACAATACATCCACAGCCCCCAGCCCAGACCCGAACTCGAACTCCACAATCTAATCACAAAGATTGCGACATGGAAACTCCATTTCTTCCCTTCTTTGCATTTGGTCCCCAGAGCAACAAATGAAAGTGTCAAATACGAACCTGTAAAAGCTAAAAGCACAAGAGAACATTTATTTATTATGCCAGGGGCACGAAAAAAAGGATATCATTGAGGTGGAAGTTGGGGGAGTAGTCTGTGAGTCGTTTCTTTTGTAGTATATATGGTAGAATGTAAGAATAAGAAAATCATACCCGCTCACAATTCAATGGAGATTCTTTGGGTACAAATTTTTCGCTCTTCCATAAGTTGTGCCGGAACAAGCCAAAAAGTTAAAGTTGGAAATCATGGAAATATTAATGTAAGATGCGTCCTTGCCAAAACTCTTTACACCATCCATCCCCACCAAACAACTCGTCTTTCCGCCAAGACAGTAAATAACAAAAGTGGAAAGTTTTTTTCGACTAAAAAAAGGAACACAAGACCATGGAGACTTGAAAAGAATCACTCAAGTGGAGGCGAGGATTAATCCTTTAGCGCCGTTAACTCCCGGAGAGATGCTCGCTTAGGGTTTTTCTTTCTCCAGATTTGCTTCATCTTAGATTTTTCATTTACCCCCTCTCATTTATTTTTGTTTCAAACATTACCTACTTTTTGTGTTTTATTTTTTGCTTTTACGAAAGGATTTTTTGTCCTGGAGTTTCATGAGATGAGTTAATTTTTACTTTTTCTCCAGAAGCGCTTCAGGATGTCCTTGCTTGATGGTGGCGGTGGGTGGGATTGTTAAACCATGAAAGAAAGGTTTTCTTAGATTTCAGCGTAATGGGATTTTTTGTTGTTGCTGTTTTTTTTTTTTCTTATTATGCTGTTTTATTACCAGAGAATTAAGGACGATGATGTTTTTCTTGATGGTACTCGTATAATATGAAGAATATACCTACATATAAAAATGGGAATGTGCTTAACTGTTTTAATATACTTCAAGGTTCTTGTAATTGTAATGAGATCTTGTAAATGTAAAAAACAATCAACTCGTGCTGTGATATTTTAAGTGTGAAAAATTGTTTCTTTGTGGAAACAGCAATAGGTTTTCATGTTAAACAAATGACTTGGATGCAATTAAATTCCAATTGTTTGATTAAAACTACTTCTTTGTATACAAATTTCTGAAGTCTGTTGGTGTTGTACCATTTGGTAATATTGAATTTAGGAAGTTTTTCCTTCCAAAAATCGATGGCTTTTCTTTCTAAAAAATGAGAATATGGTAAAAGATCTGATAAGCGAATTACTATACCTAATATCAAATTCGATATACTATTTTTATGGACTCTTTTGATTCCTGGTGAATATGACAATTGTATCTATATTTTTGGCAAATTTCATGTGTGTACATTTGTTTGATTTGATATTATATATATCCTTCACTTGTCCGTCCTCCTAAAAACAACACCCTAAATGCTGCAGTTAAAAAGGCTTGATTTATTAACTTCAAACTTGACAGCCACCAAGTGTTTTTTGGAACTATGTCCACAAGTTTCTTATTTATTTTTTGGGACCAAAAGGGAAACATTTTTGCTCTCATAAACATTTTTTTTATGATAAATCTTGCAGAACCATTTTTGTTGTTTCGGATTTTTTTCCAAAACGGTTTTGTCCCTTTTTCTTTTAATTTTGTATGAAGAATCTTCTAAACATTTGAACATTTTAAACAAAAAGTTGAAAGTTTTTTTTGAAAACTCCATATTTCGAAAAAAGATTTTATAATTTTTTATTGAAACTTGATGTGAAGTGAAAATTGCTTTTAAAACCTTATATATCATTTTAAAAAATGTTGTTTCTAGAATAAATTATAATGGCATTTACTACACAAATGTCGAAAAACAAAATAATATATTTCTCGAAAACGTATTCAACGGTCTTAATACAAAAATATTAGGTATGTTCTTCAGTTATTGCAATCTTCTTGTAAATACACAAAATTTACTTTGGAATGTTATAGATGTGTTTCTGATACTGTTATTCATATTTTCAACTTTCTCCAAAGAGTAGAAAATATATTTCATATCGAAAATTTCGATTTTTTAAAATCTCACTTAAAAAATTACTATAGATTCGCGTATCGCGTTCCAATAATTTTGTTCCAAAATTTTATACATAAGAAAATATTTTTTCTTGAGATATGTAAATATGTACTATATGGAATGTTATGTATTCGTAAAAAAAATCGAACTCGGGATACTAATTATTTTCCTTAACATAACGATTATAGAGAACGCGAAAAAAGTGCGTCCAGCAATTCTGTCTGTCCTCGTCCAAACAGCTTAAACGGCTTGAGAGTTTTCTTAACTTGGAACACAGTGTTTTTTGACTTATACGCCCACACGTTTTTTTTTAATTTTTTTTAGGACCAAAACTAACGGTACCTACCTGTCATACATTTTTTTTCGCCAAAAAGGAAAATGCAATTTAATGAGATAATTAACATCTAATTCTCAATCCACTGTGCCAACAAAAAACTTTCCTTTCCTTCTATTCCTTCTAACTAGTGCCGTGCATTGCATTTAAAAGACCTGAGGTTTTACAGGCATATAGTTAAAATTATATATTATATAATATTTTTAGAAAATGCTACTTTTTAATAATTTTTTTATTTTCAAAAAGTGGTTATTTTTGGTATTTGATTTCCTCGAAAAGTTAAAAGTTAAAAGTTAAAAGTAAAGTTAAACAAATAAATAAATCGGGTGGCACAACGGCTCATGAAGAACCAGGGCCTAGTGACTAGTAACTCGCAACCATTCCTGTGTGCGCCTTTCGACAGGAATGGAAGGGACTTACAATTTTATGCCGATTCCGAGCGGCTAGGCGAGAAGCACTTATTCGTGACTAGTGCTACTCTTGGAGGATTTGTCAATTCCTCGCAAGAGGCAGTAGCCCTGAAAAAAAAACTTTTTAGTTTTTAGGTGGACGAGGCTGGGAAGCGATCCCAGAACTCCAGCGTGACAGTCGAACGCACTAACCATTACGCTATGGGCTACTACTAGTAAAGTTAAATAAACCAAATTAAGTAAAGTAATAAATTACTATTTTGGCACTGTATGAGTTCTTTTATAGATAAATAATAGAATTTGAAACTATTCAGTTTCTATTATTTATCTATAAATAAACCAATATTAAAAAAAAATTGAAATTGAATTTTAAAAACAAATCAATTTTTTTTTTGAAAACAAAATATTGTGAAAATAACTTGGGAAATTTTTTTAAAACAAGGTGTAAAATAATTTTTATTATTTTGTAGAATACTTGTAAAAATCATGTTTCTAAATTCAAAAATAACGGTACCTTCCATATCTATTTCGCCATTTTTGACTTTCAAACGTTCATATCTCGAGTTGTAAATTTTTGTTGTCGTGAATAACTTTCATGTATTCAATAAAATCTATTGATTGCAAGAAAAATCATTTCGCTATGACTTACCGTTTAGAAAATAAGATTTCGACCTTTTAATACATCCACCCTAATTTACCCTACTTAAATTTACAATTTCAAAAAATCCCGTATTCGAAAATTTTTAAATTAAATTTAATTTCATAATATATTTTTTGAATATCCTTATGGCTTACGGCTTACCACATAAGTGCAATCAGATAATTGAGTAAACGCAAAAATTGATCTTTAAAGCGTGGCAACCCTATGAAGGGCCCATTTCTATATAGGCAACCCATGCGCAAACTGTTTGTTTGGACACTATCTAAAAGACTGTATAACTCTTATCTGGTAAAGAGATGAGGGTAGCCCGTCCTATGGCGGGCTCCCCGCATATCTCAGGAATTACAGAAAATAAATAAATAA
Source organism: Melangyna quadrimaculata (assembly GCA_949320155.1). Classification (NCBI taxonomy): domain Eukaryota; kingdom Metazoa; phylum Arthropoda; class Insecta; order Diptera; family Syrphidae; genus Melangyna; species Melangyna quadrimaculata. Next base: position 3,044,802 of record OX439485.1, on the reverse strand, counting down.
ATTTCATGCTTATAAAATTTTACAAAAGCCACAATAAAAAAAAATTAAAAATTGTTATTTTAACTGTTTTTTTTTTTTTTTATTTTCTCGCTAACTAGATACAAATATAATGGAACCATTGGTATACACTGTCTAGCTGAATTATAGTTGCTAACTTCAAGAGCGTTTAAGTCATGCATTTAATTTATTTCAGTGTAGATACATTCACCTTTATTACGATTGTCGTTTCACTAAAACGACAGTAAAACGACAAGGCTCTAGAGGCGACAGTTGGCGTTTGAATAAACCCAAATCTTTGACATTCTCTCCAATCTTCAAATTCGTTTGAAATTGACGCCTCCATTGACGTGTCGTTTTAGTGAAACGACAACCGTAATAAGGGTTCTGATTATTATTATTATCTAAGCAATTATAAACAATAAATATTTATGTGGTAGAAGAAATAAATTGAATTCAACCGCTGATGATAATACGGTATCAAAATTAATTTATCTTCAATACATTGAATGCCTAAACTGAATGTCATAGTCATTCGGGCGTATACTTGTTTTTTTAGATAGTTTTTAATAGTTAACATAATTAAACGCGATCCAATGAAAAACAAAAGTTTTTTAATTTAAAAAAAAAGTTTAAAATTTGTAAATAAAAATAACAGTTCACGGTGGCTTATGCATAGACTGCAAGATTTGAATTCAAAATAAACTTTTATATTGATTTAAATAATAAAGTAAACTGTTTTATCATAATCCTAAGTTAAAGTTAAATTCAAAGAGCCTTTTATGTTATCTTGTTTGCGAAAGTAACATTGTAAAAAAGTTTTCAAGATTATTTTCAAGTTCTTTTAAACTTTCCAATACCTTATACCTACTTAGGTACTTACAGTTATTAATGTAGCCATAAGCGATATGAAACAGTTTATAAATAAGTAATAACTGATGAAACCTTTATTTGTACCAGTAATAATGGATTAGTCCCTCATGAAAAATTAAATCAAAAAGAAAAGAAAAAAACAATAGAAAAGAATAGCAATTCTCAGGAGCAAAAACTTTTTTCTCTACGTTAAATTGAAAGAAGCCTCCGGGAACAAGTTTATTTAAGAAGAAACAAAAATAAATTTAAATTTCTTTTCCTCGCACCACTCATACTCCTGTTCTCTTGGTCCTTTTATCCATCGTGTGCTTCTTTTGAAAGTAAAAAACTTTAAGATTAAATTCAGTGAATGCCAATCTATGAAAATATGTATAGGGCATCCTATACTTTCGCTTTCCTCCAACAAAAATACAAAAATATAAACCACAACAGTGTTAGGATTTATTGTTATTGATCCCTAGAGCTTCCCGCACCACCGATAGTGGCTCTGCTCGTAAACACATCACCCAAAGGAAGGAATCCTCTGCACTTTCCACCCGATTTTGCTTTTGCGTTCTAAACCAACTCTACCAAACAGCGCAGCATTTTGTATTTTAGCTCCCTGGTCTATGTTTTATTCTCCCAAAAGTCAAAGTTGGCTTATTTATTGAGATTGAAAGCTATACATCTTCTTTTCACAATTTGAAAAATGGTAAAAATTCAACAGAGCATCAGCGGAGATTCTCTAGCGTACACCATTTTGACATGGGTTGTGTTTATATGTATATCCTTTGTTTTTGTTTTTTTTTTTTTCTACAATTTTCTGTCCAGTGTAGGATGATAAAAAAAGTTATTCCATTCCATGTGACAGCTCCATTATCTTTATCTTAAATCTTGATGGTAATTGACACGCCAAAAAAAAATACATTTCCGGAAAAATTTTCAATAATTCCAATGAATGAATAGACATCCATAGACATCCATCATAATTCTTCTGAAAATTGATGTATTTTCTTAAAGTTTTAAAAAATAAATACTGTATTAAAAAGTCCGTTCCTTTACTTTAAATTCCAGTGATTTTCTGTGCAATTGTATGGTTTTCAGTCGAAAGCCGTTCCCGTATTTAAAAATTTGGCAGTTTGTGACAAAAGACAACGCTCACGAGAGAGTTAATAATTTCCCCTATCTGTGATTTTCTGTCCGAGAAATTTCTTCGGACAGAAAATCACAGCACAGCATTATGTCATTTTAAGAGTAAAAATGAAAGCCAAGCATCGTGCCGTACATTTCTGGTAATACGGAATTAGGTTGAATTTGCGTTCCCGTACTTTTGAACAGTTTTGATATTTTTGAGAATATTTCAACGTTGCTCTCCAAAATCTGACAGTTTGTGATTTTCTGTGCACAAAGTAAAGGGTCGGAGCTAAAGATTTTTGATAGCTTTTTGAAGGGTATTAAATATTTAAAACGCTAAGAACTTTAACAAATAAATCTTTACTGCAGCAAGAGTGTGAACTTCAAACTAACCAGAATTAATCTTGTTGAAATTCTTTGCCCAAAAGTTATTTGTAGAGCGGAAAGGGAAAATACTGAGGATGAGTGTTCGATGCGCATGGGTAATTTGCAAGGATTAATTCTAGTATATCAAAAGAATATTTATATGTATATTTTTCTTTTTAAGCTAAAAAAGAGACCCCAACAGCTCTCGTAAGAATTTCAAATTTTGAAATTCTAGACCATCTTTTCAAGGTACAATTATTGTTGTCCGTTGTATTTTTGAATACAAATCATTTCAGAATTTTTTGATGGTAAATACTTGAATTTCTTCACTTCGGAGTTTTACAGTAACAAGCCTAAGGCAAATAGTAAATTAATTTTGTTCAATTAAATTAAATCTAAAATATAATAATATTTTGCACCACCACCGCCCATACTACTGGTATTCGGTTCATATCAATTTATGTTAAATAAATAAACAATTAAAGCAACATCATCCAGTTGAGTACCTTTAAATTCTTATTCAACTATCAAAAACAAAATAATAAAAACAAATTATTTCCTTCAATTGGCCACAGTTTCTTCATCATCAGTCCCAGCCGGTTCATCATCATCAGCAGTTGTTGTTTTTGTTGTTTTCAGACTCTCACTACTACCATCACCCAATCTTTATCAGTCAGACGGGGTTGAGTTAGCCGCAACCTCAACCTCAGCTTCATAGTCACCACCAGCAAACTGCTATTAAAAGTCCGTTTTCACTTCATTGAGTCCTTCCATTTGATTGCTCCATCCTTGGTAGAGGGAACAACTTCAAGTTTTTTTTTCAAGTGCTGATTGCTTGCTGCGGGTGCGATAATAGCCGTCAGCTTGTAATATTTCATGTGATCGATTTGGTCCTTTTCCCTTATTTGGGTCAACAAATATTGTTTATGAGTTCATTTCTGACAACTTTTTATATTCGAAATGTCCCTTTTATATAATGCGGCGAGTACTACTTATTGGGTTTGTTTGGTAAAAATGTCTTCTGGACCATGTATTGTAGTCAGAATTTGTTAATTCTGTCGAAAAGTTAATTGACAAAAACCGATATATCAATGTTTTCCAGGTAATAATTTATTTTTACGTTACTGAAAATTCTCAAAGGATTAAAAAAATGGGTTATCCTTAATAGGAACATACTTACATACAATTAAAAGCTCAATTGAACTCAACTCCTAGATACGTTTCGCCCCAGGTACGACAATGGGCTCTTCAGTTTGATGCTATCGTATTCAGCTTAGACGCGAATTTTTGGTCGATGCTTACCGACTCTTAGTGCCAATTTTTCAGTTCAGGATATTAAAATTAAACCCTAGTTAACTCACCAAATTTGGTCAGTTAACTCTGGATTTACTTATCCGATGCTTTTGATAGTTTATCTTGCGTGCTTTTTAAGCCCTTAAGCATTCATCCTCCAATTATAAACTGCTTCTTGACTCAACTATAGACAAATTTCCAGAGTAAACTTATACTGCGGTTTAAGTCACCACTAAAAAATTGGGCCTAAGAGGGGTATGAAAGTATGCAACTGATGATCCCACTGTTGTACCTGGTGGAACCCACATCTTGTAGTTTAGGTCACTTGGGCTTTTATTTGTTTCTAGGTATGTTCATATTGGGGATATCCCATAGTTTCTCCAATCTTTTGTTTTGAAAATTAATGGGATATTAAATTTTTGGGTATTTTACTTCCAAAAAAAAAATTCCAAAAATGCTGGTAGGTTCAATTAATTCTTCCGTTGACCCATGCCGAACAAAGCAGTTTCTTGCGACCAGCAAAAACACCGATTTCGGTTATTTTGAAATTCCATTATTCGCCACACATCGATTACCAGCCACCAACCACCCCCAAAGGCAATTTTCCTTCGATTTTATTACATTTCTCTGACCTTAGTTTAGTGAATTAACGTAAATCCTTTTTTTTCTGCATTCGGTTTTGGGCATTTAATTCGTCCATCCTTTAGCTGGGAATACATGATGGAAGAGATTAATGTGTTTGCTTACACGCAGCACCGTGTGGCAGCCATTAGCATTTTTATCACCACTTTACTGTACCGTTGTGTGTAATTAGTATCGTTGTATTAAATTAGCCTCCCTATTTGTATATTCTCCGTGCTCAATGCTCAAGCTCATACACGACGACGACGTTCGTACAGGTACAGGGTAGGAGTAAACTTTTGTCTAGTAATTTTTTGTTTGGTCTAGTTCTTTTGTGTTTCTCATACAAAAACTCCATCTTGATGGAATATAATGCTTTGCTCATTATACCGGCATCAGCGTTAAAATTTAAGTTTCCCGGCTCCATTGTAAAAGTTAACAATGTTATAGCAAGGATATAGGCATAGGCAAGGAGGAGAAGTACGATGTGTATGATGGTTTAACTCCATTTCTTTGAATACCATGTAGATGTAGGTATGGAAGGAATATAGAACTTTCGCAAAATTCAGCTTCCATTAAAGGATCATATAAGCGCGTTCTTCTTTTTAATAATTCCACTTCCTTCAATGTGTGTAATGAGTTTCATCATCGTCGTTGTCGTCATCTTCCTCTAGGGTTGTCGTTGCCTTTTTTTTTTTTTTTTTTTTTTATATTCCATAAGAATATTCTTAAGGTTATGCCTTAAGGACATCAGCTTCTAATATTAGTTAAGTTGGAATTTTAGAGTCTGTCTCTCGGTGTGGCGTATTATTATCAAGAGAATACATGCTCTTGGTTATATAGGTCGCTAGCTATCTGCCTGTATAGATAGATATTCTTATAATATAATATGTAGGTAGATAGATATGTGTGCGCGGCGCAAAGCAACCAGAGCTTCGACTTAATGGCTGAGGGCTGCTTTTTAGAATGAAATTTCATCCTTTCATTGTTGTTAGATATATTTTCCTTTTTCCTAGATTTTGTTTCGTTTTTTTTTTGCATTTTGTTTTTTGCTTCCTCTCTGCATTAAGGGTGAACATACTTAAACCATATACAATATGGATAGCTGTAGAAGTTTTAATAGGTTAGTCAGTAGAGTAGATGCGGTAGAAAAAAAATCGAGGGAATCGGGTCATGTGCATGGGAAACGGTTGGGTGAATTATATTTTTACCCCAAAACCTAGATCCTTTTGTACAACACACACTTTGTTGTTTCATTTATAGGGGGAGAGAGATAATATAACGAATGATTAAGGTCACAGATTTAGTTACAGTGAATTATATGTGTGTGGATTTCTTCTTCTTTTTTTTCTTACAAAGGTTTGTTAGAAATGAGTTGTGGATCATCGAATAATGAGAATAAAAATGAATCTAGATTGAGGCATTAGTTTTTGCTTTGTTTTGATAAAAACCTCTTAATTAAAACTAGCCTTATTAAGCAGGAATATAAAGCTAACAATAATAATAATTAAAAGTTGGCCTTCTGATCTCAGAACCAGTGGCGGATCCAGGGAGGTGGCTATAGGGGTTAAAGCCCCCCCACAGGCGGTTCTTAAAATTGATTGAAATATAGAAATCAGAATCAGGAGTCAGAAAAAATAACGTGGCTGGGGCTACGCAACTTATATGCTACGTATTTTTTTTCTAAGCCCCAAATTAATTAGGTTGGGGCTGAATTCTGAAGGGAATTGTACAAAAAACAAGTTCGGGACTACGGATAATTGACAGAAAATTGGGACAAAAAAAAAAAACAACTCGCGAGTAGGGCTTGACAAGAATTTGGCAAAAAAACGTGGTCGGGGCTAAGCAATTAACATGCCAAATGATAAAATAGTATACCCTAAGAACTTCGCTTACTTTGAAAAAAAAAAAAAAACGAAATTGGGGCTAAAACCTGTGGAGAATTTGGGAACAACAAATCAAAATCTGAGTTTTGTCTGGGCACTCAGAAAATCACGCGTGTGAATATTTGCAATCCCTCTAGACTGACGTGCAAATTTATTGACAGATTTTTTCTTCTGGAGGTTCAAAGCTAGACGTGGCTGAAAATTGAAGGTATATAAATTTTTTTTCTATCTCGACTTAAAAATATTTTAAATGTTAAATACTACAGATGTTATTGTACCTAATATTAAAAACATTTGAACCGGGGTTAGAAGCTCATATATTCTAAAAGGAAAAGTGGGAATGTCAAAATTCAATTATTTATATAACTGTAGATTTTCACAAAAAAAAATTTAACCCAAACTAAAACTTTTTTATATTAGTTATGTATAAATTATAAAAATATATAAATAATAAAATAAAATGAACATCGTCACAATAGTTAAAATAAAGGTTAGACCGCACACAACTGCAGCGGAACTACACTTCACGACGCGGCAAAACATAATTTGTATGAAATTGTATGAGCTATATCGCACTAAGCGGCAACTGAACTTCATACAATTTCATACAAATTATTTTGAATCGCAGTTCCGCTGCAGTGCAGTTCCGCCTAGTGCGGTCTAACCTTAATTTGTTCTTCAGGGGAAGCGTTTTTCTCTTTTCATTCTCACAACGAATGTTACATTTCCTCGTCACTCACATTAAAAAAAAAATAATTTCAATAGAAAGAAATATAATAATTTATTATTATTATTAAATGGCAGTTGTCAATAAGATTTGAGAATGATTATTACGATCAAGTATTCTGAACGTTGCACTGATAGACCAAGGGCCTACAGCAAATTTTATGAGTGGATTGCTAACCAAAATATGAGTATAATGGTTTGTAGGTGCATATATCGCGGTATCAAAAAAAAACCGTCTGAAGTTTGAAAATAGCGATTTTCCAGTTTATTTTTTCATATGTATTACCACTTCAATAAATTTAAAAAATATATTATGTGATGCTCTGCCATTTTCTTTAAGTCAAAACGTCAAAATCTTGGCAATCCGACCAATAGAACTCAAGATATTAGGTTTTTAAGCGAACCTTAATCGATAATTTTGGAGACTTTGTTTTGTTGATTTTTTGTGTTTTATAATTCTCCAAGAAAAAGACAATAAAGCTTGATCTGTGTCGTGTGTTGTGTTGTGGAGTCGTGTGTCGCTGTCATTCCATATAGTTTATGCGCCACACTGCAATACAACACACGAGACAAATATGGTTCTACGCACATGAAATACATTGTAGCGGTAGCGACACACGACTCCACAACACAACACACGACACAGATGTGGCTCAGGCTTAAGGTCCACTTAAAAAGCTTATATTTTGAGTTCTATTGGTCGAATTGCCAATATTATGATGTTTTAACTTAAAGAAAATGACAGAACATCACATTATATATTTTTTAAATTTATTGAAGTGGTAATACCTATGAAAAAATAAACTGGAAAATCGCTATTTTCAAACCCACACCCTCGCAAAAGGCTGAAAAAGAAACCTGCCAGACGGTTGATTTTGATATTTTGATATTTTGGTTATCAATCCACTCCCAAAACTTGCTGCCGGCTCTTAGGCTATGAAGTTTAAATGGCAGAATACATTCGTTTGACTAGAGCTACAGAATTATCTAAGTTCAAGGTTTACTTTGAAACCGAATCAAGTGCTGAACTTAAGTTTAAACATAAATTGTAGTTTAACTTGTGAAACTGGTCATTAATGTCTCAAACTTGATCTACCAAGCCCCCTCCCCACAGCCAAATCCTAGATCCGCTACTGCTAAGAACCTATTCATGAAGAAACATATGTTTATCAAGTGTTCATGATCTCTTTAGTTAAACATGGCTTAAAATTAATATTCACAACGTTGTTTATATTTCATAAGGTCGATCTTCTTTAGGTCTGGCCACGAGAGAAGACTCCGGCGAGACTTTTGTAAGTCTCGTCTCCGTCTCGTTAAAATTGAAAATTTTCAGTCTCGGCTCGTCTTTTCGCGAGAAAATTTGAATTTAAAGTCTCGTTCCGGTCCCGTCTCCGAAAAATACGATTTCCACACAACCTGATTATTGGAATGAAATATTTTCGATATGTCAATATAAAATTTGTCCCCCATATAGTTTGAATATGTGCAGAGGAAAATAAATATTTAACTTAAATTGGAGTTTTCAATTTACTAGACTCTCTGCTAATTTCGGTCCAAATATATAGCCTCATCTCGTCTTGATCTCGTCATGCGAGACCGTGACCGAGACTTTTCTCGTCTTGTGGCCAGCCCTATCACGTTGTGACGTTTCGGATTGCGTTTGCACTTCTCTTGAGGCGTTTTTTTTTTTTTTCTTCAAAGTTTTAATTTTTTACACGAAAAGCATATCTACATATAAATTATCTAAGTTTAGTTCTATTGCACTAAATTCAAAAATATAAATAAAATCAATATAATTGTACCAAAAATTTACTCAACACCAACATTGAACAAAAATGAGGTTGTGTGCGACCTCTTCGTGTGTACCCTCATAAACTGTATACCTACCATTTTGTGATCTAAACTTTCGATGTGTGGGGTGCCCCATTCAAAAAAATGAGTTTGGGAAATAACGGACACCCTAATGTATGTACATACATAGATAAGCCCTAGTGTTTTGTAGTCTTATGACAATCACTTTGTTTATCCGATTTCAATTCTTTTGGTTTTGTAAGACTTTCTTGAGTTGATTTACATAGAGGCTGGTATGCATGGGATGAAAACACAGGCACAAAAATGAGACCCGGGAAAGAAAGAAGCTAGGGCCTCGAAAATTATATGTAGAATTCTTATATAATATTGAAAATCTAATCGTATTGTCCTGCTTTCGTTATACCTACTCAAATACACAAAAACGCAAACAAAAGTCACAAACACTGCATAAAACGTATGCCTGCTGCATGTTAATGAAGCTAATAATCCACTTTCTATTCACATTCCTTTGTTCCTACATTATTTAAGCAATAAAACAAAGTTAAAATCTCCCAAAAATAATTCGCTGTTCTGGTCCTAGGTCCAACGCCCAAAATCGATTAGCACATAATTCCACTTGACACAAAGCCTCTCTGTACTGTACAATACGAACATAGCTCTCTCAATCTAATGTTTACAGTGACTTTAGCCTTGTTTATTAGGCAATACGTGCCCAGTTCCCCAGCATCTGTTACATTGTTATATATACGTGTGTTCTAAGGACACACGACACACCATAAACATGAAGCATTACAATAAGGACCATGCAAGGCTATAATGTGGCAGTGGGATATTATGTAGGTAAGGCGCAAGGCGCAAGGCTACTCTATACGTCGGATATGAGCTATTAAGATTTTTTATTTTCATGAAGTGTACTTTTGGCTACAATAAGCACCATAAGGATCTTGATACACATAACAACATTGTCAATGATGCCTTGCATCATGCTTAAAGACAATTTAAGTGCCTTAAGGATTCAAAGATATATTGGACGTTGCAATTTTACACTGTCACACTAAAGAAAACAAATCTTATTGTGGTAGTGCTTAAAAATGCATGTAATTTTAACATTGAAAATGTGTATAGGTAGGCTCGTTTTGCACAAATTATGGTTGGTGTTACCAAAATGAATAAGCATACAAATGAAAACAAATGAAAATGAACTTTAGCGTAGTAGGGGCATTTTGCGAACAATTTGGTTGGTGTTACCACAGAAGCTACTAACAAAATTAAAATGAACATATCTTTGTCAGCGATGAACAACAGCGTAGCGTATGCGTACCGAATTGGTGGTTGGGTACTTGTACAATTTGCTTGTGCTACCAAAGAAGAAAGAAGACAATAGCCTTGTTTTTTTGGCATTCTATAAATAAAGGGGTTTTAAACAAGGACGCTATAAAAGTAGAGCAACAGGGACAGCAGACGACGCCATATTTCTTGCCGCTATTTTGACATTTCTCTTCAGTTAGGTTTGCCATTTTATGATGAAAAGATATACGGAGTCGAAATTATTAAAATTTACTACCGAAATTCGGAGTCAGTGGCCTCAACGTTAAGAGCGCTACGTGCAATTTATGGACGTCATTAATAAGGCTCAATTCTGGCTGCATGGCTTCGTCAATAAACAAAATGTGCGGTATTTGTCAGGCAGCAATCCACACGTACTCCATGAGTCATCATTGCATCCCAAAAAAATTACGGTTTGGTGTGGTTTATGGGCCGGCGGCGTCATTGGGCCGTACTTCTTCCGTGATGATCAAGACCGGCACGTTACTGTGAATGGGGATCGCTACCGTTCAATGATAAACGAATATTTTTGGCCCCAATTAGATGATATGGAGTTGGAGGACATGTGGTTCCAACAGGACGGCGCCACAAGCCACACAGCGAATGTCACAATCAATTTATTGGAAACAAAGTTTGGAGAACGTGTTATCTCACGAAATAGTCCAGTCGCTTGGCCGCCTCGGTCGTGCGATTTGACGCCGTTAGACTATTTCCTGTGGGGCTACGTCAAGTCTATCGTCTATGCCAACAAGCCAGCGACGATTGATGAACTTCGTACGAATATCGAACGTGAAATTGCAGTAGTATCGGCCGATTTATGCTTGAAAACCATCGAAAATTGGGTTCAGCGTCTGGACTTCTGCAAGCATGCCCGTGGTGGCCATGCAAAAGAAATCGAGTTCCATACATAATGGCATCAAACTTACTTTCACAGCAATAAAGAACTTTATTGATATCCAAAACCGTTTTTGTTTTATTTAAAAAAAAACTTTTGTAGCGCTCTTATTGAAAAACCCGATAGTACAGTAGAAAATTACCAAAAAAGCGCATCCGCTGTAGCCTGGTTTTTGTATTTCAAAATTGGTTTAACTGAAAGAACACCTGTCAGAATATGAAAAAAAAATATATATTTGTGAGAATCAGAAGCAATCAAAATTAACTTCACGAAAAATCTAATAGTCACCAACATTTGAGAATGAAATCACCAAAAATCCATTCGAGATTCGGAAAACTCTATCCGCAGTATGGTTCTACTTTAACTTTTATCGGCAGTATTGAACCTATTAATTATTAAATTATGTAAACATATAATAAAAATAAATAAATAAATAATTTGGGTGGCACAACGGCTCATGAAGAACCAGTGACCTAGTGACTAACAACTCGCAACCATTCTTGTGTGCGCCTATCGACAGGAATGGAAGGGACCTATAATTTTACGCCGAATCCGAACGGCTAGACGAGAAGCACTTATTCGTGACAAGTGATTTTCTTGGAGGATTTGTGAATTCCTCGCAAGAGGCAGTAGCCCTGAAAAAAATTTTTAGTTTTAAGGTGGACGAGGCTGGGAAGCAAACCCAGACCTCCAGCGTGACAGTCGGACGCACTAACCATTACGCTACGGGCTACTACATACATATAATAATAAATTTAAAAAAACTTTTTCACAAAAACAAGTAACTTTTCTACAAAAAAAAATAACTTTTTTCCAAAAAAAATTAATAACTCATTTACAAAAAAAAAATAACTTTTTTACAAGAAAAAAATAACTTTTTTACAAAGAAAAAAAAGAAACTTTTTTACAAAAAAAAATTACTGTTTAATAAAAAAATATTACTTTTTTCCAAAAAAAAATAGCTTTTCTACAAAAAAAAAATGAATTGTTGTATAAAAATTGAAATTGAACCCGTGAAAACCGAAAGCTTTTTTATTTTGTCAACTAAATTGTATACATATTTGCGCTCAGCCCTGACTAACATAATATGTTCGACGGGCACCTTTGTGGTCCTGCAACCAACTAGTTTCCAATATTAAGATTTAAACATACTTCATAAAACCGGACATAAAAGATTAATTGAAAAAAAAATCTATTATTGCATGAAAACTTCGAAAAAAAAATGAAAATCAATTTGAGTTAATGTTTTTGTACCTCACTAATTGACTTTATTATTCAAAACTTTAGACGGAAAATTGATGTGGTACAAAAGTTGCAATTTAAGATTCTTGGTAGCATATTCTCTACATAGAAGAGGATTAAATAGTTGTAGATATAATAGAAAATTTAAAATTTAGTACTTTTTGAATTATAATTACAAAAGATGAGCATTTTGTGACACCGCATCGGAAAGGTACAGTCGTTCCTAACTTTATTTTTTCTTGGATTTCAATGAAATTATCTATTTCGTAGCTCGTACCACTGGAAAAATAGAAGTACTATACAGTAGAGGCCGCAGAAGAAGATGAGAGCCAACAAATGTGGCTGTGCTTGTACCTAATTCTGAAGATGGTTTGTCCCAAACAAAAAAGATCAGATCTTTATGAATGGGGTGACAAATTAAAGCAGGGACGACTTAAATTTGTATGCAAACTTAATCGGAAAATGATGTACAAATTAATTCTAAAAATGTGATTGAGTTAATAGTCGTGTCGATATTTGGCGCATAAAATTGAAAAGTTGATACAAAATTTTACAAATTTGTAAAATAAAACCCACGCATTTATTGACTTCTTGCCTTAAACCTCCACCGATAAGGTATAAGATAATGTTAGAAAAAAAATTGTTGATTAATTTAACAAGAGCAAAACGAATTAATATAAAATAAATTCGTGACTTAAATATCTACAAATTCTTGAAAACTTCGAAAAATTAAAAACAATTTCAGTTAACGTTCTTTTTTCACCTACCTAACTTACTTAATTATTCAGAAATTATTAATTTAAGTTCGTTGGTTGGCATATTCTTCACATAAACTAGAGATAACAAAGTTGGAAATCTAATACAAAATTTAAATTTAATGCTTTTTAAATTATGGTTATTAAAGACAAGCTGTTGTGACACTCAATTGGACAGATAAAATCGTTCCTTACTTTATATTTTACTGAAGGATTTCAATCTTCTATTTCTCTTGTCAGCAATTAAGCGTTTATCAAACATAGCTGGTGCACTTATTGAAAGCTCCAAACGTTCTGAAACAAACAACAAAAACTATTCTTATGGGAAGAATTAACTGGCTGAACACCAATAGCAGAAGGTTCACTTGTAGTTGAAAATAGCTAGTTCAATTGACGAAGTCGAAAGGGTGAACACAGTATACAGTCGAGCCTGTTCATAGCCCTTTATGAAGATGAAATAAAAAATGTTCTTTTATCCGACACAGAAAAAAAGAATAAATGACGATAAAAAACAAATAAAAGTTCTAGTGTTACTTCGCAGATGTTAATTATCAAACAAAATTCAGTGCAGTATAAAATTGAGAAAACTTCAACTTTTTGCTACAGGTAGATTAGGCAGTCAATTAAGTCGGAAAAAGTCATTAGTAAGTAAAAGTATAATAACAGATTCAGGTAAGATGATATTTGCAAAAAATTGTAATGATAGGAAGATGTATACCTCATTCGATTGGATCTTTCTTCGACCATCCAATCACATTGGGAAATGTTTGAGCCTAATGGTGTTGGTAGCTGTGGACGAAGCTTGTACGTACATCACTGTCAAAGTAGAAAGATACGAAAATTGTAAAGAGCTCTACAATATTACGTTTTAGTTTTTGGAAGAAATGTATGGTATGACACAAAGTTGAGCACTCTTGGTTGAAGTTACAGTCTTGTTTTCAGCCACCAGTTACCTACAACTATTTCTGTAGCTTTCACAAATGAAAAGCTTACCAAATTAATATAAATATAATGTACCTTAGTGCATCACGATAGGTTGTCAACATTACATCCTTACAAGAATTTCAAAATTCAAAAAGATATGGAATTATTTACTTTTATTGTGTATTTATGTTAAAATAAGGAGTTCTTCTATTCAATTAACATTATCGTTTTCTTATATAAAATATCTTGCTTCAACTTAATTTTAATTAAACAATTAGTCATGTTTTTGTTTTATCTAGCAAATGCAAGTCATTTTCAATGCCCCCATTCTTACTCTATGAGTGAAATCTGTAAATTTTTTCAAAATTTTCAAACGAATTAAACTATTGTGCTTTATGAACTCTTTAAATTATTCCACAGCAACAGGACCCAACAAGGAATACAGAACTCGAGCGTAAATGTGCAAACGATTAAGCGTCGAACACAACTTAAATGTTCTTGAAAGTTTTTCAAGTGGTTATCCACTGAAATATAACTTGTTGTCTGGAGTTGATGGTCGAAAGCTAATTGTTTTCTGTCAGATCTTTTTGTCAATACATATCTATATTTATATTCTATGGCCCTCTTCAACTATTTGAATGTTTTTGAAGTCAACTTATATTGCATAGGTATTAAGTATTTAGAGCAAAAAAGGAGTCTTTTAGGATCCATGTTCAGGGGAAAGGGTGAAAATCCATTTTGCTACAAGCCATCAATGTGGAAATGGACAAAATGGTGCTGATGGTGCTGGTGGTGATTGTGGTGGATGATGACAAAAGATAAATGTAGGTATACTTAGGTGTAGGGACTTAAACATTTTGGGAAAGGCAATATATACTGAAGAAGTTTTGTGAACAATTTATTGTGCGTTATGAAGCTTCATCATAATAGAAAATGAAAAATAAAATAAAATGCTGCCATCATCATAGAGTTATAATGAACTTTGCCAGGTTTTCGTCAATTAAACTTCAAATTTAAATTGGAAAACTTTCTTATTGGATTTTAAGAGAAGTTAAGATAATTTTGACTGATGAAAAGTATATTCGTCTTGTTCATGAAGCATAGTTCAATTGCTATAGATTTATTTAGTCCATTTTTAGCCGTCAGATAGAGGTAAAGGATACAATGAAAATGCTATTATTTTAAATAACTGATGAAAAATTCTGCGATGGAGTCGTATAGTGAAAAGGTGAATTCTAAAAAACTTGAAAGAAAGTCAACCTGGATAGTTCATTAAATGCTGATATCATAGTTTAAAATATAGCTAATTTACAGATGCTGTGTCATAACGGCGTAGTTTTGCCTAGGTGTCTTTTTTCCTTAACATTTTAGTTTGATTTCTCTACCCTCACATATCTTAAAATTAGTCATTAATGTCTATCAATTTTATTATTATCGATTTGAAGTTTGTGTAGAAAAAGTAAAAATATATTTAAAATGTATACGAAATTTCACACTGTCCATTACACATCTAGGTACCGGGTGAGTCCATAATCGCAGAAACCTGCGACAGATCTGCCGCATGTCTGCTTAGCTTCTGCTGCGTATCGGTTTTTTTTTTCTTCTGCCCGCAGAAAGCAAGCAGGCGGCAGTTTTTGAATAAATTTGTGTTCGTAAACATCGCAGCGCAGAAAATAATTTGCAAAAAATACCGATTATTACAAAAAAAAAAATCTTTGAGATTAAATTTTTCCGCGGTAAAAGCTGAGTTTAGGGCTTTTGGGTGACATTTGGAAAGAAATATGCTGTGATAGACAAATATCCTGATGATATTATGTACTTCGAAGCCATTTCATATACCTACAAGGTCAAATACAAGTTTCCTCTGCAAAAATGCAATAATAAAATTGTTGTTGGCATAACATTGGTCCTTCACGGTTCCCAACAAAACAAAAGTTCAAAGTGGTCAAATCGCAGCTCCGAGGCGGCCAATTGACATCGCAAAGACGGCTGATAACACGATTTTGGAATTTGGTGCGCATAAGAGATCGATTGTGGTATGGACTGTGTGGCATGGCGCACCACCCTGCATGAACCAGTGGTTGTCCTAATCCATGTCTTTAATATAATACTAACTCTGTCAAGATTTCGATTGGGAAACAGCTGTCAACGTCAATTCTTATAATTAAAAAAGAAACCACTAGATGGCTTACCCTCTACCTACATGTTTTCCTGTTTTAATTTCAATTTTTTTTTCAGCAGATATTACTTTTTTTCAGCAGAATGGTTTTTTCTCTGCACAAACTGCCCGACGCCGACTTGATTTCTGCGTACTTTTGATGTTTACGAACGTAATTTGTTTTGCAGGCCTGGGCCCGTATTACGAATTACAATTATCGTTCAAAATTCCTCGCTATCCCTCGCTATTACGTTGCGAATACGTTTTACGATAGACGTTCTTATTAAACGATACTCGTTTTCTCTTACGACTGTTTTTGGCACTCGTATTTTATTGTTTTAACACATAAATTTATGTAGCTGTCACATACCTATTTATTACGTTTGTTGTTTGAGTTTGGTGCTGCTGGTTGATAAAAACAAAAATGTATTTAAAATAAAATAATAATGAAATAAAAATGTTAAATGAAATTTCAATAATAGGCCATCAACACATACGACACAAATTGCATTCCGGTGGCACAGGAGGCGGGCCAAATAAACAAGACTTTTTCAGACAACGAGAAAGCTGTGATATCGATCCTTGATCTGAACGAAGCGCTCTCAGGCAACACATTAGGAATGCTTTTCGGCAATCCTTCTCGCTTCCAAAAAGAACATGTCATTGTTAATGCCATAATGGAAGACTTGGAAAGTGTTAATAATGCTCAACCAACTAATAACGACAGTGTTAATAGTGCTGAACCAACTTACAATGCATCAGGAATATCCATTGGGTCTGATGCATCCCTCAGTGATATCTTTGAAATTGAGTTTTCCTGGTTTTCCGAATTCTCGGAATCATCGTCACTACTCAAACAAAAATCACAATGGAAAAACATTTTGTTTAAATGTATAAATCAATTAGATACACTTTCTTAACTTTATTAATTCAGTTCTACAATTTATTGTTGACTGAAATATTGAAGGAATGAAGTTGGATGCGCTTAAAAAAAAGGATTTTTCGATTTTATCTGGCAATATTTTCATGCATCCATTATCGTTAACCATAATTGGTCCATGTCATGACTATCGTTTTCTTGGGTATCGTTTTTTTTGTCTTTCGTTTCGTAATTTGTAATACGGGCCCTGAAGGCAGATTTTAATTTTTGTTTACGAACACAAACTTTGCAGATCTAAGTTAGTCAGACGATTACGAATTCGCTCACCATTTGAACTATTCGACATAGTCATTCGAACCAGATGGAATTAGCAGGCTAATGGATGATGCTGATTATACATAGATTAATGAAAATTTGTCTTGAACGCGCTTGAAACGTGTGTGGAGTAAAGATGTTCTGAAGAAAAAAGTGTTTTATGAAAAGAATCTGTTTATTGAAAGAAAGGTTTAAAGTGGAAAGAGGAAAAAAACAGAGAGACTAAAAAGGAGTTAAAGTCTTAGCAGGTTTGTTAAAATAAAAGTGTAAGTTCGAATAACTTATGGTTTACAATAATTATTAATTTATCACAAATAAGTGATTAAACGTGTGTAGTAGCTAATGATAAAGGGTCTCAAACTCGGGGTCGTAATTAATAGCAAACGTCTTAGTTAATAACAAAAATGATTATGGGTCACAAATGCGTGATCGTAATCAAAGCACGAATGATTGTGGTTCACAAATGCATGATCGTAATCAAAGCAGGACCGACTGATTATGGTCAGAGAGGCGTGATCATAATCAATGCAGAAATCATTATAGAAAAAGACTGAAAAAAATATGGACCAGTATTTAATCGAATTAGGAATACAGTCAGAAATCAATACAGAAACAGAAAGTAGTTGAAGAATCCATACGGACTCTTCAATGGGGGCAAATGTGTCATAACGGTGTAGTTTTGGGCACTAAGTTTGATTTCTCTACGCTCAGAAATCTTAAAATTAGTCATTAATGTCTATCAATTTTATTACTATCGATTTAGAGTTTGGGCAGAAAAAGTAAAGATATATTTAAGATGTATAACAAATTGCATACAGTCCATTACCATCTGAACTATTCTACAGATGTCAAGCGATAATCAAACTGTTTCCATGAAGATGCATTATAAATTGTTCATTGTTCATTGTTAAATCTCCAATGACAATGACTATTTTTATAAGGTAGAGATTTTTTTTCAAGATAAACTTACAAACATGTCAATTACAGAATCCGCAAAAAATCGATTCGCGGTGCAATGATTTTTTTCCTTCACATTTATCGTGAAAAGAGAATATAATGCACGTAAATCACTGCGGATTGAGTTTGGCGGGATCTGTTACGACATGCTTATTTTATATACATAGTAATTTTCCATCGAATCAAGCTAGGCTCATAATTATCTACTCTCAAATTCATTCCCAATTAATGCTTATAACGATTTTCCTGCAATTTCAACTTAAAAAAAAAAAAAACACAAAATCTAATTAATGACCAACCACTTTTACCGCATCACACAGAAGCAACCTCAGCAAATGCCATTTTTATTTATTTTTTTTGAGCAAACGCATTTCCAAAACCATCATCGATACCAAATGGAAATTATAACTACTAAATTGTTACCCAGGTGTACTTTTGGTTATAAACGCATAGCCAGTCTTATATGTATATCCAATTGCGAGTCGACAAATTTTCTATCGAAATCGATTATTTCCAGTCGATCTCCACTGGATAATGTGCAATTTTGGTTTATAATTAAATCCAATTGTAAATTCATTCAGCCATTTGGTCAATTTCAGTGTTCGCGCCAATGGTTACTTTTTTCATATCCGGTTTACCTTGCTTCCCCTCCCATCCCATCCCACCCAAATCATATAATCATATAACGCCATAACACATTGACGTCGTGTTCAATAAAAATGTTACACAGGAAATTGGTAGAATCATTTGGGGGTTCTAGTATTGCAATGGCAATGGCATAGTAGCAGAGTGGCACGTGCAAAAAATATAACCGAACTCGGTAATCTGAACCGACCATGCTACCAACCGGAAAAGCGAAAAATCCTCTTGCTCAATGAAAAGAACTTTTTCGAAACGGTCTTACCCACACCATTTCGTTACAATTGCAATCAAAACGGATTTAATCTAAATTGCTACAACATTGGCTGGGGCTGCCGGCGGCCGCGCCGGCCGCTGGCGGGCAAGCTGCGTGCAGTTTCATAATTTAAATTTATGCGTATTGTCAATTTTTACCAAAAGCCAATGCAGTGGCAATGGCGTCAGTCAGTTACAGCATCATATGGGGGAAGGACAGTCGCAGTGGTATGAAATAGTTTTAATGATTTATTCGTTCAAAAAAGGACTTCTCAGTCGTGAACAGGGAATCTGAAAAGTTCAACGGAAGTTCATGTTATTCGCTTAGGTAGGTGCCTGTATGACTCTGGTTGGACATTTTGCACCAAAAACCACTCATAATATATTCGGGTGTTAAATTCCATACCAATGGAAGGGCACAGAAATAGAGTTAGATTTAGTTTAGCTGTATGAGACGGCAACTTGGTATTGTAAATTAAAACAGGTTTCCAGCATCTATACTATGTTTTGCAATGAAAAGAATTTTTTTTTATTGAACGTTATCAAAACAAGATTTGTAACTAAACAAGGTTGTAAAACTTTTCTTCCGATACATTTTTCATTAGTTTTACATAATAACACCTAAGATTTTAAATTATTGTCTGTTTTAGCTTCAAACTCATACCTATTAGATACCTTTTTAATATAAAAGTTTCCATTTGTAAATTCAGGAACTCTTTCAGCCATCAGTAAACAATAACAAACAAAAATTGTCAACTTTGTTCACCACACAAAACAAAAAATGAAAGTGCAACAAACTAATTTGAGCTTTATTAAATCCCTCGGGTGATGAAGTTGAATAAACGTTGTAAGAAGTCTCTGCTTGATGTGCAATTTGTTCTGAGTAAATAGTTCCCAATTTACATCCGCACAAGGGACAATTTTTATAAAAACGAAACTCAACACAAACAACAATTGCAATTTAATGAGTTTGTATTGTACCCTTTGAACTGGATTTTCATTTACTCAAGTAGTTTGTCCCCGAATATATGTTTTTTTTAGTATTTGTTTATATTAGATGGGATTAATAAAAACATCATTGAGAAGTAATAAAGTCTGGGGTCAGAAAAAATGTCTCTCCCTTAATACATTCAACATTATCGAAATTTTCCATATGCATACAGAAAAAATGTTAAAGACTTTAAAAATTTAAAGGCACACTTTTTTTTGAAATGTGTTTGCATTTTTAAAATTAAAATATATTTTTATATGACACAACTTAAAAATTACAACAAATTTAAAAAATATAAGTTCAACTGATTGGCGACGGTTTTTTTATTTTTGACTTTCTTGCTAGGCTGATTTAAATTAATTATTAAAAATTATTGCGTTTTCAAAATTTAAAAAATTATTATTTTTATAAAAAAGCTATTTAAAATTGTGCACAGAATTTGTTTGGAAATAAAAATAACGGTAGCAAATTAAAAAATATTTTTTTTTCTCAACCGTAAAACAAAACTGATACATATCTTCTATTCGGGAATATGTTTCCTATCGAAAATAGATATTGATTTTGTTCAGTTTTTTTATGAAGAATTTTGTAAAAAATTAAGTTTTTTGTTCAATTACATGTCTTTTAAAACTTTTCAAAGAAAACAACTAGTTTTAAGAAGTCTATAGTCCAGTAACCTTGTCGTTTGTATGGAAGGCACCGTTATCGTCAAATCTGTTATTTCTGATTTTTTGCTGAGTTGTTCAGGATATTGGCCTAGTAAATAACCTTAGTTTTCGACCTCGAGCGGCGACCGCTTCATGGTCAAAAACTAGAAAAACCGCGATTTTTTCGCGCTTTTTTTAGTTATTGGTAATTTTAGTGCCAAATAATTAATTCAAAATTTAGCGATAAAAGTTTAATATAAAAAGTAATGTTATCAAACAGTTTAATGAAAAAAAAAGAATGATTTACATAAATGCATCAAAGCGTTGGAGCGTGTAGATTGGGCCAAAAGAATAGGATAATCATACCGGAAGGCGGGATTTTTATACCCCCGTTAAGATGGCAGGGGCAATTATCTAAAAAAATGACTTAAGGTAGAAACAACATTATTGAAAAGCAATAACAACCACAATATTCTCCTACAGCTTATCCCAGAAACCCATTCTTGAATTTTCTTTTTAAATAAAGTTATCTTAACGGAGTAGCCCGTAGCGTAATGGTTAGTGCGTTCAACTGTCACGCTGGAGGTCTGGGTTCGCTTACTGCCTCTTGCGAGGAATTGACAAATCCTCCAAGAGTATCACTTGTCACGAATAAGTGCTTCTCGTCTAGCCGTTCGGATTCGGCATAAAGTTGTAGGTCCTTTCCATTCCATAACGGATAGTTTTTGAAAACTTAATTCCCAAACTCAAAACTTTGAAGAAGAATATTCTTCTATTTACTAAGTAGAAATAGGATCCTTGGAACAAATATCTTTCCCAAAGTTTTGAGTTTGAGAATTAAATTTTCAGAAACTATCGATTAAAATAACTTTATTTAAAAAGAAAATTCAACAATGAGTTTCTGGGATAAGCTATAGGAGAATATTGTGGTTGTTACCATTGCTTTTCAATAGTGTTGTTTCTACCTTAAGTCATTTTTTTAGATAATTGCCCCTACCATCTTAACGGGGGTATATAAACCCGCCTTCCGGTATGATTGTCCGATTTGTCCGATTGTCAATCATTCTTTTTTTTCCATTAAACTGTTTGATAACATTACTTTTTATATTAAATTTTTATCGCTAAATTTTGAATTGCTGTATTTTGGAAACCATTGGGTCTACAGAGTTGGCTTTGGTCTAAAGTTGAAGAAAATTAAATTACTTTGAGTTCGTAGAACAATGCTTTTATTTAAAATTAATTTTTTGGGACTAAATTTACCAATAACTAAAAAAAGCGCGAAAAAATCGCGGTTTTTCTAATTTTTGACCATGAAGTGGTCGCCGCTCAAGGTCGAAAACTAAGGTTATTTATTAGGCCAATATCCTGAACAACTCAGCAAAAATCAGAAATACCAGATTTGACGCATACGTGAAAGTATATGGTTACTGAACTACTAGGTACGGTTCATCTGATGGAAAATTGAATTTAATTATTTTTCTAGATAATGAAAAACAAACATGATATTTTATGCTGCTTCCTCATCAACAGAGCATCATCACCGAATGTTTTCGTACGCTTACCATGTTTAGTTAATATTATTGCATCTTGTTATTTTTAACACCAACAATAAACCACCGACAGATAAATTGAACATAATTTGTTTTCCATTTTCTAAATTCAACTTTTATCCAAGTATTTATAGATGGATTTTATTCATTTTCAAACGCAATAGCAGTTAAATGAACCGAAACAAAAAAGACGCAGTCAAATTATTGGTATAAATGCTTTTACGATATGTCTCTATTTTCTACCACCATGAAAGTAAAGGAAGTATATCAAGTGTTACGAGTTCTAAGGATTCTTTATAAAAATTTATTTGCCGTTTCTAATGGTGTCATAAAGAGACTTCGCATATCTGTCAAAAGCACTCGTGCTTTCTGCGTACGTTGCGGTTTTCTTTATTTATACTTTTTTTTTTATTCTTGATTTAATGCGGTTGTTAAAGATCCTGCATGATGAGCATCCTTTTTTATCTGTGGTTAGACGTGAGTCTTTTGCCACCTTTCAAACCATTCCACAGTGCGCAAATAATATGCCAGCAGCACCAAAGAGTTCAATAAACGGTTTGCTTGCAACATTCTTGTGAAACTTTCAAGGAAATTGCGATGACGTGGGTGTCCTTAAATAACAAACACATACAAAAAAAACACATCTATTTTATTCCTTCTAACAATTTACGATGTTTGCTATGGAAGAGTATCCCAAAAAGGGTCGACGATGCAAGAGCAAAATGCCTTAATTATCCAATTTAAGGTTGATGAAGTCACGATGTTCGGGGAAAATTACTCTCTTTATATAGATATATACCTAAACAGGATGCCGCCCGCGCACAGAGCATCTAAGCGATTTGTTGTCGTTTGTGTTTAACTAATTAAAGTTAACGGCAAGGGGTTTATCTAGAATTCTATGATCAGCCTCAGATCAATTAAAACGACGAACGAAGGACGCGCAAGACGTTTTGTTTGCAGGGAAAGCTTCTCTTAGCTTAAGAGGTTTTCCGGTCATGGGTGTGATGTTACTGATTCTTGTTATGTGGTGCTTCCCCTGTTGCTCGGTTGCTTTAATCTCCATCTCGATAGAGCTAAATCACAGAATTGAATCAGTAAATTTGCATTCCATGAACAAGCCTCATTGAGTCCTGTTCGCAATTTATGTACAGAAGCCCACTCCAATGTCTCTTTCTGGTTGTAATGATTTATTCATCAATCTCATTTGAATTTGGTACCATAAATATTAATGTCCTCTATACCTACCGTTAGGCTTCGTACACTCAAACGGATATATATTTAAATGAAAGTTATCCTGACATCTGTATACAGTGCATACATGTTCACATATGGAACATGCTCCGGTGTGTTTCGTCGTTTCATAAGGATATTCGAAAAATGCTCCTTATCACAGCTTCTCATAATGTTAAGGTGATGGTTGTTTGTGAATTTGACATATACTCACGTAAATTGTATCCTTGTCGAAAATTTAGAAGACTCTCTGATAGAGATATCACGAGTTTTCATGAGTCTCTTCACTCAGCCAGGACAGGACTCAAATCGTAGCCAGGCCGAAAAGTTATGGCTGCAAACAAATTTAATTTGCATAACAAACATGATTCCCGCACCACAGCGACAAATGAAATCCTTTGAATTGAGGAATGGGTTAGGCGCAGGGTTGATGCTGTTTTAGCCTGATGGCAGAGAAAGCCACTCAATTGACGTTAAGTGGGTGGGTTCTTTCATCTGTCGACTCCGTTATATTTTGGTACTTCGCAGGGGGTAATAAACTACCTATACGTTAGCGTCAGCATCGTTGGTCGTACTGAATTGAATGACTGTGAATGTGGAAAGTCAGCCTGGAAAGCGAAAAGCCATAAAACCTCAAAGGGATGTGGCTAATTTTGCATATTGAAACCAAGCACTTGGTTTTTTTATGATGAGTTTGTTTGTGAAATGTATGGGGATATACACATAAATACATATATTCATACGTATTTATGGGTAAACAAATAATTTGACGTAGCAAGGTACCGGTAGGGTAGGGCGGGATAGTTGGACCACTTTTTTCTGGAAGTGGTATAATTAGCAAACCGCTCACAATATAACCTTGAAAGTGGGATCAATTAAAAGAATGGACTTTTGGCTTCTAAATGCAATTAATAAAAATTGAATATGTGTACCAGCAAAAGAATTTTATAGCCTTAAGAGCACCAAGTCCACTAGGAGGGGTTAGTTCGACCATGGGCCAGAAAAGTGAAACCGTGATGTCTAAAAATAACAACAAAGCCATTATTTATTAGAAATTGAATTTTATTTTAAATAAACTTTACTTGAAAATTAATAATTATTTTTTAGTAGACAAAAATAAATATTAAAAAAAATTAAATGAATTAAAAGTAAAAAATAAATAATCGAATTTAAACAAAAACCTCTTCTTGGATAAAATAGGATATACAAAAATTAATATGTAAAACATTAAAGTAGATTTACGTATCGTAATCGCTTTTGCAATTAATGCAAATAAATATGACTATGTCCAGTTTTTAAGCCTTTCGTATGGGCAAGCACAGCGCTCAACCCAATATAAAGCATGCATTTTTAAATAAGCGGGGCAAGTTGGACCACCACCGGTCCAATTTACCTCACACCTAGTTTGATGCACATTTTGCGTCACTAAATAAAAACCACTGAAAACATTCAAAATTTAATCACGGAATATTAAAATATAATAACAGGGCTCAAGAAAATACTATATCTTGTTGTGAGACTCATACGATTTCTATTCTTCTTCATTTTACCGGTGATCTCGAGCTGGACCACAACTCTCCCACTCAACTGCTTCGCCTAAGATTCCACTTGTGGGGTTCGCCGGGTTGACCTCAGAAAACGCCGACAGGCCTCCCGGTTTTGAATTGTTCCATGTCTGAGGCCAACTAAATGCAGGTGTCGTTGCATTTGTTTCATCCAATTTTTTCGCCTGCCTTTCTTCCGCGATAGTGTTGGAACGGGTAGTGCTATTGCCTTTTGAACTGGGTTATCCTTCTCATGGCATCTTTTTTGTACATGACAGTACCAGCTAAGTTGGTCATGCTGTATTTTGTCCAAGATGGTATTTTTGACGTGTAGGCTTCCTCGGATTATCTTGCTTCTTATTCGATCACGCTTTGTCACTCCTGCTGTCATGCGAAGCATCTTCATTTTAGCTGCCGTCAATTTACTCTCATACTTCTTGTACATTGTCCAACACTTTGAACCGTATGTAAACGCTGGCGCTGGACGAACAACTGCCGTGTAGAGCTTTCCTTTCAGCTTAGGGTGCATTTTTCTATCACAGAAGATGGCAGAGTTTTCCCGCCACTTCATCCACCCTACGTTTACGCGAGGTAGATGTTAGATGTCGTCATCACAAGATCCTTCGCTATTGATCATTGATCCAAGATATTTAAACATACGTTTTCTATTAAATAACACAAAAAGAATCAAAACTGCTTTCTTACTTTGGCACTACAAAAACACAAATCGGTGTGTGGCTCAGTTCTTCTGACAAAATTCAACTGAAACCATTTTTACACGTGACTTTTAATGAACACGTTTCATTCGTGATTAATCATATTCGTGTAAGACTTATTTTGCAAGTAATTCGTGTGGTCCAACTTGCCCCATGGGCCAACTAGCCCCTCCCTACTCTACCTTACTATAGAAAAAAATGAAAAAAATGTTCCAAGATATATAATAAGGACTAAGGAGCTGCATTAGCTGCAATGTTTGATTTAATTTGAAAATTTCACGAAATAAAGACTACACTACACATAGTGAATTTATTTGAAAGGTAATATTTGCGTTTATATTTAGAAATAAATAAATAAGCATTCATTAATTAAAGCGAGGATATAGAGTTATTATAGGGACATTCGTTTGTGTATACCTATGATGGGGGTCGCGTCTAGAAAAATAATTTTGAAAAGCATAAACATTTATATTGTATCATCATTGATGGTTTATTTTTCTTGGTACGAACAATTTAACAGGTATAAAGTTGCGGTATAAATGATCGAATTATAAGTGTAACGCTCAAAATGTAAACGAAACAATATCATCGCTGTTAAAGTTGTTTTTTTAAATAAATATATATGCTAATATTAAGGTGCTATTACATTATCACCAACTTATGTATGGCCCAACTTGCCATTGGTATAAATACGTTACAAAAGTGACAAATAAGTGTATAGAAATATTTGTATGACAAAGTATACAAAAATGCCTATCACACTTACAAGTATGTCAATTTTGGACACTATTTATAAGACAAGTTTGCTAATGAAAATATGATTTCACATTTATTTTATTAAAAAAAGGACCTTATGGTAAAATATTTATTTTTAAATATATCTTTTTTATAAGATGATGTCGGAAGATCAACACAAAAACTGCTATAGATATGAGAATGACTTAGACAAACTATTTCTGAGATTGAAAACATATAATATAGTTTCTTAGACGATGGTCTAATCAGTCTTATTTAAATGATTGAGCTGTGTTTTCTCTATCATATTGTTGCTATATTCAATATTTATTTTATTAATGAGTACGAACAAAACTCGGCCACTGTGCCTGTGCATTATGATGATTATATTTTGTTGGGGTACTAACATCCTATAAATAATAAATACAAATTTTTTAACCATACAGAATTTCGACCCCCAACCCATAGTAGACTTTTGTGCTCATATTTTTTTTTGTGTTGGGGTCAAAATTCTGCCGAGGTCAAAATTCTGCTTTCAAAATTCTGCTTTTCAAAATTCTGCTTTCAAAATGCTGCTTTACAGAATTCTGCGATTTTTTTTATGAGAATTGAGAATACCACTACACTTTTGGGCTATTTAAAATAATCCAAAAGCAACTAAAGAGACATTTCCAAGAATACAGAAGAATGTTGAAGCATGGCATCGTCGAATTAAGGCGTTAGCTGGTAGGAGTCCTTCAGGTTCACCAAAGTCTTAAATGATCTCAGAAGGCAACTTATTGTTGCCAAAGCTGAAGCCGAAAGAATAAAAATGAAAAAAAAAAAAAAAGTTTATTATTATAACATAGTTTCCACTAATTTTTAAAATAAAACTCCCCGACCCTCCTGACCAATTTGTATGTTTTCCCTAATCAAATTACATTTTTTTTAATTTTACCTGAATTTTTGTGTTACATCGTTAATATCTAAATATTTCTTGGAAAAAAATCAGAATAAGCTAAATTTTGTTTTTCTACATATTACTCCTCAGTATTTTGAAAAGCAGAATTTTTTAAAACAGAATCGAAAAAAAGTAGAATTTTGAAAAGCAGAATTTCGAAACCAGAATTTCAACCCGCTCCCATTTTTTTTTCGTTATAAATCTTTATTATTTTATTTCCATTCCAGACTTTGAAAGCTCAATCCACAGTCAAAATAAATAAAAAAAAAACTTATGAAAAGAAGAAAATATGTGGTCAGTTTCTAAAAAAATCTAAGTTTAACCGATAAATTTTAGAATTTTCACATTTCATTTAAATGTAATTTCTATATCTGTTATTGGCACCTGTTATTAGCTTAAAGAAATCACCAAACAATTTTAAAATACTATTGTTATATTTAAGTATTCATAACTTTGGAATGGGTACGCCGAATGTTATATGTCTAATTAGAACAGAAATAAATACAAATATTTACGTAACTCACTCGCAAAAAAAGATTTCTAAAAAATTTAACGTACATATGTATGTTTTCGACTAACACAAAAATTTGATATTGAAATTTTAATCTCAACGCGCAATTTTTTGTTTATTCAGAAACCGGTGGAAAGAACACATTGTTTTAGTTCCATCACTTTATTCTGCATGCAGTTTAAAATATTTTGTTTAAAGCTAAACTAACTTATTGCATGTCTAAAAATAAGCAGAACTTTAAAATATCTGAAGCCCTTTATTTGTATACCCTAGACAAAAATAACTTTCACAATTTTTCTTAAATAATTATGAACTTTTAACTTGTGTTTCCTTACATGAGTTAATTTTTGAAGAAGAAAACCTCTTCATACCCTATGAACCTGTTCTCGTTATGCAAATGGAACAGGATTTTGCCATACTTTTCAACTATGAAACGATAAAGTTTTTATGTTTTTCTTCTTATTTTGTATAACAATATATTTCTTGTAATTAGACTTCCAACAAACTATGTTTCATTCTACATGATTCCTTTTTATTTGTTGTTTAATTAACTTACCTACACAATTTTGTAAGGGCACATTTTATTTGCCTATCTACTTAAAAAAGATATAAGAGAGCTTGTTTCTTTTTTTGAAAAGTTCGTCCATGAATGTCAATATTATTTGAAAAGGTAAAAAAGAGGGAACTCGTTTTTAAAGAAAAAGGTCGAAATGATTTAATTAAGACTTCTTAGGTTAGGTTAGGTTAAAGTGGCTGTCAGGAAAACGGCTGACACACTTAGACCATAGTTAGGTCCGTTGTGATACCACATGATAGGAATGAGGAGATTATCCTCATTACGAAAACCATTCGGAGCTTTTTATGAAGCGAGAGAGACAGTGTATGTCTGTATTAGCTAGATCGCTTGGATCATTGAAAAAGTAGTCCCCAAGAAGGAGTCTGCGCCTCTGTGAAAGAGCAGGACATGTGCAGAGGAGGTGAGGAATTGTTTCCTCCTCCTCTTCGTCCATGCAACTTCTACAGAAGTCATTTGAGAAAACGCCAAGTCTTGTGGCATGTTTTCCTATAAGGCAGTGTCCTGTTATGACACCTATTACGGAGCTAATTTGTGATCTGCTAAGTGATAGCAAACTTTTAGAGCGCCTAGGGTCTAGCGATGGCCAGATTTCTTTTGTGGCCAGACATGTAGTAAGGTTTGTCCATCTAGAGTTTGCTTTCCTTGCAGAGTTTTGTTTTAGCAAAAGTTTACACGTAGCGATCGGTATACCTATGTTCCACCTGTTAGGCAAAACGGGCATTAGAGTTCCATTTCTGGCAAGTTCATCGGCTTTACAATTTCCCGGAATATCTCTATGGCCCGGCACCCAAAGAAGGTGAATATTAAACTGTTCCGCCATCTCTTCAAGAGACGATCGACAGTTTTGGGCCGTAACGGAGTTGGTAGAGACAGAGTTGAGAGATTTAAGTGCTGCTTGACTATCTGAGAAGATGCGTATATCCGATGTTGATATCACGTTTTCTCTCAGCCAAGACAGAGCTTCTTTAATTGCCAGAATTTCCGCTTGGAATACGCTACAGTGGTTAGGAAGCCGGAAGGAGAGACTTAAATTAAGTCTGTCTGAGTACACTCCGCCACCCACACCTTCCTCAGTTTTCGACCCATCAGTATAAAAATGAACTGAATCACCTTTGAGAGGGTCCCCAACGTCCCAAGATTCTCTTGAGGGTATGGTGACCTGGAAACTTTTGTCGAAATTTAGTTTGGATGTGGTGTAGTCGGAATGACAAGGAATAGATTCATATAAGTCTAGAATTTTAGTATGACCGATAGAGTTGTTGGTCCATTGAGAAATGGCTTTAAGGCGGACGGCTGTGTTCGCAGCCATTTGCTTGCCATATATATCGAGGGGTGTGAGGCTGAGGAGTATGTCTAGTGCAGCTGATGGTGTCGAGCGGAGGGCTCCACTTATGCACATACTTGCTGATCTCTGGACCTTGCTCAGCTGTTCACAGTACGTGACTTTATCTAGAGCAGTCCACCAAATTGTTACCCCATAAGTGAGAATCGGTCTTACGACCGCAGTGTAGAGCCAGTGAGTTATGGCAGGGGATAGACCCCATTTAGTACCTATAGCTTTTTTACAGGAGAATAAAGCAACAGTGGCTTTTTTAATTCTCTCTTGAATATTAGGTTTCCAACTTAGTTTTTTATCCAGTATGAGACCTAAATATTTGGCTTCATCTGAAAAGGAAAGTGGAACACCATTAATTGTTGGAGGATTTATCTGTGGTATTTTATATTTCCTTGTGAAGAGGACAAGTTCTGTTTTGCGGGGGTTTACACCTAGCTCACAGCGTTCTGCCCATTTTATTAGCTTGTTAAGAGCGGTTTGAAGAAGTTCTGTAAGAACCTGGGGGTGTTTCCCTGATATAGCTATTGCAACATCATCGGCATACGCAATCACTTTGAATCCTTCACCCTCCAGGACAGTCAGTAAGTCATTTATGACCAAGTTCCATAGAAGTGGTGAAAGGACCCCACCTTGTGGTGTGCCTCTAGTGACAGATCTTCTAGTGGAATAGCCTCCCAATGCAGAGTTGATGACCCTACTTCCCAACATATGGTCTATCAACTTAATCAGTAGGCCGTCCACCTTCAAATTTTCCAGTGCTCCTACTATTGCACGGCCGCTGACGTTGTTAAAGGCGCCTTCTATATCAAGGAAAGCCGCAAGCGTGTACTCTTTATGGTGCAGGGAGTATTCGATAGATCTTACTAAGGTGTGAAGAGCAGTTTCCACCGATTTTCCCTTACAGTAAGCGTGTTGTGCTTTAGAGATAAGGTTAAGCTCTATAGTGTCACGCAGGTGGATATCAATCAGACGTTCGAAAGTTTTAAGAATGAATGATGATAAGCTAATTGGTCTCAGGTCTTTTGGATTAATTTGGGAGTATTTTCCAGCTTTGGGTATGAAGACAACTTTCACCTCTCTCCATACTGAAGGAATATGAATGAAATTCAGACAACCGATCAGTATAGTTTCCAGTAAAGGAATTATGATATCTGAGGATCTCTGAAGTTCAGCAGGTATAATGCCGTCTGGTCCCGCGGATTTATAAGGTTGGAAGCTGTCTATAGCCCATTGGAGCTTGTCCCTTGTAATCAGACCTTGGATTTGATTGACCAAGTCATGTGACTGAGCGAATTCAGTATTTGAGACAATTTGTGAGCTACCTGGGAAGTGAGTATCAAGGAGCAAATTTAGTGATTCCTCACAGGATTTGGTCCAGGAGCCATCTGCTGTTTTAAGAGAGCTTGGCATCCCTGGATTGGTAGAGAGGACTTTCCTAAGTCTGGATGCTTCTGAAGAATCTTCTATTTTGTCACAGAAGTTCCTCCAAGAAGTTCTTTTAGTTATCCTCATTTGTTTTTTATACACTTTCAGCGAGTTCTTATATATATCCCAATCTAAACTCTCTCTGGTGTATTTAGCTCTGTTGAAAAGTTTCCTACATTCTTTTCTGAGCGGTTCGAGCCCTGGCTTCCACCAATGAGGTTTCTTTTTGCCCCTAATTTTAGTTAGAGGACAGGAAGTGATCATTGATTTGTTGAGTGCATTTGTTAGATCTTTGACTTTATTATCGAGATCAGTTTTGTTCAGGGGAGGATTAAAAAGGTCAGGTTTGATTAACTTTTTAAGAGTTTCCCTATATAGGAGCCAATTTGTTTTCCGGTAGTTCCGGAAGGAAGGAGGCTTTTCAGTTTCATCATTTAGACTGAATTGAATGTATCTATGGTCTGAGAACGAGTGCTCAGAAGATACTTTCCAATCCAATATCGATTGATGAACCATATCTGAGACAAGAGTGATATCTAAGACTTCTTGTCTATTTCTAGTTACAAAAGTTGGTACGTTTCCAACATTACTTAGAAGTAGGTTAGTAGTAAGAATATAATCGAAAAGAGACTCACCTCTGTCGTTAATATCCGAACTCCCCCATACTGTATGGTGCGCGTTTGCGTCGCACCCGATAATTAGGCGTATATTCTGCCGTTCTGCATCAGCGATCAGTCTCCTTAGCTTTACACTGGGGAGAGGGCCAAGATCGTCATGGCCAAGATAGGCGGACACTATCCAGTACAACCCTTTTTCGGTTTGTAATCTGACGGCCGTTACATCTCGATCGCTATATTCAGGGAGTAAAAATACATTAGTATTACATTTAGCTACTATGCAAGATCTAGGTTCACCTTTATCTGGCGCATGCAGCGTGTAATAGCCCGGAGTCCTGAGTCCTTGAACACTGGAGTTAGCAATCCATGGTTCCTGGATCAGGACAATATCTTCTCCGCTTGTGTTCAGACGGAGAAGAAGGGAGGCCGAAGCCATAATACAGTGTTGGAGATTAATCTGAATCAGCTGCAGCATTGTTACCACAGTCGGTCAGATCAACCTCCAGCACCGTTTGGTCAGCGTCTTCGGCTTCAGAGGAAGATCTTAAAAGTTCTTCCTCGCTTAGAAGAACGTTGATAGGGGAGTCTACGCTCTCCATGTCGGAGAGGTCGACGGAAGGAGCCTTCCTTTCGGTTGGCAGATTGGGCAATACCATAGCCGGAGAAGTGTCAATGTCATCTATCTCCATCTCTGGAGTTTCGATGCCGACGACAGGGTCTTCGTCTATGGTCATGTCCTGGGGGTTTTGTGGAGGGGCTTCTTGTGCAACTTCCTCATCTTTTTTGAAAACCTTCAAGGCGATTTTGTGGAAGCCGTACCTAATCACATTTTCGGTCGACACCAGAGGAGCCAGAGATTCCTTGTTGATTACTATGATAGCAGATCTAAAGGAACCCCTGATCTCTTCCAGCTTCGCGACTACCCAATCTTTTGTAGGTAGGCTTGGATTGCTGTACTGCATCATCTGGAGTATTTCATCCTTGCTGGCTGGTTCGATCGGGATCCAGGCACGAGCTCTAGGCCTGCAGGGGATATCATCCCTAGCAACAGCCTCGAGACTAGCACCTGGCCAGACCTCTCCCAGTCTGCTAACAGCAAGCTTAAACAGATCACATGATCTCTGATCTGCACAGGCGATGAGCTTAACACGTCCTTGGTGCCAGCCTGCATCGTCTGTGATTGGTTGAGGTCCGGGATGCTCCCTCACTAAACTCATGAAGCCAGCTGAGAGCTTCACTATGACCTTCAACCAATTCTCAGGAGAGATCCTGCCATCTGCATTACTTCTGTCGATGACTGCAATGACAATTTTGTCCTTTAGTACGTCACTAAAGGGCAGACCTTTATTCACGTGAAGTGATTTGTCGGTGCCTTGCACCTTGGGTCGTTTGGGATCGGGGATGGTGCTCCCGATGGACCGTTGACGCTTTGACGTGTAGTCCCCTTCTTACTCAGGTACATTTTTGTCCCTAATAAAAAATAATTTGCCAACTTTCTCAATGAGCTAATACAACCCTTAAAAAATTGCATAAAAGTTTGAAAATTGAAAAAAAATGTTGCTGTTTGTTCACAACAACATTCATTCTGTGAATGTGCCTCTCAAAAAATCACATCACGTTTGCAATTCAAAGTTATGAAAGAATTTACTTTTTTATATGTAATTCCTTTGCTGATATACAAGTTGTGTATTGTATATATTATAGGTATTGAATTAAATTTCCCCAAGGAAACAAAGTTAAACTACATTCTCTAGGCCAAACATTGACACACATATATAAATACTTCCACACACAACTTACGGACCGAACCCCATTATAAACTCCTCAAAGCACTTCACACTAACTTTTCCAATTCGCAAAATTTCGTGCATCATTCCTGATGGATTCACATCTCTTTCTCTGTCGGCAAACTATTGTCTGTGTGTTGCACAAATATTTTCCTCCATTAACCAGATTTTCGAAATTCCTGGAACAGCATTCAGAGCAGCACACAGCACAGACGAGACGTGGACCACAATTGCAGTACCATCCGCCCCTAGGATATTCATACAATGGAGGCTTGCTTCAGATGCAGTGAGCAGGATATAACTTCAAAACCCCTTTTGTTCAGATTGGTGTTGTGTCTTTCCCGGGCATCGGAGGATGGTTTAAGTTTAAAAGTGATGACGATGAATTATTACAACGCATGTACAAACCGACAATTCCCTCCAAAACTACGCCCGGCCATAAACCCACACCCGAACTCGGGGATAAACAAATTATCCTTCCGCAAGCGGAATTACTTTATGAGCTGCTGAGACAAGTCTTGGCGCGGCTTGGTGCTACCAAACCAACTATATGATCGACATAAGCTTCCCTGCCTGTGTTTCATAATTTATGAAAATATGGAACATGTGAAAATTTCCTGCTTGATTATTTTTTTTTTTACAATAAGGAGGTATGTCACTTATTGACACAAGGATGTCGTGTCATGGTGGTTGTGTGAGACGATGTAGCTAGCTGCCACTTCTGTTTTAAATTAGGTTCTTCTGTGTGTTACCCAATTTCAAGATCTAGAACATGTACTGCAAACACACTGGAACCGATTTAAGGCAAAATAATTCCCTGAATTAAATTTATTCGCCGAAAATTACTAATGGGGAATATTATTCATGTGTAAATTGATTATAAATTCATTTCACTTCGTTTGGCAATATTTCCTCCAGCACAGAGCACACCACTCTGCTTGATATGCAATCAAAGAAGACAAAATTGGTTCTTTAAACATTTTCAATGAGTTCCCGTAGAGAATTGGCTTGCCTTGAAGACACAAAATGGCAGGAAATGGAAAAATGTTATTTATCTTTGCCCGAAACAGGGGAATACCAATACCTTTTGAAAATTCCATAAAAGAATGTTTGCTTGTTGTAATCTGAGTAAAAAAAACAGAGCAAATCTTTACATTAATATAAACTTTATAAGGACGAGGAATTCTTCAATGATTTTCTTCGTTTCGTTTGCAATGTTCAAAAAAAATATTTAAATTTTTATAAATTGGATTGTGGGAGAAATGAAGCCACACCCTTCTTTGTTTTGAACGACAGCATTTTAGAAGAAGGTGATGCATTTTGACACGACATTTGTAATTTATGTTTTAAGATATGTTTGTTAATAATAGTCCGGAGCCCGCCGCCGTCATCTCTTTACCAGATGAGAGGTAGGGTGAGTTCAAAAATGCAGGAATGCTGCATGACTGCAAAATACAATTGTAATAAATGGTACCATTTATGCAAGTTTTTAGTAAAATTTGATGTCATTGTTGAGAGGAAACATTAATTCAAACAATGACATCAAATTTTACTAAAAACTTGCATAAATGGTACCATTTTTTTACAATTATATTTTACAGTCATGCAGCATTTCTGCATTTTTGAACTCACGCGTATTTTGTTTTTTAGAATCTGGCCAAACAAACAATTTGCGCATGGGTTGCGTATAGAAAAAAAGTGGGCCTTTCATTAGGTTGCCTTGCTTAAAAGGTCAATTTTGGCGTTTATTCAATTATCGATGAGATTGTGTTATAAACTATAAATATATAAAAAAAAAATATGAGAAAAAGGAAAAAGTCGAGAACTTATTTTCTAAACTGGAAGTGATATGTATTTAAATTATTTTTGTTTTAATGGATAGATTTTCTTAAATACAAGAAAGTTATTCATAGCAAAAAAATGTCAATAATCTACAACTCCAGATAAGAACGTTTGAAAGTCAAAAATGTGAAAATACATATTTGAGCAAAATTTCACTTTAACTCAGTGTGAAGTTCTAATGAAATACATTGTATGTTTTTATGAAGCTGATAAATAAAATGTAAACATTGAAGCTCATGAAATTTTACACAAAAAAGATTATAACACATTTTTTCTTACGTCGTATAACTGTAGAACGGATTACCATACAGAAATCGTTAGTATGTGATTTTGTAAATAATTAAACTGACTACAAGTTGTTTTTAGCTCATTTTGTGAAAATAATAGAAGTTATTAAACAAAATACTGTTAAGTACAGAGATTCTTTCTTTAGCCGCACTACTGGAATGTGCAATGCTCTACCCAGCTCGATTTTCCCCTCCCATTGTGATCTACAGACATTCAAAACTAATGTGCATCTGTATCTCCTTTCAAATCCCCTCCAATCTACCTAATCCCTCGTGTTTTGTATATCATCTTAAGGGTAGTCACAACCCCTTTTGCACGCGCTATATATAAAAAAAATCTAATTATAATAATAACTTTTTTCAAAAGAAACTTTAGTTTTCGAGTAATTTAGAAAAAATAGTACGTTTTATCCCCTTTACCACCCCAAAAACTTTTTGCTCCACCCCAACTTTAGGCTACCTAATTTAAGAAAATGTTTAGGACAAAAAAAATGAAGTTCTCCACCAAAATTCAGATTTGTCGGGATTTTATTGAAGTGAATATCTTATTTTCCTATACTATTGGGGAATTTTTGAAAAATATGTTTTTCTTAAATTTATAGGTTTGATATTTATTTTTGTACCTTTTGGTTATTCCATTGAAATTAACATCAAAATGCAGAATGAAGTAGGATTAAATATAATTATTGAAATATAAACAACAATTATTAAAATTTTATAAGTTTACCCATTTCGAAGCGCGAAATTCATTGCTTAATTTTTTTGATAAGAAAAGTTATTTAAATGGATAGTTTTTGAAAATTACATTTGAAACTAAAAATTTTTGAAAAAGAAAACGAAAACATTTGCATAACTTATTGGGTCTAAGGATGGTAACGTTGTTGTGAAATTTATAATACGCGATTTTAGGATGAATTTAACTATAATTTTATGATGGTGGAGTTACTATCCACGAAACACAAATGGATTTCCGAATCCAAAACAAATTTTCACAAACGAGTGTATAAAATTAAAAATGCACCAACCGGCGTGCGTCGCGAACAAAATGAAATGACAATCTGTCAAACAGAATGAAGTGGGTGCTTTTAATAACTCACAACCAACAACACATATGTAGTGCTGTCACCCAGTAGCTCAGCAATGGGGTGGGTTCAGTAAAAAAATGATTTAAGCAATCGAATTCGATTAATAAAAGAATAATACAAAAATGTAAATTGAAAAAAAGGTAATGTGCAGTACAGGGTGTACTTGCACAAAATGGGCGCCAGTGATTTTTGTTTGAAAGAAAGGAAATCACAAACCTTTTGAAGCAAACAACAACGACGAATTTTTAAATTGAAATTAAAGAATAAATTTACTTTTTAAAAGAGTTTTTAATGAAGTTAAATTGCTTGGGAAACCTTGCAAGCAGGATTAAAACAAGATCTTTTTAATTAAAGTATAGATGTACAAAATAGCGATTTGATGGCTCACGGGGAACCGTTTAGTCACAAAGAACAAAGTTAATCTGGGCCGATAACACCGTAAAAAAAGAGGAATAAATAACGCATCCCAAAAATTAATTGGGTTTGAAACAAAATTAAGCCGAACTATAATTTACTTGTACGAAAACTATATCAATAAAACAAAGCAAACTATCGGAAATTTATTCACTTTAACAATAATTAACCAAAATAATTTTATCAAATCTTCAACTCTACTTATCTGTCTTTTACTCCTCTATCTCCTCGCAATTTTTCACCTAGTTTCTTCGCACCTCGAATCCCTTTTCTTCTAAAAATATTTCCAAACTTGGTCCTTTAATTTCCGAATTTCCTTTTTTTTTATAATTTCCAATCTTTTTCTCGATCTTTTTCCTTTCTATTTTCCTCGAATCTCCTTTTTTCTTTTCTTGCACAACTTGTTGCTGAGTTAACTCTCCACCGAGTGACTTTCCCAGCTAAAAAACTTTCTTCCCTCGACCATTCCATTCACCCACACATTCATACATTTAGCCATACGTTTTCGTGATTGTCGGTCACGGGACACCGGCTTTCTGGAAAGACTCCTCGCTCCCAGAAAACCTCCGTTGTTGACTCTCAGCGAAACTTTACACTCACGCTCGCATGCACGGATTCAGCAAGCTGTTGGATGTCTTTCCAAGACTTGCTGGGTTCAGACCCATACCCAAACTATATTTTTCGAGAAAAATCAAAAGAATTAAAATCAATAAGAAGCTTATTCTGAGCATTTTCTCAGTTACAAAAAACTATACGCGCTTGATTCGAAGCGCGATTTAAACCATTCTACATTTTATTGAGAAGAGATAAAGGAAGGCATATTTTTCAAAATGTGAACCCTACTCTATTAAACAACTTCCGATTATTGTTCTATAGACAATTCAATACCTTAAAACTAGAATTAAGAATTTAAAAAGTTAGACACTAAGCGTTAATGACCCATATTACTATACATTGATAAGTTATGTTAAATTTAGGATGATATTTTGTTTATTAATATTTAAGTAAGAGTCGGCCTGACTCGCTTACTTCTTCAGCTCATCCGTCGGCACACCAACATGAGATCGTCCGTCTGCATGGAAAACAAAGTATCGTATTTTGGAACCAACAGTTCCACTCGATTTCGTTTGAATACCTGTAGTTGTTGCTTTTCCAAAATACTTTAAGAGCAGGGTTCTGGTTGATGGAAACCAGGTATCTACTGAACTCTTAGGGCATTTTGGAGCCACAACAGAAGATGATGGTTAAATGGGTTATGGATAAAGAAATAGGCCAGTGCAACTTGTTGTGGTAAAATTTACCGCAACAACGTTTGGTGCTCGAGGTCGACAAATTGGATTCTTTAGTTACCCAACATCATCCAACAACTCAGCTAACAACCAGAACTACCCAATTTTTACTCAAGGTCCTCTTCCATTCTACTGGACAAATATCTAATGTATCCTATTTTTAAAACGCATTCAAAAATTTATTCGGAACAATGCAAAAATTAATCGCTAATAAGATGCAAATATTGAATAATCCAAAATTATTTAGCTAAGAAAGCAATTTGGGCTTGGACCAGCCCTGTTTTTCTAACAAAATGTCGATATTATTTATGTATGTATTTAATTTGACAATATTATTAAAACTAGTTTCACTTCGAGTTTTGTACAAAGTGATCAAAACTATTTTTCAAAAAAATAGGTACATATAGGTATTCGCTTTTTAGATTAAAACTAGTTCAGGGTATCAAAAGCGTTTCTAGTTTTGGACATACCCTTGCTGACATCTGTTAAAATGAAGGGGGGTAGTTTCAACTCAGGTGAAATTTTATTTATTTTATTATTTTATAGCTTTTCATAAGCAACAAGGCATTAATTATTTCTACTTTTTGATGCAGTTTTTTGTAAAATGAGTTTGAACAAAATTACAAAAATAAGTCGTTTTGCGTAGAAACATCAGATGATAATTCGTTTAATTTCGAATGTACTATTCACTAACACTGAAACCAAGAGCTCAAATTAATTTCTAAAAGTCCACTATAAGACTCTTCGAGAAACACGGAATTCCGTTCCCTCGTCACATTTATGTCGTTTTCGATTGGATTTCGGAACAGTACTACTCCTTTTTGATTCCAATCGAATTAATTTCTATTGTTCCGAAACTAATTCGTGAAATATTTATGTGTGTGGACGTAAATTGTCTGATATGTATGTATATTTTGCACGTTCAGTCGAGTAAAATGAATTTGACAAATAATCCGATGAAAGGGTTTATATGTATTTGTGTGTTCTGGATCTACTCCTTTATTAATTCCGGAACAGAAAAATACTCCAAAAACATTACTCGGAACAGCCAATCGAATTATTTTGGAGTAAGCGGAGTCAAAAAGGAGTAACTCAAAACCTCCAACCGAAAACGACATTATTAAATATATTTCGATCAATTTTTTGACATTTATTTCATAATTCTCGTTTTTATTTTGTATGAATAATAGAAAACAGTGATAAAACTAGTTTGAAGCCCCTTAAAACCAGTTCTTTCTAGTTTTCGAGTTTTATCCAAAGCTAGTTTTTATGATTTTGAATTTTATATGTGAAAACATTAGTGAATAATACGGATTCGTTCAAAACTTGAAACAAGAAACCTCTTTAAAACTAGTTTTGCCGTAAAACAAGTTTTAAAATGAGTCTACAATATGGCTGTTAATACTTTAATTACAAAATTTTTTAAGCAAACCATCAGCTTAAGTATTGTTAATTTGCCGTGAGTTACATTATTAGAGATCAACTGTATTTCTTAAATATGTAGGTATATTAGGTAGGTACCTACCTATCTGATTTTATTTAATTCTATTCTTAGCTCATTTTTTTTTTTTTTTTTTCAAATAAACTTAAAATAGACTTCAAGTAAACGATGTCATCGTTTCTTTAACACAATCAATCACGCCATGCATGATTATATATTCTTAATTAAAACTTCCTCGGTTGTGTATAAAAATGTCTGACTGCTCCATCTCTTGGTATTGACTCAACCGTACCTCCTCGCACTCACTTTTTCCTCTGTGCATTAATGGGCTTCGCTTCATCGTGGACATCTATAAATACCACAACAGACTAATCAAACTTTCCCCCAATTTCCAAAAGTCTCTTCAGGCTGCTCGCATTCAGATTCAGCGCTTCTATTCTAAGTTGCAGCCTTGCAGCTCCTATAGTTTAGCCCTTCGCCCTTATGCGGTCCTCTTTCTCTACAAAACATCCAAAACGGAAAGGGAAACTGCCTTGGTGCAACGGTGTAGTTCAGCTCAATTATACTAAAAACCCACCCAGCAATTGTGTCTGGTAGCGTTATTTTTGTGCTCCGCCATGGCGATGGCGGTGGCTGACTTTGGTTGAGTTGGGATTTTTTCTCCGTATTTTGGTGGTTGGCGCACGACCGCGCTCATCTATTTTTGAATGTGCGAAGTGTGACTCCCAATCTGGGCTAAATTTAGAAACTATCCCAAACGTGTTGGGGCTGGGTTATCTTCTCTGGATGCTATGGATATATAGTTTGGATTTTGGTGTCAGAAAGAACGGAGCAATTTGATTTACTTAGCAGAAGAATGCTGTATAGTTAAGGTACACCTTGGTCGTGTATGTATTTAAGTGACCCAATATTATTGAGGTGAATTTTTGCAAGGAAAGTAAGGTGTGATTTAATTTATAATATATACATACCTACTAAAGTTTTTTTTTCAATTGTCAAATCATTTATGAACGATAATTTAAGGAATATGATTGTGAAACTATAGGAAAAATAAAGTGAGTGTTTTTTTTAAGTGACCGTTATTATTTCTAACTGGGGACACAAATTGGAGAACCTTTTTAAAAAGAT
Organism: Melangyna quadrimaculata; assembly: GCA_949320155.1. NCBI lineage: Eukaryota > Metazoa > Arthropoda > Insecta > Diptera > Syrphidae > Melangyna > Melangyna quadrimaculata. Next base: position 3,003,677 of record OX439485.1, on the reverse strand, counting down.
TTTATCCATTGATCCTTCAAATTAATCTGAAAATACCTTAAAATACATTATTCTAAAATACCAAGGGCCCATGTTGCACAGTGAACCATTACCGGAACAAGTTGCACCTAAGTTTTTCATATTGGTGCTTATGGAAATTTTCGAAATCTGACAAGTTCAAGCAACACAATAACAATATTTCGGAGATAGGTCGTAAATCCGTTGCTCTGTCGCTCAGAAACGACCTAGCTCTGCTTTCAATTCCGTTCCATTTATTTATTTATTGAATTTTAATCCATAGCGACGAGAGAATGTACCTTCTCAATTTTCTCAACAGTAAACAAAGTTTTAGAATTTTACTTGGAAACGGTAATTTATTGTTCTGTTTAAACTTGCCGCTCTGTCGCTCAATGCGTGGCCAAGGCCAGAGCCAAAACTTGGGGAATTAAGTGTAACTTATTCAGGTAAGTGTGCGCACTACAAAAATTGGCATTTTGTAATCAAGTCTCACTCCTGGCTGTGACTGTGAAACTGGCCCACAACCTCTTTGCAATTAATATAAACTTAAACTGACATAGGTATTTTTTGAAAACAAAGTGAAGGTGCGGAAAATCATTGAATTTTAAATGTGGCAAGTTTGAGTGCTTGACTTCCATAAGAACATATAATTATACACAAATGAACATCTATTTTTGGATGCATACAGGGTGGTCTATATAAATGTTGCATCCCTCTTTTTCTTCAAAATAAAAAAAAACTCTAAAATTTCCGCCCCTTATGTACCTTGAACATCCTGCTCCTAGAACGAAGGATAATGTGTCTTTTTTTTAAGGAAAAACATTTTTTTTTTAAAAATTAAACACTGTACATCTTTTTAAAACTCTGGGGTGTCTAAAAGGATCATGCCCATATTCTGTATTTTATAGAATTTTCTTGTTGATACGATCCAGGGAATCAAAAAAACAGCTCCTAATGCAAACCATAGGGACTTTTTGAAAATTTTTAGAAAATCAAGAAATCGTACAAAAATCTACAAAAAATTCAACAAAGTTTGCTTACAAGAAAATATTAAAATCTTTAAATTTAGGTAAAATGAAATGAGTACGAAGTTCTATTTAAAAGAAAAAATAATTCAAGTTGTCTTATACCACCGACATAAATGGGAAACAAATTCCAATTTGTTGACATAAGTGCATTGTCATTTTTTAAATTGATTTTTTAAACCATCCACTTCCATAGAAAATTTTATTTTCCACGAAAATTTTTAAGAATTAAAACGGCCTATTTTTTTTCAGTATCCTTAGGTCACACAAAAATATAAAATTCTTGTAAACAATCATTGTTCCTTACTAAAGAGGTAAATTCACTAGCCTGTTATATTTATTCCAAAATGTCAAGGTTTATTATGACACTTCATATGCTTCTTATTAACTTCCCATTGGAAGTTATTGTAATTGGTGCGATTTGTCAAATTGAAAATTTTGACATATCTTCACGTTTTGAGGTCTTCAGAATCAGAATTCGTTGTTTTTAGCAAGATGTCTGTATGAGTGTATAACCCCCATTTTGTGAACAAATGTAGTGCCATCTAGTGGCTGCAGATTTAAGTGACTTGTGATTGATCTATTTATTAATATGGATCCATCACAACATGTGTACATTTGTCACACTTTACTTTTTTTAAACGAAGAAACACTTTGATTTAAAAATTTAAATATTGTCATGGCCAGTCCCGGGGACTTTATTATAAGATAATAATCCCATATTTGTTATCTACATTTAATAGCCTTTCAATCCATATATGATTTTTTTTAATTGAATCTTGGTCTTTTATCCATGCATTTTTGGGCATTATCCTTTAATTCTCAAAAATAAAAAACATCAATTAATGAAATTCACATTTAATTTTAACTTTGTCTTTTTAGAATGCAAGAGAGCTCCTGGTACCGTCCTAACGGTCATCCCTTCAAAGACCCGATTCTGGTAATTATCACATTTGCAGCAATAATAGGATCATTCTCATTGCTGTGCGGTTTCGTATTGCTATGTGTGGTTTCGAAAACTCTTAATAATGAAGTTTCTGAAGCAGTTCTGCTGGTTGGTATGTTTCCAATTCAATATCTCAATACCTCATCACAACCAAAGCTTTAATTTAATTAAAATATAAATCGTGGTTTTATAGGAATGGGTTTCTTTATAACATCGGTATCGTACGTGACTTGGAAGATCACCAACAAAAGACGAATCGAACAAATGATTTTGGCATTGAAAGAGGACATGGACATTGTCTGAAAAAGCCTCTCACACACATTGCTTACATACAAATTATATTTATTTAATTTATTTACTTACTCGTAGCTAATATTCGAATAAAAGACTGATATTTTATTACAAGACTTCATTTTCGTTCTGCTTGACTCAAATTAATTGACCTCTTGAAGAATCATATTCGCATTCAGAATTTGAAACTCTACTTCTCTTTTGGCCCTTCCCAGAAGGACTCTTTATCCTCAAGTTGTGTTCATCCACTTGCTTCTACAATGTAATAATAATTCCTCTTAACAAGAAGGCAAAGCTCATAACCTTACAAATACATCCTAGTGAATTTGGAGTCTATCCAAGAAATCCGAGATAACCTCCTTCCTCAAACTCCGCTTGCCCAAACTCGCAGTCATCTTCGCCGACGACATCGTCCTCGAAACTACCTCACTTCTAAATCTTCTCCAAAATGGAGAAAGTGAATTTAGGTCCAAGAATCAACGAACCATCAAGCTGAGACACCATTCTTTAGCAAGGACATTTTTTTATTAGCTCGCTCGAGATGATGCTTTTGTGGAACATTTTGCCTGTCATATATAGTTGCAACAACAAACTAGACACGAGATTATAATGGAGAGATATAGGTAGGTCTAGGTATGCTATATGTAAGGACTAAGCGGGGAAAAGCAGGGACACTTTAAGTATCTCAAGGAACAGGAAATTCCTTTTCCATGTCATATCCTCTGAAATTGATTTTTAGTTTGCATGTCCTTGTGCAGGATTGGTACTCTCAAATATATTTTCGTTATTTACCTGTTTGAAGAATATGGCAAAAATGCAGCAGATATCTTGGTTTAAGGTTTGGATGTGAGTTTTGAGTGAAAAGAATTTTTTTTATAAATCCACACAAAAATAATGTACTACCTCAAACTACCATTCATGTTTTTCAACGAAATATTATATTAAAAATATTTTGTGAGGTACAAGGGAGGATGTAGAAAAAGGAAATTGAAAAACTGATGCCTTTGCCTTTGGATGATGGAAAGGTAAGTTGACGTATTATGGAATTTGATTTAAATAAAGTTCGTTAAACTTTGGAGTGAATGATTTTATTATTTTTTTAATTTTTGAATGTTGAGTTTGTAGACTGATGATGAAGATGATTGCCTTGTTTTCAATACAAGCCTTGTTTTTTGAGAGAGTGACTACCAACTCAGCAAAATGTTTACACGCCAAACAATAACAAAACAAATTATTATAGAGAATTTTGTTTGTGTTTTCCGAGTAAAACTTTTACTGAGTGGCTAGTCGCTCTCTCAAAAAAACATGGCTACTATTGAATTGTGTACAAAAAATGTTTTTTTAGAATCTATGATTTCGCATTTTTTTTTTTCTGTTGAGCCTTTTGATATGAAGAGCATCCAAAATTTGTGTATGATATTTAATCAAATTCAAAGATATATGTCTGTGTTGTTTGGTAAATAATGACAAAACTCCCTTCTCAATTAGTTTCAGTTTGGAACTTGTATTCTCGTGTAAAGTTATGGAATTTTAAAGAATAAGAGCAAATTTAAAAATTAAAATTACGTCTATTTTAGAATAATAAAAATTCACAGCATCTTTTTGATTCTCAGTTTCTTAAAGCTTACACTTCCTATGTCATACACAGGTTGATTCGCTTGAGATGGGAAAAAAGATTGCATAGGTTGGGGCGAGACAAGCAAAAAAGTACAGTAAAGGGCTTGTATTTGCCCCGTTAAGGCGGTATAGGGGCAATTTTCTGAGAAAATTGACTTTAAATACAAAAAAAAACAATATCTTGTTTTGTAGGTACGCCAACTATAAAATAATTTTATTTTTTGAATAAAGTAGTATAAGTGCACCGTTTTGAATAAACTGAAAAATATTGAAATAACATGATTTTTTTGAAAACTTTACGTAAGCACTATTTTGTATTTAAGTATTTTAGTATTCAATGCTCCCATCAATAATTTCAAACACTGAAAATCGGATGTTACTTAAACTTTTACTTTTTTAAATTATTAAAAAATACGAACCATATTCTTTATTCAAACAAGAAAAAATAATTTGATGTTGCTGAAGTGATCGTTCTTCTTATTTCTATGAGGAAGTTAGTTCTTTTGTTTTTTTTTTATATTTTGAAAAGTAAAAGTCTTAGAAGCATGTCGTTTGACAACAAATTTACAAAAGTATTGAAAACTTCAATCCAAAACAGTACTTAAAAACATACATTTTCACAAAGAATATCGCTTTGAATTTTTTTTAAAAATTATGAGTTTGAAATTTTTTAGATTTTCAAAAATTGTTCAACTTAATAATAAAACATATAATATTTTGAGTGTTGCCGATATTTTTCAATACTTTTTTTATTTCAAGTAATTTTTTTGGGAAATGTCCAAAATTCACATACAATTTCTTTCTTGTCTGGATTCCACCTACACTTTTTTAGTTTTTTGCCATTTAATGCGCATCACCCTGTTTAACCTGAATTTGATTTTGTTTGTACAATTTTAAATAAATAAACAAAGTTGATCCCTGTGCACCTTTTGTAGATTTTGAAAAGTGTTAAAAAAGTAATATTTAAAAGTTAAATGAATTCCAAAGATGAAGTAACGACTTTTTTTTGTTAATTCTTTTTATTTTCCATTAAACTTTCAACGATCTTAAAGTTACACAAAAATTCATGAAAAATTAGTCTGTTCAGAACAGTGATAACGGTGTGAATGCTTCTCTAAAACAACTTGGTACCTAATTTTTTTTTTGAAAATTTGTGTTTTGTTTTAACAATTTCGAGTAAAAAAAAAACTAAGGCTGGCCACGAGACGAGAAAAGTCTCGGTCTCGATCGCGCATGACGAGACCGAGACGAGACTGTTGGCTTTTGAGCAACCGACACGAGACTATATATTTGGTACGAAATTTACAGAGAGTTTAATAAATTAAAAAATCCAATTTCATTTAAATATTTATTTTCTTTTGCACGTATTCAAACTATAATCGAAAATATTTCTTTCCAAAATCAACAGGTTGTCCGGAAATTGTATTTTTCGGAGACGAGACCGAGATGAGACTTAATTATACGAGACCGACACGAGACCGAGACGAGACTGAAAATTTTCGATTTTAACGAGACCGAGACGAGACTTACAAAAGTCTCGCAGAGTCTCGTCTCGTGGCCAGCCCTAAAAAAAACATGGAACTAAAAGACTACGATTCCAACCATGTTTATTTTAAGATAATCTATTTTTAAGAAAATGAACATTTTATTTTCCATTGTTTTTAACTGTAGGTAGGTTACCTACTTCCCAAAGAACTATATTATTGAATCATTGACTCAAATCATTTTTTTTTATAGACAAGCTTCTAAAAAGTTTTGATATTCCAGATCAAATTAAAAAAAAAAGAATTGTATGTTTTTTGAAGGTACATTTTTTTTTTTGAAAATTTATTTTTTTAGTACCTACATAATTATATATAATTTTATTTTGTATTTTATTTAAATACATATTTACATTTTATACACATACATATAAGAAACATTTAAAAAAAAACCGCTCAAAGATTTTTAATAAATTTGTACATTTTTATTTCATATTTTTACATATATGTTACTCTCGTTCATAGTTCATAGATTTTATAATTTCTAGACGACCTGACCATAAGACGAATTTTGAGTTCATTTTATTTTTGGAACAAAACCCCACATTAAAAAAAAGAATGAAAAAAATTGTTCTCATCTTTTTGGTATTTGAAGTCACTGCCATCATTACACTCAAACTAATGATAGTAGTTTGTCAACTCAACTCCCAATTAAAATTCACTCTTCATATTACTTCGTTTATATCTAGTCTATGATAAAGTCAAGAACCTGCTAGGCATTTTTATTGTCCTCAAATTCCTGCAACCATCAACAAATTCAAGCAACATGCCGGCGTTGTTGTTGGTCGAAAGTCGTCATCATAATAGTCGCTGTCTTCAAAAATCATTTTACTCCTATACGTCCTACGACAAGTCCAACATAGTCATTTAAAGTTTTTACCCCTAATCATCCTTATTCTCTGTGTTGTGTGACCGTCTAGTTCAGTCAAAGTTTTCCAATTATTCCTGCTTTTAACTTTGAGAAAATAAATGCATAACCTCTATTCAGTCAGAAAGTTGCAAACACACAGAGGTCAATGCAGTGCAATGGTGCAATGCAAACCAATGAATCCTATTTGCGGTATGCAAGTTCAAACTTTGTCCGGGATATCACGATACGTATGTACATTTGTACCTACCTGTGTATATGAGTACCTAACCTATACATAGTATTGGAAGAAGTTTTGCCATGCGACCTCATACATTTCACAAATAATGATTCAATGAATGAAAAGTTCAATGAAAGGTAAATAATCCTGATGGAAAAAGAGAGATGTGAAAATATCGACAATATGCGGCAAGAAGTTATATTTCTTTCGAAAATAGGATTTCTAATTTGAAAATTTAAAGTTATCTGATTTTTTTTTTTAAGAAATGCATTTATGAGAATTATTTCCTTCGTCTTAGATTTGATGAAAGACAAATTTGATAAAATAAAACAAATTTCTCCTCACTTTGTTGAGAAAAAACCTTGATACATTACATTGCTCGGAGTAGTAAATCGGTTACTTATTTCAACATATAAACTGCTACTTACCTACCCGCTTTTAAGGCTTAGTTTCCTAGCCTTAAAATTAAATAAAAGGCACCGCTGAAGTTTACGAGAAGAAATGTCCTCAAATATACTGCAATCGAAAGTAAATCTTATTTTATCACACTGATGAGCTTATTTTCTTGGTAAAACTAAAGAAAAGATTTTGAATTTCAACTTTTCATTCAAAAGAGTCTTATAACGAATGCAAAAGTAACTCAAAAGAGCCTTTTGAAAATATCAGTACCTGCTGGCATCTATGCACTTACATTGATATTTGTGTCACTTTAAGCCTACACGTCAAAAATACCATCTTGGACAAAATACAGCATGACCAACTTAGCTGGTACTGTCTTACAAAGAAGATGCCATGAGAACCTAGTTCAAAAGGCAATAGCCACAGGATGTTCCAACACTATCGCGGAAGAAAGGCAGGCGCGAAAACTCCTGGATGAAACAAATGCAACGACACCTGCATTTAGTTGGCCTCAAACATGGAACAATCCAAAACCGGGAGGCCTGTCGACGTTTTCTGAGGTCAGCCCGGCGAACCCCACAAGTGGAACCTTAGGTGAAGCAATTGAGTGGGAGAGTTGTGGTACCCCTCGAGATCATGACAATCGCCGGTTAAATGAAGAAGAAGTCACTTTAAAAATATTCTTTTGTCTTGAAAAACAAAAGTAAAACCTTGACCCCAATTAAATAAAGCTACATATCATTTCTGAAATCCCGCTCAAATTACGAAAGTTTTTCTGCATCAATAGGTATTATGCGTTATTTCCGGATTAACTTTTTTTTCGTTGTTAAAATTTGATCCAATAAACCTCCACTTACTAAAGCCACATCATATCCTGTTCCCAATCATCGACAAAGATATGCGACGAATTCCAAAACTTCACCTTCAGTAGGAAATCCGTATTCCTTTCGTATAAAGGTATAGGTATATTCTTATTCATATGTAGAAGAGAAAGCCCTCCATCAATGTCCTTGGTAGTTTGTTTTTCCCATTTGCCCAAAAATCAACGCCAATAATACTAGCTCGCAGCTTGCCACAATGTTACCTTCATCAGCAACTGCAAAAGTTTTAATTGAATCCATAAATTTTCTACAATAAGCGGAAGCATTGTTTTTCCTGCTCGCATACTAAAAACCGAAGGCCGCCAGACACCGGGGGCGAGTCAGAGTCACAGATAAAACACCACAAAAAACTCCAAACACATACACAGCACACACACAGTTTGGGAATGTGTTCGCCAATTAGCAGAATACCAAGCTGCTCTGTTGCGTGCCACGATGGGTTGGCGCTGTCTGATGTGGCGAAGCAAGCATTAATTTTCCGCGCGAAAAGCAACGACCTGAGCTGAATTCCGTTTCAATCCGAGCATTCATTCTGCTTAATTAAATCTCACCTTGGAACAATAATAATCCAATGCGGTGGCGTCCGTGGCGGGCCAAAACAGGGTGACAGGAAATGAGCCCAGGACATGGGGACTTCCGTCAACGCAGAGCAACGGCTAGAGTGCTACCCAACCTCCTTTCCTATTTATCACACTAATTATATTGACCATGTGGAGGCAATGTGAGTGAAATCTCTATACAAATCTCTTGTGGGGTGTGAGGTTGATCTATAGCCGGGTGGTTATTTATGCGTAAGCCTTACAAGCATCCCCATTAGAACGACCCCTCACCATCGCATCGCCGCGCCCGTTTCCCTTTTGATAAAAGTATGAATAAATTTTTATTTCATCTCCAACAACCGCACAAGAGGATGCTAGATAGCTGATTGCGGATACACAAGTACTCCCCCTTGTAAGGCGCTAAACGCGTTCAATTAGGTTGAGTAGTTCCATGATTAGATTCGTTTTGATTTGAAAGGACTAAATGCATGCGAAGGGCCAACAAATCCTCTGCCGGCTTTCACGCATCACCCAAGAGGGCTGAGGGGTTCAATATTCATACATTGACGCGCTTCTGGGCAAGAGCTCGGTTCTGCGCAAAGTTACTATACAAGGGCTTTTGGTATATGTATAGCTGTGAATGGCACTTAGCCACGCGTCCTTCTTATAATTTTATTACGATAACTTGGTTATGTCATACACAGACTCTTCCGTTGAGTGTCCATTAAAAGTTGAATTTTTGTGGGAGGGTTGAGAGATCCACCGGGGCTAATCCCCTATGCGCTATGTCATAACTTATCTATTCTTCCATTTTTGATTTGTCAAGCCTTGAAGTTTTCTAAATAAGAGGGGATAAATGAATTGTAGTCCATTATGAGTATTTTTCTGCAATTTAATAAGAATACGTTTGGGAGATATGGATGAAAATGGATTCTGTTTATCTTGATTTGTAAGGATGTTTTTCATTTTTGTACTTATAGATTTTAAAAAGGGTCAATTTAGTGCTATTTTGAAGCTTAGTGCCAAAACCATTATGGGAAATGGTTTTCTATGTGCGAGATTTAGACTTTAATGGAAATGCAATAACTTCGAAAAAAAATTATCATTTAAATGCGAATAATAATCTTAAAATAGTAGGGAAGAAGTTATCATCATAAAAACACACACGGACTTAATCACAAAATAAGTAAATATATGTAAATGCTTTGATTAAATGTATAGCTCTATAAGAAGATGAAAATTATATTAAATTATCAACGACAGAATATAAAAATATTCATCCTCTTATCAAAACTCAGATTGAAAGCAAGAACCAAACCAAATGCAAATCATCCTGCGCTTTTTATGTTTTGTATCATTTTCAATTATCCTCAATCACTGAAAGTGATTTTTTGGCGTCAAAGAAATGCCAGAATGGTTTATTTATGATGATCAGATCCGATGCTATCTGTTTAGATTTGTAAATCATAAAACATTTGTATCCCTATTAATAAACACAAATTCAACAAAAATGATCGTAAATCACTCTCTCTTAGGTGCGAAATTTCATCAATAAAACAAATTTGATTGAAGATGGTGGCTAATGCACCAATTAAGTTAATTTTAGCTAAAAACAATCTTAATTGACCGTCATCTCCGACGACTTAATACCTTTTAATGATACAGGATAATTCACATACATAATGTATTGTATATGTTTTTTGTGAGTAAAAGCTATATCTGTAAGTTGGGATGAGACAGTAAAAAAAGAGGGTCCATTCCCATCTGCTTTAACAGTAGGGACAATTTTCAAAGAAAATTACTTAAAACAGAAAAAAATATTAAAAAAACAACGGTAACAGTAACAATGCTACAGTTTTATAGAGTTTTTAAAGCCAGGTATCCGTCATTTTATATTTTATATTAACTAACAAAATGATGTAGGGTGACGTTGGGATAGATGCACCATCTTCTTTTCAAATGCTCATAACAATTTTAAATTTAACTCTGTTGGGCTGGTATTTTTATATCCTTTCAACAGTTTAGTTATGAAAGTTAGTACAAAGTTAAATTTTCGATAACATTTGAATTTTTTAAGTGAGCATTAATTTTACGAAAAATGAGAAATGGTGCATTGTGCACCATAATATGTACCAAATGCACCAATCATGTGTGCAGAATGCACCAGGAAAGTACTTAATGCACCAAGAATTAATGTAAAGAATAAAATCCAATTTTCAAAGCCTGAACCGAGTTCAATTTGTAGTTTAAGTTAAACTACTGCATTCTTCCTTTTAAACCTAAGTTCAACGTGGAATTTATTTAATTATTTTTCATAACCATTTCCATCAGCAAATCTTAATCTATGTATGCTGTTGAAAAGTTATTTCTCTTTTTCTTGCACAATTAATGGTTTATTTTCAATTTTTTTTAGTCTTGTTCGAGTGACTCAAAAAAAAAAATGTCGACAAAATATCAACAACCCAAAACAATTGTTGCTCTTTCACTTAAGTTCTTTGCTTCTTAAAGAGAAAAATTAGACAAGGAAAGCTACGTACTGTTTGCAATACGTCACTTGGCGAAGCAAAAACGTACAATGCTGCCAACTCTTTTTCATAAAATCTAGTTAAACGAAGTTTAACTGAACTGAGATTTCACTGTGAAAATGGACGAGTTAAATCAAAAATTTAAAATCAGTTTAACACCCCGACTCCACAGGTCATGAACGATGTCCATAATCCAATCTGCGATCCAATCCACAATCTGATTTGTATGGATATGTCACTGCTTGGACATGAATTTTTGCTACTCCATGGGATTTTTTTTAGACATGTTCCATAGTCCGGCCACCGTTCATGGCCTGTGGAGTCGGGGTTTAAGATTCAGTTGATCTTAAACTCCCACTGCAAACTGGGGGATAGAGATTCAGCTATTTATATAATGATTGCTGCCGTTTAGTTGGTCCCGAGCCGATACAGTAGGATCTTTCAAAAAATATATTTTATATTTAACTCTTTTACCAAAGATCTGCTCGCATCGGGTCTTTCGAGTGAAGTCCTTTCTTGCGGTTCACAACTGGTTTCCGTGGCATCTTTAATAAAGACAGTAAGTCTACACATTCAAAACTTCTAGGTGCACAATGCACAATGGTGCATTTAACACTATGCTTTCGTGGTGCATTGTGTACCAACAAGGAATTTTTGTTTAAAAATAAAATATTTCATAAAAAATGCACCTAGCTATGAACTATTTCTTTTAAGATATAAACAAAAGTCAAAATAACAGTTTTATGAAACTTTATTGAAGAAAAACTTAGTTTTCACTTAAATATAAAGAAAATAAAATCACCGTATTTTTTTTTCTTGTCCACTTAATATTCAATTCATACAAAACTGCGCACGCGTCCGCCAACAAAGAGAAGCACAACCAGACTTAACTCTGTTGGCCTTATTAAACGTAACGGATACAATGGACTTAGGTATACACTAATACAGCTGCTGGTTGGGTGAATATAAGTGTGGTGTATTTTGCACCACTGGTGCATCTATGACAACGTTAATGGCTAAAACAGACGTGCAGCGAGTCTGCACGCATCTCTGCATGCAGAGCTGCACACGAAACACATGTGCATAGTTTCTGACATTCATGATGCATATTTATGTCAAACAAATACATGAAAGCACAGCGTTGCCGATGTCACACAATAGTGTTGGAATGAGATTTTCTTCGTTAGACGATGGTAGGGTGGCAACGCCGGCTTCATGGATTCTTAAACAAAAATTACCAACACAAACAAATTTTTTGAAAGAATGGCAGGTGAAGTCAATATGAGTAATGCCAAATAGCAATTATTTAGAAATTTTCGTTTTTTAGTTGTGGCTGCAATGAAACTAGGCAGCAAATTTAGAAATAGAGACATCGTGCAGCGCTGCGCTGCATGCAGACTTTGAGTGAAGCTGCTCCCATAAGAACCTGTGTAATTTAACTTCGCTGCATGGAAAAAGCTGCACATCTATTTTAGGCATTACCCTATACCTTCTTTGTGCAGGTTACTATTACAAAAACTATAAAGTTCTTAGCAACTACTGGTTTATATAATTTAATATAAAAAATACAACAACTTAAAAATATTCTGAATCAATAACGCTTTTTAAATGAACATTTTATGAAACATTAATTTTCAATTTCAAAATTCTGAAGAAAAAATGGAAAAAAAATTGTTCAAATTGATTTTTTTTTTTCAAAATCGTACGTAAATATGTTTCATACTTGTTATCAAAATTCAATAAGCTAGTCAATTTTTAGCCCAACACTGAAAACCGTAGAACTATATTTTCAAAATAACGGGTGATTCATCGTGAGGTTTTATTTTCAATAGGCTTTTTTTGACAGATCCCGCGTGACTGCTATCAAACTGCTTTTTCATTTTTGTTCATAGTATCGTTTGGCAAGTCATCATGGAAAAACTCACAATTGTTCAGCTGGTATTATGAAAATCAGCGTTCTGTGAGAAATGTTTTTCCCGCGATTTTGTTCAGTGATGAAGCCCATTTCTGGCTCAATTGATACGTTAATAAACAAAATTGCCGTATTTGGGCTGATGAGCAACCCAAAGAGTACCAAGAGCTACTATTACGTCCATTAAAAACAACGGCATGGTATGGTTTACGGGTTGGTGGAGTCACTGGTCCATATTTCTGCAAAAATGAGGCAAATCAGAATGTCAATGGTAGCCATTATCGCACCATGTTAAAGGAATATGTGCTTCCTGAAATCATAGCCCAGGGTTTCGGTGAGCTCTGGTTTCAAGAAGACGGCGCTGCGAGCCATAGAGTGCGTGAGACAATGGACTTGTTGAGAAATAATTTTGGTGAGTGAGATATGTCATGTCACAGTAAGCAACATTACTCGTGTTATTCGCGAGATACCGGTCTCTTTGCTCAAACGAGTCGCCCAAAATTGGACCTTCCGAATGTACCACCTCAGACGTAGTCGTGGCCAACATTTACATGATATCATTTTCAAAAAGTAAATGCTAAGAATTATTTTTTTAACCGAAAATAAAAATTTTAAGTTCACTTTCAAAGGAGGAGCGGCAAAAATGTATGGAAGCTGGTCTAGGAACCAATAACAACGAGACTTATCTCGTTGAAAAGGTATTTTTGTGTACATGAATACTTAATATGGCAGCTCATTCCAAATCGCTGTGTGCTAAAAGTTATTGGCCAACAAAGTTTTTAATTTGGTAAACATAAAATGTAAGTATGTAGTATATGCAACAATGTGCTGACCCTACCAATAACAACAAGACATACGTTTCTGAAAAGGTCTTTTTATGTATTACAATAGCTACCTGGACAGAACATTTCAAATCACTGTGTGAAAAAAGTTATTCGATAATTAAGATACCTACAAAATGTACATTTTCTTTACCAAAATTAACCACATCACAATCTTTATTAGGAAATAACTTTTTTCACACAGGGACTTGATATTAGCTGTCAAGGTAGCTTTTGTAGTTCACAAAAAGACCTTTCCAGAAACATATGTCTTGTTGTTATTACATTTTCCAATTCTTGTTGGTCAATAACTTTTTTCACACAGCCATTTGGGATGAGCTGCCATAGTAAATATTCATGTACTCAAAAAGACCTTTTCAACGACATATGTCTCGTTGTTATTGGTTATGTAGACCGTTTTGTCCGGTTCTCCTTTATGTATTTCTTATCATCGCGATTCAGTTTGAGACAAAAATGAAAATGATATCTAAGAGGTCTCACTCGCAAAAGCACATATGTGTCTTAACAGTATGAGCCCTCTAGAGATCTCAATTTCGTGAACTAGCTAAATCAACTAGTAGAGTAGGTATCTGTTCTGTTTTGTTCGAAACTGGAAAGCACAGAAAACAATTTTGTCTCTATTTTCGTGTAAACTCTGCGTACACTTTATTTTGCTGCTCACAAAATATGTCGATAAATTTGCACGTCACTCTAGAGTCTAGAGGGATTTCAAATATAAATTTTTTTCTGTATGATTTTCTGAGTGGACAGAGAAAACTCAAGCTTGTGCAATTTGGCTCCTTGAATAGAGATCTTGTATATAATTGCTTAGTCCAAAAATGTTTTGTACTTATGTATAATTGACTTCGACCTTGGAAATATTAGCTCCCAGATGCTCTAGAGGACCTGGCTGCGTATTGCCAAACTGTATATCAGTACAGATCTCCGGCGCTCTACAATAGACTACAGAATGCTCATACAAATTAAGAGCAAACTGTATACTGTGTCAGATCAAAAGCATATTTTTCTGCGTTGGTATACAGTTTCCTCAAGGAAACTAAGAGGAAAGTACCTGTCATTACAGAGCCATCGTTGTTATATTGTTATAGTTATTGTATGTGGTGAGTTCTGGGTTGGTTTACATTTTGCTTAGAAAACTAAGAGCAAAGTACCTGTGATTACAGAGCTATCGTTCACGTTGGTATAGTTAGGTCAAAATTCTTTTTTTTTAAATTCTGCTTTTCAAATTCTGCGAATGATAAAAAAAAGTTTCAATAATATAAAGCGCGCGCATTTTTACATTTCGCAGAATTTTGAAAAGCAGAATTTAAAAAAAAAAGAATTTTGACATATGTAACTATATACCAACGTGAACGATAGCTCTGTAATCACAGGTACTTAGTTTCCTTGAGCAAAATGTATACCAATCCAGAACTCACCACGCACAATAACTATATCAACGTGAACGATGGCTCTGTAATCGCAGGCACATTGCTCGATCTGAACTAGCATACAGTTTGCTTTAATTTTTTTAATATCTTGACTCTTGAGAGCAAACTGTATGTGACAACAGAGCTCTCTGTGGTAGCATACAGTTTGCTCTACAATACTTTCAAATTCAGTGAGCAGAAAATGGCTGAGCACAGACTATGGAGATCTGTGCAGATATACAGTTTGGCAATACGCGACCTGGCTGGCATGGCCCTAAGTAACAATTCCTGTTGTATTAAACAATAACACTAAAATTGACACCTCTTTTTTCTCAAATTCTTATCGGGTTTTAGTCTCAGCTGCATTTTTTTTCTCAGCTGCATTGTTATTGTATTTTACATGTTAATTGTTCAGGCCCGATCCCGATCTTTCCATTATCTCTTCAAGCCTTAGCCATAACTTCGGATTTTAATAGTCCCAATAGCTAAGCCCCAAACACTCTATGGAATAAGTTTTAATTTTTAGGTAATTGGTTGTTTAAGCCCGACCACGTTTTTTGTTCAATTCTTGTCAGGCCTTAGTCCCGAGCTGTTTTTTTGTCCCATTTTTGTGGGTTTTGTTTTTAGGGAATAATTTTATTTGCATATCAAACATGTCCCTTATTCGTAGCCGCGAACTTGATTTTCCTCCAATTCCATTAAGACTTTAGCCCAAACCAAATTATTTTGGGGCTTATAAAAAAAATAACATAACATGTAAATTGTTCATTCCCAATCTCTTGATTTTGCCCGATTCCCATCAAATTTAACAGTTTAACAATAATTGAGACGAATATAAAACCCTATACAAATTGCAATGTATTGCTTCCTATAATTCAATTAATTTTAGGAAACGGTTGTGGGGGGGATTTAGCCTCTATGTCCACCCCCCTGGATCCGCCAATTCTTAACTGATAAAGCTAACAAACAAAACTTGTCCTTGTCATATCCTATGGCCCTCATGAGTATCAGGAGTATCACACCTTTATCTTTTTTTTTAACAATATTTCATCGGGATTAAAGTTACATTCCACAAAGTCTTGTTGTCGAAAGCCAAGCTTAAGTGTTTTCAATGTTGGAAGACATCTTTCACACCAAAGTAAACATAAAACAAGCACACATTTGAACTGCTTTTATTCAATAGCCTAAAACATAGCAAAAACTTTTATAAAAAACATTATGTACAACTTAAATACTCTGCAACCGGCGGCGGCGGCAAAGGCTAAATAAAGTAATAGAGAAAACTTTTAAGTTAAAAGGATATCAGAAGCAACTGGAAAAAAAAAAATATTTAAAAACATCCCAAAAGTACAAGGGAGTTTAAAACTTTCTCATTGTTTGGGTAAAAACTTTTCTATGGCACGCCCAATTCTTGCACCAAAAAAGTTGAACTTAATTATTGACTTGGGCAGGTGCACCTTGTTAGACGCAAGTAGGTATATCCTTTGTTCGCTTGCTATAAGAAGACATTATTAAAGCTGTAAAGTGTTTTCGTGCATCAGTACAAGGACGAGTACATTTTGTAATGCACGTATATAAACTTGTGTATTTTTAGCTTCATCATCATCATCATCCTCAGCAGCAGTAGCAGCATCAGAAATGAGAACAACAAAAACAGTTGAACGGGCAGCTTAAAGTCAAGAATGGTTACTTTTTTCCATCACATATAAACTGAGTTGGAAAATTCTTTTAAATTTATTAATATTTAGTGGAGGCAAGTTGTCAACTAATTGATTTTTCTTGTAATTTCCAAAGTGGTTACTGAATAATTGATATCGTGATAGCGGCAGCGTCACACCCGGGCGCCATTTCTAAACGACGCGACGATGACTAGTATACGAGGAGGCAAAGCAACGATGAATAAAGTTTTTTGCTTCTGTCACTGCGACCAACACTAAGAGGAAAGGTTCATAGAACAAGTTTAACACTTGAAAAAAACAAGAAAATAAAAGGAAAGAGAAAAATATACTTAAATTGTCCCACCAACTTCCTGGATAAAAAGTTTCAATGAGACTTTTTGGAGAATCTCCGTCTCCATCAGTTGTTTGTAAGTTAAATGCACCAGGGTTGATGAATTTCGTATCCTTAAAAGATGGCTCTAGAAAGTCGCACACAACTTCACTTTAAACTTGGAAAATGTTTATAATTTTTTTTTCTTTATTTTTTGACGAAAGACAAATATCTTATATAAATCCAAAGATCCTCAAGGAAAGCTTGCAGTAATTAAAACATTCAAAAGGAAAAGAAAGCTGGAGGGTGTCTCGAGTGGTGATGGCTGGTCGTTACTGTTTTTGTATTTTTTGTATATTCCCTTAAGGAGATGGGGCTGCAAAACACTCCAACAAATTTTTCAGTGCTCTATTACTAGAGCTGGCCAGAAAGTTTATTTTTTCAAAGCGAAAATCATTTGGAGGAGTGGTCCTAGAAATTCCTACCGACTATACCATTCACTTGTGTTGTGTATTTTTGGAAGTATCTCTGTATTTATCTATTAAATCTATGTGCCCAGTTTAATTTGACGTTCATGGCATTTTAAATTTAAATAAGAAACTTTCACACTTTTTTAAATTAGCAAATTATTCGAAAGAAAGATGATAATTCCCTGTGAAATTCTATGCTGCTATCAATTCCCCCGCACTGTTTTTTTTCTGAATCTATTTATCAATCGTTGATAAACCATCTTCTTCTTATAATTAGACCTTACTGTGTTGGTTTATAGACTTAAGAACTACTGACCAGATTTCGACGAATCTGGCATGGTTTGTTTTCATACATGCTTCATTCCAGAGATTCCTCCATATCTAATCATTTATAGGAAATTGAATGCAGTCTGAAAAATGTGACGCTTCGAAGCTTGGCAAGGTTAAAGTGGTTTTAAATTATAGCACAACTAGGTTTCCTATAAGGTTGTCATAAGTATAGAACTAACAACCGTGTCTTTTTTACAGGTGAATAGAACACACAAAATAATTTGTCAACACAAAAAAAAAAACTATAGCCTTTTTCCGCTATTAGTAAATAAAAACGAGAATTCTATCTATATTATTACTTTCGTAATACTGGAAAAAACAGAGGTATGCATAGATTTATGATTAATTAAAAAGATAAGTAAATCAACTTACATATCTAAGAGTAAATTCATGTAATTGTGAACGGAGAAAGTAGTTCTCGAGATTTTAAATTTTTTAAGGGTAAAGAGATTGGGGCATATTCATAGTCGCAGATAGACGCAGGTTTAACTAAACTACGGTTTAAGACAATTTTGGCTCAATGAATACAGACCGGTTTTAATTACAAATGGTTGGTTTTATATTTTTATAAGATTATTAACTTGGTATACTACACAAATAGCTTAAAATATTTTGAACTGATAACTTTAAAAAAATAGAATCAACGTCCGAAAATTCAACCAAAGCTATGTTTAAGTTAGACCCAGGTCTAAAATGACTATGAATATGCCCCATTATGTTTAAATTAAACGAGATGAAAATCTGTAAAAATTTAATTTCATTAAAAAAAAATTGATTTATTTTTTTGTTCTTATTTTATCTTATTGTATATGGCGGTAGCAATGGACTAAAACATGCATCTAAGAAAGGCAACAATAATGGCCAATTTCATAAACATTCACTGGTTTTGTCTATGTTAGTTGTGTTGGCGTATCGCTCATTTGTTTTTTATTTTTTGCACGTATTTCGATATTTTTATATTAATTTAATTGTCTAGATTCTCTGAATAATTGAATATCTGTGTTTATGTCAAGTAATTTTGTATGAAATTGTGTTAATTTATTAAATAAAAAACATTAATGGTGGCTGGTAGGATTAATATATTCATTGCAGTATAAGCTGTTCCTATGTAATTTTTTTTTTGTATATCCTTGTGTTTGTACTGGTGATTTATATAACATATTCCCCCTGATTCTAAACTAAGCCTTAAGCTTTATAACTTGTCCCACTCTTTCCTTAATATTAAATATAAAATTTAAACCTATTTTAGCATGAATAAATTCTATTTTTAATCTCTTATAAATAATTTCTTATTCAAATGTATGCATACTCTGTGGCATAGTTAGTATGCGCGGTGATCGGCTAAAGTTTGAAATTTTCGCAACGTGGCACAGTGGGACCGTAGTAGGTCATAGGATAAAAGTTTGATGTTGTTAATATCGCCTCATATTTCCCTATAGTACTAACTAATAGCCCGCCTACCACCTGATTACACAAAAAAAAAAAAAAAGCTCTTTTTGCTATAAGATTTAAAGTCCTATTTTTTAAAGAAAAGTTTTTTTTTCAATATAGGTAAGCAATGGATATTCAAACTAAAGGTATGTACTGTGGTATATTTTATTATTTTTATCACTTCATAACCAAGAGCAAGTTCCTACAAAGAAAGTCCAAAATTTGTTTTTTTGTCCCTTTTTCTCCAATTCAACGAGACTTTTAATAACAAAGTCTTGAAAAGTCATGCATGAATCATATACCAAAATATTCGTATATACAGTGTTGCCAAAAACATTCCGGATTTTTCCTCAGTATAATGTTTTTCTTAATATCAAGTAGAAAACTAATAACTTTCCATAGGTTTTCAATAATTTGTAAAGGGTATGAGACAATTTTATAATAACCTTAAAAATGTAATGCTACGATGACAAGAACAATAAAAAAATATTTTATAAAGTTATTCAATAACATGCCTGTGCAAAACTAACCGGATTGCAGGGAGATTGCGAGTCTCGATGTTAAAGTAGCGGTTCTTTCGAGTCTTTTGACTCACGCCGTAGATTAAACAGACTTTACAAGTTGAGAGCTGTGTTAGTTGAAATTATATAGTGCAGAAAATGGCTAAAACACGTTTTAGCAACGCGATTCGATACAAGGTAATAGAAAAGTTCCAAGCCGGTACAAAACAAAATTTAATATCTGAAATATTGCAAATTCCAACGTCAACGGTTTGTGACATCATTACAAAATTTAGAAGCGGGAAATCAGTAGAAGCAGATCATTTTGGTGGACGCCCTCGCAAAACAACTGTTCAAACTGATAGGCGCATAAAGAATTTTGTGCTTAAAGACCCTTTTGCAACTTCAAAGATAATTTGTGATGAACTAAATCTAGACTTTAAATTCCTAATCAAAATATTTAACTCAGGGTTGAATTTGCAAAAAATCATCTTAAGCAAATGGAGGAGCGTGCTTTTCAGTGATAAAAGCAAATTCAACTTGTTTTACTCCGATGGTGCAAGAACAGTAAGGCGCTCAAAAGGTACGCGATTAAAGCCTGCAAATGTACTCCCTACAGTTAAGCACGGTGGAGCCTCGGTGTTGGTTTGGGGCTGTTTTTCAGGCGCAGGCTGCGGTCCAATACACCAAATCACAGGAATTATGGACCTATTTCAATATAAGGACATTTTGGAGTCAGTAATGCTTCCATATGCAGAAGGAGAAATGCCTTTGCATTGGGTTTTTCAGCAGGATAATGACCCCAAACATTATTCAAAGCTGCTAAAAAAGTGGTTTGCAACTAAAAATATTTGTGTTTTAGAATGGCCGTCTCAATCACCCGATCTAAACCCAATTGAAAACTTGTGGGCCATTTTAAAAAGGCGGGTTGGGAAAAAAAAGCACACGTCAACAACTTTTCTTTTCGCAGCCTTGAAAAATGAATGGGAGAATATTCCTGCTTCTATTTTCGAAAATTTAATTCAGTTAATGCTTCGTCGATGTCGAGCTGTGGTAAAAAATAGGTGTTACAGGACAAAATATTAAATACAAAATAATAATTAATAGTACAAGATAAAATCCGTTTAGTTTGTCACATTAAAATTCTGAATCAACTTTAATTTTTGACTATTATTTTTTGTTTTAATGGATAATTTATCATGTTTTTTGTTTAAAATAATACAATTGTTTAATAAAAATGGCGTAAATTACAAACATTTGATTTGTTCATTTTTATCTCACAAACCAACACTCAATGCAGTTGACCAAAAAAATCCGGAATGTTTTTGACAAAAACAACAACATCTAGCTGCGTCTAGCTGCGATTGACTCTGCATTTTCCTTCTAACTGCAGAATATTTCATATATTTTTTTTTTTGTTTCGTTTGAAAGGTGCTTGTCTGAAGTGTTATTTTAAACGTTTGGGGGTTGTGAATATGTGGTTGTCTTTGAACAATGTGTGCTCTTCTTTTAGTTTTATTATAAAAAATATTTTTTTGTGTAATATAATGAAAATAAAAATTAAGAAAACCTCTAAAAGTGGTTCTAGAAGAACTTTTTTTGTACTATTTCTTCGAAAAAAATGTGTATACATTTTTCAGAGATAAGAACTCAAATTAACTGATAAGCTCATTACTATTACCTCTAAAACAAAAAAAAAAATTTATAAAAAAATTAATGTATTTTTCCTACCTACTTTTATTATTTGAAGATTTGAAAAAGTGGGGGTGTTAGTGGGCGGACATTTTGCCTGATGATTTCTTATAGAATTGTTTATCAACCCTGAAAATTTCATTGAAATCGGTGCTGTGGTTCAGATTCTATCAATCTATGACCGCCTCTCCTTACAACTGGAACCACTGTGCGTGGGTTCGAATCCTGCCATTTTAACACTATATTTTTTTTTTTTATTTAATTTTTTTTTTGTTTCTTTCAATCTTATTCTTTTTTCTATTTTCTTTATTTTTTCTCTCTTCAATTAAATTTCATAAATTTTTCAAATTAAAAACAATGGTTTGCTCGGCAAAAAATTGTTCAGATGGATCGCAGTCTTCACCTCTTTTTGCCTGTTATGGACCTTTTGGTAATTTTTACCATGCAAAGTGCATTGGATCAACTAATGCATTTATTGACAAAATGTCAAATTCTGAATTTGCTTTTTGGTATTGCACCGATTGCCGCAAGTTGTCGGTATCTCAATTAGCTTTCAAAATGCCTTCCTTTTAAGCAGATATTAAGAACCTTTCAAAAGGTTTTGAAGAACTGCTCAATGATCAGCCTGTTAACTACTCTTAATATGACAAGCACAGTGCGAGCGGTAGGAAAATAAGGAAGGTTTTTAAAGGAGGTAATTTCAATTCCCTTACTTTCGCTTATTACATGGTAAATAGTGCCACTTCGACTGATGATTTGGTAAGTGAACCTTTTTCTGTTAGTCTTTTGACAAATGATCTACAAAAGGATCTGCTTGCCCAGTCAGGTTCTGCTAAACACGTATCAGATGCCAATAAAAGTAATAAAAGAGGACGTGATAACTCATTACTTGTTAAAAACTCTGGCCCACCCCCAAACAAAATCAAATCTCACAAACAATCCCAAGCACCATAGTACCAATAATGCAATTGAATTGCCTGTTCAGGTTGTGAATCAAGGTTCAGTTCCAAACATAGTCTCTGAAACGGACTCTGTAACTGAATCAAATAACTGCACTGAACATAAACCTTTAAAAGCAGTCTCTAAGCCAAGATCTATTTTTATTTCGCGCTTGGAACCAGATATTCTTCCAAACGATATTGTTTCTCACCTAGTGTCTAACAATATTATTTCCTCCATCACGTCTACAAAATGTAACAAAATTAGCAAACACAATAGTTTTATCTCGTCTTTCAAAATAGTTACGCACACATCATATTTTGATTCAACTTGCGATATTAAAAAGTGGCCTTCTGAAGCCCTTGTTAAAGAGTTTTTTGTCTCAAATAAAAAAAGACAACCGCGTAATTCACCCAAAATCTCAACTGCAAGAAACTAAGCAGGATTCTACCAAAATGTAAGAGGGCTTCGCAGTAAAACCGCTGATATCTACATAAACTCCCAACCATTGTCACATGACATCTTTGTTTTGACAGAAACTTGGCTTAATTCATGTTTTTTAGACACGGAACTCTTTAGTCAAGAGTTTTTAGTTTATAGAAATGATCGTCGTGTTGACAAACTAAAAGAAGTGTGAGGCGGTGTTTCGATTGCAGTTCGCAAAAAATGTATGTCTTCGTCTGTTTCATTCCCTTTCAATCTTTCTATTGAATTAGTCTGTATTAAGGTAACTAACTATACAGTCAAAATTTGTTTATATTTTAAATGTCTACATACCTCCAAAAAGATCACACGCAGTTTACGTTGAACTTTCTAGGGCCTTAGATTTTGTCGTTGACTTGTCTTGCTCTAACAGCAATATTTTACTTCTCGGAGATTTCAGTTAACCACACATTGATTGGGTATCTTCTAAAGACGAATCTTGTCAAGAAGCTTCTTTAACTTCTTCCCAAACTGAGCTGCAGTTTCTTGATAGGCTTACCTCAACTGACTTGCAGCAAGTTAGCTGTATTAAAAATTACAAAAATCGAATTCTCGATTTAGTTTTTTCCTCAGACGCTGTTAGTACTCTGGTTCTAGAATCTAGTCCCGGAATTACTAATATAGATAGCTATCATCCTCCTTTGGATATTATTTTTGACTTGAGCAGTCACCTTACCGAAAACAGTAACACCTATGATTGTTCATATACTTTTGACTTTAGGAAAGCAAATTTTCAGTTGCTTTCAGATGAAATAACTAGATCAGGAATTGATAGTATATCAGTGTCTAATAATATTGAGCAGTTAACAGTTTCTATACCATCCTTAATAACTGCATGAATAATACTATCTCCATAAAAATGTCGAAAAATTCGAACGCCTGCTTTTCATGGTATACGAAAGAGCTGAAATTACACAGAAACAAAAGGAACAAAGCATGGAAGTTATATTTAAAGACCCTTTCGTCTTTCGACCACAACTCTTACATTGCATTACTTGAAGAATTTAAATCCCTTTCGAAGACTCTCTATACAGATCATGTTAACGAAATGGGTAGATCTTTAAAGGATGATCCTAAGAGATTTTGGAAATTTGTTAATTCAAAGAAAAATTCTGACGGTTACCCGGCAAATTTCACATACGAGAACTGTTCTTTGCAGAAACACATTGATGTTTGCAACGCTTTTGCGAAAAATTTTCAAAGTTCATTTGTCGACACATCTGTTGATGTTGACGAAACTTATTTTAGAAATTTACATATCTATGCCCAAACAAGTTTCAGTAATATACCGGTGCAACAAAGTTGTATTTTAGAGCTTCTCTCATCGTTAAATGATGATTACTCATCTGGGCCAGATGGAATTCCTCCAATACTTCTAAGAAAATGTAAAAATATACTAGTTGACCCCCTTAAATTTTTGTTTGAGTTTTCTATTAAATCAGGAAAATTTCCTTGTTTTTGGAAAAATGCATTTCTTACTCCAGTTTTTAAAAAGGGTGACAAAACTGATATCAAGAATTATAGACCTATATCGAAACTTTCATGCATTCCAAAGCTCTTTGAGCAAGTTGTTTGTGAAAGTTTAGCATTTTATACTAAGAACATAATATGTGAATAACAGCATGTTCTTGTGAGAAGGAAATCAGTGGTAACAAATCTCCTTACTTTCTTGCACAAATGTTCTAACGCATTGGAAAATGGAAGTGAAGTGGATTGCATATACACTGATTTTTTAAAAGCATTCGATCAACTAAGTCACAACATTATTATATTTAAACTCCAAGCTTTATGTTTTCCAAATATTGTTATAGAATGGATAAGGTCATACCTTGAAAATAGATCTTACCAGGTGAAATTTAGAAACTGTCTTTCAGATTCATTCAATGCTCAAGGAAGTCATCTTGGCCCACTTCTATTCATTCTGGCTATAAATGATGTTAAATCATGTATACACTATAGTGATATTCTTATATATGCTGATGATATGAAAATTTTTAAAACAGTAAAATCTAACAGTGATAGCATTCTCTTGCAAGCAGATATTGACAATTTTAATGTTTGGTGTGACAAAAACAGTCTTTCCCTTAACCCAGTTAAATGCCAAACTATTACTTTTTCTAGAAAACGAGTACCGAGTGCTTTTGATTATTCCATTTCACAGCACTCACTATTTCGTGTTTTCAGCTTCAAAGACCTTGGTGTTCACTTTAGTTCTAATCTAGAATTCACAGAGCATATTAATTACATTGTAAAAAAGCAAGTTCCATGCTTGGTTTTATAAAACGGTGGGCTAAGGAATTTAACGATCCGTATGTCACCCTCTCCTTATGCAATTGCTATGTACGACCCCATCTTGAGTATGCCTCACAAGTTTGGTCTCCTTTTTACGTTATTCATAAACACCGTATTGAAGCAATACAGCATAACTTCATTCGATTTGCTTTAAAAGATTACCCTGGACTGATCCATATAATCTGCCACCATATGAACATAGGATCCAGCTTCTGCAGGTCCAAACTTTATATCAGAGGCGGGTTAATAATGATTTAATATTTATTCATCAATTTATTACTGGTCAAATTGATGCTCCTGACTTGCTATCCTGTATTGGCTTGAACTACAGCGGGGTTTCTCACCACCTGCGAGAACTTGAACTTTTTCACGTAGATTTTCATAGAACTAATTATGGCATGCATTAACCTCTTAACCGAATGAGTAAACTCTATAATTTAAATGTTTCCTCAATTGATTTTAACATGTGTAAATAGGACTTAAAAAGTTATTTCGAACCAGTGCTCCACTGTCGTGATCGGTTTAATTTTTTGTTTTATTCTTAATGTTGCATTTTGTTTATAAACTAAACTTAACGTAAAGTAAACATAATTTTGTTTATTTGATTTCATAATCCTAATTTTTTAAATAGTTTTATTTTTTTTTTTTCAATTTTAAATTTTTCAACTGCTTGCATTAAGCAGACCTAATCTCTTTTAACTTCCATCCTTCCTACTCGTTTCGCAGTAAGACAAGTTGCTGTGTTATTGTTAAACATAACTAAGTAACGATTTTTTTTTTGTATTATTATCAGACATCAAATAATTAATATAAGTGCCGATATGACTTGCAATCGTAATTGCTGTCGTACTCGGTGAAAATGGACCCCAGCGCGTGCGGTATCTGGGGAGGAAAGAGGCGTGGGCTTTTTTTTTTTTTAACCGCTTTTATCAGTTTCACCAATGTAGAAAAGGGAAATTTTCGGGATATTTTAGTTAAAATTGAGTTTGCTCACATCCCTGTAAGCAAAAGATAGGTTCTGCTGCTCTTACATATGAAGTATATGAGAAAACGTGACACAACATTTTTCATAAATACAAAATGTCATGAAATGAAAAAAAAAAAATGTGGTAATAGAATTATTGCGCGCACAAGAAAAAGTAAAGTGTATTAAATTGTTTTGCGTTGTTTATTAATTTAAAAACAAATATACATATTTCATATAGTTATATGGCTTTTTTTATACTATTTTCATATAGTAATTGTAAAAAAAAAAAAAAACAAGTGTGCGCGTATTTAATTAAAAAAAGTACACCCCAAAATCCAAGCAGGCACAGGGGACGTGGTTTTCCCGCGAATAATATATTTTTTTATCTGAGTTTTGTTGCTTTAAGATACACGCACAATTATCTTTATACTTTTTTTTTATCATTTACTGAAATATAAACACTTTGAAACACTTTAAAAGGAGAATGGGCAAATTTGTATGGAAGTTGGGTGCCAGCGGCCAAGAATGGTTTTATTATTTTCGGATGTGGTTCGGTCCTACAAGTACGGTGTAGAAGTTTTTTCGTTGTGGTAAACTTCAAACTGGTATAAAATGCATTTTTGTGTATAACACTTTAAAAGAGTTTAAGTTAGTATTGTGGCTAATGTGAATGGAAAAATAGAAAATGAAAGTGAAAAAGTGCTATAGCTGCTCTCACATTCCTTTTGTCGGCCAATCCAAATGTACGAATAATAATTCCTAGAAAATATAGCTTAACATGTCTCGGCTGCATTCGGATACGCAGCAACCAAATGTCTTGCTCTTGGGTATATTGCATAAGACCTTTTACTCGTTGTTCTAACATGTGACTTAAATCTCTATTCAAATAGTCTTGAAGAACTTTCTTAGGTTCCGAAGCCATTGAGAACCGTTCTGACCTGCGTCATCAACCAAAAAAAGCATGTTTGAGCCTTAAATACGTGTAAAGAGGACAATCTTAGATATGTCATTTGATACTCCATCCTTAGAAATCTCTAGTGAACATACTTAGACCAAAATGCAATAGGAAAAGTGCATTTTCTCACCGAAACAGCCTAAATAAGCTTGTCCTACATACGCCACCGGTTTTCTTAACGATTAGACTAAAAGTATCGGTTGGTTTCCTCTTTTTAAAAACCTGCGATAAAATAAGTAATCTCTTACTGTTGCCTGCTGAACTCGTATAAGGGGTCTAGTAAAATAACCGCTCGACATTTTGCAATAAGGATAACCAATAAGATAGTTTTTGAAAATGCCATCTCCCCCAAATATGCATTTGAAAAATGCATTTGTAAATGTCTTCATATCTCTTTTCCTTAATACACTGCAAAGAAATGCCCATACTAAAAGTTACTCCCTTGTAGCAGACCTTTAATTTGACAATAATTGCATTCGTAGCCGCTCGCACCCAAAAATGCCCATTCTCCTTTCTTTTATTTCGAATGATCGTCACAGAAATAATTTCTGCATGGGTTATGTAGCTACCTTTGCAAAAAAAAAAGCAAAACAAATCAAATATGTATACCTATGTACAGGGGATGTGATGACTTTCACAACGCTTTTAAAGTTTATTAAGACAAAAATGAGCCTTTAGTTTATAAGGGTGTTTAAAAGCCTGTTAGATTTAAAAGCATTTGGTGAAACCGAATATAATGGCTTTTTAAATATTTAAAAGCCCTTCATTAAATCGGCCATAAGTCTTCTAAAGAGCTCAATAATTATTGTTGTCATAGAACGGAAAACATAAAATAAAATAAAATAATACAAAATAAAAAGGTGCGTATACGCCCAAGTGAACCACTGCTGTAAATGTAGTTTTTAGATTGAATAAGAACTCGCCCTGCATATACGGCCCTCTTGAAGAGCAAGACTGTTCACTGTTTAATTAACTTAATATTGCGAATAAATATCAGTAATTTTGCTACAGCACAAGATGTATCGGTCCAGATTTTGTGATTTTGTTTTTTGACGTTAACCCAATAGGTAGGTATAGTATATTGTGAGTCAGTAATTAAAGATATACACAACCCCCCCGTTTATATAAAGAAAAAAAAATCTTTCTGGTCCGGTGTTTAGGAAAACTACACGATGGAATAAGAATTTTCCGGACTCAAACTAAACGCTCCATTTGATTTCGGAACATTATTCCATGGTGTAGTATTCCTAAGCATGGGAGCTGAAATAACTATTCTTTCTTTATAAATACGGGGCATAGAATATGGAAATACTCGTAAAGCAACTTCAGCGCCACCTCGCCTATACCTACAATTTTCTTATAAACCAAATTCGGACTATTACGAACAATCAAAGGTAACATTGAACCAAATCTGTTGTTTCCCACGTTTTATATGGGTAAAAACCAGAAAAAATACAAATATTAGAATTTCAATTCAAGAAATAAATAAGCTTACAATAATTGCCCCTTCATTGGCAATCATTTGAATTCTTTGTTGAATCATAGAGCAATATTGCAGTCCATAAAACAAAATGATGAAAGATATCAGCAGACAGAAATATTACTCATTTCTATCTACAGAAGGAACCGGTCTGCTCTTATCACATAAGTGCGATTATTCATGAGCTACAGAAATAGTTAAAGAGGTATGAAAAGAGGTCTGTAAAAAAACTAAACGTTTTTTAGTGCGTAAGATGGAGTAATGTTGAAATACATTGTATGTACGTTATGCTTTATAACGCTTCAACCTATTAACCCACCCAACCTTAGTTTCAAGTTTCAAATACTTTGCAAAACTTATCCGATGGCAGAATCCAGATAGAACATGGCACTAATCCTTTTCGGTGCATATTTGTATTATGCGTTCGATTGAGTAATCACACTTTTGGAGTAACCCGTACACTGAACGCACTCCAAGCTCTGAGTACATTCAATTACACAGCACTTTGTGCTGCCAATTCGTCGTTTGATGATAAATTCAATTAAATAATTGCAGTTCAATGATTTTAATTATAAGCCCTCCGCCCTAAGTTGAGGGCCATTGATTTTGGAACATTGTATGCAGGATACAAGGCTGCTTAATCCTGTTCATGGCATAGTCTGAGTTTTTTCTAACCATAGTTGTATAAAGTGGGGAAATTACAATGAGGAGGGGAGAAGAAATGGGGGTAAGGCTGGAGATTAAACTATTATACTGTGACTGTCTGGTGCTGCTTCAAAATAAAATGGCAATTAATGAAATTACAATGCGCTTAGGCTGTCATTTAATTAATGATGGGGATGGGGGAAAAGTGAGAGAGAGAGAGGTTTATATCTGTTCAGCTGTTGTTTGATTTGTGCTTTGAGCGGCATATGTGGTTGTTGTTTAATTAGTCCTAGAACACTTCAAAGAACTGCAAATAAGGACCACATTGTTTTGGGGAGGTGTTTGATTAGGAAAGGTATTTATCTGAAAGAGGGTAGGAGAGCTTTAGTAATTTAAAATTCAGATTGCGGTCGTTTTGATTAGTTTTTGTTTGGCCTTAGCGAATTCACTGAGGTTTTTAACATTAACTAAAAGTAACAATAATAAAAGAAGAATGGAAAGACACTAGATCGTTGTGGTAAGATGATTAACTATGCAGTTAAGACATAAGCAAAGACCACACAATAGAGTTGAGCGTTTTTAGCAATTGTTTCCAAGTCACTGAGTGTAGTATATCTCCTTCCGTAAAAATGGAGAAATTCAAAAGAACAAATAAACTGACGATATAACTAATGAAAACTGTTGTAAAAGAAAGAAGTCAATCCTCTTATTTAATTTTCACATGAATTTATTTCTGTCAATATGTAGTTTTCAAAAAAAAAGTATTTTTTTAAACTCAAAATTAAAAAAAAAAAAAAAAAATAAATATTGTGAACTGATATTTCTTTCAAAATTGTGAAATAAGAATAGAAATTACATAAAGCGCCTCAGTGGCGTAGTGCCCATATTAATTCGTAATCAAACACTTAAAATCAGATTTCTTTATGAAAACTATGGGTACTTAGGTACTATTTGCTTAACATTATTTTTTTTTTAAATTCCACATTCCACCTAAAAAAAAAAAAAAATAATATTATATTTGGTCCCTCAACAAGAATGCGTTTTTATTTAGCGCCAAATTTTCGCACCCTAAATTTAGAACACCATTTTTTGTGAAACCGACAGTTTTTCGATGGTGACTCAAAATAAATGATCACTAGTACAGATAAACTTTGAGTTGCACGCAGTGATTTAGCAAAAATTGCTTGAACAAAATTGACTGCAGCTAACAAGCGGCAGCATTCTTGGACAAATATATTTCTAGTTTAGCTAAAACAAAAAAGTATAAGGTGGCATAGACGCGTTTATGTACATTTTACCTACATTTAAAATTAAAAAATAAGAAAATAAGTATGAACAATGTTTCGGCAAAATAGCACAGCTGTCTATTTTTTTGGAAGCTCAAAAAGAGTGAAAACAAACACAAGTTGAATTTCTTTAAACAAATTGAAAATGCAAACGCTTTGGTACTCATATATCCCTCCTCTTCCATAACCCTTATTGGTGTTGGTTGTGCGCATATTTTAAAACAAAAATGTTTCCAAAATAATTAAAGAGTTTTTGTTTAAATCTGTTCAGAGTTTATGTAAAATTGGCATCTTTTTCTAAATGTATCTACGTACCTTCTAATCTAAAAAACATGTTCATCGCAGTTGAAAACAACAATAATCATAAAAATTAATCACTTTCTGCTCGTGTATATGTCGATATATAGGTGTAGGCAAGGTATCTACATTCCATATACCCTTAACTCTGAAATTGTTCACATCATGTTTTTACGTTGTAAAGTTTTTCATAAACGTATGTACTGAGTATGGATATACCAGTGACTACATAAAATATATTATACTCACCTGTTTTAAAATTCATAACAAGAATTGCATGAAATTTTGTGTACCTGAACTTATTTCATTCTGCAAAATTAACAAAAAATTAGTTTGTCCGGTTATCTTCAACTATCATGCCTTTTTTCAAAACAACTGAAAATGACATCAACCAAAACCACAAAATTTTATCCAACAAAACTTTTAAAAACCACTACAAGTTAAATGAGTTTAGTACGAACTCAGTTCGTTTTCACTAAACCATTGCCTGGAGGCTTGGTAGCTATACCTACAACCTACATGGATGTAATAACAGATTATAGGTAGACAAACACAAAACTTTTAAAACTGCAGTCACAACAAAATGTCCTTCTCGCTCTCAAAAAAAATATTTATATGCAAACAGCATTTAACTGTCCTAATAGTGTATATCCCTAATTGAAAAACTTTCCTTAACGGAAAATTCTTTTCCCCTGATTTATTCCCGGTTTCGGTTCAATTAAAGCTTCAAATTTATTATTTTCTGACCCACAAAATGGAAAAATAGTTTCATTAGTGACGCGGACAAAGGTAGATAGAAAACTTTTTCCAGCATATTATGTAGGTACGCACACACATTTTGACAACCAGGAACCAATACCAACCGGATTCGGCCACAGTTCCTTCCGTCAAAGTTGTGAGCGATTGTTTTTACAGCCTCACAGTTCCCTCTCTGAGTTAAAGAAAAACAAAATCCCACGATTGGAGTACGGCAGTAACTTTTTGTTTCTAAAAATTCAACAATTTAAATCATGAAACAATTGAAGGATTTATTTGCAAAGTTTCTGTTAGCATTGTCCTAGATTCCCGCACCAGCTTCGTCGGCATCGCCGCATCGTCAGCGTCCTTGTCGTATCCCAACTATATTGGTTCCATTTAAAATGATAGCAGACGGAAGTAATACGCTTGTCTGAGTGAGCTGGTTTGATTTGAGAGTGAGCTGCTTTGATTTGACAAGGGTGGAGTGCGGAATTCCTTCGGTAAAACAAATGGGGGAGCAATGAAAAAAAAACACCATCAGCTAATCTGTTCTCTGCAAAATAACATATATGTTAACACAGTGACATTTATCAGGACGAGCAGCGATAAGGACACAAGCGGGGGAGTAACGAAGCAGGAACACAAAAAAGCACACGACGACAAATACATTTAATCCTCCCATATTCCTCCGAGCTTCATGCAGTAAACATCATGTCAAACGAGAGGATTCCTACTGTTGGCACACAAACGTAAACATTTAAACAAAAAAAAAGATAAATTCTTTGGTCCTTGATCCTGGAAATCTCCTCTTCAATTCCTCAATGTCAGCAAAATATTTTATGCTTTTGGTCAGAAGTGAAGGACAGGAAACAAGGATTTGCCTCAAACGCTGATAGCAGTGGCGAGAATTCCTTCCGCACACCAAAGCATCTTCTAAGAAAGTTGAAACAGTTCAAAACCTTTACTGTTGAAATGTGTGGGGTTTTTGGATGGTGGCTCCCTTAGGAGTTTGATTAATGAGCACATTGCTAGGCGGATCTTTATTTCATACGCCACCCTTTTTGTTTCAAGCTATTTTGTATAATATCCGCTTCCGTTATATTTGAAGCGGGTGGATTCCTACATTTATATGTTGTTGAACATGGTTCCATTAATCTTTTTTGTGTGACATTCAATTCGGTCCTGGGATCTTTGGATCCCTGTGGCCACGCAGAACGGAACTCCTCTTTGTTCGGGATTTCTTATTGTGCTTTTGCTTGCTCCCGACAAGGATTACATTAATGATTGATTTTGGATGGCATTTTGTGGCTGTTTGACAGCTGGGAAATCATTAATAACCGAATTGATTGGAAAAGTGTTTTATTTTTGGATTGCCTGTTTGTGCACAAAGCACAAACAATATGCCAAGGATCAAATATGGCGAATTAAGAGTTCGAGAAGGTGGCTTGGCATGGCGCACAACCGGTGGTGTTGGCGCGGCGAAAGTTTATTTCACTTCAAAGATTTTTTACTCGTTGTTCTGCTGGGCTTCTGTGGTTATTCCTTGGGGCTGAGTCAAGACAATCATTAATTTTATCAACGTGAAAAGAATTTCTTACCCATCACGATGGCGGCGGGTTTGCGAAAGAGAAATTGAATTTATACATTTTAATGAATTATTGGTTTGGAGAAATGGAATGAGAATACAAAATCCATGGCGTTTTTCATTTAAATAATTTCAATTTTGTTTTAATTGAATTATATTGAAAAATGTTTTTTTTTTTTTTGATTCAAAAATTATTTTTATTACTAGGGTTAGTTAAACGAGTTTCGTTATAAGAAGTATAAGAAATTTCATGCTGAATAAGCGATGTTAAAAGGAAATCAAACAGCTTTACAAAAATACAAATATGTGCCTACAGTCGGCGCCACCCATAACGACGTTGCTTATAACGACAAGATGCTTTTCCACTTTTGACCACTTTGCCCTCATTTGGTTGGTTTTCATATACAATTTGTATTAGTTTATCGTCGATTATAACGTCGTGAAATCTTCTTCTTAAACGAATAATTTAACGACGAGTTTCGGACAAAAATACTTCGGTTTCGCCACGGAATCAAGAAAACTGCAAAACTGCAAGCAAAAAGTTAGTAACTGAGAATAATTCAAACATGAACGTGTTCGAATTTACAGAAATTACTTTCTTTGTGAATGAATTTAACTAGACTATTTATTATTCTGAATTAAAGGTTTTGAATTAACAACAACCACTTGTGTTGGCTACCACCGAGTATTATATAGGCTGGAATGATTGCAATTTCATGGCTGCCACACCAATCATCAGATTCCTTTAGTGGTGCTTTGTCTATAGTTCCAATTTTAATTTATAAATTATTTTGCCGTCAACTGGGTTTGAACCTAGACCGCCGCGGCTGGCGCGCCAGCTATTGCGACCACATTTGACTGGTCCCTTGGCGGTTGCTACAGGTTGCGTCGACTGTATAAGTTTTTATTTGTTTAAAAATTTGATAAAATGAATGATGGGTTCGTTATTTGCTCTGAATTTCTATATTCTCTTGTGCATTTTAGAGCAAACTTACTTACTTACTTAGGTCCTCGGAACTATTACGTCCGTGATGTTTCCCTTACGGGACATAGGGCCTCCACTACACCTACGCGCCATCGAGTACGATTTCTTGAAATATATTTCAGCTCTCTCCAACTTTTCCCCAGTCGTGCCGATTCCTGTTCGACCGTTCTTCGCCATGTACTTCTAGGCTGGCCCACTTGTCTTCCCTCACTATGTGAGCGGGTTCCACTGCATTGCTTGAGATGCAATGCACCGATCGCCTTTTCGAAGCGTATGGCCAAACCACTGCCACTTTCTTCTTCGTATAATGGAGTCTATGGGCTCCTGACCCGTTCTCGCATGAAGTTCGGCATTGGAGATACGGTTGGGCCAGAAAATCCTCAAGATGTTTCGTAGACATCTATTAACGAAGGTTTGCAGCTTTCTTGTGACAGTGTCAGTGACTTTCCAAGTGCTGCAGCCGTAAAGCAGAACGGATTCAACATTGGAGCGGAACAGTCGTAGCTTGGTCTTTAAGCTAAAAGAGTTGTTTCTCCATATTTTGGACAGCATTCCGAACGCAGCCTTTGCTTTTCTGATTCGGCTGTTTACGTCCAGTTCAGTTCCGCCACCCGTAGAGACAATACTCCCAAGATATTGGAAATCTTCTACCATCTCTACCGGTTGTCCAGAAATATTTACTTGGACTGATGAGGAAGTTCCAAGGCTGATCCTTTTAGTTTTTGCCGAGTTGAGATTAAGCCCTACGATTTCTGCTTCTCTCTCCACCCTTGTTGTCATTTGATGGAGATCCATGATCCTATGAGAGAGTAAGCATACGTCGTCCGCATAGTTCAGATGTTTGAGGTGAGATTGCAGAGTCCACTGAATTCCTCCATTTCCATTTGACAAAGCTGCGTGCAGTACGTCACTTATCACCAACAGGAACAGTATTGGTGACAGTATACAGCCTTGCCTAACTCCACTTTGGATTTCAAACTCCTCCGAAAGCCTACCTTTGTGCAAAACGTGACACTTGGGTCTATCATATGTAGCCTTGATAATAGCAATCAATTTATCTGGGATGCCCCTGCTGCACTGTTCGATGATGATCCGCAAGGTGTTGATGTGATCCACACAGGAAGATCCAGGTGCCGAAACCTGCTTGTTCGGCGTCGAGTGTGTCTTCTAGGTGGTCTTTAATTCGGTCCAATACTATTCTTGCTATTATCTTGGCTACTGCAGGCAGAACGCATATTCCTCTCCAGTTTTCGCACTGTGTGAGATCTCCTTTCTTTGGGAGCTTGACAATCATTCCTTTTTCCACTCTTCAGGAAAGCTCTCTGTTTTCCAAGTTCTCTTAATAAGTGGGTGCAGTAGCTCGCTCGACGGAATACCGTCAAGTCCAACCACTTTGTTGTTCTTCAGTGCTTTGATGGCGGTGATAATTTCTTCTTTACTGGGGGTACGGTGCGTATTCGGGAAATTGTTACTTCGGGTAGCTCAGTGAGAATAGGGTTCACTTCACTGGCTTACGTCTTCATGCGGTACGTAGACTCAAGCTCGTTTCTCCCTGCTGCTGGGGTAGCTGCGATGCGAGATTTAAGGTGTTTCCTTTCTTCGATCCTTGCCCAAGTTTCGTCGGAATGCAAAGCACTATTTCTCCCTTGCACCCGGCCGACTATACTTTCAGCACCGGATATGAACACATTTTTCACAGCACACCAATGATTTTCGATGGAAATGGTTTCCGTGCGGCTGATTGCGTTCAATCCTTGTGAAAGGTGGTCCCCTAGTTGTTGGCGCACTGCGGGATCATTTAGTCTATCTGTATTAAACTTGGGCATTCGAGTGTTTCCTTGGGATTTTAGAGCAAAGCCTGGCAGAAATTCAGACTATAAAGGAACAGATACGATTTTGAGAAAAGAATAAAAATAAATTGCATTATTTTTAAAAATTTCACTGATTTCACAGACTGACCAACAAAATTGTAAATAAATAGGACTTCCTGTAAATTCTTAAAAGTGAATATCTCAAATAAGAATTAAGAAGTCACAAAAAAACATTCAACCTATAAAGTTAACGGAATTTAAAAAAGAACATCCTAACAGAAACCATCGTTTATTTTCCAAATGTAAGTTTTCGGAGAGTTCGATTTTGTAATTCTTAAATGGTCCAAGCTTTAGCATTTTTTTGTGATTTTTTGAAATTTTGAAAAATGTCAGAATTCATTTTATTTAGCTTTTCAGCATTTTTAAGTTTGTAAAGTGATTTTCTCTCGACTTTCAAATGTGTAAAACTTTTTTCTGTTAAGCCCGTATGATACTACCTTTTTTCTCATTTTTAAGGCATTCAAAATGAAACTAGTGTAGTTCAAACAATTTATAATTGAAAATCCCGATATGAGTGAGCGCGTACACAATAACCACATTAATGTTAAAAAGTCACAAAAAATGTATTAAAAATGAACATACTTCAGATTCTGGCAGCTTTTTTTTGACTTTTCAGAAATTGAAAATTTTAAATTATTTCAAAGTACACTGTGATTACAAAAAACTATACACTGGACTCATGAGAACACTAGTTTTTGGTGTATATTTACTTTTGTGGACATAGTAATTGTCAAAACATAATGTCGTTCTTTTCATAAAAAATACTATTTTCTCTTTTCCTCTTTGAGAAAAAACTGAAGTATCATTCGGTCTTAAGTGTTGACTTTTTTTCTTATTTATTTTTTATTTTTTAAATTTCCAAAACACCATTTTTGCGCTGAATTTGTAAGTAGCTGCCATATAATGAATTTAAGTGCACCTCATTGCCCATTACCATTCATGTGACATAAATGTTTCATTACTGTTGAAAAGTAGTCCCAGGGTCCATACAAAAGTGCCCATGTTTCATTGATTTTAAGTAGGTATTGATATGCTAAGCTATACTAAAAACTTACAAAATCACATAAATATTGGTTGTAGGAGCCCGTAGCGTAATAGTCAGTGCGTTGAAGTGTCACACTGGAAGACTGGGTTCACTTTTCAGCTTCGTCCACCTAAAAAGAAAAGTTTTTTTCAGAGCTACTGCCTCTTGCGAGAAATTGACAAATCCTCCAAGAGTATCACTTGTCATGAAAAAGTGCTTCTCGTCTAGCCGATCGGATTCGGCATAAAAACTGTAGGTCCCTTCCATTCCTGTCGACACGCTCACACAGGAATGGTTGTTAGTCACTAGGGCCTGGTTATTCACGAGCTGTTGCCCCAGCCAATTTATTTATTTATTTATAGGTTGTTGTTGGAAATATATCATCAAGTGTACTATTGATAGAAAAACACACATTTCCTCTTCAATCTTTGATATTTCTTAGTTGCATTCCATCAATTATATCTATCTATCAGTGGCGTCGCGTGGATTATTTATATGGGTGTGCAAATCGTGAAAATAATATAATTATTTTTAAATATCAATAAACTGCATAAAAAAATTTCCTTTTTATTGTTTTATCTATCAAAATGAAATGAAAATAATTGTTTTTTTTTTCGACATACGCTTTTTCTAACAAACCATCGACACGATCTTCGTCTTCACTTTCACTCATTGTTTATTTAAGACACAGCCTTCCTATATACATATGTATGTATTTTCTTTTTCCAAATTCCTTTATCGTTGCGTGAAAATAAGCAGAACAAGTAAGCTCGTACGAAATCTCACTGTGCACTTATTCTGTTATATTCGTCAAATGAATTCGTCCAAAATGATCAAACTGCAAACCTGTAGGTAGGTTGTAGTAAGTACCCACTGCCACTACCCAGTAACAGTAGGACAGTAGCCATGCCCATCGTTATACGTCACCCATACGACATCATACCACTGATCTCTATAATACACTTGATAGTAGATTCCCTATACGTATAACAGTTTTTTTTTGAACAAATTGAATCTGACAATTGTATCCTTCCACACTTTTGTCTCTTTTTTTTTACCGAAGGAAAGAAAGAGATAGTTTTTTATCATCACAAAAAATCGTGCATTGATATCAGCTGTTTGTTTGACAGCACTGGTTTGGTTTGTTTGTAGTACAAATTCAGTTTAAGAATTGTTTCTGCGTATTTAACAGATAAAATATATACCGAGTGCTCGTTTTCCGTAGTACGCGTCTTATAAAATGTTATTAAATTAAAATTGTTAATTAAATTAAAAGTATCTCGAAATATTGTATGCGTGTGTTTACAAACTGAAACTATCTTAGCCAGTCTTGTTCATGAAAGATGGATTGTGCTCTAAATTGGAGGCTGAAGAACTGCACCAACAAGATTTTCCAAAACTTGTTGAAGGTGTTAAGCGTTTGGCAAAAAAAACGGATCCTATGGTACAATGTATCATTGAAGAATCTGCAGAACACATCATTGTTGGGATGGTCTCTCAGAAAATATTGACAAGGGTGATTTGATTTCAAAGGACGATTTCAAGATTCATTAA
Organism: Melangyna quadrimaculata; assembly: GCA_949320155.1. Classification (NCBI taxonomy): domain Eukaryota; kingdom Metazoa; phylum Arthropoda; class Insecta; order Diptera; family Syrphidae; genus Melangyna; species Melangyna quadrimaculata. The sequence goes on along the minus strand of OX439485.1, from coordinate 2,965,152 downwards.
TTCTTTTTCAAGACTCGAGTGGCAAGCGATCTTGGCGTCGCGATATCTTTATTTAAACTAAAATTATGAATTTCAAAAACCACATACATTTGATTATTCCTATTTATTTTGCAACATCAACAGACGCAGTACTTGCACTGCTGGTTGATGGATGCGAATACTGTTCTCTTCGCAGATACGGAATATTCTTCCCCAGCAATTTGGGTGCCTTCAGTTGCAGAGTCATGGAATTCATATCTCTTGCGATTAGTGTTAAGCCAACCTGGTCTGTCCATTTCACCAGAGCAATCTCACCATGTAAGGATAATGGGCCACTATCACTGATGATCTCTATAATGTTTTGTGTTTTATATCGAAGAAAACTATGAAAAAATCAATTAAAATCTTTTTTTTTATGATCTATTATAAATAACTTTCTTACTCAGTCGCGAAAAACATCAGCTAATAAAAAAATTTAAACAAAAACCACCATTTTAATACAATTTAAACTGTTATAAACTAAAAAAAAATAATTGACAACTGTCAACAGTTGTATCCTTGCACTGTTATAATTTTCCTTTAATTTGCTTCAAGATTTTTATATGAATCCACTATCCAGTGTATTATAGAGATCAGTGCATCATACGCATAATTTTTATTCTGATAAATTTGGAGTGAACTGGTTCGAAAGTTTTCTGTGCACTTCAATCTCTGTTTTTGTTGTGTGTTCTCTTGTTTGTACCTATTCCCTTTCCGTAAAGCGTCTTTCCAGTTTGTACATTTTGGATGAATTAATTTGAAGAATTAAACAGAATAAGTGCTCAGTGAGGTTTCGTACGAGCTTACTTGTTCTGCTTATTTTCACGCAACGATGAAGGAATTTTGAAAGAAAAAATATTGGTGGTGAGTATTATGGGTTGAGGAATTGGTCATATTTGTGTGTATTATTACATAACCTTCGATGAGGATGAAAAAAAATGAAGGATGCACATGGCTAGGCTGTTCGGTAAGGGATTTTTTCTCGCTAGATCAGTGTGTGCAATGCACACCTTGCAGACCCTGACGAGACGCCACTGCTATCTATCTTATCTTTTTCTATATATACTTTAAATTTAGGTTACAATTTCTCAGCCACTTTTTGAATTAGATAAGGTTCTTCAAATAAGAATCCGACACTTTTATTTACACTCCATTTAAAACAGTACCTATATCAGGAATGAAAGCCTCATAAGCAGAACAAGCTAAATGATCAAACCAAAACCTACTCTATACATACCTTGATAAAGGTACATGTACTCAACTCAATTCCTAGTGTTCAATCAAATATCTTCTTCGATATAGGACCACTTCAGACAAGCAGACATAGACATTTTCCTACTGCAGCAAACATTATAAGATAGAGGGAGACATAGCGACCGACCGATGAATGGCATCTGTCTTTCCGCATGAGAAAACGAAAAACGTATTCAACTACAAAAAGTCGGTTTACTCACTAACATTCATCTTCGGTCGCCTCTTTAATCCTAGAACTCAATCCCTTGGGATTCTTTCAAAACGCTAGCAAAATACATTTTAAAATATAGGTAAAATCATTTGGACATGTTGCAAGAACTTGCACAGAAATGAAACTTCTTTGAATTGTCTCTACTTTATGAGAAATTTTTTTATTGGAAATTATGTTTCAAATGTCGATGAAGGAAGTGTTTAAAATTCAGAAATCAGTTCAAAAAGACTCAAAATTCATAAAAAAAAATAAAAGATATTCGCAGTGTTATCTTAACATCCAGAACATTTCGTAGAACGATCCATCAATCTATCACACGGAAGATTAAGGGTTACTTTTTGAATCGACGATTTCGGCTCCTAGGACCAAAAGTGTTCATTATGATTTAAAGATGATCCAAGTCTCAAAGTATAATATCACCAAAAACTCTCGTATACTAAGTTACACCTTGTCTTTCGCAACTAGCACGGCCAATACCCTAATACATTTATTTGATTCCTTAAACCAACAACCCACCAATTTAATTTTTTGATTTTTTTAGAAAATGGTTCATTGTACTAAGTTTTTAACGGAGGTTCACAAAATTTAAACTGTATTGTATACATGTGAATGTAGTAACATTTTTGAAAGATGTTTTTTGATCTTTTTAGAAAAGTTCAGATTTATTTTTTAAAAATTATTATTTCGAAAACGATTATATTAATTTGTTTTAAGGCTCTCCCAAACCAATGCGAAACATTCGTTGCGGCGAAGAAACATTCGTATGTCAAAATTTATTTTCATGGTGATATATGAGAGTCCCCACACCAACGCGGCGGAGAAACATATGAATTAATTTTGACTGACGAATGTTTTTCTGCCGCACGAATGTTTCGCATTGGTTTGGGAGAGCCTTTAATCTTAGTACAAAACAAAAAATTTTACACCTTATAAAAGATTTTAAAAATCTCGTTCCCTGACCCAAAAATATCGAAGCCTACCTATCATACAAATGTTGAAAACGTTAAAAAGATCTTTTTTCTCCAAAAATAGCTCCAATGATTTTGATACAAAAATGTGTGTAAAATTGCACTAATTAAAGAACAATTAGTGAAATTTTACTTTGCACTAATATAAATATTAGATAATAGTTGTTTGAGAATTTGGAATTTCAAACATCTATAATTTTTCAACAACTTATTTCTCATTAGTGGAGAAATTGTTTTTTTTTATGGTTGATATAGGTACCTATTTCTTATAAATTAAAAGTTAATTAAGGAACTCCATGCGATGCAGTTGTGTATTTTATTTCATATTGGTCACCCTACTTTCCACACATCCTTCTCCAAGTTGGCCTTTCGTCAGTTTGCAATTTTAAGTCGATTGTAAGCTAAATTTTTATAATAGTTTTTTATCAAAAAAAAATTATTTTTCACGAATGCGATACCAGGACAGAATTGCAAAAAAATCAACTCGATAGAGTTTGTGTGTCCTTAAAGTCGCTTTCGTATTTTCTATGCGCTCACTACCGTACCTACACCTCTATTTTTGTAGACACGTATTTTGAGTCACATTCACATATAACACACTAAACACGAAAAAGGAACAACGAGAAAAACAGGATTAAATTCTCAACAGATTCATTCGGCTGCTACTAAAGGGTAAACAAAGTGTTCCAATGTGTGCACATGCACAGATAGGGTAAAGGACTTCGCTTCCTAGATGCAATTCGCTCAAATGAAGATATCAACTTTCTGCAGACAAATTCCGGCAAATTTAGTAGAGTTTTTCGTTTTCTTTTATTTTGTGTGTGAGCTTCTGAGGAAAATATACTCTTTGACTTGCCATATTGCAGCATTATGTGGCACCGCAGAAGAAGGTAGGTATAGAAAAAGGGTTAGATACCTATGGTAAAATTGGTAGGTATAAACTATACAGTTATATAGAGGTAGGTTCTCACGTGCCAATATAACCGCACACTCGAGCCCAGTTTTGCGGTTGTCATGCCACAGACCTTTTTTTTGGCTTTTGGTCAACAATTGAGAGTGCAAAGTCGTTTGCGAATTGTAGCATGGTAAAAAAGGAACTATTTTATTTGGTGTTGCACCCATTCCCCACACAAAAAAAAAATGCAATGAAGAAAGCTTTTAACTAATTAGGTTTTATGTCCATGACAAGGATGGTAGAATGACGGTATGTTGGGGTAGGTACACAAAAAGTGGTCCCCAGATGAAGACACCACTTTGGTTACAACAGAAAGTGAAACTCAGCCTCGCCTCATAAATATTCATTTAACAAGGATAAAAGGCTACAAAGAAAAGTTGACTTATAAAGGATCAAGATATCGTGTATGTGTAGGTATACCACCTTGGTTGAAGTCATATAAATGTGTGAGATAAAGTGCTATCGCGTCGAGAAATAGGTTCGGGTAGTGTTTTACAGATTTTATTTAACTTTAACATTGCTTGGTGATATGAATTTCACTTAGCCTAACAGATTTCCTGGCTCTTAAACTTATTCAAACGTCTACATACTTCGATAAAAACTGCTTGAGATATGTGTGTAACATTATAATCTTGGATCGAAACAGCGGTAGCTATGCAAATTTAGCTATATTTATACATAGGAGAGAGTGGGCAGTGGGGCTTAAAATGACCCTGTTCACAAAATTTGATGCCAATTTTTTTTTTTACGAAATTGCAATTTTTTAGAACATTAAGAAAAGGTTTAAAGAAATTAAAGGGCATATAAAGATGATTGATTCTGGATTCTTCTGTAATAATTATTCCTTTGAAGCAATTTAAAAAAATATTTTTAGTTAGGTACCTACCAATTGAAACAACATGGACCAAAACTCAGTTTTAATGTTTGTATTCCTTTGCTTTGCGTAAGTCATACTAAATCTTGAAAATTTCTACGTTAATACCCGTAAGGATTATTTAAGAAATGTAAGCGATTATTTAAAAAAATATGTTTTCTCATTCTTTGAATTGCTTATTCACTTTTCAGGTTAGGTATGTAGTTTTTACTTCCAAACAACACCAACAAATATTTCAACACCCTATACCCACCACTCTTCCTTGTTAACAGTTTTATTTAATGTACTCTCTTTTCAATAATGACCTCATCATGACACATTTCTCCTAAGGCACTTCTATATAAATACTCCTCCCCCAGCAATATCCTGTCACTAAATTACCTCCATAACATCATCATAAGCTGCTGCTGGCAAATATAAAAGTTTATTATAGAAAAAAAATTTCAAGTACCAACACAGTCCAACAGCAACCAACCGTGACAGCTCTTGAACATGGACACTTCATCCTCCTACGCAATATATTTATATCCTTGATCCGAAGAAAGCCAACACGAAAAAAAAAAACCAACACAGAAAGTTATTACACTTCCCTTGCCATAAATTAAATAAATATTTGGATAATTTAGGTGCTTCGCCTCTTGTTAGGAGGGGAGCGGTTTGCAATTGGACATTTTGGCAGTTGCAGGACATTATGTCTAGAAGAAGAAGTAAGCTAAAAAGTTTTTTTTTTGGAAACGACTGCTTATTCAATGACAACTGGAAGAAGGTTTTTCTCTTCTTGTTGCCGTAGGAAAATATTGTGACTTTCCCAGTATGACCCCATACTGATGGTAATTCTTAATGAAGGTTTTTCTTGCCATCATGGAATACAGAAAAAGTTTTCGTATAAATAAAATGCTAGCTTTTCTTAGAAATTATGTACTTAATATACTTTTATTTTTTTCCCTGAATAATACTGTTTTGCTTGTTTTTAAAGTAATAACAAACAATAGAATAGGACAAATGGAAGGAAAGAAATAAATAAGTCTCGAAGTTCCAATGAAACAACAAATTAATAAAGTTTTGAAGCACACGGAAAATATAAGAATTACATTTTGCTACTTTTAGTATACAAATATCCAACAGTATAAGTTTACCTTCTTACCAACAAGAAATAGCATTTTCTAAATGTAAAATCAGTTTAATTGTGAAGGCAGTTGAAGCAAAAAAGTCATAAAGGTGAATGAGTGTTTCATCTTCAGTCAACAAACGCTCATACGCCATAATCCAAATCATTCTTCAAAAATATAATTTTTTTGAACGGTTGTCATCAGTCGCTTAGATTTTTTCTTATCAGGACCAACAAAATTTGGTTTATGAAAAAAAAAAAAAACTGTGAGATTGGGTGTCTGGCTGATTGGGAAACATTATTAAATAGTTTTCCAAGGAAAACAAATATGCCCTGCTACTTTAACGGTTTAAAGTTGTGATGCTGACATTTAGCCTAACTGTAGGTGTCTGGTAAGTGAGACATAAAGTTAATGATAGATACCATTCCCCAAATACAAGATTCTTAGTATAAATTAAATATATTCTTATACCCAACATAGGATATGTAGATATTCACATAGGTACAAAATCTCAGCTTTGAAAACTCATGTCTGGCGGTCGCGTTCCCCATCATATACAGAAATTCTCATTTTTCTCTAAAACGGCTCCAGAATTTCATATAAAAACAATTAATTACAATTATGTATCTACATAAGTAAAATACCTTTAGGTATTTTAAGTTTTACAACCGCTGGGTTATTAATAAAACCTCCATATAACTATTTGTTTGGACTTTGACTTTTGCCGAAATTGGTTCAACTTTCTTGATCCATTTGTATAGGTAGTTTTTTAAATTTTTGATAGAAGATAAGTATAACCTACTGTATACCAATCTTCTGAATTTTTTAAATGAGTAGCGGTATAAAATAAATATATTTAAACCTTTTTTTAAAATAAAAGTTATTCCAAACAAAATAATCGAAAAATAAAAAAATAAAATGTTTCTTAAAACTTGTTGAAAATAATAGGAGGAACGTACAAAGAAACTGTAATCTATATATTAATACGCTAAGAAAATCCTAAGCAAAACCTAACGGTACACTTTCCTCTGTAAATACTCAACAGAACTACAAAAATTATATAACGTTGGAAAGGTTATGACCCACAGATGTGCACAAACCAAAAATGTCTGTATGTAGCTGTTAAAGCATTGAATGGACATTTACATTTATCCATATAAATGATTTTTATCATTTTAAGAGTTCGGATTAGAACACTGAAATTTTAGGAGATGGCAACCATTATTTATTTTGATTTTTTGGTGAAAAATAATAGTTCTTAACTTGCCGGACAATAGAGAAAGTTACATTTTTATATATTTTTGCTCAAAAACAACTTCCATAGGAAATATATAAATGTTGAACTATAGCAAACTAAGCTTTTATATCAAAAATAATTTGTTTGTGTGTATGTATGTCAGTATTTAAAAAAAGTAAGTATTATTTGTAAAAGCACGAACTCGGGATAGGTTATTTTTTTTTTGTTTTAAGGTGCCTGGTGCTGATGCACATATGTACATATGTAAGCCTGCAGACTATATAAAATTTGGCCCCATTCAAAAATGCCCCCAAACGAAAAATGTCCTCAAATGTGAGGTCATAATAGAAAATGGCCCCAAACTTATGAAGAACGACTCCAAAAAAAAAATGAAAAATTGTCCCAAAATAAGTACATGCCTATAAGAAGCAACAGCAACAGAAAAATTACAATCGTACTAAAAGTGTTTCGCCTCAGTTTGGGTTAGCCTTAAAAGTACCTTGCCTGGCCCACTTCACACTGTAGGTATGTATATTTCTGATTGTGATTGATGTCAAATAGTTGCCCAAAGAGCATATACAAATTATTTTAGTTTTGACACTACAACGTAAATGATACGATTAGTTTAATAGTTTTAAGGTGTCTGGCTGTCATTAGAGGTTAAGGGCTTAGATAAAATAACGTAATTTTGCAACAATTGTATGGAACTATAACATTCGCTTCCTCCTAATTGTTCCAAAATTCAAGATTCGTTGTATCTATTTGTTTTTGCCTACCATAATATGTTAATTCTATAGTCTAAGAGCAGACATTAAATTTTGGGAGTGGATGGATAACCAAAACATGAGTATGAGGGTTTGTAGGTGCTTATATCGTGGTATCGAAAACCAAAGTATGGTCGATTTTTGTCGGCCTCTGGAGCGGGTGGGGTTTTAAAAATAGCGATTTTCCAATTCGTTTCCCAGAGGTATTACCACTTCAATAAATTTAAATAATAAATATATGTTATGATGCTCTCATTTTTCTTAAGTCCAATTATCTAAATCTTTGGCAATCCCACCAATAGAACTCAAGACATTAGCTTTTTAGGAGAACCTTATCGGCTTTTCTTGGAGATTTATAAAACGCAAAAAATCAGCAAAGCAAAGTCTAAAAAACAAACACATCAAGGTGCGCATAAAAAGCTTATATCTTGAGTTATATTGGCACAGTGAAACAACGCAAAAATGAAATAAATTGGCGGTTTTAGGTTTAGAAAAATAACTAGTGCATCCACGAAGTAATTCATAATTTTAGTAGGACAAAGTTTGTTTTAACTGAGGAAGAGGAAGGATAATTTTTGGTTGATTTATTGTGGCGAAATATTTTCATATTTTTTTGAAAGGTGCAGAGTTTAAGTCAGAAATAAGATACGAAAATCAGGTATTGTTTAAATAAAAAAATTATGAATTCTTTATAGTAAAGGCTTAACGACATTGACCTTTTTTTTGCAAAAAGTACAAAAGTAAGAAATGAATATCTTTGCTGAAAAATTATATATGGTGGTTAAATTTATCTGTCAGAACAATTTTTGTATGTTTTTTTGGAAGTAATTTTTTGTAGAATACATATTTACCATTGGTTTTTACATGTTTTTCTCACTTTTGCAAAAAGTAGATCTATTGTAGTTATGCCCTAATAATAAAAAAATCCAACTTATTGGTTATTTTTAATTTCTCTTACTTCTCCAAAAAGTGTGTTATTAACTTTTTGTTGTAGTTGTTATTATTCTCGAAAACTAATCCTACGCTTTTGATACAAATTTGTCGGTGTATTTTCAATAAAATTATCTCTTAAGTAACAATTTTACTAAAAGCTTCCATAAAACAATAATTATTCCATAAAACATTAATAATAATATTTATTGAACTGACGAAATTCTATAGAACGTTTTGACTTTTGGACTGTAGGTTGAATCAATTTAAATTAAGTATTTTGAATCAAAAGTTTTTAAACACGTTTGATAAAATTGCATATAGTCCCGTAACCTTGTCGTTTGTTTGGAAGAAACCATTTGCGTCAAATCTAGTAATTCTGATTTTTTGCATAGTTGTTCAGAATATTGGGCTTATAAATATCCTAAATTTTCGACCTCGAGGGGCGACCGCTTCATGTTCAAAAATCAGAAAAACCGCAATTTTGTCGGTCGTTCTTTCGAAAAAGTGTTAAAAACTCACTCAATAAATTAAAACAAATACGCATACGCCCCAGTGGACCATATTGTTTTGAATTTAGTTTTGTACATTACTGGATCACTCGCATAAAATCAGAGAAGTTTAGGTATTAAAACGACTCACAGATTAGAAAAATGATTCAAATGTTTAGAAATATGCACCGATTTTTGTAAGCTGTCTCTTTTAAGCCTCACGAACAGGGAAAGGATTTTGCTGACCTAAAAAAATCAAAAAGGCAAACGAAAATTCTTTAAAAGGCAAAAGAAGTTTATTAAATAAAGAGAATATAAACATAACCTTACGTCTAATTATAATAGCATTGAACTACCAACAGCTTTTTGAAGTTCTCAGGTAACAACCTTCTACGATTGTCTCTTAGAAGAGTCTTAAATGAGCTAAAGGACCTTTCTACTTGAGCAGAAACGAGTGGAGCCCATTTAAAACTCTTTAGTCTCTACATCATTCACCTCAACGTTTTCGGAAAGTGTCGCCATTTATTACAGCATTTGCTCAACAGTTTTAAGTCAACGATTTACGTTAAAAACAGTATTCAACACTTCATTTGTAATTATTGGCCCTTTTGATTTGTCCATATTTTCATTTATATTTGCAGTGCAAGGAAATGCGCGATCATTCATAGAGAAATGCAAAGATCTAGTTTTTATGAGTAAAAAAACAAAAATAGGACACGAAATTTGATTGAGAAAAGATTATGGTAACTCTATCTACAGTCTACACTACCTGCTTTCTTTTTCTTGTATGTTGAAGGCAAGCAAATTTGTTTTCTGTGCTCCATCATGTGTTTTCTATGTTAGGATCATGTTTTTAAGTGAAATAATCTCAACTGGAAATGAATTTGTAGAATTTTTTCGTTTAACTTTGATAAAAAAAGCACTAACGGGTAAAAAAGGCAAAATAAATTACATATATTTTGAATCAGGGCGACATGAATCGTGTTTGTATAAAGTCGATACTTTCTTACGATCACGCAAAGAAAATAGGCAAAGTTAGTAAAATCCTTTCCCTGATCATGAATCTCTTGCCGGCCAAAATCCGGATTTTTAAAACAGATAATAATTACCCGTGTTTTGTTGGAAAAGCTATCCATAGTAGTAGTCCATAGTAGCTATCCATAGTAGGATTTTACATGAATAACAAATACAACATCGGCAGTATGAATACTGCCGATAAAATTTTAAGTAGAATCATACTACGGATAGTTTTCCGAGTCTCGAATGGATTTTTGGTGATTCTATTCTCAAATTTGGTTACTATTAATTTTTTCGTGAAGTTAATTTTGACTGTTTCTGATTCTCACAAATACTATATTTGTTTTTAATATTCTGACAGGTATTCTTTCTGTTAAACCAATTTTGAAATACAAAAACCAGGCTACTGCGGATGCGTTTTTTTGGTAATTTTCTACTGTACTATTTATAGAATGCCAAAAAACACGGGTATTTTTAATAATTTTCACACTTTTATCAAGCTTGAAACGATGCATGATAAAATGGCAAACGTTGCTGTTCATTTCAATAGCTAGAGATGACATTGGTAAATATGACAGCTGCTAAGAAATAACAATTGGAAAAACTATAGTTGCTATCTGGTTAGTTAGTTAGTTTGAATTTCAAAAAGTTTGTTGTGAGTAAAAACACCCTTTGTTACATACTTCTATATCTACCATGAACTAAGTTAGCTTCCTGGGACAACAAAATAAATCATTTATGTGTGCAATGAACATAAATAAAGAATGTCGAAACCCCTATACACCAACAGAACTCATCAAAGTTAACCATCCATAAAACTCAGAATCATTCCACCAATATTTGATAAATTATGCATCGCCAAACCGCAAAATTGACGATCATAAAATTTCATTCAATAAATGTGACCAGCCATTAACTAAATTGGAGTTCTACTGGGAGCTAAGTGTTGTTGAATGATATAGCAAACCTCATTAATAATTAAACTGCTTCAATCCATCAATGTTTATCTTATCCGCTTTACCCTATTCTTGCCCCATCACTGTATCGTAGTAATATGTATGTGACTACATGTTCTCTTAACCTTAAACTGTTTATACATATATACCAAGAACGGTCGGGGTATAAATATACGTCCTGCTATCAAATCAACGAAATGGGTTTTCAAAAGTAAAACTTCTTTTTCTCTCTTTCTCTGTCACTGTTTCTCTTTCACCCACATCCGCCTCCATCATCATCATAACAAATTTATAAAATTGCAATTTACGGCCATCTCAGGGAAGGCAAAAAGAGAACCACGTAAGGGAGCTTACTTGCAATATATAAAACATCAAATGCTTGGATATTATATAGGTAAGGTTAGACATGCACCCTTGCATCAACCCCATCATGAAATAAGGGTACAATTGCTTCATGAAGCGCAAAAAGTGAAACAAACTTTTTCAAAAGTGAGGGATGGGAAAAGTAAAACATAACAAGACGAACAAAAAAACTCTGATATCACACTACTTCACATAACCTGGAGGACTGATGATGATGGAGTCCGTGTGATGGGGTGGTGGAGAAAAAAAATGCAATTCATTGACATTGAGCCCTTCGAATCGTTGGGGAGTATGTCAAAACCAATTTGACACAATTTCGAAGCCAGAATTTATGGTACGATGGGTCTGTCGTCTTTCTTCAGGTCGACATCCTTTATACATACATATGTACATATACCTACAGGAGTGTGTTTGCTGTTCCACTCACAGTTGTCAAATTCAAGAAAAACAACTTTGTTGTGCGATGTGTGTCATATTAAAGGACAGGAATTTATTTTTTTATTTTCAGGTTACAATAGGTAATCTTAAAAGAAAGAACAAATTTGGAAAAAGGTAAAAGATACAGATAAAACTAGAAAACTAAGGTACGATACAATACATAAAAGGACAAATATTAAAGAAGGGTTGCCGCATGTGAGGATTTGTCCTGTATTGAAGTTAAAGGTGGCTGGGTTGGCTTTGGCAAAAATACATATGTATATCAAAATGGGAAGATATATGTACATAAATATAGACATCTGTAGATACAGCTATCTCTGAAGCTTAAATGAACTCTTTATAAATATCTACTGAAGAAGGAATTGCTGTGTTACAGAATCAATTCAATAATTTAATTTGTAGTTAATGTTTCAATACGTCAACAAATTTTGCGAAACATTAACCCATAAGTGAATAAAATACACCAAAAAAACATATGGCAACTCTTGTGCTTTCATCACTCTAGAATCTAGAGTATAAGATTACTGTCGGAAGAAAGAAAAGGCCAACACAATGGGAATGAGATTTTACTACTTAAAAAAAGCCCCCCGGACCGGTCCGAACTTTTAATACTCGTACATAATATATTTTCTTATGCTTTTGTCACTTTGCTTGAGCAAAGGGTAAACAAAAAAAAAAAAAAAAAAAACAAAAAATAAGTTCCTATTTTGAGTAAATGAAATACCTACTATTTTTCTATGAATTCTCATAGGACTTCAAAAGGGTCAATTTTCAATAAAACCCTACTGTGAATGGTCCATTGGGTCATATTGTCAAAAACAGTTGAAAAGGAGGTGGTTATTCTTTTCTCGATTTCAATTACAAACTTTATTTTCACTTGGAAGTTGGAAGTTTAATAATGTTAGAAAAATATGGTATCGGGAAAGGGAAACATATCATTATGGCAGTTTTAGTTATAATATTCATGAGATTTTCATTTTATGACAACTTTTGGGTTTTTCAATAAAGGCTTGATATGAGAAAGGATTTTTTTTTAATGTTTGTTTAACTTATTCTGAGAATTGGATGGCAGAATAATGTGAGCTGCAACAAAAACATAAATGTCAAAAAATAGTTCAGTCACTTTTACTTTTTTCTGTTGGTACCTGTCTTTTGTTTTTTTTTTTTTTAATTATATTAAAATTAAGAAGATCGAAATAAATTTTAAGAAATCTTTTAACTATGTTTCGAAGATATAATTTAAAACTTAAAATAATATTTTATTTTATTTCAAATTATAAAATAATTTAAGTTGAAGAACTAAATTGTAAAAACTTGACGATTGTTTATAGAAAATATATGTACATACAAATATTCTTAAGATCGTTTTTAAAGCAGCTCTATATGTTTTTAAAACTCAAAATTGCTTACTGGATTTTATGTTTGAATTGATTTCAACTGTTATTAACTTAGTGTAAGTAATTCGTAAATAGATAAATTTAAAGAAAAATAAAATGTCAGATGTTTGCCAAAAAAAATTCATTAAACGAAAGGGTTATTTCCAAATAATGCCTCGTAAGCGGCTTAATTAGTTTTAATCAAATTTTGCATTTTATTTTTCCATAACAATTAATAACTTAAACAACATCTTTATGTGTATGTGTACGGCTATAAGTTACATAATATCCCTGAAGTAAATTTTGCAACTCGCTTATGGCAAAAAATCATTGCTTTCTTCAATTAATTTTTAATAACCAATGCAAATTTTATCCAACTCTATTAAAAAAAGGTAGAAGGTATCTTCAGAGGGTGGCAATGACACAGTGGATATAGTGTTTGACTGCTAACCTAGACGTGTGGGTTCGAGCCCCAGTCTAGGTAGCATTTTTTTCTATATATACCCCAGTTTCAACTGGATGCCACCCGTGGAATTTCATGAGATAACTAACATCTAATTCTCAATCCACTACTGTGGCAACAAAAGACCTGAGGTCTTACAGGCAGTTAAAATTCTTAATTATTAAACCAATTTCAAAATATCCACTTTTTGATTAAAATAAAATTGTACCTCAAAACTGCAGAATTGATTGTTTTGCACCACTTTTATAGAAATTGTACATAATCTACACAGTTTTTATCTTTCATAAATTACATTTTTGTAAAAATGTTGGCTCTGAGTAAAGAACGAATTAAGAGCTAAATTCAGTCTAAAGTCAAGTTTAACCTGTACAAAAAAGTCGAATTTATGCTAGATTCGACTCAAAATTTGTTTATACTTGGGGCCATTGGGTCATCACCCACTGGATCAATTTTGAGTCGGGCTAAACTGGGGAAATGAAAGTTTTTAGGCGAGGGAGGTGAAGAATAAGGAATGAAATGACTAAAATATTCGTCCTTTTTGGAGCGGAATAACAAATATTATTTACTAATACATACACAGTTGTTTCTTTTTAGGCAAAATAAAAAAATGTGTTGTCATGCCAAAGAGAAAATTTTAAAGAAATTTTTTTTCTCGATTCTCATACTCAAATGTACTACTACAATTAAAGTCGGTTAATGTACACAGAATTTTCAGCCAGCTTTGCTCACCCCGTGTGCGATTGAAGTAAAAGTTAGTATGGACTTAAGTTAGTTCAAAATTGTGTGTGTGATGGCCCAGTTGCTTCAGCAAAAAATATCAATTCGGCTGTCAAAATACTGAGGAAAAAAATTTTTGCATTAGCTTGCTTAGCTTTCTCTCCTTTTCCTGAACACAACATCGTTTTTTTTTGTAATATATCAAACAAGTTTGAAAATAGAATAACTGAAGATTTAGTACAAACTCGAAGAGAAAAGTTGTACAAAATTTAAAAAAATTAATATTCTGATCTTACAAACAAATTGAGAAATCAATAATACAATTTACCGACTCTTATAAAAATCACAGCAAGAAGATACCGGGAATTTAATTATTCAGAGGGAATTTAGAATATTCTAGGCCCATTTTCGTATTTAAATAATTGTTTAGATAAATGTTATCCCGCTGAAGTTTTTGTCTGGTAAGTCAAGTCTATGATAAGTTTTTAGTGGGGAAAATCTAGACGGCCGTCGAAGAAAACTTTTTAAATACTGTTCATCCTTGCTATGAGGCAACAATTGTCATTGAAACTAGGGCTGGCCACGAGACGAGAAAAGTCTCGGTCTTGCATGACGAGACCGAGACGAGACGAAACTACCTTCTAAGCAACCGAGACGAGACCTAAATTTACAGAGAGTCTAATAAATTAAAAAATTCAATTTTAGTTAAATATTTATTTTCTTCTGCACATATTCATACTATAATCGAAAATATTTCGTTCCAATAATCAACAGGTTGTACGCAAATCGTATTTTTCGGAGACAAGACCGGAACGAGGCTTAATTATACGAGACCGACACGAGACCGAGACAAGACTCACAAAAGTCTCGCCGAGTTTGAAACAAAAATCACAGAAACGTTGGAATTTTACTCGACAAAAATGCTCTTCTCATATTAAACCAATTTTGAGGTAAGTTTTGATAATGGAAAGACTGACAGACGAGAACAGAAAGAGTAAAGAACATAATAAAAATAACTAGAACGCTTGTGTTTCTCCTTTGGTAACAAAATTTCAGCTTTTTACTGTAAAGGATTTCCATTATCTACTTATACATATATGTAACTGAAAAAATAAAATTATTTTATAAAAAAGTGACAAAATAAATTAAATGATTTATTTACGATGATAAAAATAAAAATATAACTTTTAAGTTTCATTTTGGTACCAAACCACCATCAGCTTCATTTGTTTAAGTGCATCAAAATTAAAACACAAAATTGAATTGAATGCTTTAAGTGACGACATAGCAAGGATTTGTTTCGCTATCTCACAGAAATGCCTCGTAGTTTATAAGACAAAAAAAAAATAAACACCATGAAATTGTATGAAAAATGAAGTTAGAAGTTTGTCATTTTCAAATTCATGTGGCTTGGTAGGTTTTTAAAACTTGACGAATAAACAAAAAAAAAACATATTTTTAGCAAACGCATACTGATTGGCAAACGTAAAACTTCTTTTACACTGTATGAAATCAATGAAAAAGATTTTGGAATGGTGCCCGCGTCCACCTAAAAATTAAAAAGTTTTTTTTCAGGGCTACTGCCTCTTGCGAGGAATTGACAAACCCTCCAAGAGTATCACTTGTCACGAATAAGTGCTTCTCGTCTAGCCGTTCGGATTCGGCACAAAATTGTAGATCCCTTTCGTTCCTGTCGACAGGCGCCCACAGGAATGGTTGCGAGTTGTTAGTCACTAGGCCCTGGTTCTTCACGAGCCGTCGACGTCGCGCCACCCAATTTATTTATTTTTTTATTTATTTTATTCATTTTGCATTTCACAAGTTCTAAAGGTGTGTAGCTTAGACCATAATGAAAACAACTAATGCTAACCAATCACTTTGTCGAAAGTTTGTTTAATTTTTGATGCAACTTTCACAGGTTTTAATTATATAAGTTTATACACAAATCGGCTGATTAGTGATTTCTGTGATTAATAACTTAGGTTAGGTTACCGTCACACTTAGATCAGTGTAGATTCATTGTGATACCCTGGGGATTAATCCCCATAAAAGAAACCTATGATAAATCCAATGACATAGCCCGTAGAGGGCGTCAATACAGTTCTTACAAGCTGAAGCTTGGAAAAGTCATCTACAAATTGATTGAAGGAGTGTCAGTCGCTGTGTAAATACCGGGTTGAGGATAGGTTGACGCACCATTGTCTTTTGAGGGCGTGTCCCTTTCCTTTACCCTCACTGGATTGATCAACCCCACACCAGACCCGTAGGAGCAGTGGCTCCATGCAACGTCTGGCACTGGGTTCGATAAATCAGTGGTTGGTGCCAGCGACTGCCCAGTTAGGTCAGAGAGAGTTAAGGTGTTGGAGAAGTGTTTGTTTGCGCATAATCACCGGGTTGTGGAGAGGTTAACGCACCGTTGTCTTTTAAGGGCGTGATCTCTACCTCTACCCCCTCTGAATAGATCATCCACTCACCAGGCCCGTAGGAGCAGTGGCTCCATTCAACGTCTGGTGAGTGAGTTTGATAGATTAGTGGTTGGTGTCTGCGTCTACCCCGTTCTGTCATGTAAATCTACGTCGTCGGCACAATCACCGGGCTTAGGAGAGACCAACGTATCACTGTCCTTTAAGGGCGTGATCTCCCCTACCCCCACTGGTTAAATCATCCCCCCATCAGGCCCGTAGGAGCAGTGGCTCCGTGCAACGTCTGGTGGATGAGTGTGTCTGCCTAGTTAACTCGCTGAAGCTATCCAGGTATTGAAGAATTGTGTGACGGCATATTAACACCGGGTTGAGGAGAGTTAAACGCACCATTGTTTAATAACTTAAACTTTGTTTTGTATTTTTTGAAAAAACATTTCATCAACAAACGCACATTCAATGCTTTAACACTTGCATGATACTCATGGATTGAAGATGGTTAGCTATAAGCAAACTGTCCCTTAAATCAGTGGCCATCAAGGATTTTGGTAACATCATCAAGACTAATCTTTTCTGAAGATTTTTCATAAATGTAAGCACTAAGCTTATCCGACCAAAATTGCTCAATCATCACTTTGGGTTTTTGAGATATTTCTAATTGACAATTAAAAAAAAAATAACCGACATTTATAAGGACCACAGTATATGTAACTACCACTATCAAAATTAAGGAAAAGAAAAATTAAAAAATGTCCTTAGACTGTTTAAGGCAATTTAAAAATGTTCACTTTTTCATATACTCAAAACTTTAATAGCCAATATGGCTTTAAATCAGGTCAGATTAATTATTAATACCTATCAAGATCATAAGCTACTTTACATGATGACCACATAGATGCATATAAGAACCTATCCTTAAAATTGGTCCAAGGCTTTCAATATATAACACCATAACTAGATTCAGTAAATGCCTGATAGACACATGACACGTTACCTAGAATAGAAAGTCCTTGCTCTGAGTGCCAGTAATACCAAAGTGTAGACCTATATCTAATGTAAAATATCTACCCTAGAGCTGCATATCGGTGTTGTGTGTGGTGTGTGGTCATTAACGAAACATCTGGGTCAAACATCAACGCCTTTTGCTCTTCTCCTTTTACGGAAAATTATACGTACAGAGAAGAGACTATACTCATTCTCTATTCAATTAGTTTTTTGTTACCACCCACCCACTTTGAATATAGGTATATGTTCTTTAAAGTCTGAAACTCGAATAGAAAATTACACATGTTACCCATTAGAGAGCTGTGGTATGGAGTGTATCCCTCTTTAAGAACCAGAAACATCAAGATAAAAGCTGCCACCATACATGATTTGTTTGAAAAACTGAAAAGAACTGCAGCATGATGGGATCCAGAATCTGGGTCAAATATTGACTGATCAACTTTGATGCTTTGATGCTTTTATCACGTATACATCCTTAGTCAACATTTGCATTTCTTGATAATGATAAATAAAGGAAAATGTGAAAGAGGGGATACCGCACTATGTGTGATGGATTCAAGGAAGTCTTCGAATGCAAAATTGTCGATTTATACTCCTAGCTTGTGACATTGATGGGATGGCTTTAACAGAAGTGCTACATCTTCTCTTTTAATGGCCAATTTCCGAAATGAACAATATTGTTGCAAGTTGCCTTTTCCATCTTGATGGAAAGAGGTGGGAAAATTGTGTGTCCTATTTTATCCGACAACTGTGCGTCCATTATACGTGTATGCCTTTTGGGTGGCTGTAAGTGCTAGGAGACGAGGCGAACGTGAAGAGAGACATCCTGGGACCAAATATTTGTATGAAGATGAGTAAGCTTGCTCCATTTCGCAAGCCCCCTGATGTTTGTTTGTCCATCACTTCGAGTGTCGAATTTTCCTTCAATCAAGTGTTTGTCTGTGTACTTTTCAATTTCCCAGTAGAGACGAGGAAAAATGTCAGTATACAAACATAAATACGCTGAGAGCTTGAGGGCGAACTTCGCCTCTGCCTCTTATACCAACGTGTGTGGCTGGGTGTTTATCAACACACAAATGGGGTTAAGCTCAAGTGGGGGGTGGGTGAAGTTTTGTTCTTATTTTTTGTGTGTGTTGTTTTTTGCGAGTTTATTTATATACACAGGAAACCATTTGATGTGATGACAGTCGATTGAAAAAAAAAGTCCGAAAAATAAAAACCATTTTCAGTGAAATACAGGCAAGGACAAAAATTCCATAGAAAGAATACATCCCTAATAAGCTGTATTCATGTATTAAGTAACCAAAGAAGTGGGCATGGGACGACGAGTGTGTTTCCCAAGGAATTTTTGAAGTAAAATAGCAAACATCCTGATTGTCAATTTCTCGGTAGTTTTATTTCCCATGCCGTGTCGTTTGAGTACATATACGGTGTCCTCTCTGTGCTTTGAATGTGGTGTCCTGCAGGACGAAGACAACATAAAATCGTTTTTGCGCCGGCATTTTTTGTGTGGTCTTTTTCAATTCTTAAAAGGATGAAAATTGAGTCTGTCAGTTTATACGAAATAGAGAGAAGTTTATTGCAATTTTAACCAGGAAATTGAGGCACACCCATTTTGATGAGATCCTATTTCCGGGGCGGTGAACGTATTGCAAATTATGGAGGTATTAGACGAACAAAACTCTATATGTAACTCTGATGACTTGCCAGGCCGGAGTAAGGTTGTTACTCTTTGGCTGGCATATCCAGACACAACCCATGCAGACTGCAGGAAAAACTGTTGATTCCGATGTCACCATGTAGATTCATATGTATAAGTGTGGTGAGTTCAAGGATCTCTGTTTCAACTTTCGAGTTTTCGTTTTGCTTTATATAAATTGGAAACAATCCTTGTTGGATATTGAAAATTGAAAATAATTTTTAAAAAGAGTGAGCGAATTCGTAATCGTCTGCCTAACCTAGATCTGCAAAGTTTGTGTTCGTAAACAAAAATTGAAATCTGACTTCAGCAGGCCTGCAAAACAAATTACGTTCGTAAACATCAAAAGTACGCAGAAACCAAATTGGTGTTGGGCAGTTTGTGCAGAAAAAAAAGTAATTACTGCTGAAAAAAAGAATTCAAATTAAAACAGGAAAACATGTAAAGGGTGGGCCATCTAGGGGTTTATTTTTGAATCATATGTTATTTTTATACTGACAGTTGTTTCCTAATTGAAATCTTGATGGGAAGTCAGTATTATACCTCCGAGTCGCTTCACGCTTGAACAACATTGGGAAATATTGAAGACTTATTTCCAAAATGAGTGCCGTGCCGTGTGAAAATCATCTTTTCAGACGAGGCGCATTTTCATCTCGGCGGCTTCGTTAACAAACGAAATTGCCGCATCTAGGGCTTGGAAAACCCGCAGACGTTACTTTCGATAACCCAAAGCATCCATAGAGAGTGACAGTTTGGATTGTGGAGAGATGGCATCATTGAACCGTTTTTCTTCGAAAACAAGGCTGGGAACAACGTTTCGGTCAACAATGGTCGTTACAGAGCCATGTTGACCGACTTTTTTTTACTAAAATTAAAGACATGGAATTGGGCAACCTTTGGTTCATGCAGGATGGTGCGCCGCATGCCACACAGCCCATACCACAATCGATCTTTTGCGCACCAAATTCCAAAATCGTATTATCGGCCGTCCTTGCGATGTCAATTGGCCGCATCGTTGCTGCGATGAATGTTTGTTGTTAGTAATAAAGCCATAATTCATGGACAATATTAAATTTTGTTCACTTTATATCATTTTTCAAAAGAAACTTATGATTGACCCACCCTGTATATGAAATGGCCTCGAAGTACATAAATCATCACGATATTTGTCTACCAACGAATATTTCTTTCCAAATGTCACCCAAAAGCCCTAGAATCGCCTTATTTTAATAATCGGAGTTTTTATAAATAATTTTCTGCGCTGCGATGTTTACGAACCCAAATTTATTAAAAAACTGCCGCCTGCTTGCTTTCTGCGGGCAAAAGAAAAATAAAATCGATACGCAGAAGCTAAGCAGGCATGCGGCAGATCTGCCGCATATTTCTGCGATTACGAACTCGCCCAGTATATTTGTTGATTTAGTTTTGTAGAGATTGTGCCTACATTTATAAACTATTTATTAAAGTCTCAATATAAAGAAGTTATGTATAGAATACTTACATTTTTGAAATTTCACTGTACTCAACTTAATTTAATTAGGGAATTAACTTCAAATCATCGAATTAACAGACAATTCACTTCAAAATCATGAAGGTAGGAATACCCTTGTTAAATAGCTAAGTCTATCTGTCAAATCCATATATTTCATAAAGATACAAAATACAATGATATACAATTCTAATTCCAGACAAACTTATTCCCAGGAATATCTTCAGCAGCTCATATCCTCAAATATAGAACACAACTAATTTCCAATTCAATCAAATTCACAGCACATCGCAAAGACACAGTGACTAAAGATATGGTTTCCGCTGAATTGTGTTCTCAGCCACATAAATTATGGAGCAACAACAGAGACCACAATGCTTTTAATGATAATTGCCCATGCATGTGGAACATTATTAGATTCTATGGTGTTCCATTCTATCTCCATACAGCTGTAGTAGGTACTCTACTTTAGACAAGCCTCTATAGCCTCACCTCGCCTTAAAGGAAGCTCCTTCTTTAATCAGATGTGAAATTATTAATGTGACAGATGAATCGCGTGCTTAGAACAAACCATCATCGTTATCGAGTCATCGCCGTCATCCTCGTCCTTTTCTTGTGTCTAAGAAGGTGGCGCCACCACACAACAAAACGACAAACCTATCCTATGTATCTACTCCTTACAATGAATTCAAATTTGTTCCCTTGTATACCATGTCAGGGGAGCATTTTATCAAAAATTGGTATACATTTAAATAATGGTGTTGCGGGAAAATTCAATAATGAATCATTCCGATTTATTTTTAGGGGCTTTCAGATGTACATTACATAATATATGTATTTGTGTTTATTTTAGATTCAAAATAACAGTATTAGATAGTTAAGCTTTAAGATGATTTTAAGTGCTTTATGAATTTCTTGTAAACCTGTGAATGCGTTACTTTGCTTTTTAACTTCGTATTCATAAATTTAATATATCTTTACCCCCTTGTCAAAATATGCAAAGATTACAAATAACTCAACGATACTCCAAAGTAGGTACCGTCAATGGTAATTACAAGTAATTACGTTATCCAAGTTTCAAAATACCTACTTATAAAAAAGTAGTAAACGAACAGCCTTATGCATCAACGAATTATAGCGAGTGCATAGCGCTATGCATTCTTTATAATGCCTCTAAACGCAAAAACCTTATTCATAAACTTATGCAACTTTGAATAGAAGCAACATAAGCTTAACGCGTTTGGAGGTTGTATAGAGCCAACCAAGGGTTGTTTAGTATCGGAATGTCACTTTGACTCACACATAGCAATAATGTAGATAGATGTTAGGGGGGCGCTTATTTTTGCAATCTTTGAGGTGTTGATATCTCACTTTCAAAATATTTTATAAAATTTAATACAACAATTAATAATGTTGGTTTTGTTTATTTACTGTAAATTTTTGTTGAGATATTGTTTTAAAAAATAAAGAACATTTTTTTGTACACTTTATTTTATAGAAGGAAGCCGCTTAATAAATGTGCAAAATTGAAAGATTTTCCATCAAATCTTACACCTTTTGCAAATGCTTGACGGCATGCGTGCTTAAAATAAAATTATACAAAGATTCACCTTTATTACTTTCATGGGAAAATACAAATGAATTTTAAGCATTACAAAATAAGCACCACCCTTTTATTTTTCTCCTCAACAAAAACAGCCGATGTCAGTGAATGGAACAATTCATGAAATAAATCAAAAACGACGTATTTTTTCTTTCAAATATTTTTAATTTTATTTGCGAACACAAAAAAACAACAAAGTTACTGGATAATTATAATAATATTAAAAGAAATTAATAAGAAACCAAAAAGAATCCAATCGCCAGCAGAATTACTTCTATAGATTTTTCACACAGCACACACACAGCTGGGTCTCCTTTGTCAGTTGTGAAAGTTAAACGTACTAGATTCCTCCTTTATGGTACTAATTTTGACACAAGCTCATTATAACTATAATGGGTTGAAAAATATTTTATGCATAACAATTTATGCAACGTTGTATAGTGGCTAAATAAGTCCTTATGCAGTGCATAACTATTCATCTGTTCAGCGGATTCTAATGAATACGACTGGAAGTCTTTTAGTTAGAAAATTACAAAGTGAACTCAAAGGGGCATTCAATTTTGAAAATTTTATGGAACTTGTGGAACATATTTTTGGATATTGAAATTGCTAAAAGTATGCAATGTTTTCGAAAATTATTCCCAAAAATATACATACATATTTATTTAGTTTTGAAAAATTAGGTATGATCTTGTCGTTACTTTTAAATGGGTTGATCAAATTATTTTTGGTCAAATCAATATTGATCAAAATATTCAAAAGTTTTTTGATGTTTAATCACGAGTGCTTAAACTAGCATTTTTCAGTCGAGGTAATGAAATGTTAAACTTAATAAAACGGACTTGTTCGTTTATTTCATATAACAGTAATCGGGCTCTCATTGCAGATGTGTGTTGAAAATTCAGTAACGTAAATTTCTAGTGAAAAACGTCAAAAGTACCTTATAATAAAATCGATTTATTGTTTATTTATTTTTTGTTTATAAAAAAAAAAAAAAACGTATGTACTTTTGCTTATATAAAATAATGATTGAAGAAATATTGTGTACAATTAAAAACCTGTAACAAAATCTTTAAGACGTTAATACCACCCTTAGGACCTTAATAGCACTCAATTTCCACACAATTTCCACCCAATTTCATTAACTTTGTATGTAAATTTTTTGTTTAAACCCGATATATTAATCTTATTATTTAACCCATTAATGACTCCTCGTCATAAGGTTAGAAGCAGTCATTTTTGAGAATTGAATTTGATTTGTCTCGTGTTATACGCCAAAGAGATCGAAATTTTATATGACACAAGAAAGACTTTTTAATGTGCAATAGCAAAACCTATGCTTGCACTGCAAGAACAAAAATTTACGACAGCCAATAGAATAAATGTTAGCTGAGTCACTTTTTTAAGTAATTTTATGGCGTCATAAGGTAAGAAGCACATACAAAATTGAAGAAAAACGATAGTTTAAATTTTTTTAAATTTTTTTTTCGTCATATTTATTTACTTAACTGTGTGTGCTGCCGCAAGCTTTAAACAAAAATTCCAAAATTCGATGTTTAAGAGAGTTATACAGTGATTTAAGATAATCAAGTGAAATTTTAATCAAGGCCAAATTAACGGGGTGAATCAGTCATCGCATTGCTTCGATTTTTTGTATACTTTTTATGTGAGTCATCCCAATAAATTTTCTTTTATTTTGAAGTCCGGTGAATAGGAAACCAAGGCAGTAATAGAACAGTTTTCCTTAAAATAATGATTTAAACACTCGAGCTGCATGAAAAGGAGCATTATTTTGTTGAAAACCAATGCGGTTTGTCCGAAAAGATCATTGGTTCGCGGAAACAATGCTTCAGACAATGTTTTGTAGTACCAAGATGACTGGAAATCAGGCATCTTAGTACTTTCAACTGCCAAGTTAATTGTTCCCTAAAAGGATATTGGGGCCCAAATCATTACGCCTCCTTCCCTGTTGTGAGGACGGTTCAGAAATCGTTCCTCTTTTCTCATATCGTGGAAAAATTACTATAGCCAAATTGTTGAGGAAAAATTAGTTTTTTCTGAACCTACATCACAACAGGGAAGGAGGCGTAATGATCTGGGCCGCAATATCCTAACGAATGATTTATTATGATTTATCGTTACTAATCGTTCTACCATGCCTATAATAATGCCCCTTTTTTTTAAACAGTTCTGTGATAAATTGGATTTGAAATATTTTCATTGAAGCATTTCAGAATAATTCAAGTTGGAAAATGTTTGGTATATTTCATAGAATTTATAATATTTTGCAACTAAACAGTTTATGTTTTTATGAATATGTATGTATGTGCTACTCAAACACTCATGCTTTTCATAAAAACACATCGTACACAAAATAATACGTAGACATTTCGTCACATGAGTTCTTATTTGTCCAACAGACCATTTTATCCGAAAATGAATTATGAATGTCATCTTATATTTTCGGCCACGCTCTTTCAATTGGTGAAATCAGAATTGTCCTATCTTTTCTAGTTTTCGAGATAGAAAATGTGATTTTGTCCTGCAGACCATTTTTTTCGATGAATTTTATGCTTATTTGTCCGTAGCGTAATGGCTAGTGCGTTCGACTGTCACGCTGGAGGTCTGGGTTCCCTCCCAGCCTCGTCCACCTAAAAACTAAAAAGTTTTTTTAAGGGCTACTGCCTCTTGCGAGCAATTGACAAATCCTCCAAGAGTATCACTTGTCACGAATAAGTGCTTCTCGTCTAGCCGTTCGGATTCGGCATAAAATTGTAGGTCCCTTTCGTTCCTGTCAACAGGCGCCCCCAGGAATGGTTGCGAGTTGTTAGTCACTAGGCCCTGGTTCTTCACGAGCCGTTGTGCCACCCAATTTATTTATTTATTTTCCTATACGCATTTTGTGTATACGGTAGGACAAATTTTATACTGGCATTCGCATTAGACATACGATTTGACTGGACACTGCAACTTAAACAATATAACCTACTGTGCTATTTGGTAAGAAACCCAGAGTGGCCGAATTGGCAACGATTTGGCAAGCGCGTTAGTAAAAATATTTAAATCTATCCTTTGTTTTGATTCATGTGTTCCGCATAAGAGACAAACCAAAACATCTCTTGCTTTTATAGACCATAATACAAACATATTCGAACTTGGTCATTGAAGGATACAGGACGTTGACGCTGTCAACATCAGAATAGAAAGACATTTGCGAAATTTAAAGTACTGTAGCTCAGTGTGTTTAATTAGAAAGTAACTATATGAAAACGTTCAATTAAAACTTATAATATTGCAAGCTTCAAACTAAGCTTTGAAGAAATAAAGTATAGCCAAGCAAAATAAATAAGTAACTGCTCAATTAATTTTACGAGCATTAAATACAAGATAGATTATGAAGTATGCTGACTCGGTCCACGTATTAGCTTCTGCTAGGGAAAAGAGGCAAAATATTCCAGTTCCGCAATCCTTGCCACCTATTTCAATTGTGTTCTACACACATTTGTGAAACAAAATATGAATAAGAGTTACGTTTTTCTTACATATGTTTCTTTTTGAATTATTTATGTAACTTAACTTAGAAAAAGACATGTTAGGGCGATTTCGTAATCGTCTGACTAACTTAGATCTGCAAAGTTTGTGTTCGTAAAAAAAATTGAAATCTGACTTCAGTAGACCTGCAAAACAAATTACGTTCGTAAACATCAAAAGTACGCAGAAATCAAGTCGGCGTCGGGCAGTTCGTGCAAAAAAAAAAAACATTCTGCAGATAAAAATAAATTAAATTAAAACAGGAAAACATTTACATAGGTACACCGAAAAAAAAAAATGTAAAAAACCACCGTAAAAGTGATAGTTTTCGCTTACATTTTCCAGCTGATGTTGAGCAATGTTACTTTTGACATGACTGTCATATCACTTTTGATATTGCAAATGTACTTTTAACATTATATACTTGTCAAATTTACATTGACATATCATACAATTTTTGGATTAAAACTGTAGATATGATATGAATTCAACGTTATCCTGACATGAACAATGTCAACAAATTATATTAAAATGTGATTATGATGTTGTTACATGTCAACTTGACATTATATTTTTGGATTAAAAATGTAAAAATGGTATAAACTCAATGTTATCCGGACATGAACAATGTCAAAAAATGATATTAAAATGTTATTTTGACATTGTTTCATGTCGAATTGACATTGAAATCTTACATTAAAAAAGTAGGAATAACATGAACTCAACGTAAAATTGACATGACCAAATGTTGTTTGGACTTTGTTTCATGTCGAATTGACATTGAATTTTTACATTAAAAATGTTGAAATGACATGAACTCAACGTAAAATTGACATGACCAAATGTTGTTTTGACGTTATTTCATGTCGAATTGACATTGAATTTTTTCATTAAAAATGTAGAAATGACATGAATTCAACGTAAAATTGACATGACCAAATGTTGTTTTGACGTTGTTTCATGTCAAATGGACATTGAATTTTTACATTCAAAATGTTGAAATGACATGAACACAACGTAAAATTGACATGACCAAATGTTATTTTGTCGTTATTTCATGTCGAATTGACATTGAATTTTTACATTAAAAATGTAGAAATGACATGAACTCAACGTAAAATTGACATGACCAAATGTTGTTTTGACGTTGTTTCATGTCGAATTGACATTGAATTTTTATATTAAAAATGTAGAAATGACATGAACTCAACGTAAATTTGACATGATTAAATGTTATTTTGACGTTATGTCATATCAAATCAACATTTAATGTTTACATTAAAAATGTAGAAATGATATGAATGCAACGTCATATTAACATGAACATCGTCGACAAAATATTTAAATGTTTTTTCGACGTTGTTTCATGTCAAATATTATATTGAATTTTCGTAAATTTCTTACATTAAACACATTATTTAAACCTTGCTCTATGGATAAAGAATCAGTGTTAACTTACTTTGATTGATATTTTTGTTCATCAACGACCAAAGAAAATCCCCAACAG
Organism: Melangyna quadrimaculata; assembly: GCA_949320155.1. NCBI lineage: Eukaryota > Metazoa > Arthropoda > Insecta > Diptera > Syrphidae > Melangyna > Melangyna quadrimaculata. Next base: position 2,937,757 of record OX439485.1, on the reverse strand, counting down.
CTTTTATTTATGTCTGGTAACACAAATATTCATTTCATAGGAAGAACAATACTTACATTCATGATTACATTGATTTCTTAATTATGTACTTAAATCAGTTTTTTAAATAAAAAAGGATTTGTTAAATTTTTTCATAACACTTTATTTGGTACTTAACAGACCAATCAATTTGATAACTCCTAAAATTAACAAAATCAAAATTTATTATTTCAAAGGAATAGCATTAGGATAAGACAAGATTTACTGATGACATGAACAAAATATGCTTATTAACTATTATAATATAATTATAAATATGATATCTACATTTTTTTAACAATTGTTTATAAAATTAAATTACATCACATCTTACGGAACAGAAAATTATGATTTACTTTCATACATATTAATTAATTGTTGGCAAATATTCAATTTTGTGAACAGACCGTTTAAATGTCAAGGAATTAAAAAGATTAATTGTGGAGTTTAACCAAAGCTTGATTTTTTTTAAATTGAGGTTTTCTTAAGTTTGCTTGTTAAAGAGAGATCAACGAGTCTTAGAGCCGATTTTTTAATCATCAATTAAACTATCAGGGGAAAAATTACTAAAGCAACATGAACAAAGAATAAGTACTATCTGAGGTTTAACTGGCTATTAAAAAATTGGCCCTTAACAAAGTTAGGAAAAGTGCCCATAGTTCATTTCTTGTAGGGATAAGATCATTAATAATAAGTGGAAAATGGAAAAAAACCATAATTTCATAAATTTTGTATATACAAATGATATACTGGCTGACTTATTATGTTGTAATGAACACAAATGGAAGGTGAGCAATAAAGATTTTTTTTTTTAATTTGTCTTAGAACTATGTTTAATAATAATGGGGATACAACTAATTCATTAAAATGTGCTAAACTGAAAGCGACAGAGAATAGTTCAAATCAGATGCAAGATACTACCAAAAGGGTTACTTATAATAAATTTACCCTCCTCTTTAAAAAACTTTATTTCGTATTAAACAGGTTCCGTTAGGTATATAATATAAATGAATTGGAGGACTGGTAAAATTAACAATATCTATTATTTCAAATAAATTATTGTTTCCTCTTACTGAGTATGACTGAAAGTGGTTTTCAAATTCAATTATTTCGATTTTTTTTCCAATTATAAAAGGATGATTGGCTTTACTTATCAATATTTCTTTAATTTCAAAAAGGTCAATAGTTTCGTTTTTAGTTATTGTTAAGAAATATCCAATTTTGTAGGTCGACCCTTTAAATGTCAAGGCTTTAGTGGCCAAATTGTTAGTGAAATCAGTTTTGCGAGTTAAAAAATTTAGGATATAATTTTTATAACTACAATTTTCTAAATTGAAAAAATAAGAACGCTCGAATTTAGTTACATTTGGTAGACCAAATTGATGATCGTTTAGAAAATTCGTAAATTTCAATGATGCCTTCATGCTTAGTGTATAAGTTATATTTTTTCTTGAGGATATGTTTCTTGCATATGTTTTTGCTTCTCTATGTTTGGATTCATAGCGATAACTCCACAAGTATTTTAATGGACCAGAATTCCTCACTACCCTTTCATAGTGTATTAAAAAGTGAAATTTCGGTTTTAGTTGCTTCTGAAAAATCCGTATATAAGATTCATTGTGAAGTTTAACTAAGAACTGCATTTTTTTAAGTTTGCTTTCCTCAAATTGGCTTGTTAATGTGAGATCTACAAGTTCCAATAAAGTAAGAAAAAATGTCCATACCTCGTTTCTTGGTGGAATAAGATCACCGATAATAAGTGGAAGGAAATGGACAAAACACATCATTTCACGAGCTGACATTTTAATTTTATTATTTTGTAGGTGAGTCAAATCTAGGGGAGGAGATAAATTGCCTATTTCTGTTTCTCCGTAATTAAACATTTGTTTTCTATAGTTTAATATTTCGATGGAGAAAAATTTGTTGGATATAAAAAATAACAATATTTCACACAAATCATATCTGCACACTCCTTCGAATAAATCGTGAACAATATCAACGACATAATTGGTCGTGGCATGGAAAGAAGGCAAATCGTTAAACAAACAATAACTCTTTATACCTGTGACCTTTACGTCATTTATTGTTATTGCAGCGTTGTAATTGTCTTTATTTCTTAAAGAGCCAGAGTGCTCTTCAGTGTCTTCAAACATTTCACACTTTTGGCGGTTGCAAAAACGGCAAAAGAAGTTGGAATTAAATGAAGTTGTGGAACCTAATACATCATTTAATCCTAAATTATCTCCCAAAATATTACATAGCACAAAGTAAACTTTGTGAGACCCAGACTCTGTGTTAACTAATATTCCATTTTCTTCTATTTTTTTTTAGTTGAGTTATAAGAGGGTGAAAAAATGAGTCATTTCCATATAATTTTTGATCTTTGGTTTTAAAATATGCAGCTACGAAAATATAATTCAAGTTAGACAAAAGATATTGAGGTAAGGAAGGAAAACTGTAATAAACGCCACAAATAGAATCAACATTGGCGTGACTTCCTAAAGGATTATTAATTTCAAAGCCATCCAGATATATAAAAAATGGCATGATTATTTTACCTTTATGAACTTCAGCCAATTTCTTGAAGGAAGATGAATTAAGAAAATGGTTTAAGGTTTTGTCGGTGCATATTTGTGTCATATTTACCAGTGTAGCACTTAAGACATTTGGCAACTCAAAAAATTTTCGGAATTGGAACGCAATGGGCATAATACAACCTTGAACATTACTGGGGCCTAACGTTGGTTCACAATTTAGTATAATTTCAGAAATTTCATTATTAATGTTAAAAAACATAGGCTTAGCAAATTGATCAGAATCAAGCAAACTTTGAAACATTTTATATTCCGATTTTATTTCTTCGAAAGGGTTTGCGCAGACATTTAAATAATTTAAGAACTCTTCTTTTTCTGAATCTGGAATAAATTTTAAGACTCTTTGTTTTATTGTTTCTGACATACTAGAAGTTATAGAAGAAACACCTTGTTGGATGTCTAAAACATCTTTTCGGGTAATATTGTTTCTTTTATGTAAATTCATGGAAAATTCCTTGCTTGTCTTCGAAATTAAACATTTCTATTCGCTAAAGGTAATTGTTTTTAAGTTTGAGACATTATTTTCTAGTAAAATTGGTATATCGCATGAAAGTAAATCATCATTATTTAAATTAAAACATTCTGAATTTATATTTTCTGAATTTCGTTCTTCGTTAACATTAATACTCTGTAACATATTCTTTAAATGGCTTTTAGTGTGTCTTTGAAATGAACTTATGTTTGAAAAAATTTGATTACAGTCTGCAAAAATGCATTTAAATTCACTATAAGAGTCTAACCCATGAATAAGTTTGAAATGTTTGCAAAGAAGGGATAGTTCTTGAAAGCTAGTATTACAAACAAAACAATTTAAAGTCATTATGAATTTAATATTTTAGAATTTTAAGAAATATTCGGAATTAATATCAACCATTTTTGAAATTTCGAAAACTTTTTTGAATAACAAGTAATAATAAGTTTTTTTTTTTTTAAGTAAGGATAGTTCTTAGAACTTGAAACATAAGGATAGTTCTTAGAAATTTTAAAGTAGGGATTATTTTAATTTTTTTAAATCTTGTATAAATACGGCTAATTTCTGGCTCTTTTGATCCAAAATTGTCGAAATTAAGGAAAGTTTTAGAATAAGGATAGTTCTTAGAACATGAAACGTAAGGATAGTTCTTAGAAATTGAAAAGTAGGGATAGTTTAGATTTGAGAGGAATGAAGGATTTTATTTTTTTAAATCTTGTATAAACACGGCTAATGTCGGGCTCTTTTAATCAAAAATTGTCGAAATTAAGGAAACTTTTTAGGATAAGGATAGATCTTTGAACTTAGATGCTGTCATAGCAAAGTTGAGATTAAAACCCTAATGTTTTTTAAAAGTAAGGATAGTTCTTAGGGTTTGAAACGTAAGGATAGTTCTTTGAAGTTGGATGCTGTCATGGCAAAGTTGAGATTAAAAACTTAAAGTTTCTTAAAAGTAAGGATAATTCTTAGGGTTTGAAACGTAAGGATAGTTCTTTGAACTTGGATGCTGTCATAGCAAAGTTGAAATTAAAAACTAAATGTTTCTTAAAAGTAAGGATAGATCTTAGAATTTGAAACGTAAGCATAGATCTTAGAAAATGAAAAGTAAGGATATTTTAGATTTGAGAGGAATGAAGGATTTTATTTTTTAGATCTTGTATAAACACGGCTAATGTCGGGCTCTTTTCATCGAAAATTGTCGAAATTTCAAAAATATGGTTTTAAATGAAAAGCCAACTCAGTGCTGATTCTTTTTGATATTTTAGTTGGAATATTTGAAAAACCTTAAAACATATATCGAGAGCCGATAAAAAAGAATTAAATTTCAGTATATTGTTGCCGAAACTTACATAAAACTCTTTCAATGTTATTATCTCTGATCCTACTACGAAAATGTACGGTTGGTTGTCTTCAATTTGTTTTCTCTCGCCAGCTCCAAGTCGTTAATGGTTCTCAGGTGGATAATACTACTGTTGATGGCATCGGTAACAGTTGTTTTATGTACTACTGACTTCCCTTCTTTTTTAGCAACGAACCTCGCCGTTGGTTTCAAAATTGCGTTCAGCAACATTGTCAAAATACAATCTCTAGAATCTGAAAATGAATATGGCTTAGTAAAATATAAAAAACTATTTTATAATATTGCTGACTTACTTTTGTTGACATTTTCGTCTCTCAAAGTATCCAACAAACTGCGGAATCTTTTGTCCTTGATGTTTGCGTCGCAATACGCAAAAAGATTGTTTTCTAATTCATCCCATTTGTTTATTAATTCATAGGATTTGTTGGGAAACATAATCCCAAAGTCGTAGTTGATCTGTTATAAAGATATTAAGATAAGTTTGAGATAAAATTTGCAATAGAGATTCGATAAAAGTTTATATTAATGAATAATCATCCTATTTTTATAAGATTTTAAGAAGTTGACCAAATCGTCTTCAAAATATTGATATTCAAACAATATTTTAACTTTTTTTGAAAATTAAAAAAAAAACACTAACCTTATTTTGGATAAATGTTGAACCGGAAAGTTGAGCTTTTAAATTAATTTTAAGGTATCTACTAAATTTTAATATTTAATATTCAAATATATTTAAACTTTCAGCATGAACAAAATGTTTTGCAAAAAGTTTAAATATATTTGCTCTAAGATAAGTTATCAAAGAACTTATAAAAAGCAAAAAGTAAAACAGAAATCTCAATAATAAATTCCTTATATTTTTAAAACACAAACGACTTAACTAATGATCTTGGAAAAAGCTAGGCCCTGACTGAATGATGGAATTTATGAAGCATACATACAATGTCATTTTCACATTATATTATTATTATTTTATGCTCATATTTAATTTTTGTGTGCTTGCATACAGGGTGTCCCATAAAACTGGTAAAAGGCCAGGTCTGACCTATCAGAATTTGGTTAGTTGCCCATACGGAATCATAAATGTTTTCGATACATAGCGATCTGGAAATTTTTGATAATTTTGTGTTCAAATACGAATTGGAATATGCATAGGATACAAATCAGTAATCAATCACCTGAAATGAATTATTCATAAAAAACAGCATTTTTTTAATTTTCCTGATGGAAATTTCGTACAGAATTTTTCACAAATATTTGATTCAAACAGTTTTTTTTATGAATAAATTACTTCAGGTGATTGTTTACTGATTTGCATCCTTTTTATATTACAAACGGTATTTTAACACATACAAAAAACAAAAAAAAAAATTTGTACGGATGCGTTTTCCTGATATTTCTGGCCAGCCGGCCTATTATTTGCCTACCCGTCCGTAATTGATTTAAATTTTAAAAAGGGGAAAAACCCATTTTTTTGCTAATTTCTCGAAAATTTTCAACTTTTTTTAAGAAATGTCTTTACGAAAATTGTAACGTTAGTGAGACACCCTGTATAGATGAAAAATATACCAACAAGGTTGTTTCATGTTTAAATTACATTTTTGTGACCGTATGTATATTTGCATATTGACACAAAAGAATGTTATTTTTACATGAATCAATGTAGTGCAGTAGTTCCACAACGTAATTTTGTACGTGCCTACAATAGAATCAATGTATTTGAAATACTACTATAATGTGAAAACGAATTTTTTTTAAATATGAATCAATATATTTGAGAGACTAATGTAATGTGAAAATGACATTCTTTTTACATGAATCAATTTTACTATTTAAGATACTAATATAATGTCAAAATGACACTGTATGTGTGCTTTTAAAGGAATAATTTATAAATTCCCTGCCTTTAACTTAATAATGCTAATCACCAATTCTATTATTTTACTACTTCTTGTTTTGGTTTTACTAATATTTTTAAAACAACAATTTGAAGAACACGATCACGGTACGCGATGTCTTGTTTCCTATATTATGTAGGTATAATGTATATTTTCAACTTTGTGCTTATTAGTTTCTTTTTAAAATAACAATTTCAAGAAAAGACTGTACTGATCTCGGCGTCTGTCCCCACTAACAGTAAATTAAGGATGGAAATGGAATTTATGAATTCATTTAGAAGCATACAGACAATGTCATTTTCACATTATTGGGTATCCCAAATACATTGACTCATGTAAAAATGTCATTGTGTGAGCGTGTATATATTACATTAAGTGTGTATTTGTGACGCTTGTCGTCTGAATTTCGGTGAAATAAAATACTTACTGTAAATGAGGAATGGGAATGGAATTTATGAATTATTCATTTAGAAGCATACAGAAAATTTAATTTTCACATTATAGATTATCCCAAATGCATACATACATACCTACATTAAATCAAAAGAAAAGACTGTACTGATCACGGCGGCCGGCGTCTCTCGCCACTAGAAGAAAATGAGGGATGGAAATAGAATTTATGAATTCATTTAGAAGCATACCTACAGACAATGTCATTTTCACATTATTGGGTATCCCAAATTCATTGGTTCATGTAAAAATGACATTGTGTGAGCGTGTATATATTACATTAAGTGTGTATTTGTGACGCTTTGTCGTCTGAATTTTATTAATCATTTTATTTTCACAACCAAATAATTAAAAATTAAAAATTTCTAAAATGTAGGTACTTACTACTTTGAAAATCCACTAGTAGGTATACTGCCGAAGCCAGTTCTCGTTTTTTTTATTACTGGTGTCGAAAGGGAAGCACTTATTGTTTTTTTTTTCAATTTTTTTTCCAAAATAATCAGGGCGCACTAACGGGACCGATCGCGGCACAAGAAAAACACCCCATCCTTCGCTTTTTTATTATTGTTTTTATTCTTTAGTTTTTTTCTTTTACAAAATTACAAGAAAACGATCACGATTCACAAGTTCACTGACTAGCACTGAAACTGGACTAATAAAGACGAAAGAGAAACACTAACTGAGAGGTGAGCTATATGAAATTTATAATTTCCTGTTGGCATACAACAGACAACACACATACAATGTTATTTTCACATTGTTAGTGTACAAAATACGTTGATTCACGTAAATATTACATTTCTGTGTGCGTGTATGTACATTAAAAATATGGCAGCGACATTTTTTCGTGTAAAAGTAACATTTTTGTGTTCGTATGCATAGAGAATTCCAGGAAGTATTTATGACTATCTATCGTAGTGTTGCCAATAAGATATAACTTTCAACCATACGTTAGTTATAGTTATTATATTTTTAAACTCAAAGGCGTAAGATTCTGATAATATATCCAATTTTGTTTTAACGATCTTAACACACCAAAACAAGCCAACAACAAAAATAAAACGTCAAATCTCAAACGATACGTCAAAATTTTTCCCAAGTTATCAGGTTTATTTAAAATTTGTGAAATAATTTTATATGCTATGGCAGATTTTTTTGTCCATACAAAGTTGACAGTCCATTTATGCGGAGATATATTAACCTGGTTTCTCAGGTTTATAGCCATTGAACTCTAATTATGGTGGATTTCAGGATGTTAAATTTATTCCAGTTCGGAAAACGTAATGCTGAAAGATTTCAAAATATGTATATATTTTCTTTGTAGATAATTAGGCCTATTCTGCCAGATCTGTTATTCTGCTATGAATTTTCTGTCATGAATCATAAAAGATGTTCACCACAAAAGATCTTTGATAATTGGTATTCAGCAGTTCGAATTTTTATTAAAGGCTGTTATGGAATTTCGGAAAGAACATTTGTATAGGAACATACCTAAATTCTGCTATCAATAATCAGCTGATCTGCTGTAGGTAATTAAACTATTTCGTCACTGAAAGTAACCTGTGGATTGGTGGTCAAATTCTAGCATTTAATTAATCATTTCTGTGGACCTATGCCAGAGAGAGAGATTTTGATATAATTAATGTTCTTTTCACATTGAAAATATCCCAACGACGTTGATTCTTGTTAAAATTACATTTTTTTTGTGTGTGAAGTTGCCATAAGTACAAATTTGTTTGCATTTTGAATATTGGTAGATTTGGTTTGCATAAAATAACTTATTATAAAAAAAAAAACAAGTTATGGATTTTATTGCGCTAGTTGTATATTTGTATGAACCTTATAAATTATTGTAGTTTGTTGTTTACTCTCCAATGTGAACACGATATAAATATTAGTTAAAATGGTTTTCGCTGATGAAGATTTTTATTGAAGAAGTTAATCCATTGGCCACATATAGGTAGGATAAAAATGAACTTAACGAAAATTGTTTAAAATTTAGCAATAATCTACAGCCTTACTTATAATCTTAAGATGCATACAAAAATTGTGTGCAAAATTAGTTTCACACCTTTACACTTTTACCACCATTTTAAATAAAGATTGAATTACGTGCATTTTTTATCATAAATATCAACTACCGCGTTTTAACAAATTTTAATGAAATTTTACACAGAATTGTTTTCAGGTATCTTCATCAATTTTTGGGGTTGGAGGGAGCAAAAGAAATTCAAACATTGTCAAAATCCCTGATACTAAATAATTTTTAGATAAAAGTCGAAAATGAGTGAGATATTTAAAAAAATAGTTTTTAATGAAGATGGTGGCCAAAGTAAAGAGGTTTATTTTTATAACAAAAATGCTCAAAACTAATACCCTTAACTTGACAATAAATAAAATTAAATGATCACAATCTTATTCTCCACTAAGTGGAAAATAAAATCATTAATTTAGTGAAAAAATATCATTTTGTCGAAAAAAAACTTTTGTTAGGTTTATATTTAATCAAAAGTCGAATACAAAAGCGAGTTATTTAGCAAACGGATTAAGTACCTATATATTTTGGTAAGATGAGACAGAAGCTTGGTCCACCAGCAAACATACTTGTAAAATGTTTTTCTTAGGAATACCTCTTGGACTTGCGAGAAAGAAAATGACAAACAAATAATTTTGTTTGATGGAGTAGATAGTCCGAGAGCTAGTGAACACTCAAAGTGTTTTATACTGTTTCAAATTTTGTGGAAATGTCGTTTGTATCAGTGCTACATGTTATCGGTCTGGCAGCGATTTCACGGCCCCAACACCACTAAAATGCACTTTCAAAGTGCATCAACATAAATAGTCCCTCTAAAAGAGCCTTATACGGCTCCAAATTTTCATCACAAAAGCCATGTGCCTATATTAATCAGGACCCATTGGTCTGGCAGCGATACTACGGACTAAGCACGACAAAAATCCATTTTGAAAGTGTATTTTTAAATGATATTTTACTGGAGCTAGGTCCACTGTATCTCTGCCAGACCGATGGATTCTAGTTTTCTTTGGGATTTGTTCGGTTTTTGAACTAGAAACTAAGAATCTAGAGAAATACGAATTTTATGTTTCTGGCAACACTACATTTACGTCTGAAATTTGGCGGTTAGAAAGATTTTGATATAATTAATGTTCTTTTCATATTGAAAATATCCAAACGACGTTGATTCTTGTTAAAATTACATCTTATTTGTGTGTGAAGTTGCCATAAGTACAGATTTGTTTGCATTTTGAAGCTTTTTGAAACAGATGCAAATTTTAGAAAATCAAAAATCAGAATTAAAGATTTTATCTGCTCATTATTGAAAAAAAATGATCTCGATATTTTATCTCGCTCTTTCTTAAGACAAAGAAGCCTAAAGAACACATTGCAGTCAAAATAAATCCCGTTGTTGAGTTCTATGTGTATAGATATTTGTACATTAAACATATCGCACACACATTCTTGTGTGCGATTAAATACAAATGTGCATTGATAATTTGCAAGTCTTCGTGACGCTTCGACGTCTAAAATTTGGCGCTTTGATATTTTTAATGTTCAATTCACAATTTGGATATGAATGCCAATTTAACATTCATAATGTCCCATATACGATACTAATATTGATATTTTTAATGTTCTTTTCACAATTTGGATATGAATGCCAATTTAACAATCATAATATCCTATCTACAATACTTTATGTAAAAATTACATTTTTTATCTTTGGAAATTGTAATGTTCTTTTCACAGTTTGGATATGAATGCCAATTTAACATTCATAATGTCCCATCTACAATGCTTCATGCAAAAATTACATTTTTATCGGTGGAAATTTTAATGTTCTTTTCACAATTCGGATATAAATGCCATTTTAACATTAAAAATGTCTCATCTACAATACATCATGGAAAAGCGCATTTTGTATCTTTGGATATCTGCTTTTATATAAATTTTATTTTCACATTATATAATAAAATTAACTAATAGTACAGTAATTGTCAAATTCATTCGTACAGAAATAATGAAATTATGCCGCAAATTGAAAAGCGGCATTTTTTTATCAATTTCGTGTTAGTATTTTATTTTCGGTTTGTAATTTTTTTAAAGATTCCAGGAATTGCATCTTTTACTAATATCAACAAAACATTGCAACATAACAATGTAAAAGCATATCAATTTACATTTTCAACATCAAAACTTTACGAATTGTTTAAAATTTACATTTAATTTTATGATAAACATTTAAAAAATGTGAAAATGATGTTGTAGATTCTAAAAAATAAATTGATATGATTTTTTGATATTGCAACGTAAATTACACATTGCAAAAGTGTAAGCGTTTAATGTAGTTCTGACATAAAAACTATAAAACGGACGTTTTTTCATGTCAGTATTACATTTGTTTCCGTTATTTTAAAATTTTTGAAAAAAATTGAATTTGATATGACAAAAATGTCAATTTTACATGTCACTTTTTTTTCAGTGTAGAGGCTGGGTCATCATTGGACCATTTCCCTTCGAAAATGAGGCTGGGAACAACGTTTCAGTCAACAATGGTCGTTACAGAGCCATGTTAACCAACTTTTATTTTACTAAAATTAAAGACATGGATTTTGACATCCTCTGGTTCATGCAGGATGGTGTACCATGCCATCACACAGCCTATACCACAATCGATCGCACCAAATTTGAAAATCGTGTTATCAGCAGCCGTCTTTGCGATGTCAATTGGCCGCCTCGGAGCTGCGATTTGACCCCTTTGAACTTTTTTTTTTTATTGGGAACCGTAAATGACCGATGTTATGCCAACAACAATTTTATTGCATTTTTAAAAAGAAACTTGTATCTGGCCCACCCTGTATATGAAATGGATTTGAAGTACATACATACACATATCATCAAGATATTTGTCTATCATAGCATATTTGTTTCCAAATTTCACCCAAAAGCCCTAAAATCACCTTTAACCGTGCGAAAATTTAATCTAACAATTTTTTTTTTGTTTAATAATCGCGATTTTTTACAAATAATTTTCTGCGGTGCGATGCTTACGAATACAATTTTTTTCAAAAACTGCCGCCTGCTTACTTTCTGCGGGCAGAAGAAAAATAAAATCGATACGCAGAAGCTAAGCAGACATGCGGCAGATCTGTCGCAGATTTCTGCGATTACGAACTCGCCCTTATTATTTATTTTCTGGTTATTTTTTCAACTCAAATAAAGACTGAATTGAACTTTGATTTCAATGAAAAAATATTTGATTTTCTAATTTTCGTATTTTCTTGTGTCTTCTATATCCAATCCAAATTCCAATATAAATGGAGAAAGGACAACATTTTTAACTTAAATTTTTAATGAGTTTGCAAATGTATAGGTAGGTAGAAATGGCGGCCACGGGCAGCCTAACCCATAGCCCAATTAGCGCTGAAGTGCGCCGTTTTGATACCATAACTCGTTTGAACCTGTGGATGGAATTGAAGAGAGAAAATATGGGCATATCCTCAGGATATCGTCCCTTTTTATTTAGTTTAGAATAGGATTTTGTTGTAGCTTTTAGCACAATCATCAGAAAGTGGATCACTCACTCAACCAGATCAGCACCCGCACCCGCACCCGCACCATCCACAGTTAGCCCACTAGGAAGTTCGTTGGCTGGCACTGGAGCGTCCACTGATCTGATTGGATGATCATCCGGCCGCTGTGCACCACAAACCCCCACCAGAACCCTAGTCCACACTATCTTGTGATCATAGGGAATCGACGGAAGGTATAATGCAGAAGTAGCCGAAATTTGTCCTAGAGCCATTTCTTCGCGTTGAGAAAAGAAATCAAGTCTTTGATCTTCATTTCAGAAAGTTCGTTAATGTCGTCAAAGAATGCTCTTCCGAGTGACTGTTATCTAGGAAATGTATGGGCAGGTAGATATCTTATTTCCATTTTGCTACTTATTTTGTAAACTCAATTTAATCAATGTTCCAAAAACAAAAAATGCAAATTGCTAAACGCATTAATGGAAAAATACCTAAACTTTCAAAAATATAAAAGTCCTTTTGATTGAGCACAAAAAAAAAACAAAATGTGGTTTTTAAGTTAAAAAAGTTATGTTTTTGGCGCTTAGGACAAATAAGAAGTCACGCGACGATTTTTTTAAAATTTAACCAAATAACTGCGTGGAACTTTAAATTTAACAAAAAATCATACCCTTGAATCTCCTTGCTCTACTTAATAATTACTAGGTACTTACATTACATCATATTTATATAGTATATATATGTATATATTATTATATAAATATTCTTGATGCACAAACAAACTTATTTTTGTAATAATAACAACAACAAGAATAACTAAACAAAATAACGCAAAAATAAAATTCTGAATAAACTCTATAATTTATATTTAAAAGAAATGCAACATTCGTCCTTGTCCCAGTTTGTAACACCTATTCCTACACTGCACCTAGTAAACAGCGTCCCTACTCACCCCCACATACCCACGTTAATTTTTTTAAATTTAGCCCTCTGTTCTATTTTATAGCACATAACAAGACTTACCTATACATTATACATATCGTGCGTTATAACATTTTCTAAATAAATTTGTGTTCTGTGCGAATCTACCTTCATTAAAACTACGTTTTTAGTGTTTTTTTTTGTGGTTAGGTACTCTGGCCGTTTATATCCGTGGAAATCATGGAAATGCAACTCATCGCGGTTAAAACAGTATGAGTGAGATGGGTGTGTGGGGAAGGGGGTGAGCAGAGCATAGAAGGTGTGTTGCTGATAAAATTCAAGAACAATGTATAATGGCTCTTTTTGGGCGGGTAAGGAAGGGGAACGGGAAATGCAAAACTAGGATGGAAAGTTATGACTTTAATGAAATTCCTGAATTTGTAGGTATAAGTGCAGCAGAAAAGTGGGTGTGTTCGGAAACAGCAAGTGGCACTGAGATAATGGATTTTTAGTCCGACGTGGGTGATCGAAATAAAAGTTAAGGTTTTTGGTTTCGAAAGTGCGAACTGGGAGTTGAGAATAACACAACAATTCCTAAGGGTTTTTTGATTTGGGTATGGTAATCTCTATTTCGAATACAGAATAAATTTAAATAAATACTAAAATTGTTTTGCCACAAGGAAAGTTAAAATCAAAAAAATCGCAAGTACGTATTATTTTATTTTTTATTTTATTTGCAAAGAAGTAAAGTTTATTTTTAGAGAACATCAACATGATTTTTGATTATTTGATTTTCTTTATTTTATGTCAACAAATTTCTGTCAATTACAGAATAAATCAATTCCTTACAATTTTTCATTTAGAACATTGATTAATAGAGACTTGAGCTTCCTCTTTGGGACCGTGGACTAGACATTTTAGAGGAGAACCAAGAACTTGATTGCTTATAAGACCGCTACATTATCTAGACTTTATTTTATTAAACATGGCTTTCACCTTCTTCTGTAAAATATTCAACAATTTAATATATGTAGCTACTGTTAAAGCCACAATGTCATTGGAGTCGACATTTTTGAAAAATTAATAACTTCGAAATGATACGAACTTATACCCCTATTATGAATTACAACTCAACTTGGTTGGGTTGTCATCAATACAACTCAACTCTTCGACAACCAAATAAATTATTCGTATTATGGAAGCCAACTAAACTCAGTTGTTATGAAAAAATACGTTGTCGTATTTTAGGAGTCGGGTTGCTGTCAATGAATGAAAATATAAGAAATAAAAAAGAAAGAGTTTGAAATAATTATTGTACGATGGAAAGTTCTTTTGATTTGTTTTTCTGTGATTTGGAAGATGAGAACTCCCTTAATGTTGCCAAGATAAGAAAAAATATCCGGGATCACTCCAATCCATTGGAACTTCCAAATACTAAGTATATATTCAATAATCTTATGTATATAAACTTCTATTCATAAAGTACATTTATGTATTTTTTGTTGGTTCCAGATTCTTAAGTTACTTTAGGGTTAATAAAGAACCATTTGTGTATATATTAAATGAAATAAAGGATTTTTTAAAACAACCACAACGTGCCTCATCGGTTCCACCAATTCTTAAACTTGCAGCTGCTCTTCGTTTCATGGGCGAAGGAAGCTACCAAAAGTGTAGTGGCAACGATTTTAATTTAGGACTGGCCCAACCAACAGTGTCAGTTGTATTAAAGGAAGTGGTAAATGTGATTGAGGAACGCATTTGTGGAAAATGGATTAATTCCCAGCTAACGATTGCAGAACAAAATGCATCAAAAATTCACTTTTACCAGAAAACTGGATTCCCTGGTGTGATAGGATGTGTGGATGGGACTCATGTCCGAATTATTGCAGCTAAAAAAAGTCTTCAACATTTATATTTAAATATAAAAGGTTATTATAGCTTAAATGTAATGCTAGTAAGTTAATAAAGATTTTTGTTAAGCTACATAGTATGTTCTAACAAAGAATATCTTTAAAGGTTTGTGATCACAAAATGAATGTTCGCTTTGTAGACGCAAGGTATCCCGGTGCAAACCATGATTCATTTGTTTGGAACCTAAGCAATTATAAACACTTTTTAAATGGGCTGAATGATAACACATGGATTTTGGGAGATGCTGGGTATCCGCTGGAGGAAGATTTGATGACTCCTTTTCGTTTGGCAGAAAGTGGAAGTTCAGAATCACGTTACAATACAATTCAGGCGAAAGCAAGAAATATAATAGAAAGAACGATTGGTGTAGTCAAAAATAAATTTAGATGTCTTCTCTCTGCACGAGCACTACATTATAAACCTGAAAGAGCTGCAAAATTTGTAAATGCATGTTGTGCTTTGCATAACATAAGTCAACATTTTAAGGTTATATACCCACAAGAAATTCTAAATGCCGATACAGATGCTTCCGATTTCCATGAATTATATGATTTTGCAGATGTGAGGAACGAAACGGCAGCAAGAGCTCTTAGAAATAATATAATGCGTTCTCTTTAATAAAACTTAGTATTCATTTTTAAATAAGTTTGTAATAATTTATTAAAAAGAAAAAATAAAGATAAATATTAAAACTAAAAAACAAAATTCAGAGTTTAAACAAAACTAAAACCTACATATGTACATATCTTCATTCACACAAAACAAATCAAAATTAATACAATAGTTAAAAAAAAAAACAAGAACAAATCAGGTAACCGTATCTAATTGAAAGTTTATCAATTCAAGTTTTCTTTTTTTTAACTGGAGGTTTTTAATGTGGAGCTCTGTAGCCTCCGCATAATTTTTCTTTTTAAGTTCAAAAATGTTGGTGCTAATTTCCAGAGCTTTTTTCTTCTGTTCGATTTTTTTTTTGTTTAGTTCATAGTTTTTATAACTTATTTTTTCAATTTTCTTCAATTCTTGTAAGATTCCCGTCTGGTTCTCCGTTTGAGTTTTCAAATATGCAAGCCGCTCCTCTTCCATTGTTTTTATTGACCTTTTCCTATGTGTTGTCCTTTCGACTGTCACTGGAGGAGGATCAATTGAACCCGGTGGGACATTTTCATCGTCTCCGTTGCTCTGATGAGGTGAATTCACAGGCTGGTTCATGCCAAACGAAAAACCATTTGGATTGACGGCCGTTTGCAGCTCAATCAATCCTACCACACTCTCTTCCATCTGGTTAAGATTTATGTGCTCCGATGGCCCTCCTCCTGTTGTAGTTATATTTTTTTTTGTTGTTCGCCAATTTTCTTTTCAAGTTCGCCTTGTAATGTATCCAAACCTGCATGTTAATGAATTTATTAAAATTTATTTTATTATTAACTTTACAATATAACATACTCTTTGCCATTCTTTGGATGTTCTTGATGGAGGCCCTAAGCTATTGAGCTCCACCGTTACTTTATCCCACTGATCCTCATGTGTCTGTTTTGATGAACCAAACTGTCCCTTACCCCTAGCCAGTTCAGGTTGCTCGTGGAGTAGAGCAACAAGTTTTTCGAATTGTGACGGCCGTGTAATTTTCAAGCTAAATAAACTCATTATATTCTGTTTTTATTAAAATTGTTGTTTTACTTACTGTTTTTTATCCATATTTGTTTATTTAAAATCCGTACAGAATATTCTACACAACTGGGTATTAATTGGCCACAACTGTCTGCAAATTTCTGTTCACTAGCTAATCTGATAGAAAATTTATATATAAATGTTAATGATACTGGAGACTTCAAACACCCATTCTTACCGATATAATGTGCTTACAAGCATTTTAAACAGCGGCCGTTGTGAAAAACGCTTAGAAAATCTTATCGAAGCTGAAAATGATTGCCCTGTGAAAGCATAGTACCTACGGCTACGCTGCAGAAGCGAAACGTAAATTTTCATACAAAAATTGACACAACGAAATCATAAACGAAAAATGTTGTTCTAGTTTTGTTCAGCGGTACGCAGTTTGATAGCGAAAATTGAAAATCGTAGTAGATTACTAGAGTCAAGTTTTCACTTTTTTTCGAATATAATGTATTGTCCGGAACATTAATGCTGGTGAAAATTTGACGATTGAAGTTTTTGTTGGTTGCCGTTGAAGAAACAAAATGGACGAAAATTATAGTTTATTTTCAATTCCAGTTTTTAAAGAAGAAATCTTCTTCATTTAACCGGGGATTGTCATGATCTCGAGGGGGCCACAACTCTTCCACTCAACTACTTCACCTAAGGTTCCACTTGTGGGGTTCACCGGGTTGACCTCAGAAAACGTCGACAGGCCTCCCGGTTTTGGATTGTTCCATGTCTGAGGCCTTCTTAATGCAGGAGTCGTTGCATTTGTTTCATCCAGGAGTTTTCGCGCCTGCCTTTCTTCCGCGATAGTGTTGGAACGTCTTGTGCTATATTGCCTTTTGAACTAGGTTCTTATGGCATCTTCTTCGTACATGACAGTATCAGCTAAGTTGGTCATGCTGTATTTTGTCCAAGATGGTATTTTTGACGTGTAGGCTTTTTCGGATTCTCTTGCTTTTTATTCGATCACCCTTTGTCACCCCTGCGGTTATGAGAAGCATCTTCATTTTAGCTCCCGTCAAGTTTTTAAAGATGAAATATTTTAGAGAATGAACCACACCATTCTTTAAAACCCTTAACAGAAATGTATTTTTTTTTTTAATTTTTGACACATCAGATAGAGCTTTCCATAAATGTTTTTCGTAGCCTTTTCGTTTATGTTTTCGCTATTGATGTGGAGAGTACAGACATTTTTCGTTTCAGCTGCGTACTAGGCTTTAGCCTAGATTTTCAGCGTTTTAAACATTCAACAAAACAAAAAAATATTTATAAAAAGTTTTTAATGAACCTTGGAAAAATTTAATTAAAAAATATAAATTGCAAACAACAATAAGTCGAACAAAGAAGAAGTAATTTTTTTTCATTTATAAAGAAGTTTAAGTTTTTTTTATTGGCTTAATGCTGGTATACTCAGTTTATTTTTGTGTTTCCTTAAAATTTGCAACAAAATTTTCTCAGCTTACAGGATTTCTTTTGTGATGGTGGAGGAAAAAAACCAAGCTCATCACTGCACACAATTTATCTCCACAAGAAGAACTCATTTAGTATTTTCATATTTTTTGTTCATTCTCTAGATGCAACAACTTTTGAGTGGATTTTTTTCTGAAAGGTTTAGCTGCTATGCCAGGACGACAAAGAGTGCGTGTCCTTAGGGTAATTGGATATAACGCTATATTTTCTACTCTTTAAGAGTGAATGCTCATTTAATCCAATTGTTGAACATACAAATCATTTTCAGGAGCAAGGATCTGCCGTTACTGGCCTGTAATCAAATTTTGTGTCCTTTAGCTAGCATGCCGGAGCGATATTAAATTAGAATCAACAAAGATTTACGTCGACGATGAATTGGACGTCGAGATGAACGACGAGATGTGGTGGGTTCTACTCATTTAACGTGTGTAGATCTGACAACAATGGACAGCATTTGTACTGCAGTAAATAATTCTCACTTAAACCCTAAATCAGGGCGCGTCCCTTAGTCAATCTATGCGGAGGATAAAAATCTGTATTTATTTCAGCCCTCTGCTGATGCCAAAATCATCCGGTGAGATGGTGTTCGATTTGTACCTATATAGAGGAGACGTAGATCAAAGTCATGAATAAATTTCGAGGCGCGTCTGTCCTTGATATCAGCAGAGTGGGTATACAATTTTATCGACACGGTATAAAATTCGTATACCAGTCTCCTCTATATACAGCGACCTTATCTCACCGAAATATCAATGATGGATGCAATATCGCAGTTGGTCCTCTCCAAAGAGTCCTTGTGTCATATATATATGTAATCCAATTTGGATTTTTATATGGCGGTGGAGGAAAAAAGACAAAGTGGATATAAATTGTTGTTGCTCTTATTCTATCTTCATAGAGTAACCCAAAGGATAAGGTGTAAATCAGAAGATGAATTCTTGGAACAATTTTTTTTTTCTCCGAGTTGCTTACCTATACTTCAGCAAAATCGAGTATTTTGGGACAACCAATTCCACACACATTTGTCATGTTGAATTAATACGTTACAAGAGAGACAAGCATTTTTCAACATTCCTCTCCTCTATCTTGCATTCCTTATTCCTATTTGTTTGAATTGGAATATTTCTTGCAAGGACATATTTGATCGGTATATGTGTAGCAGTACCTACATACATATATGGTATTTACGAGATTGTTCTGTGACATGTCTTTTGTTTTAAGGTTTTGCTTCTGTGAAGACAATAGTTGAAAAGTCTTAGGATAAAGAAGAGGTTAACTGAAAAAAAGAATAAAAAAGAATATATAGAGGTAATCAATTTTGTTTACATTTATACATATGTACGTGTATTCCTTGAGGAGGTAGGAGAATCTCAAACTTGTTATCTGCAACTCAAGAAAACATTGTATTAAAGTATTGGAATTGTTTGTAATATCTTCAACAAAACAAACAAAAAAGTTGAACAAATGTGAAAAAATAGCTCAGTCGTCAATTAAAACTGGGTCAACAGATATCTGGTATGAAATTGAAAGAGAAGCATCTTAGAACTTTGTCCAAGTTCCGTAATTTCAAGAATTTGCTGATAAGGTCTATTCTTAAGACAACTTTGTGTCAAAGCTACGAGTTTTTCACTTGAATGGATAAGGTATAATCTATTTTCTCAAATCTAATAAAAGCAGTTTTTTTTTAATTTCGCTCAATACTCTGTGTTGTAGGTACCTACGTGAAAAGAAATGATAAGAGTCATAAAAGCTAAGTTTTCAAATTGCGATTTACACTGAACCAAAGACGGTTGTCATATTGATAATTTTGTTCATCAAATTGATGAAAGAAGTTGTTATTTTTCAACCAACGACCCTGATCATTAATATGAAACTTTCCGATCGACAATTTTAAAATTTAAAACCGCTATCATCATATTAACAACCACGATCGTCATATTGATATCAAAAATAAAAATACATTATCGTATTGACAACCACGATCATCGTATTGACAATATTGTAGTTGGCATATTGATAACTACGATCGTCATATTGGTCACCGCGATTGTCATATTGAAAACGACGATTGCCAATATGATGATTGCTTTTGTCAATATGATGATCGCGGTTGTCATAATAAGACCTCCGAGTTTTACCGTTTATTTTTGATATCCACCATTTTCTCCAACAAATTACGGAATAACGGGAAATCAATTAAATGCTAAAAAGAAAAATATGAACTTTACAGGAATGGAATAATTTAAAACTAATTAATAAATGAAATTAGATGTTAGTGATATGAAATCTGAAAATAAAGAAAACATAAGCAATTAGGAAAATAAGATAAAAGATTCAGAAAAATAAAACAAATAATAAAAATGAAGCTGTAAAAAAGAGGAAATATATGTAAACAAATTTTATTAAAATAAGCTGGAAAAGAAAACTTCTGAAATTAAAAAAATGTTGGTGTATTATAAAATCAAAAAACTAAAAATAAAATGTAGCACAAAAACACGATTCAACTGTTAAACAACACTGAAACCTAAAAGAAGGAGATTGGAATCGATTCCTGGAACTCTGACAAGCCGAATAACGCGCTTTACTGGAAATTAAAAATAAAAACTGGAGAATATTTTATTTTACTGTTTTACTTTTGTCTGAATTTTCGTATTGTCGATCGTGATTTGCAATACGATATCTGCAAAGAGGTGATCATTATATTGACAAATAGAGTTTTAATATAAAAACTTTTACAACGCAATTTGTTTGTTTATAAGATTTATCGTTTTTCTTTGTTCTCTCAATTTACCTGGGTTTTCATAATGAAAATCACGATGGTTAATATGACAACTGTAGATAAACAATCATCGTATTGACAATCGATATCATCATATTGACAATCCCGGTCATCGTATTGATAATCGCAAATTGACAACTTAAAATTTTCATATTAACAATCGCGATCATCAAATGTGAGAAACAAGTTGTCATGTTGACAATATTTTTCATCAATATGACAAGTTTCAATTAACAACCAGCGATTGTCAATATGACAACGGATATATTTTTATGTGCATAGGTAGGTACTAGAATCAGTGAATCAGTTATTCTTTGCCATCATAAGTGAA
The DNA here is from genome assembly GCA_949320155.1 of Melangyna quadrimaculata. Lineage (NCBI taxonomy): Eukaryota > Metazoa > Arthropoda > Insecta > Diptera > Syrphidae > Melangyna > Melangyna quadrimaculata. The sequence goes on along the minus strand of OX439485.1, from coordinate 2,916,347 downwards.
GATCCTGTGTCCTTGCAACGAGCACTTGATGTATGGGTGGATGTTCTGGAAGGAAATGGATACCGCATTAGGGCGAAAAAGAACAAATACCTATGCTGTCATTTTCTGATCCCACACAGGCCTATTCCGGACATCTATTTGAATGGAACAGTGCTTCCCAAGTGCGAAAAGTTTAAATACCTTGAATCAATGATCAATAACGAAGGATCTTGTGATGACGACAACAAACATGGCGTAAGCGTAGGGTGGATGAAGTGGCGGGACAATTCTTCCATATTCTGTGATAGTAAAATGCACCCTAAGCTGAAAGGAAAGCTCTACACGGCAGTTGTTCGTCCAGCGCTAACACACGGTTCACAGTATTGGACAATGTACAATTGTAAATTGACGGCAGCTGAAATGAAGATGCTTCGCATGACAGCAGGAGTGACAAAGCGCGATCGAATAAGAAGCAGGGGCATCCGAGGAAGCCTACACGTCAAAAATACCATCTTGGACAAAATACCGCATGACCAAATTAGCTGGAACTGACATGTACAAAGAAGATGACATGAGAACCCAGTTCAAAAGGCAATTATAGCACAAGACGTTGCAACACTACTCCTGGATGAAACAAATGCAACGACACCTGATGCATTTAGTTGGCCTCAATCATGGACCAATCCAAAACTGGGAGGCCTGTCGACGTTTTCTGAGGTCAACCCGGCGAACCTCACAAGTGGAACCTTAGGTGAAGCAGTTGAGTGGGAGAGTTGTGGTCCCCCTCCAGATCATGACAATTGCCGGTTAATGAAGAAGAAGAAGGTTGTTACTATATATTCGAGTAATATGGAAATTCCTAGACATGTAAACCAAATTTGAAGGTGATATCAAGATAATCGCGAACAAAGACGGTTTCAATAAACGGATTGGTCAGTTTCCATCAAACTTTAGGCTTTTTACTTTTAATAGGGTTTTGGCATTATTTTATTAATAAGTGTCCCCAGTTTCAACTGGATGTAACCAGTGACACACCTTTTTCTCAATCCATTGTGCAACGAAAAAATTTGTCCTTTCCTTATCTTAATATTTTTTTCCTTGGAGATGAACCTTTCACGTAATTTAAGCATTTAATGGTTTTTGTTACTCACAAATTTCGTTGATATGAATTGTTTTACGATAAACATTTTGTTCAGTTTATTTCCTAAATAAAATTGGCAAGTAGGGTTTTTCTTTAGTTCCTTTTAAGTATTAAAAGCAGGTATACGGTATTTATTTTCTCAGCAGTATGAAATTATCTGCTACTATCTACAATCTACATCTACGTTTCTCAAGCATACAATGCAATATAATTTACAATGCCATAAGTAGGTACCCACATATCAAACAAAAATTATGTTCGCCAGATGTTCTCCACTCAAATAAGCAAATATTCCATGGATCAACATATTAATTATCCACACATGATCTGCGGAAATTCGTTGCTTCCACATTTGAGTATCTCATCAATCCCAACTTCTCCAGCCTCATTGTCACAAAACAACGTACTCTAGATGGTTGCACATATTTTGAACTTAATATATCAACGAGTGAACAACAACGACGGATGATTAATGCAACCAAATAACAAAATACATACATCATATTATGTGCGTCTCATCGTAAATTCTCATTGCAACGTCAGGAACTCTATATAGAACCTGTGACTGCGATGACGGGGGCAAATTGACGAATACTCAAGTTGGCGTTAAATTAGCATCTGCAGCAGTAAATGCAGTTCCACTCGAAGAATCATCACCAAACAATCTCATTATCTCCAGCTTCAGCATCCTTGAGACGGAATGTGGTGTCTGTGCCTAGTTCTAGGTGGCATACAAAGATACGCGAGTATCTTTAGAGCTGTGGATAAACGCGTTGTGGTGCCGCAATAACGGAACTCTTAGTATTCTAACTTATCACTCCAGGAAAGCATGCGCAGGGAAGTGAGAGCATCAGAAAGGACCTTGAAACTGTATTTGATGTATTTGTTGGAGGGAACCAGTAATGCACCGCAACTCGGAAACTCTTTGATTATACATATGTATTTTTGCTTTTTTTTAATTTTCTACTTTTTCAGATGTTTGACTACGAATGAGTTTTAATGAAGTTTCGCTTGATGGGTTCTTTTTAAGAATTCCTTGCTTTTATTCAATGCTCATGCAGGCTCCAACGAGTTAGAATCGGGGAGTTTTTCGACGGTGAACCGCTTAAATTTGTTTTCTGGTTGTCTGTGTGAATAATGTTTAGCTGCTTTGCTTAACGGCTTGGAAAAAAATTTATTTGGCTAGGTATGAGGTGTCATGTGGGTAATTTCGGGTTAATTTCCAGTCGAGTTAAATTGTTAGGAAATGAGGAAGTTGCTATAACAAACTCTGTAATTGAAGGTCATTGGTATAGGCATTGGTATAATAAGAGATCGTGAACAAGACTCTGGAAAATAATTCAAAACAAACTGTATACCATGCTTGAATGAATTGCATGTGTTTATACCTTAAACGCCCTAAGGCAAAGAATTATTTCCTTTTAAAGAGAATTTAAAAAAAAAAAAATTTTAAAGCAACCAAATTAAATAATAATTTAGATTTCTGATTTTTATGGGTCGGTTATAGTTGTAATTTCAGCTAAATTGATGTATATTTTAATTAATTACATCATATAAGCAGTAGCGGATCTAGGATTTGGCTGTGGGGGGCTTTGGTCTCCAGTTTTAGACATACATATGAACGTTAAAAAAAAATTAAATATCTTTGTTCCAAAACGGAATATTTTTTTTCCTATACAAATCAATCAAAAATCAAAAATTATTAGATGCATTAATCAATTCTACTGTTTGACCAATTTCGAAGCACAAATACCTGCATTCTTCTATTTTTATGTTCCTTTGAGTATTTGTCAAAAAATGCAAATGCTTTCATTATTCATAAATACTTTCAATGGAATGGTATATCCCATATTGTCCTATGCTATTTTTTTTTTTTTCACAAAATACTAGAAAGAAATAAAGTTGAAAACATCTATTTTGTATACAACATAAATATATATTTTTAAGGCTTTTCTTGGAACATATACACTTAAAAATTATCAGTCTCAAAAGTTGAAAATAAGCTTTTTAAGCCACAGAGGAATCAGTTGTCAAACCGACGTTTTTAATGAATTATTAATTATTAACAATTATTAATTGGCCAACCGTTTAAGAAAATAAATATTATATGGCTTTGCATATTTGTTAATAAGTTAACATTTATCAATTATTTCTTTTAAAGAAGAAACATATTTACATTTTTTAAATAAGTTTGTTATTTTATAAAACATATTGATTTTTTGAAATAAGTTAATCAATTAATCTACTCTTTTCTAAGTAGAAGAAACAATAACATCGACTCGTTACATGTATTCGCTTTATATACATATTTACATTTTTAAAATAACATTTACATTACATTTTACATTTTTTAAATAAGTTTAGTTTAGTTTTAGTTTAGGCTACTGCCTATAAGGTACTCTATATTAATCCCTTCGGGCTTACAAAAATAATAAAGATAGAAATAAGCCATACAAAACACTTTATCTGCAAAGAATATACAGCCAAACTTTAAAATAAGGCGTAAAATCAAAATAATATCTAACTAAACTTTATAGAGCATTATTTATTCTTACTCAAAAAAACAACGAAAAAACATATTAATAAATTGATAGCAACGCCCCCTGTCGGTCGTTTACAAGACATGAACCTACTTAAAGTCCACTAAAAATATATCAAATGTTGCTAAGAATTTAATAAAACAAAAAGTTCGTATACGCCACAGTGTACCACTCTGTTGTTTAGTCGTTTTGAAAGTGAAGAAATGCGGCAATGTTTATTTCTTATCGTATAATTTTGTGGTTTATTTTGTGCCGTGACATCTGGTCATGCACCATATTTCAAAATATGGCCATTGTGCAAGTGTCAAATGGCCATATTCGAAAACATGGCCATATGACGCTTTTTCAATGTGTTTTATGGACATATTTCTTTGTGACTTTTGGGCATATGGTTTAATGCTTATGCGGGTCAAAACTCAATAAATAAATTATAGACTTTTGCCCACACTCCCTGATCTGCAAAATGAAAATTTTTTATAAATTATTTTTTTAAAATGCTCTTTACAAACAAAATTAAAACTTTTCAGAACAACTTTTTGAAAACGTATAAAAAAAAAATACGTGTATACTTTCTCAAAAAGATATTTTGAATTTTAATTTTGTTTTTTTAATTTCATGTAAGTAATTTTTAAAATGTTCTGGGAACTATGTACATTTAAAAAACAAACTAAAAATTTTCAAAACATCTTTTTGAAAACGTTTACAATTATTTTTTAAAAATACGCGCGAATTTTAAAAAAATACTTGTAAACTTTTTCAAACAGATGTTTTGAAAAATTTTAGTTTGGTTTTTAAAGAAAGTGATAATTCGCAGAACATCTTAAAAATTAATTAACATAACATTGTTAAAGTTGTTTAAAAAAAAAAATTATTTTGTTTTTGAAATTTTATGTACCTAAAGTAATTTTTAAAATGTTCTTTAAAAATGAAAATAAAAATTTTCACAACAACTTTTTGAAAACTTTAACAAGTACATATTTTTTAAAAATTCACGCGAATTATTTAAAATAATTTGTAAAAAAAAAAATTTATTTTGTTTTTGTTTTAAAGATAGTTCCCAGAACAATTTAAAAATTACTTAACATAAAATTAAAAAAAAAAAAAACAAAATTAAAATTACTTTTTTTTAAATTCGAGCGAATTTTTTATACTTGTATACGTTTTCAATAATTTGTTTTGAAAAATTTTAATTTTGTTTTAATATTATGTTAAGTTATTTTTAAAATGTTCTGGAGACTATCTTTAAAAACAGAACTAAAATTTTTCAAAACAATATTTTGAAAACGTTTACAAGTAACGTAGTAACGAGAATGCATTCTTGTGGTCAGCTTACAATTACAACAGATGTACTACTTCAATCAATCCACTTACAGAAGTAATTTTGAAGATTATGATCGAAAATGTGATTTGTTAATGTAATTAGCAATAAATTGGGACACACTTTCAACAAAGCTAATTTGAGCATCGTGCATTCTAACTCAAATAAACTTGGTTCGTCTTTTGGTACAACTAAAGACAAAAAACCCATGAGCAAGCAGAGTGGCATATATCAAATCACTTGCCCAATCTGCGGTAGTAAATACATTGGTCAAACTAAGAGAGCTGTTGAATGTCGTATTGCTGAGCATCAGAGATACATAAACAACAGAGACGTCCAAAAGTCTGTTGCCGCCCATGCTTTTGATTTGAACAACGATGTACCTCACAACATGAAACCACTAATAGATAATTATAAATTTATTAAAAATGTTACCAATAATTCTAAACTTGACGCATATGAGTCTATTTATATTAAAATCAATAATAATTTAATGAACATAGATGAAAGTCCTATATCTTCTTGTTTATTCACACTTGCCAAATAATTTCAAATTTCGGTTACCATGTTTAAATTGATTGACTTTGTAATTTCATATGTATGTAATTAATACTCTTTGTAAGTTTATCTCTTTATCTGTACATAATTTGTATTTTGTTTTTAGTTACTACGCGTATCGCGCTGAAGATGGTCTGTCAATACCGTCCGAAATGCATCCGTATTAAAAGAGAATAAAAGTAAAATTATAAATCTCTTTGTTGTGTTTTATTTATTTTAACTTTATTTTCTTATAATCTTTTGCGGTCAATAAGGATATACAAAATTGAAAAAACTTTTAAAAAATCGACCATAAATTTGTTCATTCAACAGATAAATTTGTTGACTAAGATAATTTCCTTAATGTTAATGTAATGTTTAAATGTAGGTATGATTACGTCGAAAAATTCTTTAACTCAAATAATTTAATGGCAGATGGCCGACTTACAGAGAATGAATATTTTGGATGTCAAATATAATCGTTTCGTGGAATAGGGGCAGTACAACTAATTTTTAAAAATTGGATTTTTTAATTTTTTATATTTTGGATAATTGATGAAACCCTTTTGAGACAAAATCCTTTTTTGGTTCAGCTTCGATGTTAGAATATTATGCTATATTGATTTACTTTTATATTTCTTATTAAATTACTATTTTTTTTTTTCTTATAAAAAATTGATTTTGGTATATAAAACACATAGCTGGTGTTGAGTCGACAAAGAAGGCTAAAGTGGTATTTATCAACTATAAAAATAGCGACATTATTACTGAAAGGTTCAATTCAATGCTAGATGGGAGAAAAACACACTTCTAGCCAGAGTCGTGTAACTATACCCTCTCAAATAAAGCATCACCTCTTGCATTACAGCAGCTCCAGTGAATGTGACACACACCTCCAAACCCACCAAACGACATTTTATACTGCCATTTAATTACAGGATTCCAAATTCAACGAGGTTCCATCATCTCCAAGCGATTATCTCCACTTGGAATTTTTTTGTGGGTCATCCGAGCAATGTCATGGAAGGCAGGCACCTGGGAAGCATTGTCTATGTAGCTCTTTACGTACAAATGCATTGTATGTAGGCACAAGGTCGCACCTGTCGTATAGCCCTGGTGACACGAATTGTTAATTACGCTAAAACTGTTGACACGTACCTGGCGCGTATATTGAGTACACTCATAGTTACATACTTGACAAATGACAATCTGCTGGCAATTCGTTGTATGTTTGGTCGTTCGATGTACCCGTCTGAAAAATCGAACATAGTTGATGAAATGTTTTAACGTGTTACAACAATAACAACAGCAAAAATACACCATCACTATATACTCAGCTCAGTGCTTCAGATAATTAACATTCAGTTAACGAATCAGTTTCACCCAGTGTGTGTTTTGTATGTTCAAATCACTTGATGGCCAATATTGACCAGGTAAAGCAGGTGCTAAAATTAGATGTTTTCGGTGTCATAGTGTGGACTCTTTAGCATTAATAGAGGAAGACTTTTTGTTGATTTGGGTCTGCTAATCCAAAGGATATATCCAATATCCTGAGAGCTTTTTTAATTCTCATAGGCAGATTTGTTTAGCAAATTTAATTTATATTTGGGTATGTTGAAGAATTTATTGTATCGTATAGTCGTTATGGCGAAGATCTAAAAATATAGCACCTGAGAAATCAAAAGCAATTGAATTTTAAACCATATCTGTAAATATAAAATTGAAAACTTTATTTTTCACAACTTAAAGTAAATAACTGATATTATATTATACTACGCGACGCGTTTCGGAGTGTTCTCCATCTTCGGGCGTTAAGCTCTGTTTGGAAGGCAGTTGTTGTTGTTTCCAAATAATTTTGTTCATAGTTTGTCTAGTCGTTGTTTTGCTTTTCCTTTTCTATTTTGCGTGAGCTTTCTGTGGTTCGGTGTGTTCTACTTTTGTTCCTTTCTATTGTTGTTTGCGGTGGCGGTAGTTTAATGCGGTGTCATACAAAGCATTCGTCTTGAATGTAAGTTTGTCATTAAGTACGTTGTCCTGTTGTATTTTATTGGCTTTGTATAGCTCGAATTCCTCTAGCGCGTCCAAAATTCTTCCCTTTCTGCAAAAGTGCATCGGTGCTAAGTTGGTGTCGAAATCTGTGTAGTTGTGGTTGTCGTTTATTAAATGGAGAGCATAATTGGATTTTGTGTTTTGTTTTGGTCAGTGTTCTAGAAATCTGTCATAAAATGTTCTGCCTGTTTGTCCGATGTAAAATTTATCACAGTCATTACATTTTATTTTGTAGACTCTTGACTTGATGGTTAAATCTAGGAAATTTAATGTGTTATTGTTTTCGATTTCGGTTGTTACTTTTATTTTATCGTTTATATTGTTTATATATTTTTCATTAATAAATTAATTTGTCTAGTTGTTCCGTCAAAGATGATGAAGGTGTCGTCAACATATCTTGAGTATGATATGATTTTTATTTTTTGTGGGTTAAGAGTCGATAAACATGAATCATATCTGTAACATTTTTTTGGTTGTTTCTATGATTTGTTTATTCATATTTCAGTTGATACGAAAATAGGTTTAACTATCAACTTCGTTCTTTATAGATGGATCAATAATTTAATTACAGATTTCTAGAATTTTAAAATTTGTACTCCCTTTTGAGAAAAATTTCCTAAAATGTGCTTTATATTTACTTCAATTTTTTAAGAAATACTCGGATTCAGCTTTTCTAACTCGAACCTTCTTACATTATATTAGAATTCATATTGAATTAATATGACAATTCATCTTGAATATAAATATTTTGGGTGTGTTTTTTTTTCAATATCCTAAACATAAGGTGCTAAAAGTCTTAAACGCCCTTAAAAAATCTGTGACCAATCACTGAAACTGGGTGCCTTTTTTGACCAAATGCTGACCTTTGAAAAATGGCATAGTTGTTTTTTTTTTGTTTTTTAATCGCATACCTATAATATGAGTTGCTATTATATTTTAAATTAAATTATATTTATTATTATTATCTGAGCTTTTATGAAGATTTGGAACACTATCAAATGGTATACATTATGTTTAAATATATCATAAATAGGTGTTTAAAATCACACGTTACCTTGACAAACTTTAACCATTGATTCAAAATTTCCTATGTCTGTTCAATTTCTAAAACAAGATGACCTTTTTTGAACAATAATTGACCTTTTAGATGGCATACTTTTTTTTTGCTGAATACCTATCCCATAGTCAAAAATTCTTATGGCAATGCGAACTAAATAACCTAATTTTGGCTGAGAATTCATGGAACATAAAATTTTGTGAAATAGCTTCCAGTTTAAATTGTGTTAAGTATTTGATTTCTTTTTAATTTCATTTCGACTCCTATTATTTTTTTTTACACTATATGTTTATGGAATATAAAGCTGAATCCTTGCAGCCTTATTTTTTCGTATTTTATTATTATCATATAGTCTAAGAGCCCACAGCAATTTTTGGGTGTGAACGATAGCAAAAATTCCTTTTGTTTTAAGATAGGCCCAGACTATTCATATGCAAATATGAAAGTCTGACAAGTCGGGGTTGGGGCCTTTGTATTCAATACTGCATTTAAAATGCAGTGCGCTGAAAACGCAGTGTAGGAACTTCAAAATCATATTTCATAAAAGAGCTGAGTGGCCTAGACATATGGCTATAGAGTCCAAAATATTTTCTGAAGAGCCAAATGGCTGCAAAACGCCTTCAAAGCTTCAATCTTTGAGTGCGTCTTGCAGACTGTTGGACACACAGAGAAGGTCTTGAACCCCATATTCATATGTAGGGCGCTCAGCTCTTTAATTAAATACAATTTTGAAGTTCCTAAACTTGGTACTTGGGCTTTAAGAAAAAAATTCATTTTCAATGTAGCATTACGTACAAATGCCCCAACCCCGACATGCCAGACTTTCATGTTTGCATATGAATAGTAGGACCTATCTTAAAACAAAAGGAATTTTTGCTATCGTTCACACCCAAAAATTGCTGTGGGCTCTCGGTCTAATACAATTGCTTCGGTAAAAACTTCATCTTTTAAAAAATTCTCTTACAAATCCAATGGAATAAGTCAAACGCATTTAAACCTTAATCACACATTTGGATAACTTATGCTTATAATAACACTATCTGCGGTGTGATAATCAAATGTTTCTAACAAAGTAATCTTATTAGTTAAATCCTTAATCGTATCAATACGCAATACTCACACATAATCATATCATATAGTTATTATTTTAACTAACCAAAACCGTCTCCACACACCACAATAGCTACTCTTGATGCCAAATGACCATTTCCTCATGGGTTAACTACTTATTCCAGCATACCATGCATGTGATGATTACGTATAAAATTGTCGTAGGTACGTTGTTGGAGTTGTCCACATCATCAACAAAGTGGCAAAGAGAATGCAATTGAAATTTTCCCCGGGCGAATTAATTTGTGCAATGCGTGCAACCGCATTTAATTAGGTTATTTTGTTCCCCCTATGCTAAACAACATAATATTGAATGTATCTAACGTGAACAACGATCCCTATTCTACATAAGAGTTTTGATTGCGTCATTGTTGAAGAAAATTTTAATTTAATTTAATGCATGCCATGATAATAGTTTTATATGAAAACTCACAGGGAGTGTTAAGCGAATTTATATTCTTGAAAAAATACGTCCCTTGTCATAACATAACTGTGTGATTTTACTTTTATTATTACGGTGTTTAGTTATAGTGTGGTCAAGGGATTAAACGATAAGCTTGTCAAAAGTGATGTGATATAGCTTCCTAAATCTAAAAATATAAATTACCACACACACACTATATTTGGTCTCATGATTATAACATTCACCATCACTTTCTTATTTGCAGAGCTTTAGAAAATGTTCGAACATTTTGTTTAAATAACTAACTTTAGAAAGAGATTACTATTTTTTTCTTTGAAATCTGTTTTAAATTAAGCCTCTAGCGTCTAGCCACACGTATAAGGGCTTCAGAATGGCACCAATTTATTGATTTTATTTAGTATTAATTGATGCTGCTTTATTTTGAATTATACTATGTATGTATAATGCATTAAAAGTAACTCACTATGTATTAAAAACAAGTTTGAAAAATTCTACTTGAAAAAGTGTGCAAATAACCAAAACACAGAATTTTTGGTAACTACATTTTGATCAAATATTTTCCGATTTGCATTGTTATTTGCAGAATCTGAACGCAGTTTAATAAAAAAAAAGAAAGGTCATTTCAACATTTTTTTATTATTTTCTAGAATAATAAAATAATGGTACCTTCCATGCAAATGTTTAAACCCGTTAAGAAAAATCTTATTAAAAATGTGTATGCAGATGCTGTTAAGATGTTTAAATAATATTGCATATCAAAATGTTCAAAAAATGTTTTTCCGATTGAATAATAGGGTAAATGACATTTTTGAGATTAAATTCATGTGTGTATATTAATAATTACTTTCAATTCCAATTTTTATTCTTGAAAATGTTTACAAAATTTTATATATTTTAAAAAAAATTTTCCAACGAACAAAACCTGCAGGGGATGGAGCTTAACATGGCGTCTTCGGTGTTCGGTGGTGAGATGGGTATGCTGTTGACTTCAAAATTCAGTCACAGTTGGGGTCTTAAAATCTTTCCCTACAACGCGACGCATGGACAAAAGTTTTCCAAAAAAAAAAAAAAATGGGCACGACTGGATCGCACAAAACTTGCTCTCGTAGCCAACCACTTTAACGTAGCTTGAAATAGACAATGTACAATGTACATACTTTTTGGTTCCATAACATTATGATATCATTAAAAAAAAAGTTTTAGGGCCAGTTTGTTCACAGTGGGTTAAATCTGCAATTTGATTATCGCGGATTCTTCCTAACCCATGATTACAGATCCGTTATAATCAAAGACTGTTTGTTCACTTTTTTTTTTCAGATTAATTAACAAATCTTGGCTTTTCCACAAACGGTTCCATTTTCCAGTCTTTCTGTCAGTTCGGTTGTCAAAACTTAATCAAGAATTAAGATTTTTTTATTTTTGTTGCCATTTTGTGGTTGTGGATTCTTATTTGAAAACAAAGTTTACAATTATAAGAAGGTAAATAAATTCTTATTTGCAACCATTAAACTTTTTTTTTTATAAAAAACACAGTTCGCGATGGCAGCCAGAGAAAGTGTATTGTTTTTTTTTTTTTTTTTGTTTAATTGTTTCACTTTACGTCAAAAGTGGCCACATACAGTAAAAAGAAACAAGGTTTGCTCGTTTCTTGTGTGACGTGATAATAGTCATCATAATAAATTCTAAAAAAAATATTAGTTTCAAATATAGTGATTCTTCTTATTTCTTTTTATATTTTTACTGTTCTTATCACTTAAAAACAATTTCTTTAAATGCTTAATTTAATAAGTCTTCACTTAAAAATAAAAATAATAATGAAAGATGATTGAGACGTCACAGAAAACCCAAGATGGCGACAAGGTATATCTAATGAGCACACGTATTTCTGTATATCATGCGAGTGTCTAAATCAAGCATGAACAAACTGAAATCCTATAAATCCTTGATTAAATGGTGCTAAGCAAATAAATTCGGCAGATTATTGTTATTTTCAATTAACTACTCAAATCATGGATTCCTTGATTTAAATTTTAATTTGAAAATTTTTGGTTGAAATCGATGTAGTAGTTAACGAGAAATTTGAAAACCAAAAAATCGGTTGTGTGACAGGTTTATTTATTTATTTTTTTATTTAGCTACAAATTTAACAAATTATTAGCTCTGAGATTGTAAAATTCCATATAGACCTTTTTTTAAACAATATTTTGATACATTAAAATCAATAACATTAAAATACTTATTAAAATCTGAGTGTTTTTTATAATACAGATTCTATATACTACTATATAATACTATATAATACATCAGCCAAGTAGAAGACTTAGCATTATTTAATTTATTTATTTTATTTACTTATTAAAATCTGCACATGCAGCAAACAAAGGTTCATGAATTCCATAATTTGTTCTGTTGGGTCTTTGGCTTAAAAAGTCCCCAGACCTAAAGGTTCGTGGGTATATATTTAGGTTGAGTTGTGATAAAATATATTCTGAATCAATTTCTCCAATCAAAACATCATAAATAAATAATATTCTAAAAACTGTTCTTCTATTCGTTAGTGATGGTAAATTAATTTAAGCAAGGCGTTGATTATATGGTGGTAGATGTGTGTTGATATTCCATGGTAGATGTCGAAGGGCATAACGAAGAAATCGTTTTTGTACTGATTCCAGTCTATTTATATTGTTTTGGTAGCTCGGACTCCAAACACAGCTACAGTATTCGATATTCGATCGCACAAGAGAGCAGTGTAAAGTTTTTTAAAACGTATGGGTCTCGCAATTCCTTTGAAAATCGACAAACGAAAGCCAATCTGCATTTTGCTTTGTTAATGATATGATCAATATGTTTATTGAAGTTTAATTTAGAGTCCATTATTACGCCAAGATCACAAAAATTAAGTAACTCTTTCGAGTGGTTGACCACACAACATATAGACATTCACGAAAGGCGCACGTTTGCGAGTAAAAGACATACACTTGCACTTTGATGCATTGAGTTCCATATCATTGACTTTACACCAAAAGAAAACACTATTTAGATCTTTTTGCAGTAATTCAGAGTGATTATTATTTTTGTAGGATAATCGAAGCTTAGCGTCATAGGCGAACAAAAGTAGTTGTGAATAGTGGATTTCAGCATGCAAATAATTAATAAATAATAAAATAAAAAGGGACCTAAATGGCTTCCATGAGGAACTCCGGAATGCACAATTATTCTTTTTAATGTTTTATTTTTAAAGTAAACAAACTGCGATCTGCAACATAAATATGACTCCAGCCAATTTAAAACCGATGATCATTAGCTGGTATCGTTAATAACCGTTATAATTTTTTTTTTCTACCAAAATATTTATTTTAGTAATTCTAGTACCTCGTAATTTTTTTTTGAAAATCGTTAGAGCCGTTTTTAAAATAAATCAATTTTTGTATATTGGCTGTATGACAGGCACCGTTAGTTTTTGAGATAAAAAAAATTTCAATTTCACCTCTAGGGAATCACATAAGAACCTTAAGTCCAAAGTTTGAAGAAAATCGCTTTAGCCATTTAGGCTACATGTCGAGGTACAGACAGACGAACAGACAGACAGAATTGCGAGACCCACTTTTATCGCGTTCTCTATCATCGTAATGTTAGGGAAAATTATTATCTCGAATTTTTTTTTGTACGAATCCTTAACTTGCCCTATACTTACGGTGACCAACTGTCCCGAGTTTCCCGGGTCTGTCCCGTATTTCAATAGCCTGTCCCGGTTATTTTTTTAAGAAACTCGGGACGTACAAGTGTACCAGGTTTCTTTATTTTTCCCGTATTTTCTGACTTTTTTTGATTTTATATCTTTATATATTATAAAACAAAATTTTTGATATACCTACTTGGGTTGCGAACCCAACGACATATACTATAGGGTAGTTCAGAGATCAATGAACGAGGTGAGTCTCTTTTTGTTTTTATTATTGAAAATAACCTGACGGTCTGCAACAGAGGTAGCACTCCCACTTTTGTATTTCCAAGCTCGGATAATCATGAAGGCTGGGAGGACGTACTGGATGTTACGATCGTAAATAACAAAATGAATCTAATAGTAGAAAACTGGAGGGTATCCCTTCTGAAATCTTTTTCGGACCATAGATGGATACTCTTCAACATTAATTTCAAAACAAAAAATAAATACCCTTATAGAAATCCCAAAAGAGTAGACTGGAAGAAATTCAGTCAAGTTGTAAAATCTAAACTGGGCAATATACCGAACTCCAGACTCGGTGATAGATCTTGAGTCAAAGGTGAAATCCTTTGAGGCATCAATGAGAACTGCTTTTAAGGTCTCCTGTCCAATAAAATATAGCCATAAAACACTACCCCCTTGGTGGAATGAAGACCTATCTAATCTAAGTCAAATGACTAGAACAATCTTTAATATCTTCCACAAACATAAGTTTTATCAACCCTATAAAGACTGTCTCAAGGTTTTCAAGCGAGCTCTCGCATCAGCCAAGCAACAAGGCTGGAGAGAATTCTGTCAGTCAATTGAAAATATAAAAAATTCCGTAAGGCTCGGTAAAATTCTATCTAAGGAACATTGCAATCCATCATTCTTGAAAAAACCTGATGGTTCCTGGACAGTCTCTCCAGTTGAGTCTTTGGAGCTACTAATGACGACGCACTTCCCGGGCTGCGAGAACAGTAGGTTAGCGACGCTGGAACCTTGGGACATGTCTTCAGCTCGAGTAGAGCATATCAATACCGTTATAACAAAAGAAAAAATTGCCTGGGCAATTAATACATTCTCACCGTATAAGTCTCCAGGACTGGACGGCATACTGCCAATTATGCTCCAGAAACTGCAAGAGGTAGCAGTTCCCTGGCTGGAAACAATTTTTAAAGGATGTTTATCTCTTAACTATGTTCCCGAGTCCTGGAGACATGTAAGAGTGGTTTTTATCCCGAAAGTCGGTAGACGGGGGCATGAATCTGCGAAGGATTTCCGTCCAATAAGTCTAACCTGTTTTGTGCTTAAAACCTTAGAGCGCATCCTCGACATCCATATTAGAGACATCCTGGATAGATGTCCACTTGAAAACTCTCAACACGCATACCTTAAAGGCAAATCCACTGAAACAGCCCTGCATGTGGTAGTGCGCACTATTGAGAAAACTATAAACTATAAAGAATATACTCTTGCCACTTTCTTAGATGTTGAAGGGGCTTTCAACAACGTGCTTACTGAATCCATTCTAGAGTCTTTAGTTGATTTTGGTGTAGAAGACTACATAAGGGAATGGATAATATCCATGCTCAGAGACAGACGGATTCAAGCTACGTTAGGTAATACAAACTCGACCAAACATGTAAGTAGAGGTACACTCCAGGGTGGGGTTCTGTCTTGGCTCTTCTATGGCTTTTAGTCATGAATAAAATTCTTGTTAAGTTGGAAAGATGTGGAGTAAAGGCGGTGGCATATGCTGATGATTTGGTGATATTAGTGTCAGGGAAGTTTACTCCGGTGTTAAGTGAGATCACGGAAATGGCTTTAAGGAAGGTCAGCAACTGGGCCACGAGCTGTGGACTAGGAGTTAACCAAGCAAAACTGAACTGATGCTATTTACTACCAAGACTAAGATACACCCCCTCACTCTACCCCGACTCAACGGCTAAACACTCTCACTCTCCTCTAAAGCTAAATATTTAGGTGCTATTCTCGACCCCTAATGAAATTGGAAGTTGAACATTGAAGAAAGGGTCAAGAAGGCCTGCAAAGCATTCTATGCCTGTAGTTAAACTTTTGGTAAAAAGTGGGGGCCTCAGTCGAAGATGATCCTGTAGACGTACACAGCCGTGGTACGACCAATCCACACATACGGTTCGATTGTATGGTGGCCTGCACTTAACAAAAAATATAACATCGATAGACTTAGGAAGGTTCAAAGAACTGCTAGCATTGGAACGACAGGGGCTATAAGATCCCTCCCGACTGATGCCTTAAGTGTTTTTCTGCACCTTCTACCACTTGATTTACATATTAAATATTTAGTATCTTGCAGCGCTTTAAGACTTAAAGAATCAAACTCTTGGTTTGCCAAGCCCTATGGTCACAGCAATATCACAGACTTGATTCCAATGGAAATGTTTTCGACTGCCACTGACTACTGCACCCCTACAATGAGTATCAGTAAGGATTTCAAATTTAAATTTCCATCCAGGAAAGATTGGAATGCTAACGTCGTGATGAAAGATTTCAACACAACCATCTTTACTGATGGCTCAAAGATGGAGTGTGGCGTTGGTGCAGGAATCTTCTCTGAGTCTCTAAATGTCTCTAGCTCCTTTCGGCTACCTGACCTTGCTAGAGTCTTCAAGCTGAATTGCTGGCAATCAGGGAAGCTTGCAAGTTACTAAAATCAGATCCAAACCAGACTCGTAATGCAGCTATTATTACAGACAGTCAAGCGGCTCTTAAAGCCATTAATTCAGATACAGCATCCTCCAAACTGGTCCACCACTGCCGGGATGAGCTTGCGGGTCTGAACACTGACCTCAATGTCACTCTTATCTGGGTCCCGGGTCACAGTGGCATTGAGGGCAATGAACGGGCTGACGAGCTGGCCAGGCAAGGTTAAGGCCTTCATGGCTAACTTGCGGAAAGAGTCAATATTCCACTTGGAGTTATGAAGGCTAACATTCTCTCATTTTATCTTACTAAAGGAAACCGTAGGTGGAGCAGTTTATCAAACTGTATTATTTCTAGGAAGATTTGGCCCACCTATGATAAGAACCGAACAATTGATCTAATACGCAGACCCAGGCAAGACATAGCCAGGGTAGTTGCAACCTGTAGCGGGCACTGCCAATAGGAGAGCATGCAGCGAAGCTGGGCATACCTCACAATACTCACTGTCGGAGCTGTGAGGACCAGCAGGAAAAGGAAACAGTAGTTTATTTCTTCTGCAAATGGCCTGCCCTGGCCAAAGCTAGAAAACAGTCACACGGAAAAGCATTCTTTGACGACATTAACGAACTTTCTGAAATGAAGATCAAAGACTTAGTTTCTTTTCTCAACGCGACGAAATGGCTCTAGGCTAAATTTCGGCTACTTCTGCATTATACCTTCCGTCGACTCCCTATGATCACAAGATAGTGGACTAGGGTTCTGGTGGGGGTTTGTGGTGCACAGCGGCGGGATGATCATCCAATCAGATCAGTGGACGCTCCAGTGCCAGCCAACGAACTGCCTTGTGGGCTAACTGTGGATGGTGCTGGTGCTGATCTGGTTGAGTGAGTGATCCACTTTCTAATGATTGTGCTAAAAGCTACAACAAAATCCTATTCTAAACTCAAATAAAAAGGGACGATATCCTGAGGATATGCCCATATTATCTCTCTTCAATTCCATCCACAGGTTCAATCGAGTTATGGTATCAAAACGGCGCACTTCAGCGCTAATTGGGCTATGGGCTAGACTGCCCTTGGGCGCCATTTCTACCTACCTACCTACTTGCATTATGTATGAATATGGCAGTGAAATGTTACAAATCCGCTCAACTGTAACATTAACGACTTACAAGTAATTCTTGTGTAAGAACGACGACCCGGCTTTGGTTTTCGACTGTTGTATGTGATTAAAATGGGTGCAAATCTGACAATTTCTTAAAAATATTTCTTGCTATCCTTCCGTAATAAATATACCTACAACCTTTTTCTTCGTTGCTTAGTGAGGAATTAGCTTAAAATATTTTCAACCCCTAATAAAATTTTATAAGGGTGGTTTGTGAATGGTTTTCAGTAAACCATAAGAAATTTAAAGAAAATGTCTTTCAATTTTATAACACTTGCTACGAATATTTAAATCAGTGGGATACATCATTTAAAGGACTGGACATTTTTAGTTGGGTATTTCTTCGTAATGAACCTTCCTGGCCAGAAATAGAAGCATGTTTGGTTTTTGTGAACCAAAAGCGAAGCGACACAATAATTAATGACTCTCAGTTGTTTGATATAATTTACGCATTTCTCAGATAAAACATTGGCTTTCCAAAGCTTTTACAAATTATCGAGTTCAGCTTGTGTTTACCATGCTCCCACTGAAAGGGTTTTTCAATAATGATGAATTATATGGGCCATGAATTTAAAAATTGTTTAAAAGGGAACGATAAAACTTAAAAATACATTTTTTCAGAAAATAGTGGCGACGTCTCAAAAAAATCTGGTATAATCATCAATTTCGCTGGTCGAACAGCGTACCGCAGAACGAAATGCACAACGAAATTTTTCGTTTATGATTTCGTCATGTCATTTTTTTATGGCAGTTGTCGTTTCACATCAGCAACGTACTAGGCTTATAATATGTTTGTAGATAATTATGTAGCTATCAAAATAAAAATGAATGAAAAGACTACATTACATTTTTTTTTACGTTTTTAAACTTTTCATTTTTTGTCCCGGGTTTTGCTCTCAGAAATATGGTCACCGTACCTATACTACGTATGTCGCAAGTGAAAAACACAAAGAAGTCTGGTGATCGAGTTGACATCACTAGGTTACTAGTGAAATACCTATACCTTCCAGCCACAAAAATAGCTTGGTATTGTACAACACTTAAGTTGTTGATGTTTCATTAAAATGTTCAATGTTAATTGTTTTCTTCACAGTCTGACTGCATTGTATTAACTTAAGTTTATACAAATACCCCCTTTAATATTTGTTTAACTTAAAAATTGAATATTACTGGCCTACGACAATACAAAGGTAAATATCAATTGTTTCTTTTATAAAACATAGACATATTCATCAATGGCCAAACAACAACTCAGCACTTGTCCCAATAGGAACTTTACTATTGCATTTTTTATCTAGCAGTATAAAAGAACTGCTCAGTTGAACAAATTAAAAGCATCTACATTATAAGTCATATGCATCGAATGATTGAAGTCGAATCTTCTTGAAAATTGTTTCATTCGATAGTAATTTTTAATTTTCTTTCATTCATTTATTGACCTCAGTGGAAATCGGGTGTTTGTACTCCTCATCCTTTCAACATTATGGATTTTTTCACCGTAAGTACAGGCATTACAATAATTTTTTTGTATTAATGTCATTACTTTTATTCTTTTCTTGAAAAGAAAATTATTTTATCCTGGTCACTTGTTATAACCTTGCTTATGATGTTCAACGAATGTAAGCCCCAATATCGTTACGGATATGGATATGGCTATGGACCAAGATATGTAGGCAATGTATTCTCTCGTTCATTATACAACAGTGGCTATGGAACAGGCCTGCGCCGATATGGAGGCTATTATGGTTAAACTAACCCCAAATCAAAAACAACAATAATTATATATTTGATTGTATATTAAGTAGAATAAAAGAAGTCAACGATATAAAAGTACTTATACAGTTTTACTTTTTTTTGTTGGCCAATTTATTTAATGAGAAAAGCGGAAGGATAGGTTAGCATTCTTAAAGACGACTGTGAAGCTTTAAAACAAAATATAATTCTAAATAGTATAAGTGTGAATGCAATATAATAAATAACTATATAGGGAAAATATCAAAAATGTTCGCATTAATTCAAAAAAAAATAATATCCTTCAACTATCTATTAAAAGTATTAACATGAAAGTTTAAAATTCATAGGGGCATATTCATAGTCGCAGATAGACCCAGGTTTAACTAAACTACAGTTTAAGACAATTTTGGCTCAATGAATACAGACCGATTTTAATTACAAATTGTTGGTTTTATATTTTTGTAAGATAATTAATTTGGTATACTACACATACATTTTCAAATATTTTGAAATGATAACCTTAAAAAAATAGAATCAACGTCCGAAAATCAACCAAAGCTATGTTTAACTTTGACCCCGGTCTAAAATGACTATGAATATGCCCCACAGTATTTATGTTTTAGTCTTTAATATTGGTCTTTAATATTACTTCGTCAGCGTTTCATAGGAAAACTTAATCCATTGACCAAAAACTTCTTGCAGAGATCCCGCTATCTTGAATTATATTATAACAAAAACAGCCTTAACCATTTTTAACAAGAAGATTGAGCTTTGGAAAATTTGTATGTATTATCCTTTTTATATTTTGCACAATATGCATAAAATTGTTAGTCTTGTTCTCGTTTTTTTATTTTAAAGACATTTCTGAGCTCTTTCCTGCATAAACAAGAATCACATTTAAACCAAAAATAATGATTAAAATTTTCTTATCATGTCCCTCAAAAAGATGACAATCAAAAATTACCAAAAGTTGATCGCGAAAAATTGTTTATATTTTTTAAATAGCCTATGCAAAACCAAAAACTCGCATACCTACCAGTGGCGTGGCGTCCATTTAACACGATTCCTACCGTCTTCCCTTTTTAAAATTGCACGAAAAATACTATCAAATAAACATAAACATAAACATAAACTATGCAACCCTACCAATTTGAGTTATAAAATTCGCACAAACACACAAACATAAGCTATCGAATAAACACCACCGTCAATTCAGTCTTCTCTTCGCTCTTTGCTCAACTGCTGAACATACGCTCTCTTTGAAAGAATTAATTTAGAAATAAAACACGTCTTTCACCGTCTTATATTAGTTATAGTCCAGGAAAGATTTAAATGCGTAATTTAATATGGGTAAGCGATGAAATGAATTCATAAAATATTGTTTTAGGTATAATTGCAGAATTTCATCTTCTACAGCATATCAAAAGTCTCAGAAAGCACAGCAGTGGCTTTTGGTATAAAGGCATTTAAAGAGGGGCAAAGAGGAGGAGTACCCGAGAAGATTATCGCCGTTATAAAGGCTACCTACGAGGGTGCATCGTGTCAAGTCTTACACAACGGAAAGGTATCAGAGGACTTCGATATCCATAGCGGAGTTCGTCAAGGATGTTTGCTATCTCCGCTACTTTTCCTGGTGGTTATAGGGGATGTCCTTCATGCAGCTCTAGCCGAGCAAGCGCGTGGAATTCGATGGACGATGTTTTCGTTCCTGCATCATCTTGATTACGCTGACGATATTTGTTTGCTCTCGCACAACATTATGGATCTTCACCATATGGTGACTAATCTGGAATGCGAGGCAAACAAAGTCGGTTTGAGGATCAACACCGGGAAAACAAAAATCCTCAACATTTCTGAATCTTCTTCTCAAGTTGTCGTTGCGGGACAGCAGGTTGAAGCGGTGGACAACTTCCTGTACCTCGGTAGTGTTGTCTCAAAAGACGGCGGTGGTACGGATGAAGATGTTAACTGCCGAATCGGCAAAGCTAAAGCTGCTTTCGGCATGCTGTCTAAAGTTTGGAGGAGCAACGTCTACAGTACGAAGACCAAGCTGCGACTGTTCCGGTCGAACGTAGAGTCAGTACTACTATATGGGTGTAGTACATGGAAAGTGACCGCCTCTGTCACAAGGAAGCTACAAACTTTCGAAAATAGATGTCTCCGAAACATCCTAAGGATTTTTTGGCCGAACACCATCTCCAACCAAGAACTCCTTCGGAGAACGGGCCAAAGTCCTATTGACATCGTGATTAGGAAAAGAAAGTGGCAGTGGATTGGTCACACCCTACGTCGTGGTGCAGACTCTATTGCAAGACATGCAATGGAGTGGGATCCACTCATCCAAGATGGCAGAAGACCTGGAGGCCAGAGAAAATCTTGGCGCAGAACAGTCGACAAGGAATCACAAAAGCTCGGTAAAAGTTGGGGAGAGCTAAAATACATTTCCAGAAACCGAACGAGATGGCGTGTAGCGGTAGTTGACGCCCTGTGCCCCTTAGAGGAGTCAAGGATCTAAGTAAGTAAGTAAAGAGAAAATGGTATGGTTTATCAATCTGAAATAGGTATTTGGTATGGTTAAATGTATAAGAATATGACACATGATTTTAGGGTACTTTTTAACGCTGGATCTAAAAAAAAACTATTCTTTTTTATGGGACTATTTTAGATAATAAATTTAAAAGAATTTGAATCTCTTCTTATTCTCATACAAATTTAGTTTTATATTAAACTAAGCTTTTCGAGAATATGTTCTCATCTTCAGGTTTGTAAGCAAATTGAAAATTATTTTACATATAAATCAAAAAATGATATGATGAAAAAATTAAACATATGTATATACAACAAGTTAAATATTAAGAAAAAATGGTAGATTTGGAATGAAAGTTTCATTGGGGTGTTGTTAAACAAAAATCAAATGAGTTCCTAACAATATCTGTAATGAAATAGTGTTAATTTGGTTAGTTGTGAAGTTGAAGGTTTTGTTCTTTATTTTTTGTTTGATAGCTATGTAAATACTTTAGAGATAGGTCTTTAGTCTTGGTTTTTGATTGGTTGTTTAACAGATTTTTTCTTGGAGGAATCGAATGAATTAAGCAAACTATGTATCTTTTTAGTAGCCCGTAGCGTAATGGTTAGTGCGTTCGACTGTCACGCTGGAGGTTTAGGATCGCTTCCCAGCCTCGTCCACCTAAAAACTAAAAAGTTTTTTTTCAGGGCTACTGCCTCTTGCGAGGAATTGACAAATCCTCCAAGAGTATCACTTGTCACGAATAAGTGCTTCTCGTCAAGCCGTTCGGATTCGGCATAAAATTGTAGGTCCCTTCCATTCCTGTCGAAGGGCGCACACAGGAATGGTTGCTAGTTGTTAGTCACTAGACCTTGGTTCTTCATGAGCCGTTGTGCCACCCGATCTATTTTTTTTTTATGGATCTTTTATTAATAATCGTTATAATGAAAGGTCAATCTATGCGTGCTATGAAAATAGACTGCAAACGGAAAAGTTGTTTTTTAACTAATTTTAATGTAGCTGCTTGTTTTTTTTGTTTGTTCAGATACAAAGTGGTAAGTTTTGTTTACTTTCGCAGATCAATCATTTTCGTTACGTCTTCCCATTTCAAATTATTGACGCCACGCCACTGATACCTACCTATACACATCAAAAATTCCTCAAATATGAGTGAATTATTTTTCTTTTCCAATTTCAAAAATGTTAAATTCTTCAGTGTATCCAACATCGGCCTGAATTATGGCGAATGCCTGACGTTCACTTAACCGGCTTTGAAAATAAAAACTTTATTCCTCCGGTTTCGGTTTTTAGAATATTTTGTTAATAAAAATTCCAGTTCAATATATAAATAAAGTAACGGCGAAAACCCGCCTGGTGTGTTTGGTGGTCGAACTACAGCATTACAAATTTCAAAAGTGTCAACACACATTTAAAACACGTTTTTAATTGCAATGTGGTCAAATTTGTTTCATCCAAATTTCCCCAAAAAGAAAAGCCAAAAAGTTACATTACATGTTATATGGATACAATAATGGCCATTTCAATATTAATAAGGGCGATAAGATGTTGTTTCCATGGCTTTTTTATTCAATTAATTACCATCTTCAATGTCTCTGAAAAATATTATTCCAACACAAAAGGGTCACCGCTTTCGCTATAATTCTATCCCACTTATTTGTCTATATCTATATGCATATTCGCTAAGCACTTTGGCAGAATCAAATAAATCCCTACAGACTATAACCTACCATAATAAATCTACTCTAATTAATAAGTGTATCAACTAGCTATACTAAATGGCAGGATCCTTTCCAACTCTCCAAACCTAATTTCTTTGTAAATCCCTATAATAACACATCTCTTCAAAACTTAAAGCAAGCAACGCAGGGTTCCTATTTGTTTTTGTTTTTTTGTTTTCTTTTCTTGTTTTCTTAAAATACTACGAAATGTCCCTGTGGCTGACACTCACATACATATTCTCACACAAGGATACAGAAATCTTATATACAATATGGTGGGTCACATGTTGTTTTCGGCTTCAACAGTAATTGAAACTAATGACTCCCACTTAAAGTGTGAATGTGTAAGTTAAAGTGTGTTCTATAAAAATCGTAAACAAAACTTGTTCAAGCTTATTTAATGGCTCTACATTATACAGTTGCTATACAACTTTCTTTCTATGCGAGTTGGCCAAAGTGGCCGCACTGAAAGTTGTTTACTTTTGAGCCATTTAGACAAAACCAATGTAACGAAAGCGAACTTCCGAAGTTTTCGTGACGTTTGTTTTGTATACCTACCAAAATTGTGTGTGGCTATTAATCTGCCAGTGGAATATACCTAACATTTGTTAATTTTCGATTTTTCAAAATCTAGAAATTATGGCAATTTTTAATAATTTTAATATTTTATTACTGGGCACGAGTACGACAACTCAGGCGCCAAGAAATGATAACGTTTTTTTTGTAAAACCGTTACCGTTATTTTTTAATAATTTTTTTTTTAATTTGATTTTGTACGTACAAATATCTTCTTCCACTGTACATTGAGCTAGATCCTAACAGTTGAATCGATTTGCTTTAAATTTCAGATCTTATCCCAAGAATTCGTTGATTGGAAATATGAAATTAGTGTTTTTTAGGAAATAATTGTGGTCTCTATTTAGCATGTCAACAGTGCTAAGTCAAGTTATAGCACAAGAGCGAAAAAGGTACAATATCCCTAAAACGACTTAAAGTATGCATTTAAAGGAGAACCACACAAAACGGTCTACATAACCAATAACAACATACTTACATATGTCGTTGAAAGCGAAAAGGTATTTTGTGTACATGAATACTTACTGTAGCAGTTCACTCCAAATGAAAAAAGTTGTTAGCCAACAAATATTGGATTTTGGTACATATAATTGAATCATGTAGGGGCGTATTCATAGTGATTTTAGAACTGTGATGTCTAAGTTAAACATAGTTTTAGTTGAATTTTCGGACGTTGTTTCTATTCTATCTATA
The DNA here is from genome assembly GCA_949320155.1 of Melangyna quadrimaculata. NCBI lineage: Eukaryota > Metazoa > Arthropoda > Insecta > Diptera > Syrphidae > Melangyna > Melangyna quadrimaculata. The sequence continues at coordinate 2,891,392 of OX439485.1, read as the reverse complement.
TAGCTTCAAAATATTTGAAGCTATTTGTGTAGTATACTAATTAAATTATCTTATAAAAATATAAAACCAACAATGTAAAATTAAAATAGGTCTGTATTCAGTGACCCAAAATTGTCTTAAACTGTAGTTTAAATAAACCTGGGTCTATTTGCGACTATGAATATGCCCCATAATATAAGTATGTAATTAGGCAAAATTGTGTTGGTCCAACCATTAAGAACGCGACGTTATGTCGTTGGAAAGTTATTTTTATGTTCTACAATAGCTACCTAGACCGCACATTTCAAATCGTTGTGTGAAAAAAGTTATTCGATAATATTAAGATTGTGGTGTGGTGAATTTTAGTATAGAAAATTTTCTTCATTACTTAAATGTACCTTATCACAATCTTAATTATCGAATAACTTTTTTCACACAGCGATTTGAAATGTGCTGTCCAGGTTAATATTGTAGTACATGAAAATACCTGTCCAACAACTTACGTCGCGTCCTTATTGGTTGGACCAGCAAACATTTTTCTATACTATATTCATACAAAATATACATTTTCTATACTAAAATTCACCACATCGTAACTTTAGTTAGCGAATAACTTTTTTCACGCCGGCATTTTATGTAAGCTGTCAAGGTAGCTATTATAGTACATAAAAAGACCTTTTCAGGAACGTATGTCTTGTTATTATTGGTAAGGCCAGCCCATTGTTGTCTTTACTACAAACATACTTACATAATATGCTTAAATTATATGCAGGTAGCAAATTCCAATCTTTGTTGGCCAATAACTATAACAATAACAATAATAACTGTACACAAATATACCTTTTTTAACAAGTATGTCTCGTTGATATTAGTTCCTAGACCAGTCTCATTCATATTTGCCGGTTCTGCTTTGTTAAAAAAAATTCTGTATGTGCTCAGAAATTGAAATAAATCATTCATTCATAAATTCGACACGAAACTGACTGTCAAATTAATTGTCTGGCGAAATTCCACTTCCCACAAAAAAAAGAACAACAACACTTCCCAGAAGAAATATGTTACAACTCCATCAGTATTAAATGTCTTCTAATCGAGCTTTAAGAAGGTATCGCTTCTTTCATCAACCTGATTTCAGCAACTTGTTAAATTCAACTAAAATAAATTTTTGTGCGTTTTCACAAAAATCTACCATCGAATACCATCCACATTAGATTCCACTACAAAAGCGTCGACTCACCACCCCAGCGAGCATTTAACATCCTTGTTGGGACGAATGTCCTGCAGTTTTCGTATCATTAGTTATCTTCATTGCGATATCAAAAGTTTAGTTTCGCTCGAGTAAAGGATACGTGACGTTCGTTGAATTTTGTCCGCGCGGAAAAACAACTCTGAAAGTCCCAAAAAAAAAAGAAAAAAAAAACGATTGCCAAAATCTTGAATAAGCTTGAAAATAAACAGTGTGTGACAGAATGAAACCCATTTGTATGATAAATCAAATCTGAGGCAATTGATTTCGATTTTCTGCCAAAAAGATAGAGGTCTCCTTTGAAAGAGAGGCTCAAACAGTGTTAGTAGTGATACTTTAATATAGTGGGGTGTTGATTTGTGCCATTTTTTTTTTGTTCAGTGATAAAAATGAAAAGGATACGTATGCACTTTCCCATCACCACCTGCGATTGAGGCTTACAACACTCAATCAATTAAAATACCAGAGACGGAGGTCGCCGTGTGTTGTCATCACCAAGGTACGCCAGTATAAGGATGTGACATTCATGTCAAACACATCTCGACCCACAAAACTCTCGAGGGTGAAAAACAAAGTCGTCCTTGCTGCTGGCTGTGTTTCTATTTTTCCATCTCCTGCTCGAGTATTTGCGTTGTGCATGGAAAATCATCATCATAAACAACATGTGATTTTGAATTGAAGCGAGTGTAAACGAAGAAGATCAGGATGAGTAGGGGGAATGGGGATGGGACATGGCACAAGGCAGCAGGCAGCAGGACTCAGTTTCAGTTCTCAGTTTCACAAGGACATGCTTTGCTTGTTTGGTTGTGTGTTTCCTTTTGCTTATCCTTGAATTAGATGTGAGTGTGAAGGAAGAAGAGTGAGATGCAAATGATGAGTGGAGCATCAGTTGTAAAGAAATGGCAGCAGGAAGGACGTATGGCTCTTTATGTTTATATGCAGCGTAGTTTGAATTGACAGGATATAATTTATAACCATGATGTGGCATAGTTCTTATCAAGGATACACCTCAATATACACCGCAATTTGTTTATGGCGTTTGAAGTGCAAAATTGATTTTTTTTTCTTTCATTTTCCCCGCCCCACCGCACCGCTTGAGAGATAATATCTGTGGTGAGAGTTCACTTTAAGTGTCCTTAAAGGAAACACGTGTACTTATGCTCGTATTATATACGTAACCAACCTACATAAACATCCTCCATTGATTTTCTCGAACTTTATGTTGCTCCTAATTCGAATTCGCTTTGGTATGCGTTGGCAATCCACTTAGCCTGAAGCGTTCTTTAAAGAAGAACAAAATTGTATGCTTGTTCCGTTAGCTTTTTTGGTTGATAGCACAAATTGGTAGTTTGAATTTTGTTCGTCTTGTGTGCCCTATTCGCCATTTTGTCCTTGTAACGTAGGACTCCTTTAGTAATAATAATTCGGGAAGACTTTTCACTTCCTTTTGCAAAAATAAAAATAGAGTAAGTTTCTTGGGCTGCCCCTAAGGATAGACCAACGATATAAAATCAAGAAAAAGGAATGGACTTTTCTATGTTCTTTTAGATTTGTTGAGTTTATTTAAGATCTTTTCTTTTTTGCTTGTTCCGGTCATTTTTTTGTATTCAATAAGGACAATGTTTGCCAGAGGAGAATTTTTGATGTTATGCCCCAAATCCGGGAATTCTTCATTGACAATGGTGGTAGTTGAATAAACTTTGACCTTTTAATGGTTTGCAAATTTGTTTAGCCATAGGTTGGTGAACTTTTTAGGATAAAATGTAGGTTTTCTTCTTTTCGGTAAGGTATAGGTTAGGTAAGTAGGTATATGGGACGGAAGTTTATTTTTTCACTTCACTATTTCTTGGGTTTATATTTTGCCGTATGCTGATGTTGATTAAAATTGAAAAAAAAAAAAAAAAAAAAAAAACGTAACGAAGTGATGAAGTTCAGGTCGAAAATGAAAATTGTGCGAGATGAGAGCAGTTTTTGCTTGAGTTTGAATATTTTATAAGCATCATAGCTTTCTCTTTCCTTGTAGGTACATGTTGAGTTTAAGTTGATTCATATTGTCCTATATTCGTTGACTTTAAGAAAAAGAGGGATTTTAGAGGAGATGTAGTATACCTTCTTGGAAATAATTGTTTTAAGTAAATATGAGATTTTAGATGCCGGAACACTGTCATGAGTTTTATAGAAAAGTTCAGTGGTGCAAAGGTTGAAAAGAGGAAGTTTTTTTTTACTAATGATTTAATGATTTAGTCACATGGAATTTCAACAATTTAAGCCTGGGATTTCTTAAGACTCATTTCATTATTGTGAAATTCGAAAATCATACTATCGTTTCAGAGAGAGTCTTCTCGGTATATGGTCTCAGTCTCGTCGATTTTTATATTTGTGGAACTAGATTTTACTTTAGGTGTGCAGTAAATTGGAAAATTCAGTTAAAAATCCGATTTCGGTTTTTATCATTTCTGTTGAAACTCTGTGATTTTCGGTCAAAAGTACTGGTAAAAACTTCAAAAACATAGGGCATTACCAATAACCAATCACTAAACGTTTGGATAGACGCCATCAAAAGCTTTAAAGACGAGTTAATTTGCATTATTTTATTACTAATAAGCAAATTAATCATGCCTTTAACTAATCAGTGCTTGATTACTCTATCCAATAAATTTGTTGTCAAACGAACAGCTGCTGGTAATGGTAACAACATTTGTGTTATTATGAAAAGTCAACAAATAAACTTTCGCTACATGCGACAACATTTTGTATTTATTTATTTGATGACCTTTTTAAGTTCAACTACTACATACAAGTTCAATGGATTTTATTTCATAATAAGTATAATACATAATTTATAAATTTTCCAATATTTAACATGGCATCTATGCCGTCTGTCAGTTGGCAAATGATAATTTATTGTTACAAAAAGTTAAGTTAAGTTTTTTTTTTCCTATTATTTTCATTTTCAAAAAAGTTCCTTCAAAATTCGTTTTTTTTTAAGAAAGTGCTATTTTTATAAAACTGTATGTAGTTATCCAGTCCACCTGTCCATTAAGGATATTTATAACTTCAGCATCATTTAAATAATTATTCCCGAACGTACTCCATCTGGTTTCCACAAAAATAGGACATCTACCCATAAAATTAAAAACGTCTTCCCTTTCCCTAAGGTTACATAGCCCGCTAATTTCCTCCAAGTCATTCCTAAGAGGAATAAAGTTCAGGGGAGGCATCTCACCTCATGCTTTTAAAACTAGTGACATGAGTTCAGTTGGATGCTCCGCCCTGAAGTAGTTGTTCATTGTTAGATTGTAGTTTAGCGTTGCATATATATTCCTATGGAATGAGGTCCTGGCTTTCCAAATGTAGTGGTCTCTTTTTTTTCGTCCAGTAAGCTTATGAGTTTATAGAGTTCGCTTTTCCACGTGTCCATTGAGTCACTTTGAAGAGAGATTGAATGTCCACAGTACTCCGCTAAGTCTCTCCAAGACTCAAACCATGATACTCTTTTCCGAATCACCAGCATCGTTATTTTTTTAGGCAGTCTTCTATCATCCATCTTGATTGTATTCATAATATAGTCAACTTGCATTTTCAGTGTTGAGATATACAATGGTGGAAGTCCAGTCTCTAACATGAGTATGTAGTTTGCCGTACTATTCGGTAACCTTAAGGTTATTTTCAAGAAGTATCTCAGAAGCTGCTCCACTGCATCGAAATCCTTATGGCCCCAAACTTGGGCGGCATAGCACATTATGGCTTTGGCTGTTGCTTGGAAAATGCGATACTTTGACTCATACTCGACATCTTTGCTCTGCATGACAGTCTTCCACGTTGCATTAAGCGCATTTTTAGATTTGGCTAATTTGTCTACCAAATGATTGTTCCAGTTGAGGTTTCTACATATCCGAACACCCAGGTAGTTGTATTCATTGACCACTTCAATACTTTGATCCCCGAGTTTCCATTTTTCTTTGCGACAGTTACGCCCTCCTCCGTCGCGAAAAATCATCACCTTTGACTTTTCTAGGTTCACCTAAAGCCTCCATTTACTGCAGTACTCATGTATTCTGTTGATCATTAGTTGGAGACTTTCAGGCGACTCTGCTAGAACCAAGATATCGTCGGCAAACATAAGGACTTTTATTAAAAGATCCGATGAGACTCGTGCACCCCCCTGTAGGACCTCCTCTATGTCATCTATAAATAGAGCGAAGAGAAGAGGACTCAAATTACAGCCTCGCCTCAATCCTATTTCAACCTGGAATTGCTCAGACCTTTTGCTACCAAAAAACAACTACATACATATGTATGTACCTATGAAAAAAAATTCAATTTCAATTTTTTCTCTTTTGCTATGAACTAGCATAATATTATTATTTAAAAAAAAAAAAATAATAATGTTTAATTAGATTGAAAACTGTTATGACTCGTTAGTAAATTTTAAGAAGTCATTGCGTGTGTGTTTTTTTTTTTCAGTTTTTATTTGTACCATTCATTATGAGACACCCTGTTCAAAAAATATTTAAAACTGTAAGGCTGAGTTTTGCAGTGCAGCATGTACATATATTTCCAAATAGTTATGTATGTAGGTAGATACTTATAAATATGTACATATATTATGTATTCTTTCAAAATAATAAAGCGCTGAATACCTACTTCATTTCATTTAATTTCTTTGATAAATTATAGTTACTGAAATCAAAAAAAATAAATAAATACTTACAAAAGTCTCATCAAACTCCATGGAGAAAAGGAAGTAGCTAATTCAATTATTGTCGGCTGGGTCGGCAAACCCAAAGTAATTTCACTTTCTGCAATGCACTTTTTGCAACTTAAGCTGAATTGTATTACTGCTGCCACCAGAACACATAGCTGGTAGTTGAATAGATGTTTTTTTTTAAAGTTGAAATCTGCAATACTGGTTACTGCACTTGCTTGAGGTTTTAAAATGATATGAGACTATAAGTATGTGTCATTAATCCAAAGTTGAAAAGTGTGTCTTGTGAATATTAAAACAACAAAATGTCATATCATTTTTAATACTATACAAATACATAGACCGCTTCTGGTTGTCGGTTTTAGCTTTAGGATCATCAAACTATCAATCTTATGAAAATTTGCATCATAAGTGTGTGGCTGATGAAAAATAATGTCTCTTGTTGAAATTAGCCTGTTTCCTGGAATCCATATATGCAATGCATGATATAGTGTGGTGAAGTAATTGATGATTATGGTTCCTGGTTATATACGCGTACGATGAATTATTATAGGTTACATTATGCATCTTGTGCAGACATTATTTTACTGTGAAGTCAAAATATATGACAGATTTCCTAGTTTGATATAGGATTGCATACAATTACTGCGAAGAGATTTGAAGTTGTAGCAATTAAATTAAAAGTATTGAATTACAGGTTCGGTTTTATAAACAAAAAGTTGTGCAATAAAAATAGGTACCTTAGAAGTAAAACGAATTGTCTAGTCTTCTTTGCTGCAATTAAATCAACCACTGGTTACTTTCCTTTTGGAGACTCATTAGATAAAGTGAGTTGTAGTCCGTAGCGTAAAGGTTAGTGCGATGGACTGTCACGCTGCGGTGGAGGTCTGGGTTCACTTCCCAGCCTCGTGCACCTTAAAACAAACAATTTTTTTTTCAGGGCTCCTGCCTCTTCTGAAGAATTGACAAATCCTCCAAAAGTATTACTTGTCATGAATAAGTGCTTCTCGTCTAGCCGCTCAGATTCGGCATAAAATTGTAGGTCCCTTCCATTCCTGACTTCCTGTCGACACGCACACACAGGAATGGTTGCGAGTTGTTAATCACTAGGCCCTGGTACTTCACGAGCCGTTACGTCCGCGACCGCCACCGAACTTATTTATTTTTTATTTATTTATTTAGATAAAGCGAACTCAATCCAATTAAAATTAAAATGGTCCTAATTAGCAAGTAACTCAAAAGAACTTTTTATTTCATTATCTCTTAGTTTTAATTGGGTATAAGGTAAATTTGAGGCAAGATTTGCTTTCTGAAATGAAAAATCCAACGTTGCATCCAGCTTAGTTGCCACAATTCAGTTGCTCATCGTCTGCAACACTCAATTAATGTTATAGATTTTCAAAAAAAAAATATATATTATTTCTTGTAGTCACGTACAAAATTACGATACCCACCAAAATAATCAGCCCTATCACGAATTCCATCGTAATCGGAAAATTGTTACGAATCCCTACAAAATCACAGAATCCATCATGGTGGAAAATCCCATACAAATTTACACTATAGGAACGGATTTCGGGATTCGTAAGAAGTTTCCTTTTGTACTAGGTACGTAGATAATATGGAAATTCCGAAAAATAATTTGCATTTAACTTTAAGTAATACCCAATACCTACTGATCAACAAATTAATGTAAGATTTCTTGTATTACGTACAGAAATCAGAATTGGCTTACCTAGGAACATTTTTTAAGTTTTGCTGTGTTGGATTAAAATTCCATTTTTGGACCACTCAATGAGGTTTTTAATAATACCTCCATTTTTATAAAAAAAAATAAACTATTTTGTTTTTTAACTATTTTTTGAATTACTTGTTTGTTCTTTATTTCTTAGATATCTCGAAAATGCTAATCTCCTTCTTCGAAATCAATTTAATATTTTAAGTATATTTTTTCCTTTTGCGTTGGTAAAAATTATGTATTTATACCTTAGCGTTGTAACATTATCTCAAAAATAGTGCAACTTTTTTTTATCATTCTCCAACGCGTTTATCTCGAAAATTTCAGGGGGAAAAGGCAGGTCAGACTCCTGTGGATTGCCCAGGCTACGGCCTTGTGTTTAGGCACTCAACATTTAACTTTCGGAAATGTACGTACCTATTCATATTGTTTTTTAATTCACGAACACAAATAAGTCACGGTTTTATTTTTAATTTTAAAAACTCAATATCAAGACAAATTGAATTATTTTCCAAACCCAAAATCTTTCATTTCTATTTGAAAATAGAAATAAGATGTTAAAAGAATTGTATGATCTGAGCTCTGGAATGAAAACTGACACTAAAATGATGGGAAATTATTCACGCACACAAAAAAAAATTTAAGACTCTTTTCATATTCCGAAAAGAAGTGATGTATTTGTAAAGAAACTATTTACTGCAAAGGTATCCGACTGATCTTTTCCATACAAACTTTTGCTCATTAAAAATAGAATCCGAAGAAAGTATAACCTTCGCAGTAGGTAGGTATATGTCTTTTTCTATGGGTGTAATAGCGGATTGGATGTATTTAAGTAAAACATAAAAAACGAACAAAGGCACTAAAATGGTACTTTTAAAAATTCTATAGCAGGAATTCTAATTTATTTCTATTTAACTTTTACAGTACAATCGTAGTCAACCATATATACCTACGCTTCATACATATTTAAATAACTTCAAATCTCTTGAATACTCTCAGAGTGGTGTTGTTTGGCTTTGGATATCCTTCATCGACAAATAGAGACCAAAAATATACTGAGAGAAAAGACAAACAATAACAAAAAAATTAAAGGCAGAAGAAACTTATTCTCTCCAAAGAAACTTTGGAGAATTTACCCTTTAAGCAAATATCTTAAATTAAATAAATATTCATTCACTCAAATAGAGTGGAAAAGTACCTACTTCAATCCCTAATTCCAAAAGCATCTTTTCGTTTGCAAAATTCCAAACCATTCCAAATTCTTCTTTATTCTCGTTCCTCTTCAGTCACTTCAATAGTCACATAGCCATACCTACCAATCTACCATTCTATAACTATAACTATTATAGAAGTCTCTCCTATCCCGCACATAGTTGTACGTCGTATAGGTATAAGCACAGAATAGGACGAATACGGAAGGTTATGGCTCCTTTATTTTTTCCGGCAGACAAGCAGACAGTCATTCAAACTAATTCAATTGAATTAATGAAAAGTTAACGAACTTACCTCTACACTATGGTTTCTATAGGGAAGTGAAAAACACACACTTGCATTATTAAAAGCATTGCTATTTATTTAAATAGCTTACGTAGGTATACGTACCAATCTCCTACAGTTTCCTTTTTTCTTCCTCTTATAGGTTCTTTATTTTTTTTTTTGTTTTAAGAAAACAAACAAATTTTCATCTTTTCCTGTTTTGAGGATATAAGCATTTTTAAAGTGGCCTCGTTTTATATAGATTCAGCTGCGCTTTGCAAGGATCAAAGAAAATGAAATTTTGCTTTTTTGGATGGGGAATAAAAATCAAAAGTCAGGTACGGCCACAGGAGGGGGTTGGGCTGGGTTTTCAGTTCTTAAAACACTCAGACTTAAATCACAAAAGGATTGAACCCTTGAGAAAAATATGAAGATTTTGTTAAAGTCGAAAAAAACGAGGAAAGCGTTGACCAAAAAATTTGATGTTAAAATTCGTCAAACAAATGTTTTTAAAGGACCACTTTTTGGCAGGAAGTCTAATCTGCTGTTTTCAGTTTTGAGCATATTTTCAATTTCAAAACATTGAAGGGAAAATTTTTGTTCCACAAAACTTTTCTCAACCCCTCTTCCACCTATGGCACAAATTCTACATCCGCACCTGCCAAAAGCGCGAAAGAAGTTTGCATACAAATATTTACATTTAATTTTTGGCACAAGTCGACGTGTCGTCGGTTACTCGTGGAGGAATGGTTCCTCGTTTCACTGTTTATTATATGGTGATGATGATAGCAAACCTGTTCCGCGCTGCCATTTCGTTCTTTTTATTTTATTGAGCTCCCTATAGCTGCTAATGTATTTCAGCTATTTTGTGTAGGTTTATTTTTATTTTCCTTCCTGTTGTCAAAAAAATAATAAAAAAAAAGACCTCCCCAGGGGAAATCACCTAAGAACATTTTTCGCTTTGCTTTTACTTGGACGTTAATAAGCATTCAGAAGCTTTCATTTTCCAAGGGTAAATTGAATTTACCGTAATGGGATCTTTGTGGTTTTCAAGGGTACCGCAGAAGTTACAGCTAATGGCATGAACCAGGATTAAATAGTGTAATTGTTAATAATGGCACATCCACCGCTCCCTTTCTAATTACTGAACAAAAGAAATTTTATACACACAGCCATACAATTTTTGATGATGCTGACGTAAAAGTCATTAGCAGGACGAAAAACTGGTCTCGGTCAACCCTAGGGAGGACAACCGACCGACCGACACAGCGAAACCCAGCAACCAGCAGGGGTAAAGGTGTGGTCTTGAAGCGTGATGGTGAATGTAGGTCAAAACAATTGGGACTTATTTGACAGAATGTGATTTTGGTTTTGATTTATGTGTTGGCCTGGGGCATCCAGCTGATGCTGATGCTTCATGGTGATTCCCCTCATCATATTGTATCTTTTTTTTGCTATATGAATGCCGCACCACATTGCATAAGTATTTATTGTCCATCTGGTGCGGATGTTAGAAACCGATTGCAGAGATGAAATTGTTTATCTTTTTATCTGGTATTTCCTGGATATTGTGTTTATGTCTTGCTTTTGTTTTGCTCTTTTTTTGTTGCTTATGTTTCAGTTTGACATTCCTGACGTTGAGATGAGCATGCAGTTAGTTAGAGTTTGTCTACCCAATGCGGATTTCTTGGTTATTTCAATAGAATATTGCTAGAACTTAATGTTGGCTTATATAAAGGATTTAAACACAGACGACCACCGACGGTAGAGAAACATCCATTTACAAAATAGACGGATCCCAAAGGAATAAAAGATGCAAGAGGAAATTTGTTTTCGTTTATATAGAACTAGGTCAGGTTTTTGTAATGGGGATGAGGTCAACATTTGTGTGATGGAATAATTGCTTCTTCTTGAAACAAATTGTTGGTAGCTACCTGCATAAAGCTCATGGTTTTTATAAGCCTTAAACAAAAAGTTAAGAATTTTGCGCAAATGTACTTTTGCTTGAAATATTTATGTTTATACTTTTAAACATGGTTTGATGGTAAGAAATTTAAACATTCAACTTAACTTAAATAAATCGATTATGAACTAGATTTCCCGTGTGTTTCAGAAAATGGACCTTAAGGCTAAGAAACAACACCAAAAGAATAAATAAAGTGCAGTAGCGTTGGATGATGAGCCTTGAAGGATAGCCTTATTTATGGCTGCGTGAAATCAATAAGCCCCATTGTTATAATTATCATGCTGATCGTATATTAGTCTTAGAACCGATTCCGTGAATCATCCGGATTTAAGCAGGACACAATTGAGCTTGTTCTTATTTATAAATTTGTGTAAGGTGCCTCATGCAAATAGGTAATAAGTTACATGAAAAGGAAGCAAATATCATTTCATGAACTTAATTTAAACGCAAAATGATAATCGCTGTAAAAGTTAAATAGGTTCACAGGTTTGGCGCCTTAAAAAATGGTTTGTTTACTTCGTTTACCAAAGAAAACAATTATAATTGAAGAATTAGAAAGGATTAAGTGAGATTTATTTTTCAGCCGATAAAGGGGTTAAGCTTCAACTGAAATGTTGGTGCTTTTCTAATGTTGGGGTGAAAATGCAGTATGGTAAATACTCAGGTTTTAAAATACTGTTCTTCTGAAAATTTCAGAATAAAATTCTGCTTACACAAAATTCTGTATCAAAAAATTCCCTATTTTTAAATTCTATACGAGCAAAATTCTTCTGCTGCATGAACGCAAAAGTTATTCAGAAAAAAGTACTTATACGCCCAGGTGCCCCGCATTAATTCGAATTTTATTTCTTTTGGTACTAGGTCTCTTCTATTAGTTAAAGGATTTATATCTTGGCATTTTAAGAATGGTTTTTGCGTTTGGTAGCAGTTTGTTTTCATAAAAACGCGTTACTAAGTATGATTTTTCATTCTTATTTTGGAAGCCTATATTATAGTCTAGGAAAATTAGATAAAAATGTCCTTATTTCCGAAAAATTCGAAAAAAGCTGAGTTTTGGTGGAGAGCGTCCTAAAAATTTCCTAAAAAGTACCCTTAATTTGGATTGGAGCAAAATGTTTTTTTTTTAAGGGATCAGGTAGACGGGGTAAAGTAAAATTAAAGTTGGCAATTGATCATTTCGTGAATAAAAAACTAACTTTACGGGAGTGATTACACTAAATAAAAAAAATCAAGTTTTTCAAGATGGTGGTGTTTCCCTTCCGGTAAGACTCTTTAAACTTGGTTCTTTATGTTTGGAAAGTATTTTTCCAAACATAACCCGGAAAAAAATGTCCCCACCAAAAAATATAATAAATATATCCTGCGACATTACATTTTTTTTTTACTTAATGTTTTCGACCGTTTTTCTCCAAATCTATCAATTGTACGAAAAAAGTGCTGTGATGTTTTTTATGTAGAACTAGCCGACCCGTGCTCGTGTTGCTGCGCAAACTTTAAAAAAATAAATACTATTTTGTTTCCTATAAGTACATAGTATCAAAGGAGTTAGTTTATTTTTGCATACCTTCCTACCTACATATATTTTTTTTTTAAGCTTCCGGATACACAATGTTCTTACAGTGTAACCATTTTGTAAATATGTGAAGCGTTTTTTGAGACTGAATTCATTTGAATTTATTCATAACATTTTCCCTTTTAAAATGTTTGCCAAACACCATTCAATTGCATTAATATTAATTGTACCTCTTTCTTTCAATACTCGCGACTGTTTTTCCCGTCATTTAAGATCTCAATCTTGAAGTTCCGACCATTAGAAGTCAAATTATACGTTTTTTACTCGAACCCAATCAAATTTTTTTCCACCCATAAAACAATGCCGATTGCCGATGATAAGAGATACACAACACACAAATAATTTGATCATAATAAATGTGACTCTTTTCTTCCCAGCGGGAAATATTCAAAAATTCATTGAGGAAAAATCAGCTTTTTCCTTGAGGAATGGCAGCTGCACCGTCCACTTTTCAGCTGATTCCTTTGATGAAATTAACATGGGCATGTCCTAGGCGGGAAGCACATGCTGAAAATCTGATGAAAATTCAATAACGAAATCACTACTTCGTTGGAAGTTGTTTATTTACCAACCCAAGTGATGAAAAACATGGTGGTTGCATAATCTGTGAATTCACTACATAAATGTATGTGGTTTATTCATCGGTTAAATATCTTCGATGAAAAATGTAATGAAAATTCAATTGTCAATTCACAAGATAAGTTAAGTGGTAGTTAATTATTCAACAATTAGTTAATGCAATAATGAAAAATGTGAAGAAAATTAAATAAATAGTGATTTCATTAATTCTGTTGTGTTGTGAATTTGTGGTTGGTTAAAATATAGAAACTTTAAATAAAATTGAAATTACTAGATCAGACGTCAGAGGTTGTTGGCTAATCACCACTTTACTTATGCGAAGTGGTGATAACCAACAAGCCGAAATACTTGGAGAAAATCTGAGATTGCCTCATTTTCATTTCTGATGGAAATTCACAAGTCATGTTATAATATTGACTGTCAGTAGACAATGTGAACACAGAAAACACAAACAAAATCGTCTTCTATCAAAACACACAATGGCGGTGCACACTTAACAAAGCAGAAGATTGGACATAGACGATGAACTGATGAACTTCTACATGACTTTTCAACAGTTTTTTCATCGCATAATTTTCCATATCAAGAGCAATTTTTAATTCAACGAAAGAAAGGGTTGTTTTCTAAACACAAAGCAGTGGGTTCAAATCTATGAACTGAGGAAACCTCGCATGACTCTTCACTCACTTAATCATTGTTTCTTTTTATTATTTGGCTAGTGAATTGATTGAAGAATTCAGCTATAAAATTCAATGGGTATGATATTTCCCGCTGGGTTCCTACGTAACATATCTACCTAATTCACACACCACACTTTCTTGCTACAATGGTAGCTTTGCATTGTGGCCCTACATATACTATTTTTTTACCTTTCTACAACTACACCATCGTGCTCAGCCAGCAGGCATGAATTCAGTTTGCGGAAGAAAAGAACAAAACAAAAATAACAAAAAGACAAAGCAGCTACCCGTTGATTGCTCTTGAATAGTATTCCTGGATAGAAATAATTTAAAAAAAATTGATTACTTTCAAAAGTTAATATATTAATATATTTATTGCTCAGAAAAGATATAGGTCTTAAAATTTTTGTAAGAATGTTCAGTTTATCAAAAAATTCTTATTATTTTAAAATATCAAAAAAGGTGACAACAAAATTAAAAAACAATAATATTCTGATAATTCAAACAAATTTAGAAATACAAAATATCCTTAAACCGTCTCATAAGCATACAGTATATTATAAAATTTGTTTCACGGAAATCAATTAATTACTTTATGAATTATGCGCGAAGCAACAAAATAATTCTTTCGTCTTTTAGTTAAGATTAAGATTAAGATTAAGATTAAGATTAAGATTAAGATTAAGATTAAGATTAAGATTAAGATTAAGATTAAGATTAAGATTAAGATTAAGATTAAGATTAAGATTAAGATTAAGATTAAGATTAAGATTAAGATTAAGATTAAGATTAAGATTAAGATTAAGATTAAGATTAAGATTAAGATTAAGATTAAGATTAAGATTAAGATTAAGATTAAGATTAAGATTAAGATTAAGATTAAGATTAAGATTAAGATTAAGATTAAGATTAAGATTAAGATTAAGATTAAGATTAAGATTAAGATTAAGATTAAGATTAAGATTAAGATTAAGATTAAGATTAAGATTAAGATTAAGATTAAGATTAAGATTAAGATTAAGATTAAGATTAAGATTAAGATTAAGATTAAGATTAAGATTAAGATTAAGATTAAGATTAAGATTAAGATTAAGATTAAGATTAAGATTAAGATTATATGAGCTGATATGTGTACCTCCAACTTTTTTCAAAATAACCTATAGTTTTCGAGTAATTTGTTTATATTTTATCCCCACCCTCAAGCTTTTTGCTGAACTCCATATTTAAGGTACTTTTCTAGGAAATATTTAGGACGTCAAAGTGAAGCTCTTCACCAAAGTTCAGCTTTTTCGGAATTTTTTGAAAGTGAATATCTTATTTTTCTGTGCTACTAATTTGATTTTTTGGGAATATTTACCATTTTTCAAACAAAATATATACACATCTAAATTTATAAACAATTCTCAAAACGTCAAGCTTATTAAGTGAAAGTAAATTTTGCTAGCAATTTCCGTAGGCAATCGAATCAATTTACTCTTTTAATATTCATTCAAATGAAAAAAAAAAAGGATAATAAATGGCTACAAATGTTATAGGCACTTAACTACTGGTTACATTTCTTAGCACTTTGTTATAACAATCTCAGACCTCATCCATTCAGGTTATTCGATGTCATCATTCATTAATATAAAACTTAACTTTCCCATGCCAACACTTTGTTATACTCATCTTAAGTACCCCATAACACCATTATTAACATTTTCTCTGTATGCTTACTTGCAGGCTGCATAACAAAACGAACAAACAAAATCAACAACAAAGGCAGAAAGAAAAAGAAAAATTCAATTTCCTCGCATGGACGTCGTTTTCCCTTGTATCCGCGCATTTAAGTAGCCGTCCTCAACAAAACGGAAATAAATCGTCAAGCGAAGATAATAATTTTCATATCACTCTGCCGCCATGTTGGATAATGCAATCAAAGGAGTACCATAATTAAATTTTTCGCATCAACAGAGCAGTGGCACCATCATCATCGTCATCATCGTGTCGCGTCGCTTCGTCGTCGGGGTGAAAGTATTTGTACGGATATCACACACAGCTCAGCCACAGATGTGCGCGGTCTTTTGTTTTTGTGGCGACACAAATCTTCGATAGTGCCATTAATAGCTACATTTCACTTTAGTTTCAACTGCCCCACCACTGCTCCCGAGCCCACTTCATCACTGAAATTAACAAAAAAAAACCCACTGCTAAGTGTGCCGGTCGTCTCCCGCCGAGTGATGGTAGAACGATGATAATGAAGTTGACAGTGAATCATTTAGCCACGACCATGACACCCGATGCACCAACAGCCTTGAATCCAAGGAGCATCAGTGTACATGGGCCCAACCATGATGACAAGTGCCAGTGGGCATCAACCACTTCCATCGACGAACAGGAACCAACCTCAGGTCTCCATCAGCAGCATGTGACAAGCCCCCCATCTGTGTGAAATGCATATCCGCAAACTGACAATTGATAATGATGGATCAACAGAGGGAGACGCAAAACCAGCAGCAACAGCAACGCAACAGCCATCACCGGCGCCCACCTGACGTTGAGGAGGCCCTCTCCTCGATGCTATGGACCCCATACGAGCGGACACCAACAGAGAGCTCCTCGGACGATGACGACGAACGCCTGAATAGGAAGTTGAGGAAATCCCAGAGCAGCCACGAGTACTACCAGTATGGCGGACTGACACTAGCTCCGCCAGCGGCCATCATGCCATATTTTGGGTCTAACGACCCAATAACACCTTTCGTGCCTTTATCTAATCATCATGACAGTGTTAGAAATAATAATAATATCAATAACAGTAGTAGTAGTAATTTAAGCTATAGCGGTACCAGCATAAACAACAATGGTGGCAACACCATCGGTGCGGATTACTTTCGAAAGACCGACCGGTGCGACAACTTTCGATTCAGTTATCCTTACTATGGCCCGATTCCTAGTCTCAATAAATGCCTGAGTGTGGAGCCTCCATCGTATGATTCCTTGTATACAAAATCTAAGGATGCAACCCGAGCGCTGAGCAACTTAGTTACTGTGTCAGCAACGCCAGCAAGTGGTATCGGGCGGGCGGCATATGCTGACCGTGTAGGTGATCTTATCGAACCAATTGATGGTCGGATGGTGCACTCGTTTACCGACAATTTTGTGATAGAGGTGAGATTTTAAATTTCTGATTGTGAATTCCATTATGCCGTATTTGATGTTTTAGATTTAAGTGGAAGGTTATACCATCATATAATCATGACTTATTCCTCACAAAAAAAAAATTTAAATGTGGTTTTAGATACTCACAATTGATTCAGGTGCACTTTTATATTCAACAAAAAAAAAAGTTGTATGGCGTATGAGTACTATTTTCCTAAAAGAAATTTCAGGTTTAGATTCATGTTTCTTTTGATAAACAGTAAGTTGCATTGTATTCTCCAAAAGTTTATAGCAAGTTCAGCTTACTTTTACACCAAACAAATACCTTTGAGTTTTTGGAAAAGTATAAAGCCAACAGAGCAAAATTGTACAAGAAAACATGGAAGGTTTTTAAATTCACTTTTTGTTTTGTGCCAAACAATACAAATTTGTAGCCGTGTTTTGGTGAGATTGTATAGCAAGCACAGCTTATTTTAAAGCCAAACGATAAAAGAGAAAAAAGAAATTTTTAGATTGTTGTTGTTTCCGAATATATTTTTTTGAGCTTTGTGAAGTGGGAACCCCGAAGTCAAATTTTTGGGTGCGGGGTTTATCAGAATCGTTTGCCCATCGTTTGTCCACGTTTGTCCAACCAAACACATCGTTTGTCCACCCTCAGAAAAAAAGTTAAATCCAAATCCATTATTTTTGATGAATAATCTTAAACAGCCAGTGGACAAACGAATGCATTTAGTTTCATTTACGTAAGTTATCACTTGGGGTGTTGGCCAAGCTTTTTGACTTTGGGGGTTTTGCTATAAAAACGAAATGTTGAATTACTTTTGAACGAAGGTTGAATTTTTTTTTTTTTGCTGGAATAACCTGGACAAACGGTGGACAAACGTTTGGGATTAAAAGGATTTTGCTAAAAAAAATTTTGTATGGTGCTGCTATAAAAAAGAAATGTTGAAAAACTTTTGTACTAAGGGTGGAAAAAAGATCATTTTTGATGGACAATATTAAACAGACAAACGAACGCATTTAGTCTCATTCTCCTTAGTCATCTATTTGGGGCAGTAGATGAGTTTTTTTTTATTTTGGGGAGCTGCTATAAAAAAGAAAAGCTTAATTACTTTTTTCGTGAGGGTGGACAAACGATTTTTTTTTGGTTGGACAAACGATGGTCAAACGATTCTGATAAACCCCACCCAAAAATTTTGACTTCGGGGTTCCCACTTCACACAGCTGTTTTTTTTGTTGAGCTGTCTACTCATTCTCAATCGTTATTTAATATTTTATTAGGAAAGACGTTTTTTTGTCATAGTTACAGTAAAAAAGCATAAATCCCATAATTTTTTTGGAAAAATAAAAGAAAAAATATACTTTAGCCATGTTCATGATCAATATGTTTTGTGTTGGCTTGCAAAATTTTATAAAAGCAAACATTTTCGGGTTTTTTTGTTTTTTTTTTTTTGTTATGTCGTATTTTAATCTTTTTAATGGATAAGTTTGTTCTGCGGTCAGCGCGGCAGCTTAAACCACAAACTTGGAAAAAGATACAAGTACCTACTGGTAAATCTTTTTTACTTGCGATATTTGACAAGTTATGGATTGGAACACAAAATTGAATTCGAGAATTTGATCAAACCTGCTATTCAATGATAGACGAAAAAGTGGGCGTTGGCTGGTTTGTCTGTTCTCGTGGCTGTATTCTTCATACGTCTTAATGTATTATATTCAAACTTGTAACCTATAGTTTTTTTTTTTCATTTTTTTAGGACCAAAAATAACGATACCTACTTGCCCTTCAAATTATTTAAGTCACTATTTAAAAAAAAAAGTTTAAATAATTTATTTAGTTGAAAACCTTTTTATAAAGTTTGTTTAAGCTTGGTACAAGATTATTTTGAAACATTTTATAAAATATTAATTTAAATTATTATCTTCTTGACAGTTTTTTTTTTTATTTTTGAAAATTCAATTTTTAAAAACGGAATTTAAGCAATTAAAAAAATTAATTTCATGCTTTTGAAAGTGTTGTTAACATCCAAGTTTTTAAATTATTTTTTAAATTTAACATGAAACATTTGATTTTTTGTTCGAAATAGGAGCCGAATTTTATTAATAAAGCTTGCTCTGTAAAAAATATCATTTCGATAACACTTCGCCATTTTTATATATGTAAATAAAAATTGTCAAAAGAAAAAAATCTAAAGAAAACCTTTTTCTAAAATCACTTTTAGTTTGAGAGTAAATTTTTTGTTCTCACAGCGCCTCATTCGTGCACGAACAAATTGTATTTTTTAAATTTCACAAATAGTGGAAGACATGTTTTAATATGAACTGATTATTTGTTCCTCTTTTTTTTTATTGACGATAACGTTGTATTGAAATCACTTTTATTTACAAATTAATAGATTTCTGGTTAAACAAAATAAATTACCCAACATTGTTCTAATATTTTTAAACTACTACCTACCCCTTAAGCCTTAACGGGAGAATAAGGACCTGTCATTATCATTAAGACAAAGGAAAAAAAACCTTTATGTAAAGTTTGTGTTTCCCAATCCATTAATAGATATGTACTGCATGTAATAATCGTCTCAGAAAACACAATGAGTTTGGGTTGATAGAGAAAATTAAGTTGTCACAATTCATTCACATTAAAGAAGGCCATTCTTTCTTCCTTTGTTTAGTTACCCGTGTACTTTACAAAAAAAAAATGTTAACAGACCTAATGTAACAAATTAAAATGCAATCAACTCATTTTAAGACTCATGCCATTGCGGTACTTTTGTTTTAATATTTTTTGCTGTCGTCAATTTGTCGGTAACGTTCAAAAACAAAACATAATCTCAAGCACAATAACCAACAAACAACATCGATAAAGAAAAGAGTGCTGCACTTATGGAAGGGCAATCAGTCCACGCACTCAGAGACTCAATAAGAGTTAAATGTAGTTCGAAGAATTCTTGGTGCATGTGTCAAGAACAATTACTCTTATCGCCCTCTTTGCAGACAAAACATATTATGAACGGCTAATTACTACGATGTTTTCCGTTATTTTTATTATGTTGTTTTTGTGTACCCTAATCTCTAACCCTCATTAAACTCGAAGCGTAACGCATTACTCATGCCCTTAGGGTATCCTTTCCTTAGACCAATGACTAGTATGGAGAACCGCTCCACCCGAGGGTAAACCTATCCACGTGTTCTTATCCATATGCTGTCATGATAAAATACTGAGTGGTGACGTAATTAATGCAGGTATAGCATGAATGGTTCGCGTATTGATCTGAATAGAATCGTGGTTGGTAAAGGCACCTATATACCTACGATAGATAGAAACACGATCCAGTTTAATACTTTTCCGCGTAGCTATAATATAGGTTTAAGTACATGTACCTATAATATAGAAGCACTTTGTTCATGTTTGCGTTGCAAGAGTTATGGAGTTTTTAACAAAGCTATATGGAAAAGAATACTCGTACCCTAGGGATTCACAATATTTCTACGCCCGAGGGCAAATAAATAGCTCTTCATGTCATTATTCCATAATAATCACTCGAAATGGGGGGACTTGTGTGTATCTATGAGATAATTTTTCTTTTGTTTGTTTGTGAACTTATTTTAGGGTAATTGGACAGTAATTTTACTTCGCTTTGGTTTTGTAAAGAAAAACATAAATCAAACACGTTGCTATGTAATTTGAAAAGGCTGCGGGAGGGATTTAGTTTTTTTGGTTCATTATAAAGAAAGTAAGTTGATGTTCACATAGAGCTTATTCCAGACAAATGGTTATGTTATATCTACATAATTATCATAACTTTTACCCCCAGTTTCGCAGTGGAAGTTTAAACTCCACTTTCGGTTTAAACTTCAGTTCTAAAATATATTCAGTTTCACAGTTTCGTTTAAACCTTGAACTGAGTTCAATTTGTAGTTTAAATAAAACAACAGCATTCTTCCGTTTAATCTTAAGCTCAACGTTTGGGACCACTTTACATAATACATTATGGAATTTATTTACTTATTTTTTCATAACCAATTTCATCAGCAAATCTATGTCCATTCTATACTCTTTTTTTTCACAATTATTGGTTTATTTTCAGATTTTTTTTTTTATTTTGTTCGTGTCACTTGAAAAAAAAATTCGACAGATTTTCGCAACAACTCAAAATAATTGTTGATGTTTCGCTTGTTCTTTGCTTCGGAAGAGAAAGAATTGACAAGGAAATGTACGTTATGTTTGCAAAACGTCACTTGGCGAAGCAAAACGTACAATGCTGCTAACTCTTTTTCACAAAATCTAGTTGAACAAAGTTCAACTGATCTGACGATCAGATTTTCACTGTGAAACCGGACGAGTTAAACCAAAAATTTTAACTCAGTTTAAGGTTCAGCTGATCTTAAGTCTAAACTCCCACTGTGAAACTGAGGGTTAATGAAAAACCACCTTTTGAAAAACTTTGTTATTTCTGCGATAATCTCGCATAAGGAATAAAATTGATTTTAATGAAATAGTTTTCAAAGAACTTAATGGAATAATTCTGAAAAAGGTTTTCCTATTCAGGTACCACGTTAGGAAGGTTGAAACCTTAAATAAAAAATCTAATAACATACCTATAATTTAAGAAGAACAATTTGAAGTTGGCGTTAAAACAAAAAAAACCGAAATAAGTTTTTAGTTTTAAACTTAAAAAGCAATTAACTTGAAGCCAACATTTGCATAATTCCCTAAAAAATATCCTTTCATCATGTCTTGAAAACGGGATTTTTGTAATATTTTAATAGATGACAAAACTACACAAAAAAAACTTAAAAAGGACTCAAAAACAAAGCTATTTTTTTTTTAAATTCCCATCACATACCTATAAAACCACTGTTTTTTTTTTTAATTCCTTGCGCATGCGATGCGATTTGTATTTAAAATGCATTGTTAATGAAACACCAATTTTTGGATATCACTCTCCTTGAAAGTTCCTTACCAGTGGGTTAGGTACTTTTTACTTGCGATTTAAGTACTACACATATGTCAAACATTATGAATACAGAGAATGTGCAGCCTTAACCACGGTAAAGTGAACAAAATTATCCTTTTTTTATGAAAATTCAATATCTTGAAAACTGGTTAATGATACCATTTTTTATTTTCAAAATCAATTATAAGACCAGATTATTATTATTATCAATCTAGAAAAATGTCGTTTTCATAATTTTGCAATCAACTGCCTCTGCCTAATTTAAATTATTTTACTTACATATATGTAATGTATGTAGGTATGTAGTTAAAATTGAATTAAATATTCTCGAAAACGTTTACTAAATAAAAATAAACATTGTAGAAGGATAAGAAGTTCTTTTGTCATTTACATTAAAATGTTTAAATAATCATTTGTCTGTAAAACCATTTATTTTTTTTTTCAGTGTAATTCATCATCTTCGCCATCGGTATCATCATCAACCTCTTCGACAACTAGCGTAGCACCACAAACTCTTCATCACCGTCAGCAACAAAACAGACCAAAACAGTACAACAAAGAAGTTGCCAGCAACATAACAAATGGTAACAATAATAATTTTTCCTTACCGATCAGTGACGTCAATTCGACGGATGAGAACAAAGAAGAAGTCGAAGACAACGAGCACAAAGCAAATGAAGAACAAAAACAAACCGAGGTCAATCAACTTGCTCCAGCAGCAGCAGCAGCGGTGGACCAGCAACAACACTATCAACACAATTCAGATCCAGCAGCAAAGATCGCCATCGCCATCATTAACAAACGGCAATGTGAGGATGAACAAGAAAAAGAACCACAAAAGCAACCCAAACAAGTATCAAACTCAACAACACTGCAACAAATACGAACAGAGGAAAATGAAAGAATGACAGAGAGATCGCACTTGGGTGAACCGAGTGAAGTCAGTTCATTGAGTACTTTCGTCGCGAACGGTCTTGGAGTAATAGCTTGTCGGTCACTTACAGTCACAACAACAACAACCACTGCTGCAATAACTGTGTCAAAATCATCTGTCAGAGGGTTGAAGAACGGCGGAAGTAGGAATACGAAATCACGCCATGTGCAATTAGCCGATATCGATCCTCCGCATGAAAACGAAATAATTGTTCATGATCTTTGTCATCATCGTCGAAGTTTTAGTTCTAGTGGAAGTGCTGAAGACATCGTAGCTTTAGCGATGCGTCTGAATATCCCCGCGACCGGGACAGATGCGCCAGCGAGTGCATCTCAACATCGAGCTACCAATTATCGTGGTGGTAGGAATGTTTCTGTTACAACGAGTAGTGTTTTTCTATCGAATTCGATAGGTGCAAAAGCACACCCGAAAGGCAAAAACAACAACAACAATAATAGCGTTGCAATTTTGTCGAGCAGTAGTGCACCAAGTTTAACGATACAAGTTAATGAAAGTTGTAGCAACATAAGAAACAACAACAGCCACAACACTCCCAATACTGCCAGTCACGGTGATTTCGTTGTTAACCAATCGATCGCGAATAACGGAATTAGTGTCGTCAATTGCACCTACGCGAATAGTGTTGGTGTTGGTGAAGGTAGTGTGATTAATAGCAAAAATAGCAGTAGTTCAGTGCCTAAAAGTAGTAAATTCCTTACTGTAAATAATAATAATAATAATCTAACGGATATACAATGTTCTGCGACGGCTTCTGCCGCAACAACAAATGGATTACAACAACAAACGCAACAACACCCGTCTCCAACCAGAACATTCACATCAACAGAATGTCAAACGGATGACATACCAATTTTGATAAGAGATGATGCGAACGGTAGTTCTGATGGACCACCACCACCACCACATACCATCATTACGACGAGTGCCAGTGGTAGTGGTCAAATAGGGGGCGTTGATGGAAACAGTGCACTGGTTCGGTCCCCCTTGCATCCGGATGCTTTATTATCGCGTGAACAAAGACGTCGCGAGCGTCGTGAACGTCGGCAACAACAACAACAGCATGTCCAACAACATCAGATGCAACACCAACGCTTAAGTCGGCATCATTCGCACTCACATCCGCCTCCGCAACAGCCTGCCCTTCTACAACATCCTGCCCATCACACTATGTCTGCGGCAGCAGCAGCTATGCTGCGCCCCATGCTGCCTGACATATTGCATAGTCATTTCCCACCACCATATAGTGCGTTGCCCCTTTCACAGGGGGCACCACCTCCTCCTCCGCCACTACCGCCACATGCAGCGTCTCTTATCACACCGGTTATAACGACGGTTCCTATGGCAGCCACAGCGTCAATGGTTGGTGACGGAAGGTTTTCAATACCCCTGCCCATCATAAGAAGGTGAGTTGCTGACTGCATATTTATGAACTGTTATAGTTTCATTAAAAACTATCATTTTTAAAATATGGTAAAGAAATTTAGTTAAATTATCTCCCGTGAAATGATCATTACGTATGTACATAGGTATATATTGTTATGATAAGGAACCTACAAACTTTTTATTCCGTCTTCCTGCATGCATGATTGTCGCTACCTCGACCTACCTTAACATACCTTGTACCTTTTTGCCTGAAATGGAGTCTGGGTCTCTGATTTTTGAAGGTTCGAAAACGACACTTTTGTAGGCAAATTCAAGATTTGTTGGAATTGTTCGTAATGTAACTACATAGGTTTTTATTCCTATATAAAAACTTCCTTAATTGGTAAGCGCTTTCCATTTTATTATTTTATTTCTGTTTTTACTTATGATATACAGTACATATGTATGTAAGTCACAAAAACGGTTTTAATAATTTTATTAAAAAGAATGTACATCGGTATGTGTTTTATAATTAGTAAAGTTAACTAGATATCAATGATCAAAATAACACAAAAAAAACTTGCAGTAATTGCCAAGTTCTTGAAAAAAGAACAAAAAAAAGAAAATGTAAAAAAGGTCAAAATATATAATAGTTTTGAAAATCAAAAAAAAAAAAACAACATAATTTTTTATTTGATACATTTGTTTTTGAATTTAGTTTTTTAAAGGACAAAAATCAACACAAAAATAAAGAGAAACTTGCGTAGTTCGTGAGAACAAACAATTAAATTTTTAAAAAAGGTTAAAAGTTAAAAAATTGTTTTAAGGAGACACAAATTAGAAGTAACAATGTTAAAGTAGGACAATGTAAAAAATCGGAACAAATTATTATACATTATATTTTATAATCTTTGAGCTAAGAGGACTAAATATAAATTAATGAATCAACAACAAAATTGAGAATAACTGCAGTAGTTCCAGATAAAAACATAAAAGGTAAACATTTCAAAAACGAAAACGAAGACTTTAAAGCTTTTTTCGTGACTAAAAATTTCGCTTTTATGTTTGTTCAATACGAAAAAATAGGATTGGGAAATAAGGGCCATCCTTTTTATGAACCCTTATACTATTTTAAAATTTTACATAAGCCCCTTGAACACAACAACAATACATACGACCTCATTTACAATTTTTTCTAAACTAAAAAATGGTACTTCTAGTTTTGATTGATTGACTTATTTGCAGTTGTTATGTCCGAGTCCGACCCTTTACTTTGTGCACAGAAACTCGCAAACTGTCAGATTTTGGAGAGCAACGTTGAAATAGGTCTGTTCCTTTACTTTAAATATCTGTGAATTTCTATGCATTTGTGTGATTTTCAGTCCTAGGTCGTTCCCGTACTCACATATTTCGCAGTTTTTGACAAAAGACAATGCTCACGAGGGAGTACAAAAATTCCCCTACCAGTGATTTCCTGTCCGAGAAATTTCTTTGGACAGAAAATCACAGCACAGCCAAATGTCATTTTGAGAGTGAAAGAATGAAAGCCAAACATAGTTCCGTACTTGTCTGGTACATATTATACTACGGAATTCGTGCGAATTTGCGTTCCTGTACTTTTGCACAGTTTTGTAATTTTTGAGAAAATTTCATCTATGCTCTTGAAAATTTGACATCTTTTGAGTTTCTGCACACAGTAAAGGATCAGCCCTAATATTCTCAAAAATATCAAAACTGTGCAAAAGTACGGAAACGCAAATTCAACCTGATTCCGTATTACCTAATGTGCCAGACAAGTACGGGACGATGTTTGGCTTTCATTCTTTTACTCTCAAAATTAACTCTCGGACTGAAAATCACAGGTAGAGGAAATTATTTACTTCTCGTGAGCGTTGTCTTTTGTCAAAAACTGACAAATTTTTGAGTTCGAAAACGGCTTTGGACTGAAAATCAAACGAATGCACAGAAAATCACAGAAATGTACAGAAAAGGAAGGGACCTGTTTTTTAGATTGATTTATTAAATTAGGGGAGACACAATTTATCATTATTACATATTTTCTACTATAATTCAAAATTGTACATATACAAATATAAAGGTACATATACCTACTTACGTAAACAATTGCATTTTTTTTTTCTAACTCTCACAAAAAAAAAAGCATTTAAACCTAAAAAGATAATTATTTTAAAATGACAAACGAAAGAAGGTGACAAGTTAATGACAAAAAGAAAATAAAAAGTCAAAACAACAAAACCTTTACCTAAAACGATTCGTCATTATAAGCATAATAACACTAAGACCATTTAATTTGGGGTTTTTGTTTGGAATTAACTATTAGATCACCATTCAAGCTGCAACAAAAAATACCTACTACATACAAATGGAAACAAAATAACTTTTGTATTAGATAAAGATACAAAATAAAAACAAAACAAAATAAGCCAGATTATGTAACATTTATTTTGGATAATGGCGGCGTGGCCGGCGCGGTTGGAGAAAGTTGTGCTGAGAATAAAACAGCAATATAATTTGGATTCAAGAAATATAAATAATAAATAATTATGGGTTAACCAATTTTTGTTGTTTGTATTGCATAAACAAAAAGGTGTTAAAATGTATTCCAATGCAAACATTTCTTATTTCCGGGTGTTAATAAGCCTTTTGTTTCCAATGATCGAAAGTAAATCATTTCAAATGTAATACCTACAGAAGGTTTATAGTTTTTTAGTCAATTAAAGATATTAGGAACTGTTTGTAGGTACACACAATCATCTGATGAAAAAGATTAAAGTCTTAAATTTTGATTGAATTCTTAAACCAATAATCAAATTACTTTTCTTTTTTTCCTAGCCCCAGATGCTATCGTAGATGATGTAGGAGTGAACGATTTAATAGATAAAAGTGAAAGTAAGAAGTTAACAATTTAATCTTCGCCAACACGAGCTATTTAACTGATTTTATTTCGAAATACATCACCTAAACTTTCACCTCAATATTTCCATTGGTCTATTATACCTTCATTATACAATACATGTCTACTTAGTAAAATATAAATTTTAACCCCACCCTAATTGCTTTTTGGCCCAAAATCAAAGTCTGAAATCTGTAAGTCAGCTCAATTGACTCTTATCTTAATAAGTTTCAGTGAATGAGGTATGAGGGTGATGGGAATTTCCTATAAATCGATGTGGCCTCACACACAAAAAAAAAGAAAACAAGAAAACTTGCGAAAATGTTCACACATTTAATTGGGTTGCCTTGTCTCACCTCGGTTTAAGTATTTTGTTTTTGCATTTTATTCTTTTTCATCCCGTATCGATTGATTTGTATCAATTTATTCACACCTTTTATCTTTATCCATTGGAAGATTCATAGATCAACCTACATATATATTATACCTAACCTTGCCTATATACAAAGTACGTCGTTGGGAATCCACGTGAAAATAATACGGGTAAGAAGTCAATGGGATCGAAATGGTTTTCCCACGCAGACCCAAAGTCTCTAAGGCCATGTAATGCTGCTAGCTAGATACATGTATTAGTTTATGTTTGAATCATCTACATATATTTGCTTTCGTCTGAATATACATGTACAGTACATCTACATTATAGACAAACTTAGTACTTTCGGGACTTTTTGTAGTAATTTGCCTTTACTGACATTTTTACTATAGGTATACATATATCACTTGGGAAATTTGTAATATATCGACATAAAGTTTGATTAGATCTTCTATAGAAAATGATGGTTTGTATTCTTAACACCAAACCCTTTTCTTGTTAAAACATGACACTTTAAGGTTTAGTTAAAGGATTTAGTTATGTATAAATAGAGTTCACATGAGGTTTTAATCAAACAGATATAAAATAGGTAAAATATTATTTTTGTGTTCAAAAACCACTTGTTTAAATAAAAATATATACTTATGAATTGTTTTTTATATTATAAGAGTTTAAAATTTTTAACACAACTTAGTTTTAAATATTTTGGCAACGCGCTGCACGCTTTAGAAAACTGAAGATTCAAGTTATGATCATTACGTAGCAAAACTGAATGAAAATCAATTGGTTTGGCGAAATTTAGACTGAAGTGACCCCTAACCTTTCCTTTTAAATTTATAGACAAATATCACATTTGTAGATGAAGTCTAAGAAAGATAGTACCTATCTGACCGGGAGTAAAACCTGTTTTCTCTAACGCAAAGACAAATATTAAAGTGTGTCAACCCTGAGTTTTAACCATGATTTTGTAGACATCTTGGTACTATCATGCGTATGAAAGACACTTTATCTCCACTTTGATGTTGGTTTCAAAAATAAATAAATAATTATTTTATTAAAAAAAACCATTTTGTATACGATTTTTAACTTCCCGTTGCAAGTTATTGTTATTGGTGGGATTTGTCAAATTGAACATTTTGACATATCTTCACGTTTTGAGGTCTGTAGAATCAGAATCCGTCGTTTTTAGCAAGATGTCTGTATGTGTGTATGTACGTACGTTCGGGGTATTATTTTCGTCCACCAAATCTCGAGAACGCATAAAGATATCGAACTCGGATAAATTTTATTTTACAGATAATATTGTCATAACGTGCTGAAAAGATTTTCTAACAAATTCAATAAACCGTTTTTTACTACAGCAATTTAAAAAGGAGCTGTTAAATGTCATTTATCTGGAATATCTCGAGAACGGCATAAGATATTTACTTCAGACTAATTTTTTTGTACACATAATAACACAATACCAAATGGGTAAATATTAAAAAAAAATTCAACAAACACTTTTTTTTTAAACTAAGAAAAACAGTTGAAAAATAATTTTCATCTCAAATATTTCAAGAACCAAAAATGATTCCAGATCAGTCTATTTTTTTTATATACAATGACGTAGTCAAGAAATGGTAATTTTTTAAAAAAGAGTTAAAAAAAAGTACAAAATATAGGTAATGTCATATTTTGCCCTTTATCTCTATAACTATACCTACTACCTACCTATATACTGATTATCCAAAAACCCAAAGTTATTACACTATAAAATATATAGTTATATAATATATACTCTTCCACCCACCACTTAGGTAAATATGTACAAATGTATATTGTATATAATTATGTGGTTAAATTATAGTCTCACTTTTTATAAATTAAACCACAGAGTTTTATTAAACTTGTATGTACTTTATTTTGATTAATAGAAGTTTAAATAGAAGTTTAAGTTTATATTTTAATTAGAGTCGACTGACTGAAATACTTACAAACTAGCTAACAAAATTGGACTTACGAGCTAGACTTACGATAAGACTTAATGTCACTTGTAATATCTTTTAAAAGAGATAATGTTGGAAAGAGAAATGTTGATAGTAATAGGTATTTACACACTATTGATGTTTGATGTACAGACGACAAGTGTGGTGAATAAGAACCTGCTACTTAATGGGTGGAGTATGCAATTAGGGGATTAGACTTATAGCACATTTCATTATATGACAATAGTAGTAGCCCGTAGCGTAATGGTTAGTGCGTTCGACTGTCACGCTGGAGGTCTGGGATCGCTTCCCAGCCTCGTCCATCTAAAAACTAAAAAAGTTTTTTTTCAGGGCTACTGCCTCTTGCGAGGAATTGACAAATCCTTCAAGAGTATCACTTGTCACGAATAAGTACTTCTCGTCTAGCCGTTCGGATTCGGCATAAAATTGTAGGCCCCTTCCATTCCTGTCGAAAGGCGCACACAGGAATGGTTGCGAGTTGTTAGTCACTAGGCCCTGGTTCTTCATGAGCCGTTGTGCCACGCGATTTATTTATTTTTATTATATGACAATATGGTTTTGAAGTGCACCAATAAGAAGTTACTAGTGTGTGTCGACGCAAACAATTCGCGGTGGACTTAATTAACATTATCTCTCATATGCCAAACCTATCAGGCCGATTAGAATCGGGTTTCAATATTACATTTTGTAATTCCCATTTTTTATCTGTCAGTTTAGCGATTCAAAACTACTCTTTCCTTACAGCTTTTTTCTGACTTCAACGCTGTATAGCAACAAAAATATAATACCTGAAAGTTTTATATAAATGTCATCTTGTGAAAAATTTTATAGCAAACAAATTTTGTCTCGATGTTTTTTTTCCTAAGATGCATATTTCCAAAGTTGTATAGGAAAATAACAAAAAACAGAGAGTAAATAATGCACTTTATTACACGTTTTGATTATTCCTGCAAAGCACACCTTTTTGAGCGGGATCAATCTCATATTCTCTTTTCTCATATTATTTCTGATCGAATACCACAAAAATTTAAGATTGTATATGTTTAATCCAGGCCAAAATCTATAATTTGTCTGGTTCACAAAATTGCTTGCAACAATCAACAACTTCTAACTTGTCAATCAACCTACTTTGGTTAACTAACATCAATCAATTTTGATTTAAAAGTATGATTTTCTACAAAACTCACTTATTAAAGATGATTTGCGTTTAAGATGGCGTTAATACATATGTAATTTTATGACTTTAGGGTACAATTAAACGCAAAACAGGGAACAATTTAACAGCAAAACCTGTTACAAATCTGATGCTGCCACCTATCCCTATTTATACTTTATGGATGATCATTATTTTTTGTTAATAAGAAAAAAAAAAACAAAGGTTCCCTGTCCGATTAATTTGAAGAAAGCTATTTATTGTAGCATTCTATAATCAAAAGAAGTCTTGATGGTAAGGTTATTTTCTTTTTTTATTATGAGGAGAGCATTTATGATAAGGTGTTCTTTTGACTTATTGCTTATGCTTATCTCCATTAAACAATTGCGACAAATTGCAATCCATCTTCTTTCTTTGATGGCATCAACTCAAGCATTTCTACCTCTATTTCAAATAGAGTTCATCGTACAGTTTTTGTACTTGATGTAACACACAATCATAAAGTGTGTGTAACACTCTGACAACAAACATCATCAGCAACTACAATGCAAGTTGTGAAAATGGAAAATGAAAAACTATTACCATATAGAACTGACTGTGCTCGCCGCCCGTGGGATATTTCCCCATCAACACCACATGATGTATTCAAGTCGCAGCAGTCTATCTAACGCTTAATCTATATGTGCACTCAGGGCCGTAGCTACAGCTTGTAGGGCTTCGGGGCAAAACCAAATATGGGGCCCTATTTCTGAATGACTTCCTAAATAATGGTTAAATAAATTTCAACAAAAAATTCTAAATGTGTTTTACTGAAATAAAATGTTAGGTAGTCAGGTACTAAAATAATTTTTATTCTGGATTTTGCAGAAGTTATTACTTTTCTCAAATCCATTTGCCGTGCTCTTAGATTTTTGATCGACATCAACGATAAATTGCTAAGCCTTTTTTGTTCCACTTCCGCTTTTGCTATAGTAACAGGAACAGTTAAAAACATTATAACAGCGATTCATATATGTATCTGGATAGCTCGAAGATATTGAAGAATTTTGAATGACCAAAAGAGTTGCCAATTTATGTTGGCCTAATAGAAAGTAACTGAGCAGAAAATCAGATGACACAAACAGAAGAAATATGACGCATATAAAAAGTCAACCCCAACTTCTTTTTTAAACAAAATATACAAACTTTTAAGCCATAGCAACAAGCTCTAAAAGTTAAACAACATAATTTGTAGAAAATTTAATTTGCAACAAATATGCGTATGCCATATTACTTGTATAAAAACTTCGTTGTTACGTGTGAAAAAGAATTAAACGTTAAAATTTAGATTTTATTTGTCAATTGAATTTTAGTAGCAATGACTCAAAAAGTGGGATTGAGCTAAACGAAGCTCACTTAACAAAGTTAATACCGTTTCGAGCGATACAAAAAGGAGATCTCCGTTTTTGGGGCCCACCTGACCGGGGGCCCCGGGGTATTGCCCCGGCTGCCCCAATGGGCGCTACGGGCCTGTGTGTACTTTTAGTGTATACTTAGTGCGTCTTTCTCAGCTGTCATGTGAGTGAGGCATAGTGGGGCAATTTATGTGGGACAGTGGCAATCAATATAAAGTTAAAACACAAATTGACTTGAGATTTCAATGTAAACAAACTGAAAATCAGTTTTAAGCCACATTCCATTGTATTATCAATGTAGTTTTTTTTTTTTTTTAAACTTCTTCAAAAATTAAAGAATTATTACCGAAACATTCTTAAAACTTCGACAAATACCGAATTAAAAGAAACAAAAAGTCTTATTGTATTTAGTTCGTCCTTATAAGTGAAGCTTTACTTTCAGCAAGCAAGCTTTATGGAAGTTCTTCTTTCATACAAAAATATAAAAAATCAATTTCTGAGACATAACATTATAACATCTTTCTCAATATTTCGAGATTAACAGTAGGTAAAAAATTATGGGGAGTGTATGATAACTTGGGCGCCGAAAATTGATAAAGGATTTTTGTGGAAGGGTCAAATACAAGCATTTTTTACTATAGGTGGGTCGATAAAAACGACTTAAATGGAAAAACAAATATTAAAAAGCAACGACAATACCTAAAATGGAAAACAATAAAGGTCTTGAAAGCCAGAAGTCTGATTTTTAATCCTAAACTTAAATTAAATTATTTGTGTCAATAGTTTTCAAAAAAATTGCATTCAAACTCAAAATTTTAATAAAAAACGCAGAAAGAAAAGATTGGATCAATTTTGATCAAAATTGTGAAATGGAAAACTAAATTTTCATTTTGTGGTCGATGCTCATATCAATTTTGAATCGAACACAAAAAACCGAAATCTTTTATATTCTCTAGTTTTTGAGAAAATTGAAAATTACTAGAAGTACTTTTTTTGGAAACAGAGAATACATTCAAAGTTCCTTAAATGCAAACGAAATTTGGCATACATCGAACCTCGCACATACATACCCCAAATCTTATAGTGAGCCCAAGCAGGGGGGTTGCAGGAAGGCAGCATGTCCCCCATACATACCTTGCTTTTAGAATGCCTGCCTAGTGCTGGGTTCTAGCACTTTATTTAAACATAAAATTTTGCATAGGTACTGCGAACCTCGCACATACCCCAAGTCCTATAGTGAGCCCAAGCAGGGGGTGTATTCTTCCTTGGGTGAATACTATGGAGGAATATTCCGGAATTTCCAGATGTTAAAGTGACAGATGTCAAAGTGACAGATATCAAAGTGAGAGGTCAGATGTCAAGGCGACAGATGTCAAAGTGTCAGATGTCAAAGTAACAGATGTCAAAGTGACAGATATCAAAGTGAGAGGTCAGATGTCAAGGGGACAGATGTCAAAGTGACAGGTGAGAAAGTGACAGATGTCAAAGTAACAGATGTCAAAGTGACAGATGTCAAAGTGACATGACAAAGTGGCAGATATCAAAGTGACAGATGACAAAGTGACAGATCTGAGAGTGACAGATGTCACAGTGACAGATGTCAAAGTAATATGTGTCAAACTTACAGATATCAAAGTGAATGTCAAAGTGACAAGTGTCAAAGTGACATGTCAAAGTGACAAATGTCAAAGTGACAGATGTCAAAGTGACAGATGTCAAAGTGAAAATGAATTGTCCTTAAAGTAAAAGCAAGACATTATAAGATTGATAGTTCCGTCTTTAACTTTATTTAATTAATAATGATAGGTAAGGTGCATACCTTATATAAAATTATAGTTCTAAAGCTAATTCAACCCCACTGTAAGCTGCTGAGCACGAGCTGTTGCTTGCTGTTGTGCTCTCTTTGTTAAAGCTTTATAGAGGTTAGGTGAAGCGGCATATTATGTATGTTGAAGTTGAAACGATGCAATGGACTCATTCATATCTATATATCATCGAAAAATTTTTCCAAAGTGCAACAACAAAACACCTCGTGTGTGTTTACCAGATTTTGCGCGCTCCCTGGAAGTGTGCTGCTGAGCTAATGCATTCGCTTTCGTATCTATATGATGTCGGGTTATGTGCAGTATCTCTACCTCTACCTACTGCTACTACTATGTGGCAACAGAAGAAGTAGCTAGGTACTGTAGTTATTTGAAATCTCACCCGTGAAACCACCTGAGGTTGAAACGTAAATCCGATGAAAGCACAGACGGATGTGCTTGCAAGCGAAATGAGTGACAGAGCATAAATTTGTATGTATAGCTTTAGCTAGCTCGATTTTATATCCCCTCCGATATTATTTTTGTATCTGATGTTTCTGTTTTCTTTTCGAAAATGTTATGTTTCCCTCCATGGTTGTTCACCAAAAGCAATACACCACCATTCACCGCAAACGTACAGCGAAAACGTTAACAGCTAAACTTCGAGAACAATACTCTTCGCTGTTCATGGTTCATGGGAATGATGCGATGGTGTAGAATGGCCTTACCTATAGCTATAAGCTATAGACCTTACGCGCCTTCCTTATACCTTTTGTATTTTTATATGTGCTTGAGTAGAAATAACAGTGGGGTGCCATGGGTAAATGACCTTTTTTTTCGCTATACTATGGGACGTTATGTTGCTAACGGCACAACGCACTAGTCTTGAGAACCGTTTCCAATTTTTTTTTTACAAAGGATGCTCGCACAATAGTTGGCAATGAGTCGTTGGGGGAAAATCAGTTTCTTTTTGATAAGATTCTTTAATGTCTCATGTTGAACTGAGATACAAACTGCAATCAGGGTGTTATCGGCAGGATGTGCCTGCTGCTGCTCCATGCATACGCATACATACCACATGCATATGCATAATGCGATTACAAAGCCACAATATCGAGAATTTTCAACAAAGGACAAGAAAATATTAATGCAGGATGTTTTCTCTCTTATAAGATGTTAAGTTGAGGAAATAAGGGTGCGTGACGAGGATGATGAGTCTCCGAAACCTCCGCAATTACGCCATATTCAACCTGTCTTAGATGTAAACACATTATTCTTCGACCCTTCTTCTTGAAAGAGATATCGGTACGACCCTTTTTTTTTGCCACTATGATGATGCAACTCCCTCAAGGGACGCTGGTTGTAATTAAGGGATGAACTGTTGCGAGAATAATGTAATTGGATAGTCTTGCGTAAAGAATGTTAGATATACCTAGGTAGGTATAAAGTGCGATGAAAGAAATGGGTCGAAGAATAAATAGCCCGGGATAAAGGAGTGGGTTGTTGTATTTCCCGTGCACGTGACTTCCTTTCGAATTATGCCGTAACATTCCCTCAAATCTTTTTCTAGCTATAGATTTTGTTTTGTTTCTTTCGTATTATAAGCCCTCCGCGAGGGAGATAAAACTCATCTTGGGCTGTGTGTTGGCGCCAGACTATTCGTCTACTGAAACAAAACACTTTCACGGTATTTTCCCTAGTGTGGTAGCAGAAGCATCTATGGTGGCAACAAACACATATTTCCGATTTAATTATGTGCTTAATTAATTGGGAATACATTTTCTGTTTCTGAATATTTATTATTGTGTTTGTGTTGAGAGTAATTTTGTTTTTCGTGAGGGAAGTTTCGAAAATTGCTTTAGGGATGTGGTGCGTTTCTGTTTATAGGTGTTTATGACCTAAGCTCTTTGTATAGTTTATGGTAAATGTGGCTTTGTGAAGTTACTTTTATCTTTATAAGGTACCATAAGGTCAGAAGCTCAACGAAGAACGATTTATCTACGACCGATTGAGAAAAAAAATTGCTATTGTATTTATATATACTCGTATACTCGTTATTTCCCAACTTACTTTTTTGGATGACAGATGCAACTTTTAAGGTACAATATTAAACATCTCCCATCACTTGATTAAAAATTTAAATGACCAAAAAGTCTTTAGTTAAGGAACTAACTAAACAATAAATTATTTCCTCTCGAAACATAAATTTACTTTAATAATCAAAACACTCAAAAATCAGGAAATATTTTAATACTTATATTTAAACAATTTTTAAAACCAAGTCGTACTTTTTATGTTTAAAACTTTAGGTCGAGCCATCCTATCACCTACCAATTCCACCAATCATTCAATTTCATCGGGATCTATCGTTTCTCAAGAAAAAAAACTTGTGCTGACCGACTTGTTTGCTTTAAATTTAAAGCTTCACCAAATAATATACTTTCAAACAATTTATGTATTTGTACGATTTATAGATAAGATAGGTACGTTACTGTTTTTGTTGGTTCGCTTTATATATACAGCTGCTTCTTCAAGCTTTGATAACCATAGAGCCATATTGGAAGACATAAACTGAACATTTTTTATTAACAGCCCTGAATTCGGATAACAATATTTTTTTTGATACTTTCCTTGATTTTTGGTTATTTTTTATTTATATAAATAATTTACTTTTAAACACTATTTTTAGCGTAAATAATCGTATAAGAGAATCACAATTGTATGATTATGCAAAAAACCACACTTTAAAATGTATACAAGTCTTGAACAGTCTTAAATTAATGTTTGATCTCAACCTTTTTATCGACTTCATAATATTTTACCAGACAAGACTTTGAAGAAATATTTATTTCAGCGAGCATAGAAGGTTTCCCGAAAAAAGATCCCAACAAACAGCCATCATATTCAATATAGCCAAACAAAAGCTGGCTGATCCTCAACTTAAGCCAAGCATGAAACACGGTTGCGTGCCGGACAGAAAAATAATATAACCTTAAGTCGTTAAGATAGAAAGGCAAACCTTAGCCATACGATATACCTACCTAACCTACCACCAATTTATTTCCAACCGAATGGGTTTCCTGCTTTTCTTCATTTTTTGTTTCAAATATTTTTGTTTGCCTTGGTGTTTGTTTTGTTTGACGACGATGAAGAAGAAGATTTTAATGACGGTGATCATGATAATGATAGCGCACAATGACCCATTGTCTTGAGTTCTATGTGATTTACTTGACCATTGTGCTTGAAATTTTTTGCATCAGTGTTGCTTGGCTGAACTATTTCATGGTTAATTTGCACCAATGCCCCGGAAGGGATTAAGAAATGCACTGTTCTTGACTTGAAACAAAAAAAAAAAAATAATAAAAGGTAAATTTGCGAAGAACCGTTAATATAATTCTTCTTGCTGGATGGTCTTCATATTAGCGACTGGAAGTCTCGAAATTTGCGCACAACTTGACCTAAATGCCTTTTTCCCACTACTTGCAACGTCTTGATATATAAACTAAGCAATAGTGAAGAGCTAACTTTTTCAGTTAATTTAGTGATGGTTGGCGAAAAATCATGTAGATCATGTGAAAAAAGACTACCTTTCGAAGCACAAATCTCATCAAGTTAAAGATGTTTCTCCAACGAGCTGAGCATACTAATAAGAATCCCATACCTCTTTACTAACAATGCATAACTGAATTTTGGAAAGAACAATAAGCAAAATAAACACGGGAACTGTGTCAAGTCGAGTAATCGCAGTTTGAATGAGAAAGGCTCTGCACTTGATGGTCATAGTGATGGTGATGGGTCTGGATTTTTTTTTTTAATTTTTAATTTATGGTCTAATTTTGTTCCAAGGTTGAGGCTATAAATTCGGAGAAAGTCCATTAAATTTAAGTGTAGGTGTGGAAAAGCGAGAGAAGAAGGAGACAGAGTGGTAAAATAAATGATACACATGATTAGAAGAGCTAAGGATTTTTATGAGTAATAAATTTTGAAAAGAGAACGTATTTTTTTTTTACTACAGGTTCGTGCTTCGGGGAGTGATGTCTTCGGAGAAATAAAATAAAAATTGCAAACGAAAATGAAAATGAAAATATGGCGGTCGTTTTTGAAATCGTCATTGAGGTACATAGGTATCGGTCGATCTCCTTCACAAAAAAAAATCTTTTTACTGCACAGTTTGGTATCGGAACCAATTTGAAGATTTGAATGTCATACACAGTGCTGTACAAATTAATTTTAACGAAATTGCTGGAATACTTATCAGATTATTGCAATTCTTTGAAATGTTATGGAAAAGTTTTGAAAGTTTAGTGTAGAAAACAGTAAAAAGTCGATTCTCAATAAGTACAACCTTTTTTGATTGAAATAAAATAAGTTCAATTATTTGATAAAAATGCATTTGAAAATATTCGATCAACCAGAACCTATACATATATTTTAAATAACAGGGGAATTGGATTTTACTTCTGATCGAAATTCTGCAACCTTAAATAAATGTTGCATAGGTACTAATTTATTATTACGATTAAACATTTATGAAATCAGTTAAGTTTTCAAATCTAATTTGTATGAAAAGAAAATATTAAACAAACTGTTCGATTCACATTTTACCCTTTCCTAAAAATAATCTCATTCAACTTAAATATTTCTGTGTAGGTACCTACCTGCTCTTTTGATTCTTCTCAGGATGACTTAAAAGTCTTAGCTGAATTTCATTAAGTTGACACATTTTTTCTCTATGCGCATCATTTACTCTGTTATCTCTGTATATGTAGGGACCTTACCTCCGTAAATATTATTGGTAGATACTTCGTCAGTTTTTGATATTTTATTTGCAATTTTTCTTTCAAAAATCTTCCATTAACAATAATTTTCAAAAGATCTTATTTTGCAAGTAAAAAATATTAAAATTAAGTAATTATCACCAGAATTGTTTGTATTCATTTGTTCCCAAAATCTTTCGAGATCAGCAAACTTTGATTTCCCACAATAACATAAAAGTTGAAATCAAAAAAAAAATGTATGTCCTAATTAACCTTCTTCACACTATAAAACTTTACAGACACGTTGAAAACAATAATAAAATGAACTTCATGCTAACCATATATATGTAGCTACATCTTCCTTTCTCAAGAGCATCTTTTGGTTAACACTTTTGAATAACTTGTTTTTTGTTAACTTCATGCTAATTAAATATTTAGCAAAAAAAAAAAAAAGAACAAAAATTACAATGAAACGGCAAAAATGACAAATAATGAAACAAAAAAAAACTTCAATGAGTCACCTCATTCTACAACATGAATCCCATGTCTCGTCATTGTCTTCGTTGGTTATTCGCATCCATCCTTTTCCTTCCATATTTTGAGAGGAACATGAACCAAACCAAGGCGATGGCAATGAAAAGTGTTTTTTTTTTTATTATTATTTGTGCTGCCAAGAAATCGCTCTGAGATGGAATTTACAAAGTTGCAAAAACATGAAGAAGACTGTTTTGTAGTGAAAACCCCCTAAACCCAACCAGCACAATTCATCTTCTCGGTTTACATAAAAAAAACATAATATAAGAAAACTTCTCAAGAACCGGCAACCCATCATCATCATCGTCGTCGTGGTACACAGTCTGAGATACAGCTGGGAGCAAGTCAAAGTAAGCGTTCGGAGCAGTTTTATTTTCCAAAGAAATAAGTTTGCTAGAATATGGTTGCCATCATTTTTAAATTTAAAGAAAGCAAGTTTAAGCACTAACTTTAATTTATACTTCTTGCCACATCAACTTTATGAAAACTTCGACGGTCTTATGGTAGGTTATATATACTTTTTCTGTTTGTATTTAGGTCTTGGAGAAGAACTCTCAAACTTTTTTTGCTAAAAATGCAAACGAAAGAAAAAAAATATATATATTATTACCCGGGGTTTAGACTAGTAGCGTATACGTGTGTAAGTGTATCTGAACATGAGAGAGTCGTCTAGCAGGGCAAATAGTATATTTGCCTGCGAGTAGCCTGCCAGTTATCCTGCTAGTCTAGTGTATTGTTTCCATTTATTTGTTTTGTTTCCATAGCTTCCATAATTTTTATATTTTCCTGTATGAAAAATTTTTAAAAAAATCATACCAGTTGACAAAACGCGCAGAGAGCTACTAGTCAAAGACACATCCAAAAAACTAACACTATGAAGCAAATGCTACTAGTTTTCCTCGCTTGTCTAAGCCCCGGGTTAATCTAATATGTAGTAAGACGTGAGCGTAGAAGTTGTGTTAGATACTTTCTTGAACATGTTTTTCCAAAGCTTAGATATTCAAAATTTAAAAGCACATTTCTATAGATTAAAAAAAAGAGTTTTCAACAATATTTTATACAAAACTGCTACCTTTACTCACGCAGTTGGGAACCATGTTTCTTAGCAAAATCAACCACAACGGATGAACCGACCGACACTTGGCCAAAACGAAGAGACACACACACAGAAACCTGATTTCACCAGAGCATTGCGGTCGCTTGACACACTTTATGAGGAGAAGGTGACTCCACAACTTCTGACTCCCCCCAACTTCAACTCCATACCTCCCATCCTACCGTTCGCGTTCGTTGGTAGTAATACTTTTCCTCCTTCTGGGTGCTTCTTGTTCATCAGCCATCTCTATACCTATCTACTGGCCGATTCGACAGAGCTAAACGCTCGCTGGGTATTGTCATCAAACAAGCTGTGTGATGGTCGACTTAGACTTGGTCTTGGTATCTTCCAAAAAACTGCACGGGATTTTGCCAGTTGAATGAATGGTGGCACGGCAAGAGGCAGGCGGGAGCAGCAACGCATGATTGCCTTTCTTTATTTATTCTGCAATCAACAAAAATTATGTTCTTGTTTAGTATGGTGGCTGTGTTGAATTGCTGTTGCTTAAAAAAGTTTCCTTCATACAAATTGAGTGCAGCAGTCAATGGAGGAGGAATATGCCAGTATAGGATCCAAGAAACGATGACGACAATCGAAGCATCGACCAACGACAACAAAACAGCCAGAAGAGATATTGGCGGGCTTGGCTGGTTCTTGCTCTGGCTGGTGGCTGTTGGACTGTTGACGGTTGGGTTCAGTTCAGTGGCTCATTGAAGTGGGGGAATTGCTTTACTTTGGCAGCGGCAGCAATGCTTATGCTAACACTAAAAAGTCAAACAAAAGAGCCCAATCGCAATAAAGCTAACAACAAAAAAAAAAACGAAAAAAAAACATTTATTTCTTACTTTTTCTTTAAAAGCCAAATTCGGAAAGTTGTCTGGACTGGTTTGGGGGTTTTCAGTTCTTCTATATAAGTTTGATCTTGCTGATGTTTTCCGTGAGGCACTTCTTAAATAGTACCAAAGTGTAGATTTGTTTTGCAATGTAGTTTATTCCTTTTTATATATTATTTACTGAGCCATTTTTGACGTGCTTTGGGTCACAAAAAATGAAGATGAAAACTCATGTAAAAAAGACCTTGCTATTGATAAAAAGCTATAGGTTATAGAACCGAGTTAGAATGCTGAAAAACTTGTGTGTCAAAATCTTAGACCGGAAAATCCATAAGTTCTTGAAATATCAAACACTGAACGAGCAGAAAACAAATTATTAGCTGGTTCAAGAAAGTGAGATCTCAGAGGTCTCACTCGGAAAGTACATAAGCAAGACAATCTAATTTTGATTTCCTCTTGTACGATAATTTATTGTTTTGACTTCTGAGATCTCATTTTTTTATATGTACATAGGTAGCTCCTCTAAAATTAAAATCATTTTCATATTGAAATAACATGCAGTGAATTCAAATTCTTACGCTATTGAAAATTATATAAGATTT
The DNA here is from genome assembly GCA_949320155.1 of Melangyna quadrimaculata. Classification (NCBI taxonomy): domain Eukaryota; kingdom Metazoa; phylum Arthropoda; class Insecta; order Diptera; family Syrphidae; genus Melangyna; species Melangyna quadrimaculata. Next base: position 2,849,582 of record OX439485.1, on the reverse strand, counting down.
GCTTGATTTGAATATTAATTTAGTAGTTTTACATTTTATTTTGTAACTAGCTCATCCAACAGATGTTTTTCTGCTCAAATTTCAACTTAGTTGTTTGTGATGGTTTTTGATCATAGCGTCTCGTATCGGTTAATTCTTAGCTAACACGAAATTAACCAATTAAACGGGAACAGTTAAAAATGTTTTAAATTTTGTTAAATATTCACTCAAAAAAGTGCGTATACGCCTGGTGTACCAATTTTTTTTTGTTTTTTGAATAAAAGCATGAATTGTTTAATGACTTAGTTTTTGTTCTTTGTTCATTTTTCTGCGATGCGTTTGGTTATCTTTTTTTTAATATTGAAATTTCTAAAATTGGTATCTTGATTTAATTTCGATTTTTTTTTTTAATTAATTTTTAGAAAATCGAATCTAACATTTTTTTTTCAGTAGGTAAAGATTTTTAAAACTGTCTTTTTATAAATTAATATAAATTTATTCAAGAAATAAGGTAGCATTTTTTTTGTCTTAGAGAATTAAAGAAAATTTGATGCTCTTAAGGAATTGTCTAAAATTATGTGTGGAGCTATGTGTATATAGGATATTATGTGATATACCAAGCATATTTTTGAATATGAAAATTTGTATAATGTAAATTGAATTAAATTGAATTGTGAAGTGGTTTAGTGGAATTTATGATTCAAATTCAAATTGCAGGCCAATGTTAGTCGATTATTACCGACGCGATGTCTAAATATGTGTAAATTTAAGTGACAAAACACACTGCAAAATTATATTTTTGTGATATGCTAAATTGAGGTAAAGGCAACAATAACAGAAGGTACATATTTTTATATTTATATTTTATTTCATTGATTGCTTATACAAAGTAAGATACAATATCAAGAGGGAAGTTATTGGATTACATACTTTTTACAATTTTATTTTTTAACCGAGATGTCATTTATATCAATTTATTTTGCTTTATTTGTAAACAATTTTGTTTTTGCCTTTATGCGCTCCATTATCTTTGATTATTAAAGCTACCTTCATACTAACCCTTACAGAATAATCCTGTGAAGTTAGCAAAAGAAGAGTTGAATAAAAACTAACAGCCTTATGCATAAACGAATTATAGCGAGTGCATAGCGCTTTGCATTCTTTATAATGCCTCTGAACGCAAAAATCTTATTCATAAACTAATGCAACGTTGAATAGAAGCAACATAAGCTAAACGCGTTTGGAGGTTGTATAGAGCCAGCATAAGGGTTGTTTAGTATCGGGATGTCACTTTGACTCAAACATAGCAATAATGTAGATAGATGTTAGGGGGCGCTTATTTTTGCAATCTTTGAGGTGTTGATATCTCACTTTCAAAATATTTTATAAAATTTAATACAACAATTAATAATGTTGGTTTTGTTTATTTACTGTAAATTTTTGTTGGGATATTGTTTGAGAAAATAAATAGTATTTTTTTGTACACTTAATTTTATAGAAGCTGCTTAATAAATGTGCAAAATTTAAAGATTTTCCATCAAATCTTACAACTTTTGCAAATGCTCGACGGCATGCGTGATTAAAATAAAATTATACAAAGATTCACCTTTATCACTTTCATGGGAAAATACAAATGAATTTTAAGCATTACAAAATAAGCACCACCCTTTTATTTTTCTCCTCAACAAAAACATCGCTTCATCAAAATTCATGAAATAAATCAAAAACGACGTATTTTTTCTTTCAAATATTTTTAATTTTATTTGCGAACACAAAAAAATAACAAAGTTACTGGATAATTATAATAATATTAAAAGAAATTAATAAGAAACCAAAAAGAATCCAATCGCCAGCAGAATTACTTCTATTGATTTTTCACACAGCACACACACACCTGGGTCTCCTTTGTCAGTTGTGAAAGTTAAACGTACTAGATTCCTCCTTTATGGTACTAATTTTGACACAAGCTCATTATAACTATAATGGGTTAAAAAATATTGCATAACTATTCTTCTGTTCAGCGGATTCTAATGAATATGGCTGTAAGAGTTCCCGGTTGCAAACAAAGAGGCCCGAACATTTTATCAATAATTTTTTTTTTCTAAAACTTATTTTTCAAAAGTTATGCGCAAATTAAGATGCCCATTGACTTAGAACCAAAAAAAAAAATAAAAAAAGGAGTTCTGATTAGAGTTCTCGATAGCAAACAAAGAGTTCTGAACATATTATTAATAAATTTTAGAAAAAAGGTTTTAGAAAAAAAAGTTATAAATAAAATGTTCAGAACTCTTTGTTTGCCATCGGGAACTCTTATCAGAACTCCTTTTCTTATTTTGTTGGATTTTGAAAATTTTTGGTTCTAAGCCAATGGGCACCTTAATTTGCGCATAACTTTTGAAAAATAAGTTTTAGAAAAAAATAAATTATTGATAAAATGTTGGAATCTTTGTTTGCTATCGGGAACTCCTATCAGAACTCCTTTTTTTTGCTTTTTTGGATTTTGATAATTTTTGGTTCTAAGTCAATGGGAAACTTAATTGCCCTTACTTTTCCAATTTTGCAGAATTTTTTCTAAAACCCATCAGGAACTCTAGAACTCTTGATTCTAAGTTGAAAAACATGCTCAGAACTCTTTTTCTCGAAAAAGTCCTTGCTGCGTGAAGTTAGCAAAAAAAGCTTTTCTTTCTATTTTCAACACTTTATTTGTCAGAACTGTTGAAAAAAAGTATGAGGAAATCTTGAACTTTATGTTAGTTACCGGAAACTCTCATTTTTTATTCAATTTTAAACAATTCTTTTGCTAACTTCACAGGAATTTACATAATACCATTTAATACATAATACCATTATATAATAGAGACATTTCTAGTGGTATAGTAAGATTGTTAAACGCACTAGTTCACTACAAACTTTTATGTTTGATATTTTGTTAAAATGATTATTTGATAAGGACTTTCTCTCTAATATAATTTATGTTGTATTCTTCTTATCTCTGTCAGCCAGCCTATACCTCTACCAATGTCAGAATAAATATCTATTTTACTTTCACATTTATCTTTAGCTTTTAAAAACATTATTTCTACCTACTACCTTATATAAATGTTGCTTTAATTACAGCCATTGAAAAGCCCCTTAACACTTTCCACCCTTAATAGACCCGAAAGACAGATAATTAAAGTTAACTGCCCAAACTAACATTAAAAGCATTTTTGTGTCCTCTCGTCCACATCATCAACCTTAAACCTCAAATCAAATAGATGACAAAACACAATAAGCAAACACTCCACGTGGCAGCACAAGCATTGCTCTTCTGTCTTATTTTAATAAGAAATTTAATTTTAAATTCTGTTGGTTAGTCATTTTTGGAAAGTCAAGCCGTCCCGCCTAATATTTAAGTCTTATACCTATCACTGCAATTGCAATTCTTTGATCCATTTCAATATCTATTTTATCTTTGGTCTTTTTATAAAAACGATATTTTTACAATTTCCAAGTAATTAAAGAATCAAACATTTTGAACTTCGTGCAATTTACTCAGATTAAATTCAAAAATTGAGGTACATGAGGTACTCGAATTTTCAGTTTGGCGTAGAAAAAGTTTCCTCGCAGCGAAAAATAACGAAACAAATGTTAATTTTACCTCCATGCTGCAATGTAATTATCAAATTGCATTCTCAATGTTTCTATAAAGTTATGAAACATTTCCATCTGCATACATCTGCATGCTACTCTCAACCTGCGAGGTATTTCTATCATTAGAAACCACCTCCAGGATATTTTTCAAATGCAACAATTTTAAGAGTTTTCATAAACAAAAACAACAAACAAATACAAAGCAAAACAATCATCTTTTCATCCCAAAGCGCACAATTCTGGAAAAGGCTGAACCTGATTAGCCCTCAACGAGGAAAAACTTCTCCTTGCAAATTTCAATTTAACTCATCTATATTCCTGCGCTATGAAGCTTATATCCAACATCCAAGGTTGTTAGGTAGACTCCTCATCCTACTCTCCCATCAGAACAATACTTACTACACTTACCATCATAGTCACCTTGGTAACGGCATTTAATGATGCCAAAATTTGAATCCTTTATTAATCTTTGCAGGTTGTACTATACCTCCTTGTTTTCGGAACGAAAGAACAAATCCTCCTTTAGTAGAGAAAAGATTTAATGAGATGAAAAAAGGAAAATATGAGAAAGACATCTCTAGGATATGCTCAGAAGAGTCTCATATTACTATAGGTACATAAACTATGGGTTGGTATAGTATAGTATAAGATGGATCATTAGAGAGCCACGTGCGTGAGCTACACCCTTATGCAAGTACATATTATTGAAGATATCACGTTTTCGACATTGGGTTGTAGTAGGAGGGAAATACATTTTCTAATGAGTTTGTAATCAGGAATTGCCATGGCATCAATCACCCATCATTCCATTATCTTCTGATTTTCAGTCTGACTTAGAACACTCCGATTCTGGTCAACTTAGAAAAACGGAAGCACGATATCCGTAGCAAAAATTACACTAGGGAGTGCACAATTTGCACGCACAGAAATAATAAGAATCCCTGTAACAATAACAATTACAATTTTGTTAAAGAAGTCATTGGGAATAAGGTACAATTGCACCGAGATACCAATTTAATAAAAACTACCCTTCTTCTTGACAGAAGAACATTGATAAACGTCAAAACTTTTAGAGGGAAATTATCTCCCCAGGCACGTACATATGAACGTTCCTTAATGAAAGGCTTGGTTGTCTTCCGTGAATCACAACATTATTGTAGCTGAAAACAGCATCCGTTAAGCGAGTTCCCACAGCGTTCCCACTGCTATGTAAAGTTTTCGTCGACAAAATGAGTACAGGCTGTTAAATCCACTTTTGGTAAAAATTGAAATTTTGGTACCATTTTATTAAGAAGTAAATTCAGCAAAAACTGCTAGAACCACCTTTTTCTACTTGCGTGAGCTGCACGCTTATGCAGGACTTATCAACGGACTATGTTTTTCATCGAATTTAAACTACTGTACATTTGTGCGATAGAAATTTAAAGTACCGTGAAAGTAGTCAGAGGCAACTCGAAGTAAAGAAGAATGATTTGGACAGGAGAAGAAAATAAGAGGAGTGGAGAAAATAGGTGTGTCCATTAATTTCAGTTTAGAAAATTCTACTGCCCCAAAACATACTACTTGGCAAATGATCTATAGAAAGCTTTCCTTTCATCACCCTATTCCTTTTTGTCAGCTTATTCGTCCATCCGTTTAACTTTAAAAATTATAGATTCATCCCATTAAAACTAGCAAAATTAAGTGGCAGCACTCAATGCAATGTAGAAATCATCATTGTTGCCGTGATACACTTCATCAAAGATAAACCAGTTACATTTGGTTTTACCCTTGGCGAAGATGGAGGGACAAGGTATGCACGTACGTACATACAGGATGTTTACTTCAGGTACAAGTTTCGACAGAGTACAGAAAATAATATACCGTTTCTGCAACCTACAAGTATAAGACTATTTAATCTTCTTTTTGTCTGGTTCGCTTACTGCAACTTGTCAGACCTAGCTTCAACACCAACAAACGTATATGTATGTGTTTTAACGAATATAAAACTTCCTATTTTGGTAAAGTCATCACTCGTTTATTAACACACAGCTTGCTGGCTGATTGACTGACGCGAGCCTCCGGAGAAAGGTTTAGTTCGGAGTTGAATGACTGATGGTCGTGCTGATGCTGGGTCTTAGGTTTAACTTAATAGTTAACTGTGTATTTTTTTGTATTGTTCGAAATGTTCATCTCTTTTTTTGACAGATAGATAGTTAATCTCAGTATTATATTTCTTTGGGTTTTGTTTTGTAACTTTATTCTTCCTTTTTGTTAAAGCGAATTGGCTACAACGCCAACTCTGCACATTCAGCTTAACACCTTCTCGATTTAGATTTTTTTAAATTTAATTTGTGATTTTTTTGAATCCTCAAGTCGGACCAAGATTAATCGTGATCATAATTTGCAAGACTTTCACTTTTTATTTGTTTTTCGTTACCTCTGGATGATATTTTTTTCGCCGCACACTAAACTTGTTTCCAGACAGAGGTAACGATTTTGGACACGAAAATGACGACGCGACGCGACCGACGAACGTAACTACATACATATCCCTTCTCTCGATTCACCATCAAATGAATAATAGTGGGCAGAGGAGGCGAGATTCGTGTCTGGTCGAATTTTAAATTGGGTATGGGTGGTTAGTTTGGTTTGGATAGCAAATTTATTGATTGTGGTTACGCTTACAGTGCGAATGAGAGCCAATCCCAGGAATGATTCAACGGCGGAAATCAGACTGTAATTGGTTTTTGATGTTGTTGTTGTTGCTGTAGGTATCTACTTGTTTTGAATCTTGTCCAAGTGTTGGTTTGTGAATTGAGGAAGTGCTCATAATTATTTTTCATGTTTACAAAAAATGGAGGTAAGTAAAACAAAAAAGACAATGGTCCCAAAGTTGTTATTTGAAAGATTCAAAAGGTCAAAAGTTATAAAGGGTCCACCAAATAACTTTTTTTTTTGAAAATGCATCATCAACATCGAGCGTAGCTTCGGCTGTGTGGCACGTCCAGTTGAAACCAAATGTTGCCAATATCCTCCTCTTCAATTTTTGTGAACAAAAATTCGTTCAACATGGCCCGATAACGATCGCCATTGACTGTAACGGCCACTCCTTGCTCAGTTAAAGAAAAAGGGCCCAATTATGCCTCTGGACCAAAATCCGCACCAAAAAGTGACTCGTTTTGGGTGTATCGGCTTTTCAATGTATGCGTGCGGGTTTTCTGTGCCCCAAATGCGACAATTTTGCTTGTTTACATACCCGCCAAGATTAAAATGAGCTTCATCTGAAAAGATTATTTGTTTGGCAAAGTCGGCAAAGTAATGTCGCAATATTTCCCAGCGTTAATCAAGCGTATACACAACCATATTCGTTCAGCGGAAGGATAAAACTAAATATCTGTCAAATCAGACATGAGCTAAGTGTTACACTAGTTGAAAAAAAAAAACGTTAGATGGCGGACCCTTTACAAGCCTACCAAAATATATTGACACAAAAAGAGATAAGAATTGGAAAATAAAGAAAATAATTTAATAACTTTCCTAAGTTTTTTTTTGTGGTAGTTCAAATATTGCAAGATTGTTAAAATTTCGAACTCTAGATGATTTATCTAAAATATTTTTTGCAGAAAGTTTCATATCATTGTGCTAAAAATACATACATGCAAGGATATACAGGCTGATTGGTATAAGGTGCAGAAAAAGCTGTAACGAGTAGGATTTTTTTTTTTTTACACTATCAGATCTTTGTCAAAGAGCGCTTAAATTAAGCTGCAACTTACGACCAAAGAATTGTCAACACAAAAATGTGTACACCGGCTCATCACTAAGTGCAGTGTTAGTAGTTAGTAATAACAGACAGGCTGAGGTTTGGTTAACACAAGAATAAAATCGTATGGGAGCGGGTGTCTACTTCCCTCTGTTTAGCCCACCTAAACGGAGCAATTTTATAAATAATTGACTTAAAACAGAAAAACAAATATTTAAAAACAACGATAAAACTTGCAATGCCTTGCCATCCTTTTTTCAAAAGCCATAAACCTCTTCTTCAATTTTCATTTAAAATTAAGTTGCGTTTGTCAATTGTTTTTTAAAACTTGAAATTTTGAAAAAAAAAAAAAAATAAAAAAAAAAAATTCAAACTAATTTTTTTTCAAAATTTTACGTTATTAAGTACTATTTCTGTTTTCAAAATTCATTGCTTTGATCAATTTCTAGTCAAACACTAAAAACCCGACCCATCTAGGACTTCTACTTTTTAAGGTATTAAAAAATAAATTATTCAATTTAATCATAAAACGAAGAAGAATCCGGCTAAATGATCATTTCAGCAATTATTTGATTATCATCAATCAACCTCGTTTTTTCTTGTTTTGACTAAGTTGTTGCTTTCTTTATTTTTCAATATCTTGAAAAGTAAAAGCCCTAGATCGATTTGGTTCTAAGTGTTTGACTAGAAATAGATCAGAGCAATGAATTTTGTAAACTAAAATAGTACTTAATAACGTAGAATTTTTAAAAAAATTTCTTTGAAATATTTTTTTTTTTCAAAATTTCGAGTTTGAAAATTAATTATGTAAAAACTATTCACAAACGCAACTTAATTTAATGGCTTTAAAAAAAGTATGGCAAGGCATTGCAAGTTTTACCGTTGTTTTTAAATATTTTTTTTCTGTTTTAAGTCAATTTTTTAGAAAATTGCCCCTCCCGCCTAAACGGAGGGAAATAGACCACCCCTCATATACGATTTTATGCTTGTCTTGACCCAACCTATTCGTTACAGCTTTTTGGTGCACCTTATACCAATTATACCAATCACCCTGTATAGACGTTAAGTTAAAAACACCAAAATGTTTGTTACAAACAAGATTTTTTTAAATTTCGAATTAACGAAGCGTGAATCCTTATTTTACTGTGTGTAGTTGGCATTTGGTTGATGGTACATCATTTGTACCATGTTCATGATAAAGGCCTCTATAAAGGATAAAGGAGCAATACAAAAAAGTGAAGCTTTCCACCATAATTCAGCTTGGTCGGAAATTTTTCGAAGTGAAAATCTTATTTTCCTAAACTATGGCTGGAGTGACAGAATATAAACGAAAAAGTGACATCAACCCCAAAAATGCACATTTGTTTCCGGAGTTGAGTTTACTAGCACTTTAAAATGAACTAATTTTACAAGTAAAATAAAATGATATTAATGAAATCATAAAGAAAACACATAAACTTGATTTTAACATCCTAAAATTTGTAACAGTCTTTGCATCCCAGCCATTGCCCCTTTATTTTTAGAACCGATTTAATTACATTTCTGTTGGTTGGAGAGAAAAATTGTGTTGCCAAGAAATATGCGGCTCAATTAAGTGCTTAAAAAATAGAGGGTGCCAAAGTTTCGAAGCAACTTTTTCTTCAAGTTCTTAACTAAGTAAACTAATTAAAAACTATAAAGTTTGTTTCAGGGTTACTGCCTCATGCGAGGAATTGAGAATTCCCCAAAAAGAATAACTTGTCTTGAATAAGTGCTCCTCGTCTAGCCGTTCGGATTCGGCATAAAATTCTAGGTCCTATTCATTCCTGTCGAAAAGCGCACACAGGAATGGTTGAAAGATTTAAGTCACTAGACCCTGGTGCTTCACGGCTGTTGCGCCACCCAATTTATTTATTTTTATTTTTATTTTATTTATATCTTAACTAAGTGTTTGTTTTTGAAAACCTGCCACTAACTGCTTAGGTACTATGTATAGAGAATCGGACATGAAAACATACATTTAAAAATGCTAGCTGATAATTGCATCCCCATACACTTTTTCTCTTCAGGTACTTATTGAAATAAATCTATTCGTAAAATGAAAGAGTCGTAATGGGAACGGTAGAAGTAATGGGAGGGCAATACGAATTTTTAGTGAGAAGCAAAAAAAGTAAAGTTTTCGGATGAGCTTACCTCGATTTTTTTTTTTTTTTTGTCTAGATTGACTGTACTAACAAGGAAGTCCTTTTTTGTATATAAAGTTAACGATTGGATGGCAAGAACTTTCTTTGCCGGTGCTACAGTTAAGCTAATCATTTTTGACATAAAAACCTAATCACCAATTAATTCATCTGCATTATTATGCGAAAGTATGAAAAGTTCAAAATTACTAAACAAATTATTTTTATCTCAGATCAGATTTGTCGTATTTAACCCTTTCGGTACGGATGTGGTACAAGTCCATATAAATGTTCTTTGTCTTGTACCACATCCGTACCGAATGGGTTAACAAAATTTATGCGTTCAAAGTTATATTAATATTATAAGTGGTTACTACAAATTTATTTTTGCCCGGGCGCCCAAATAATTAGTTTAACTATAAACCTGAAATGCAATTTTTTTTCAATCTTTTAAATCCAACAATCATTACCGGTTTAATCATTATCTTTAAAACCATTTGCGAGAAATTTTGAAATTAAACAAAATTTTTTTAAGACAGTTATCTGTTCTATACTTGAGCTAAAGAGCAAAAATTCGAAGTTTTCATCTAGGTAATCACAATCACAAGCAAGTGCTATGGGTACCTAGCAAATTTGAAGCAAATCGGTTTATTTGCTTAGGCCCAAACTCGATGTATAGCAGACGTATGGATGAAAAGTCGCACCAGAGGCACGGACGCCCGAACAACGTACTTCACGACAAAATCACTTTTTTTTGTACTTCTTCAACATCGTAACATTAGATATAATCAAAATCTCGATTCTTTTGACACGAAATTAATACTTGCCCTCGAATAGAGCAAGAATTTAGCTTATTATTCGTTTTATCCGTGTGTTTCAATATCGGTAAATTCACAAGTTCGATTTTCAAATTGATTTCTAAAACAAATATTTCATCCACACAGTATCCATTAAAAATATCCCACCAGATCAACTTCCAACAAATCTTTATTGCTTCATCTAGTCCTGAGTTTTTTTTTGGAAGTAATTTTGAATTAAATTTCCATCGTGAACTTTGATAACTAAACCACTGACAAAGAATACCTTCCATTTCCAAACGTATATTTTTGATGTTCTTGACTGCTGTTTATGCTAACAGCGGCATGATATCTTTGGCAAAAACACAATAAGCTGAAAAGAAATTTTCATAACAATAAAACAGAAAAAACGTGCCGGGGGAAGAAACAACAACAACAAAACACCAAACTCATCGAAATTCGACCTCAGCTTAAAATACATTTATACCATCAAAGATAACATCTTTGGGTGGGGGCAACAACAAAGTATCTATATAAATTATTGTGAAGAGCCAGAGAGCTCCTCAGTCCTCAAGAGTTAAAAGTTAAAAATAAAAATCGTGCTTCAAGAGACTGAAGAGTATGATTTGGCAGTCTATGCAGATTAAGATAAAAGCTATTCAAAAGGATAACAAAACAACGAAGGCCTCAAAGATTTGCGATTTTGTTTGGTGTTTTTGTTGTTGGTTGTATTGTTCTGAGTTTGCAATAAAATGGGAGGAAACTGGCAGCACAGAATTATTATTTATGAATTCTCCTCAGGGGATTCGTTTGGATTTTTCATTATTTATTTTTTTTATTTTGATTGGATTAAGACCTGCGGTGGTCAAAGAAACTCACATTAAGACGGCTGTTCTAGGGAATATTACTAATTTTATAGTCTTTCATTATTCATATCGTTTTTGCTGTCGATACAAGAAAGGATAGCAATAACATAATTGCAAGCTTAACAAAAAATCTACAAAATTAGATCAAACACAATTTATGCGAGTTGGTATCTATAAATAATATTTTTTTAATGGCATCGCCCATACTTTTTTCTGATCGAGTCATTCATTTTTAAATTGTCTATAAAAAAACATATGCATAGGTAGGTATACCTATAAAACTTGTCCGCGAGGCAGATTCCCCTCAAACGAAAAAAAAAATAAAATAAAACCATACAGAAATGAAATTCAATAGTTTTGAATTTTAAGTTTGTAGTGGAAAATGAAATGCTGGATGATATGCTCAATTATACTCGTAGATACCATCATTTTAATGACAGTTGCAAGAACACATCACAACGACTTTTCTTTGTGATATTTTGTTTATGAATATGATTGCATGATATGGGGCTTCTTGTTATTTAAATGTAAATGCCAATAGAAGAGACATGGTAAAGCGATGATAATGATGATTCATGGGCTAACATTTGAATGTATATTGAAATTCCAAGAAACGTTGTTATTTGGTGATGTTCGATTGATGGTGAAAATTTTGAGAAATTGAATGATTGCCAAGCTTTTGACGTTTATCGAATTTAATTGGAAAAGCATTGTTGTGGTTGAATTTAAAGACAGAGTAAATCTGTCCCCAAAAAAATGATATGGTTTGGGCTTAGTCATGTTTGACACAAATTGAAAAAAATAATTTTAGTTTTGAACCTTTACCTACTCGTATTTAACTGTGTGCATGGCCGTAGCGTCCTATGGGTTAACCGGGACAATGCCCCGGGCCCCCAACGGAGATATCCTTATGTATCCTTCCAATCGGTATTAACTTCGAATTCCCACTTTTTGAGTCACTCCAACTAAAATCCCATTAACGAATAAAATATAATAATAAATTCTATGTGAAGGGAATTAAAATAACCGATGTACTACACCAATTGGAAGTTTATGCACTAATATTCAATTTATTTGTTGTTTTGGTTTGTGTATATGTGACCCATGAAATATTCATTTGTAAAGGTTAGACCACACTAGGCGGAACTGCGATTCACAATAATTTGTATGAAATTTAATGAAGTTCAGTTGCCGCTTAGAGCGATATAGCTCATACAATTTCATACAAATGATGTTTTGCAGTGTCTTGAAGTGTAGTTCCGCTGCAGTTGTGTGCGGTCTAACCTTATGATTAAAATAAACGAATAGGCCGAAAATTCTAAAAATATGTGTTAATGGTTAGCGAAAGCTCATGCTAACCAGATGGTGGAACTAGTATGGTGCATTTAGATTTGATTATATGGTGCTCTGGGAAAAAATTCCGAAACGAAGACGATGTTTGACTTCGGTATTCGAACATGTAACTCATGAAGTTTTTATACTAGAAATAGGTATGGCAAACTTGTAGCAAATTATATTTTCTACAAAATATTTTTTGTAACTTTTTTTCGATCATTGCAATATATGGCTTGAAAGTTATAGTGCGTTTTGTTCAAAAAAATTAAAGGTTGATTTATTTTATATTCGTCATTTTTCGTTTCTATCATCTGATTTTTCTGCTCGGTTGCTTTTTATCAGGTCAACATTTTTGAATGACTTAAGTTCCATGATCTTTTTTGATCATTAAAAATTCGTCACTGTTTTCGAGCTATCCAGATGTAGCACCGCTCTTATAATGTTTTTATCTGTTCCTTTTACCACAGCAAAAGTGGAAAGATCTTTTTCAAGCTGGAATTAATAAAAAACTACTTGCGAAGCACCATGGAACAAGAAAGGCCTAGTAATTTATCATTGACATCGATTGAAAATCTAAGAGCAAGGCAAATAGAAACAGATTTGATAAGACAATAAATGTGAGAGCCGAAATGTTCATTTATAAATTATTTTATATGCTGGTATGCTGGTTCCCAAACAGCTAGAAAAGTTAAATTTTGTCCAGCTTTTCTTCAAAGGCTTTCAAAAATCATACAATAATTTTCGTATTATTAAACTTCTGTAGTCCAGCATATTTTTCCATGCAATTGTGAAAAAATTGTGAAATAAATTTTTTTTTTGATTTGGATGCATTATGTAGGGGAAGGTGGCCTAAAATGCCCACCCCCCTAAGGAAAATATCCCATAACTCGGAAAAAGTGACATTCAAACTAAAATCTTATATTTTTTGCAAAGATTAATCAATAACGCTTACATTTTTTTTCTTTACGAGTAAGAAAAGTTTCAAAAAGTATTTAAAGTATTTAATTTTCAAAATGCCTTCAAATTCCAACGATCGAAATTGCCCGGGTAAAATGGAATACTAGTATGCAATCTTACTATGCCAGTAAACCAGGCAAGTTGACCAAAAACCATTTTCAATTTAATTTAAACTTTATTTAAAAGGAATCAAAGTTCAAAGTAAAATAAACATAAACAATACTCAACAAAAAAAATAATATCAACAATTCATTTAAAATAACTTACACCCCTATTGCGATTGTCAATCATAGATCGATAGTTGATAAATACTGAAATTCGATATTAAACAAGCAAAATTTTAATATTTATCAACCATCAATCAGTGATTGACAATCGCAATAGAGGTGTTTAATTTATATGTAAAATAAACATAAACAAAACTAAAACACCGAACATTGGACGTTTTGAATGCATTTAGGGCTTTTGATAATGCGTCCTCAGTCCAGGACTGCCTATCTGTAGATCGTTCATATTTTTCAACCATTTCTACTATACAAAAAATTGAAAATGTAAGGGTAAGTATAAAATGGCACACTACGCCATTTTACCCGAATGTAAAGTAGACCATTTTGCCCGTTTAGGAGGTTTTATTTAAGTTTTAATTCCGAACAGGCAGAAATAGTTTTAGACCAAACAATTTCAATAGACTAAAAAGAAATACTTGAAACTTACATGCATTAACTGCTTTCTCCAAAATTCACCGTTTTGTATACAGTTTTTTGTCAACAAATTTTTCTCAAAATTTTATTGCTTCTACTTTTGGAGATGGCTATCTGTCAAATTTCAAATAATATCTTGTAGTTGCTAACATTTCGTATATGTCGGTTCTAACAGATAAACTAAAGAATTGTGTTCACAAAACCTTCGTAATCTTTTCGATTCTACGGCTATTTTGCCTTGGTGGGCCATTTTAGGACTCCTTCCTCTACCTATGTTTTTTTGGTTGGCGAAATTTTTGAGAAAAAATATTTTGTTTGCAAGGCGGATTTACTGTAGTTTTTATTTTTTATGTTTTTAATGGAAAGATTTAAAAATCTTAAAGTTCAAAGTATGTGAATATTATTGAATTGGATTTTTTTTTATGTGAAATTTGGATTCACCACGTGCTGGTTGAGCAAAACAAAAATCAAAATTATGTTGCGTGATAGGAAAAGATCATATAAGATTAAACTTTGTGCATAAATTGATTTACAGTTCCAATAGATGATAAGATACAAATTATTTGTACCTATCCCGTTATTCCACTGTATTTTTATATTTATTTAGGATGATAGCAATAGTTAAAAATAATTCTTGTATGTTATAAGTAGACCTCGGATTTTGCATATTTGCATATTTTTGAAGGATTAAGATAGCTAAATTCTGATGACACCAAGGTTCGTTTCGTTGAAAATAGAGTTGAAAACGATGTGCATATTTTAAATGTTTTTGCATATTTGCATGAACTGCATATGCCAAAAGTATGCAAAATATATGAAACATATTCAAAAAATATGCAAAACGTATGCAAAATATGCAAACATTTCATATGTAAAACAAATCAAAAAATAATATAAAAGCTATTCAGAGGGTGGTATACATATTGAAATTTTATTAATTATTGTCAGATATTAAAGAAGAGCAACTGATTCTTACAATACAATATTACATACAATATTTTATAGGTTTAAAATTGAAAATTATTAATTGAGAGGCTTTGACGTTTCTCCCCAAAAACCACTTTGTTAGCACAAAAGCTTCTTTCAACGTCACAAGAAGTAATTGGAGCAAAGGAGAATGGGCATTTTGGTCTACCTATTGCCCACAAATGAGATATGTCGTTGGAATGCTTAGCCCTAATACATCATTTTTTGGATGGACACAAAGCTGTAAACCATGGCTTAGGCAGTATATGGCAACAAAGATTGCAATTAGAGCTTAAATTAATTGCAATAGTGTTCTATGACAGTATTGTTCACTTTCAATGAACTGAATAGACCAGACCGCAAGCGCAACATAAAGGGACTTTTATACCAATGGCCAAAATATCGAATAATATCATAGTTGGCGAATAATTCGCTTAACAGTATGAAAATTCTACTTTTTTTATTCGATTGAGGGAATTAAATGAATGGGAACAATTGTGCGTTTAGTAACCACAATTGAGATATACAGCGTTGGAAAGCTTAGTTCAAGAGCATAACTTTTGTGTACGGACACAGAGCTGTAAACCATTGGGCTAAGGCAGTATACTACAAAATATAAAACAATTCTTCTATGTTTATTTGAAGTTGCAAAGTATTTTTCTTAGTGTTTAGGTGCTCATATTAGCCAACTCCCATTGTTTAGGACAAAAACAAAATACTCTTACGTTGGTACACTCCATAGCACCTAATCATTTTCAAAGGTCTCGTTTCTAGGCACTATAGGTAGACACAGGTCCCATATATTTTTACCAAATCTCCTTTATATTTAATGATATTTTCATTTGTGACAGGTTCAAAACCAGACAGCATTGAGATTTAAAATATTATATATTTTTGAAATAATATTAAAATCTGTAATAACAACAAAAGCTTTGCCCTGGTTTTAAGTTGGGCTTGCGATAAGAACAATACAATAATATATTGTAAAGCGTTTTGGACAAGGGAAAGTGGTATATTCTTCCTTTGTTTATTGTTTTTAAACCAAGAAAACGAAGTGGAATTCAATTTTTCGATGACATTCGTTTGCATATATTCTGCATATGTTGCATATATTTTGTATATGTTGCATAAATTTTGCATATTTTTTTTGCATATTTCTTGCATATATTTTGCATATTTTCGATATGCATTACGATTTGTTATATTTGAACGATAAAACGTCTTAATACAAAGTTTGGTATCAATCTGATAAAAAATATACAAATATGCTAAATCCGAGGTCTAGTTATAAGTGATAGTGTCATTCAATGGCTTTGCACACTTTTGTTGTCGTCATTTAAGTACCTAGGTACTGTGAAAACAACTTTCAAAATATAACTTTTCGTTTGTCTACCATTTGCAGGATTGCCACTATTTTAAATTAAAAACTCAATTTATTTCGCGAATATTAACAGTTTTTTTTTTGTTTGCTCACAAATTCTGAAAATTTTCTATTTTTTCATAAATGTATGAATACAGCTGTTTTTCCGTGAATTTCTTGAAATATTGTGAATAATTAAAATACCTTTACATAATAATCATTAAAATAAATCTAAGACCCCAAATTAACACCCAATTTTCTTGTTAGAGTCCACGAAAATTATATGAGAAACAGTTTTCTACGTTAAGGTACCTTCATGTGTCTAAAATAATTATGAACATAAATCCTTCAACAGTCATGCCTGACAACATGTCTGTGCATCAATTTTCTTCAAACCTCGCGTTTACGTTATTACTTACAACAAAGCTTATATAATTTCAATTGATTGCTTCTTGAATACAAATTTTAAATTATGTAACATTTTTTGTAAAACTAATGAAGGTTTGTTTGTTATTTTTTTATTTTTTTTTTTCTATTTTCAGGTAAGAAGCTAACAATAAAAAACACATTTGTTTATCTGCACGTATACCTATATTATTGTAAGTACATTACCTACCTTATCCGAAATCTTTATACTTACATTCAAAAAGACACCCCTCTTGGTCGATTTTTTCTTTTTCATGTCATCCGCGTTAAAGCTGCTATTTTATAATTAGATATACCTACGTAAACACTTACAGTCGTACATATCTTTCGGTTCATGTGAAAATTCCCCTTGACCTCTTAAATTTTAACTCGAAAATCTTATATGCTACCATGTCACATACACTACTTGAACATGGGCTACCACAAAAAAGTAAAGATATAAATTAATAAAATAAAAACCAAAAAAACACTTAGCACGCTAGTTTAACAACTCGAGAAACCAAATTTATTTTTGTTCTCAACACCATTAACCGCAACAAATATTGTTTTTTTTTTTTCGTTTCTTATAAGGAAATCGTTAAAAAGTTTAGAGCACCAAAACAATATATAATACGTCTAGGTCGCCAATTAGACAATTAAAAAAGACTTAAATGGAAAAAGAAACCAAAAGTAAATTGTGATACGACATAAATTTGTGGTCCAGGAATAAATTCGGACTCTGGTTTTTAACAACGTGTATCTTTATGTATGTAGTGTGTTATGGTGTGTAGCGTAATTAATTATTTTCAAGTAGGATACTTTGATCATTTGACATGATTTTTATATTCTCAAAGTAACTTTACCCAGTAACTTTTCGAAATAATTATAAACTTTAATGAAAGTGAAAAATAAAAGATTACCTGTAGTTGAAAGGCTTATAAGAACACTAAATAAAAGTAAATTTGAATTTTAGTTAGTATCTAAGCTACCTTCAATAGAGGGCTGGCCACGAGACGAGACTCTGCGAATCTTTGGTAAGTCTCGTCTCGGTCTTGTTAAAATCGAAAATTTTCAGTCTCGTCTCGGTCTAGGGTCGGTCTCGTATAATTAAGTCTCGTCTCGGTCTCTTTTCCGAAAAATACGATTTCTGGCCAACTTGTTGATTATTGGAACGAAATATTTTCGATTCTAGTTTGAATACATGCAGAAGAAAATAAATATTTTACTGAAATTGGATTTTTTAATTTATTAGGCTCTCCATTCAATTCGGTCCAAATAACCAGTCTCGTCTCGGTCTCGTCTCGGTTGCTTAAAAGCCAGTCTCGTCTCGTCTCGGTCTCATCATGCGAGACCGAGACTGAGACAGAGACTTTTCCGTCTCGTGGCCAGCCCCAATAATTAATGCAAATTTAAATTGAATTGTCAACTATACAAGTTCAGACAACTCAAAATTATTTACTTGTCAAAAGCATTAGTTGATAATTGCTACCAATAATTTAATGTCTTGTACTAATAAATTTGAACCTACCTGTATAATTTCATAAGAAAAGCTTCTTTGAGATTTTTGTTGATAGGCTGATTACAATCAAATTATTTAAATTGTCTTTTAAATAATTTATTTGCAAGCTTGAAAAATATAAAAATAATTATAATAACAGTTAAGTTAACAGATAGTTACTGACAAGAAAATTATTTTTTTTTTAATTTACTATTGTTTAAGATTTTGCTATAATACACGTAAAAACAAAAATAATTTGTTGAAATTATGTAGGTGCATAACGAATCTAATATTAAGTGGTTTTCGAGTTCTGAGATTCGATTTTTTTTGTAGCAAACGTTACTATATATATGTCGTTCGCTCTTTGCTTCGTAAATTATATTTTTATGGATATAATAATATTTATAGAACTGAACGGAGTTCACTACTTTCCCTCTCCTATTCTGGACCTGATTATATATATGTATGTATACATACATATATTATACATACATATATGCATTCCATATTCAGTAAGGAGGGACTACAAAATCCCCCCGTTGAAATTTGTGCTGACGGCTATGGATTTAAGTCTTTTTTCTTTATGAACAATATTTTTCGAATTAAAACTGAAAGGGGCTTAGACCGCAATTGAATTTAATTGAAGGAATTTTATTGAAATTGTTTCAAAATAAAATCATTTATAATAAATTAATTTTCGTAAATTAAAACTATACCTATGTTAAGTAATCCCCCCTAACCCCTTACTGAATATGGAACGTAGGTATAGATATAGGTTCATCAGGAATAGGTTAGGTAGAAGATCAAATAAACCAGTAGGTGTCGATAGATAAACCTAAGCCCATGTAAAGTTCTTGCAAATAATTTCAAATTTCTCAATTTTAAAGATAAAATACCTGAAAAGGGATTTTTTAGGAAAAAAATTTTCAATTTGTTAAAAAGCCTTTAGTCTATTGCGTTTTCAATGTTCGACTACAAATTATTAAGAGCTTTGAGTAGTGAAATCAAAAACACTAAGTACTTGATTACATACAATTTTGAAAAAAAATCAGTTTGAAAAAAAAATATGTTCTTTTTTTAATTTTGAGGTTCAAAATGTATTTTTCAAAAACTATATAAAAAAAAGTCTGCCCATAATCTCGCTAAAGGCTCTATCTACAAAAAATCCTTTAAAAACTTTAATTTGTTTGCATATTTGGAGTTAGGGCAATGTCTCCGATTCGTGTGTATCAATTTCTTAACCGTAAACCTTCAAATAAACCAGAAAAACACAATTTTTAGAAGCCCTAACTACAAATAGGTACAGGGCATTTTATAACACAGTGTATAGAGAAAGTACATATATCCATGTTTGTTTTAAAAGGCTTTTAAAAATATTCGTTTGTATAATTTTTAATACGATTTTAAGCGTACATTTTATAAAAAAAAATTGTTTGAAATTAATCAATGTCATTAAAAATGTCTTGTTTCTTGTTATAAAAAGGATTTGTCATTAAGTACTTATTACGTACATTTTTGTACATAGGCCTTTT
Source organism: Melangyna quadrimaculata (assembly GCA_949320155.1). NCBI lineage: Eukaryota > Metazoa > Arthropoda > Insecta > Diptera > Syrphidae > Melangyna > Melangyna quadrimaculata. Next base: position 2,829,649 of record OX439485.1, on the reverse strand, counting down.
TATTTTTTTTTACGAAGGGCTAAAAAAGCCCTATCTACATTATATCTTAAATACTAAAAAAATTTTATTTTACAACTATTTGAAAAAATAAAGCATTAATTAAGCTTTCCAAAAAATATTTTTCGGTAATTTTTACTTTTTATCTTCAGGTTGCGGTAAGCGATTTAGTGTTTTCATCATTATCTCAAAATAGTGAAAATGTTAGTTAAGGCCTTTACGATATTATGGGCAGTATTCGCCTAAACAACTTTTTTTTACACAAAACAAAATAAAAGGCACCTGACTTCATAAAAAGATAAAGCATTAGATAATAAGTCTGCCCATAATCTCGCTAAAGGTCCTATCTACAAGAAATCCGAATTTATTTTTTTACATATTTGGAGTTAGGCCAATGTCTCCCATTTTTCAATTTCAATCAATTTCTTAACCGTAAACCTTTAAATAAGCCACAAAAACACAATTTTTAGAAGCCCTAACTTCAAACCATATGCATCAAAATTTATAAAAAGCCCTATGGTTCAAGGTACAAGGTTATTTATTGAACATATATTTACAATTTGACTTAGGATAATCTTAAAAAAACTAGATACATTGGTTTTACAAATTTGTTGGCACATATGGGGCCTAACCATATACATTGACTTAAAATAAGGAATATATAATACAAAATTATAATACATGTCATGTTTTTTTTTTTTCTTAAATTAAAAGTACGTTGACTTTGTTATCCTCGGGGTGTTCCGTCCCGGTTGTCCAGCCCTAACTACCATACATGGCCTTTTATAACAGTGTATAGAGAAAGTATATACCCATGTTTGCTTCAAAAAGCCCTATGTGACAGTCAGGGCTTTTTAAAATATTCGTTTCTATAATTTTTATACGATTTTATGCGTATATTTTATAAAAAAAATTGTTTGAAATTAATCAATACCATTAAAAATTTCATGTTTCTTGTGAAAAGGATTTTTTGTTTAGTACTTATTACGAACATTTTCGTACATAGGACCTTTTTATTTGAAGTGTTAGCATTGCTTTTAATATTTTTGGTATATTCAAAGAAATTTTTTTCTAGGAAATTGCATCTCCTGCATAGCTACTTATCTTTTAAGAATAATATTGCCAAATTTTACTATAGCCGTATATTCTTCCATGGTTTAATAATTCAACAGCCTAGCCAGAGTACAAATTTACATATCAACTTTTGAATTGTAGGAAAACAATTAAAAAGTAAAACACGTTTTCTGATGTTTCGGAAGTTGTTAAAGAATACCATGTTTGTTAGAGTAATGAGCAATTTTCATCGATAGCAAATAGATTTAAATTATTTAATTAATTTAAAAATATCATTCCTTAATAGAAGTAATAAATAAATGCAATTAATTTCTCTCTTACATACATGCAATGCATATTTTATGTTAATTAATTTAGCGCTATAGTAATTTAATAACAACCCTTGGAGCTTGAAGTTTCTATTAGCAAAATTAGAAATATGTACCTTGATATAATATGTACATTACATATGTATGTTCGATACATACCTGTATATGTAGGTTACAAACACAATTTAACATTTGGTGTTTCATATAAACAAAGTGGTAGGTAAACGTCTTTAATATGTTACACGCTCATTCAGCCGTCAGGACTTCGTTCGTTCGTTTGTTCGGTCGACGTAGTTATTGAAGCAGTTCGTCTACAGGTGAACAGTCATGCACATAATTTAACTTGAAATGTGATCTGCTCATAAACATAATATGCATTAGGAAATTGCATCAGAACAGAATCAATTCGATTCCGAGGAGATATCCTGTTTCAGCCATGATGCCATTAGATAGATGTTGTTTAGTATACCTGCGATGGAAATGGCAGGTCTATAATAAGTGAGGTATGTGTTAGATACAACAAATAGGTAAACATCATTGGTATGTAGTTTGTTAGCGTTGTGTTCCTTCCGAACCTTCATAAAGCATTCCCCCACTCACCTGACTAGACCATGGGTAGGGCAATAGTTTGTAAAATACGTGCATAAGATTCTTGAGTTCCAGTGGGGAATTCTTATACCTATACGCATGCTTCTTAGTTATACTTACCTACGACCGATGTTATATTATATATCTTTTGTACCAGAGTCATATTGTTCTATCTAGGCTTGTCAATATTGTGAATGCACTCTGTTCTGGTCTGTAACTTCATCTTGTATGCATGAACAGGAGTGTACTCAATTGTAACAACACAACGCCGTCGTCGTCGTCGTCGACGTAATCACCATCATCATAAACTCAACGTTAGAGTAACACAAACCATACATAAATATGCCTCAAGCTCAAGGTTAAATTTGCAAAGAACTTGGTTACAAACCTCTGGATGTTGTCATTGGCAGCAACGACGGCGCCATTGCTTGTCATGAGAATTATATTGGTCAAGCACCTTGTTGACATCAACAAGCTACAACAACAATACGACTACGATTCAACGACTACAATGGCGACACAGAGTCTTTGTTAAGAAGATTTGTTTATGGTTTAAGATGAGGAGACTAATACATAAAGTACTTGCTGGGAAATTGTGCTTTAAATTATGGTGCTTCTAGCATGAAATACGCAAGATATTTTTAAACTCACAGCGAATACTGTTTCCGTCCTCCCGTTCCCTTAGTGCCTTTTTGTTTTTGAAATTAAGCATCAGGGTAGTAAAATTTTGAGTACTTTTATCACACATAAAACTTTGGTGAGCATTCAATTTGTTTTTTTTTTTAATTTTCCTTAACTTAATTTACAATAATTTAAAACCGAAACTAAAACCTAATTAAAACTGAAGTAGAATTAAGTTCATGTTTTTCAAAGAATAAATAAACTGATTGGTTTCTCTAATTTTTACTATTTTGAAATGTAAATGTCCTATAGTTCGTTCCAACTAAAATAAGTAAGTGCATTGGACATTAAATTCCAAAATTGTAATTATGTAATAGTAAGATTTTCAAAATTATATAATTTTTCAAAATTTTAAGTTTGAAAACTAATTTTCCCAAACTAATCAGTAAAACTATTAGTTTTTTTTTAATAAAATAAGCATTACTCCGTACGGAGTAATATTGTTAATGTCGCCGTTCTGGTTAATAGTTCTTTTTTATTTTAATTATTTAGAATATTGCCATTTCTAGAAACGAAATAAACCAACTTTTCACATACGATTTTTTTTTATTTGGACAACCTACAGGCTACAACTTTTTGTCACATCTTATGCGGACCACCCTGAAAAAGTGTGACCGACACAAATTTGACATAGGAGCTTATGATGAGATACTAACATTATACTGGACTTGGGTGTAAAATTAGTAGATAATAATCTTAGGTTATAATTGTTTTCAATAAAGTTGTTTGTGACTTTTGGTACGTTTTGGTCAGACACCAAAAGATAGGTTCATCATTAAGGTGCTCTTGTTGTCTCTCTGAGACGTTAGTAAATGGTCACCAACACATACTATACACATACACATAAGCTGATAAAATGACATGCTGCAAATTGTATATGCTTAATTCTTGCACTTAGTGAGTAATTCTCCGTCGTCTGGCAATGTTAGAAGAAATAAAAAAATAACAAAAGAAAAAATATATATTATATTATTTTTGTACATTTTATGGAATATCAACAAAGATCAAATTAAAATTACTTTTATTTTAAGTGGATTAAATGAATATAATTCAATTATAAAGTACAAGTGCCTCAACTCCAGAAATGAATGCAGTTCTTCCCAGACAAGGAGTTCTTCAGTTAGTCTCTTATATCCTTCTAAGACACACATTTTGGTTTATCTTTCAATAACCTTTAAGCAAGAAAACTGTTTCTATTTCTAGTTACCCTGTGTGTAGTTCTTTTACAAGGTATTTTCAAAAATGGACTGAATTTCGAGTTTTTGGTTGACATATTCTCTTGTTGTGACAGCTTTGAAATTTTAACTGTTCCTTAGAGTTGTGTAACATTTTCTTAATATTTTCTTGAAAACTGTGTTGAGCCAATGTTGATTGCGATCAAAATGCCTAATTCTAAGCACTTACCATTCTTTCAGCCAAAGTCAATTGGTCTCTCAAATTCAGTTTTTTTGCTTTTTTAATTAAAGTAAAAGCTCCCCATTTTAACAAATCCCTCTTGATACTCGTATTCCTTTCAAAAAAATAATTCTGTCATGAAACGACTAGGATTTTTCGTTTTAAGAACAATTTGAATAATACTTGGCTTCCATTTCAAATGCAAAGACACGAACAAAAAATGACTGACTTATTCCAGACTTTTAATCAAAGTAAGAAACATTTGAAAGTGACATTGAGTTCAAATCCCTAACTAATTTACATTCTAATTGTTTTTTATTTTAGTTCTTTATCTTTGTTCTTTTTTACATTTATTGCTATTCGTCTTTCTTCCACAAAATTAAATTCAAATTAATAGGCTTGAAATTACCTTATCTTAAGATATCAAGATTTATATAGCTTTATGGGTGAACAGAATACAAAAAAAAAAACACCAAAGCTACTCAGGTGACATTATATAGATACAAATAACTTAGGTCTTATATATTTCTAAAGAATGTTATTAATAAAGTCAGAAAAAAAGAAGCAATTTAGAAAAAAGAAACATTGGAGAGTTAAAAATGTACTTATTTCTCCATATCCTGTCCAGGGTTGCCTTCACGGAATTTTAATCTCCCGTACGCTTATTTTACCTTTTGTTCATATACCTAGGCTCATACACTGCTCGCCACTTGAATGGAATTAAATATATTTTTGATTCAAAAATGTTGATCTCAAGATAATTATTCTTAAAATAAACAATTTTGAAAGTAAACCATACAAAAAAGTCGACTTAAATTTTGCTTTGATTTAACATGATATAAAATTGTCAAGTTGCCTGATCTTAATAGAAGAACAAAACAATAGGAGCTGATTTGTAACCATCAGTTAAACTAACAGAGGAATAAATACTATGGCGACAGGAAAAAATGTTGCTTTATTCGAAGAATATGTACTATCTGAGGTTTAACTGACTATTGAAAAATTGGCCCTAAATCAAATAATTTTAAAATATTAAGATTTAACAGACCAATGTTAAGCGGTGTGTTGTCTCTTTTTTGTTTGTGGTATTGATTTTCATTATGAAGGCAGAAAAGCTATTGTCAAGTTTTATCAAAATCCTGGTACCAGTACCATAGAATATAAAAGCATTCTTTTTTCTACCTCAGGTACTTTTATGTTTGGACCTGAAGAACTCTGTAGAGAGTGTTCAAGACTCAAAGTGCAAAAATATTTAAACAATCGGCCAAAATTATAAAATTGCAAATACTTCTTAAAACGAGAGAGATGTTTGGGACCACAAGCTGGCAACCCTGCTTCTGCCAACAATAAGCGATGCTGAGCTAAGAAACAATAACAAGAGTGGTGGTTGAGATGGGCACAAATTAACTCAAACTCAAATTCCGCATCCACCACCACGCGCCGCGCTACTGCGACGCACTCCAATTCCACCCGAACTCCTCCACCGACCGTCCACCCAGGGGTACTATCTACTACCTACACAATATGCTCGAGGAGGTCATCTGAAAGAAAGTACTTTCTCTGTTTTCCAATGGATTAAGCATAAAGCCTTTTATTATACCCTTGAATGGAAATGGAAAAGATTTCACTTTGTTTTGTTGTTTTTTTTTTATATTTCTCTTGGCTTTTGTTTATTTTGTCGGATATGAACTTTTGTTTTGCTTATTTCTCGGATTAAGAGTGTGTAATGGATATAAGGGGGATCTCTCATGCCATCTTACAAGAAGGGTTTGAATTTTATAAAAATTTAATTAACATAAAATATCCTGTGGAAAAAAATAAGGATAACTATTAGGTACAATATTTGTTCTTTGGTAAAAGAAATATCCCCGGATGTAAGTTGCCAAGGTTAGAATAAGTCAATTGAGCAATCCAGATAAATTATAAAAAATCTGAGTACATCCACATTATTTGTTGAAATTATAGTTTAACCACCTACGGATTGCGCTGTCCATGTTGCAGTTGAAAATGTTATTTGAAGTTGCAAAAAAATGAACATCAACTCGGAACACACTTTCCGTTAAGATTTCTGAACAAAACTTGTGTCTATCATCGTCGGTCGTCGTGCAATAAACGTTGTGGTACGTGTATCTTTTTTACGAACAAGAGGTTTTTGATAAATTTGAATGAACAAAGCCATAATTCATAAAATCCAATAGAGAAGCAGAAAAATAACACCGAATCGCATGTATCCTATGCCGATACGTATAATTGGATGAACAAACAGCTAAAATTGCTTTATGCAAGATTATGCAATGCACGTAACACTAGTATGGTGAGTCATGTAATATTGTTTTTTTTTATCGATATATCTGCGGCTTTTGTGCTGAAAGTTCTTGCGGCAAATTGAGTTATATGCGATAGAGAATGAATTCGTTTTAGATTCAAGTTAGAGATACAACATGAAATCAATGAGCGTGACTGAATTTGTCGTTCACTTATAAAGGAGCTCTGGATAGTAACATATAGGTAATGTAGTTAGTTCGAGCAGCTTACTTGGAAATAGGTAGGAGTTTGTCAAAAAAGCTACAAAGCATTTGAATGAATCGATTTGATATATGTGAATTATAAAAAAGTTTTTTTTCTTACGAGAATAAGGAGAGGATATTAAACTGATCTTATTTTAGGTTAAAGCCTGATTTTGATATCTTTGAAAAAAAAAAATTATGCCCAGAAGCTAGAAAATAACTCAGAACCAGTGTTTTAGTGACGAAAGTGATAGTAGTAGGAGTAGCCCGTAGCGTTATGGTTAGTGGAATGGACTGTCACGCTGGAGGTCTGAGTTCACTTCCCAGCCTCGTCCACCTAAAAACTAAAAAGTTTTTTTTTCAGGTCTACTGCCTCTTGCGAGGAATTGACAAATCCTCCAAGAGTATTACTTGTCATGAATAAGTGCTTCTCGTCTAGCCGTTCGGATTCGGCATAAAATTGTAGGTTCCTTCCATTACTGTTGACACACGCACACAGGAATGGTTGCGAGTTGTTAGTCACTAGGCCCTGGTTCTTCACGGGCCGTTGCGCCACCCAATCTATTTTGTATTTTGAATTTATAATAGAGTTGACTCACAAATTAAGAAATGTTAACACGAGTTTAACTCTGAAACTCGCACGATCTCGCACTGGAAAAATTGGTCTTAGGTAATATTTTAATTTTTAAGGTTAAGGCTAGTAAAACGGATTTTGAGGTATACCTATATTTCTCCCGTAGAACATTTGCTTAGAACTTTTACTTTTTGAGTTAAGAACATAGGATTAAAAAGATCATCATTTTTATACAAAATTTTCTATAAAATCTAAAAAGTGTTGTAAGAAAGTACATCAAATTTATACAATGGGGCGTATTCATTATCGCAGATAGACCCAGGTTTAACTAAACTTCATTTTAAGAGAATTTTGGCTCAATGAATACAGACCGATTTTAAGTACTAATTCTAGGTTTTATATTTTTATAAGATAATTAACTTGGTATACTACACAAATAGCTTCAAATATTTTGAAATGATAAACTTAAAACAAAATAGAATCAACGTCCGAAAATTCTACTAAACCTTTTTTTAACTTAGACACAGCTATAAAATGACTATGAATACGCCCTTATTTGTTTAGCTTAAATTTAAATGATCAAAGTTATTAGTCGAAGACTCGATATTTCGAAAACGATTTAGTCGATTTTTTAAGCCAACAGTACGCGATGGTTTACCAGCTAAACGTAACAAAATTTTAATGGAGCCAAATGTTTAAAAATAAATTTCAAACATCGCTTAAGGAATATTACATTTCGTCTAGAAAACGGTATTTTGATATTTTTTTTTTCTTAAATAAGAAACTGTCTTACAAAAAGCCATTGTGGGGAACCTATGTGGGTAACCAACTCAAAATTGGTGTACCAAAATTTGTTCTTAAAAATGTTTTTAAAAAATTATTTATTTAAGGTGCTTTATAAATTTTTAGAATTTTTTTCTCATAAATTTAAAACTTGAACATTATAATTTCAAGCCACTCCAACAGAGCCCTTTCATTGTACTGATAGTTTCATTCAATGGTTAGTGATGTAAAAATTATAATGTTTTTAATTTCTGCAGTCTTAAATTTCAAAGCTGTCTTAAAATATTTCTGTATTTTAAAATAATAAAATGCCCGGTCATATTTGTGCCAGTCATTTTTGGTGCAGCCTTATTGGAAAGGAAAAGAAGTCGCACATGTTTTTTCGCGACAACAAATTGAAAGTGTCTAAGCTAACTTACCATACAAACTATCTATACCCGTATCCACACAAGATACTTTATTCATACTTTTTTCGAAGCAAATTTATTATTGTTGAGTACTTTTTGTAAGTTCTTTCAGTTGTTTTTTTTTCTTTTTTTTGTTTTTGTAGTTTGTCATGTTTGAATTATTTTATTGCTGATTTCGTTTAATTAATTCGATTTTTGTTTCTCCTAATGGATTTCGTTTCTTATGCTTGTCTCCTGTTGTTGCTGTTTTTGTATTGTACCTATGTGAATGAATGGAAATTTGCAATCATATTTTAATGAGGAAACTCATTTATTTATGTTTTTTATTTTATGAATATAATAAAGCATGGTGGTAGTGCGATGGTGATATCGAAATTCACGTTTTCACGTTCACTTTATTTGCTAAGCTATGTATATGCGTAGTAGGTAGGTAGGTAGGTATATGCCGGTGATATTTTATTCAATTAATTTTTTTGTTTTGATTTTATTTTCTATCTGTGTCATGCAAAAAGTAAAAGTATCTATTTTTTTTGTTTTGTGCGGACGGAAGACTGTTGTGTCCAATTTAGTATTATTACTTAGTGTAAGTAATTTTTTTTTTTTTAATTTAAGACTTTCTGTGAGATTTTTATTTAGTGATAATTATGTTGAAATAGAAATAGGCGTTAATGATATTATGCCATTTAAATAAATGAGTTTCTCTAAAGTTCGATGATGTTGGCCTATGTATATACTAAGTTATGTAATTTTTCTGTCAAAATTTCTTTTGAGAGTTGCTGTTACGAGATAGGAAAAGTTTCAGTGTCTTTTGTCTGATGAATTTGAAAAAGTTATAGCACATTTCAATTTTTCATCAAGTGGTTTCTGATGATGGAGATTGATTAATTTATAATTTGAAAAATGACACATATCTAATTGCCATTGACATTTTTAACATTTTATAGGGAGAATATTGATACGAATCCGCCTATTTGTATTGCTTTGTTATTATTATTATTTTGTTTTGTAAAAGGTGTTCAATCAAGACGTATTTTTTGTTTAATGCGAAAAGACACAATCAATTTATTTATATGTAGGTATCTTGAAATCTTTATTATTAATCTAAAGAACCATTCTTGACATTCACTGCAACTGCGCCGCGCCGTAGCTTGTCCATGCCGAAGTCCCAATTTTCGATGGCGCGTTCGAGTATATCCGTCGGTATCTCGCGGATAACACGGGTAATGTTGGCCTCCAATGCTTCAATCGAAGTTGGCTTATCCACAAATATCTTAGACTTTACCTAGACATGGGCTGTGTGGCAAGTAGTGCCATCTTGTTTGAACCAAATGTTGTCGAGATCTCGGACTTCAATTTCAGGCAAAAAATGTTGGCGCCCGCCAGCCTAATTTTCGAAGAAATACCTACGGACCGATGCGATGATTCCACTGGCCCACAAACCATACCACACGGTTGTTTTGAGTGGACAACCTCGTCCGGTTGTTCTTCGGTCGATATACCACAATTTTGCTTGTCGATGTATCCATTATAAGCCAGAAATGAGCCTCCCCGAACAAAATGTTGGTCGAAAACAGTGCATATTCAGCAAGTCTCCCGAGAGCCAATTCCCTGAAACGATTCCGCAACGGAAGGTCAGCCGGTCTACCCATGTCATGAAATGTCAATGAATACTGAATAAAAATCACATGGCATCTTGACACGACTCACGCGCCATCTGTCAATAAAACCCCTTTTGAAAAAACTACCTCTTGATTGATCACCCGTTACTTGTGTTTCCTACCAAAAATATATTGTAAAATAAAATAAGAAGTCCAAAAATGTGGAATTCATCAAACCGTAAATTGTTATTGCATTGTGCTAGGACCTGAATACCTATGTAGGTAGAGGTTTTGTTCAAATTTGTGTACACAGTGTTTGTACATACATTATGTATATGTGTTTTTCTATTGAGGGAACATTGATGTTATATTGCATATTATATTGCACAACTACATTATTCGATTTGTATTATGTTTTTCTATATAAAACAGCTAAAACTATTTTAATCGATCTTTAACTTTAAAAAATCGATCTATACCGAAATTTGTTTGAAATACCAAAGAATTTTTGAAGTTGCGGGAAAACAACATAATATACCTACTTCTTAAAAACTGCGAAAAAATAATGGTCTTATTTTTTTAATAAATCAGCCAATTTCATAACTTTAAAGATCACTTTAAAGTCATGTTGCATCTCATCTACAAACAAAGATTAAACAGAACCGCGATTAATCAGAACTGCCCGAAGTTACTTTATTTTGTAGGTGAAATCCTGTACTTTTTATATTCGTGTGAACCGAAATTAAGAGATGCCAAAAAAGGGACTCATCGATAGCTTCTGGGCATTTTATTAAACAAAAAACAGAAATAAGAAGAATAAAAATAAGTATATCATAATTTTCTTTGGTGACATGTGCAAAGTAAGATTTTCATCTTCAATTCTTTTAAAACGACTTTCAATCAACAACAACAAAAAACATGATCCCATTTGAATTCATTGTAATTCACTTTGAACGACAACAAAAAAACAAATTTAAATATTGAACAAAAACACAGAGACGCAAAAACTGCAAACAAAAAAAAAAACAAAAGAAACCGGAAACAGTGTTGTTTTTTTGTGTGTGTTTTCTTTAGTCTTATCGGCGGAGGAATCGATTACATCCATACGCGAATTTCGAATCATCCCAAACCGAAAACACTTTGTTTTAAGGAGGAACCAACCTCCACCGCGAACCCCGTCGACAATGTCTTGGAGACATTAAAAGCACCAAAGAAAATAGAAGAAGAACAAAAAATACCCAAGAGAAACTGAATGAAATTTTCAATTATTTCGTTTTCCTCTTGATTTTTCTCCTTGAATCGTATGGTTTTTTTTGTACCTACTCGTAGGTACTTGGTACATTTAGTCGCGATAGCGATGGATGGATTTCGGAGGATGAATTGAATGTCAAGCTTCTTTGAAAATCACTGTGTCCAGGCAACGACTTTGTCAAGAGGGAAACTCACCCCCTCAGACCGGATATGAAAAGAAACGCAAGACTTAAGGACGAAGGGACTAAAAAAACGAGTTTTCTTTTATATTCTTTTTCTTGTCTTTTTTTGCTATTCATCCATCAATTTATTGAGAATTACCTATGATACTGCTAAGGCCATGGGGAAACAGAGCACTACTGGGAGATATAATGTTGAAGGAAGTCATCAGCATGCCACCCACAGATTCCATCAGAGTGTTTTTTGTTCACTCTTCCTATTGGCATGGTAGGTACGTAGGTAGTTAGGAGTTCGACGAAGAAGAAAAGTGTTTTTTTTTATTTTATTTGTTTGTTAGCCATTCTTTTTAACTTCCATTTAACAAAATGAAAAAGAAACCCTAGTCAAGAAAATAAATAAGAACAAAATAATATATAATTTCCAGTAGGAGTTTTTCCCTGTTTTTTGTATGCACCTTTCGTCACCCGTGACGACGACCTTAGGTTTGCAAAGTAAGTGTTTTGCTTTAATAGCTGTTAGGATGTGTGTTTTTCTTCGCCAGACGGTTCATATAATTGAATGTTATTTTGAAAGGTACATAACTAAATTCCATGCTTTTTTTTTTTGGTCAGTAAATTTTTATTGCTGCCTTCATTCTGTACCAATTTTGTTATTTTAAAAAAAAGGTCTAAGTATCGTCCTTACATAACTTATAAAAAAAATTGATAGGTAGGTATACATATGTATAGAAAACCAACAAAAAGGAAATATAATACCTAGCAAAATTTGGAAGTGGATGTATATATATAACCAAAATCTGAGTATGAGTGTTTAAACGGGCATATTTTGTCATATTGATATCAAAAGTCTGGTAGGTTTTTTTCACCGCCTTTGGCGCGGGTGGGGGTTGAAAACAGAGGGTTTTTTAAATTTCTTATCAGGGATATTATCAATTCAATTATGTTTTTAAAAAGACATCATGATGGCTCTGTCATTTTTCCTAAGTCCAAACACCTTTATCTTTGTGATCCGAATCTGACTAATAGAACTCAAAATATAAGCCTTTTAATGGAACCTTTCGGTTTTTACTTGGAGATTTGTAAAACGCAAAAAATCAACAAAAAAAGTCCCCAAAAAAGACGATTAAGTTTCGCTTTAAAAGCTTATGTCTTGAGTTTTATTAGACGGATCACCAGGATTATGGTGTTTAAGCTTATGGAAAATCACAAAGCAAAGCATCATGATTTATTTACCTAAAAAATATGATGGAAGTGCTAAGACCCCTGTTCAGAAATTTACAAAATCTCTATTTTTAACACCCCACCCCCGCCAATGGCTGAAAAAAAACCTGCCAACTTTTTAACTCGATATCACAATATATGCACAAATAAACCCACATACTCAGATTTTGGTTATACATCTACTTCTCAATTTGCTGTCGGCTCTCGTAATAGTTAAAACTATGATATCAAGTTAGCAAAGCAACATAAAAAACATTGAACGACAAATTTGAAGTTGTCACAACTAATTAACAACAAATTAACGGCAAATTATCCAATTAACCATTTTTCGGTTCGTGAATGTTGTTTTGCTAACTTGACACTCATTTAAAACTATATGGAATTGAAATGTGTAGGATGTATGTAGTAGGTATAGCTTCTCAGTTAAAATGAAGAAGAAATATAAATACAATGCAAGAAATACGATAATAAATGAAACAAATCAGCTGTCGCTTTTTAATTCATGTTATTGTCGCTCTATATAGCTGCAACTCTACATTCTTCCACTTATGTCCCCGGCTGGCAAAATTCCAAGTTTCTGTCTAGGCCCTAGTATGTTTTCAGTAGGGAAAATCAATACGAGGAAAACTTGTCAGATAATTAACAAGCCTTTGATGGTTTTGGGTATCTACCAAGAATATGGACGAGAGAAACTTCTCAAATACTCGTGAGGTCCTCCCTAGTAAAAACTTGTTTGCCATGTTTCGGTACCTCTAAGTCATAAGGAATGTCTCTTGTACACCAAAAACAAACATTTTATAAGCACCATGTGATTTCATTATCGCACGTTACTGTTTTCTCTCTCTCTCTTTCTTTCCTCTATCTTCTTTTTCATATCTCACGGACTTCAGTTAATAGTCAGATCAGAACAGAACAGATTTGTGAGAAATGTTAGACCAGTTAGAACAGAAAACCTGTTCTAAGTTGTACTACCTAAAAAGCATCAAGTACATGGAATCCTGACGATGACAATCCACCATTATTCATGATTTTTATATTTTCAAAAATTCGACTTTATACCCATAGCAAACTTTAAGAAATATTGTTCTAATAATATCATGGCATTTCAACAAAAAAAATTATATGAATGAAATTAAATTTAGAAACATAAAACCACGACATAGTTAATCGACATAATTGGCATAAAAAGCTTTTCATCTGATTATTATTATTTAAATAAATTCACACCATTACGTAGATATCTAACTATACACGAAGGTACACAAAGGTGTACATATAAATTTCTTTTATTTTACACAGTCATGCGGAAATTTTATCACAGTTTTACTCTCACTATATGTAAATGGAAAAGATTTAATAAATTCATGCAGTTTTTGTTTCACATCGCATGCGGACGGAAAATATACCTCACTATACCTTCATATATATTCTATAATGCCGTCAACATGTGAGTTATAAATTGGTAACAAAGTCGTGTTATATAGCTCCTGTAAACGTCAATTTCGTTGCCAGCGTTGTTTTTTGTGTTAACATTATGAAGCGGATTTAATGTTGAAACATGAAAATATAATTTTTTTCTAGTAGAAGCTTTTTCTATGAATAAAAAGTATATGGGTACAGTAGGTAGGTATATTTACTTTAGAAATAAAAAAAGAACCTATACGAGAGAAATAATGGAGGGGCGGTTAATGGAAATTAAATGGATTGATTAAATAATGTTATAAACGAATATATAGTCAGTATTTTGTAAAAAAAAATAATCATTTTAAATTTACGAAAGTTATTATTAATTATAGCAAAATCTATAGCCAAATACACGCTCACAGTTGTGATCAAGCCTAGGTACTTAATAAGCTTAAGGTCCTAGGTACTCCTTGCAAATAATAATTCCTTTCACTGTAACTAACTACTTAGTTCTTAAGAAATCGTGTTTGGGGTATTTTAAATCCGGTTTCATGACCTTAATGGTTAATTTACTGCCTTTAATTGAAATAAGTTTTCACTATGATCCTAGGCCTAAAGGAAACTAGGTACTATATGGTTCCCAAATGAGGCTGTGAGTGCCAAAGTAGCGAAACTCTATTTTGAAAAATTGGCATATTTTGTCTCTGATTTTTATGTCTTAGGGAGAATTTTTGTAAACATAGTTTTAGATTCTTGAATAACTTATCCAAAAAAAATATAACAGTACTATTTTAAAAGCATATGTGCTTCTTTTAGTCGATTTAAGACCAATTACAAAAAGTGGGTTACGCCACTTTTGCACTCACAGCCTCAAATAACAATTCGGATAAATTTTAACTTTTATCCATTTATTGCTTATTTGTACGCAAATAAAGGTCCTGTCATCCTTTAAAACAGCATTTCCAACAAAATAATCGCTACACACGAAAAACTCTAGTTAGGTATATGAAAAAAGTTTTCACTCCTAAGCCTTAAACCCTAACACTTTACACATCGTAAAAAAAACTTCATTTTCGCTTTCGAAACTCACAAAACAATCATCACGTTTCATTCTGACGACACATCTCGTTTTTCATTTCTCCATTACAAACCAACACACATTCAACATTGAGGCCAAGCCAACAGTTTCCATCGCTAAGCTAAGCATCATCGTGACTTCTCATTCTGGGAGGAGTGCATATCGGTTTTATGGAGCATCATTAATCGTTTTTAACAAAATAAAAATAAAATAAAACAAAGGGAATAAAAAAGAAGAGACCGCTTGGTCAAATTAAAATGAAATTTGGAACACTTCTGGGCAAAATCCCAACATTTTTTACTTTATTTTCTTTATTATTCATATATTTTTCAAGTCGTTGGATGCAGAAAGAATCATATCCAAAATCTGAAATCTGTGTCGTCGCCATTTGGTCGCGTGATGATACATCATATTGTTGCTACCAGGGACGGATTAGACCAACTAGAAACGAAAATTAAAATGGAGCCCTATGATTTTCAAAATATTTCAATTTCACATACTGTTTAGTTTAATATAAATTTATTTTTCAGTTTTCACATTGGACTGACTCCTCCGACTTTTTTGACTTACCCACCTAATGGAAAGAAAGAGGTAGTGAAATAAACAGTTTCTTTCTCACCATTAAGTATAGGACCGAGTTGTGCATACTGAGAAGTCAAACAATGGGAACGACTTTATACAATAGAATGTATGTGATGGAAAAAAATAGAAACAACCGCTTTCTGCTCGGTTAATTGAAAATGTGAAGATTATTCCTAAAAAATCGAAATTGAAAAATACACAGATTAGGGTTGGCCACGATACTCAAAAAGTCTCGTTCGCGCGTGACGAGACCGAGACGATACGAGACGAGACTGGCTTTTAAGCAACCGAGACGAGACCGAGACGAGACTGTTTATTTGAACAGAAATTTACAGAGAGTCTAATAAATTTAAAAAAATCCAATTTCAGATAAATATTTATTTTCTTTTGCACGTATTCAAACTATAATCGAAAATATTTCGTTCCAAAATCAACAAGTTGTCCGGAAATCGTATTTTTCGGAGACGAGACCGAGACGAGACTTAACTATACGAGACCGACACGAGACCGAGATGAGACTGAAAATTTTCGATTTTAACGAGACCGAGACGAGACTTACAAAAGTCTCGCAGAGTCTCGTCTCGTGGCCAGCCCTAACACAGATAAATTCTTGATAATGTGTTACCTAACCACAATATTAAACAGTTTAATAAAGAAAAGAAGGAATTAATGGAAAAAGCTATGATTAAGATTGTCGGTTATTTTATCCTGCAAAAAATAATAGAAACATAATTACAATGGTGTTTTTTTTTGGTAAACAGTTACTTAACGATTAAATTGTTTTATCATTTTAGTGCTTGGTCATTGCACCTTTATTTTAAAGCACGGTTTCACATCTTCGTCACATGGAATATACTAACTTGGCACATGACTCGGCGGGTATAAAGTACCATACATTTTATATTCTGGACCACAGTCCTTGCTTATTTTTTTTTCCTGGAGTCCCCAATCTTGGTTAAGTACGCCCCAAAGGTGTTCTATATAGGATTAAGATCGGGAGACTGTGATAGCCACTCCATAACACTTACTTTATTTGACAGAAAGTACTCCTTAGCCAACTGTGGGGTGTGCTTGAGGTCATTATCTTGCTGGAACTCCCACTAAATGGGCATGTCCTCATCGGCAAATGGAACCATAGTTGTGTTGAGGATTCACAGCCCACATTTTTTCTTTCATCCAGAAAATTGGTCTAACCTCAGATGCGGGAAAACACGCTTTCACTCCAAATTTTCCTAAATCGATAGGAATAGAACAAGAGGAGTGAAAAAGTACTGAATGTTTTGAGTCTTAAATGTTTCAGTTTTTAGTTTTTTTAAGTTGTATTTGAAGCAATGGTCACAGATCTTTTCAAAAAATCTCATTAAAGATACAATGAAAACTTATATAAGTAAAACATTTTGAAAATCTTAGAAATGTCCTTTTCTATATTTGCTGTCATTCACTTGGAAGAATTGCAGGTGTCAATAAAAGTGGAAATAATTGTTGAACACAGACAACTATACCATCAAGACTATGACCCCTTAACCAAAATATCATCCTATAATTCTAGCAAGGTGTAAACCTTGGCCCAATCTGGATGATCGGATTTTCTTATTTCTATTGAATCTGGAATTGTTAAAAAATTGTATACATACAATCTGCTTATCATTGGCCTAAGATAGTTTCATATCACGGAAATCCATCCCTGGTAGAAACCACTGGCGCGCATAAACCATCTCGATGTGGAAATTTTAAAAATAAACTCTGCCATGAATTATTTTGATTAGCTACCCCCCGCTCAACTCTACTGGCCAGGGGCCAGTATTTTATTATTATTTTTTATCTCACACACATGTTGCACGTCTGCTGCATTTTGTTGAAAAGTCTTGCCCTACATTTCCGTATGAGACTGAGACACAAAGCCCTACAAGTATTATTTGTTTTTAGTTTTAATATGTAAAGCGTATAGTATGTAAGGAAATGTATGTATATCCATGGATATCATTTCTTAAACTTTATCCACAAAAGAAATGGTTTAGGTATAAACTTCGAATAGTTTCTGCCTGTACAAAGGCACTTGCTGTGAGCATGGGGCTGCGATATTGATAACAAGTTTTTTTTCTCTGTAAGTGTTGTTATAATATTCTTGTAATCCGCCTGACAGTCAATTCTGATGAAATATTAATGAACCGATTAATGGTTGACTTATCAAAATTAATTGAGTTTCTGGGGTATTTTTTTTTTTTTGTTGCACAAAAAGAATAATGAATTATGGTATCGATGAAGTATTTATAAGCAACATTATTGAGTTGAAAATGGGGGAGCACATGAATAATGGAAATTAATTTGATCTGGAATATTAATTAAATTTAGGATGTCAGAATCATAATAAAGGAATATCGCGTAGGTATTAATAAGAAAAACAATGAGTCACATTAGATATATGGTTAACTGATTTCAAGATCTTTGAATTGGATAGGTATTTATTGTTGTAGCATATAAAATTCTGTCAATATTTATTTTTACTTGATGTTGTATTGACTTTAATTCCTCCTACCAAAATCACTCAATTCTCAGCCTCGTCCACCTTAAAGCTAAAAAGTTTTTTTTGCGTCGTCATATTTTTTTTTATATTAAAGTCACTGTTGAAAATATTTAAAACTTTGCAGTCTTCAGTCACTTTGTGTTCCATGAAGTTGCTTGGAATAGTAAATTTCAATACTATAAATTTGGGGAAGAGCAAGTGAGTGAGAACTTGGGAAGGTGTGATTTGTAGATTTTTGTACTTTAAACAAATAGTATACTCTCTTCATTGCATGCATTTTTAGAACCAGTAACAGCTAAAGACATATTTGAGACAAAATTCTAAAAGCATTTATTCACTAACTTTCATCAAATTTTATTATAACCAGTTCGAACCATTAGCTTTCATAATTATTAGATAAAATTACTTTAACTCTTTAAATTGAAAATTATTTGTTTATGTATATGTATAATTTTTTAATCACATCAATTTTTGATTTATGTATATGTTAAAAAAAAAAATTCAATTTGCTTAAAAACCTGAAGATAATAAAAAAATAAAGCTTTATTTGTATGAGAATAAGAAGTTATTCAGTTTCTATTATTTATTTATAAAAGAACTCATACAGTGCCAAAAAAGTAATTTACTACTATATTTAATTTAATAATTTTAAATGTTTAAATAGTAAATTTCAAATCTGAAAGGCAACAACCAACACGAAGGTGTTCTTTTATGCTGAATCTATATTTTATGTTCTGACAGTTTTCACATATTTGTGCAGTTGTGTTATGTGATCTAGAATTTCTTCATTAAACAAACGTACCTACTATTTGTCAGACTTTTAACTATAATTATTTAAGAGTTTTAATTACAGCCAGAATGCCACTAGCAGATTATTGACCAAAAAAGATCTTATCTGCATTTCAGTCAGGTAAATTTGGTGGTAGGTTGCCCAATTGACGTAAAGAGAACTTTAGAATTAACCCGTAAAACTAGGAATTCCTCTGCAACATTTGTAAATGTCAGAAATGTTTGTTTCCGTGCTAATTATATATTAATTTTTTGCAACAGTTTGTTTTTGTTTGGACAACAGGTTCCTGTAGATTTTAAGTTCTTTCTGCATTATCCTGTCCCGTTAACGCAAACTCCCCTGTATGTTTAACCGCCAGGCAACCTCCAATGTCAACATTTTCTCCAAGACCCCAAAACTTTAGGCGTTAAAAGTCCGGAATGAATTCGAACTCTTAGCACTATTGCTGAAAGTCCTGCGCCGGCGGTAAATTCATAAATTTCCCAATTTTGGGAGTTAACAAACAGTGACAGATTTGTACATATATTATCTTTTTCACATCCGTAATACCAACATCGATACAAAATTAAATACGTTATTGGTGTGGCACAAGATTTAACTTAAATCCCAATGATTTACTTCTTTTCCAAATAATTCTCTTACTTCAATGCGGTAGTTTTTTATTTATTTCCCTCCGATCATAAACAAGCTCTTTTATTAGCTATTAAATTGATGCTTAAGTGGCCTTCACAAAAACTTGAAAAAAAAAACAATAATAATTAGACACGACTTATAGAAATATCGATGCTGAGTTAAACAACTTCTGCCCCTAGAAATCTATCATTTACAGTACATATACCAGTACCACACAGGTTCAACTTCAACCAACAATCCAAATCGAAACAAGAAAGAAACTCTTTCGTTCGATTGCAACCTCAGATTAGATACACAATATCTAATCATAATGCAACGACCAACGACCACGACCCACATTCACACATCAACATCTTCCCGGATGCTGAGTGTTGAGTTGTAAAGACAAGGGGCCACAAAGAATCTCAATTGCGTTAGCCCATTTCACGGAGTCCCGGATATTTTTTTTTTCATTTTTAGTTTTGTTTTGCTTTTACTTGCAACTAAGATTAAAATCACAAAAGAGGGACACAAAATGCCACAGACCGAACAATTTCCTGGTGAAAAAAAAAGAGAATTAATAATTTTTACGCCGCGCCGGCAGCAGGGAAAATTAAAAATCTTAATCAATAGTTAAGTTCTGTGGAAATGGAAGAAGAGTGTCTGCTGAACTAAAAGCATCCAACGACGAAAGCGAATCCAACGACTTGTAACGACAGTTGAGCTCGAGAATATCGTATGGTCGTGGTTATCGTCTCTGATGTTGGTTCGTGGCTTTTTGTAGGTCACCACCATGCAACTTACCATTAGAGAAGTAGTGAAGTCACCAAGCACTTTCAAAAAACATAAAAACTACAACATGGAGTCGGTCCGTCTCTAAGTAAGGTACTAACAATGAGAGTGGAGTCATCATCATCATCAAAGAGGCGTTTGTTACTAGGTAAGGTATACATCTTCTTGGTTAGTGGTTTTCTTATAACTGAGCCAATTTAAAACTGAATGACATGAGAAAAACTAGTTTGTAGGTTAAGCAACCAAGTAGTTTGCTAATGAAAAGTTAGATGAAGAAAATAATTATTATTGTTAGTGTGTTTTTTTTTTTTTTTTTTGCAAAAGCATTAGGTCGGGCTCAATAAGGTACATTGGTTAACTTGGAAGATAAATCTTTTGAATTTTTAGGGTTATAGAGAAATGTTTCGAGATACAAAACCTTTGAAATTTAAAAAAATGAAGAAAACACGTTTGAGACAAAAAAAAAAAAATTACTATAAATCACGATTATATTTTCTGGCAATGATTTTTATGGCTTCGGAGAGAAAAATATAAATAAAATGACTCGTATTTGCGAAGCTTTTGATTAAGGCCTAGTCTAAGTTAACTGGACAAAAAGACCATTGACACGGACAAAATTATATAGGTGCAGGCTGAAATTGTCTTATGGATCGTAAGTTACCAAAAAAATACACGCTGGGGTTTCACCACAAACTTAGAAAAACTACGGTCAGCTTGAATTTTTTGGATTTTACCTTTAGACGTACATTCACAAAAACAAGGTTTTCCTACCAAAATCAGAGTTGCAGACAAAAACTCAGGTTCAGATGATCGATGGCTTGTATTTCGAATTAAATGACTTTACTTGAATAATGTGCAGAACAAATTCGAAACCATGTCCCAGACATAAATTGAAATTGAAATGTAGTGGATACGGTCGGAACAGGGATTTTGGGCAGACAAACCAGTCATAATGATACTCGAATAGTCTTTCAAGGGACATTAGTTTCCAAGATATGGTTAAAGCCCAGAAATTTCAAGAATTCCACTGTTTTTTCAAGCAAGTGGTCTAACTTCAGCGTGGATTTTTCAGACCCTAAGCATATATTTAAGTAAACTGTTCTAAACATTTCCACCAAATTTCAGCCATGGCTTGTTGAATTTTACAACATTTTTATAACCCAGAAATTAAATAATCAACCCTATTGTGAGTTTCATCCGGTAAACATTTCGCCCGAAAACTTTTTGTTCGCCCGGATTTTTAAAAGCTATTCTGAGTTTCACCCTCCATATTACAACAAGTGTGTCCTCTTTCGCCACCAAAAATTAAATGGAAATCTTTTCGCCATATCTTTTTCGCCTGAAACTCACAATAAGGGAAGAGTGAAATGTAATTTTTCCGGGCGGATTTTCTTTCACGCGGAACTCACAATAAGGCTGAATATCTGCATAATTTCTTAAATACGACATTCGACTGTACTAGCATTAAGATGCTGTTTAAAAAAAAATACCAATGATTGTAAAAAAACGAGAAACAAATCTACAACCTCACAAAATTGAAGATCAAAGGTGCTTGTTAGTTTGTTACCTTAGCAAATTTCGCAATTACGGATAATTTTTTTTATTGTATGGATTTGAAAAACATAAGAGTCATTTCTGTAAAATGTCATGGTGATTTTTACCTCAAAAGACATTTTTTGGACTTTGAAATGTGCACTTAGAGTTGCAAGCTTTTCACATTTTGTTCCATATATCCACCCACGGTCTTCTTATATTTAAAATCAATTGCATATCTATTAGCTGCATTTAATAAATAACACAACATATCTTTTTTTTTCTTATTATTCATGTATTCCTTTATTTATTCATCACTTCAAATAGCCATCATCTCGTCAGCATAAAAACTACTTTTTACGATCCATTCCAATTGCACAACACACTTTTCCGTCTCCTCGTAATTCAAGGATCGATTAAAATTTCAACCCGATGAGGATGCCGAATCCAAAACTCTTCCTAGGTTTCATATACCTCACCATATATTCTATCGCAAAGTACCTAAATAGAAATTTAAAGTTCCATCAGTAACCACCAAAATAATGTCACAATAGGTCCATTTATATCTAGTGAACTTTAAAATTATTTAAATAGGTTCAGCATTTTCCCTAGGGTACCCATTTATAATGCTTAACCAGATTGCAATTAAAGTAAAAAGATACAATATCTTTTCAATTAAATATTTCCATTATATAAACATTGTTTCACTTATCTATCTTCTGTCTATAAAAGTCCATAGATACACCCATTTTAAATGCCACCATTTCATAGACCAAATGATTTTCGTGGTCTACTTCCTGCTATCCCTCTACTAGCAGAAAAAGATCTTCATACTCGAATTCAGCTCACCAAGAAAACTAAAGCTTAAGCATCACGACGACGAACCCAAAATGTCAAAACTACATCAAGACTCGTTTTAAAAACGGTTCATGAAAAGTGTTGCATTTTTTTTTTTTTTTTTTGATTTTTTTCAAATTAGCAAAACAAGAACAAGTTAAGATTTATCCACGCCAACACCACATTTAAGTGGATTTATACATATAGTTAGTCGATGCCGGTAACCTGTTTGCAGCCAAGTTGCAAGTTATATAAAACTGGGCTTTAATACATTTAACACAAAATATACATACATATGTACGAGTATACAAATCTGCATCAGCGGATACAATTACTTTATGGAAATTTAATTTCGCTTTCGTTGATCTCGGCTTTAAAAAACAGTCACGGTTAAAAGAATGTTTACAGCACAAACGAAAAATTTAGTTTATGTATGTCTATGCTTCGTCTTTTCAATGGTAAAGGTATCTAACCTACACTTCAGTTCAAGAAGAAGAAGAAGGAATTGTTATATATATTTAAAAAAAAAATGTATTAGATTTTGGTAGGATATTTTAAAAATAAGAACAAAATAACGATACAGCATACATAAACTCATACATAAACTCGAAATAAAAAAACAAAAATTTAATATTGAATTTGTTGTTATCAATTTGTCTACTTTTACTTTCACATTGACTTAAACTTTTTTAAGCTTTCCCTAAATATTAAAAACGAGAATGGTAAAATTTGACAATGACTTTTGTTTGTGGCTGTGTTTGTGACACATTTGGAGGCTGTGCAATTTTTGTTTTTATTCAAGCGTCCATATCAGCTTACATAAAGAAAAGTAAAAGCTGTCGTTTTGTGTATAAAAACCTTTTCATTTAAAAGGTTTTTGATTTTCGATTTTTGTTTGGTTCTTTTTTGTGTTGCTTTTTCGTATTTTACCTTAATTAAAAACAAAACAACAAAAACTAAAATTTACTCATGGGCTTGTACGCAATATTTCAAGATGCCAATCTGTTGTGTACATACCGACAGATAAAAATCTAGAAATACCTTACCTCAGCGTCATATTGACGCCAGCCATATCTAACCAAAATTTAAAGAACGGAACCAGTTTTATGTTTTACGCCTAAAGGCATTTAATTTTGGTTGAATGTTATATTTTGTATTCGAAAGCAAAGCAATCATCTGTAAAAGAAATAATTTGAAATAATTATGCCTTGAGGAAGATCAATCATTATAATGCTGCAAGAACAATAATTTAACTATTGCTGCATTTACAGCTTGGCATCACTTTGGAAATTCAAATGCTATGCCTATCTGACTTGAAGCAAATGGAGAAACGAAGCTTAAGGTG
The DNA here is from genome assembly GCA_949320155.1 of Melangyna quadrimaculata. Taxonomy (NCBI): domain Eukaryota; kingdom Metazoa; phylum Arthropoda; class Insecta; order Diptera; family Syrphidae; genus Melangyna; species Melangyna quadrimaculata. Next base: position 2,805,589 of record OX439485.1, on the reverse strand, counting down.
TCGAGTGTCTTATAACTCAAGCTTGTGCCTAATGAATAGTGTTAATGAAACTCTCAAATAGAAAACAAAATAAAAACAAATGCTTTGGCGAACACTTTCCATATAAATATCGTATAATTTACTAATGTGCATTAATTTATTATGCAACCAAATTTAGTGATGCAAATCTAAAGTTAATTAAAGCACACTTTGACTGATATAGTAACTCAAGGAAAATATTATTTTATTTTCGAACAGATTTTTTGCTTTGATGTACCTGCAGAATTTAGTTTAATTAAAAGTAGGTACATAATAATATCGTGTAGAAAACTATATTTTGTAAGCAATAATACTTTTCTATGCAAGTTTGAATAACAACTTTTAATAACATTTCAGGGTTGATATACACGATTTTTGTTCGAAAGTAGTAATGAACCTACTACGTTTTATATATACCTAGATCGAAACTTAAGATTTTGATTAAATTATTGACATTATGATATATGACGATGGGGAAGGCGAAAAAGGAAGTAATGCAATTCTATCTGTCTCTCTGTTGCGTCCACTAAGGCACACAGCTGAATCGATTTCCTATACATAAATATGTTTTATGACGTTTTTTTTTAAATAGCTCCAGACGTTTTTAATTTCAGTTTTTGAACAAAATTAAGATGAAGGAACATGTTAATTTGTTCAAAAAGGTACTTTCGATTTTGATAAACAAAAAATTAATTAATTAATTTGTTATCATAGACATTCAGGGCAACGAAGAGGCAGACTCCCTAGCAAAAATAGGTGCTACGACTTCCTTAACGGGACCTGAAACTTATTGCGGGATAGGAGAAAACGTGATAAGAAACAAAATCAAAAAAGAAGAGGAGGCAATAAGATCCAAAACTTGGAAAGAACTCCCAAAGCTAAGACAGGCTAAGCTATTACTTGGGAATTATAACCACCAACGTTTTGCAGACTGTATCAGCTTAAGTAGAAACAACCTAAGAATTAGAACGGGTCTCCTCACTGGACACTGCAAACTAAAAAGACACCTAAGTTTACTTGGCCTAGTAAGTAGTGCCACATGCAGGTTCTGTGACACAGATGAGGAAACGCCGGACCATATTCTAGGCCTATGTAGCACACATCTGGACCGGGAAAGCATAAGAAGTTTTCAAGTCTTTCGTCTTGTGTAGATAAAAGCTGAAACATTGAAGAGGCTGTGCAAAAAAAAACTCATTTCTTCTATAATATTTCTGGGATCAGCAGGGTAAAAAGTGAACAATTATCTACTGTTGACTTGACTTCATACGGAAGATCTATTAATCTAAACCAATATTCTTATTTTACAATAATAAGCTCACTAAAATATTTTTTTTTAATAGTTGTAATATTTCTTCCATTCAATTCTTTAAAATTGTTTTTTGGTTTTATTGTTATTAAGCGCCCTTTTTTTAAATCTTAACGCACATTTTGATATGAGAACAAGACACTTTGAAAGAAAAGTAAATTTTTCCAAGTTTCCTTAATCCTCGTTTGGTAGTCATTTTTGTTTGTCCTCAACTACAAGTTAATTCCAGATGAGATGAATACAAATATAGTGACATCTGCTTCTACTGCATCAGCTGTCCTTATGAAACCCTCTTAACTTATCGTATATTTAATTATATCTTTTTATCTTTAAATACATCTCTCTATCTTACCCAATCGGCATCTGTGAGAAGTCTTCTTGTTTAATGACACCTCGAACCAGGTGCATATTCTAGCCTGATAAGCATAAATATGCATTCATCGTCTATTTCTATGCATCTTCTAAGCACACAAACACATTTCTGCGCATAAAGAACCCACATATACCTACCCTACCTTATACCGATAACATATTTCTTTTCATTTAATAACCTCAAACACCTGAAGCAGATGTATTTGTCTTGTTTCGGTGATGTGATGCTGTGTGAAGATGATAATGTGCCAATGGTGTTATCTTGGCACACGCCCTTGTTTCTTTTTTCTATAAGCAGGTACCTACAGATCTAAGATTCTTGAAGATACCCCGCATGTTTGTGAATTATAAGACGATACCTTACCAGGTGTCTTAGACTTTAAAATTGTGTGTCTTTAAAAGAAGAAGAAAATTCAAATAAGAAACCAACCCCTCCGTGTCTGTTTATATAGCTATATAGTTCAGCCGGAGCGAATTCATTTTTAAGAGACTTAAATGGCTCCTTTGCATCCGCTATTCGCTTTCTAAATATTCGTCCTAAATGCGAGATGTTGCGGAACTTCAGCGGGTGGTCTTTCATTGTCTGTGTGTACGTATAAATTCATAAATCACATCTATACAACATTTCAACGATATGGAACAGAAACCATAGCTTCACACAGCATGAAAAATGACTAAACACAAAACCAGCTCGTAAGGATGTGCCTGATGGGCCTGCCTGCTATTCTATACACAAACACAAATAATATCTAGGTGGCAAGCATCATTCATGGTTCATGGAAATAAACGGAATTGTTTAGGGAATTCCACATGGATGAATGAATGGCTGAGGGCTATACGCCTGGCTACTACACCTTCGCCTAGAACTATACTATATAGGAAGTATGGCAACCAAGTGAAAATGTTAATGGTTTTTTGGTATTTTTTTTTAAGGTTAGGTTGCGTATTATAACAAGGATAATAAATAATCCTCAGTTTTGAAGGCATTCTTGAATAGTCTGGAAGAAAATGTTGTAAATTGGTAATAAAACCATCACCATCAATGCAGTAGGAAACAAGAATTCGTCAAAGTTTACGTTGGTTTATTTAGCCTTAAAACTTAAAAGAACCTATGTGAGTTCCTTAGCTCTTAGAAAAAGGAAAAATAAATTTGAAGAATCCAGTTAGACTAAATAAGACGTCATCCTTTTTGTATTTCATTTGACTTGTGCTGTTTCAAATATCCTGTACTTAACTCACTTCAAAGTTATTTTTTTTTATTAATGCGTAACAAATATCATCAGATCTAATGTTTCCGTATTACATTTTTTCGAAAATCGTGTCAGCTTCGTCTTCGTATCGTAGGTATAATACAACAGAAATAAAAATAAAAAAATACTTCTCTTTTTTTCTATTCGTAGTCTTATGTAAAAATAATAGTTTTTTTCATTTAGAGCAATTTTTATAAAATGTTCGTACAAAAGCACACACATTTCGGAAATAAGAAAGGAGTGCCAAATTAATTTTTTTCAATCCATACTTATTTTTTCTAGTAGTTATAGGTGTCTGTGTCAAAAAAATACTATCGTGTCACATCGGCAACACTGATTGGAACTGCCAATACAGGATTTTAATTAAGCGACGGACGCTGCACTTTGATGACGAAAATCGAATGATTTCATGATTATGGTCTTTTATCGCATTTTTTTCAAATTTTCTTCAACTTGTTAAAAACTGATATATTCGAATAGTTTTTGGCAAATAAAAAACTACTTATGTGCTTTAAGTCAAATGCTTATACCTTATACATTTACAGCCGTATTCATTAGAATCCGCTGAACAGATGAATAGTTATGCACTGCATAAGGATTTATGTAGCCACTATACAACGTTATATAAATTGTTATGCATAAAATATTTTTCAACCCATTATAGTTATAATGAGCTTGTGTCAAAATTAGTACCATAAAGGAGGAATCTAGTACGTTTAACTTTCACAACTGTCAAAGGAGACCCAGCTGTGTGTGTGCTGTGTGAAAAATCTATAGAAGTAATTTTGCTGGCGATTGGATTCTTTTTGGTTCCTTATTAATTTCTTTTAATATTATTATAATTATCCAGTAAATTTGTTATTTTTTTGTGTTCGCAAATAAAATTAAAAATATTTGAAAGAAAAAATACGTCGTTTTTGATTTATTTCATGAATTTTGATGAAGTGATGTTTTTGTTGAGGAGAAAAATAAAAGGGTGGTGCTTATTTTGTAATGCTTAAAATTCATTTGTATTTTCCCATGAAAGTGATAAAGGTGAATCTTTGTATAATTTTATTTTAATCACGCATGCCGTCGAACATTTGCAAAAGTTGTAAGATTTGATGGAAAATCTTTAAATTTTGCACATTTATTAAGCAGCTTCTATAAAATAAAGTGTACAAAACAATGTTCTTTATTTTTTAAAACAACCAACAAAAATTTACAGTAAATGAACAAAACCAACATTATTAATTGTTGTATTAAATTTTATAAAATATTTTGAAAGTGAGATATCAACACCTCAAAGATTGCAAAAATAAGCGCCCCCCTAACATCTATCTACATTATTGCTATGTGTGAGTCAAAGTGACATTCCGATACTAAACAACCCTTATGTTGGCTCTATACAACCTCCAAACGCATTTAGCTTATGTTGCTTCTATTCAACGTTGCATAAGTTTATGAATAAGGTTTTTGCGTTCAGAGGCATTATAAAGACGGCATAGCGCAATGCACTCGCTATAATTCGTTTATGCATAAGGCTGTTATAATACATATTATTTGCAACACTCCTTTTCCACACTATTGGTGGTGCACCTTTCCTCTCTGAGCAAATATTTCCAAAAACCTGAAGTTAGGTAGAGGTAGGCACAATAAAAATATTATTAAAAATGTGAAAAGGCTAAAAACTGATTTGAATTTTGTTGTAAGCGGCAATTTTAAGTTACCATTAAACAAGCAATTTCCATTAACACTTCTGCCACCATCAGGTCTTATTGGTTAGGTATGACATTTCCACAGTTTCTTGTTTCGTTTGTTTGAGAACTTTAAAGTCGATGTTATCCAATAAAAGTCACTTTACTTTTGTTTTATTATATCACTTCATAATAAATTGTGACTTTTCAACTTCTTTTTCGTTTACGAGCTTTTTTCCCTTAAGCTGATGTAAATGGATGTTGCTCCCACGAAACAACCTGTAAATATAAAAAACTTCAAGTGTTAATCCTCGAAAATGGAGTTATGAACGAAGAAACAAAAAGAACAATAACTTGTGTGTGTGTGTGTTGTGCTGGTGGGTTGGATAATAATTCATTTTTTTAATGTTTGCGCAAATTCAATTGAAAAGAAAATAAATTAAAATAAAAATTATAGAAAATAAATGGAATGAAAAGAAATCCATTAAAGTTATAGGTCTTCGGGTCTTCTCCTATGTACAACACAATAAGTATTATAAATTGTTTTCATTTTGTTGGCTTCATTTTTAATGGAGAAATATTCTTTTCTATTGTTCGTGAATTCATTTTTGTATAGACATCAGAGAATCGAAAATAAATGGTTGTGATGTGATAGTGATTGAGAAGATTCAATGAAATTGTGCAAAATTACGGTCCAGGTCATTTAGGAGCCAGGGAATATAATATTGATATAATGATATAAATTTGGTAAAAATACCTACATCATAATTTTTATTTTATTTTTGAATATCTCCGGCTTAAGGCACAGACACCCCCTGCATTTCTGTGGAGGAGGTGGGGGAGAGGAGAGCAGGCAAAAATTAAAATAACATTTTTAAATCCATGTTTTTATTTATTAAAAGTTGATGTATTGTATTGGTGGATATAGTACGCTTTTCCACCATTTCATTTTTTGTTCGCTTCCCAAAAATAAAACATTTTGTTTTCGGGATCTTGACTTTATCTAGAATGACAAAAATCTCGAAAAAAAAAAACAAAAAAAAATCTCGAATGTACAAAACTCTAGAACGTACAAAAATCACGAAAGAAAAAATTAATTCCAGATTTTTCTTTTTACCTTTTTCAATAGTTTAAACGCAAATAAAACGCATAATATTGTCAAATTATGAAACAATTTATTTTTCTGGCCAAAAGAGAACAACAAATGAAAATGTTTTCAACACAAATCAAATGTTTTAAAGGATATGTTGTATATATGTATACTCGTACCACAACATAACAAATATCGAAAAAGTACAACAATTAAAAGTGTCAAAATATAACAAAATTAAACAAATAACTCTAACTAAAATAACTAAATAACTTCTATAAAATGGAGTTATATGCAAGACTCTTAAGGAAGCTTACATAACTTTTTTCTTCTTTTTCGTCCAGTATTTTTAAGATTTGCTTTTCTGTTTTTAAATACTACCTTTCATACCTAGTTTCTTGACCAATTTGAATTTTTGAACCACACAAATAACCTGAATTGACTCACTAGCCAAAACTTCAGTTAATTTATAAATTATTGAATTCCAACTCTGTTTTGTGTTCTGGGTAAGCTCTGTTTTATTTGGTCAGCACATGACCAGAAAACTTACGTTGTTATAAGAGACCGTCAATGACAAAGTGACAACACTAAATTTACACTAAAGTTATAGTTAACACTTAATTCTCGTTAAAGAATCTATGTAAATAAACAAAAAACAAATGAAAAGTGCCTGTTGGCAAGGCGCCGTACAAGTTTTATAATTCCTAATGTCTTATTGGGAATCAGTACTAGCACACCTTGCCATCAAGCAGTTTTTTTTTATTTCTTTACTAGCAGATTCTTTAACAAGAATGATGTGTGAACTAATATATAATGTAAAAAAAGCTATTCCTAATAATATTATCACGAATAAATTCGTTGAATTAACGAATAATTCATTAACCAACGAAAATATTTTACGTTAAATGATGGAAGAAAATTCATTGACTCAGAGAAAATATCGTTAATTAATGAAAAAATAAATTGACTCAATTTAAAATGTCGGTAATTAATAAAATAAATTCGTTGATTCAACGAAAAATTTCGTCAATAGGCTTTGACGTTGTCTTATTAAAATATTTCATTGACTCAACGAAAATGCGTTGTTTTATGAACGGCTACATTAAAGAACGAATGACTAATCGTTTAAATAACGATTTCCTACATCGGCTGAATTGTAACTAAGAAATCGTTGTAACAATGACGTTTTTCGTTGTATTTACGTAAGGATTTGTTTCAGTGAGCATTATTTTTAGTATACAAATTATCCCTACAAGAAAACGGGTAAAACATCCGATTTTTTCGTCAATCCCCTAAAACCACACTTCTCTAGGATATTCAAATATTTAAAATATTTTTCTTTTATATGAGTGTGTTTTATAATACAAATTCTATATACTACTGAAATACATCAGCCAAGTAGAAGACTTAGCATTATTTAATTGGACTTGTTGAATTATTGATTCAATATAGCTTTTAACTTAACTTCTTTTAGTCATTTCTCTTTGCTAACGAGAAAATTATTCACACTTTCCCAGCGCGAAATATCGTCTCCAATGAATTTAATACCTGATTTCATCAATGATTGCACTTGCCAAATCATAAAGGAACCATCATGCAATGATTCAATAAGGGAAATTTAATGCAAATTTTCTCCAGTTCATAGCTTTGAACCCACTTTCTAAAACATTTTTCTTTCGTCGAATTACAAATTGCTATCTTAATAGGGAATAAACATCTTCGGACAAAGTAGTGATTTCGCTGGAGAATGTTCATCGAATTTTCAGCATGTCCCGCCAATGACACGCCCATGTTAAATTCATCAAAGGAATCAGCTAAAAAGTTCTATTCCTCAAGGAAAAAGCTGGTTTTTCCTCAATTATTTTGTAAATTTTTCCTGCTGGGTTTACTCTAGTTTTGTTCTGAAAAAGATAAAAAAAAATTTTAAAGAAAACGAAGAACATCCAAGAAAATTATTTTTTGTATTCTACTCGCTCTGAAATTTGTTTCATGTTTTTTTTATCTCACATTAGAAAAATTCTTACCATTCTCGAAAGAGAATGAATAAGGTATCACCAAATTTGGTTATTGGTAAAGCCATTGTGTATAAAATGAACCTTATGTTAAAACAATGGCATTAACAACGACTACGAAAGCATGTGGCCTGTATCCCCTCAACATCTGTTAACAGCGATATCACTACTCACAACACTTACTTTTATTTAAGTAAATATTGTTTTAAGTTGTAATATTATGCTTGAAAGTAGTTCAAGGTTTTTTATTTTTATTTATTTGTGTTTATTTTTTTACACTTGAACTTCAAGCCCACATAAAAATAACATTTACCAGTCATCTCTCTGTTAGAGACCATTGCATGATTGTAAGTAGTGTATAGTTAGTCGACTAACAAAGGGTAATTAAATAAAACAAACAACATTGGGCAAACGAACAAGTCGAGACGCATCCTTGAGTTAATTTTTTTGTTTATTGAGTCGAATAAACATGTTCTTTGTGTACATTTTCTGCAAACTGCAAGTTTCAATGGCTATATTAATAATTTTTTCCTGCAAAAATAATTCTTAGCAATTTATTATGTATGTATCTACTACAAGCATAACCACAAGGCGAAACAAATTCAATTTATTTTATAAATATCCCAGGCTATTTAAGTGAAATAAAAATGTGTGTAGTGTATTCACTGTTCTTTAAAGTGCTTATACCTTAGAGGCGTACCTACCTACTTCAATGCAAGAATGATAATATTTTTCAATTGAAAATTTAACGTTAATATAAAATATTTTCGTTTTAGATTGTAGTTGAATTGAGATGAAGCGATGTTTTTTGCTTTTAAAATAATTTTAAATAGCACCTAACCACAAAACAAAAATACAGACAGTACTGTATGAATTTTCTTTTTGTCAATGAACTTTTCTAGATTTCTTGAAGCACTTAAGAGATATATATTCTCCTGGTAACTGTATGTTAACAGTTACCAGTTTTTCTTATTAAGATAGAAGGTTTGAATGAAACAAAAAGAGTGTGTTACTTTACCAAAAGGATTTGTAGACTCTAGTTTTAAATTTTTCAAGGGCCGACTAGGTAATTTGACACCTTAGATGGTTTATAAGACGACAAACATTTTGCACAAAATATAATGTTCTACTGGGTTGCACGAATCTGCTCTGATAGTCCAAGTGGCTTAGGATTTTTAAAGATTTTGTATATAACTATGTTGCATGCTCATGGTACATAATATACCTGCAATTATATAAAAAATACAGCAGCCAAACTTGACTTTCCCTCTTATCACCTTAAAGGCTTAACTCCATAGACCGACTTTTACTAAAAAGTACAAAAATGAGAAATTAAATTGTTCGCTATAGAAATCTGCTTGCAAAAAAACATACATATAAAAAATTTGTCTGACAGATAAAGTAAACCACCATATACCATTTTCAATTGGTTTTGCAAGCAGAAGTCTTCAGCATAGATATTTATTTCTCATTTTTTTACTTTTTGGCAAAAGAAGGTCTATGTAGTTATAAGCCTTAAGACTTACTGAGGTTCTAAGTTTGAAGAAATTCGCTTTGGTGGCTAAGAACGAGATGGAGCTACAAGCAGAGTCATTTCTCTTTTAACATACTGTACTTAAAGACAGATGGACCGACAGAATTTTGGAACTCTCTTTTTCGTCTTCCCTATATGACATTTGATTATAATCTCGAGTTCGATTTTTTATACGCACCAAAACTTGACCTATATCTAGAACCTTAACCAACATATTTGTATCGCAAGTTAAAATTTAAAAAAATACTTGTCATGATAAATACTTTAATACTTATGTATTGGTACATACCTACATATTATGTATATAAGAATATAAAATAGTAAAATAAATAAATTATCTAACTATCACACAAACTTCTAGCTGAAGGAAGCGTTTTTATAGTAGCAATAATAATCACGTTCAACTTTTTCGTATAAAAACATAAAAATAAATTCTAACTAAATGTCAATAAAAGCCCATATTCGGCCGCAATCAAAACTGTTATTTAGTGGTAGGCTATAAAACTATGTATATCTTGGTTCGCTCTTAAACGACTATTTTTTTTTTATTTGACTCCCCGATGTGGTTCCTAATAATATTCTGTCATAAACATCATTAAATACATAGTTTCTCTCGGCCTATAACATATTTTCTCCATTAAAGTTATTGCCTCTTAAGTGTCGTTAAATACAAAATGAAACATCATGCTCCCTTTTAGTCAATGTCTCAAATGACAGCTTGACGCACTTTAATTGCCTTTTAGATTGTCATCTAAAAGCATTCATAACGGTTCTATACATGGATATAGTTAAGGTATGGTGTTTCATAAAATAATTAAAGAAATATGTAAGTTTGACAAAAACGACAGTGAATTAACTTTTGTTTTGTTACGTCTTTTGACGACATAGTGAAGTGTCAATGGTTTAATGAGTTTTGGAGTGTACCTAAGGGGTGTAGCTTATAAAAGGGTATATCCATATCCATTTTACCACCTTATATACACTTGGCTTTGGGGGAAATTAATATCAAAAAATTTAAAAATCGTTGGACTTTAAATGTAGTTACAGGTACCTGCATGTATACATATAAGAAACTGCGAAATCATGAGGCTACTCCCTATTCAATTTCTTTCGATATTTTTCAATCGTGCATAGCATCTTCATCAGTGCATCCAACTTGGATTTTCTCCCAATACCTGTACCAAGTACACGGCAGGAAATGTTAATTTCAAAAAGCAAACAAAGTGGCAATTCATAATCGGCTTATGACAAAAAAAACTCTTATCATTATTAGCTTATATATTTGTCACCACTTAAGTGTGCTTCGAACAAAGATAACGGCTGAAAGACTGATTCTTTAATTTAATTAAAAAATTCTTCAATGTATTTTTGTATGGAAAGTGAGAAAAAATAATATATCAAGAGTGTTTGGACTCATTCATTAGTTTTCAAACATATTAGTGGATGCTAGATAGCTTAAAAAAGGGCATTATTCAAGAACCCAGAGAAACTGCTCCGATTTTGATGATTGTTTTTTTAGATGTAGGGAATTGAAATTAGAAAAAAGTTTACAATTCAAAAATCGACGCTCTCCACAGGTTTTTTTTTTTAACTCAAAAAACCAACATTTTCAAAAAAAAAATTAATTGTATTTGTAAAATTATCTTAAATTAATAAATATCATTGTGGAAAGGTTTCTTGAAGTTATATTATAAAAGTCCAAAACCAAAAACCAACAGTAAAACCCGCTTATAGTCAAAATAATAGGATATAACAGCTAAGGAATGTTAAAACATATGAGCTAAAATCTATTGTACCCCATGGTTAATTCAGGTACTGAACGTTGTTGGTTGTAATAAGAATCGCTTTAACACTAAAAGAACACAATTTTTTTTTTTAAACCACCAAGAGGTAAAACACCACAAAAAATATATTCTTCGCATAGTCTGAACAAGATGCCTGTGTGCGAAGAACATGTGCTATTTTTACATGCATTCACAGGATGTGATACTACATCGGCCTCCTTCAATAAAGGAAAAATCACATTTGCTAGAAAAATCGAAGAGCAAAACCATTTAAAGGATGCTGCAAAAATATTCAAGCAACCGAATCAAGACAAAGACACTATTGATCTAGCCGGTGAGAGATGTATTTTAGCTTTATATGGTGCTCAAAAATCAGCGGTTGATCTAAATCTGTTCAGATATCATTTTTTTATTAAAACAATTGTTCATGACGTTCATGTGCAATTGAACAGTTTACCGTGCACAGCAGATGCAGCGATGGAGCAATTAAAAAAGTATATCTTCAGATTTAAAAGAATCAAGTCCTAATTACATGTTGTGATAACAGTAAAATCGATCCCAGATAAAAGTTTGCTAATGTTACAACACTGAACTATATGCTAAATGAAAGATTTATGCAGTTTGGAATATTTTCGCACTACCTTTCAATAGATGAACAAATGAAACCATACTACCGACGTCATTGGGCTAAAAGTTTTATTAGAAGAAACCCATTCGTTTTGGATATAAGTATTGGAGTTTGTGCTCACATGGTGGATACTTGTTTCAATTCATTCCGTAAGGTGGGGCAAGTAGTGAAAACTCCTCTGAATTCAGGTTGGGAGAAAATGTTGTAGGTAGGTACCCAGATTAATTTCGAAAATCGATATACCAAGTCAGCACACTGTTACTTTCGACTTATTTCTTACGCCACACATACTAATACATACATTGCATTTGCAAAGAAATTGCGAATGAAACACCAATGCCGCAACTATGTAGAATATAGAAAGTTTGTTGTAGATTCCCTGTTTCGATCGGAAATAAACACTGAACCTGTGATTCAAACAAAAGGAAACCCCAATGAAATGGTCCGTTTCGACATCATCGAAACAGAAAAGCGTCTCCGATGTCACAATATTTTCAACCAAGCTGTTTTTCCTGCAAGAAATGTAATATCCCACTTCATCAAAAATGATTCGATGAATACCACACCAAACCGCATTCTTTGTAAACATATATCTAAATATCGCTCATTAACTGGCTGAACACAATAGAGTGCCAAGAACTGCAGCTGCAAGTAGAAAAAATATCGTACGCTCTATTTTCTATGTGCCCAGAATGCAGCAGTACAGCTTGATCCTTTTGTTAATAAATTCCAAAATATATACCTCTTATTTATTGTTAAATAATTTTTTCACATTCATTCACTGTTTTTATAGCGAAATACAACACAAAACCGCTGAAATCAGAAATAATTTTTTTTTCTCGCGGTAGATTCGTTTTCTTTCCTATTGCGTGCAGCAAAAGTTAAAAGTTGACCATACGGTGCGATAATGCGATTGCAGCTGCGTCGCATTGTATTCGCAACATTGAATTTGTGTGTATTCAATATTTTGATAAATACTGCAGCACGGATTGCAAATGCAGCTCCATCGTCATTGTGTTCAGCCAGTAAAAAGAACATCGTCATAACCTCAAATTTCAGAAATCGCAATTTAAAGTTTACATTGCTGTATTGAATAATCATCTTCATTTGTATCTATTTTTTTTTGGTAAAGCTATTAATTAAAGTTTTATCGCAAAATATGACACTTTTAAAATATTTATTGGACTGTTTTCACTTCAAAGGTCCCTGCGTAAATGTAAAAAATACAGTATTGCCACAAAAAAAAAAAAAATATTTAAAAGTGACAGTGTATACAGGGTGTCCCGTAAGTAATGGATAACCCTGAAATGCCGCATAGTAGACTTTATGACCGTCCTGAAAACTGATAAAAAAAAGTTCTATCCCAACCACAAGAAAAGTTATATGCATTTTTTTGTTCAGTGCATTATTTTTTTTCTTACTTTACATTTTTGAATACCACGACTACAAGTGAATGAGTTCCATCATTTTTTTTTTTGCAGGAATATTTTACATTACTTGTGCCAATACATAAGCAGAAGAAAATTATTATAACTGTTGGACTTCTTAGAGAAAAAAATTATTTAACATTGAATTTCAATGCAAAATGTGAAAACAAATAATTTTTGAAAAAGTTAAATCATAGCTGGTATAAAAAAAATGCATGAATACCTGAGTGGCCAACTATTTTAAAAATATGTGCGTTAAATGCAGATTTCAAAATGGTATTACTTATTATTATATCTAGAGTCAATAGCAAGTTATTGGTAAAAATCTGCAATACTAGAGTAAATTTAGCAAAAACAAAAGTTTTCAAAATTAGCACAGTAAACGTGAAAATAATACCAAGCGTTGAACATAGCAGATTTTTGATTTATTGGCTGTTTTTACGATGTTGTCCTAATGATAAATCCAAGCTTTCAACTTCTAGGGCCGAATGAATTATTGATAAAATAGTCAAAAAAGTGCAAAAAACGGTTACATTTTCGAGCTTGTTTTGAATTTTACCTGTTCTATTGGGCTTTAACAAACCCATCAAATATTTTGTTGGTTGCTATTTTTTATTTGTTATTTTCTCCAAACAAAAAGTCTTCTGATTCAATTTTAATTGTGTTTTTTGAATAGTAAATTGTAAGATCCTGAGAAAGTGAGAACGCATAAAATCGTAAGTTTTTTAAATTTGAATTAAAGTTTTTGTAATTTGATCTTAATTCATAAGATTAAGACCACGACGAACACTTATTTATATCGTTTTTATTGTTCATTCTTCAGAAAAATTCTTTGGAGCGATGAGTCGACATTTAAAACATTTAAAAGAGATGGCTACACTAATCTCCATAATCTGCACTTCTGGGCACTACAAAACCCAAACATCATGAGGGAAGACAGGTCCCAGTACCAATTCAAAATAAACTATTGGACTGGGATTCTCAAAGGGAAAATAATTGGACCCTTTGAGTTGCCGGGGATTTCAACTGGCCAAGGTTATTTGGAGTTCCTCCAAAATGATCTCCCAACCTTGCTGGAAGAAGTGCCTCAAGAACTAAAGGAATCCCATTGGCTTCAAAATGATGGTTGTCCAGCACACTATGCTGTGCCTGTGCGGGCATATTTAAATGCCAGATATCCAGACAGATGGATAGGACGTCTGGGACCAATTTTATGGCCACCCCGTTCACCAGACCTAAATCCACTTGATTTTTTTTATTGGGGATGCATTAAGGAAATCGTATACAACAAGCCGATCAGGTCTTTAGAGGAGCTAAGAAATCGTGTGTAGGCAGCTGCATTACAAATTTCTGAGCAAAACCTTGCACGTTCACTAAGACGTTCATTTATTCGGAGGTGCAGAACCTGTATAAGAGTGGGTGGAAAGCAGTTTGAGCATTTGCTTTAAATAAAAAAAAAATTAAAAAATTATCTATTTTTGTTTTTGTTTTCTAACTAAGTGATCATGTGATTAAAAGCTGGATCAAAAACTTTTTGTTTAGAGAAAATAACAAATAAACTAATAGCAACCAACAAAATATTTGATGGGTTTGTTAAAGCCCAATAGAACAGGTAAAATTCAAAACAAGCTCGAAAATGTAACCGTTTTTTGCACTTTTTTGACATTTTTATCAATAATGCATTCGGCCCTAGAAGTTGAAAGCTTGGATTCATCATTAGAACAACATCGTAGAAACAGCCAATAAATCAAAAATTAGCTATGTTCAACGCTTGGTATTATTTTCACGTTTACTGTGCTAATTTTGAAAACTTTTGTTTTTGCTAAATTTACTCTAGTATTGCAGATTTTTACTAATAACTTGCTATTGACTCTAGATATAATAATTAGGAATACCATTTTGAAATCTGCATTTAACGCGCATATTTTTAAAATAGTTGGCCACTCAGGTATTCATGCATTTTTTTTATACCAGCTATGATTTAACTTTTTCAAAAATTATTTGTTTTCACATTTTGCATTGAAATTCAATGTTAAATAATTTTTTTCTCTAAGAAGTCCAACAGTTATAATAATTTTCTTCTGCTTATGTGTTGGCACAAGTAATGTAAAATATTCCTGCAAAAAAAAAAATGATGGAACTCATTCACTTGTAGTCGTGGTATTCAAAAATGTAAAGTAAGAAAAAAAATAATGCACTGAACAAAAAAATGCATATAACTTTTCTTGTGGTTGGGATAGAACTTTTTTTTATCAGTTTTCAGGACGGTCATAAAGTCTACTATGCGGCATTTCAGGGTTATCCATTACTTACGGGACACCCTGTATAACGACAAATGATGTTCTATAACCTTTAATTTTCAAGTTCTAGAAATAACGTTTTGCCAAAAAATAGTTTATAGAAAATGAGTTTGAACTTTATCATTCAAAATTAATGTTTTTTTAATTATGACGTTGTTCTTTTTAATGAGCGATATATTGTATTACGAATTTCGTCATTTTTTATTTTCAACAATCTTTTCATTACCCAGTGTATCTACATTTAATTAATTTCTTCGTAAAAATATTCAAATAAAATTGATTTATATTACATGTAAAAAATTTTATTTCAATAATTTTGATACCCCTTTCGGCGGGCGTTGCGAAAACGCAACGTGCATTTTCCGGAGAACCAGAAGCTTTTCCAATTTTTTTTTTAAGATTACCTCTAATTAGACCAAAAACAGAAGTGTGTAAAATTTCAAGTTTCTAAGCCAACTGGAACTGGTATCCGCCGGGAGTGGGTTAATATTGTGTGTTATAAAATATTTCCTCGTAATTAAAATAATAAGAATTATTAATTATTTTAAATAAAATAAAAAAATGTGCGCATATAAGCTGGTTTTACTGTTCTTGATTTTGAACTTTTATATTTAACTTTTATTATATAACAAATAATAATATTTCTTTTTAATTAAATTTAAAAATTTTACCTTAAAAAATTGGTTTCATCGCATGTGAAAATAAGCGGGTTTTACTGTACTTGGTTTTGAACTTTAGTATTAAATACAAATAAAAAAAAAAAAATAAACCTGTGGAGTGTTTTTTTTTAAAGTTTAAATATATTTAAAAAAAATATTTTTTTTGTTTTAATATTCGATTTTTGAGTTTTAAGAAAAATCTCTGTTGGGAGTGTCGATTTATGAATTGTAAACTTTCTTCTAATTTCGATTCCCTGTATTTAAAAAAAAAAAAATCATCGACATCGGAGCAGTTTCCCCGGGTTCTTGAATAAAATGCCATCTAGCCTCCACTATATGTTATGTATAGCGGTAATGTTCATAGTTTAATATAATTCTCTATATTTTTGTGAATCTATACGTATTCGTATTTTAAGAAATACAGCTTAACTAATTTCAGTTGTTAAAAATGCCTATTTTATTAATATAAAATTGTTTGTGTTTCAGTGGTGCTTAGTTCTTACTTACTTACTTACTTTACTTTTGATGGCGCTCACAGCCCAGAATGGACTTCGGCCTCAACTAACAAGCCCCTCCAGCCAGCTCTGTCCCTAGCTAGCTGCTTCCAGTTGCGCACACCGAGTGCTTTAATGTCGTCATCCACTTGTTTGCGCCACCTTTTACGGGTTCTTCCTCTGCTGCGTACCCCATCGGGGTTGGATTCGAGACTCGTCGGGCATGTGCGTTGCTGTCCATACGCTCCACGTGCCCCAGCCATCTCAGCCGCTGTATTTTCAGCTTTTTGGCCAGGTCAACGTCGCTGTATAGCCCGTATAGCTCGTCGTTGAATCTTCTCCTCCATACTCCTTCGATACACACCGGACCGAAAATCACACGAAGAATCTTCCTCTCAAAACACCCTAGCAGATTTTTATCCGAATCTTTCAGTGTCCATGTTTCTGACCCATAAAGCAGGACCGGGATGATTAGGGTCTTGTATAAAGTCTCCTTGGTTCTCTGAGAGAGGGCCTTACTACTTAAATGCCTTCTTAGACCGAAGAAACAGCGGTTGGCAAGAGTAATTCCTCGCTTGATCTCTGCACTGATGTGATTCTGCGATGTAATAGTGGAGCCCAGGTAGACAAAGTCCTTGACAACTTCGAAGTTATATCTGTCCATCGTGATATTTTGCCCGAGTCGACGATGTTGAGATTCCTCTCTCGATGACAGCATTTACTTCGTCTTGTCCTCATTGACTGCCAATCCCATTTTAGCCGCCTCCGATTCAATGCTCGCAAATGCCCCTGCCACAGCTTGCTTCGTTTTGCCGACAATGTCTATGTCATACGCATATGCAAGCAATTGAACGGACTTTTGATAGATTGTACCGCTGGTGTTGACATGTGCGTTGCGTACAATGGAAAAGGTTGCATGATAACTCGTCGCCTTGCCTCCATTTATTCTCAACATCAAAGGAATCGGCGGTGTTGTTACCAATTTTGACGTATCAGCGAGATTTCTCCATCGTCATCCTGCACAGGCGGACGAGTTTGGCAGGGATGCCGAGACTCGACATGGCTCTGTATAATTCGTCCCTATTCACGCTATCATACGCGACTTTAAAATCGATACAAGTCCTATCATTTTTACAAAAGTTCTCAGTTTAGTGGGTAGTTTTTCTATTTGATACCTTTACCAATTATATCACAATTTAACACAATATCCCTTCAAATATTGGTAGTTGCTTGTAAATTCATTCTTAAAGTATAATTGATAACAAAAATATTCGTAATTGCTTGTTTTTATTTAAAAAACTGTGAAATAACTAGTGAACTTTTTTTCAATTCCATTCCTTCGGGGCATCTACTTATTTAGCGTAAATTTCCACAGTTGAATTAATACCTCGACTCAATTGTGACTTCAAATTAATAGTAGTTGATCTGTAGCCCGGTCCTCCTGACCACAAAGTAGGGTTTGCTCCGGTCTTGTTATTAAAATGGTCAGTTACGCGAATTCCTGAAATTGTCTTGTTATTCGTTTGGCCCTATAAATATATAAAAATAAAAAATATAAAGAAATAAAAAGAGAGATTTAATATGTAGAAACTCACGCTTTTTGGAAAAATTACATCATGAGTAAGATATTGTCCATTTCGGGGAAACCTGACAACTCTCTCCCTCGATAATAACGAACCATAATTATTGACATTGCCATAAGTTGCATTCAGTGAATAGGCCCCAACGGCAAACAGGGTTACCAAAACCAAAACAACACTTGAAGTCTGCATATCTTGAAATATACAAACAATTTATAAAATTAAAAATAAAATAATTTTATACCACATTTTATGATCTCACTTAATGTTAGTTATACTAGAATTTGACCAAAAGTGATTTTTCTTGCTGCATTTATTCACTTTTATACCAAAAAGTAAAAGTGTTATCAACTGATAACAGAAAACTCTCTGAGTTCATTATTATTTTTCTATGGAATTATTGAAGTTTCTTGTATCAGTGAATGGGTTTATTATCTCAATTGATTAAAAGGTTGTTAAGGATTCTTCAATCAAAAAATATATTTGCCTTTATTTAATTGCATTTTTTTTTATTGATTTATGTGATAAATGTCATAAAAAATTGTTTTTTTGTTATCTCTTAATAATATTGTTCGGCAGGTAGGTATAGGTACACATTGTGTGGCTGATTATTTGAATGCGTCTGATATGCCGCTGTGACTTGGAGTTCCCCTATTTTAATGAATCATGTCTCTCAATGCAATAGTTTAGTGAACTGAAGAAATAAACCAAAGGAAACTTTATGAAAACCATCATATGCTTTTCCAAGTTTGCAAAAGTTGTAACATTCGAAAGGTAATCTAGTGTTTGAATAAAAAAATAATAATTAAATTAGTGGGTTGGATTCATGAAAAACTGACGGTCCAGTCTGCCATCTGAATTTTCTGACGATAAATATAGTTCTTAAAGCAAAAATACCTATACCTATTGTTACGGTAAAATTTACCGCAACAAAAGTCATCCTTCGATTCCTTCCTTTCCATTCTTTACTTTTCGTTACGGCTGCAGAATACTGGCAAAGTTGAGGGCAACCATGGTACCATCAACCAATGGTGTACTAAACCAGTGTTCTGCAAAAGTAACAAAAGCAGGTGTACGAGATATTTGGATCTTACAATTGGAACAGGCGGTTCCCAATTCCATATGTTCGTGGTTATCATGTAGACAAGTGGTCACATGCAACGAGAAAAATACCGGCGGATGAGCTGAAGAGGTAACGAGTCAGGCCGGCTCTTACCTACTCATAAATCAACAACACAACATCCTAAATACATCTTTATTTAACTTAAATTAACTTATCCTAACTTAACTTTAATTGGCTTAACTTAACTTAAAGTAACTTATCTTAACTTAACTAGATTTAACTTAACTTAATCATGTATTTTAATATGGGTCATTAACGCTTAATTCTTAACGTCCTTAATTTTCAATTCTAGTTTTTAAATAGTAAATTGGTTGTAGAAGAACTATCGGAATTGACTTATAGAGTAGGGTCCTAATTTTGAAAATATGCCTTCCTCTATTTTAACTCGAACAAAATGTATAATGGTTTCAATCGCGCTTCGAGTCACACGCGAATAGTTTTTGTTGTAACTGAGAAAATGCTCAGATAGGCTTTTTCTCGATTTTATTTCTTTTTGGTTTTTCTCGAAAAATTTAGTTTTGCGATAGGTCTGAACTCGGCCATTAAGATTCGGCAAGTTTTGGAAAGACATCCAACAACTTGCTGAATCCTTGTCTGTGAGCGTGAGAGTAAAGTTTCGTTGAGATTCAACTACGGTGGCTTCCTGCGGAGCGAAAAAGGTTTCCAGGAAGCCGGTGTGCCGTGACCGATGATCACGAAAACGAATGGCTGAATGTGTGAATGTGTGGGTGACTGGAATGGTCGAGGGAAGAATAGGTTTGTTTTTAGCTGGGAAAGCCACTCTTGAGAGAGCTAACCCAGCGAGCAGTTGGATTTGTTTTTTTAGAAAACGAGGAAAATTGAAAAAGAAAAAAAAAAAAAAAAAATCGAGGAAAAGTTTTGGTGGTAAAGAGGAAAAATAAAGGCGAGAAAATTTTAAGGAGAAAAGGTGATTCGAGGTACGAGGAACTAGGAGAAAATTCGAGGAGATAGAGGAGGAATAGTTGGAGGAAATTCAAAACAAAAAGATAAGTAAATTTTTTTTGTGTGTAATATTAGAAATTCTGATAGTTCTTTTTTTTATAATTCGTAATCGCTAAAATTCTTTTAATCCCAGTTAATTGTGGGACACGGGAATTTTCTTAACCGCGCGTTAACGGCCCATTTTTAATTACTTATTTTCTTTGTTTGATTTGTAATTTAACGGCTAACCGTAAGCCATTTGAAGATTTATCTAATTGTAATTTTTTTAATATTCGAAAAAATTTTGGGTTTTTATCCTGGTCCGTCCAAGGTTTCCCAAATAAAAATAATTTTAAGACCCCTTCTGGGCATACGATCAAACTTTGTGTTTTATTTAATAACAATTAACTTAGAATATTAGATTTGGAATTTTGCTAATTAGCCCAATTAAAATTCCTGGCGCCCACCTTTTATTACAAGTACCCCACTGTACTTGTAATAAAACATTTCGATCGTTATTATCACTTTGATTAAAACGAATCATTTTCTTTTTATATAACAAAATTCTTCCACACCAGAACCCAGCCCAGCTGAGCAGTCGTGGTGGTAGCTTTTCTTTATCGTGCTACAGTTTGCATTTTTTTTTTCTTTCTTTCGCGTCTCTTTCGTTCTCTCCTTTCGTTGTTCTGGAGTCGAGCTGTCACATTGAAGACAAACAATTATTCGGTGCACATCGTGTGCTTACTTTTTTTGTATTTATTTAATATTTATTTAATAATTAAAATTTGATTCGCGAAAATCCATCGAGTAACTTTATTAATAATATAAAAAAAATACCCATTCCCATCGCGAAGAAAAAGTGCAACACTATAGATGTCGACTTTAGAAGCCTTAAGAAATATTTTGAAATATTTCCAATGGAAGACATTATAAAAAATTAACAGTGGTATTTGTTACTCAATTCTAGTTTCTTTTTTTAATATTGTTATGCTATATTTTTAAAACTTTTTAGTTTCTGTGAGTTTGGTCCAGTCAAACCGTGGTAAAAAAGGGCCTGCAAGCCGATTAGAGGACTGTCGTTTTTTTCTCATAAATCGACAGTGGTTTAAGAAAAAAGCTTACACCTCATTTTGCACCACCTGACAACTTTTTGTTCACAAAAATTATTCGTAATAACGAAATTTCTGAATTTTTTTTTCTTAAATATCTCGACTCCAGTCACATTTAAAAAAAAAATAATATTTATTGCTTGTCATACAATTATCTATCATTTAGTGTTAAATTCTTTTTGTTTAATCAAATAAGTAGAAGTAACCGTTAGTTTTTTTTTTGTTTGTGCGACGAGTTTTCAAAATTATTTCAAAAAAAGCTTTTGTTAGGTGTTTTTATTTTAGTTTTTGTATTATAGCCTTTGTCATTCCCTACTATTAAATAATGAGCTCTAAACTCCAAGCGAGAGCGGAAGAATCTATAAATGAACATGAGTAAGTCGGAGCCCCACAAGAAATACATTTTCTGTTTTTGTACGAATATTTCGGATCAATATCGAACAGTAAAAAATGAAAAAACAGTATTGTTTATTATACATAATATTCGCTTTTGTTTTTTTATTTTACTTTTATACTAAGCCATTTAATTTCTTACAATTTTTTTGACTTTGAGTTGTTTTTCCTTTCTTTTAATAGGCTTTTGATTATGTCATACAGAAAAGAACCAGGACGTTCAATGGTTTTTATTGTAAGAATCTTTTTTTTGTAACCCAGAACATATTTTTTTCACTTATTTGTGTATGCAAAATTGTTAAAATTGCAATGCACCTCCTGTATACAAACTTTGCTCGAAATTGGTGAAGCTGTTATCGGTTTCAAAATTTCAATTTTTCTCTAAAGAATCACCTAAAAACTTTCACCCTTATTTAGGTATAAAGAAAAAATAGATATTTTAGCTCCCGTGTTTAGGAAAACTACACTATGGAATAAGAATGTTTCGGACTCAAATGGAGCAGTAACAATTGCCTTTAGTTTGAGCTCAGAAAATTCCTATTCCGTGGTGTAGTTTTCCTAAACACGGGAGCTAAAATAAATACGGGTGTTTATGTTCAAAGTTTTATGAAACACGCTTTAGGGGCTTCCGCTGCAGGTCATGAAAAAAACAACATTTAATTTTGAAGTAGAACTTTCTATTTCTATTTCCAAAAACTTCACAATATTACGTGGTCATATAAATTATTATTGGCAGCAAGTACTTTTGTAGTTAATAATAACAGCGTGCCAAAGTCAATTTATTCAGCAAGCATATTTTGTATGCAAACAACGTAAATTGAAGTTCAACTTGCCTAACATAATTTAAGCTACTTAATCGAAAGTAGTTCAAAGCCATATCGACTAATATAATAAAATCAAATAATAAATAAATCAACTCGATCGGTCTCGTATTTCAGAAATTTGTTGGCTTACCTACTATTTAATATTTCTTACATTTGTATTATTGTATTAAACTTTTTTAATAACCGCCTTTTTTTATTATGTCATTTTTTTTAGATCACCTTCGGAACGATCGGGGAAAGGATGCTGTGGTCAATGGTTTGCCGGACCGCCATTACGGGCATTAATAGCTGTTGTTGCACTGGGTGGTGTAGCGTGCGCTTTAGGTGGTGCTGCATTGGGGGCGACGGGATTGGCTGGTCCTCCATCATCACATTTAACAGCAGCGTTGTTAATGATCGGTGAGTAACTACATATTGTATTTATACTAGGTTTATTAATATTTATGTTAAAAAGTTGATAAGGCTGCAGATCGTGTGGTTTCGATTTTCCAAAGTCGGTTTTCCGTAACTTGCGTTACATCGATGCAAAGGTGGAACTTCCTAGATCTCGATTATATGGCATTTCTAAGTTGCGTCTAAATAAAAATTGTTCAACAAAAATTGTCTGTACAGGGCTTATGGGCGAGCTTTTTTCAAAACAGTGGCGCCTGTGTATATTCTCACGAGGCACGAGCAGACAACACTGAATTGAGAAAACTTCCAATAAAAAAGATTCTTTTTCCTATTGAGAATATGAAAGCGTGCTTCGTGCAGCAAAAGTTAAAAGTTGACCAACTTGTGCGATACGGTGCGATTATGCGATAGCAGCTGCGTCGCATTGTGTTCGCAAGTCGCAACATTGAATTTGTGTGTATTCAATATTTTGACAAATACTGCATCACGGATTGCAAAGGCAGCTACGTCGTCAGTAAATCGTTTCTACTCTGGCTGTAGTGTAAGCCTGTGAGCTAAAACAAATATATATTCCCAACCAATTTCCAACAGAGTTACTGGCTGAACACATTGAAGACGTAGCCGCATTTGCAATCGGTGCTGCAGTGTTTGTCAAAATATTTAATACACACAAATTCAATGTTGCGAGCACAATGCGACGCAGCTGCTTTCGCATCATCGCATCGTATCGCACAAGTTGGTCAACTTTTAACTTTTGCTGCACGCTTTCACATTCTTAATAGAAAAAAAAAACAATCTACTGCGAGGAAAAAAAAATATTTCTGTTTTTAACGTTTTTCTGTTGTATTTGGTTATAAAAATAGTGAATGAATGTGAAACAATTATTTAGTAATAAATAAGAGACATAATATTTCGGAATTTATCAACAAAAATTATCAAGCTGTACTGCTGCGTTGTGGGCAGATGGAAAATAGAGTGTACGATATTTTTTGATAACTGTTCTTCTTGCAACTGCAGTTCTTGTTGTATTCAGCCATCCTTATCCTTACGCATCGAACGAAAGCAATACAAAAGAGCTTTTTAAGTGGTTTTTATAAAATAGCTTTCTCTTATCAAGCTTTTGAGAACAGAATAAATTAAGGTGAGATATAGTGCTAAGTACGGAAACCCTATGAGAGCTTTTACTTGAAATAGGTATATGCAAGCCAATGGTCTGGTCGCATTGGCATATACCTAGCTAGCTATTTCAAGTAAAAACAAACGTCTTATCTTCCCTGTACTGACAATTTCTGTTGAACAGAGTATAGTTCTAGAATTATTTTTATTTGCAGAAATGAATAATAATATTTAATTACGAAATTAAAACTTTTTCAACTATTTTTGGCCTAACTTCTAGGGAACTTACATTTTGGTTATACAATTCCTTGTTCCCGGCTTTCTTTCAATATAAGACTTGTTTTATTTAACGCCTGACAAAGGAGAATGGGCATTTTGGTCTACCTATTGCCCACGAATGAGGTATATATCGTTAGAAAGCTTAGCCCTAGTACATCATTTTTGTATATGAACACGAAGCTGTAAACCATGGGGCTTAGGCAGTATATGGCAACAAAGATTGCAACTAGAGCGAAAATTAATTGCAATAGTGTTCCATTAAAATGACAGTATTGGTAACTTTTGATAAACTGCATATACCCCAAAATAAAGGAACTTTTATACCAATGGCAAATAATAGCGAACAATATCATGGTTTGCCAATGATTCGCTTAACAGTATGAAAATTCTACTTTTTTTTATTCGATTTAGCGAATTTAATTAATGGGAATAATTGTGCGTCTAGTGCATACAATTGAGATATACAACGTTGGAAAGCTTAGTTCAAGAGCATCATTTTTAAATATGGGCACGTAACTGTAAACCATGGGGTTTAGGCAGAATATTAAAAAATATAAAACAATTCTTCTATGTTTATTCGACTTTGCAAAGTGTTGTTCTTATTTTGTTGGTCGCTTATTTTAGCCAACTCCCATTGTTTCGGACAAAAAAATACTCCTACGTTGGTACACTCCATAGTTCCTTATCATTTTCATAGGTCTCGTTTCTGGGCACTAGGTAGACCAGGTCCCATATATTTTTGCCCATTCTTCTTTAAATACATTCGGTAAAAGTGCTGACAACCCCCTGTTTTTTGAAATCATCGAACTCTTAGTTTAATTATTTTTTATGTAAATGATATTTTCAGGCAAAATCCCGTTGAGGATAAAAAGACAAAAATCGAAAAACTGTAAATATCTATCAAATAAATGTGGCGTATACAGTATATCTATTGTTCAAACATTTAACATCCTTTATTTTTTTTCGAACAATTAAGTTTGTTTTTGTAAAAATTTGTAAATTTTCCCTTATAAATGAACGTAAATTAACCCGAGGTTATATAAATTGGGACTAAATCTCTACTTCTATTAAAAAAGGCTTTTAGAAATTAAATTTGCCAAATCCCATTTTAAAATCGTCCCTTTATAAAATCTATACAAAAGCTTTTTTGTCATGCTAAATAGAGTTGTTAGTAAAAATGAACATAAAAGTGCCAATGAAAATGAATTCCAACAAAATACACTTACCCACGGGCTTTTAACCCCACAGCAATTAATGAACTTGAAAATCTAAATTCAATAGCAAACATAAACTGAACAAAAAAAATACCAGAAAATTCCTATCCAACGTTTTTCTCCATTGTTCATACATAAAAATGTACAAATTCACCCCCAATGGCGAACATTATTTTGCTTTTGCAACACCAGATCCGGATCCCCGCACATCGTCAAAATCAAAACAAACAGTGAGTTGGAAAATAAAAAGCGGAAATACATTCTGAAAGCCAACAAAACATATTCGAATGTTTTAGAAGCGAGTTCACTCTTCAAAAACTGACTTAAAAAAAAATAAAGATATTCGTTGAACATTTTTATCAAAAATATTGTATGGTATAGTTGTACCTATATCTATTCTCGTCGCGTTCGCGTCGTGGATAAGGAAATTTGAAAAACAAAGTAAACAAGATCCTAAACCATTCACCTCTTATATCCTACTGCCATTGACCGAGCGATTTCAATTAAAAATCCTCGCGTTGTTATGGAAATCGCGGGTCATTTTGTATTATTTCTTTTTTTAAGGTAAACGATTATGTATATCCACTCTGCCGGATGAAAGCTCAAAGTTAATTGAGCCGTACCGGATAACCACATCGAAGTGGTGATTTTTTTTGTGTGTATGGTTTTATTAATTTATTCCTCGCGACCGTGATAAAAATTTGCATTTGCCATCAGTGGACTCCTCGAGTCGAGAGTGAGTATCGTTCACCACGTTGAGAGTTATTGTTTTTTTTTATCTTGATTAAATATAAATATAAAAAAAAAGATCATAAGACTTATCCTTTGGAAGCAAGTGCAACTGCAACCAATGAAGCGGGGAATTTTTAACAATAAAATAAATATTATTCTGTCTCGGATATAAAGTACATAATAATAATATAATAATTTATATCAATGGTCCGTCAGTCGTCACATCAGCACATCACATTTCTAGGTGGGTCTGTATTATTCCAGGTAGTGTTGGTATTTGATATCTAATAGTTTTTTGTGGAATGTTGATTTTAAATCTATTCTATGAAGTTAGGGAATTCTACCTAGTTTTTTTTTTAATAATATATGTATTTAAATACACGAGAATATGTTATATTTAAAAGCGGGCGCGCGCTCGAAGCGCTAAACTTGTCCATACTTATACCTACCTACGTCAAATTATTTTCTTGCTGTTTGACATTCATTCAATTGTGACGCGAAAATCTTAACGCCAATCACTACACAAAGGAAAACTCTTAGTTATTCTTTATTGTGCGTTTGTATAACGGTAATTTGTGTGTTCTGTCTGACGTTGACAAATGCCCCTGGCCTAGCCGCGTCATTCAACAAAGAGAACTGTCATTGAATTTTAAAGTGTTTCCAAATTTATTACCACCTTTTGTCTTAAATTATCGTTAAAATAAATTAAAAAAAAGTAATGGCACACACAGAGGGAACCTTCAAAAACAAAACAACACCCTATGTTTGTGCGATGAGAATAAAAGATGTGAAGTGCATCAGCACACTTCACGCTTGCCCGGATAACAAATTGGCGTGAAACAATAAAAGCTCACACACGCCGATTCCATAGTCAAGTTGCTGCTGCTGGCTGAGGGCGAAAAGGAGTGCCTCGCCCTCGGGTAAGGTTGAGGATACATCACAGAGTTGATTGTTTTATATTTAATTGTTCTATATTACATTGTAGGTTAGGTACCTACTCTGCGAAATACAAAGAGAAATTTTGTGTTAAACTTAGATAACCTACCTACTGCAAGATATTTTTAAACAATATAATTAGTATTGACTTTTGGGATTTTCCTTTGTTCATTGTTCTTTCACGAACACTCCGCACATGGCTATCTATGAGATGGCTTTTATTATGTAGGCACATATAAAAGATACAAAGATTTAAAATTCCAACACATATCTATGTACGATATAATTCCAACACATATCTATGTACGATATTGATTTAAGTGAGCAGTTCCATGGGTGTTAATAGTGCTAATTACTATTTCACAATATTTGTCCTCATTAAATTGCAAAATAAGAGGGAAACACACGTTGATAATGAGGGAACATTTTGTTGGAATTACGGCGAAGTGTCGGTTTCGTAGATTTTGTTGACACTTATAAAGCCATGACAATTGTCTACTTAAAAAAAAAAAAAAAAATCGGTGACACAACGGCTCATGAAGAAACAGGGCCTAGTGACTAACAACTCGCAACCATTCCTGCGAGCGCCTTTCGACAGGAATGGAAGGGACCTACAATCTTATGCCGAATCCGAACGGCTAGACGAGAAGCACTTATTCGTGACAAGTGATACTCTTGGAGGATTTGTCAATTCCTCGCAAAAGGCAGTAGCCCTGAAAAAAAACTTTTTAGTTTTTAGGTGGACGAGGCTGGGAAGCGATCCCAGACCTCCAGCGTGACAGTCGAGCGCACTAACCATTACGCTACGGGATCACTATCTTCTTTTTCAAATAAACATCTTTTTTTTTCTCATTAGTTTTGCTAAACGTAAACTTATTTTAGCTCTTCTCATTAATTGTTTTTGTTCAATAAGCGCCATTAACGCCGCACTTTTAACATCTTTTAAAAATCTTGTTTTCATTAAATATAATAAAATAAATCTTGTTTTCAGGAAACAAAGAGCATTTGCTTGTAATTAGAAGATATTCGGAAGTTCTTATATCTGAGTGCATTAAGATGTTAGCCAAATGAAGGAATAGGTACTTTAAATTCTTGACATCGAGTGCCAAAAGTTACTTTTTCACCAAAAATACCAAATTTTCACCAAATATTTTAAGTTTAAGAATAACAAACCGAAGTTATCATGTAAAAACAGGTATATCACCACCGAGAACCCATATACTCGTATCAGTCTGTAAACAGTTCAGTTTCAGAGAACAATGAACGGGGAAACAGTTCATAATTTTTTTTAAAAAATAGAAAAGTAGTAGTTGAAACAACTCCGGCACAGTTGAAATAGTAAATTCTTTTAAGAAATTGCGGGAATGTTTAGTCCGGCACTTGTGTTTAAAAACTTGCATTATTCATTGGACAAACTTCATAAAACACACAGCAAAAACTCATTTCTGATGAATTTGAAACAAAGTCTGATTATTTATTAGACTTTTACCTTAGCAAATAATTACTTTTTAGAAGAGTTAAAACAGGTTGTTATTAGGTCTACATATAGTTCGTCTCACTGAAGTATTCTATGAAGCTTCTGTAAAATTGTAATACAAACCTATTGAAAGCGGACTGACAGCAACTTTAATAAAATAGTTAAACATATAATTTAAAAAATGACAGCTGCATCGCAATCTTCTACAATCTGCTTCTTTTTATAAATAAAAAAAAACTTTAAACGAAGTTGTTACGAAGTATTAGCTATGACGTCTGTAAGAATCTTATTTCTGCGGAAAGCCCCATAGAACTGGCAGCATATCAGTATTTCTAAGCTAAAGGCAGCAGAATTGTTAGTTGGCGTGAGTTCGAGCATGGCTAAAAAAAATTTGTGGATAACTCAATGGTTTTGATGGTTATTTTAGTGACAGCTCTGTTAGTTAAGTGCCGTGCGATCCGAAAAAGTCATCAGGGTTTAAAAAAAAATCGCATAAAGTCTGACAATTTTTGTTGGACAGAGGACATAATTATAAACTACAAAAACTGGACGTTTATTCGGAGACATATAACCTTATTGGACAGTAACTACTTGCACTTGTTGCTCTGCTACTCTGCCGTTGGTCGCTCACTGTGAGATGGCTGAGCCCTCATTTATTGAAATTCACCGTCTTTGTTGAACTTATTTTCAATTTTACGGAATCTTAACAAAAATTTTCCAAAATTTAAATTTCACGAAAATAGTGTTAATTTGTGAAGCTAAGATTTCTGAGGCACACTTTAGTTGAAATTTTTTTCCAACCAAAATTTTATGTGTTCGAAATGCAAATTTAAATACAAGATTACCTTTAAAAAAATCGTTTTAAGTAGCAAGGCATTTCGACACCCAATGGACTTCCCTAAGAAGAAAATCGTCTTATAAGTTCTTATTCTGAACATACTTTGATTTCAAAAACGTGGGTAGGTATCCATTTTCTTACCTTTAAAAAAAAGCAACAAAACTTATTTTCAAACCATAATAGTTTAACAATCCAATCTTGCAAAGTTGAATAACTACTTTATAATAAAAACGCTGCACTATAATAAATAATTTCAGTTTCTCTATGGGAAACTTTCAAAAATAACAATTTTCAAAACCGAAAAAAGCTCAACTACGTGCACTGGTTTGACAATAAAGGCAAAACCAAAAATTAAAATTAATTTCCCTAAAGCGCACTGCCATGAAAATGGACATTTTCCAAACTCTAAACTAATTTGAGGATGCTTCGATGAGTACACTCCCTCTCCTTCAATTGCTCTAGAAAATTTTGCATCTGCATTGGCAAGGAATCCCATAATTTGGATGCACCATGATGCAGAAATAGGCAACATTCTTCCTGTTTTTTTTCCTCTCAACGTCGTCGCTGCCCTCGTGTCGCACCGCACATCCAACGTCGGACGTCCTCGTCGTCATCGTAGTCATCATCATCGTTGGTCTATTCCAAGAAGAAGAGTTCCCTTCTTATTTGTTGTTGCCGTCGCATACTATATCTTGATGGTCCTTAGGATGCTGCTCCATACATTTTGTTGAAAGTGGAACTATTTTGTATTCCATTTCCAACGTTAATAAGGACTCTCTATCATTGAATAAAAAGACGCTGCAGGAAAGGAAGCCAACGAAACTCAATGAACTAAATAGAAGAATTTGTATTCATATCAAAAAGTATATACGGGAGTGGGTGTATTGAAACCAGCACCAGCGAAGAGATGCGGCAACGAAGCATTTGAGCAGCAGCATTCAGGTTTGGGACTCAGTTATTATGATTGTTAGCTATTGTTGCGCTCAACATTAAGTGAAATGGGCAAAGTTTTTGTGGTCGAATAGAAAATCGTCATGGTAATCACGTTCGTTTTGTGTATGACGTAATGTTAGTGTACTGCCATAATAATTCCGTTGAGATGAAGAGAGGATTACCGGTCAACATCTCAGTACTTAATCTAATTGTTGGAAGAAAATTAGTTTTCCGTTATGCTTACCATCAATATAACTTTCACTTTTGTTGTCCGAATTAAATAAAAATAAGTAACAATTTTTGTTGTGTGAGTTTCCTTTGTTTAAATTATGGGCAGCAAAACTTTATCGAATTTAATGGTTTTGGGAAATAGTTTCTTTCAGCTTTATTTTTATATTTTTTTCATTCATTATTACTTAGGTAAGGTACGAATATATAGGATACAAATAAAAGCATTAATTGGTTGTTGTATAGTTTCTAGTTACTGGACAGTGGACATTGAAAAGGAAAATCAATGACTGTAATTGTTTCACATGAGCAGTTTTGGTAGTTCTATTCATTAATTTCAAAATGAATTGTACTTACCTATATGCTCTTAAGGCCAAGAATTGGTTTCACCTAAAAAAAAGTTTGACCCCTTTCACAGAAGGAAACTGAGTTGCCGGCGATTTTTAGTTTGTTGGCGAGAAAGGCGTAAAAGGAAGACAAAAATCTCCTTTCACACCCTTCTCGCCTACAAACTAGTTAGTTTCTGGCAACTCAGTTTCCTTGTGTGAAAGCGGTCTTATTTTTTATCAAAACTAACATTACGATATGATTGAGAAATCAAAAAAGTGATGTGCCATCTGTCCATCACGTTGCATCGTCGTCGTCGATCTGCGTGTCTGTTTTGTAAGCCATAGCTTAGATACATAGAGCTATAACCCAATCGGATTTATGAATTTGCTTCAAATTTGGTATAAATCATTTGTATTTGATTCACCAGAGGAAAAACTCGAATTTTTATTTTTAGCTCATCTAAAATATGTAATATGGTTTTAGACACATAGCTGATCTTCTTCTTCATTTAACCGGCGATTGTCATGATATCGAGGGGGACCACAACTCTCCCACTCAACTGCTTCACCTATAAGGTTCCACTTGTGGGGTTCGCCTCAGAAAACGTCGACAGGCCTCCCGGTTTTGGATTGTTCCGTGTCTGAGGCCAACTAAATGCAGGTGTCGTTGCATTTGTTTCATCCAGGAGTTTTTGCGCCTGCCTTTCTTCCGCGATAGTGTTGGAACGTCTTGTGCTATAATTGCCTTTTGAACTGGGTCCTCATGTCATCTTCTTTGTACATGACAGTATCAGCTAAGTTGGTCATGCGGTATTTTGTTCAAGATGGTATTTTTGACGTGTAGGCTTCCTCGTATACATAGCTGATATACAACGATTATGACTAAACTTCCTGTATGTAAATTTACTAAGGAATTGGAAACAATAAAGCATTCCAGGTTCTTGCAAAAAAAAACTCACATACCTCTATAACCCTGACGCTACACGAGCCAGTACTGGCAAGGCAGTTGGCTACATAGATTGACTATCAAGTTCGTAAACGTGAACATGCTGTGACGTAGGCGGCAGGCAACTTGTAAGCAAGTTGCTTTTAAGTATCACACAATTTTATTGAATTTGCTTTGGCATCGGACTGCGATTTTTTCTTAAACAAAAAATGACGTCGAATTCTGCATCAAGTTTTGCGATGGTCAACGCATAATACTGCCAATGCGTTAAAGGATGCATTGAAAGACTTTTCTGTCGCGTCAAATTATATGGATTGATTTTCATCTAATTCAAAAATTTCGATTTTTTTTAAAATAATTTTTAAAAAAATTTGATTTTTTGGAGGTTTTTTAATCCATCATCATCGAAGCCGTCCTTTAATGGAATTTGACAGTTCATGCGTTGACAGATAGGTAAGAAACTAAATTACGTCGTACGAGGAATGTTCGTTCCAAAATGTCACATAAAGGCGCTAAAATCGCCTTTTCCCGCGCAATTTTAATTTAATCTATGTGTCTAAAATTCAGATATCTTTAAGTTTTTCAATGCATCATCTCCGTAGCAATCTTTCAATTTAATTTGACAGTCTATGGCTTGACAAATCGGTAACAGAATGTTCCAAATGTCACGAAATCCCCAAATATCTCATTTTTTTCAAGAAAAAAATATACTTTCAAAAAATTAGGATTTTTAAGAGATGTTGTATATTTCATCATAATCATATAGCCATCCTTCAATCATATTTGACAGTTGCCTATTTTGGAAATGTTAAAAATTCCTGGTCGCTCCTCTCATTAGAAGTTGTGGTAGAAAGAATATTTAATTTTGCATTAAATTTCCAACGAAAAGCTATCCATATAGCTTTACACATACAAGTCTGAACGAGGCCACTGTCTTCTCTACTGGCTTCGAAAATGGCAAGCCAGTTCTCACGAGCAAGTTGCTCAGGTTTGTATGTGTTAGTAAGAAAATAAAATGTATTGTCACTTGTAAGCCAGTACTGGCTCGTGTAACCTCAGGGTAAATGGAATAACATGTAGGGTCTTGATTTTTTTTTTTTTTGGGAAAATTGCCTAATTTTTGGAATGTTTTGAAATTCTTCTAAGCAAAAAACAAGCAGATAAAAACAAATAGCATACAAAAATAGAATATCACTTTTCTGTTAAGTTAAAATGTTGTTCAAAGACTAAATATATTTGTATAACTTTTTTTTAAGCATTTTTTTCTGGTGACTTCTTTCTAATTTTAACAAAGTAGCGAACATTGCCGATTGTAGTATTCCCGTATTGACTTAACAAAAGTTCGTTGTTCTTCACAAAAGCGAATGTTCAATAGAGAATTATTCTCTATAAACATTTGATAAATATCTGTTGACGAAAGTTCCCAATTCAGATAAATGAAATGTTGAGAGTTTATAAATGAAATCTAAACATCTTGGGGTGATTGTCAGTCACACTAAAGCCGGAACCACACCTGTCTCGGGTGTTGTGCTGTGAAGTCGTGTGTCGCTATTGCTTCAATATATTTGATACCCGTAGAACCATATTTGTCGCGTCGGTTGTATTGCTGTACGATGAAAGAAATATATATGGAATGACAGCGACGCACGACTCCACAACACAACACACGAGACAGGTGTAGTTTCGGCTCAAGTATAATACGAAATAAGTGTGAAATTACTATCCCTTACTTCTGCCAATTTTGAAGTTTGTCCGGTCTACTCCCGAATTGAGTGTTATTCATCTTTTTTTATTTCTTTGCTTTTCTTAAGGTTACGGATTTTCTGAAGTCTGGTTTGTTAGTTATTTTAAAGTACTTTATTTAGTCAAAAGAATAACAATATTATTAGTAAAAATTGTACTTTTAAAAATGGCTAACAGGCTGAGCCGTCTGCCGAGAAAAAACAACCAGTTAACAGCGTTGTTTTATAAAAATGAAAATAAAAGACTTGTACATAGCTGGATTATTTTTAAAAAGTTTTCATCAAATATTTTTGTTCTGTAGCTGTGTGCAGTTTGACAATATAAGGCTAGCTTCAGTAGTATGCCCAGTGTCCACCCCAAAATGTTTTCACCTTATCTCCTTCAAAATCGAACAGAGACCAAAAAATGAATCACCACAGACTACACGTTCATTTTCAGTGGTATTGCAAAGACTGCAGTGTATAGCGGAAGTCTGTAGTATTTTTTCTCTTTAATTAAGGTCCTTAATACCTTAAATGGACTTTCTTGATTTCGGTTGTTTGCAATTATTTAATAAAAATCATACAAAAATATAGGGGAATACATTTTTTTTTTGTTTCAAAAATATGTCAATTATTAATGACTTTTATTTATCAAATTTTCCTAAACAATAGTTTGTACAACAATTCATTTTATAGCATGGCTTGCGCCGTCTGCCAGAGTGACAACTTTGGTTTTGAAAACATTTAAATAATATGTTAATAAGTTTAAACTATAAAAATATCTAAATAGTTATAATTTAGTATTTTTTGTTTTCTTTTTTTGCTTAAAACATTTCATCTACAATGCTTTTTCTATATTGCAAAGCCCAGGTAACAAATTTATAAAGTCTTTTCCAATTTTCGCCGTTTGAAATGTTTTGCATTTCGTTATTTGTAAAATGATTTTTACCGAACACGTTTCTTCGAATTTCCATTAAAATAGGGCATCTATTTAAGAAGTGTAGCACTCTTCTTTTTTCCTCAGGTTGTAGAGTCCACAAAGTTCTGGAAGGTCACTTCTATTCGGGATAAAATTGAGATTAAGTATCTCTGCTCTGGTTTTGAAGACAATTGTAATCAAAGCTGTTTAATAAGCGGGATTAAAATAGTTATTGTTGCACAAGTTGTGGTTAAGTTGTGAGTATAGTATATGACTCTCTCATTCGAATTTCTGGATTTCCATTTAAAATCAGCTCTTTTCTTTGCATCGACTGCATTTATGAGGTCATACAGTTTGATTTTCCAGGAATCCCAATCATTACCTTGAAGATTAAGTGGATGGTTGTAATTTCCCGCCAAATTCTTCCAGACTGCCGTCCATGAATTTAGCTTTCTGATTACACTCATACTTATTTTCTTTGGTAACCTATTGTCATCAAGCCTAAGGGTTTTGAGAACATAGTCCAGTTGCATTTTTAAAGTTGCGTAAACAAAGGAGAGAGACCGGTTTCTAGTAAGAGTATCTGGTTTGGTGCTGTGAACGGCAGTTTAAAAATTCTCTTTAGAAAGTATCGCAAGAGTTTCTCAACTTCATCAATTGATAATTATGATTTGCGCCGAGTAGAACATAATTGCTTGTGCAGTTGCTTGAAATACTCTTTACTTCGAAACCTCCTTATGTGCCATAACACTGCTCCATGTTGCGTTTAGTGCATTCTTCGATTTTGCAAGCTTGACCGTCATATGCTGCCTCATATTCAAATTTCTTGTTATAATCATACCTAAGTAATCGTACTCATTTACAACTTCAATGTCATCGTTTAACATCTTCCACTTTTCGTTTTTGCAATTTCTTCCTCCTGCTTTCCGAAAGATCATAATTTTCGATTTCGTTAGGTTGATCTGAAGTCTCCATTTTTCACAATATCCAGCAATCCTGTTGATCATCAACTGTAGTCCCTATGGTGTTTCAGCGAGTACGACGATGTCATCAGCAAACATAAGATGGCTTACTCTCTCCGTATCGATTAAGTTAACTCCACCACTTGCAAACACTTCATCGATGTCATCTATATAAAGAGCAAACAGCAAAGGACTGAGGTTGCAACCTTGTCTTAGACCGATTTCTACTTCAAAGTATTGAGATAGTTCGTCACCATTTAAAATAGCAGATGTCGTATATGCATGCAAACTTTCGATTATTTTACCGAATAAAATGTATATTCTTCTTTAATATTTACATTGTTTGACCAAGTACCTAATATTTTTTATGTTTAAATATTGTTAAATTAAGAACACATAATTCATGTCCATAATCAAGTGAAACGGAGTGTTTCACAGTCCTCAAATACGAATACAACTTTAAAGTACATATTTGTTTTGCAAAATTAAACGAAGAAATTAGTCATTTCAGTTCTACTTTGGGCAATTGCAGTATTTCCCAAACTCAACCTCAACCTACCTATTAAAATTAACATCGCATTCAATTCGTGCCTTCACCCTATTATTATACCTACTCCCACCGAAACGTGCTATCACCGTCAGGCTGGCCAATAAAGTACGCACGCATCCTTTCGCGAGACCATAAAAACCATCAAACTTAACTACACTGTGTACCGCATGACCAATTTCCTTAAAAATGATTACTTCCTGTTACGATTCGCAACATTAAGTTCCGCCAGCAGCGTCTGGGCCTCATGTGACCAATACATTAGACCAATTTACGATTTACCCTTCATTATTATCGTCCTAGAAAACTCCAAGCTTATGTTTTTTTGTTGTCTTCCTATATTTCCAGGTGTAGGTGTAGTCCTTGTTACAGTTAGTGGTGCTGCATGGCGTTTGACAGCACCAGGTGGTCCACCTTGCTTGGGATTAGGTTCCAGTGTTGACCTCGGCCGTTGTGGTCGAAGGCCATGCAGTCGCGGTGGTGGTGCACCACATGGCCTTTTGTATCCTGAATTTCAACATAGACCACCACCACCATCGTACCAGGCCAGTATGCAGGAATATCGGCTCAGGTTAGTATAATTATAAACATAAAATTTTACATATTCATGGGTGGGATATAAACACTGTTTACAAGAAAAAGGCATACACGATGTTGCGTGTGGCTTTCTACAAGAATTATGCTCCTTTCAAAAAATATCCTTAGAAGTAGCAGTTGCTACTAAATTAATCAGTTGAAAATAAACAGCCACACAAAGACAATCAAAATTTCCGGGACATTAATAAAGTTTTGTTTTGTCTTTTGTTCTTGTTGCAGACTTTTACTTCTGGACCGTGACAGACAGAATGGAGTTGTGCGAGGAAGTTCACCACCACCAACATATCGATCTCACACCGGAAGTCTCTTAAGGTAAACAACAATAAAATTAATTCTTTGTTCACAACTTTTTAGTATATAGGATTATTATTTTACCCTTAGGACGGAACTTTATATGAACCTTTTAGGATGATTGCTAGGTATGTTATTAGTTGTGGGTGTTTTGAATTTATTAAGGGTACTTAATGGATTTGTAAAAAAAAAGATAATGAATTTTTAAATTTTTAAAAAGGTTAGGTAAAGATAGTTAAAAGGAGATTATTCTAAGAATTTAAGGAAATCTAAGAATATGAAACAGTAACACTATATTTTCAATACATTCAAATATTTGGTTGTTTATTTAAAATTATTTTTTAACTATTTAAAATGATTTTAGTAGTGCAAATATTTATAGTGATTTTCTTCACTCAGAGAAAAACGGCTTGTTAAACTAACAAGATCAACTTTTTGTTCTCAAATCTCAGAATTTTGAATAACATTCATAGTGAAATTAACAGGGCGCCCTTTTCATAAAATGGTGGTCATATTATTTTAACTTGAAATTCTTGGAGACCGCATCGTTAATTTCTGATAAATTCATTATTTTTTGACATAGTTCCTTGTAAATTTCAATAGACCAACATAATTCTGTTGACTTGACGTTTCATATTGTTAGATAGAGTTAATTAAGCGTTGTGTCTGATTATTTAGACATGACATTGAGTTATTGTTCCAAGATTGTATCAACTTTCAGCTTAATAACATGGTATCCGCTAAACTGGAATGTCAGGGAAATAAATTTGGTCAGGAAAAGTCAGGGAATTCGGGAAGCGGTCAGGGAATTTTTTCTATATCAATATTTAAAAAATTCACTGAACGAGATCAAACATTTCGTTTTGATTGCATCCCTGTTTAAAATTATTCATTTCGTATCTTTTGCCATACCTGTGAATGTGTCAAAACAATGAGTAAAACACAACTAACTTCACTTCATTGTATTGTGTTAATTCGTACAGTAATGGCCGCGATCGGAAACCTTTGTAGAGCTATCCAGATAGGTTCGTGTTGTTGGAATCCCGTGTCAAAACAGTTGATGGCGAAACAGCTTTTGCTGTTGGGTAGCTGTCCATGCTATTTGAAAAATATTGTAGATATACGTTTGTATGCCAAGCGAAATGTCAAAAATTACCAATCCGTTCGAAAACCTATATGGATACGAAACTATCTTAAGATCGATTCACAATACGACGCGAAAACGCAAAGTGAGCGTGTCCCGTAAATGGCAAACCGATTGCAAACCATGTAAGTATACGGGGGAACGCCAGGGTATGCACAATGAAACGTTTCTCGTCGTCACATCACGCCAAAGTTGGGAAAATTGAAAAAAAAGACGCTTTCGTCGACGTTTTTTGTATTTGACTGATGGTGAATTTTGTGAATTTGTAGAAAAGAATAAGGAAAACAACAGATAAGCGGAAATAAACAGAAAAAAAATAAATT
The DNA here is from genome assembly GCA_949320155.1 of Melangyna quadrimaculata. Classification (NCBI taxonomy): domain Eukaryota; kingdom Metazoa; phylum Arthropoda; class Insecta; order Diptera; family Syrphidae; genus Melangyna; species Melangyna quadrimaculata. Next base: position 2,767,140 of record OX439485.1, on the reverse strand, counting down.
ATGTTGTGAAATTATATTTATAGATCTATTTGTGTTGACAATATAATCGTTTCCCTAGCCTAGCTATGGACAAACACAGTTATAATATGTATGCCGTTTTCGATTGGTCGTTCGGAGTTACTCCATTTTCACTGTTTCTGTTCCATTCCTATCGAATATGGAAAATCTGGAGTAGAAGGAGTAACTCCGAACCGTCCACTTGAAACCGACATTAAATAATGAAAGTAATGTCAGTTTGATTTTTTTCATTATTTTGAACGCACACTGCACAGCAAGAACAAAAACCATAAATAATTTAACGCTGTCAAAAACTCGTCGTCAAGAAAATTGGGCAACGATTATATGATTAGAAAAAAATTACAGCGAATCACGTCACGCTCTCGTCGCGTTTACTCGTTTCCGATCGCGGCCAATAAGAGACAAAAAATAAAAACTGTTAAATTTGACTGTGAGATTCAACCAACGACGCGTCCAAGTTTATATATTTCAAGTACGATTATTTCTTCAATCTGGTTCTGCATACTTGAATTAGTACGATTTGATTTATTTAAAAAAAAAATAAACTATTAAATTTAAATATCTCAAAGGTGTATGATTTAAAATGATTTTATTTAAATGGTCGTTTCATTACTATGATATACATTGCATAGGTATAGTCGTCACTTTTGTTAAGCAAAACAATTTTGTTTTTAAATTCATGCATTTATTATTTTTTACTTTCAATATAAACGGTAATGTCTACCTTATGAGTGTTTTTTATAATACAAATTCTATATACTACTGAAATACATCAGCCAAGTAGAAGACTTAGCATTATTTAATTGGACTTGTTGAATTATTAAAAGCTATATTGAATCGGTAATGTCTACCTTCAGATACAGTCGACAGTATAATGACGCTGCTTATAACGACCAGCCGCTTGTAACGTCCAATTTTCCATCAGTTGGTTGGTTTTCATACAATTTGTACTAGTGCGACGTCGGATAAAACGTCACCGCCTATAACGACCGCCGCGCCGGCTATTGCGACCACATTTGGCTGGTCCCTTGGAGGTCGCTATAAGCGGAAAATACAAGTTGAGTTCTTTTTGCCTAAGGTTTAATTAACTCCATTCAAATATATACGTTTTCTACAACTTTGTGCAATATTTATTTAGTGCGTACCTACTCATGAAAAAATATTTTTTTTAATTTGTTGGTCAGGGAATGAATAATTAGAATTCAAATCCTATAAGATATTTGAAATTATATTTTTTGTCAAAAAATATCACTGTAACATAAAGTGAGATCAACAAAAATTGTCTATTGACATTGGTCCTCACTAGTCAAATGATGAGTCTATGTGGTATCTCCCAGGCAGAATGTACATTTTTTTTAAATCGTAAATAGAAAATGTTAAAACACGAAGAAAAATTAATGTTATATTACCGTCTACCTTATTGCTTCATCTTAAATCCAGGGCCATTGGTTTAATGGAGCGAAAGGTCATGTCGTCCGTTCTTTCTTTTTTGACGTACACAAATTGTATTCCGTGAAGGACGTTACTTTAAAATTATATGAGCAACATTGTTCGACCAAAAAGTAAAATTAAACTTGTGTTTTTTATTAACCCCTTTTTGTTTTCAAAAACTTAACAAGTCAAAGGTTTCAATATTTCCCCAGTGTCCTAACCACATCGGTCGTAACCTATCTCACCTCTATCAGCTTGCCATTTAAAAGAGTTAGCTAAAATTCCAAACTCGCCCACCAACATTGTATGTGTGCAAGTTAGAATGTGTCGCCATAAATTCCATGCCAAAAGTTTCCTGCAATAGGGCATAATGAATTACCCTCGTGTATACGGTGGTGCAAATTGTGGTGTTTGTGAGACGAAATACATTAGAAAAGCAGGTGGAGCTGTGATGGGTGGTTTGTAAAAAGCATTTGCTTGTAATAATATAAAGCCTTAAGGTATCAGTTGCAGATCATTAAATTTCTTCCTCCCACCGATGCTCCTCCTCCAGACAACCACACTGACATAAATGACAAGACAACCTTTCATGACAAAAGCTAGATATAGGGATATATCAACCAATATGGCTCCCCACGGTTCAAAATATACAACTTTACTGCCAGGACCACCACCTCTGGTGAGAGGAGGTCTTCCGGCAAAATTGTATGCTATGTCCTGCAGTTTCGCGCCTAAGTCAGAAGGGATTTTTTTTTCATTTTGATGGAGGTTGCTTGTTTTTACAACTCCTGAGTGATGGCTGTGCCACAATTTTTTATTAGATGCTTCAATTTTTTTTTTTGTATAGGTATAGGTATATTGTCTCTTTCAAGGACGACGAAATAACACTCTCTGTAGATTAAATTTCCCAGAGCTGTAAGTAAAGCCATTCAACTGAAAATGTATCTATGTAGGTCTAGGTATAGGTATACATTCTTTATTGTATACTCTTGAGAGCCACTTCAAAGTCTCTTCTAATAAACTCATCCAACAAATAATAACAAAATTATGGAACTCCATCATCAACATGACGACAAAGAAGACACGACGAACATGATGACGACGACGATTTTAAGTAAACTTATACAAAGAGCAAACATTAGAATGCGGCTCGAAAAATCCTCAATTATAATTGACCATTTAAAATTATTCCCGCCGCAAGGCTTTTGCTTTTATCTACTTGAGGACCATCCATATCTTTGCGTAGGCTTGTGCTTTTATTTGTTTTAAATTGCCTCTTTGATCATATAATGACTTCTAATTAAGAAAAGTTTATGTTTTTCCTTTTTTGGTTTTAGCCGGGAAATGGATATGACTTTGATGTTCTGAGAGTATTTAAATTTTATTTTGGTTAAACAAGGTTGTTTGAAGGAAATTAGAGGATATTTTAATTTTCAATCCTTTTTTTTCTGTTGGCTTAATACAAGATGTATATCTTAAAATGTAGATCACCTTTTCGGTCTGATTTTATAACCTACTAAAAATTTGAATTACCTTTTCGTTGAATTTTAATGTGTCTGTTATGTCTACGGTGGAGTGTTTTATTTTAGTTGGATGGATGTGGAATTCAAAGTTTGCCATGATTTTCTTTTAATTTTTTTGATTTGGTTTTAAACTCATAAAATTCTGGATTGTTTATCTCATACCGATACAATGGCGACACCTTATCGGCAGCCAGATATGCGATTAACTCAACCTGCCAAACCAATAGCTTGGTTAAGAGGAGTATAGTTTTGCTAAATTGTTCTTTTTTTTGTGACCTATTTTTAAATTTCTAAAATTGTATTCCTTAAAATTTTAGAAGTATAATTTTGTTCCAATTGGCTTACAACAGTTTTTCTGTAAATCAAGATCAATATTTTAATTAATTTTATTTTTATACTAGCTGACCCAACTAACGTTCTCCTATTCTAATTTAAAAGAATGCGTGAAAAGTTATTGGTTATTTCACTGTAAAATGAGAAAAAACATCAATAATCTACTGATTTATTTTCTTCCATTTTTTGAACGATAATCCTTATATGATGGTACCTATTTTATATAAACGAACATAAGAAATTAAAAAATAAAATTAATTCAGTTCAAAAGGAGAGTGATAGAATAGATTTCAATGGCTTAATCTGTTTTGATTGGTTTTTTTAAATCTTAAAAATCTAAATCCTGAGAACTCAATCTCCAGAATCCTCCCATGAAAAAGGATTTTGAAAACAAGTCTTGTAGTTTCTAAGATATCGTTATAAAAAAGTGCGTATACGCCCGGGTGTACCGCAGTTTTAGTGTTGGCTTAGAGAGCATTAAAATACGACATGCCTACTAGATTATTTTGTTATTTATTTATATATATATATATCTAGGCTAAAGGGTTGATCCGTTCTTTACTTAACTTTTTTACACTAAATCAACATAAATGTATTGTGAATATATGAGTTTTCAGTCATTAATATTAATTACTTAGTATGAAGTATGTTAACTGAGTTTTAGAAAAAAGTATTAAGTGTGCATTATCATATATATTATTTCTGTTGCCAAACTCCTTTTTTCTCATATATAAAATAGTCAAATCCACTAAAATAGGTATCACTGAATAGGAATTTACACATACTCATGACATTGCACAAAAACTTTATGTTAAACCACACAATTTCCATAAATTTCGGAAATTTCAAATAATTCAATAAATGAAAAAGTGAAAACATATGTATTTATCACTTTTGTAATGTTTTAGCTTGTAAACGGCTGTAACGATTTTTCAAAATTTCGTACCAACTATATATAAATCGATTGCAACAAACTAAATTTCAGGTTTTACCAAAAAAATCACTAAGCGGATATAGGGTTTTGGCATAACATCCAACGGCGCGGCGTATACAAGGGGGGTCACGGGGTCATGACCCCCACCGATATCTCAAATGTTACAAAGAAAATTATTGGAACATTATATTATATTTAGACCGACTGACCCAATTATTTGAATTTTTAAAATCGGTTTGGGGTCAAAATACTCAGGGATAAGATTTTTTCTTTTAAAAATTCCATTTTTATAATTCTCCTCTTAAATACAGTTTTGAAAAAAAAATCTCTAAATAGATAATAAAAGAAAAGATTCGAAAATGTAAAAATGTAATTTTGAAACTTCTTTTATTACTTATTTTATTAAAATTGCTAACCACTATTTCTGCCATATTTTATTTCGGGTTTGATTTGGGAGGTGTAAATTTAAATCAATAAATAAAATACTGAATTTGTACGGTAATGGAACGCAAATAAAAATATATAAAAATCTGCATTTTGGCAGATCGAAATAAAAAATAAATAACGGCCAAAATTTTAAGTTTAAGCATACCCTAGGGTAGAGTTGGAGTTGTGTGAGCGGTGTAGATTGTTAAAATCCATTGAACGCGCGAAGGTCATGAATTTTAGAATACACTTTTCACTTACCAACGACATCAACTACGATACAATCATCATTATTGGGGTTATTACGAATTAATCGTCCTCAAAAAAAAAAAACATCATTTTGCAATTAATTAAGGCATCACAGCAGATTTTTAGGTAAATATCTGAATGGGTGTTAAAAAGTATTTTCTGTTTATTTTACTAGGATACCAAGAGATCTTTTTAAAAAGAAGACATTTATTTAAAAACATCATTAACACTTAAGTGAAGCAAAAATGTACATAATCAAGGATATAAGATTAGCGAGTAGTCAAATGATAAAAAGTTTTTTTTCAGGGCTACTGCCTCTTGCGAGGAATTGACTAATCCTCCAAGAGTATCACTTGTCACGAATAAGTGTTTCTCGTCTAGCCGTTCGGATTCGGCATAAAATTGTAGGTCCCTTCCATTCCTGTCGAAAGGCGCACACAGGAATGGTTGCGAGTTGTTAGTCACTAGGCCCTGGTTCTTCATGAGTCGTTGTGCCACCCAATTTTTTTTTGTAGTCAAATGAGTACAGTCGCAAACCTCTGTTTTCAAAGTTTTCTAATAGTCTTAGAGACGTAGCTAGTATTAACATTTGAAGCAGAGGCTGCACCCGTTCAAACAGAGTTTCAAGAAATGGCGAGTGTTAACAAATATTTTTACTCTAAGACCCATTCTTTCATTCACTAGATTTAAGTACAGAACTTGAGCTGGCTCAACAAGTTAGAAGGGCTAACTCGAGTTGAACTCCGAATCTAGTATAACCCTTTTGAAACCATATAACTTTGAACAATAAGACGAATCGCACTGTATTAACAAATAATGGTTGAAATTAATTTTCGAAATTGAATTTTACAGGATTATGTTAGCAATTGGCAATCAGATTACATCTGCTTTACAAGTAAATATCAACTGACTTTTGGTTTTCACCACAGTATTGCGATGCACAACCCTAAAGGCTTTTTATATGTTTTGTGTTTTCAATTTGTTACTTCGGAAACATTATTTTCCACTGATATTTTTAGTTATGTACTTCAATACAATAATTGTTTCCCAACTCATTGTTCTGCATATTGATCTTCATTTTCCTGTTTCATTTGTGCATCCAAATTGTGAAGATGTTTAACATCACCACTGGGTGTCTCTAGTTTTATCTTTATAACCCGAACATTTGACTGGCCCGCCTATTCTGGTGGCCATTAATTCTAGGCCATAGACTACTAGAGATAACGCAGTCGTTCCTAGAAATCCAGGAGTTATTGATTAACTGTATCGTTACTATCGATCGGGATTTTAGGCCCCGTAAATAATTGGCTACTATTGTTTCTACTTGCTAATGATCCTGTCCTTGCCTGTTCATCTGCTATGCCATTCCCTTCTTTATTACTTATGTCCAGGAACCCAGCAGAGTTTGACTTGGTTAGAGTAACAAATTTTCTCCAGTTCGCCTCGGCATTTTGCCACTGTCTTGGATCTTATAGTCTCACTGGCTAATGCTTTCACAGCAGCTTGACTGTCCACGAAAAATGTGATCTCTTAAAAATCTGACTTATTTATAAGGAATACCAAAGTCCTAATAAGAACTCCTAATAATTGGGATTTAATATTAATAATTATTATAATAAAGGTCAAAAAACGGAAATTATTGCTAACAAAGGCAGAATGATGTGCCCCTGATAATGCATCTATCTTACCTGTAGATTAATTTTCTCTAGTTAAAACTAATTCTTTGTCTGTTTTTCCAGAATAACCTTTCCAAATTCGGTTATCTTCATCCGAACTCTAATGAAAACCTTGCATTAGATGCAAATATTAAAGACAGTAATATGAACGAAGTTGTCAATGATTTTAAAAGACTCGCCGCCGAAGGCAGTTTTACAGGTGAATTGGACGTCAAGACATTGAAGTCACTGCCAAGATGTTGTGTCAAGGAGACAAATATATGTGAAACTTATAATTGGTCGAAACGAAACGCAATGCTACTCTAGGCTGTATTTGGGAAAGCAAAACATTGACCTACAAGATATAAATATACGCCTCTTTTATCGCTTGCACATTGAGTGAGTGGTGGAGAAACATTTTTGTTGCCTACTTCTGTTGTTTGTAATCTTTTTTCTTATTTTAAAAAGCCGAATGCATTTATTAGGTATCACTAGATTGCATGAATGAAAGAAACATATTTATTAATTCTTTAATTTAAAATCTTAGAAGAAGAAACAGAGGAACGGCCATATCGAGGAAAAAGTGAGGCTTTTTTCAAAAGAGTGCGAGTTACACAAACACAAATGCATTCACACAGGGTCGGAATGCAGTGAGATAGCTAAATGCTGGGGCCCCCAAAAGAATTTTTAGCTGTGTTTTTGAGAGATTTTTTTGAGATTTAAGTTTAATAGTAAAAAAGCTTATTTAACTAAATACAAAATTGAAAACAATATACATACATATGTTTCTATTAAAGAAAATGGTAAACAAACAATTCAGAAAGATTTCAGTCTTACATCAAATATTGCTTACAAAGAGGTTTTGTAAAACTAATATGTTCATCAATATGTCTTATATATTTATTATGTTCAATAATAAAAAGAATTTATTTATTTTGTTCAAACATTCCATTTGAAAATTTAAAGCCTAATTGAATGTGCGAAATTTTCGCACGGGTCTTCTGGTATTTATTTAATTCCTCTAAGTGTTCAAAAAGCTCTATTTTTCCCACTAACGAACTCCGCTAGAGCGCTTTTACTTTTATTTTTTAAATATTCCTTTTCCTGCAACCACTTTAAAAAAATAAACATAAATAAATTCTTGTAAGCTTCTTAGACGATGTTAAAAATCAAAAACATTTTATGGTGAAACCCCAAACAACACGACTTTTTAATTAAAGTCTTGCCTAAATCACACAAATGTCACGAACATAAATTTTCAAATTTTCACCCAGTTATAGCGTCTTCGGCATTTCTCCATAGCTATTATTGTTGTTGTTCTTTGTTGGTGCGCCACCCACTGTGTGACAACGGTGACTATACCTACCTCCTACGACGACGACAAACTCACACAAACAAATGATTTGATTCAATTTCCTTTGAAACAGCCATCTCACATAAATCAAAAAGTCTAAGAATTTCTTGGGATTTTGTATTCGGGGTCGTATATACTTTTTACCAATTTATTTAAAGTCCTACCCCCTACGACTTTGTCAATGCTGCGAAACCGTTTACTTCTTTATATAACATCATCCTTTTAAAAAATAAATTTACAAAAAAAAAAAAAAAAAAAAAACAAGGCTAACAAGAGACGACAACGTGCTGGTGTCACAATCACGGCAGCGATGCAGAGAATAATCACCCCTTGAATAAATAATCAATCAAAATGTAAATTTATTCTTCCCAAATATTTCTCCACAGTTTTCCCTCTCTTCCTCTTCTAGCAAAACTACGTGGAAGAATTATCTCTTTTTCTCTCTTAGTTGTGCGTCCATAAATCTTCAATTTAACCCTATTTTACTATAAAATATACCAAGCCCAACAACTTGACAATAACTAACATGAAAACGATGTTTGGTGAATTTCTAAAATCTGATGAGTGAAAAGCCTTTTGTCCGGGAAACACAATAAGTTACCCTTTCAAAAATAATATGCAAACATCAAAAACTGCTGGAAGTCTACCTGTTGTTTTGGTTCAAAGAAAAAGATTTTTCCCTAGCATGAGGCAAGAATGCTAACAATAATATAACCCACCCCCTTAACTTTATCTTGCTGTCATATTTACAGCAATCAACAAGAACACAATGGTGGATTCGATATTTTCTCTAGCGTCTAGTCGTAGTCTTTTGCCATTATTCTGATTCTATAGCGTTTATTTAACATCAAGCCCGACAACGACCAGGAATGAGAGAGAGAGAAACAATGGAAACAGAAGAACAAGGGGGATGGTTTGCTTTTGTCCGGTAGCGTAGGATCTGGAGGGAAAATATCTACCCTTCTGGAGGACATTATTCCGGTGGTTGCCTAATAGAATTAATAATAATTTTGTAGTAGGAATGCAACTGGATAACAATGCTGGCTTTTATAAAGAACAAAAGTGACTTCCAGAAGAATTTCACCAATATGGACACTAATAATTCATCACAGATTTTCTTCTTCATCTTGAACTAGAAATAAGACAGGTTACATGCTCACTCTTCACCTCCTGACCAGTTGCGGGGCTCATAGATATGGTCTTAGAAAACTCTCATATTCAGACAATAGTATTGCCATTATGTGAATGTGTCATAATTTTTTGCAAATGGCGTCACATGTTGTTCTTTAACATTTAAGTTGTTGAAAGAGAATTGGTTGACAAAAACGGAGCGATGCGATGCACAACTAAAGAACGTGGAATTATTGCTCTAACAAAATGACAGCGGACTTACTTGTCTTACCCTTATAGTATCTATAGTTTTATTTAGGGCTGCCCACGAGACGAGAAAAGTCTGGGTCTCGCATGACGAGACCGAGACGAGACTGCTTTTTAAGCAACCGAGACGAGGAGACTGTATATTTGGACCGAAATTTACAGAGAGTCTAATAAATTAAAATAATCTAATTTCAGGTAAATATTTATTTTCTTCTGCACACATTCAAACGATCATCGAAAATATTTCATTCCAATAATCAACAGTTTGTCCGGGAATCGTATTTTTTAGAGACGAGACCGATACGAGACTTAATTATACGAGACCGACACGAGACGAGACTGAAAATTTTCGATTTTAACGAGACCGAGACGAGGCTTACAAAAGTCTCGCAGAGTCTCGTCCCGTGGCCAGCCCTAGTTTTATTTAATCTTTTCGGAAAAAGCACGAAAAATGCTCAAAGTCGCTTTGATTTATTTATCATTTTCAAAGAGGAGGTTCTGTTTTTATAATTATTATTTTGTATTACTGAAGAAATTCCCTTTAATTCAGGATATCCTTATCCATCTCTAAAAAGAGATGTGGAAAAAAGGATGCTGAAATATGTCATATATCTCACTAGTTTAGTTAGACAGACGGATGTTTTCCCCAAAAACTGGACTTAAATAGAAATTCATCTTTATATTATCACATCACGTCTCTGTAGAACATTTGTATAGGTTTATGTACTATACGTATATTTTGAAACTTTTATAACAAGGTGATGTTGACTGTTTTGCATGTACATCACTGTACAATAACCCTTCCCATTTGGAAAAAGGGATTATATGGAAAACAAATACTGTTCCTGTTACTTTTGTTTTGAAAATGTTTGCTCCTGCAGAAGCTCATATAGTATATGTACCGTACCTTTAATACACACGAACATGAAATATACATAACACATGCATAGTACATAAACTGTTAGTATTGTTCGACTAGGGAGTGCCGATCCCTTCTTGTATAGGTACTTATAGTTATATGAATGTAACAATTTTCAGTTTAGATATGCCTTTGAGCTTTTGTTAAAACGTAAATCAGGAATTGCCGTTCAACAATATGTCTTTCTCTCTTGTAAAAAGGAAAGGATGTTTATTGGATACGTGAACGGATATTTCATTATTTTCAATTTGTTTATTTATTCAATTTTTTTTCTGTTTTGTAAATAGAATGGATCAGAAGTGTTGTTCTTTTGAGGGAACAATGACTGCTTGTCTAATGGATTTTGTTTATTTTATTGAATATTTTGGGCATAAGGCAGTTATACTTAGGTTCTAAGGTACATTATAAATGGAAAATGTGCACAAAGGTACTAGTATTAAGCTACACTGAAAAAAAAGATGAACATTCAAAAAGAAAAATTATAGTGTGTACAAATAAACCTAGCTGTATTAGCCTTAAGCTTAAAATTTGATTAAAGTCAAAAATTAACGTAATCTGAGAGTGGAACAATTGGAACAATTATGTGCTTATTCTAAAATTTGCCTTGCTCTATGAACATATCCCTAACACTAGTTCATCGAAAGCAAAACGTCTGGCTATTCCGGCTTTTAGATTTCTATTCATTTTTTTTTTATTTTATTTTTTTATTTAATAGGTTTGTTTGTTGTAAAAATACTTTTTGTCCGTCTCTTTAAAGTACGAAAAATTTTAACTTAATATCGGGAACACGAGCATTAGCTTCTTGTGCTCAAATTTGACTGGTGAATACTTTTAGGAACATTTTGGTCCTTCGATCCGGATATTAACCATTTATTTTGGATTTTCACCTGAATTTTCATAGGAATGTTTAGAAAATATTTTTACTTATGTCGATTGTCGGAGGAAAAAAAGTTTTAAATAGGTTGTTTTTATGTTAAGATAAAAAAGTGTACCTATTTTATAAATTTCTTGAACAAAAATTATACATTTTCTGAGGTTCCCATTTAAAAATAATAAATTATAATTTTTAATTTACGCCTTTATCATCAACATTGGGAGCGAAGGGTGTCTACTTGATTTTATTGTAAACTCGCAATAAATTTAGACTGAATTGACTATAAAAACAAAAACAAAACAAGATAGTTTATAAAACCAAAATAGTTTACTTTTTATAGTTATGTCTTTTCATTACGAAACTTTCTTTAGCAAAGCTATAATCTTATTCTTTGTTACTCAACCACTTTTCCTAATTATTTCCTTTATTTATAAGTAATGTTTGTTGTGTTTTCTTATTATATTTTCAGAGCACCTCTTACCACAACAATTCGCGGTGGTGCCAATAGCATCGGTGGTGCCGGCTCTGAATACAGTCTACCACCAAGCTATCGCTCCCGAAATGCCACCTCTGCTATAATATCAAGTGAAAGGAGTATTGAAACCGCACCATCCGGTCGTCTTCTTGCCAACGAGGATATTCCTGAATCATCTCTGTGTACAATATCGTCAAACCTTGACTCTTCACTACCGGCATACAATGCAATTATTAGTGAGAATTTGCATCAGCTGCACCAACCACCGCAGAATGTTTCCTTATCAAGGAATTCCGAACACAATACTGCTCCAGACAACAACAATCTTTCACATCATCGGATGGATAATGCTGCGACTGTTACGACGAGCAACAGCAAGATGGTGCCTGAAAAACAAATTACACCATCATCAACGTTCAGCGGTGGCCATCCCAATCCCCATCAGTCATCGTCAACCTCCAAAGAATATCCCTCATCTGGGGACCGCAGTTCATTATCGCTCCTCCAGGCCAGCAGCACCACTGACAGTGCACAAGTTAACCCACGGGAGCAGCAGCTGCTGCATCTAAGTGAAAAACTCAATCCCAGAGTTTTAGCGAATAGCAGTAGTGGCAGCGGTGCGGGTGCAAGTACCCGAACAACTGGGTTTCTTAACATTCACTCAGCAATGTCTGCACAAACTTCAGACGCTTCAATGACAACTGGCAAGACTAAGGATCTTGTCACAATTGTCACAATATCAGCCCAGGACCACAACTCAAATCCACAGCACAACAGCTTGCACCCTTCTCAGGGTGAAATGGATATTTTGGCACATCTGTAGCAAATGGTAAAGTTTACGTTTTAGTTTTTCCAGAGATCCTTTTCGGATTGAACACATACGCACAATCTTCGTGGTTTTAATAATTTGTTTTCGATTATGTTTTGTCAACAAATTTTCTTGATTTTTGTTTTAATTTTAAATATTGTTGAATTAATATAAAGTGTACCTACTCGTATTTCTATTTATGTACATGAAAGTGTTGAGCGTTCGTAGCAATCACCACTGATTCACCCAAAGCTATTTAATATTTATAATATATTTATGAATGATTGTTTATTTACTTTCATTTCGATGTAAACAAAATGAATTTTAAAAAATAAAATGATGCTGCAAATTTAAACAGAAACACAATTGTATAAAACTAACTATTATTTTATAAGTAATAAGTAAAAATCTATATACATACATCCTCGAAATTTTAATTAAAAAAAAAATATTCTACAGAAGTTTTGTGTATTCACATGAACTTTGTAGAAAACATTATAATTATTATCAAGCATAGTTATATTTGAAAACAAAATCACATATAAACATATATTTTTCTTGATTAACGACTATTGTAATTACATAACTTATCAAGTTGTATTATTATTTTTACAAACAAAAATAATAATTATAAATTTAAACCTGTATAAAATCTTTAAAATTATAAAATGTAAATATTAACGTAGATTTAGAGTGTTTATAGAATAAAATTCAGGATGGAATCTTAAGCAAAAGAAAATATTTTGATTCCCTCACTGAGCATACATAATTTAATTATAAAGATTAAATGTTATTAGTTTTAAACATTCGTGGTTTTTCTTATCGAAAAAAAAGCGAAGATTATAAAAATAAAATTTGTTTAAAAAATAAAAGTTCTTTTTTCTTGGTTCGGAATAATTGGGCCTTAGTCCAGTCAGCGCAAAAAGATAAACATGCAAAAAATAATGCTATTTTGGTTATTTTTTAGTTTGTAGGGATTAGGTATAACACATACCTATCCATAGTCCTCCAGGCATGGCCGGAAGCCTTTGACAGGAGTTGGGTTTAATGCCATCCTTTTTCTGAGCTTTTTGTGAATATTTAGAAAACCACGTGAAATAGCTGAAAAGCTTATAGCGCAAAATTATATGTTTGGATATTATGGCGGTCCTTAAAAAGGTGATTGTCATATTTTGAATGAAGCACCCCCTAATTTGTTTTAAATAATAAAAAAAAAATTCCTGTAAAAGTTTAGCGCATTTTATTAACGTTAACCCGGCCCCCAAGATGTCTGAAGTTTTATATAGGAAATCCCATGGTATTTTTGTACATCCAACTTTAAAAATTCGTAACTTTAGTAATGATTGATAAAGAAAATTGAATTTTTGCACACTTGTAGTAACTTTTGTCATGTTTAAAAAAGTGTATTAAAATTTAGTAAAATTAAAATTAAATAAAAAATATTTTTTTTGTTTAAATGGCTATAAGTAGGGAAATAACTGTTGTAAATTTTTTTTAGATATATTTTTATAATGACGACAAAAGTGACTACATGTGTTCCAAAATTCAATTGTTTTTATCAATCATTACCAAAGTTAAGATATTTCAAATTTGGATTTACAAAAATACAAGGGATTTTCCATATAAAACTTCAGACGTCTTGGGGGCCGGGTTTACTTTAATATAATGAGCTAACATTTTACAAGAATTTTTTTTCAATTATTTAGAACAAATAAGGGGGGTGCGTCATTCAAAATAAGAGAATGATCTTTATAAGGACCACCATAATACATATAGAAAAGTTAAATTTTCCTGATCTACTTCAAAATCCAAGAATAAGTTTAAATTCTCAACACCAAGTGATCATTTTGATTCGTAAATGTTGTCAGCACTGTGAAAATAAAAACAAGGTCCAGATCCCGATAAAAGATAATAAAACACATCTAAAGTTGAAGGGAAAAGTTGATGTGGACGTTTGAGTAGAACGCGAATCACAGTCAATATCTTTACTTTCTGAAAAAAAAGCTAAGAAAACGTTTTTTACTTACTTCCACTACTTTTTCCATTCTTATTTTTTGTTTGTATGTCAAAATTGAAAACGTCAAAAAACTCAGAAATACCACAATCGAAATGCAAAATTTTTGTAGGATCTGGATCGTTTAATTATCACATGGATCTGGGATTATTGTTTCAAGATCTTCATTATCATCAAAGGAATATGCCTTGCAATTGGTTTAGACTAGGGCTGTCCACGAGACGAGACTCTGCGAGACTTTTGTAAGTCTCGTCTCAGTCTCGTTAAAATCGAAAATTTTCAGTCTCGTCTCGGTCTCGTATAATTAAGTCTCGTCACGGTCTCGTCTCCGAAAAATACGATTTCCGGACGACCTGATGATTATTGGAACGAAATATTTTCGATTATTAGTACAGACAACGAAGAAATTTTGCTTGCAAAAAATAGTGCTCTCTGGATTATATTTTTATATGGTGGGGGTTACCCCCAGCTATAACATACCCAAAGTCCCCAGCCCTGGGCTGCGAGCTAAACTCAGGAGGGGGCGTTAAAGGTACCCCTGTTTAGATTTTCGTGAATATTGGCACAACCTAGCATGTTAGCGCAAAAGTCTATTCTACATAATTAGAGACAAATAAATTGTCTATAAAAAAAGTTATGTTTTATTTTCGATAGGGTTAATAATAAGGGAGATGCGGGGGGTAGAAAAGTCAACAAATCTGAAAAAAAAATTATTATTGTCTTAGATATTGAATGTTTTCTGACCAATTTACTTGGAAAAAACAAAAAAGATAAATACACATTCATTCACTGTTATTTCATCATGTAATGAGGCTGAGAGTGGAGTTATAATTTAATTTTTTTTTTCTATATATCTGAAACTATACGAAAAAGTTGATGTATACTAAATGAGGCAAACTTTAATTAGCAAGAGTTGTTTTCACACGGCGCCAAAAACTAATACCGTTTTTTTTAAAGAACATAATACAAAATTTTGTTGCCATAAAAGGGGGTTCTTTCTCCACCCCTTTAGAGAGGAGGGGCAATTTTTTAAAAATAATATTAAAAAACAAGAAGAAGAAGATAAACAATAACAATAGAAAATAACAATAACAACGGCAACACTTCAACAAAAAAAATACTTTATTTGAAAGCCAGAACTCCGTTCTTTTATTCTATTTTTAAATCAAGTTTTTGATAACCATAGTTTTTGTAAAAATAACTTTCAAACTCAAAATTAAAAAAAACAAAAACTTGAAAATTTAGTTTTTGATTTTTGTTCCTTAATTAGGAAATAAAATGATAAATTGGCTTTTATTATTCACTACCCATAAAAACTGTTTATTGAAACCTGAAAACCAAATGGTTCTATGTCTCCTAGTTTTTGAGAAAATTGAAAGTTGCGACGACAGTTTTTATGATATTTTTTTTTTGTATAATTTTTATTATTATTATTATTATAGTGTGTAGTTTGTGATAGTAGTGTTTTTTTGAGCTTGAGGTTAAAGAATGAATAAATTCTTTTAACCTGTGAAGTAAGCCAGCCAAGGTATTGTGTTAGTGGTAGAGCTGACCCTTAGGTATAACATACTTAAAGTCCCCAGCCCAGGCCGCAAGCTTTAGGTAGGAGAGGGGGTAAAGATCCGCTTTTGTAGTTTTTCTTCAATATTTGTAAAACTAAGCATAATAGAGGCAAAGTCAATAACACAAAGTGAAAGAAAATTAAATTCCCTACCAATAAAAGTTATGCTCATAGTTTTCCTGGAAGGAAAAGAGATGCGGGAGTCGAAATATCGAGAAAAAGAAAATGTATTTCCTTAGAAATTTAATGTTTGTAAATTAGTTTACTTTTATAATAATATAAACATAACTTTTATTGGAAGGGAATTTAATATTCTTTCACTTTGTGGCATTGACTTTGCCTCTATTATGCTAAGTTTCCCAAATATGGACGAAAACTACAAAAGGTGACCTTTATCCCCCTCTCCTGACTAAGGCTTGTGGCCCTGGGCTGGCGACTTTGAGTATGTTATACCCTAGGGGCCCCTCTACCACTATCACAGTACCTTGGCTGGCTTGCTTCACAGGTGCAAAGAAATTATTCATTTATTAACCTCAAGTTAAAGGCAACACTACTATCACATATTCTACACAGTAAAATAATAACAAAAATTATAAAACAAAATTAAAACATCGTAACATTCAATTTTCTCAAAAACAAGGAGACATAGAACCTTTGGTTTTCAGTTTTCAATTAAGAATTAATATAGGTAGTGAGCAATAAAATCCAATTCTGCATTTTATTTTACAATTTAAATAAAAAAATCAAAAACCAAATTTTGAACTTTTTTTTTTAATTTTGAGTTTGAAAGTAATTTTTACAAAAACTATGGACATCACTAACTTGATTTGAAAATAAAATAAAAGAACGCAGCTGTGGCTTTCAAAAAAGGTAAATTTTTTGTTGTAAGTATTGTCGTTGTTTTTTAATATTATTTTTAAAAAATTTCCCCTCCTCTCTAAAGGGGGGGGGAGAAAGAACCCCCTCTATGGCAAATAAATTTTGTATTATGTTCCTTTAAAAAAAAACGCTATCATTTTTTGGCGCCATATGAAAACATCTCTTGCTATTTAAATTTTACCTAATTTAGTATACATCAACTTTTTCGTATAGTTTCGGATGTATAGAAAAAAAAGTAAATTATATCTCATTTCTTAGCTACACAACATGATGAAACAACAGTGTATGAATGTGTATTAACGTTTTTTGTTTTTTTTTTTTTTTCAGGTAAATTGGTCAGAAAACATTCAATATCTAAGACAATAACAGGTTTTTCAGATTTGTTGACTTTTCTACCGCCCGCATCTCCTTTATTATTGATCCTAGAAAAAATATAAGTATATGTTTTTATAGACAATTTAATTGTCTTTAATTAAGTAGTATAGACTTTTCCGCTAACATGTTAGGTTCCAGAGAGTACTGTTTTTTGCATTTATTTTATAATTTTGAGTCTTCGTTGACTGGGCTATATATTTTGAATATGTGCAAAAGAATATAAATATTTAACTGAAAAAGGATTTATTAGACTCTCTGTAAATTTCGGTCCAAATATACAGTCTCGTCTCGGTTGCTTAAAAGGCACTCTCGTCTCGTCTCGGTCTTGATATGCGAGGCCGAGATCGAGATCGAGACCGAGACTTTTCTCGTCTCGTGACCAGCCCTAGTTTAGACATATTAACGCGTGATCAGTTATATACTCAGATACATGAAACTGATGTTTGTTACTTAATTTTCTCTTAATGAGATGATATTTCAGCTAAGAACATCAAGTTTATAGGGTTAGAACTTAAAGACTTTCGGTTTTAGCTATGCTATGCTTAGCTGCAAGGCATTAAAACTACCGCGAAACATGATATCCTCTTTTGTGGATCAATTTATCTTTGCATATTGGCTCCGGTTTGGAATGTATTAGTTATTAACTGACCAGATTCTTTGCACTGCTCATGTATTTAAGCCTGTGTTAATCATGCGCTACATGTCAAAATAGATGTTCAACATTTATATGCAGTTTCTATATTTGAAGATCATCACCTATAATGACCTTCTACAAGGAACAAATTAAATGTATGAAGTCAACGCATAGACATAAATTTAAACGAAGTCAAATATTAGCGCTTTGACGTTTTTGCTATTATAATGCTGCAGAAATGGGCAGTTCATTCTTTATTGAGTCAGAAAAATATTTACTTGGTACCAGTACCGACTCAAACGGCACTCGAAGTGGTCAATATTTTTACGACGATTATAATGGCAGACTTTTGTAGGTTTTTTCATACCAAAATGACACAAAAATGAGATTTGAGACTAAGATACCAATACTGTCAAACACGATAACCGTCTAAGGTCTAGTTTTTAATTAGACTGGACTTAACTAACTAGAAAATCTAATAAAGATGCCGCGGCGGATAGCTTTTAAACTAAACGATTTATTTTTAAAAGAGACGACAGAGTTCAGAATTATTTCTAAGTAATGACCACATTTCTTGCATAGTGTTTATTATGCAGAATTTGAGCGATCGAGTTGGAGCTTTAAGATATGGGTAACAAGATTTCGGCTCGTTTGTACTCAGCCAGTTTGATCGAGTTCAACCAAGCCAATGTCAACCCGAAGCAGGTACAAATGTGTGGAATCGTAGTTCAAACTCACTTCAACACTAGATATAATCGTAAAACTACAATGGAAACAGAAAAGATTTTTTTTTCATGAAATTAAAAGCATACAAATGCGAAATAGACGCAAAGATGAAAATTAACATTTTTCATAAATGTATGCATTCAAAAAGTTTTTAACAAAACAGTAATTTAAGTTGTTCGTAAAATTGAACAAGTACTATAACTATAATAATATTAACTATATGCCTGTAAGACCTCAGGTCTTTCAAATGCAATGCACGGCAGTAGTTAGAAGGAATAGAAGGAAAGGAAAGATTTTGTTGGCACAGTGGATTGAGGATTAGATGTTACTTATCTCATGAAATTCCACGGGTGGCATCCAGTTGAAGTTGGGGAATATAGAAAAGAATGCTATCTGGACTGGGGATCGAACCCACACGTCCAGGGGCCTGTACCTACCACAAAACAACAATCCAGCTTTCTAATAAGTAATTTTTTAACATGTGAAATTAACAAGAAAATTAATATCTGTACCACAAACATTTCGGCATTAATATTTAACAAATTGTATTCCCTTTAACAATTGTTAAATAATTTAAAGAAAATATATTAGAGAGGTGTACCACAAACCAACAAGTATAGTACAAATTTCATAACTTCGTAAGTCGAAAGATTCAAATACAAAATAAAGCAGTACCTCCTTAGTCTCCTACTACGTAAATCGATTTGTGTTCACGTAGCGTTAAATACCTATAATAAATTAAATGTTTCTCACTAACAGTCGTTGGTTCACTTTCAAAAAAAACTGTAGACATGGCAAGCCCCACAGCACAATTCGTCCGTAGTCAAATCCAATCCAATAAGGTTGTGATTTTCTTGAAGACATATTGTCCATATTGCACCATGGCCAAAGACCAACTCCAAAAACTCAATGTTCCAATGCACGTGATAGAATTAGAATCTCGAAATGATTGTGACGAAATTGAAGATGTTCTTTGCGAGATGACTGGAGCACGATGTGTTCCTCGTTGTTTTGTCAATGGTAAATTTATTGGTGGTGGAACTGACGTCAAGAAGATGTATGAAAACGGACAATTTAAAGAACTTGTAGCATAGTTAATAATGTGGTGTACCTCTTCGTAACTACTTCGAAAATGGCGGTTTTAAAACTTACTATATTTTTACAGTTTGCTTAATTAACTTCACACGTACAAAAATGTCTATTAAATGTTTAAGGGTAAATAAATTTGATATTTAATAACTGTTCTACAATTAAGAAACTGTGCTTTTTATTAAGTGATTCTTTTATCTGACTTCAATGTATTTTAGTATTCTGAAATGAATTCATTTTTGTTTACTATTATGATAGAGTTTAATTTATTAGTTGCTTATTGATTACATTTATTAATTTTGTTATATTTTAGCATGAAATAAATGGTTTATTAAACATAGGAACTCTTGACTATTGAAAATTTGAATGCATTACCTCGTATATGTCTTCGCAATACCTCGTAACATTATATAAAAAACTACACAATATTTTGACATAAATGTTATTAAACATAATGAATTGTTTATTTAATAAATCAACAAATTTTCTATTTTCTTTTAATTTTTAATAATCGTTTAAAGAGGTATTTTTTTATATCTGAAAAACTTGCAAAAACTACTTACGAGGTTATGAAGTTTAACCGTCGTATGTAACTCAAAAAGGTCATTTAGTCAATTTAATACGTGAATGCTCTCGTATATACAAAGTATTAGAAGGAGAGAAAATGTTTTTACAAAAAAAAGCTCTAAATCAAGGGTAATAAACATCGTTACCACAATATTACAAATGTAACAAAAGTGTTACACTATTTTTAAATTTTATTTCGTTGTAACAATAGGGGTTTTCATGCAAAACGCGGAAAACACATAGAAAGCTTATAAACCATAGACTTTTATGTCGGTAGAAATGAACTGTCAAAATTTGTATGGGCAAAATAATCTACAAAACATAGAATTTTATCTCACAAATTTGAAGCGAGAAGCGTAGACATTAACCTCATACACTGCGATAAGTCAAATGTGACGTTTAATTTTGTGATTTCCCACGTTTACGCAAGTATTGTTAATGGGGTGTTCATGTAAACATCTTGCGGAAAGTTACAATTTTCTGCAAATCGCAAAATTATCTCCTTGCATGAATACCCTTAATGTTACTTTTTAACATCGATCACACTGGCTGAGTGCAAACGAGCCGAAATCTTGTAAGCATAAGTAATTTTGCATAATAAACACTGCAAGAAATGTGTTCGTCAGTTAAAAACTAAAGTTAAAAAAGTAACACTGTAACAACGAAATAAAATTTAAAAATATGGTAACACTTTTGTTACATTTATAACAATGTGGTTACGCTGATCCCTTGAATTAGATTTTTTTCTTTCATTTTTTGTTGTCAAAATTAGAAAGAGAAAAGACAGACCTAAATCCGCGAAAAGCCGAATAACTTAATTACTTCAAACATTTAAAGGAAAAAGAGAGAGATGGACGGTTTCTCTAGCTGCATATTTTTCAGAGTTTTCTCACGCATTAATGAATTATCACTTTCCGTAATATTTCTTTTTAAATCGTAGCAAATCGACATTTTTTTCATTAATTCTTATTGTATTAAATTTCAAATCATACAATATCAACTTTTACACCGCAAAACTAGAAAAATATATAGCACATTTTCCGGTATTGTACAAATCTGACAAGCCTTAACCCAATATCAATCGTTTCAATTTTAAAATGAACGACGAATGTTTCCTTTCCAATCAATTCAAACAAAAAACCAATACAAAAAAACAACGAGAAAAAAGAGAGTTAAAGCCTATCTCAGAATAATAATAATGCATGTATAAAACTAAGTGCATGTTGGTGATCAGTGACGTACTGCACGTAGCTTTGTCAAATGGAAATGGAGGAATTCAGTGGACTCTGCAATCTCACCTCAAACATCTGGACTACGCGGACGACGTATGCTTACTCTCTCATAGGATCATGGATCTCCATCAAATGACAACAAGGGTGGAGAGAGAAGCATAGGGCTTAAGATCAACTCGGCAAAAACTAAAAGGATCAGCCTTGGAACTTCCTCATCAATCCAAGTAAATATTTCTGGACAACCGGTAGAGATGGTAGAGGATTTCCAATATCTTGGGAGTATTTTCTCTACGGGTGGCGGAACTGAACTGGACGTAAACAGCCGAATCAGAAAAGCAAAGGCTGCGTTCGGAATGCTGTCCAAAACATGGAGAAACAACTCTTTTAGCTTAAAGACCAAGCTACGACTGTTCCGCTCCAATGTTGAATCCGTTCTGCTTTACGGCTGCAGCACTTGGAAATTCACTGACACTGTCACTAAAAAGCTGCAAACCTTCGTTAATAGATGTCTACGAAACATCTTGAGGATTTTCTGGCCCAACCGTATCTCCAATGCCGAACTTAATGCGAGAACGGGTCAGGAGCCCATAGACTCCATTATACGAAGAAGAAAGTGGCAGTGGATTGGCCATACGCTTCGAAAAGGCGATCGGTGCATTGCATCTCAAGCAATGCAGTGGAACCCGCTCACACAGGAGGGAAGACAAGTAGGCTGGCCTAGAAGTACAAGGCGAAGAACGGTCGAACAGGAATCGCCACGACTGGGAAAAAGTTGGAGAGAGCTGAAATATATTTCAAGAAATCGTACACGATGGCGCAGTGGAGGACCTATTTCTTGTAAGGGAAACATCACGGACGTAATAGGTCCGAGGACCTAAGTAAGTAAGTATGTATAAAACTAAATAACTTTTTCCCCTTATTACCTTATATTTTTTCTGCTAAAATTTTTAATCAGAAAATTATTAAAATAATGAAATTCGTTCATTAAAAACTAACGATTATGGCACACTTCTTAAACTGATATAACAAGTGTTGATGGTCTTAACTATCATCAGAACCGGCCCCAGCCAAACTTGCGCCTTGTGCAAGATTTGTAGAAAGCGCCCCTTTTTAATATTGTAATATTTTACTAAGGGTTCGCAAATAAAACTTATTTCCTTTATTCAATCTAAAACTGCAATTAATTCACAAAATAAATACTTTTTCTTTTGTTACTTTTATTACAACCAAGCACAAGTATGCAACTCTTTATTCACACTGACATTTATTCATTCACTTTCAAAATCAAACTGCCCCTTTCGGACTGGAGTCCTGTATTTATAACCGAAAATAAAGGGTTTTAGAATTTTCGGGGGTCTGCTAGAAGGTGCTTTCCAAAAAGGTTTCGTCAATATTCCAGTACGAACGAGGCTGGACACCAACCGTGATGGATTTAATTATTTATTTCACTCAAAGATGGCGCGGAAAGTTGTACTAATGTGTGGTTGTTTACATAACTGGGCATATACGCCAAAATATTTTCACACATACACTGATACACATGCATAAGCGTTTTCCACATTACCCAGGAGGTAGGCTTTCAATGCGTTTTTTCTATTGAGGTATCCCCGGTAGGCCTAATCTTCAGTAACAAACAAATATGTTAACATATATGATTGTATGTATCAAATGTAATAAAAATACATATTTACAAAAAAAAATAGTAAATAAATTAAAAACAAAATAAAATCAAAATATATTATACCTACATTTATATATACAAATACAAAAAAAAAAATATATAAACTTCATTTAAAAAAATAAATTTATTAATTTATTTAAAAACAAAATAATATAAAAATATATACATACATATGTATATACATATAAAAAATAAATAGGAACTTCAGTAAATTTTTTTTAGGAAAAGAAAGTAGAACCATAAACTAAAACGCAGCGAAGAAATTAGCAGAGGCGAAACGTTTAAACTAACTTTTCTGGCCTTCTATTTTGCAAATTCAGAAATGAGATCATCAAAGTCTAAAGAATTTGTTTGTAAAAAGTTATTTTTTTTTTCTTTTTGTAAGTTTTAATAAATAAGTTATTTTTTTTGTAAAAAAGTTTATTTTTTTTTTTTTTGTAAAAAACTTTAATTTTTTTTGTAAAAAAAGTTTTTTGGCTAAACTTTCCTTTAAGGGCGCACGAATTTTCACACGCGGATAATTTTATTCGATAGATTTATGACTATTTTGAATTAATTTATAAAGTTTTCATTTTTCATACAAAATGAATGTAATTTAGAGCGTTTGTTTGATTTGACAGTTCTTTAACATACACAAATGAGGGAACATGCTTCTTTGCTATAGTTAGTGTTGAGATAGTGGATTTTTGTTCGGGATTTTTTCGGGACTTTTTATGGATTACAAAACCTGAAGTTCAAAAAGTTAAATTTTAACAACTTTGATAACATACCGACTGACAACATAGGGGCCTGCCAGACGACTGAGCATACCCTAAGCGGAGCGACGGATACGCGTGAGCAGGACAGAGGACCCGAAAAGGGAGTTAAAATCTTTGAACTCGCGAAGCGGGCCACCCAAATTAGTGTTTAGTAAAAAAAAAACTTTGATTGCAAATCGACTGACAACATAGGCGCGTGCCAGACGACTAAGCATACCCTAAGCGGAGCGACGGAGTCGCGTGAGCGGGACAGAGGACCCGAAAAGGGAGTTCAAATCCTTTAACCCACAAAGCGGGCCACCCATAAAATAGTTTTAATCGAAAAAAACATCTTAATTAGCAAAAAAATTCCCAACAAAAAATCCCAAAGAAAGTCCACGCATCACACAACACTTACCATAGCGAAGTTGTTGAGTAGTAGAACTGTCAAATTATTTGTATAATTTTTTTATTTAGTGGCCGCAGATTTCATGCATATTGAGTTCAATTTTGCAACTTCAAATGTTTATTAAAAATTGAAATAAAAACTTGCTGATATTAAAATTGTTAAATTGAATTAGTTAATTTACCCAAAAAAGTATTCGCGTGTGAAAATGTGTGCTATTTTAATGGAAACTTGAGTACTAGTGTGAAAAAAAAAATGCCAAAATCAAAAAATTAAAATATTTTTTAGTCATATTTAGGGGTGTTTCCTCACCGTAATATTTTAAAGCTATTCTATAGAGACCCTTAGCTCACTGTAAAAAAAAATCAAAATTCTAGGCGTGCGCCCCAATGGAAAGTCGCCCCAGTTTTTTTTTTGTGAAATCGCATTGCGGCGTTATACAGTCAGTGAGTCAATATTATTATATTTATATTATTTATTTATTTTTATACTTACATTTTCCCCATCTGCTTGTTTCTCGCTGCGTTTTAAAAAATTTGCGAAATTTTTGCTCTGTTCTTTATATTCGACCTCAACAAGCCTTCGCCTTTTTCTAAATTCTACCCCGAAAGCTTATAAACACGAATAATAAACACTTTCACAAAAAACGTCACTTCTATTAAAAACTGATAGCTATTTATTTAATCTTAACCAACAAAGCGAAAAAACAATTAAACCAATCTACACCAGACCAGATACATTCTCCTTTTCCACTTAAATCTTACACAGTTACAGTGTGCAATAAGAAAACCTACAAGCTCTGATTCCGTATAAATAAGTTTTTTTTTTAAATATTTTCCCATGTTCCATGCTGAAAAAAAACTTGCACATCCATTGACTTTTGTAGGTTTTTTGCAGTAGGTAGCACAGCAACCTACCTGTTTTCTTTTTCGGATACATTTTTTTGTTGTTTTTTTTTTCGTAGATGAGAAGTCACATCCAGAGGTACGGTGCGTAATACAAAACCTGCACGTTCTAGCCCATATGATTCAGTATGAATAAGTATTTTTTCGTTGTCATATTCGCTATGTTAATTTTGGGACTCAGTGTGCATGAAATAAATCTTGCACATATGAGGTGGCATGGAACTTTTTTGTGTTGAGATTTTTTCTTTTTTTTTCTTCTGTACGAACAGGGTGAAATATTTGGAAATTAAGTAGGTAGGATTGAACTTGCATGGGTCTAGTGGGATTTTTAATTCTACGATATCTTGAGTTAAATTTTGCTTGAATGCAACAATGAAAGTGATATTAGTTAGTGTGCAGGAAATAACTAAGCACGCTTTTGATGGATGTTATTTTGGGATTATTTGAAGAATGTTTGTGGTTAAAATGCTAATGGTAGTACATATTTTTTTGCGCAAGATCGGATTTCATTTTCTCGGTCCTGGTAATGCGCCCCAGAATGTTGCGCCCTGTGCATTTGCACATCTTGCACATATGGTTGGTGCGGCCCTGACTATCATAGCAAAAAGTGTTCTGGTACAGAATTAACTTTACTTGTTAACTTTCCTTGTTAAGAAATTATTTGTTAGTAATTTTCATTTTGTTTCGTGGTGTAGACCACTGGTGATTTGGTTGCGTGTTTTAAGAATTGTCGTTTTGTGGTACAGAACGGAAAAATGCATGCAAATTCCACTTAATAATCATTATTAAGAGAGTTGTTAACTTATGTTTTTGTGGTACAGAAAATATTGTTAGTTGTTAAAATTTGCTTGTTTATGTATAATTGTTGTTTTGTGGTACAGGCTCCAGGTTAGCAGTCAAACACTATATCCACTGTGCCATTGCCTCCCGCACTTGCCAATACACTTAACAAAATATGGGTTTAGTTTATAGGTACAACAAATCGAGTGAAACAGTGGTGTGATAATTTCCAAGTTCGCTTAGTTTATTTAGCTAACTCATAATTAAACATTTTACGATCGATTAAAATTTTAATGTGGGCAGGTATTTATTCGATGACACAGCAGTTCAGCTTCAAAAATTAATCTCTTTTTGTCAATTCTTTTTAAAATAACTAAGAAAATAAAATTAAAATTGCTTTATTTTTCAAAAAAGTTATTACAATTCAAACAAATAAAATTGCCTTAAAAAGAAACCAAATTGTGTTCTAAGAAAAGTTGTCTACTTTTAAAATTAAAGAAATACATTAAGACATATACAATAATCTAGGTCAGTTTATTTTTTTACAAAGTTGAGATTTATTAATAAAAAAATTACAATCTTTAAAATTCGGATTTTCCAAGCAAGCAAAAATAATGATTCGAATTAAAATCAGTTAAATCAATTTATTTGAATAATTTATTAAAACAGAAATGAGTAGTAAAGTCAGAACCATACTATATTTGTATATACTTTTAGGAGTTCTGGTTTTCAATTCACGCATGTATGTATGTAAATTGATAACGGTGAGTCCAAATGTTTTTTTTTGATTGCATAGCACCAGGCTTTTTTATATTGACTTCGCTTTATTTTTTTACTTCAACAGTGAAGCGGACAAAACAACTTACACTACTCATAACATTTCAATGCAAAATAATTATTTAATTTTTTTTTTTACAAAAATATATAATTTAAATATCCTCCCTTTCTCTCTCCATCATCGATTAAATTGACTTTTTTTATTTGTTTATAATAAAAACATACACAGTTTTTTGTTCTTTAATTAAAATTAATAAAATCATAAGCGCTAAGCAATAAAAGTAAAATATAGTTTTTTTTTGTTTTACTGTTTTCCGGTTTAAATATGCACATTCCCTGAAGTGGTTTAAGACACAAAATTTATGTGGGGCTATTTTTAACGCGCGTGATTCTTGCAGAACGGACGTCCGCCCTTGTTGTAGAAGCTTTGTCCTTCAAGATTCTTTTTGCAAAACTGAAAAAAAGTAATTTTTGTTTATATAGTTTATATAGTTTATTTGTGGTTAACGCAAATATCAGTATTTTCAAAAACTATGGGTACGTAAGAGGAAAATATAAATAGGAAAAGTATTAGTTTTTTTTTTTGAGTAAAAGTGAAGAGGTAGGTACCTTCTACTCTTTATAAAATAACTACGTTTTATAAAATAAAATAAAATAAAATAAAATAAAATAAAATAAAATAAAATAATATAAAATAAAATAAAATAAAATAAAATAAGATAAGATAAGATAAGATAAGATAAGATAAGATAAGATAAGATAAGATAAGATAAGATAAGATAAGATAAGATAAGATAAGATAAGATAAGATAAGATAAGATAAGATAAGATAAGATAAGATAAGATAAGATAAGATAAGATAAGATAAGATAAGATAAGATAAGATAAGATAAGATAAGATAAGATAAGATAAGATAAGATAAGATAAGATAAGATAAGATAAGATAAGATAAGATAAGATAAGATAAGATAAGATAAGATAAGATAAGATAAGATAAGATAAGATAAGATAAGATAAGATAAGATAAGATAAGATAAGATAAGATAAGATAAGATAAGATAAGATAAGATAAGATAAGATAAGATAAGATAAGATAAGATAAGATAAGATAAGATAAGATAAGATAAGATAAGATAAGATAAGATAAGATAAGATAAGATAAGATAAGATAAGATAAGATAAGATAAGATAAGATAAGATAAGATAAGATAAGATAAGATAAGATAAGATAAGATAAGATAAGATAAGATAAGATAAGATAAGATAAGATAAGATAAGATAAGATAAGATAAGATAAGATAAGATAAGATAAGATAAGATAAGATAAGATAAGATAAGATAAGATAAGATAAGATAAGATAAGATAAGATAAGATAAGATAAGATAAGATAAGATAAGATAAGATAAGATAAGATAAGATAAGATAAGATAAGATAAGATAAGATAAGATAAGATAAGATAAGATAAGATAAGATAAGATAAGATAAGATAAGATAAGATAAGATAAGATAAGATAAGATAAGATAAGATAAGATAAGATAAGATAAGATAAGATAAGATAAGATAAGATAAGATAAGATAAGATAAGATAAGATAAGATAAGATAAGATAAGATAAGATAAGATAAGATAAGATAAGATAAGATAAGATAAGATAAGATAAGATAAGATAAGATAAGATAAGATAAAATAAAATGAAATAAAATAAAATTAAGATATGATCCATAGTTTTGAGGTCTAACGTTTTAAATATTTCTATTTTTATTTTTCCCACTATCTGCATATATCTATGTAAACGTTTACTTACAGTGCAATTGAAGCATTGACTGTGATAGTTGTTGCCCAAAGCTTCGACCCATCTGTCACCAGCTTCAACAGGGAATCCACATGCGAAACACTTTGTTGTAAAGAGCTCGTTCCAATCTGCTTCACAATAAGCCATACCTTCTTCTAGGAAGAATGGAGTGTTGCCAAAGAGTTTGCCACAGTGTGCACAAGTGAAACACTCAGGATGGAAGTGTCTTCCAATTGCATTCAAGCAATCACCCTAAAAAATATAAATTTGAAATATAAAGCTCTGTTTGATTCAAAAATATGTGTCACAAAAACTATATGTCATTATGAAAATATATAACTCGAGAACTATGTTCATAAAGTATTTCGATGAAATTATTATCTACTAGCTTGATAAATACTTAACATCTATTTTATTTTAATCTTTAAAGTCAGAAAGCCTTTTATTTTTACAATTGCTTAGTTCGGGTACGAGTTTGAAACTGCCAGATTCTACCATTTTTATTGTTCTCTATGAACTTTGACGTACTAAGTACTGTTCTAGAATTTGGCAGTCTCAGATTACTACGCGAGCAGGCCATATATCTGCTCATTGGAGATGACTTTGGCCGTTTTTCTTTTTTAGTTCAGAGTAGAGCTCTGAACAGAGTCTGAACACACTCTGAGCGATCTCCGAACTGAGCGTGCTGTGCTCTGAGAGTTCAGATTTATTTAAAGAAACACAGGTCGACTGACTATTCTCGTCCGCCATATTTACTTTTTTTTATTTTTTTCAACTTTTTAAATTTGTGTTCAGCTATTCAACTCCGTCTGCTCTATCAATTTATTCTGAGCTCATAGAGCGCGCTCTGAACTGAACATGCTCTGAACATGTTCAGAGCGAAAAAAGAAACACAAAGTTGGAGCTCTGAATGCTCTGAGCTAAAAACAAAACACGGGTTTTTTTTTTGACAGTTAAGGCTCTGCTCTGATCTAAAAAAGAAAAACGCCCATTTAAATATAAACTATTACCTTAATCTTTCCATTGCATTTGCTGCAAGTTGGAGCCAAGTACTTCTCGAAACAATACTCGCAATACAAGTCACCCTTCTCCTCAACAAATCCCACATCTTGCAATGGACGACGACAGTTAGCATTAACACACATGAAGTGATCGGGACACCAGATGCGACCCAAAGCAGTAATAAAAGGTCCCCTTTGTAAAAAAAAAGTACAAAAAGTCAGTAAAATGTGGGGAAATCTTGAAAGCATTTTATAAAATAAAGCCAAATTCATGCAAAACAAGATCGAGCAAACTCATGAGCGTCTACATACCTGCTGATCTCTTTTTCACACTGACAACATACAGGACGCTTACCGTCCTTGAGAAGCTGACTTACAACAGCTTTGGTCTCATCAACTCCTTGATCATCTTCAGAGGTAGTTCCACCCCTCGTAGGCCTTACAGAAATTTCAAAAACGGGGGGATTATTTTCGAACGGCTCATCACGTTCAATGTATGAACGTCGGTCATAAGCCTGAGTAGAGAGCTCTCCGCCTTTGTTGGGGCGTTTGTTCTTATTGCGGAAGATCACAGTTTCCAGGGGTACTAGTTCATTAGATGGGGCTTGAACTGGAGTTTGTGGTGCAGGCGGGACTTGAGCTGAATACTGTGGCTGAGCTTTTTGTTGTAAAGCCACAGGGAGTTGTGGTGGAGGAATTGGAATAGTTACCAAAGCCACCTTTACCTCCGGATTTGCAATTATATTTTTACTATTAACAACTGGGCCTTGCTCGTTCTTAGCATCACATATATCCAAAAAATTCTTCATGTGATGTTTTGGCTGAGCCAAACCACCATCCCCAGTTGTTGAGACAAGATTAACACTATTCTGTTTAAGTGGTTGCTGCTGAACTTTCTGCTCCAATGGCATAACTACTTGTGTAGGCTTAAGATCAGCCGGAGCTGTTGGATCGACATTTTTAAAGTCCTCCAGCTCGAATCGCTTTCGCACAACCATTGGACTTCGGCTCAAAGTATTAATATTACCATTGCTTCCGCTAAGTGCTGTGAGATCATTAGTGCTGTTATTTTTCGAATTGTTTGCCAATCTTGATTCCAGCATGCTGGAAATTATTTTTCCAGCTTCTGCCATGAAATTATTTTTATTGTTTATGGTGATTTTTCCAATGGAATCTGACAGCATACTTGTGGCATCACTTGATGGTTGACTAGAATCCGCCATTACAGCAGACGTAGACACAGTTGGTGGTTTAGGAATTGTGGATTTCCTACGTGGCAGTGTGGACGAGACAGTGGGGAATGTCTGTTTTGAAGTGTAAGACTCTGAAAAAAGCACAAATAAAAAGAAAACGCAAACACAAAACATAAGTTAACACAAAAGTCAAACATGCAAAAGGGTATAGGTTTGTTATTACTGGCAAAACAAAACGTTAGAAATAATAAATCAATAAATTGCTGATTTCTTTTTATGAACTTTTTGTTGCATAATTTGTGAATACAATACATTTTTGGGATGCAAATTTAAGAATGGATTGAATTTTAAAATAAAGAGTTTTAATAAACACAAAACTTGCGCCCAACCAAGTCTTCTGATTTCCATCAAGGAATAGATTCAGTTATTGTGTTTTTAGGGCGAAAAGCTTATGCTTTTGGCAAACGAATTTGGATTAGGGGTTCTGTTATAACTATTAATCAAAAGCACATCTCAAACTAAAAAGAAAATAATCTCATATCATAATTCCAAAGCAACAAAAAACAAACACGACAAAAATCTATTTTGCATCACCTGATCTGCATGTTGCAACTGCTGCACAACGGTACACGTACACCGGACTCAACTGCCTTGTTTAAGATACCACGACCTCGTTTTGGTGCTGAAGTTGCTCCAAAAGCTTTACCTTTGCCGCCAATAGTGCTAGGACCTGAACCGGGCGCCGAAGTTGGAGCAGGTGGAGGAGGTGCAAGAGAAGAATTTTGTGAATCAATAACATTCAAAGATGGAATATTAGTTGCACCCAAGTGCTGTTGCTTTTGTTGCGATTGCGATTGCGGAGCTTGAGCTTGCGGTGGCTTAAAACCGGCCGGACCTGTGGAAGCGGTCGGCTTATATGTGTTATTATTGCTACTCGGCTGCGATTGCATTGATTGTGAACATGGTGCACGACATACATTACTGCCAGCACCACTGCCAGCACCGGTGCACACCTTGCCACTTACTGGACAGCGGCCGCCACCCCCGCTAACGGAAGGGTGATCAACTGCTGTCGGTGCAACTGGTAGCTTATAGGCAGGCACCGGGATGGCACTGGCACGACATTGTTGTTGTTGGTTAGTAGCAGAAGCATTTGTTAAGGAGCAGCTTGAGCTAGCTGCTGCTGATGCAGCTAATGACGATGATGACTGCGCGGTTTGTGTTGGTTGTTTTTGGGAAACCGATGATTGTGCAGAAGAAGATAGTTGTTGCTGTTTGAAGCCTGGCGGTGGAGCAACCAATTTGCTAGAAGAGGTCGCAGAAATGACATATTTCGCCGGCTGAGGTTCAAACTGTGTAGGCAAAACAGCCTTAATGGGGAACTTAGAGTCGGGTTCCGGTGAATGTAATTGTGGAAATGTAGTGTCGGTGAGTGTGGCGGCACGTGCGCTGATTGCCTGGGACTGACTGGTAAGATTGGTGATTTCTTGTTCAAGGCCAGACAATCGACGAGCTTGGTTGGCGACATAACCGGTCTTTCCGTAGGAACTGCGTACATCGGTTGCAGTGTTAGCACTGGTACTTGTGTTGCTGCAGCTACTCCCGGTACGGATTTCAATGGTTTTTGCACTCTGTGTGTGCTCGTACTCTTCCACAACCTTACGTCGACGTTCAATCTGTGTATTGCCAACCTGTGATGTGGTTTTACTTTCTAACTGGGATTTTTTCTCTTCTGCCAGACGCGATTCCTTTTCACGTTTTTGGATTGTGAGATCGCCAACTTGGCGTTGCTGCACAACCTCAGGCTTTTCAACGTAGCTGTGAGAGCCTGACTGACTAGCCGTTTGATAGTGCGAAAGAAGTTGACCCTGTTGCTGTTGCATCTGCTGAGCACCCAGGTATGATTGTCCAGTTGTGATGGAACCAACTTGGAGAGTTCTAGGAGATGCTGGTGGCAAGTCGCTATCCCTCAGCCTGGGAGCGCGGATTGCGCTTAGTGGATTTGGTGGTGGACCTGGTGCTGGGGACTTAGCACGATCGGGACAAGGCGAAACAGATCGGCGATCGAAAACATGACCAGTTGTAGCAGGACACTCTTCGAAACACAATTTATCTGGGGTTTGATAGAACGGTATGATCGGTGCCGGCTTATTGATCAGCGACGGAGTGTATGGTCTCGATGGCGGATATGATTCGTCATGAGGCTGATGTTCATCTAGAGATTGAAAGGCCATAGTTACTGGACCAGAACGGTCTTCAACAATTATTGGAACTGTGGGATTTGGCTTAAGATGTTGTTGGTGTTGGTGTTGCTGCTGCTGTTGTTGCTCGCTGACTCTCGTCATAGTCCTGGAGGCAGCTGCGCTCGAACTAGCAGCAGTGTGTGCGGTCATTGAAGACTTCATTGAACATTGCTGATTATTAGTGGATTGTTGTTGTAGTTGTTGTTGATGATGTTGTTGCTTTTGCTGTTGTTGAGCATTTGAGCAAGTGGCCTTACAACAGGAAGACGCTGCTGCCGCCATTGTCGGATGTGGCGATGGTGGGGTATCTACGAAAGCAAGCGGTACATTCTCTCTAAGCTCGGGTGGTTCCGGGGTACGACAGGGTCTCTGTGTTGGCAAAACTGTCCAATTTCTCTGATACTGTGGTATTGTGTCGGGTTTGTGTAGGCCAGATGGGGAGGAGCGCGACTTTAAATGACTTAATGGAGACGGTGGCGGGAAAGGCACCTTATGCTCTTCAAACATCTCATCGATTTCTTGAGCGCTCAAATTTAATTCGGCTTTAGAATGAATATCAGAAGAGGTGGTTGACAAAGAGGTTGTTTTAGTCTGTTGTTGTTGTTGGTTTTGTTGAACGGACTTGGAAGAGTTAGAACAACAAGTGGAAGACATTTGCGAAACATTGGAAATGGTATTGCGCTGAGATTCACGACGCATGGATTCAGCGTGAGCTGCGCTCTCTTGTTTAAGGGAAACTATAGAATTGCGTGGGCTGCCAGGTGGGAGGGGATCACGTGAGGGTTGGAATGGCTGTAAGGAGGAGATGTTAGTCATATTGGCAAAGGCTGATGTTTGACGTTGTTCGGTTCGAGAAAATTCACAAGTGTCATCGTTGGAAAGGACTTGAAACTGATAAGGTTTTTTTTCCTCAGCTTTCTTCTGCTCTTCAATTAGCTGTGTCGCCTTCTCTGGATTCAGAGGTGTATATGGGCGATCAGGAGCCGTGATAAGAGCATCGACCATCGAAAGCTTTTCAGTAGGAGTAGGGAGATCAAGTAGCTGCGAGCAGACATCATGACCGAAGGTGTTATAGGGGGTATCGGAAGCTGTTGTGAGTGCTTTCAAGAATGGAGACTTTGGTCTTCTATCTTCACGCTCATATGGAGTCATATCGATTGGAGGAGGCAAGTACGGATCGGTTTCTTCGGGCAAAGTTATTTCGTTATTGGGATTTGGAGTGAATTCTAATTTCAAGTCTGGCGCAGTTGTCATAGCATTCGCCATAAATGATCCTTTCGGGGGTGACTCACGCAAAAACACTGGCTCTGGCTCTGGCTCTGTTATAGGCTTTGGCTCGGGCACGCATGCTGCTTCCTTCTTTCTGCAACATTCTTCCTGTTTTTCTCTTTCAATAGTCTCCGGGTTACACTGGCAAGAAAAATCACATGGCTTCGGGCATGGACACTCCACCATATGTACTGGGGTTTCTGGGGCTGTAGTCAAAGCACGAACCATCGAACTTATCCATTCTTTGGGCATAGGATTGGGAATATTTGTTGGTGGAAATGATTTCACCGGTGGAATTTCAAATTTTATCTCTGGAGTCGGTTGGAATATTCGTTGACTTTCTAGAATCTCTGATCGATCTTCGACAACGAGTTTTTCAGACTTATCCTCTTCGCCACAAACTTTATAGACTTCTTTGACAATTTTAGGTTCTTCTACTGATTTTTGCTGCATTAATGGTTCAACACTTTTTGAAGGAGTCTGTCGCTCTTCTTCTTTCTTTGGAGGTGCCTCTTTTTTTGGTTGTTCTTTTGGTTTTCGATCAGGCTCCATTTGTGGCTCATCGACAAATTCTACATGACGAGGTGCCTTTGGCGGAGGTATTGGACTTGGAGTTACTTCTCGGACCATGTCCACCAAACGATATGTACTCAGAGTTCCACTCAAACTTTCAGCACACTCTTGGGCACTTCTTCGTCCAGAAAGGCATTCCGAGGAACTAAGGAAGCACTGCTCGTTTTGCTGTTGCATTGCAGCTACCTCCATGTCCATGTGGTAATCTAACTCCGAGCCAGATTGGTCATAGCCCTGCATCTGATAGGCCTGCACTTGAGCAGCATACATTCTTTGGTACTCTTCCGAAGTCGTCGTTGTTGTTGTACAAGTTGAGGTGTAACTATCGGAGCTGGATTCTGTTTCCGGAGCATGCATGCCCCTTAGACCGCTCAACTGTGGAGCCGACCTGCTTTGCCATTGCATTTGTTGCTCTTCCTCTTGCTGCAAACACTCTTGAGTTTGCTGTTCTTGACAGACATGTTTCTGCTGCTGAGCGGGCTTTGGAACTACATGTTGAGTTTCTGGCGGAGCTATATATAAAGGAGCCGCAGTAGGTGCATCGTGTGAGTCATCCCTAGGAGGGGGCCAGTTAAAAGAGTTTCGAGATTCACGATTTGCCTCACAGATCTCGTGATCTTCTTCAAAATATGACGCAGCACGATGCTCTTCCATACGTGTATGACCTTCGCATTCGTGATATTGATGTTGGTCATATTCTATTATTACAGAGTGAACCATAAGTTCAAAACGAACAGGCATCATTTCGGACAACAACAGATTCGGAGATGAATGGGAATGAGGGTGTGTGGTTTATGTATGTAGGGGTTGGTGGTTGTGGTTGTGGAGTTTGATGAAGAATTAAATGTGACATAGCATGAGTATCAATGTTTTTTTTTTTTATTTTAGTTTTGCAGAGAGAACCACAAACATGAGAATAGAAATGAATTTTTGTGCAAATGTTTTTTTCGCATATTTTCAAAAATCAAAAAAGAGAAAAGTAAAAAATATACAAACTGTTAAACAAGCGATATTAACAAAATGACGCTCAAAAGCAAAACTTATTTTTTGAAAAAAATGTTATACAATAAACGTTAACACACGCAGATAATGAGACACAAAAAGACAAAAACATAAGCAAAATTTGCTGGCAAACAGGGCTCGACAATAAATAAGTAGTTTGTGAAAAATGTGTATTTTTTAAAATGACCAGTCAATTCAATGAAAAAATAAGTAAGTTTAAAAATATCTTAGCTTAGGCCAAGTAATTTTTATTTGAAGTGCGTTTTCATTATTCGTCTGGATTAACTAGTTGGAAAAAGCTTGAGAAATACTTAGGTACATTAAAATTTCATTAAAGTGACTTTAGTCTTTAAATTTCTTTGTTTGTGTTGGCCGGACCCTTTTTATTGAGAAATATATTAAAGCAAATGCTATGTTTTTTTTTTTTTTTCAAAAATAAATTGCAACAGTAGACTTTTTTTTAAATATTCAGATAAACGCAACCATAAATCTCCTAAATTTATATTCAATTTTCAAAATAACCTGGGATAAGCTTATTCACATTTATATGCGATTGTTTTATTGAGAGAAAACTTTTATTCAAAAAAGAATAAAATTCTATTTCGCGAATTGAATATTTTGTTTTATTTTATACACTCCTTACGTTTTTTGTTGCTGTGAATAACAAACAATTTTCAAAACAAAAAGAAACCCTAAAATCACTTGTGCAGTGTACCTTACTTGTAGTCCTACATTCATTTACCTTCAATATTTTGTTTATTTCTTCTTGAGGAAGAAATAGCGATTGAAGCTATAAAATTCATGGAGACATATTCTGCACATATTACCTTTTATCTTGCATACATATTTATATGTATATGTAATGTTTGTATAAGGACGGAGGCTTATGTTGGGAAAAATGTTTATCCTTTATTTTATCGTAGGAAGAGAAGAGGAAATTATATTTTTGTTTTTGTCGTTTCGCGTGAATGCTTC
Source organism: Melangyna quadrimaculata (assembly GCA_949320155.1). Classification (NCBI taxonomy): domain Eukaryota; kingdom Metazoa; phylum Arthropoda; class Insecta; order Diptera; family Syrphidae; genus Melangyna; species Melangyna quadrimaculata. Next base: position 2,730,350 of record OX439485.1, on the reverse strand, counting down.
GGTGAATTGTTTAGTAAAGTGGAAAGATGCATTTCTTCTTATCTACTTTGCAAAAAGGATGTGTTGTGTTCCTGTTTCATCGCTTTTACTTGTCTTTTATGTATTATGGCTTCACTCACATGGTTTGACTTGACAATGATGAAAGAGTTCTTTTAGCAGTTTTCGTATTACTTTATTCACATGTTTGATGTAAGTAGTTTGTTTATATTAAAGGAAAGGTGACTACATGGATTTTAAAATATTTTTTTTTAAATGTCTGTACTAAAAATATTAAATTGAAAATGTATGTAGAGACTGAATTTTTAGTCTCTTTAAGTATTTTGTTTAGAAAACTGTCCATCCCACTAAAACCGAGGGAGAAAATAGGCCCCTGCAATACGATTTTATCTGTCTCAACCTATGTTCATGCTCTGTCCTTTTTTCACTTTGTATGCAAAACACCTGCCGGAACATTCCGTAAAAATCATTGAACGATATCATTTCGTCCATATATGTCTACCACATCTGTACAGAAGTGTTATATATCACTCGATCGTTTTCATTTTCTGAATCATCCTACTGTATGACGATTAATGATCCTCAGGAATCGATTGTGTACCAACCAAATATTGGAACATGCATTTATTTTGATTTCTTTGAAAATATCCCCCAGTTTACCAATTTACCTCGATTTGGACAATTTGTATAATTTAAAAAAAAATAAGTAGCTAATTGTTTTAATTGTTTACTTAAAACAAATTAACTTGAAAGAAGTTAAACGTGCAGTTATTAAAACTTTATTAAATCAAATTGATTAGATCGAAAAATTAATGAAAGAAGATATTTCCACAACACTAAAAGCACTCATATTGATGTAGTGTTAAAAATTAATGTTAATTTCACAGTATTTTTACGTGTTAAACGAATTGGTAGGTAAACAATATTTTGTTTATTTCCTACCATAAATGTGAATTTAGTAAAGAAGGTTTTTGTTTTTCTTTTAAGCCAAATTATTAGTCGGATTAGAATTTTTGTATACAAATATAAACCTGAAACACAACATACCTGGGAATATATTTTATTTAATATATTTATTTTAAGGACTTTAATTTAACAATATTGGTATGTTTTTTTTATAAGTGCATATTTTGGAATTTTATTCAAGGATCAATTTGTGGTCTTACATCATGGCAAATACATTTTTTTGTGACACATTCAAAATAAATACATATTCAGATTTTTTAATGTGAGGTTTTATTTTTTTGAGAAATAAATCAAAAATATGGTTGGGATTAATCCTTATTCACACTTCCATGCATCTCTCAGTAATATTGGTATCCTCCTGATCAATTTAGAAACAAAACAAAAATGATGAACTTATTAAAATTAAAAAAATGGAAAAAAGTTGATGGATAAACTGTCGAAAATAAGTACAAAATTGAGAACTTGAAAACTTAATATTACCCTTTAAGGCAGATATCGCTGTTTCTTTAAAATTCATTTTTTGTACCCAATTTGTTAAAGACTTTGTTATAGCAAACAGCTCAAAAAATACTTTTGAAAGATTTGTGTACTCCATAATAGTCTAGAACTGCTTAGTGAGCCCAGACAAAATTCCAATCAAAAATCAATTTCCAACAGACATCATCGTTAACTGTGTCGCAACATTGCCAAAATGTTTACTTCCATCATTTACTAAGTTAAATTTGTTTTCTTCTGGTAAAAACAAAAACAAGGCGCAATCACAAATATAAACCCTATATCGGCAACAGACTCCTTAAATAGCTGGCATAACGAGCAAACAATAATAATAATAAAGTCCATTTCAGAGTACAAATTAGCTCTATTATTAAGCTTTTCATTTATTTTGATAACTTTTCCAAAAAGGACGAAAGTGTGTTTGTGTATGTGAAATGATTCTAGGACAAGGTATAAGACTCCCATTCAAGGAATATTTTTATCTGTGCAATTTCGAGAGCTCATCATTCAATTGACCCGTATTATGTTGATGTATAATATTAATATGTATATTTTTCTGACTCGAACCTTTTTTATTTCTGTTGGTGGTATTGGATGGCGCAAGCATGTCCTTAAGCTCTGCTCTATATTTTTTCTTCAATTTAATATATTAAAATTGAAAAGGATGGAAAAAAATTATGACATAATATTCAGGAAACTGTATAAAAATACTCCATGAAATGTTCTCATTTTAAATATTTGGGTTGAGATGTGACCCATAAAAATAAAAATGTTGGAAATGAAATGTTATTTAGCTTGATTTTATAAAAAGTATGAATAAGGTATAAGAAGGTATAGTTGTATGATGACAGGACAGTGTCATTTGGTGTATTATCAGGCGCTGTGTGTCACATTTACGACGTGACCAGAAATGATGAATGAAGTCGAAGCAGATATTGAAATTTAGGGAAAGTACTTTTAAGGATTTATATAAATTGAGGTAACTTTACATTCTAGTTGAATTGGAAGACGAATTTATATGTTTTTTTTTTTTGTGTATGGAAAAATTAAATTACTTACTTTAGGAAAAATAAATCAATGGCAAATATTTAAGAATTAAGAAACATCCTTACTTATTTCACTTTTATTATTCTAATGAACTCACAAAATTGTATTAGATATAGGTAGGTAAGGTACCTTTGTATTGTGTATGGATTTTATTCCACAGATCATTCATTATAGCCAAGTTTTTACTAGAGAGTATTTTATTTGCAGTACTAAAATTAACTATGAATATAATGAAACGTTTCCTATTTTGAAATATTTGAGCATTTATGTACAAATAAGATTATTAACCTAAATCGGCTGAGTCAATAATAAAGTCAATAATTCGAAAAAAAAACTGTCCCTGCCAGGATCTAAGGAGCCTTTTTAATGGTAAATTGTTCCTGTATAAAACATACAAACAAATTGAAAGCGCGACAGATCTTAAAAAACCAGTGCCTATTTTCTTACAATTCTCAGCCATTCCTGTGTGCGTTTTTCAGTATGGAATCACATATATAAGCACCCCATTTTTGCAGCCGTTTTCGACAAAATCAAGATTTTCCTTTACAGTATTTTTTTAACAGTTTTATAGTGTTTAGGTACCGTTAATTTTGCTTCTTAGAATATACTACACATTTAAAATCAAAAAAGGTATATGTACAAAAATCTGTGGCTACGTTTTCGAGAATAATAAGAGTTTCCTTGAATACAAAGAAAATTTGTGCAGTTTTGTTTGTTCAAACAAAAATATTTTACAAATGTGTTTAGAGCAACCCTTAAAAACACTATGAGTACGTTATTTTATTCATATACATACATAAGTTATAGACGCTGTTGTGTTGTTAAATTTGATCAAAATCTCAGTGTTGATGTATGTAAATTGTAAATAGCTTGAAAGCATTAGAAACAATACTTTTCAAATCTTAGAACATCATTTATCTCATAAATCTTTAGGTAGGAAGGTATTACATGACAAATGCTAATGCTGTATTGGTATTTGGAATTCACAGTTCAGAGATCAAAAAATTTGAAAAATAAATATTCTGGTCTGGGTTGCAGATATTAAACAGAGAATTTAAAGTCCCAGCATAAAATATGAGTAGTAATCCGTATAGCGTAATTGTTACTGCGTTAGACTGTCATGCTGAAGATCTGGGTTCGCTTCCCAGCATCGTCCACCTAAAAACTAAAAAGTTTTGTTCAGGGCTACTGCCTCTTGCGAGGAATTGACAAATCATCCATAAGTATCAATTATCATGAATAACCGCTTCCCGTCTAGCCGTTCGGATTCGGCATAAAATTGTAGGTCGCTTCCATTCATGTCGACACGCGCACACAGGAATGGTTGCAAGTTGTTAGTCACTAGGCCCTCTGGTTCTTCACGAGCCGTTGCGCCACACAATTTATTTATTTATAGCATAAAATATCAAAACAAGTCTAGACAAAATTTAAAATATCTTGTTCCAAATTGTTTGCTGTTTTTTTGATTTACGTCAAAAATGATTTGCGGTGAGTCCAATCAAAATATATTCCAAATAAACAATTTATTTATGATCAGTGTACCAAGCATGACCTATTCCGATTTTAGAAACTTTTATATTTCATTATTTTTATTTGTGTTCCTTTAAATATGAAATTATGGACGGGTTTTACGTGTATGTAATTCTTTTTTATTTATTGAAAGCTTCAAAAAATTGCCAAAAACCAATACAACACCAAAGCGAAAATTGATCTGGATCAAATAATATATTTTCCTAGAAATTATCCTATAAAAATTCACAAATGTCTTAGAACCAAAAAAAAAAAAAATTATAATGCTTGGGTTTAACTTGAATACCTACTTAACTCTTTTTAACGATTTCACATTAAAATAATTTCGTTTTTTAAGTACCATTGCCACTATAACTATAACGAGTACATATTTTTTTTAATAAAAATAAAATTAAATCCATTTTTGTCAAAAAATAAAAAAACAATACGCTTATAAAAAGATATTGTGTTCAGCACATTAAATCGCGTGCAATTTAATTCGTCTTTTTTTGTATTTTTCAACCAACTAATTAATCCTCTTAAAAATATTATCTCCAACAACTCTGATTTAATATTTATTCTGTTACTATAGCAATTTTGTATTTTTTTTATTTCAGGCTTGAATGAATATAATATTAATGATATATTTAAAGTACCAGATGGTGTTCATTTTTGTGATAATTTAACAATTTAAAAAAGTAATAAAGTATTAAATACGCAATGTGTACGAATGGATTGATACTGTATGTATGCAGATATAGAAGATAATAAAAAAATCTTGTACACATATATATTTCATTTACCACATTAATTGCTTCTCTGCAAATTTAATAACAAACACATCACCGGTCACGGTAAAAAGAAAAATGATGTTTTACTCAAAAGTACTCATCAGAACGCACTACCTACTCCTCCACGCAATTATAGCTCATTTTTGTTGCTTCAATTTTTGCGCTCCGAAAATTAACATAAATATAAATGCATTTTATTTTTATCCATTTATATTTCGTTAATTGTTAAGCCAATAAGGAAGGTTTGCTCGAAAAATAAATTGCATACTTTTTTGCAAATGAACGGGAGGTATGAGAAGCTTCATCATTATTTCGGCACGAACTGACATAAAAATTTCCACAAATCCAATAAATCAGAAAAATTGATGGACATGTGTGTCCTGGCGAAAACCACACCAAGAAGTCGCTACTATATAAAACAAAAACAGAGGGTGGTGCTTGAGGTTAATTGATTTTTACCGTTAAACATTATCGTCACTAATTTGTATTAATTTTGCTTTAAATTTGATATTGGAAGTCCTCTGAAAGTACTTTGTTGGCATTTCATTACATGGTTAAATCAATGGCCTAAAGCAACTAGGTAGGTACCGTCTGATAATAATTTATATGGCTGGCAATGTGACTACTGTTGCAATATTATTACGTAGGTAGGTGAATATTAAAAAGCAGCAACAAAAAAAATATGTATGTACATATATATATGTAAATGGACGGAACAAATATTTTTTAACTCATATAGGTAATATGTATATGATTGGTGTGGATTGCTAATATATTATCCTCGCAGGACAAGCGAGTCAAGCAAATAATAATATCAGATGCAATATTTGTATTGCGCAAACGAAGTGAGGGCTTCAGAGCAAGAAAAGCTTTTTATTTATTTTTTAAGGATTTTTCTGTGTATTTTGTATAATGATACATTATGTTGCATACCTCTGTAGAAGTTATTATTGGGTCCGGTAGTGATGGGCTTTCTGTATTGTGTTGCATAGTAAGAGTGTGGACGTCCTATGTACAATACCACATACATAATAATGTATACAATAGAACATAAATGACAGGTTTGAGAATTGTTAATTTTTTTTTTCTTTCATGTTTGTATTTGTATGAGCATTTTTTTTGATAATTTTTTGTTAGATGGACATTTTTAATTGGTCACAGAGGAAACAGATTTGTTTTTAATAAGGAATCTTTTTTAATTTTGTTTGTCAGTAACAATTTTAAATTTATTTTCCAAATATACAGTTTGCTTTTATAGAAAAGTGAATGGAATCCCAAGTTTTGGACATTGGTTACGGTATTAATTTTGAAATATTGCGAAACTTTAATTCTTTTTATAAATTTTTGTTTGATTTTTTTTTTTATCTGCTTTGTTGTTTGTTTAGTTTATATAAAAAACTTATAGCCCACGAAGTTGTCTTACTTATTTGTATGTTAAAAAAGGTCACCACTTTTTTCGACAGCACTGGCACATTGTACATTGCATTTTTTGGGTTTTTTGTCTCAAAGTTGCGTGGTTTTATTGTAAATTTTGTAAATCAATGTAAATAAAATAAAAATTAAATTTATAACAAAAACTAGTTTAAATTGTATTTTATTTTATTTTTGATTTTTTTTATAAAATATTTAAACTAGTATCACAACTTTAATTTACATTGGTAATTGCTGCGCGTTTCGGAGTGTATCTACTCTACTCATTCGCCTGATGATGGAGTAGATACACTCCGAATCGCGCAGAAATTACCAATATAAATTAAAGTTGTGATACTAGTTTAAATATTTTTAAAAATAAAATCAAAAATAAAATACAATACAATTTAACTTAGTTTTTGTTAAATATTTAATTTTTATTTTATTTACATTGATTTACAAAATTTACAACATTGTATAAAATAAAAATGCAAACAAGTGTTGCGATCTCTATTAGATTAAACCATTGAGTTTATACACATAGAGGAACCATCTCATCACCAATCTAGGTGGCGTCCTTATTTATATCTAGAACAATAACTAGTGATAATAAATACAAAAACCATTAGCTCCTTAAGGTAGGCTATTTCCACCTTAAGGTAGACTATTTGTGGAAATAGTAGAGAAAGAGTCTGTCTTATGGAGCAAATGGTTCCTGTATTGACTATCACTGGTTCTTGTTCTAGGTGAAATGAAGGGAGCCACCTAGATTGGTGATAACTTAACAATCAGGTAGTTCCTCTATGTGTATAAACTCAATGATTAAACTGCAAAATCGAAATTGGAAAACTCGTCTGCCTTCTAAATTAACAGGTAGAATTGATTGAATGTTATGTTATAACATAAGCTTACGTTTCGTGATTCAGAGTGAGGAAGATACTATAAAAATATTAGTTTACTTTCAAGCAAATAGCTATGGCTACTTAAGAATTTACGAAGTACGACAGTGAAGTGATTTTCAGGCTTAAAAAGCAAAGTTGTGTCACTTTCTTCTGAGGTAAATTTCCATTGTTCACTCCACCATTTCACACGTTACGTATTTCATATTCGCAGCGGCCCGGCCGAGCCGAGCCAATTGAAATTGAGATTGGTTGTGAGCTCTTCGGTTTTCTGGGGAAGGCTAAGCTTTAAACTTAAAAACATAATTTTATTTCTCACTTTAACCAATAATAAATATTATTAGATACTTTAAGAACCTTAAAAAAATTGTCAAACAAAAACTTTCAATATACACAATAACTTTTGATTTATAAATTAAATTTCAAAAATGCAATAGATACGATGATATATCATCATCAGGCCCTTTAAATGTATCCTCATTGTGGTGCTGAAGAGAAATGCAATAGAATTTCATTCACTTTCCATAAATTTAGTTCCCAATTTAACACAAAACCTATTTAATCCAATTTCAATTCAATATTGACACTCCCTCTGGTTTGTGTCGAGGGGGTGTCAATGGTTAAGGGTTGATATACATACCTTGGGGACCAGCATTGCTCCTTGGCAAAGTAGCATACATATTATTTGCTGGCTGTTGCTGCTGCTGCTGGTGATGCTGCTGCTGTTGCTGCTGCTGAACTGGCCTAGGTTGGCCCCAGTTGTTGTTTCCAGCTGATGGTGGTGGATATGAGGTTGGTGATTTAGGGGCAGCTGCTGGAGCTGGAGCACCATATGGACGAGCAAAACCTTGATTTACCTGTTGGAATACAGTGGGCAAAAAATAAAGCGTACATTTTTAATTCGATTCAATGTTTTTAAACCGCAATTTGTTGGCTTTAGTGTGTGAGTATAGTGAGATATTGTTGGTATATAAAAATTTACAAAAAACTTGTATGTGCAGTGTCGTGCATCACAACATTAAACAGAGTCAATAAAAATGCGCAGCCAAGTATGAAATAAAATTTTGCAGCCTCTCGCGAGGCACTTACCTTGTAGTTGACTGAAACTCCCTTACCGGGTGGGATGACGCTCCTTATTACGTTGCCGTGCAACGTTACGAATTGGAACTGATCTCCGTCCTGCCCGGTGCATGAGTTAATTGAATCATCAGCTCTGCCACCACTGGGGGCTGATCCTTGTCCGCCGACACCCTGCGGGAAGTTAAATAATTTAATCCCGTCTGAGGACGATTCAGTGTTGTCGTTGTTTGTGTTCGAGTTACTGTTTAATTTTTTATTTGAATACTCTTTTAAAAATTTACTATATACATTGGATTGGATGGAGGCGCCGCCGCCGCTGCTCGGATTGTTGCCAGATGATGCATATCGATTGTTCGAGTTCATATCGTTTTCGTTTTGCTTGCCACTTTGATTAATTGTCATTGAGTTCGGGTGTTGTTGTTGTTGTTGCTGTATTTTATTGAATAGATGGTTTTGTTGTTGTTGCTGTGGAAGTGGTGGGGGTGGAGGTGGCGGCAACTGAAAGTCTGTAGCAGTGATACCACTTCCAATCGAGGACGATGTCGACTGTTGTCTCGAATGTCCTGGTGACGATGATGAAGATGCAAATCGGTCTAGTGACAAAGTTGATGTTGAATTATAATTATGGTTATTGGCAGTGTTGCCATTGTGACTGTTTAAGGAATTTTCAATGTTTGCGTTGTTGATCGGACTGCAACTACTGTTATTGTTGATTCCATTTGTTGACGAATATGGTGACAAGGACAATGATGACGATGAAGCTGTCGAAAGGCTACTGTTTGTGCGCGAATGATTGTTAATGGTGGTGTTGTTGTTGTTGGTTAAATTGTTTCCATTGCAAAAAGCATCTTGTATTTGGAATTGTTGAAGTTGTGTTGGTGATGGAGGTGGTGGCAGGGGTAGATCAGAAATGTTTGTGATTTCAATCTGAGTGTTTTTTGTTTGTTTGTTTTGTTTAGTAGGCAAAAAGGCAGCACACAAAAATTGTTAGGCAAAAAATGAAACAAAAGAAAAAAAAACATTTATATTTTTATTTTTGCAGGATTTAGCGGTGTAAAGGTATTTTTCTAGGTGAAAAGGTACAATTTGTTGTCATTTTGTCGGTTTATAAAACTTAATAGATCTGTAAATAAATAGATAAGATCGGGTTCCTTAAAATTTTAGGGATCAAGCTAAGACATTTTTGCACAAAAACAATATTCTTCCTACAACTACACATCAAATGCTTAAATGAAACGATTATTGTAAAAGTCAAGGTAATCAATCTTGCTAGTTCTAAATATTTTTCTATACTTATTGGATTTATGTAGTTTTAATCGAAGATAATCGTCTTGCTTAAATACATAATGAATTATCCTTCCATTAACAATAAAAATATATCTAAAAAAATAAAACGAATTCTACCTCTGACATAAGAAAAGGACTAAGATCCTTTATAATTTTGTCAAAAATCCAATTATAGTATAATTTCTAATGACCGAGTAGTTACTTTAAAAGTACATAGTAAGTGAATACATGCCTACTTGCTTTAAAGAAAACCATTTTTACTTGTACTAAGTTTGTATGTCTTCTCAAGTAAATTTTGCTATTTTGGATAGCTTATTGTAGGTATAGCATTTTAATTCAATTAGAAAGTTTGGAAACAATATAACTGAATAGTTTAATACTAAAACATATATTATGCTGCTTTAATTTTTTGTTTATCATAATTGATTCGGGACTAACTTTTCGCCTAAAATCAGTATTAAAAAATTCAATGAAACCACTGATATCGACTTACAGCATATATTGGTGAACGAATTTATGTGTCGAGTATTCAGATTTTTTTTAAGAAATCTTGTTTAAAATGCTCCCCTGCAATGATTTTAATTAAGTCGACAATTCTTGAAATCAACTCTAACGATTTTGACTAAACTTGATATACAAAAAATATTTCCTTTCTTTCGTGACCTTTTTGGTTACTTAATAATAACTGCCCTAAGACCCACTAGAAGGAACTCTTACTTGGTATATAAATATATTTATACTGTTTCAATTTTTCAAATCAAAATTAATATATATCAGCTTTCTTGCAAACTTTTTAATACGCTCTCTTTTTAACTTCTTAAGATGAAAAATTTAGTCTTTTTACGCCATACTCTATCTAACCTTATTAAAAACATTTTTTTTTTTAAATAAAAAAAAATGATTTTTTTAATTTAGGTTGCTACAGATAATTAAATTTTAGTTACAAAAATCTTAGCTGAATTGACTGCTTTTTTAAATTTTAAAGGTTGTTTTTTTAATTTTATTATGGTAAAGAATGAAGTCGAACGGTATTTTTATTTTTCGTTTATAAAATTTTGAATTTTCAATTTTACAAAATTCGCAGAAAGCACTAAAGAAATGATTTTGACGCTTAAGATAATTTTGTTAAAATGTCTATTCCAAATTAATAATTTTACTGAATAAACAATTTGTTGACTTGAGATAATTTCAGCCAAATTTAAGTAGCATCATTTTGAAATTTTTTTGACAAAAATAGAAAAAATGAAAAAAATAAAGAAATGGTCAAAATGAGCCATATAATCAGGGTTCGGACCCCATGATTCAAATTTGGAAGTAGATTTAGTAAGAAAGTGAAGTAAAACTAAAATTTCCGAAGCAGATTTGAAAATCAGAAAACAAAACAAACTATTAAAAAAAAGATTTTTGACAAGAATATTTTGAAAAAAAATATATAAAAGTTATTTTATTCACCAAAATATAAAAATAAAAATAAAAATAAAAATATTAATTGCCTTCAAATCAGACTTCATATTAAAAAATCTAAAAACTTTTGTATAGATACAATGTACTTAAATTGTGATTTTTATAGTATTATTTGTGATAGTACTATTAAAAAATAAATTGGCCACGAAATTTGTATTGTTTTATAAACTTTAATTTGTTAGATGGTTTGTTTATCCTTACGATTATTTATTTGAGTTCGTGAAAACATTAAATGTACAACAGTTTTAACACTTATTTGGTTTCTGAATTTGGTTAAGAAATATCCATTAACAAACCAGGTAGGTATCCACAGCAACAAGAACTCAAAAAAAAACAAAAATTAGTACAGTTGTTTCATGGAAGTCTTCGGTTCGCACACACATACCAATTATAACGAAACGAAACGAACGAGGAACGACACAAGACAAAAAAAAAATGATTCCGTTCAGGCAAGAAAATCATGCTCAGATTCGAAGTTGGTTGGAAATTTAAAAGTGAAATAATACAGTGACAGTGCTGTCGCTTACTGTCATGATATTTGGTAAGACACTTTTTGTGTGAAAAATCGAAGTAGATCTTGATAAAGCGGAGGGTCGAAGTAGATTTTTTTTATTTCTTAAAATCGAAGTAAATCTACTTCAATCGAAGTAAGGTTCGAACCCTGAATATAATCCATCAAAGTATATTCGGAATTGATAGGACCCAGCTAAATTAAGACGAACAAATTTGTCTGCAATTTCCGCTCATTCTGTCTCTAATTTAGACATTTTATTAAGATAAAAAGAAGAGATTTTTACTATCTAATTTTCTTTTTTAACTATGTATGTATACGGACACATTGAAGTATTTTTTTTAATTCGGTGAAACATGATTCCAGTTCAAGTCTCAATTATGGACTTCAAGTTGTTTGAGGTTATTATTTTCTTAATATCCTTTGAATGCTGATTGAATCACAAAAATTATCCAACTTTGATTTGATGACTAAAACGTATCGAGTGCTTAAGGAATGGTCAAGTTCGTACTAGGTCAAGGTCATTAACATATCCTTTAAAAACAGCAAATATTCACAATCTTAGCCTATCTTTCCAAAACTGTAACATCTAACATAAATGATACAAATAAACTTTAAACAAAATGAATCAAAATTATCAGTATCACAGTAACGCAGTTATGTTGAAAATTCCTTAAAAACTCTTCGTTATTTGGGGAATGATTTTTTTTTTCGAAATGATTATGTAACTGACTTTTCTGTTTTCTATTTTATTTTTTATTTATTTTAAATTAATATTTCGGTCGTTACTACAACAAGCACTTTAAATAAACTCTTTTGTTCGTTATTATATTGAAAAATGAAAAATATTTTTATTATTTTTTTAGTGTCCAGCTACACGGACACCATCCGTACGCGTTGAAATGTCGAACTAAAAAATCTCTGATATATTTCATTTGCATTCTGCGATCTGCGAAAAAAAATTAGGTAGTTTTTTTGTCGCCGCGCATATAGAATGTTCTTTAAAAAGGTGTTGGTGTTTGTCAATCTATTTGTGCACAGATGCACACCTTTAATTTGCAGGAAGCGAAGTTGCATCTGCAGTTGATAGGTAGCTACATTGAGAGTCATTACACAAGAATACGCTTCGATTAATAGAAGGGAGCTAAATTTAAATCTTAGTTTTTCATGCCAAAAAAATTTCTTTTTATCTATTTTTTGTTTAAGTTGTTGATACGGTTTATTTAAGTTTTAGTGATTTTTTTTTAAATAATAATTTCAAATGAATCTTGTTGGTCGTAAGGAAGCGCTGTTATTGTTCGATTTTTTGTGTCGGTAATTTTGTTTTCAAATATTAGAGTAATAATTAAAAAAAACTTTTTTATTTTATTTTTAAAATATAACTTGCCTACTCTTGAAAAAAAATAATTGTGGTCGTATTTATAAACTTTGTCTAAATCTTTAAAGTTATAAATATCTTAACATTTTTTGTTGTCTATTGACATTTAATTCAATAATAAAAAAGAAACTGTCTATACAGCTTATACCTGTTTAAGCTTAATCAAAATAATTTCCATTTCCATTTTAAACAGACATACAGACAGCTTTATTGGATTTAATTTTTAGTTGTTACAGCCTCCTAAAAATCTATTGAAGTTATAATTTAAAATAAATAAATTTAAGAACAAAATGGTAACCCTGAATGATTAAGGTGCTTAACAATATCACATTTGAAATAGCTTTTCAGATGTGTTGAGTATTTCAAAGTTTTTTTTTTGTTGTCGAAAGTACTTTCGATTAAAAACTACATTGTCGCCAGCTTAAAATAGTTTTTGTTTTCTGTTTTTTATGTTGTAAATTTATGCAATTAGTTAAAAATAAAACTATTAAATTCAACATGAATGCAGCAAAAATGTTCAGTTTGTGTTCTAAATTCCTAAACACCTGCAATAAATGTTCATATTGAAGCAAATAAAAAAACATCAGACTTTACAAAAAGTACACGTGGTTTAAAAATGAATAGTTTTAGTGCACACTCACAAACTCACAACATATATTTTTTTTATTTTATGAACTTTGTTAGAGGAGGCACTCTGTTTTATTTATTTTACAAAAATATACATTCACTGTTAGCTTTGTTCTACTTACATTGCTGGGTGGCGCAGAATACAAAGGGGTGCTATTTCCATTAGTTGGAGAACCATTGAATCCAATGTTATTTAGAGCTGCGGAAATTGTTGAAGCACTCAGTTTGGTATTTCTGTAAAAAAAGAGATAAAATAAAAATTTAAATTCAAGCTGTAAGCATTGTATATAAATGTACGAAGGTCGTTATCGGCACGGCACCTATAGGTACTATCAAAACTTGAAAGTAATTGAAAAACAATTAAAGGCTTAGAAAGAGGGAAGATTATCTTTTTAAATGAAACAAAAATAGATTTTTGTGGTTTCGATTGAAGAAGAAATTTGTTTAGTTTAAAAAATATCACTTCAACAATTGATTTACAGGGGAATTAATAGTGATTTTGGTTTAACTTCATTGTCAATGTTGAGAGTTTTGTGTTTGATTGCTTCTTCTGTTAAATGATTAATTATCTATATAAAAATAGCCTTAAATACATTTTGTGGTACCATTTTCTCAAAAATTATTCAACCGATTTCGATAAATTGTATGTGGTTGGAAAGCCATAGTTGTGGAGATGTTCAGAATATACATGGGAGTATGGGACACGCGTAAGCGCACTGTGGTTCATTTTTGTTTTTGCACTCCCGATCGATGTGCATATTTAAACAAAATTAATTTAAAACATAAACATACTTTTTGTGTGATTTTGTTTTCAAACTATGTACATGTTTGTCGAATTTCGGCCAGTGGGCGATATACTAGTAACAATAAATTGACAGTCACAGTGTGTATACAAATGGTTTAATTATGTGTTTATGTCGTTAACAAGAAAATGCTTAAAAATAATTAAATGACAATTTTTTGGATTAATACGAACCAAATGCATGACTAGGTTGCACTTCTTCCTTTTATGCTTAAGTGGCTTATGGAAAATATCAAGAATTGTAGTTTTGCGAGCATTTTATTCAAAAAACAGGAATAGCTATTAAAATATTTTTAAGAGCTTGAAATTAATTTGTTGAATTATTTAGATATGTAAGCTATAGAAGTTTCAGCTATAGAAGTTTGAGCAAAATAAATTATATCCCATATGATTTGCTTGAACAAATATGTGCGAACAAAAGTATTTGAAATTGTTGAAGTGATTTAAAAGTAGGTAGGTAATAGTCGCTGATAGACTCAGGCTTAACTTAACTACAGTTTAAGACAATTTTGGCTCAATGAACACAGACCGATTTTAATTACAAATAGTTGGTTTTATATTTGATTAAGATAATTTACTTGGTATACTACACAAATAGCTTCAAATATTTTGAAATTATAAACTTAAAACAATAAAATCAACGTCCGAAAATTCAACTAAACCTATGTCTAACTTAAACCCATCCCTAAAATGACTATGAATACGCCCCAATAACTTTAAAGTAAATATTAATATGCAGATACAAACTTAATTTAAAAAAAAAATTCATCAAGCCGTGTTTGAACAATCGAATTATCAAACAAAAACTTTGTAATATTTAAAAAAATTAAAAAAAAAAAAAACATTTTATTAAAAATTTGCTATGCACTATTATTGAAACTTCTTAGAAGCTTCTGTATACAAAAAATATTTCGAATCGGTTAAGCCAATAATGAGAAATGAAAAACGGTTCATTAGCAAATAGTGTCAATAAAAAAATGCAAACTTTCTTATTGAAGATCACACTAATTATAGAACGAAAAGATTTTTCTTATTAAAATCGTTAAAGCCGTTTAAAAAAAAAAATAAAAACATCAGATTTTTCTTTACTGCTTTTCAATATTTGTATGGCTAATCCCTACCGTTGTTTTTAGTTATAAAAACAAGTTTGTTTAAGATTATTATAGAAAATTGTTTTTTTTTTAATTTTCAAAATACAGTTTTCTTAAAATATTGTTAAAGAAGCTCCTCAGTTCAAAATTGAAAACAAAAAAGAATCAATTGAATTGTTTTGCATAAAATCCCTAATAATATATATTGTTCGAAAAAAAATTTTCAGAAAACTCAGTAGAATTACATCAGGTCACTTGAACTTTAAATCCACATAGTTTGTCTTTATAAATATAACATATAACAATTGTGATTGGAAGTGATTAAAAATAATTTTTCCGTCGGCTTTTTTTGGTCACTGTAGTTTTTGCAATGAAACAATTAAGTTACATTAGCTTTCCCGACGTTTCTTTATTAAAGTGAGTGTATTTTGTATTGTTTCAATTATTGTTATTATAATGTAAACAATATATTTTTTCTTGTTGTCCAAATAAAGTTCCCCTGAAGAAGGCAGCAACCCCTGCCGAAACGTCGGGAAAGCTAATGTAACTTAATTGTTTCATTGCAAAAACTACAGTGACCAAAAAAAGCCGACGGAAAGATTATTTTTAATCACTTCCAATCACAATTATTAATTCCAAATTGGTCAATAAATCATTTTTAGTATAACATATAACATTATAAAGCTACAAAGTTTATAAAAACTTTCTTTTTTTAACCCCAACTGTACATAAACAGTACTTAGTTTGTATTATTGCGTGAGAATGTATTCCTTGAGTGGATTCTAACTTCAAACTAAGAAGCGAAATAATTTTCTCACAATCATCATTATCAAGGAGTCTATGTATTCTATAGTTGAGTATAAAATATTTTAAATAAATAGTTTAAATAAAAAATTAAAATTTTAAGTTAAAAGATAAATAACGTTTTTTGTTTTATTTTTTTATTGTGTGTTACTTTTTTTAATTTTTTTGATAATTTGTGGTCAATAAGGTTTCGCTTTTCTCTTTTTAATAATTAAACGCGAGCACAAGCAAAAAATAGTTTAATCCATTGTCATCCTTTTCTTCTGGAAAACAAGTCCATTGTGTAACAAAAGTGTTAAAAAGTCTTTAATTTTTACTCAGTAGGTATTCAAAAATTACAGAATTTGTATGAAAATATTTTGTAAGCGATTGTTGAAATATTTTAGACTCAGGGACAATTTTTCAATAGTCAGATAAGCAGTCAGTTAGTATTTAATCCTTACATAGAGCAAAAATCTATTTTTCAATGGACAGAACTTATTCTTAGGAATAGGAACAGTAATTTTATCTGCTCATTGAGAATTCAGATAGAGTTATTCATAGGAATAAATATTTTCAAAGTCAAACATTACTGTTTGTCAACATTGCTTTGAAATAAACGTTAAATCAAATTACTTTAGAAATGTTCGATATACAAAAATATCAGAAACATATATGTACAAACATAAATGAGAATGCCATTTAAATTATAATATTCTGTAGATTATTTTTTTTTCAATTGAAAAATTCAATTTTGCTATCCGATTGTTAAATAGCCAAATAACGTTATTTTTCGAGTAAATAACTGACTCTTTAACTGACTAATGAAAAATCGGCTCTTAGAAATTAATTCATTCTAATTTAAATTTGAATTTCGAAAATTCTCTGTATTATTTTATTTTTGTACGAGTACAAAGGTGCTTTTAATTTAAAAAAAAGCAAAATAAAAACTTAGTGGATACTTACGGCTTAATTGGTACGGGAACATATCCATCAGTTCCACTTGGTGGATTTTGCGAAGCAGCCAAACGAGCATGGATATCACAATACAATTTGTTGTTGAAGTTGTAGTATCCTTGATTTTTCAACGAAGTGCCACAGGTAGCGCACTTAAAGCATTCAACATGAAGGTTCTTATCCTTGATGCGGACGAAAACACCACTGTTGTATATGAGAAGTTCGGAATAAAATAAAAGAACAAAATAAAATATGGGTATGACGAGCTTTTCGCAATAAAAGTTGCATACATTTTGTGAATAAAGGGATTGGAAGGGGAGTAAATTTTAACACACAAGCCTTCAATTTGTAGATTCATTATAATTTAAATTCGTACAAAAGGACTCAAACTGCTTAACAATTACAACAAAATCGTATTCATAAGTTTTAATTCTTACATAATTCCGACACCACACATGGAGCACTGCGGCAAATTAGTCAGTGGCTTGTGTTCCCGAGGAGCTATACCAGCTGCAGTTGCAGCCGCTTCCAATTCGGCTTTGTACTCGGGTGATTGCAGTGCCGGACACACGGGCAAAATTATCAACCTAGGATCCACGGATGGAGTGGGTGAAGTTGGTTTCTCCTCAGCATCATCACCTATTCTAGATTCGGGATGATGTCCAGGAAGGCTAGGCCGATGCGAAGCACTTGGCGCCAGTGTGTTCTGCTGTAATGGAGTTCCAATCCGTTCATCGTGATGTGGTTGCGATGATGGTGTCACTGGTCGCGATGGTCGTTGTCCTCCTATTGCATGGCTGTGTGTCCAGTAGAAGTTCGCAGGACTTCGGGGTTCTTAAAATTTGTTTTTTGTTTCGTTAGTTTTTTTGTCGGTTTTGCAATTAATTGCAATTTTACACAATAAATATAAAACACTCATACACGCAACAAAAAGTTATTCAACAAAAGAGGATTGTGTGTTGTTTTTGTAGTGGGATTTTGGATTTAAGGATAAAGTTGAAATAAAATGAGTTTTCTTTGTAACACTTACACAATGAGACGTTCACATTCTGTGCAAATGTTTTGTCCAGTTGGGAGTCCACCAGTGCTTG
Organism: Melangyna quadrimaculata; assembly: GCA_949320155.1. Taxonomy (NCBI): domain Eukaryota; kingdom Metazoa; phylum Arthropoda; class Insecta; order Diptera; family Syrphidae; genus Melangyna; species Melangyna quadrimaculata. The sequence goes on along the minus strand of OX439485.1, from coordinate 2,712,165 downwards.
GGGGCTTTGGACGATCGACTGGGGCTTTTACATGCCTAGTAACATTTGACTGATTTTGGCTTGGTATGTGATTGTTGATTATTTGTGGTGGATTGTGGTGTTGAACTGGATATTATTATTAACAAATTCGTATAAGAGAAAACACACAAAAATAAACATAAATTACACAAAAGAAAAAATTGAAGAGTAGAATGGTGCTTTTGTTACAGAAAAATTTATAAATTTTGATCTTAATTAAACAAAATAATTAACACTTAAAAGTAAACAAAATAATTTTAAGATACAAATGACGATAAAAAGAGGAAATAAATATTCCTTTGTTGTGGTGGTAAGTTTTTGAAACACAAAAATAACTTTCCGAATTTAATTTAAGAGAAATAGATCTTTTAAGTCTTGAAAAGACAACAAAAAATGATAATAATATCATCGTTTCAAGGTCTTATTGTGATCTTTTAAAAAAAATAATTTTATTTCTGGCTAAATTCCAAAAGTTACTTGATAAATTGAATGATTTGTTTTTAAACCAGAAGCATTTTATAAGTGTAATCGATATACTTTTTACATAATATTGTAGTTTTTGTCTTTAATATATTTTTTTTTGGAATATTATATTCATGCAAACGACTTGATTAACATTAAAATTTCATAAATCGTATTTTTTTAATCAAATATTTGATCCAGAACAAAAGGATTACGATTATTATTTAAAGCATATAAAATACTTGCTAATTCGAAGTAATGCTCATTTTTGAAATTTTTATTACCTGGTTCATGGTGTTCACCGGTTTCTTCTTCTTGCAAGAATTTCAAAACTTCAGATTTATCACCTTGGTATTGTTTTTCATTTTTCTTGAAGTTAATTCTGAAATATAAGAGATTTTTTTATAGATTGATTTTTTTACGAAAATAAAAATATGTTACTAAGAAGAACTATAAATGGTTCTGCTATTAGGCTTTTTAGTGTCTTTAGGTAAGATCCAAAAAGTTAACTGACTCAAATATGTAATTTAAAATATTTTTGGCATCTTGTACAAAATTAATTTGTTTACTAGTATCAAGTTAAAACGAGTGAATTTTTAAAACTTATGATGGTTTTATTGGTTAATTTTTTGTGTAAGCTTAACACTAGTGTATCAATTAACATGGACATACTTTGCGATTTCTTTAAAAGCCTAGGGCGTATGCATAAGTTGCTTAAGGCAACGAATATAAATTGTTCGGGAGCACCTTATTTTAAAAAAGAATGCTTTTGGTGGAACATAAAACCAACGTCTACAATATTGTGACCCGCTAGCTTAAAATAAATAAATAAATCGGGTGGCACAACGGCTCATGAAGAACCAGGGCCTAGTGACTAACAACTCGTAACCATTCCTGTGTGCGCCTTTCGACAAGAATGGAAGGGACCTACAATTTAATGCTGAATCCGAACGGCTGACGAGAAGCACTTAATCGTGACAAGTGATACTCTTGGAGGATTTGTCAATTCCTCTCAAGAGGCAGTCGCAGTAGCCCTGCAAAAAAAACTTTTTAGTTTTTTAGGTGGACGAGGCTGGGAAGCGATCACAGACCTCCAGCGTGACAGTCGAACGCACTAACCATTACGCTACGGGCTACTACCGCTAGCTTAGTACAGTTAAAATAGGTCATATGTACATGCGGACAAATTTTTAGATTTATGAAACTTGGTGGGAACGTTGGATTTACCATAAAAATAAAGAATCAAAAGATTCTATGAAAATAACTGTGTTTCACGGGATTTTTTTTTGAGGGGGAGAGAGAGGGAAGGTATGGACTTACTGAATTTTAACATTTGATACATGATTTAAGGGTGTTTTTCAATTTTTAATCTAATGAGATCAAAGTTAAGGAGATAGGATAATTCTTAAAATGTTATTCTCCATTTTATCCAGAGATGACTGTATTTTCTGTAAAATATGTAAAATATTTAAAAAAAAAAATCATTGAAAAGATGGTATATTGATAAAAATTCGTATATATATTCAATTTGGCATGAGAATTGAGGATCGAAAGAGAGGAGAGAAAGAGAAAGGTATGGAATTATGATCATACCACATATCCCAAAAATGGTATACGTGGGAGAAGAAATGGTTCCATTTATCTTGAGGACTAGTAATCAAAAGAGTCCATAAAAATATCTATAGTGGGTAGGTGATTTTTTGGGGTGATGTGTATTATATTTTGTACGAAAAATAAAGTCATCTTTAAAATGTATCTCCTTAAATGACGATAACTTTTTTAGAATTACTTGTATCCTCTTACGGTGACTTCTACTGGAATAAGTGTTAAAAAATAACTTTAAATCGTATAACGTATTTTATATACCTAAGTATTTCAACGACATGAAAGTAAACTTTTGATTAAAAACCCGCATTTTCTTCATTTTACCCTTAAAAAAACCCTTTCACTGTTGTTTATTGAAGGTTTTGAATGAGCAACAACCACTTGTGTTGGCTTCCACCGAGTATTACATTTTTGGCTGGAATTATTGCAATTTCATGGCTGCCAAACTTATCATCAGATTCCTTTTAGTGGTGCTTAGTATATAGTTCCAATTTTAATTTATAAATAAATACAAAACAAAACAATACCAAACCAAATCTTTCCAAAGCATTTATTTTTGTTTTATAACGCTCATTGTTATTATTTTATTTAAACTGGTATGACTTATATTGAGCATACACGTTACAATGGATAATGCTAAATTTAAAGATAATCAATTTAAAAATCAAAATTTTCTACTGTATCTAGTAATGCTCGTAGATAATAATGTCTCAAAAATCTCTACAGAGTATATTTGGGATGATAAATCAATTAAAAAAAAGTAATACTCAATATAAGTATGTACCAATAAAAAAATTATTGAACATAATATAAAAATACTCTTAAAGCATAAAGAGTCTTGTCTTACAAAATGTTAAAAAAAAAATTCATTTACAATTATAGATTACAAAAAAGACATTTTAATTATAAAAAAAGCTTCGTTCAACCTAATTTCCTTCGAAAATAATTTTGTTTTGGGTAACTGAATATGAATATGTGAGCAAGTTGCTTTCAAGTATGTTACTGGCCACGTTCAGCTTTTACTAGGATAGCCTATCTAGGATTCTAAATACACATTTGCTTTGGCATCCATCATCATCGTAGCCATCTAAATAAATAAATAATTAAATTGGGTGGTGCAAAGGCTCGTGAAGAACCAGGAGCTAATTTCGACAGGAATGGAAGGGACCTACAATTTTATGCCGAATCCGAATGGCTAAGCGAGAAGCACTTATTCATGACAAGTGATACCATTGAAGGATTTGTCAATTCCTCGCAAGAGGCAGTAGCCCTGAAAAAAACTTTTTAGTTTTTTTTTGCTGGACGATGCTGGGAAGTGAACTCAGACCTCCAGCGTGACAGTCCAACGCACTAACCATTACGCTATGGGCTACTACGTATAGCCATCCTTAAATGGAATTTGACAATGCATGCATACGTTGACAGATAGGTAAGAAACTAAATTATGTCGTACGAGGAATATTTCGTTTCAAATGCCACCCAAAAGCGCTAAAATCGCCTTTTGCCGCCCAGAAAATTTAATCTCAAAAAATTTAGATATCTTTAAGTTTTTTAAATGCTTCATCTCCGTAGCAATCTTTCAATTTAATTTGACAGTCTATGGCTTGACATATCGGTAAAGTTCCATATATGTCAACCGAAATATCCAAAACTCCAATTTTCTCAAGCAAAAAATATACTCTCAAAAAATTAGGATTTTAAAGAGACTTTGTAATTCATCATAATCATAGCCATCCTTCAATCATATTTGGCAGTTGCCTATTTTGGTAATGTTTAAATTTCTTGGTCGCTCCTATAATTAAAAGTTGTGGCAGAAAGAATACTTAATTTCAAACATTTCAGCAAAAACCTATCTACATCGCTGTAGATACAAGTTTGAACGAGGCCACTGTCTTCTCTACTGGCTTCCCAACTGGCTTCGAAAAAAGCAAGCCCGTTGACGACCAAGTTGTCAGGGTAAGTTCTGCCTTTGAACCGACATATTCGCAAAGGCAGAAAATATTGTAGGTATCAGAAATAAAAATAAATTCTACCAAATACATTACAAATTAGGCGGTGAGTGCAAAAGTGGCGTAACCCTATTTTGAAAAATTGGCTTATTTTGTTTCTCAGTTTTTTGTCTTAGGGAAACAAATTATTTTAAACATAGTTATAGATTTTGAATATCTAATCTTTCCAAAAAAATATAACATTAACATTTTGAAAGCATATGTGCTTGTCTAAGTGAATTTAATGCAATACAAAATTTAATTTTGTCCAGTCCTATGGTGAAAGCTCACAAGTTTCCTACCAATCTATCGTATTATATTAATGGTAACCTAATTCAGAAAACTAAAAGAAATTTTTAAAACTTTTCAATCACTTTTCTGGTAACTGTGGCGTATACTTATTATTTTTCTCCATTATAAGTAAGTTTTATTATAATAATAATCGTTGTTATCCTTATTTCTTTACAAATTTTCTTTTGCAATAATATCTCTATCAACTCCAACTGCCTCCATAAGACCTAAACAACTCAATTCCTTTCATCGTTTCCTATCAGAATATCCTGCTGATGGAAATGCTATTACCTCCTTAAAGAGAATAAAAATGATATCCTTCCCCATAACCGTCTTCCCAAAACCCCATCACATTTTATCCCATGTTACCTATATAGAATACATCTATTAATTTTCTTCTTGTGCATATTTTTTTTGTAGTCTGCGCGATACCTACCCAAGAACACCGCCAGCAAGAACCTCAGCTTGAGCTGAAAGAGTTTCCGCAATAGTTTCATCACTGTAAATGCCAACTGGGGTATTGTACTGCTTATTGACAATGCTCTTCACTTGACCATCGTTTCCATTAACCTAAATGCAGCGAAAAAAAAAAATAAAAGAATATAAAATAATCGATTCTTGAGAAATAAGTTTCATCATTTCTTTTTCCTGTCCAAGGACTCACTGGAGAACATTGAAGGATATTAACAGTAATGATGATGATAATGATGGCGGTGTAAGAAGCATCGCCCTCGCAACCTTACCATCATCATCGCACAATCAGTATAAAAACTTCATAACATCCTCTCTCTATCTCGATCACAATGATTGCGGTCCATTTGTATAGGAAAAAAGAAAATGATAATACCAATCCTTACCGAGTTGAAAGGACGAGCAGAGTTATTGTATCCACTGCCAATATGATGAACCTCTTGTTGTTTATGAGCTAGAGAAGTTTTCGTCACTGTTTGGGGATATGGTGAATGTGAGTTCGGGGATGGCATCTGACCAGTTGGGGTTACTGCTGGGCGCCATGTTAAACCTCCCCTTTACAACCAAAAACAATAAATTAAAACAGAATATTTGAAAAAATATTCACCCAATCAAATAAGTATTCATTATACACAAGCATACCTCTGGACTGTGACGATGAAATTGTTGCCAGACCTTACGACAAGATCCTGAGCTTCTTTGTGTCGCAGATTGTAGACATCGACGTCGTTAATTTTAATGACAGCATCGCCTGGCAATAGACCAGCTTGTTCCGCTAAACTACCGCCATTAATCTATGAGAGGAAGTAAGAAAGAAAGGACATCAATTTGTTATTCGCTTCTCTCTTTAATTATTATGTTGTTGTCTGTAGTATATCTATAGCTGCAGTGAGTAATTAATTTTTTATTTTTTATTTATAGTTTTAATAATATTTTCCTACATAGTTGTATAATAAGGGACAGAGTTACTGCAATTAAAACTCCAATTAAGGATGCAAAGGATATTTAAATTTTCTTTTGGTGTCACTTCGATATAGTGTTTACTCCATATAGCGCTATAAGAGATGATGATGATGGTGATGGTTATGATACCCTAAAACGATAACAAAGGTCTTCATTATAAAACGGAAGGAAAACAAAAGTTTTCGTGTCATAAACAGTATTAAAAAGAAAACTTTTTTTGTCAAGCAGGTATAGGTTAGGTATAATGCAGTAGTTGCAAGGATAAAATATTTGTCTTTGATTATTATTATTTTGTCGGTTCTAAGAAAATCGTTTAGGTGATTCTTCTTAGTGTTTCGTTATTGCTGCAGATGAATGAACTTTTTTAACGATTTTTGAAGAAAATCCTTCTGGGTATAGCTGGATTTTTTGTGAGACAGATAGATTCTGCATAAATGTGAATCTTTTGTCTTAAACTCTCCACCTTCTGGTGAAGGGGTAAGATAGAAATGTTACGACATGAGTAATAGCTTTGTACATTATAGACTAAGAATTGTTCCTTTACCTTCAAATTTAGTCCAAAATGTTGCACATTGAGAATCTGTTAATATGATGCTTAAGCACAGATAAACATAAAGAAGGTTTCATTGAATCTTCATGCAATCTTTGCAGTCATCCAGATTAGTGGGTCAAAATTTTACAGACAATTTGTTGTAATCTTCTCACAAAATACCTAAGTACTTAGCAAGGCATTTAAATTTGTTCATTTATAAAACAACCTCTTTTTAGCCTCTTCTATTATATTACCTATCGAAACATTTTTGAACTACCTGAAATATGCATCAGAAAAACATTGCAGGGGTGGTAGCAATAAACTCACGAATTTCTTTTCAAAACTTGTTGCATATTTTTGGGCTATAACGAAAAGTATTAGCTGCATTTTGTTTCCCCCAGATCCGATTTATTTGGACTTGCCTATATAATTCTTATTAAAAAAAACTTTGCTTTTGGAATTGGATTTTAAAATCCATTCTTATCATTAGCCCTTGGCACATTCTTCTAAACAATGGTTCTTACTCTGACGTGTGGATGGCTTTTTGATTTGAAGAAAAATAAATATAGTTGGTATTACTCGAAAACTAAGGCGCCAGTTATAGCTTTCATTGAAATCCATCATTGAAACACAGATCAGTGAAACAGTGGAATATTTTCTGACAAGTCGGTTATAGCTATGGCGCCAGTTATAGCTTTCATTGAAACCCATCATTGAAAATTTTGTCTTTCAATTTTGATGCACTTAAACAAATAAAACTGATGGCGTTTTGGTAACAAATTGATGGTTGTCAGTTATATATTTTTTTTAGTCAAAAAACTGTTTAATTTTCTTTACAACTTTCAAATAAAATCATTTTTTGTTTTTCAATGATGAAAATCGTTTTCAATGAACAGCTGATATTTTGTTCCCAAAAGTGGAACACATTCGTTCCAATGAAATGTGGTCCTTTCTCTTCCTGTTCTCGTCTGTCAGTTTTTCGTTCAATGATCGACTCTAACCTCAAAGTTGTTTTTTGTATGGGGATCGGAATGTTCAATGAAAGAAAATTTCATGATAGCTATAACCGACCTGTCAGAAAATATTCCACTGTTTCACTGATTTGTGTTTCAATGATGGATTTCAATGAAAGCTATAACTGGCGCCTATCATGAAATTTTCTTTCATTGAAAATTCCATTCGCCATACAAAAAACAACTTTGAGGTTAGAGTCGATCATTGAACGAAAAACTGACAGACGAGAACAGGAAGAGAAAGGAACACATTTCATTGGAACGAATGTGTTCCACTTTTGGGAACAAAATATCAGCTGTTCATTGAAAACGATTTTCATCATTGAAAAACAAAAAATGATTTTATATGAAAGTTGTAAAGATCACTAAACATTTTTTTCACTAAAAAAATTATATAACTGACTACCATCATTTTGGTACCAAAACGCCATCAGTTTTATTTGTTTAAGTGCTTCAAAATTGAAAGACAAAATTTTCAATGATGGTTTTCAATGAAAAGTATAACTGGCGCCTTAGCCAAATTTGAGAATCTTACATAAATGACTTTTTGAAGGAAATAAGAAAAACTGACCTAAAGAAAGTTGAAAAAATATTGGCCCTAAGTAATAAACGAATTTAGAGCTGAATTGATCATAAAGTTGAGTTTTACCCATACAAACAAATCGAATTTTAGCTAGATTTTACTCTGAGTTTATATTTTTTTTGTGCACGGAAAGATGCAAGACATAATTCAAGCGAAAAAAAGAAAAGGCTCAAGCCTTTAATATAGTAGATTAAAAAAGGTGTTTTGATAAAAATATGGTTATCTTTGGATGAGTATATTTCCGTCAATTTGTATCAACACATCTGTTTTGCTCTACAAAGGTAAAGGCCTCTTCTCCTTTTCACTTGGATATGTCTTGCATCTATCTTTCCATAAAAAAAAAGTTATGAGCAGTTTAGTAAAATAAATTAAAATCAATGGCGCAAAATTTTAAAAAACCTATTGTTATAGCCTTTTCACACCAAACCCAAAACCCGGTTTTCGCGAAAATATCGGTTTTCTCATACATTTTTGCTAAACCACAGGTTTTGATAAGTTTTAAATAAAACCTGTCCAAAACATGTTGGATTTGCAGGATGAACTAAACAAACACACCTTGTAAAACATTCAGCGCTCAATTAAATGTCATATTTTAGCTGACGGGTTGCTGCCAGGAAAAAAAAATTTTTCTGCTTGAACACAAGAGAGCGCGACGCAGTGTCGCGCATCCTAACTACTACGTGAAATTGATCGGCTAAGAAATAAATTAATTATAACGAATCAGGATTGATTGTATTTCCATTATTAAATTCCAATATTAATAAATTGTCTTTTAATTACACATAAAACATTTGATTTTGCCCTTTTCTGTGGCACTGAAAATTTTCAAAGCGGCGGCGCGGCCCTTCCTCGAAACCATTGTATTCAAGCAAAACAAATGAAATGTCAAATGAAAACTTGTAAATTTTCTGTGTGAACGCATTTGAAATAAGTATTCGATATTCATATTTTTATCATTTTAACTTCATTATTTACAAAAAAAAAAAAGAAAAAAAGTTGGGTACCAGCAGGATTTGAACCGATTTAGGACGATACTAAAAAGTTAAAATAGCCATTTCGGTGATTTTAACTTTAGTAAAATGTTAGGTTATAGTACGATGATAAACTCGTTTAAAATTAGCAAAACATAATGTTTAACCTAGTATCATACTAAAAATGAATTATCATCGTACTAAATCGTCTAAAATTTTGCCCCAATGATTTTCCAATTTTATTGAGGTCGGTTTTATTATTTTTGTCTGCTTGATTTTGGGCTCCTAACGTTTAGCACCTCATATATGGGATATTCGCGAAAAAAGTATGCCATCTAAAAGGTCAGTAAGTGGTCAAAAAAGGTCAACTAGTTTCAGAAATTGGTCAGCCATAGAACATATTTAATCAAGGGTTACATTTTTTCAAGGTCACTTACTATTTTTGGCACCTCATTTATGGAATATTCGCAAAAAAAGTATACCATTCGAAAGGCCACCGGCTCGTGATAAAAGGTCAGCTAGTTTCAGTAGTTGGTCAGTCATAGGTTTTTCTTATTGAATTTTTAAAGTTTGTTTCAAGGTCACAGTATAAGATTTTTAGCACCTCATTTATCGAATTTAAAAAAAAATTAGTATGCCATCTAAAAGGTCAGTAATTGGTCAAAAAAGGTCAGCTACTTTCAGTAATTGGTTAGCCATAGATTTTTATTAATAATTTTTTTTTTTTAAATTTCAATCTGAAAGGTTACCTAGACCTCATAAAAGGTCAACTTATTTCAGTAATTGGTCAGCCATAGTTTTTGTTTAATTGAATTTTTAAAATTTATTTTTTCAAGGTCGTATAAGACTTTTAGCACCTCATTTATGGCATATTCGCAAATAAATTATACCAATTGAAAATTGCTGACCAATTTCTGAAACTAGTTGACCTTTTATATATCCCATATATCCCATATATGAGGTGCTAAAGGTTATAGGAGCCTTGATTTTATTTATATTTTTTTTTTAATCCATTTTAAAAGAAAATAATATCTATTTAAATTTAATTGCCAACAAAAAGTCCTTAAAGTAAAATTCTCAAATTCGGCTTAGTTATCGAGTTATACCCAAAATATTGAAAAATGACCGTGTGACCAATCTCTCAGAAATGCATGGATGAATTTGGGCGAATTTATTGTTTTAAACAAGCTTAAGTTCCAGACAAACATATTCAATAATAAAAACCTATGAACACAATTGTTCCTTTTATGTTCCGGTATATTCCATCAATATCTATACATTTATCTATCGAACATTTTTGATGAAAGCATTATATTTTATTTTAGCAAAGAAAATCCTTTTCAACACCCTGATCATAGGTATAGGTACTCCTGCAACTTAAAATAAGGTCTTCATTTGACATAGACAGCATTTATTCTAAACACAAGATCCAATTATTTCACCTTAATGCACTAATTCTTCGTAAGTAGGTTACTAACCTATGTACTGTACATACAAAGTGTAGAGATAACATGAATGTTGGTAGGTACCTTAAATTGTCTAATTGGGGTATACGACATAAATTTTGTATTTTATAAATCCCTTTACACATGTTAGGATAGCACCTTCGTCATCAGCACTGAAATAATTTTGTATCCTTAAATGTGCTTCTGAGGGATATAGTATTATATGCGTGTAAGTTCGTGAGAGTGTGTGTGTTTTTCAACTTAATGGAGCAACTTTATCCAATTTAAATATTATTACCCTTCCATTCCTCGAATAATAGACCATTTAATTGACGAAGAACTCATTTGCGTATAAAATCCTTGCGACATAAAATTAGATTAAGCGTGTCTCAGCCCTTCTGCAGATTGAAAGATATTGTTTACACGTTTAATGAATAGAATTATTTGAAAATTCAAGAATACCAAGGATGCGTCCTACATACATGTATGTAAGTCTTTAGCGAACAAGGATCTCATCGTCCTTATGGTGCTATATGGAAGCAAGTGTGTTAGTTTGTCTCATATTAAAAAAAAATATATGTATGATAAGCAGAATTCTTCATGACAAGGACAATGAAAATACCAACTACACACACTTCTCTCTATCTCATCTATTAAAGTCCTTAAAGTACGGACCAATTAATAAAGGGAGAGAGTCACATCTGGTATCATTTTATGGTGTTGAATATGCGATTAGTAGGGAAATGATGCAGGCCGGATGAGATGAGATGAGTTGGGCTGGAAATCTGTGGGAGAGCGCAATGATACTGATAAAGTTTTTCTGACCTAAAACTGTAATAAATATTAGATTAAGAGTGGGAGATGGTATATAAGTTTGTGATGTGGGTTATTGTGGTGAAGGATAATAAATATAAATATTTAAAATGGAAGCCCTTGTCGGTTCTACATAATGATTGAGTGGTAAAGTTTTTGATTGCATGCGAGAGATGCGCAGATATACCTACTCTCTGATTAGGTATTGAATTAAGGGCTGATAGGAACCTATATTGTGTGTCGTTGTTTTATAAATTAGCATCCTTGGAAGGAGATTATATTAAGGGAAGAGTGATTTCGTTTTGTTTCGTTCAGCAGGATTAAACGAAATGAATTGTCACAAAGTTGAACCTTCCAATTTTGAGGAGGATGTTATACGTAAGTCTAATATAGGTTTAACTTAAATAAATTAGACCTGCGACCGATGTTTCAACTGTCAAATAAAGTTTATTTTGAAACCTTTAGTAGGTATGAGTTCATATTATGTTTCATTCTCATCTACATAATGAAGGACTCAGCTGAAAAAGGACAAGATAAATGATTAATAATTATGCAGTTACACGAAATGTCATTAAAAGAGCATTTAAACCCCAGTTTTCCTTATTTGTAGGTTCGAGTAGTTACATTGAACATATTATGCTGGCGTATTTAATTTAATATTTATTTTACATTTCTTATTACAAATCACTCAAAATCATTAAATCAATTGGTGTATTTTCCAAGCTCAACCCTGTTTCTAAGCTTTCATCAATTGTTTTTAGTTTGTTAATTAAAATTCAAAACACACTGTTGTGCATTCTCAAAACAACTTACATAGATTTCTTACTAACGACGCACGTGACGGTTCTATGACCAACCTTTTTTTAAAAAGTATTTTTTTTTTTCAATTTATGTTTTTGGAATTGTGAAAATATACTTATAATATTTTGTACCGACAAAATTAAAGCAAGAAAATGTAAATATGTATACCTACCATAAGTAAATTAATTGTAATTTTTCCAAACAAACAATGTACATGAAATAGACTAGACTTAACACAACAAATTAAATGCAAATACATATAGGGACCTTTATCTACACTTTATAAATACATACATAGATACCTATACAAAAAAATTGGCACCTATGCAAAAATATTCAACAAAGCACATCACAAATGTGAAAAAGCTAGGAACACATCCGGACAAATACAAATCAAACAACACATACAGACATAAAGGACTAACAGGACCTTCTTCAGCAGACCAGAGATACAACCAACCAACAATAATACAAACGAAATACACCTCTTCTGCTCACAAGTTCCAAAATTTTCAACATGGTTCATACACATTTTTCGTATACATTCCTGAAAAAGCCCCTTCCCCTACATCATCTTCCCTAAACCAAACAAAAGTTAAACGAAACCCGTACAAAAAAATAGATTTATAACCAACAGTAGAAAAATAGCATAAACAGAACAGCAAACAACTAGGTTTAGCTAAAACAATATCCAAGGATTACATTAAAGGTGCGGCGTGGCTTCCTGTAGGAAAATATGCAAGAGCAGGATATTTTTGGAAAACAAATAAAATACAAAAAAAACGCTTACTTTATTGTAGCGATGGCAATACCACCACTTGGTCTATCGTTGTGGAGACATATCCCTATGGTGTTATCCTTTTTTTTTGTATTTTCAATACCAAAGTATGTCTATGAATAGGTATACACCTACCGTACATTCATAAAAGGTATATATGAGTAGTTAAGTATATTGTACATTGTATATTAGTTTATTTTAAACACATTTACTTTGTTTTACAACGTTTGAAGTATACTCATATAAATTCACGCTTTGATGAGCCGTATGAAGCAGTTATAAATGTCTATCTATTTTGTAACAGTCAATATATTTCAATCGAAAAAAATAAATTTTCTTATAGAAACATAGGAAAAAACAAAAGCAAAAACAAAAAAAAAACAAAATGGAAATATACAAATATATTACATAAATATAAAATAACATAAAATAACAAGCTTTTCAATTCAATTTGATTTGAGAGGATAACCAAAATGAAATAAATTGATTGAAATGAAAGACCAACTACTATAGGTACAAGCGCTAAAATAAAATCAGATAACCGGGATAGTCATAAAGTTTCTGTTTAAGTTGTTTTGCTTTTTGTGTCATCATAATGTGATTGAGTTTTTTGTTGAAATTTAAATAAAAAGTTTTATTTGTGTGCTGTAGAAAGTAGTTGTTAGATAAGGTGTTGATGTTTTTTTTTACATATTTTTAAATTAAATTTGGTCCAAGAATCTACAATGTATTTTTTTAATATAAATACAGCGAAATTTCCTATAATATTGTTTTCATTTATTGAGAGCGGAAGGGGTTTGATGTTTTTTTTTAATCACACAAAATACACATGAGCCTTATGAGTTTAACAGTCGAAATGATAATTTTTTTACTTAAAACTGACCACATAAATATTTCTGATAATAACCAATCCAAGTTGACTGCGGTGGAATTTTAATATCCCTTCGGTAACTTACTTAAAGAGTTGCATGCCAACTAATAGAAAAAATATAAATTGCCTCTATTTAACGAGTTTACTTAAAGCTCTCACTGTGTTTAATCAAGTTATGGATAAAAAAACCCTTTAGTGTGCGCTTATTATAAAAACAAAAACATGCAGTAGGATTTAACCTACGACTTAAAATTAAGAAAAATGCAAAGTGGAAAAGTTAATATAAAAAAATATAATAAGGGTTAATTTATTTACACTGCATGGTACAGAAAGTGTATTTTTGACAATGCAATGAATTTTATAGAAAGTGGGCTTCCGTCGTTTTATAAAATAACTTGTGTACAATGTATGTATATACAGTACATACATACATATGTTTCTACCTAATGTTTCCGGTGTCCCTCAGTGTTCTATACTTGGTCCTATGCTGTTCTCAATCTATGGCAATGAACTGCCATCAATTATCAAAAACTGTTCGGTTCATATGTATGCGGATGACGTCCAATTATACATAAGCTGTCCGCTTGGGCTCATTGAGCATGCAGCTTTTTTTGTAAATAAAGACCTAGAGAAAATTGAAAAGTGGTCTCAATTAAATGGTCTCCTTTTAAATCCAAGAAAATCTAAGTGCATAGTAATATCAAAGAAAAGTCTTAATCTCGAATATTTTCCTTCGATTGTATTGAGCAATGGTTCAATTGATTATGTGGAAAAGGCAAAAAATCTCGGGGTTACCTTCAATCGCAATCTGACTTGGGATAACCATATTAATGCACTTGTGGGCAAGGTATTTGGTGTACTACGTACCCTATGGGTAACTCAGTCTTTTACACCTGTTAAAACACGATTATTACTGGTAAAGACTTTAATAATACCAATCTTAATGTACGGTTGTGAAATTTACTGTAACTGCAAATATATTAGCAAACGTAAGCTCAATGTCGTGTTTAATAGTGCAGTACGTTATGTCTATGGCCTACGAAGATATGACAGATTGACTGGCTTTGCTAGTAGGGTGCTGACTATGCCTTTTGAAAGTTATCTGAAATTTCGTACTTTAATTTTGCTGTCAAATATATTAATAACACACCAACCCCAATACTGTTTTGATAGAATTAGAACTGCAACGTCGCATCGATCTCATCAGTTAATTCACCCCCGATGTTCATTTTTAACACCTGAGCGTCAATTTTTTGTAAACTCTATCCGTCTTTGGAACTCTTTACCACGTCGTTTAAAAGAAATACAAAATTCAGCAAGATTTAAAAAGGATCTAAAGGAATACTATTCAGAAAATTTGTGAATTTAATAATTTAAAATGAAATTTAATATTTGATTTTTTTCACTTTTTTTTCTCTACATAATTGATTTAATGACACGTATTAATTTATTGTTATTTTCTTGCTCTCTTTGTAAAATTAGCTTGTAACTAAATTATAAGATATTGTATCTTACTGTTATAAAGCATTCACGAAATAAAACAAAATAAAAATAAAAAATAAAATGTATGTATTTGAACTTGATGATAAGGAAAACAATTATATTTGCTCATAAATAATATAATTTCACTGTACACTAACTAATTTGTATATTATACCTAATTTGAAGGTTAAACTATATTTGTAATTCTTGTATATTCCAGACTAAACAATTATGTAACTATGTATAATATAAATAATAAACATTATAGAAATAATAAATTAATAATAAAACATACTAAAAACAAAAAAAAATCCATACAGAAAGTGCGCATACGCCCCAGTGAATTTAAAAATTCCCCTCCCTGCTTTTATATTTACTTTTCCAAGCAATAGGCATTAAAAGATTATTTTCCCTTGATATCACAATCAATTATTATTATACCTCAAAGTATTATCATAGTTTAGCTGGTTAATCCATTATCTGCAACACATTCAACGCATATTTTTACTTCAATTAATATAAAATTATTCATATTCAAGAGTTTATTTCTTTCTTGTCCCGACCATCAGCTACTCGAAAAAATATTTTGGTGCCACAATTTCAAAAACAGTTCCCAACTATGTACGTGCAAAAACACGTGTTTCTACTTTTTCAAAACAATAAGTCAATATTTAAACGTGTTGTTATAAGGACAACAAAAAAACACTTTATTTATTTGGTGCCTTGTCCAAATATAGAAGTTTCTACTAATTTGTACGTCGCGTAATTTGGATCAATTTTCATAAAATTTCAGCAGTTATTTTGTTAAAGTGTACTTTATTATTTGAAGTTAAATTATAAAATAATGGAGATAATTAAAATATACCATATTGAATTTTTTAGTACCACTGTGCCACGAAGAAAATGCCGTGCCAAAAAACATGTGGCAAATCGGCAACGCTGGTCCCAACTTAAACTTTTATCAAAATTCAGTTTTCCAAAAATGTTCCTTTTCATAGGCAATTGATTTCAAGTGCGGTCCAGATAAAGAAAACACTATCCAAAAAAGATTAAACGCTAATTTGTTAGCAAAACTAGGCACTTAAAGCCTACTTAAAAAAAAAAATACATAATTATGTCTAAAATGTATGTTAAAGTTGATATTTCTTTAACTTGAGAGTGGAGCATCAATGATGCAGACTTATACCCTATACTATCTTCATGGTCCGGATTAGGACCGTGATCCGAATTCCGCCTAAAACTGTCATTCTTTTCCTTTTTAAAAACCTCCAACTTCTATAATAATCCTATTAACATTTTAGCCATATTGTTTCAGATTTATCTTATTTTAACTTCAACTCAACAGAGGTGATAGAAATCTTGATTTTAATTATTGGGGTGATCATACAAACTCTATCTCTGGCTCTGGATATCTAAAGGGTAGTCGAAATTTTCGAATTACGCAAAAATAAAAAAGTTTTGACAGATCAAAAAGTCAGACTTAAAAACTCACTAAGTAAAATGTGTTTTATGTATATTTTGTTAACCTCTTGCCCAACATAAATTTTGCTTTTCTCTTACATGTGTAACAAACCAGAGTTGTTATTCGCATAATATTTATAATAATACACATTTGACCTGCTATAAGTAAACAAATCCATGCCTCATATTATTTCACTATTATCCACCTTCTTTTTTATATTTCTGTGTGGTCCATAATATTTTCCAGCGTCCGTCGGAAAGCTTGTTATTTGTTGCTCCCCAGCAATATTAATTGACTTTGATTTATGAAATCCTAATTTGTTCTTATTACATCTCAATTACTACTCCGATTAATCAACATGCTCGTACATAGTGGACAGAGCGACGCGACGTGCCAGCATGTGCTTTATGTTTCTTTAAAGGAAACACCACCAAATATACATAACACACCTTCAACGGGTATACGCAACGCATTTGTGATTGAAAAAAGAAAATTTCATGCATAGCTAGAATAAAAAAAATAATGGGTCAAAACTTTTATATATGGCTCGAAATTAAAATTTCTGTCTTAGTGCCAATAAACAACAAAGGCACAAAATACAATTCGCATAAATTTTCAGATTGAAATCATAAAGTTTGTAGCTCATGACCCAGGTGGCCAATTTCACAATACAACAACAGGGCGATCGGTTTTCCTTATCCAGATGTTGCTGCTACGCCCGCCACGCCGCGCCACACCGAACTTCTACCGCACTTCTTCTTACCACCATTCACAATATTACACTATATACTACCTACTTGGAAGTGGAGTTGGTCTACTAAATCATTTTTCTCTCAACGATTCTATGAGTTATTGCGTGGTGCAAGGATATTGAGACCGAAAATTCATTTACCTTTTGTTTATGGCACACCTGAGGGCAAGGCTGACTCGATTATATGAGGGGAGGCAAGAACCTGTCCTACTGTTTTCGTAGAGTCATACAGTTATTTTTGCTTCGACATATTATGTACACAACACGAGTGTTGCTTTGAGCTCGTTGTCTTGACTAAATGCCATTGTAAATTACCACAAAATAATTGTTATTGATTGTCAATAAGTGTTAAGATAATGTTTCGAACAAATTATGATTCTTATATGTTAACGGGGTGTGCCAAATCACAACTCATTTTGTTCAAGAGAGTACATGTTCTTTTATGTTGTAATTGTAATATGTGTTTATGTTCTTTCTTTTAAGGCGTTAAGCTTTCTTACGGACTAACACATAACATATGTACCTATATTTAGTTTGCTCAAAAGTAAACGTCAAGAAATTGATCATTTTAGGTATATATGCATATCTGTATACTTTAAAGGATAATATTTACTAACTGTAATATCTAACAAAAATAGTCTCTTAATGCATATCGCTTACAAAAGTAGATATAAAGCCAAGAAGGAACATTTTTCTGTTCACTGGGGCGTATGCGTACTTTTTCGTTTGCTGAATTTCTAATTTTTTTATTTAATTAATGTACATTGTTAAATTAGTTAGTAGCCAGGGAAATTATATTATTTGTAAATCCTAAGAGAAAATAGAATCTATCTCATATACATATCAAATAATGCCAACAAATTCCAATGCTGGGATGAGCAGTTCTTAGGTACTTACTTACTTACTTAGGTCCTCGGACCTATTACGTCCGAGATATTTCCCTTACGGGACATAGGGCCTCCACTACACCTACGCGCCATCGTGTACGATTTCTTGAAATGTATTTCAGCTCTCTCCAACTTTTCCCCAGTCGTGCCGATTCCTGTTCGACCGTTTGCGCCATGTACTTCTAGGCCGGCCCACTTGTCTTCCCTCCTGTGTGAGCGGGTTCCACTGCATTGCTTGAGATGCAATGCACCGATCGCCTTTTCGAAGCGTATGGCCAATCCACTGCCACTTTCTTCTTCGTATAATGGAGTCTATGGGCTCCTGACCCGTTCTTGCATTAAGTTCGGCATTGGAGATACGGTTGGGCTAGAAAATCCTCAAGATGTTTCGTAGACATCTATTAACGAAGGTTTGCAGCTTTCTAGTGATAGTGTCAGTGACTTTCCAAGTGCTGCAGCCGTAAAGCAGAACGGATTCAACATTGGAGCGGAACAGTCGTAGCTTGATCTTTAAGCTAAAAGAGTTGTTTCTCCATATTTTGGACAGCATTCCGAACGCAGCCTTTGCTTTTCTGATTCGGCTGTTTACGTCCAGTTCAGTTCCGCCACCCGTAGAGACAATACTCCCAAGATATTGGAAATCCTGTACCATCTCTACGGGTTGTCCAGAAATATTTACTTGGATTGATGAGGAAGTTCCAAGGCTGATCCTTTTAGTTTTTGCCGAGTTGATCTTAAGCCCTACGATTTCTGCTTCTCTCTCCACCCTTGTTGTCATTTGATGGAGATCCATGATCCTATGAGAGAGTAAGCATACGTCGTCCGCGTAGTCCAGATGTTTGAGGTGAGATTGCAGAGTCCACTGAATTCCTCCATTTCCATTTGACAAAGCTGCGTGCAGTACGTCACTTACCACCAACAGGAACAGTATTGGTGACAGTATACAGCCTTGCCTAACTCCACTTTGGATTTCAAACTCCTCTGACAGCCTATCTTTGTGCAAAACGTGACACCTGGATCCATCATATGTAGCCTTGATAATAGCAATCAATTTATCTGGGATGCCCCTCCTGAGCAAAGCAAGCCAAATAAATTCTCTATTGACACTGTCAAACGCCTTTTCAAAATCGATGAACAGCAGGTGAAGTGGTGATCGATATTCAACGCACTGTTCGATGATGATCCGCAAGGTGTTGATGTGATCCACACAGGTAGAGCCAGTGCGGAAACCTGCTTGTTCGGCGTCGAGTGTGTCTTCGAGGTGGTTTTTAATTCGGTCCAATATTATCCTTGCTATTATCTTGGCTACTGCAGGCAGAACGCATATTCCTCTCCAGTTTTCGCACTGTGTGAGATCTCCTTTCTTTGGAAGCTTGACAATCATTCCTTTTTTCCACTCTTCAGGAAAGCTCTCTGTTTCCCAAGCTCTCTTAATAAGTGGGTGCAGTAGCTCGCTCGATGTCGTTGGGGCTGCTCCTAAGAGCTCTGCAGGAAAACCATCAAGTCCAACCGCTTTGTTGTTCTTCAGTGCTTTGATGGCGGTGATAATTTCTTCTTTACTGGGGGGTACGGTGCGTATTCGGGAAATTGTTACTTCGGGTAGCTCAGTGGGAATAAGGTTCACTTCACTTGCGAAAACGCGGTTTAAAACCGCAGAAAAGTGTTCCCTCCACCTTATGAGCTGGTCCTCATCCGAAATTAGCAGGGATCCGTTTGTGTCTTTGACCAGGTGTTGTTTAGAGCTCTGGACACCAGTGAGCTCTTTGGTAATTCTGTAGACGGTCCTACTGTCACACCTACTAGCGGCTTCTTCTGCTTCTGTAGCCAGTGCGTTGATGTAGTTACGCTTATCACGTCGCACACTACGGTGAACTTCCCTCATCTTCATGCGGTACGTAGACTCAAGCTCGTTTCTCCCTGCTGCTGGGGTAGCTGCGATGCGAGCTTTAAGGTGTTTCCTTTCTTCGATCCTTGCCCAAGTTTCGTCGGAAAGCCAAGCACTATTTCTCCCTTGCGCCCGGCCGACTATACTTTCAGCATCGGATATGAACACATTTTTCACAGCACACCAATGATTTTCGATGGATGTGGTTTCCGTGCACTGCGGGATCCTTTAGTCTATCTGTATTAAACTTGGGCATTCGAGTGTTTCCTTGGGATCTACGAACTGCAGCTGTACGCAATCTTACGGTAGCAACCATCAGATGGTGGTCCCGGGCCATTCCCATGTCAGCACCTCTTCTGTTACGGACGTCCTGGAGACTGCTTCTAAAACGCCGGCTGATCGCGAAGTGGTCAATTTGGTTGGAAGTTGCTTGTCTGTCAGTCGACACCCAACTGACTTTGTGGCACGTCTTATGCTCGAACATGGTCCCTCCAATAACAAGGCCGTTGGCGTTGCAGAAATCGACAAATCGTTCGCCATTGTCGTTTCGGTTACCAACACCATGTTTTCCCATGACATGCCTTAGCCCAGAGTTGTCATTGCCAACCTTGGCATTTAAGTCTCCCATCACCATAACTATATCACCTCGTGGAACGCTATCATAAGCAGCACTCAGCCGGTTATAAAAGGCCTCCTTCTCCTCGTCAGAAGAGAGCAAAGTTGGGGCGTAACACTGTATGATGGTGACGCGACGTACTCTAGTCACCTAACGGCTCCCAGGCTTTTGAGAGCTGTTTTGGAAAGCAGCAATCCAACGCCAGATTCCCGAGCGCTTCCAGGTGTTTTTCCGGAATAGAATAGTACAGTGTTACGGGTTGGTGACTTGAACTTCCCCGAACCCAGCCATCTAACTTCACTTATCCCTAAGATGTCCATCCTGTACCGCATGAATTCCCTCTCTAGTTGCAGGAATCTGGCATTCTGAGGACCTTCTTTTCCGTTGTCAAGAAGCGTCTTCACATTCCAGAAACCAATCTTTGTCCGGGTACAATAGCCAAAAGTCGTCAACGAGTTATCATTAATTATCCGAGGCGTAGTGTTGGTTTCGGTAGCGGGTTGATTTCAGTTACGGAGAATGCTAACCTCCGTAACCTATCCTAGAAAGCTAGGCCTTTTCGCACTTGTAATTTTGTCCTATTTATGTATATTGGGATACATAAATAGTTGCCCGGGGACCACCACGAGGAGGTAAAACAAGCACTTCATCGTGACTGATTGTTGCGCTACTGGCCCAGACCAAGTTCTGAGCAATCAATAGTTTCCCGATCAGGCACTATGCAGGCACGATGCAGGTTTTCTTAGGTAGGTACGGAGAAATTTCTTATGTGAAAACAATAATAATTTGTGTCTCCTTCAAATAATTAATAATACAAAATTAACTGAAAATTGCTTATGCGTATATATACGCACATAGGACGTTTCGCAGTATCACCGATGATATGTAACCTTATCTCCAGTTCCCAGATGAAAACGAAAGCCATAAAATTGCATTGTCAAAAATATACATTCAGGTCCATGCTACGTAAATTAACAAGCCCTACAATATTTTTTAAAAAATCTTTTAAGAAGCGTCTGTATAAAACAAAATCAATTCTATAATTGGTTTCTCAAATAATGAGAAATAATTCAAAAATATGAAAAATGGATATATATGGAAGTGTATATGCAAATTACATTTTTATCCTTTA
The DNA here is from genome assembly GCA_949320155.1 of Melangyna quadrimaculata. Taxonomy (NCBI): domain Eukaryota; kingdom Metazoa; phylum Arthropoda; class Insecta; order Diptera; family Syrphidae; genus Melangyna; species Melangyna quadrimaculata. The sequence continues at coordinate 2,690,345 of OX439485.1, read as the reverse complement.
AAGTATATTGCAATAATTAAAGAGAAGATACTTACATTTTGACTTGAGATAAATGTACTGTAGGACAAGGTTTGGATTCGTAATAAAAATCGAACTTGATATAATAATGTTTCTTAACATAACGATGATAGAAAAAAGTTTTACTATTTTACCATTGATGTTTAATAACTGTCATAAAACTCGTTTTTGATTGAAAATTCTCACTAACGGCTTCATACATTTTGACCAAATTGTTCCTACTCGAACTCATTCACAATATCAATAATTTTACATTTATACAATTCTTTTGATTTTTTTAAAAGATATATAATTTGTTTGGGTGACAATAAAATATCTTTAAAACGGGTGGATGATTTTTTTTTTTAATTTGAGTTAAATTGTAATTTATTGAAAACAAAAAGTTCAAGAAATTTTGTACGTATATAAAAACTTTTTTTTTTTAATAAAACCACTTTAACTAGTTTTAATTTTTTTAGCTTTTTTAAACTAATAGGTATTTATATAATAATTAATATTTAAACTTTTTGTTTAGCACTAAAGATATCATAATATTTTTGAAACAATAAGACGCATTGTCAATTTCTAGTCAAAGTTGTTAGCTGAGAGAGCAAGTTCGTGCGATCCAGTCGAACATTTTATTTTTATCAAAATCGTTATATACCTACCTATTTATGTGAGTGTTGGTTCTTCGGATATTTTAGAAAGTGTTGAAAAATAAATTTAAAACAAGTTTCAAGTAAATTGATGAAAAATGTGGGTATACAAAAATTGAAATAAAAAAAAAACGTTTCGAGAAAATCAAAACACAAACAATTCCCTTCTGGAATAGTAATCAGTGTTGCCATTATCTCAAATTCCATAATGCTAGATTTCAAATTTTGTAATGCTAGATCGTATGGGAGCTCAAAAATCAAAATGCTAGATTTCAAAATCCATATAAAAAAGTCCATCTCGATGATTAAAAAAGAAACATTTTAAAAAATGCAAAATAAATGTTTATTTTCTCATAAATACCTAACATACATAATGAACATAGGTAAAGGCCGTGTTTTTGGCAGGTTCAGATAAAATTGTCGAAAAAAACGACATCCGAACTTAGCAAAGTCATCAAAGCAAAAATTATTCCGATCGTTAATAAAACAAAAAATTTGAAAAAAACGCAATTTTAAATCACGAATCAGAACAAAATTTATTTACACAACAATGGTCACCCATTTTTTTTTTTGTTTATAAAAAATAGTTTCATTCGTTTTCATACAAACTATCGATAACAAAATAGTAATTTGAGCTGGCAGTACTTTTTGTATCTGAACTTACTTCAGTTGTTTTTGTATTTTACATGTAAATTCCTTAGTTGTTTTTTTTTTTTTTTTTGTCAAATTCTGTCTGAACCTGCAAAAAAACACGGCTAATATCTTTATATATAACAAAAAAAAAAATCAAAACAAAATTAATTCAAAAATAACGAAACTTAAAGCTTTATATGTAAATAGGTAAGGAACATTTACAGCAAACTATTTTTAAGTAGGAACTTGTTGTGGTAGTTGATTATTTAATTTTAAATCAGTCAGGTTTATCACATTCTTATTTTTATAAAATGACATTGGTTTGTAGAAATAAATATCTTATCTATTTTATTATTTTAATTAAATAATGAGTAATTAAAGTTCTTCATACAAATAATCTTCTTCATCCTTAGGTTTTTCATAATTTGCCGAGAATCCAACTTCCTCTAACTCTTCTTGAAACCTTATAAGAAAAGCAGCATTTATTTTCTATCTTCAGCGCCGCGCGTATTTGGACAATGGTGTTCAATAATTCTTTTCGAATTTTATTACGAATTTTACAGCCCTATTCTGCCGTTGTGAGGCTCACAAGTCACAATTTTTTGTGAGTTTGTTTGGCGGTCACAATTTCGTTTTCTATGGAAGCCCTCCTAATAAACCTCACAAGAACAACGTGAGTTGTGATCTGCCAAGGAGCAGATCATAATTTTTAAGTTTTTATGAGGCGAGTTCACCACGAGTTGTGAGGTTATTGTGACTTGTGAGGCATCAGTGAGGTTGCCAGAATAAGGCTATTAGTTTTCATTAAACTTTTTTCCCCAGCTGCATCTTTAAAAGTTGGTTCTTCGATCCAAAACGAATTTGTGTTTTGTAAATTTCGAACTTTTGACATCTCATAGATATCTTAACAGTTTTAGCAGCCGAATACCACGTTATAATTTATAAAATACTTTTTTTACAGCTCAAACTTTTGTATTGAAATTGAAAACAAAATTCCTCGCTGAATAGGCCAAATTAACTGACTTTCCAGATTCCAATATGAAACAGATGCTTTAAATAATTCATTTTTATTAGAAAATGTCATGAATTTTGTGAGCGTTATTAAGGTTAAATCACAATGCTTTGTTATTTTTTAAATATTTGTTTTCAAATATGATATCATCAAATCAATGATTCGAAATCATTTTTGGCATTCAAGAATGCAAAAAATAAAACAAGAATGCCAGAAAAGCATTAAGCATAATTTTAAAATTTCATAATGCTTTTCTCTTCTCTATAATGCTAGATCTAGCATTAATAATGCCGTTATGGGAACACTGATAGTAATTAACTGATTTTTTTTTATCTTTAGAGCCATTGTTTGAGAAAAATAATATTTTCTTTAGTGCCTAAACAAAAATTATGCGACAGGTACTGTTGTTTTTGGTCCTATGACCAAAAACTCAAAAAACCCGTGTGACATATTAGGTACCCAAAAAAACACCAGCTTTTGTATCAAATAGTTCAAACATTAATAAAACCTACCAACCATTATTAAAATTTTTCTTAACAAATGTCTAAAATTCTCAAAATTGAAGTTCGTATTGTATTTTACTTCCTATAGGAAGAATAAAACGCAATTTTATTTTGCAAGGAATGTATTGAACCAACAACGTAGTTCATTCAAATTATTCCCAATCCAATGCTGATGTTCTTCGATTATGTTGTAATTAATCCTGTCAAACACATTTTCTATAATACTCCCTATAGCAATATGCGGAATCCAGCTGATTCCATCCACATTTCAAGCAACTGCTACGAAATGGGAATGAGCATGCACCAAATGCTTTAGCCTCTTTCCCCCATATCAGCCCCACAATCACTCAAATTGAAAATATTGTATGTTATATAAATGCCCGTTGCTTTCAGTAGAAATAACCTTTTTGCACAACGCCAGCAAATATGCAATATTAAATGAATGTTGATTAATCTTCCTTTTTTAAGCATCCAGCCCGGCAAGCAGTGACGGCAAATATCTACCTTATATACCGTGCAATGTGCGTGATGCATGTAACACCGCGTTGCTGTCGTAAACAGATTTTAAAATCTTTAATCATCATAAAAGGGAGAAAATACATTTTTTACGTTCCCCCTTCTCATCCTCTCCATTCTTTCAACAGCACTGTGTCTGCCAGTCGCACCATTTCCGGATGAAACAAAAAAAGGACGACGAACCAAGTGAAATGGAAATAGTCACATTTATTTTACCTTCTAAATGGATTTTTGTGATTGTGGCACAACACAAGCACAGGACATAAATAGTAGGTACAAAAATCATCAGTCACGTTGATATCGCAGTGGTCACTTACGAAACGTGAAACGTGTCACAATGCATTTGACACAACGTGTGAACATAAGTTGACATATTATTCTAAAACGGAAGTACACATAAAGTTGTATGCGACTTATCAGATGCACATAACTCTGTTTAACTGTTTTAAAGTCCTTGCCTTTTAAGGATGCAATAAATAATGTCCAGTTAACTATTTTTTTTCTGCTCTTCTGTTTGAAGGGAAATTTGTATTTTCAAAACATTCCAGGCCAGCCTCAAAGAGATGTGAACAACGACCAGAAATACTTTTTATGTTCGCGCATTCCACAAACAAGTTTTGACAATGCCCTTTGCCAACTGAGCTGCGAATGCTGGAGCTGTCAAATTGAAATTACCAATGCAATTCCTGAAAACCCTAACCCACATCTTTGAACCACAACAATACGCCAGAGATATGATGCATAGTGAAACCAACCCCCCGCACAACATAGCAGTCCTGAAACCCAGATCAAGAGTATGGCGGCGGGGAACGAAAAACTAACGAACAAGCGAACGTCCACAACCACGTCCAACTTCATACCTACCGCCCACACCACCCATCAAAACCCATGGTGTGAAATTGTAAGCTTTTTGCACGTACAACTCGACGACTTTCGTTCGAAAATGGAAGTCGACTATGGTTGTAAACAACAAAATTTACGACCGAAAATTTATGAAACGCTTCTCAAGTTATGGTTTGGGAATTTGTTCATTCATTTGCCAGTGCGCAACGCGAGCAAAAAACTTACCTTCCGCCCCAAAATGTATGAAATCGCCTGGAGTTAGAGTCAGAATATAGGAGTCGTATCGGAGTGGTGTGTGTTCTGGTCTGATTCTGGAATGACAAGGGAATTCCGCTTTGCCACGTGGACCACATCGTTTTGTTCTTTTTTACTTGATTTCTATCCTCCGTCTGCATTTTAAAAACTTCTCAGAACGAAGAGTTAGAAAGCAAAAGATGAAGGAAAATAAAAAAAAAGAAATTTTTTTTAACGAGTAACTAACCTACACACAAGTTATAGCTTCGCCAGTGGAATACTAATGAAAATAATTAAAGATTATAATTTAATTTTCCGTGCAGCTTCCAACCAATCCTTTAGGGGTTAGAATGCAGATACAAAAAAACTAGCCATAGAGATATGAACAATTAATTGAAATTTCGAGACACTATCGTAAATGTGTGTGTTATTCTAAAAAAGAGAACGGAAATCCATACAAAAACCATGAATTCTTATTACAACAAAGATGCTAATAGCCCCTAATTGCTTAAATTGGTATTATTTTATTTTGGGAAAAATTGTATGCCTTATGGTGCGTTTATGTTGGGACTTCGATAAACATTTTATAATAAAAAAAAATGCATGTTGATGAGTTCGAATTTACTAAATCTTATATTCAAGTAATTTAAAAAAAAATTGTACGAGTAGGTAGGGTAGGGCGGGTATAGTTGGACGAAAGTGGAATCAATTAAAAGAATGGACTTTTGGCTTCTAAATGCAATTTAAACAAATTGAAAATGTGTAACAGCAGAAGAATTAAATAGCCTCAAGAGCACCAAGTCCAAGTGGTCCAACTTGCCCCACTAGCGGAGTAAGTTGGACCAGTAGGAGGGGTTAGTTGGACCATGGCCTACAAATTGGTAGGATGATATCTAAAATAAAAACAACAAAGCCATCATTTATTAGAAGAAATAATTATTTTTTAAAAGACAAAAATAAATATTAAAAAAAAAAAAAAAAAAAAAAAAGAATTGAAAGCAAAAAATAAATTAACGAATTAAAACAAAAAACTGCTCTTGGATAAAATAGGATATAAAAATAGTTAATACGTAAAACATTAAAGTAGAATTACGTATCGAAATCGCTTTTTGCAATTAGTGCACATAAATATGACTATGTCCAGTTTTTAAGCCTTTCGTATGCGCAAGCATTGCACTCAACCCAATATAAAGCATGCATTTTTCAATCAGCGGGGCAAGTTGGACCACAACCGGTCCAACTTACCCCACACTTAGTTTGATGCACATATTGCGTCACTACACAGAGAAAAAAAACAACGTAAAAGCAAAGCAAAAAACTTTGATTCTAATATATTTCGGAACGATTTGGGGCCAACGCCGAAAATTCTCAAATCAAAGTGGAGCGACTTTATTTCAAAGTGATTCCATACTTAAAAACGAACTAGATTTCACTACGTTTTCATGTTGATTTAAAGTGGAATCATAGGTAAATCAAATTCATCCATCTTTTAAAACAACATTTATCTACTTCGAATCAACGTAGATTGAACTTCGCTAGGTTAGGTATTGATTCAAAATGGCTACCCACGCCACGCTTCTTTGTTTAAATTTATATAAGACAAAGACAAATGTATATTCATGATCGACGCATTTCATTTTTGTGGTGAATCATTTATTTGTGACGACTTAAGTGAATCGTTTGATGCTATGAGTATTTCATAGTAATAAATATAGGAAAAGTAATTAAATTTTGTTTTTCGATAATATGAAAGTGCATTTTGAGTGCGCGTTTAATTTGTTCACAAATGCAAGGGAGCTACCTCGCAAAACAACAACGCGCTCTCGAAATTCTTTATATTAAGCTTACAAATACAAACAAATTGAGGTTTACTTAACTATGCAACACTTTGAAACTACGTTGATGGCACTTTAAATGCCATAAAAGTGGATCGCAAAGTAAAATGTGGATTTCAATGTTAAAATGAATACGTTTCACTTTGAAACAAGGTTGAGCGCACTTTAAATGTGGATCTCAATTTAAGAATGATAACGTTTAACTTTACAACAACGTTGAACGAAATGTAAATGTACAAAAGTTGATTTCGATGTATAAATAAACACGTTTTACTTTGAAACTAGGTTGAATCTCTTAAAATTACATCGCATATTCAAATTAACATTGTTTCAACGTAAAACGTAAAATAAAAATGCTCCACTTCATTAAAAAATACTTTAGATCAAATATGGTCGTATTTAATTTTAGAAAGCATTTTTCCCTCAGTGTAGATAAAATCCACTGAAAACATTCAAATTTTAATCCTTGTATATTAAAATGTAATAATAGGGCTCAAGAAAATATTATAACTTGTTGTGAGAATCGCACGTTTTCATTTAAATAGTACAAAAAGAAACAAACATGTATTTTTTACTCTGGCACTACAAAAACACAAATCGGTGTATGGCTACCGTTCTACTGGCAAAATACAACTGAAACCATTTTTGCACGTGTCTATTAATGAACATGCTTCATTCGTGATTAATCTTGTTCGTGTAGGACTTTCATTTTTCGAGTAATTCGCGTGGTCCAACTTGCCCCATGGGTCAACTACACTACCTATTGTGTTAAGATAATAATATTGATACAAATGTTCAAAAACATGAAATCCATTCTATTAATTGCTAAGCTGAATTAGTTTGAGCTAAAAAAAAAGGTCCCATTTCATTTCTTGAATAAAAAATCATTGCAATGTGTTTTTTTTTTTTAATAATAATTTGTACCTATGTATACAAAATATATAAAATTAAAAAAAAATAATAATAAAAGTGAATACAGTTTGAGCTCCAATTTGAATAATTGGGGGTACCAAATTTTCCGAATTAAAAAATCAAAAGTGAACATTTTATTAATACCAAAAACTTTTTCTTAAAATGTATGAAATAATGGTATTAAATGTTCTTCTTAGAAGTTTTAGTTCTTTACTAGTATAGCCCACAGGCCGAAATTCGTCCACCCAAAACTCACTGTTTGAAAATTAAATGACAAAATATTATTTTTAGTTTTAAATTTTTTTTCAATACGCACAGTGATGGGCAATGCAAAACCAAAAATGGCCCACAGTGTATTAATGCATGTCTCAGGTATATTCTGCACATCTCCGCACCTATGGCTTTCCAACCGTATAAAATTTATCAAAATCGGTTGGATACTTCTTTAACAAATGGTACCACAAACTATTTTGAAGGCTATTTTTATATAGATTAATTGGAATAGCCTTACACAGTAAGATACAATATCTTTTTTATAGCGCAAGCCCTTTGTATACGTACAAGACATGAATTCGTTCATTCAATAATTAAAAAGCTTAAAATAAAAAATGCTTCTAAGCGAAGCATACAAATACTTTTAATTTATTTAATTAAAACGGTTTTTAAGATTGTTGTTCACATTTTTTTAAATGGCTTTAACTTTGCTGAAATACAATTGATTCACAAATTTGTTTGTATTAGCACTAGAGCACTTAGTAGTTCTTACCCGTTGTACAATTTTTTTCTGTGCGGATAACGGTTTTCCTGCAATATTTTTGTAACCCCATTTTTTGAATTATAGCATTTTTGTGCCCCTTTTTGCTTTGATATCATTTTACTTACAAATGTAATACCTATTCTAAAGGTTTCACTTATTCTATTTTTCAAATGCTGGCTCATTCTAACAGTCAATAGCTTAGACGAAGTTTTTATTCGAACTTATTAAAATATTAAAATTTTCTTGAATTTTTTTGTTTTATTTTGTGAATAATCTTAAATGTATTTTTTTTTGTTATTAAAAATGTTTTTGTGAAAAAAAGGATACCAATGTTGAAAAAAAGAAACAAGACCAAAAATCATAAAAACCGTTTTAATTCGAAAAGGAAGCAAATGGAGAAAGTAACCTCTCAAGTTTTTCAACTGAAAATCACCTCAGGAACCCATGGTTTTCGTCTGGGCCGCTGGCGCTGGGAAACCCTGTATACTATCCAAAAGAACGATTGCTACCAAGTCTAAAGAAAATCGATCCATCGATTTACACTGTAGCCAAACAGACAGAAAGTCTGAAATAGGAAACGCACTTTTTCAGACTTGAAATGTGCCAAACAATGCAAGAAAAGTACTCGCAGAAAGCATTTCAAAATTCGATTTTGAAATTTTCGTGCAAATCCTTACAGAAGCAGCCACAGCATGGAAGGAGAGTGCTTAAGGCATGCAAATTTTACTTTTCAGGGAAGCAAAATTCTTGCAATCACTTTTTGGGTGAAAGCGCCCATTGAACTGTAAGTGCTTTCTATAAGTGATTTGTGTGCGAACAAGTGTCTTCGAGACAGAGTTAAGATTCTGTTGAGCGGGTCACCCAAGAAATCCAATAAAATATATACGTTCACTTGCAAAAAAGCAAAAAACTTGCACGAATGCGCAAGTGATTTTTGAATTTTCACAAGAGTTTTCAAGGAAGCAAGTGACTTCCACCAAGTGGTCTCGGTTTTGCATGACGAAACCGAGACGAGACGAGACGAGACGAGACGAGACGAGACGAGACGAGACGAGACGAGACGAGACGAGACGAGACGAGACGAGACGAGACGAGACGAGACGAGACGAGACGAGACGAGACGAGACGAGACGAGACGAGACGAGACGAGACGAGACGAGACGAGACGAGACGAGACGAGACTGCCTTTTAAGCATCCACCGAAATGGACCGACATTTACAGAGTCGAATAAATACAAAAAATACAATATCAGTTAAATATTTATTTTCTTCTGACTCAAATTTTCGCGCGAAAATGGCGAGACTCAGACCGAGACGAGACTTAATTTTACGAGGCCGACACGAGACAGAGACGAGACCGAAAATGTTTCGTCTCGTGGTCAGCTCTAGATTTCATTCAGGGGTGTTTCGGGTCGTCCATCCAAGTATTTCGCTAGGGATTTTTTCGAAATAAAACATTACAAAGTTTGAGTTTACAAGACAACAAACAAATCAAAGCTTAAGCCAGTGGAAGATTTAGCACAATCTACTTTAAAACACTTTTAATTTTTCTTAGAAGTAATTCCTGGGTACAAACATTTCGTCAGCAGCCTAAGTTTTTTATTTATTGAAAGAAAATCAAGGTTTCACCAAAGCCATTAGTTATTTCCAAGACTAGTGGGGTTCGATCTTTTTCTTCGTCATGATTTATTTCGTGATTTTAATGTTTGACTGCCACAACTGTGAAGATATGGTATAGTTTGTTGAACCTGATAAAGACTTATTGTTACTATTAAGACTTTTATTACTTTAAGTTAGTGAATAGTGATGACATTTTAACAAAAATATGGTCTTAAATTTAAATAACTTCTCACATGTTGATGTTTTGCGGTTAACCGCTAATTAAAAATTAGACTTTTTTTTAATATGTAATTAAATACGTATATGGTTCTGTTTTTACTCACTGCAAGCCATTTTAACTACCAAACTTACCTGAAAATAAAGAAAATAAATATTATTTTAAGATTCAATACTAAAACAAGTTGGATATTTCTTTAATTAGCATAAAGATACACATACAAACTTTAAAATAAAAAAATCACTTTATAAACCCAAGTGTAAAATAACAAAAAGGAAAATTAAAAACACAACAAAAATAGTAAAGATACAATCCGTGGAAAGAATCGAAAAGTTCGTCTTCCACCTCTTTTGTGAAGCAATAAATTCAAACCAAAGATGAAGGTACAGGTAAGGTAGAGGTAGGTATTCCCCAAAGACTAACGAGTTCTGGTTCGGCTCATTTCTACCTCTTCAATTCTTTCTGCTCAAGCACACCTCCGCTCAACCGCAGCGCATCCACAACGCATTCCAAGGGCGCAGCCATCCTTCAGCCTCAACCACCACCATCACCGCCAAAACAAACAACATGCAATTTTGCAAAAGAATTGCTGCTTCTTCTGCTGCATAACCAAAACCAAACAAAAAAATAACAAAAAAAAAACTTTAAAAAACACGAAAATAAAACAGAATAGCAAAGAGACACGCGAATGGTTTTTTAAGCCCCTTCTCAATCCCTGCAACGTCGACGACGACGACGATGTCTTCTTGTTGCAAGCAACAAAGTACGAAAAATGCTGCATAACAATTGCACCAATCCAGGACCAAGAAGGGAACTAGCGACAACAGTTCTGATGCCAAATTCTTGGCAAAACTAAAAAAAAGAAGCAGCAAGTAAAATATAAGAAAGACAAAAAAAACGCGACTATGAAAACACATCTCATCAGGACAGAACCCCAAAGAAGAGGTTCCTATACGCTACGCCTGCTGGTAACCTCGCGTACCAGTAGTAAAGGATTCTTACAAGGAAATTTTTAAGTGCATCATAAATAAGATCGCATTAGCATCCGAAAATGTATTTTTGTATTTTATTATTTAAAAAAATGAAAATAAGAAATAACAAAAAATAAAGTGAAATAAGGTTAAGAATTTGGTGTTGGGCATGGAATGGAAGAACACATTTTTTTTTTTTACTTGAAATGAAGATACTATAATAGGACATGGTTGGTTTCGTACAAAATCAAACACAAGGTTTGCATTTTTTTTTTTAAATTGCTCTGAAAATTATAAGTAGTTTTTGCTTTAAAAAAATATGTCTCACATTCCAATGAAAAGTTTTTATTTGTTACTCTTTTATTTTCATATAAAAAAAGAACAATTACATAGATATTTATTTATTTTTTTTTTTTTTGTATTTGATACTATTTTATTTTTTTATTTTATTTTAATTATTTTATATCATAAATTTGATTTTTTTTTTTTGTAATTTAAATGTATCTATATATTTTGTGATTAGCTACCTATTTTAAACTTTGCTGTCATATTTCAGTTCCCCTTGGTACATATTTTGGGCACAAGAACAACTGTATGCGACTCAGCACTGTTCTTTATTTTTATTGCACGTAACTTGTTTGGCATTAATTTTTATTTTTCGTAGCACTTCATTGCCGTTCTCCTTGAACCTGATTGCTGGAATGGAATAAGAGTTCTCTCATGTCTGCTAACAACCATTTGGAGTAAACGGCTCAGAGAATACAAGAATTTAACACAAGTGAGGCTTGAATGAATGAGATGATATTATGAACTGAAGGTACATAAGTGGTGTGGACGCTGGAAAGTGTGGCTACGCACTATTTTTTTTTTTTTTTTTTTTTTTTTTTGTTTGCTGAAAAAATGTCAATTAACTATACCCATAGGGGGATAGGGGCCCAGTGAAGTATAGCAAAAAGATCCCTTTGAATAACTTTTTTTTGTAAGAACCCGAAAGTGAAAAGGTGAAAGTAAGTATGTTATGAGTGAAAAGAAAGTCCATTGAATTTTACAAATGAAAGTTTTTAATAATATGTTCCTTTTTTACGAAGGTATTGAATAAGGTAGGTAGTCTTCAAGAATTCCTAGTTTATATTTGGTTTTCAAAAATATTACAAACAGACAACTAGAACTAATCTAGTCACTTATTTAAACCCAAAATCATGGTTTTAATTGGCATTTCCAAATAAAATCAATGTCTTCTGCATTAAAATTCCACTACCTTTCATCCTTTGAGTTTCCGTATGTATGAACATCAGACAGAATTTTAGTTTTTAGTTTGCAGTTGGTTGTTTTGAAGTTTTGAGCCTGAATAATGAATATGCAAACAAAATTTGTTTTTGCTGCATGGTATGCGTGTTGAAACTCAATTTGATAGGATTAAATTAAAAAAAAACAAACATCACTGGTACTCATACTATTCCTGTAGAGAATAAAACTCATTCTGTTTTCCGGAAATCCTATAAAGCTGTACACAAGTAAGCTACTCTGAGGGAACCAACACAAATATCTAAGCTTCACTAAGTGCTCGAGGCTTCATATTGCCTTTTTTTCCTTCAACCGATAAAGAGTCAATACACATACAACCATCTATACATACTTTTTTGTTTCGATCAAAATTTCAAATTCCAAACGCTTCCACCTGAGAAATTGTGAGCAGCAAAAAAAAGTGCGTTAAAGATTTTACGTTTTGTTGTTAATCCCCCCATCACAAGAAAAATGGGGATTTTGAGTTCATTGCCTAACAAAAAGCTCACCGGAGCAGCTGAACTCATCCAATTTGGATTAAAGTGATAAAAATAATGGAATCGGCTTTACCAGTCAAGGTAAAAGGTTCCAGCTTCAGGACCTAAGATTATGACTTAGTCTTAGTCCATAAACAACAACAAAAAAAAAACTACCTTCGTAAAAAAAGTCGATTCGTCAGAGAAATCCTCAAAGAAAAAATCGATATTTTTATAAAGAGAAAATTGCCAGAAAAAAAGGTTAATATAGACATTAATGGTTAATGAACAGTATTGGTTTTAGAGGACTACTTTGAAGATGAAGAGGATTTAAAAAGGCCTCCAGCTATAAAAATGTATACTTTGATCTAATTGATAGGTAATAATTTATTCTAGGGTTCAGTGTCAATTCGAATAAGTAAAACATTCATGGTGTGATACTATAAGAATTCCAAAAAGTTTTGGAAAGTAATCTATGTATCTGCCTTGTTTAACAAAAATTACATCAAAATAATTTATGTGCTAAATGGAAATTTTGTTGGATTTTCGTGTAATTGCCCCTTACTCAATTTATTATTCCGTTAATAACGAACATAGTGACTTTGATCAACTATAACATTTTTATTTGTAGAATAATTTGATTATGTTGTATACTAGAGTATACTTTATCAAATTCCGCGTTGATTAAGTTTTATAAATAAAGATTTAATTATTCGAAATATATTTATAATGCCAATTTAAAAAAAGCTTACCAAAAACTACAATTATTGGTACCCAGGCACTACAATTATTGGCACTCTTTAAAATACAAGAACATGATGTTTTAATCAATGGTTAATAATTTCATTTTTATGATTTAAAAACACTTTGATTTAAATTAAAAATAATAAATAAATATAGTATCTATAAGTTAATAAATAAATATACAGGGTGTCCCACAGTCACCGGCCTAAACGAAAATTATGGTTTTTGAAGTCATTTAAAGTCGACGTCTTCTCGTCTCGTTTTCTCTACCTTTTCGACTTATAACAGGATTTATAATTTTTGGTCTCTTTTCTTTTAACTGGATTTAACTTTGCCCAACTTTTTTTTTTTATAAATTAACGCGCACTCAAGGGATTATGACCCTTCAAATGTTGGTTTTACACAGTGCGAGCATTTAGGAAACAGTGGGAGGATTGCATAGGAGAAATTGAATGTCTGGACATTGAAATGGGGAGGAAAACTAGAGTCGGTTAAGGTATTCCACATTCGTATCGTACGGCTAAAGAATGAATCTCTATCTTAACTGTATGTTCGAATTTTGACTCAGGCGTATACTGATTTCCCAGCGGCACGAGTACTACGGTGAAATTTTTGTATGGGGGGTGCAACTCGCTTTTTCACTAAGACATTGTTTATAGAAGTAACGATAAAACCTTATAAAGCCTTACAAAATGAGGCCAGATCAGCGGGGGGAAAGAATGTTTTTACATCATCTTAGGAAACCTAAGCATTTGGCCGCATTTTTAATAATATTCAATATGTGGTCATTCCACAAAAGGTGGTCAGTAATACACATACCAAAAATTGACAGCATTTCAGTTTCCGCCATTCGAAGAACAAGGAATTTAATCAGGAAATAAATATGAAAAGCTGAGGGTGCTATCATCAGGAAAACAGTTAAGTGGGTTATTGGTTTCGGAGAAAAGATCATTTATAAAAATGAGAAAAAGATTTGGAGACAAAACAGAGCCTTGTGGGACACCAGAATTTATTTTACGAACTTCAGTCTTGAAACCAACCATTATATTAAACAAGAATAGTTAGTAATTTTAACTCACCGTGCGGTGCAATTAATGTATACCCAATTTGTCTGTTTTATTTAATCCCAATTCGTAATCTTTAGGCTACCATATTTTTTTAGCAAAAACAAATACATTTAAAATTATTAAAATTAAAAAAAAAGGAAATTCAAGAAAATTTGTATGTTGGATAAAAATGGATTCTTAACAGTTCACTATTTCTTATAAACGTTGGATCTTTTTAGCACTCAGTAGCTTAGACGTAGCTTTTATTCCATTTAAGCAAATGTTCAAACTTTTCTGAATTTCCTTTTTTTTCGTTTTATTTTGTTGATAATTTTAAATTTATTTTTTATCAACGTAACATTGGTTGTTGTTTAGAAAACGAATTGGGGTTTCATAAGAAAAGGAATAAAAGATACTTAATAACGTGTTTTTGTAACAAAAAAAATGATATCAAAGTCAAAATAAATTGCGGAAAACCCGCTATCGGCATAAAAAAAGTTACAGAGTAGGGAAATACTGCTAAATAAATTATATTTTGTAAAGGAAAGGACCAAAATTAGTTTTAACTTATTTTTGAAAATTCAATTAATTGAAATAATTGAATAATTACTATCATATAGCAGGTACCTACCTATTTTTAATGGAAACAAACAAATTTTAGTTTTCAATTCATTGCAGATTTAGTCAATTAAATTAAGTTAAATATATGTATTTTTAAAAGGTGAACTGAATTTCTCATCAACCAATGTTATATCATTTAAGACGCTGCTGTCTTTTTTTTTCAAACAATATTTACAAGAAGAATTTGGAATATAAGTTACACTGAGTGCTTTTAAACATTTAATATGGTATTCCGGCATTTTGTTCAAACTGATATCAATAACGGTTGAATTATACAACTATTGGCACTGATAAAAGTATAATAATTGGCAGTGCCAATCATTGTAGCTGCATACGATGTAATTATTGGCACCCCCTGCCAATAATTAAACCCTAGTTTTTTTGAATCTAATTATTGGCACCCTTTTTATTAATAAAACAATAACTTTTTTAACAAGTTATATTTTAAAACGGCTTATATAATGCATTATTAATAAATTAAAAAAAGAAATTATTTAAAAATATAAAAGTAAGCAGTTAAAAAAACACTTACAATATTATATGTCCTTAACCAAAACAATGGAAATTTCGAAGATTTTTAATTTTTTTTTTAATGCGTTTTTACTTTAACTTATAAAACAGAGTTTAAAAAAATGTCTTCAAACTAAAAACACAAAAATATGAGAAAAATGTTAGGATTCAAAATAAAAAATAAATTGACTTATTCCGACAACGGGTTACTGGATAATAACTGTTGAATATGGGGTGCCAATAGTTGGGTCAAAATTTTGGAGTGTCAATAATTGTTGTCGTTACGCTATACTACATACCAGAATGGGGCTCATTTTGGAAATGTTTACATGGTATAGGTATATTTTTAATTTTGTTCATTAACTGTTTTTATTGAATAAAAATTAATGGAGTTTGTCGTTTCAGTTATTTTGCATTACTTTTTGGCTATTTCCGCGTAGCTATCTCAAAAGCGTTTGTAAAGACTAAAAATCAGAACAAAAGCATTCATATGTAACAGATAACAAAAGCAAAATTGGATTATGGAAGGTTTTGCTGCAAATGCAAAATGTATGTATATGATAAGGCCTGTTTTGAAACCAGTAAAATACAAATTGTTGAATATGAAGTGTCTTGCAGTGACAAAAAAAGTTCCAGTGCCTAAAATTATAAAATTTAAATAATGGTTCACTACGGCGTATGTGTCCTTTTTTTTTCTATTTTATTGAGTTGTTTTTTCTTTAATTTCTCAGCGTTATTTAAAAAAAAAAATGTTCATACAGTTTGTTTCAATCAATATAAGTTTATATTTGTATATTGTTTTCAAATACATGCACGGGCACACGTACAGGCAGGTCGAAAGTTATGGAAAATTTTAATGTTTTGTTTTTATAATTTATTAAGAACTTTTTTCAACTTTTTTTTTGAAAACAGAAATGCATGGAAGTAAGAGTTCAAAAGGACTGAAAAATTCTAGGTCTAACCGGAAAATTTGAACCAATTTAAGCGTATTTCAGTGACACAAACACGGTGATTCGCATAAGGTGTGACAAAATTCTAGAGCTTATATTTATACAAAAATCATAAGAAAGGGCGATCTATTCTCATTCTTTTAGGGGAGAGGAGCATTTTTTAATAAAAAAATTGACTTAAAAAAAAAACAACAACAATAGTCACAGCCCTCTTATATTAAGCTAAAAATCTCTTCCTTTATTTGTTTTTAAAATCAAATGTGTTTTAGTGACATATTTTTGAAAAATTAATTTTTAATTAATTCAAACAATTTTTTTTTCAAGTAAGTACCTATGTAAGTAAGTACCTATGTACCTATGTAAATTAAAATTGAAAAAAAATTGTTTGAAATTTGTTTCTTAATTTTATCTTTATCTTATCTTCAGATCAGTTTAACTTTTTTTAACTAGATTTTATGAAAAAACTTGGCAGCATTGTACGTTTTTACTTCGCCAATTGACGCCGTACCTATTGCAAAGAGTAGGTACGAAGCTTTCCTTGTCTATTCTTTCTCTTTCTGAAGCAAAGAGCACGCGAAACAGCAACAATTATTTCGGGTTGTTGACAATTTGTCGACATTTTTTTTTCAAGTGACACGAACAAACTTAAAGATGTTCAAAAGGGTAGTTATGTACATTCAAGAGGACACAAGCGTCCACAGGTTTTTCTTAAAACCCACCTCTGTCTACCAATTGCTACTCTCACATCCTAGTGGTGAACATCGGGTGTCTAGTACCTCAGCTGGAGACGGGGTTTAAATCCCCGTGGAAAGCTGTTGGGGACAGCCAAAGAGAGAGGGGGGAGGAGTGTTCCCACTAAGGCACTCCTCCTTTCATCGAGGCGGCAGCGGACGAAATCTCCAGATGGAATCAACGGTGGCGTCTACAGTTCCAGTTAGGTTGAACTACTTAGTAAACACCTTATATGGACTACTACGACATATTTGTAGCTCAGGCCTATAAGGAGCGGTTTATCCGGCTCCCTACCATTGGAGTTATACTAAGGGTCTAGTCCTCCGGGTCGGGGGTTGTGCGTCGGGGTAACTTCCCTACCACGTAAAAAAAAGTTTGTTCCGAAACAACAACAAGCCTCGGATATGGATGATGTTAAAGTTGACGACCCCAGCAAACGAAACAAGAACAATGAATTTCGGATCTGCACGTGGAACGTCCTGTCCTGACAGGCTAAAGGTTGACGTAACAGCCATCCAGGAAGTGCGATGGGATGGAGATGGCATACGGAGACTGAAATCGTGTGACATCTACTACGGCAGGTGCTTGAAGGAACAGGGTCAGCGGCTCTTTGGTTGTGGATTTGTGATAAGGGGAAGACTTAGGCAGTCTCGGCATCCCTGCCAAACTCGTCCGCCTGTGCAGCATTACGATGGAGAAATCTCGCTGCTCCGTCAAAATTGGTAAGAACACCACCCATTCCTTTGATGTTGAGAAAGGATTGAGATAAGGCGACGCGTTATCATGCAACCTATTCAACATCGTTCTTGAAGCCATTGTACGCAACGCACATGTTTACACCAGCGGTACAATCTATCAAAAGTCCGTTCAATTGCTTGCGTATGCGGATGACATAGACATTTTCGGCAGAACGAAGCGAGCTGTGGCAGGGGCATTTGCGAGCATTGAATCGGAGGCGGCTAAAATGGGATTGGCGGTCAATGAGGACAAGACGAAGTATATTCTGTCATCGAGAGAGGAATCTCAGCATCGTCGACTCGGGCAAAACATCAAGATGGATAGATATAACTTCGAAGTTGTCAAGGACTTTGTCTAACTGGGCTCCACTATTACATCGCAGAATGACATCGGTGCAGGGATCAAGCGAAGAATTACGCTTGCTAACCGCTCTTTCTTCGGGCTAAGAAGGCATTTTGGTAGTAAAGCCCTCTCTCAGAGAACCAAGGAGACTTTATACAATACCCTTATCATCCCGGTCCTGCTTTATGGGTCAGAAGCATGGACACTGAAAGATTCGGATACAAATCTGCTAAAGTGCTTTGAGAGGAAGATTCTTGGTCTGATTTTCGGTCCGGTGTGTATCGAAGGAGTATGGAGGAGAAGATTCAACGACGAGCTATACGGGCTATACAGCGACGTTGACCTGGTCAAAAAGCTGAAATACAGCGGCTGAGATGGCTGGGGCACGTGGAGCGTATGGACAGCAACGCACCTGCCCGACGAGTCTTCGAATCCAACCCCGATGGGGTACGCAGCAGAGGAAGAACCCGTAAGAGGTGACGCAATCAAGTGAATGACGACATCAAAGCACTCGGTGTGGGCAACTGGAAGCGGCTAGCCAGGGACAGAGCTGGCTGGAGGGGCTTGTTAGTTAAGGCCGAAGCCCATCCTGGGCTGTGAGCGCCATCAAAAGTAAAGTAAGTAAGTAAGAGCAAACTTAAAAAAAAAATGGAAAATAAACCAATAATTGTGCAAAAAAAAAAAAATAAATAACAATTTTTCAACAGCAGACATAGATTTTCTGATGGAATTGGTTATGAAAAATAAGTAAATAAATTTCATAATGTATTATGTATGTATAGTGGTCCCAAACGTTGAACTAAGGTTTAAACGGAACAATACTGTCGTTTAACTTTAACTACAAATTGAACTTAGTTCAAGGTTTAAACGAAACAACGAACAAAGTTTAAACCAAAAGCGGAGTTTAAACTTCCACTGTGAAACTGGGGGTTAGTGTTACCGTATTATTTTTTTTAAGTATTTTGTCTGTTTTAAGTCAATTTTTTAGAAAGTTCCTTTTTTTATTTTTAGAAGTCTTAAGCTTTTGAGATACTTACATTTTTGTTCACCAACCAATGATTTTTATAAAACTAACACCAAAGAGGTTGCAAATTTACTTTTAGGTATTTTAATATGATTTATCAAAAACATCAACGAAAAAATCGTTCAAAATATTTTTCTGTTTGTCTTTTATTTATTAGAGTAGTACTCATGTAGGTGGTTGGATTAAATTAAGGCAACACAATAAGACACACATCCTCAACGCGTCGCTTTAATCCCTTTTTGGTGTATTTGTTGAAAGGTTCTACTACGAAAAATGTTCTAAAAAATCTTCGTATGTAATCCAGAAGGTACTTCTACTTCATTGTATTTCAGTCCCAAGTCAGGTGGTATAAAATTTAAATAACTGAACAATTAAGCCAAACATTTATATCGTTATTTCAAGTAACTCTCTGTGAAAAGCTGCCCAATTCTAATCCGTCTAATCTCCATTCGATGTAACACAAATTTCGCTTAATCTTTGCATTCCATTCGCCAACAATATAATTTATTAAAAGGAATTTCCGAAACGTAAAGCACACGATAGGAATTGCAAAATGTGGGTCATCAGCATCACACTTCAGCAAAAGCATGTTATACTACTACAATTATACTCCTGGCAAGTCCCTTTAACGGTCATGTAGTGTTGTGTATAGAGAGAGCTCCTGTGTGTTAATGGGTATCACAATTATTTTACCCTCTCAACTTGGTGCTTAGGATTTAGCCAAGTCCTTTTTGTCTCAGTTTAAAGTGGTGATGCTTTCAACTATTACCTACTCCCTCCCTCTTTGATAGTCCTTGTGCATTTTTTTTGTAAGAACACAAAAGTACGGCAAGTCTGTGTTTCTCTATCAATGCCAAGTTTATTTCAACACGAACGTAGATCCTGACTTAAGCGACCGTAAGTCACGGCAGATGTGTGTGAGAGCAAGAGTTCCGTTCATCAGGGATAATGGAAGTTCAGTCTAGAGTCATTAATTTCGACTAATATTTAGGTTTTTCTTTTTGTTAAGTCCTTGGGTTTTTTTCTTTGTCGAAAACAACAACGACGACTATACGGCCTCAATGCACTTCAAGGACCTGCCATAACAATTGGATTCCTTTTGTGTGTGTAGATATGTATGTTACTGTTGTGAGACGTGAAAAACATGTTCTTTGTTCAAAGTTTGAATTACATTTTACTCTGGACAGGATTTCTTTTGTGCCATCGATTTTCGACTTTATACCAGAAACACGTATATTCACAACAGTAAGAAAGAGTCAACCAAAAGAATATAAGAAGTATCTTGCCACGAGAGTTCCAGCAAACCACACAAAAAAACAAAATCACATTTGTTCCGGATCCAAGTTCTAGTTCTATATGATCTAGGGCGGCATTCCACTTCCTCCAAGCGGGGTGGCTTATGGCATAATGGAACTAAACGTACCATAAAACACCAAGATAAGCCACCAACCATTGGGAAGTAAAATAAAAGAAAGCCAACACAAAAAAAAAAAACATTATAGAAATACGAATACAGCATCCAGGATGGCTGCTTTTTTGGTGCTGCTCTCACTAAGGATTTGACAAAGTGCCACATCAATTTGGGCATTGCTTCGAGGATAAGAAGGGGGTTACAATGATGGAAGTTACCAGCTTGGGAAAAGTGGTCAACGTTAAATCTGATATCGCCTCAGATTCATGTGAGTACAATTCTTTTCGGTGGATAAAACTTGTCTGATTTTTTTTCCTCCTGACTTTACCAAAATGTTCCATATTGAGATGCGAGATATTTGCCTTTTTTGGTTTAAATTTGGGATGATACGACAAAAAAAATTCTTGACAAAAAAAACAATCGAAATCGAAGGAATTAAGGTAATCCTTATTGGAGGCGGGCAACAGTAAAAAATCGAACATTGGAAATTATAAATGGAGAATCGTGCATTCCGTTTTAATGTCGCAAGGGCTAGCAAAAGGTTCCGAACTGGAGTGGAAGATATTTTAGGTATGAATGAAAAATTTTTGAATTAAACTTTAATTTAGAATTGTCATCAGCGATTCTATTTCATTTGTGGGAATAAATAAAAAAGATTTGTTTTATACTTTTACCATACAAATTGAGTATGAAAGAGCTTGAGCATGGATTAATACACATGGATACATAAGTCGTTTTAATAAATGTATCTTACGTTGAATTAAAATACTAAAGTCTTAATTCAGCAAATGGGACTAAAATAATTCTGAATTGAAATAAATTGAGGTCAAAAGTAAAATGTCATCTAAATTAGTGAAATTCCTTAACACACAAAAAATATGAACATACAAAAAATCATTCATCCGTTTTGGAGATATAGAACATTTTCTAAACCCTGAGCCTGCCGTGTCACTCACCGTGAACTAGAAAACAAAATAAGCGGTTTGACAGTCGGGATTGTTTATGTCTAACAGTTTGAGGTAAAAACTTAAAACGTAAAATACTTAAAATACCACACATATGTTCAAATTAGTATCTATAGCCACGGTGGTAGTTTGACGCTGCGTCCTCGTAAATTAACATAAGTAATTCCTTCATCCAGTAGTGCCGTCATATACAGATATCGTGGCTCGGATAATCTCTCGTCGCTGGTGATGGTTCTCACAAGCGGGTTCGGATCATTGCTAAGGTTGCTTGTGAGTCTTCTGGCAGCATCGTTAATTTTTTTTTATATGGGTGTTATGCCAGATGCTTACTACAGTCGTCAGATTTAGTTGAATGCAGTGAAAGCTTGTGGCTGAGGTATGTTGCGATGTCCCGCGGGTCTTCTGAAGCAAGCCGTCTCCGATTTAACTGAGCTTATTACGATGCCCTATCTTGAGTAGAATTTCCACAGGTGGGACACCCGTTCCTCTACTCTTTTTGCTACGATGACTGGGTACTTCAGGTTAGGTTAGGTTATAAGGGGTGATGATTCGGCAAGCCGAAACACCTCACTCGGACCTCAATGGATTCATTGCGCTCCCCATCAGGATTTGCGAAAAGAAAGGAAAAGGGAAGGGTAAGGAAAGGATTAAGTGAAAGATTAGGTAAGGGGTGCCTCCCTGAACCATCCCGAAATCTGAATGAATTTCAGGGTGTTCCTTAGTGGCAGAGACGAGATGTCGCCCAGTTCGTCGAAAAAGTATTCTCCGAGAGCTGTTTTTCTTGTTCTAGCTAGGCTAGGGCATTCACAAAGGAAGTGAAATGAGCCCTCCTCCACCTCTTCATTTTGACACCCTCTATAGAGGTCAGATGCGATGATAACCATTCTGTTAAAATGCGTTTCCATTGAGTTGTGACCAGTTAGGATGACAACCAATAGGGATAGTTAAGGCCTGCTTAGCGAGAGTAAGTATTCAGTTCTTTCCCTAGAAATATCCGGCAAAAGATTTCTCGAAATCCGACACGTGTCAATCTGTGACCACCTATCATTGGCGGCTTTGAGGAAGCTCTAGTGAAGTCTGCTCTTTTCGGGCCCCAGTTTTATAAGTATTGACGTTTCAGTTTAGCTCGGATCAGTGGATGACCCGTATTTCGCCAATTCGTCTGCCTTTTCATTTCCATGTTTGTCACAGTGTCCTGGGACCCAACCTAGGGTAACTGTGTTTGTTGCGCTAAGTAATATCAATTCTTTGCGACAATATTCCACCAGTTTTGACTTTGTGACAACTGAGTAAATGGCTTTGATGGCCACCTGACTGTCTATGAAAATGTCAATGTTCTTGTTTACTAGTTCAAATGTGGCAAGATGCTTTGCTGCCTCATGAACTGCAAATACCTCCGCTTGGAAGACACTGCAGAGGTTCGGAAGCTTTATTGATCTATTAAAAGGTGGGCTTTCTGAAAAGATGCCTGCCCCTACCCCTTCGCCTGTCTTAAAACCATCCGTGAAAACCGATACATGATTTGTATTTATGACCCGGTTTTCTGTCCAGGCATCATTTGTAGGGATATATATTAAGGTCACCGGATTGAAATCAATGTGTGGTATCATATAGCCTGTTTGAATGTCTATATCAGTAAAGTTCATAATCGTTCTATGACCAAAAGGGCCCCTTCTCCAGTAATTGCACTGTCTTAGTCGGAAAGCACTATTGGCCGCCATTTCCTTCGTGAAAAGGTCAATTTTGGCGAGTGAGATAAAAGTGTCTAGGGCTGCGGTCGGTGTTGTTCTCATGGCCCTGGTTGTGCCAATACACGCTAGTCTTTGGATTTTAGTCATGGCTTTGAACTGGCAGACGGCCATGTCATGTAATGAATGGAAATCAAAATACTGTAAATTTCATTTTGAAAAAGAATCAATTGAAACTTCAAAAAAAATGAATTATCATGGTTTTGAGATTGGTTGCCTTGTCTAAGGCTGGCCACCAAACTAGACATGCGTATGTTTTGCTGCTGGGACCCCATCATTTACCAAAAATTCTACTACATGTATAGAATGCTATTGACGCTTTCTTTTCTCATTCTTTAATGTTTTTTTAGTTTACAATCAATTACTAGACCAAGAAATTTTGCCGTACCTGTGATATAAAACGGAGTCCCATTTATGGTGCGAGGGATTACT
Source organism: Melangyna quadrimaculata (assembly GCA_949320155.1). Classification (NCBI taxonomy): domain Eukaryota; kingdom Metazoa; phylum Arthropoda; class Insecta; order Diptera; family Syrphidae; genus Melangyna; species Melangyna quadrimaculata. The sequence goes on along the minus strand of OX439485.1, from coordinate 2,666,616 downwards.
ACTAGTTCTGTTCTAAGTGGGTTGACATTAGTCCACAGCTACTGGCCCAGTCACTGAGCTCGTTAAGGGATGTTTGTATTAGCTCGCACAGGGTGAGGACGAATTTCCCTGAGACCATGATCACGATGTCATCAACGTATGCAACGACTTTGACACCACTTAGATTAATTTTAACCAAAATCTGGTTAACGACCAAAAGCCAAAGCAGGGGTGACGAGATCCCCCCTTGTGGAGTACCCCTACATGTCCTAAATTTTAGCCTGCTATCACGCATTTCTGTGTTTACAAGACCCGTTTGAAGCTTGGAGTCAATCCAGTTTGACTTGGTACATGGATATGGATAATTATTACATACTCATCTGATGTTTTGTCTGAAATGTTTCTAAACCAATAATAGCGGTATACTGATTTTTTTTGTTAAATACTTTATTTATTTTGAAATAATTTACTTCGCACTGGTAATCATTTTTAAATTATTAACACCTTCATAATTTTTGAAAAATATATAAAGGATTGAACTCACATTTCGATATCCGTATATCATACAAGTAGGTACACATGGACATACATTATATTAATTCTACTCCTCAAAAAATAAAGTAACGTCTTTTTTATTCGCTATTATTTCTCTAAGAGATACTACCCTTTGGCTGGTCTATTGAGTAGGAAAACTCTATTATTAAAAAACTAATTAATTCCAGAAATTCCTTAAAAAGATAAATCCTTTTGTATTAAAAAATCAACTATCGATATCCTTTTAACTTGAATTACTTTTACAACCTAACTAAAGATGGATCGATAGCTATGTGGGTATAAAAATGATGGTCAAAATAAATACTTTCTATTTTCACAAGTAAAAACCCTATCATATTACAATCGTCGCTGAATGTTCTTTTTCTTTACTTATTTTTTTATCTGATCTGTTCTAATAACACATACTTAGAATAAAAAAGTTCTTTCGAAGCAAAACCCATATATAAAAGGATATATTCCAAAAGAAATAAAAAAAATCGCCGATGGGATAATGTGAACCACAAAAGGATACCCAGCAATCGGATGCATTTGATGTAGTCTTTTCCTCCCTTTTCTTTATAAATACATATGTATATGTATACTGTGAATCGATTTATCTTGAAAAATTTACTATCTTCTATCCCTGTGTTTTTTTTTTTTTTGTGTGCTGCTCCCGATATGGCTATATCCGTTGGTAAACTCGATGCAGTGTATTGTATCAAATATTGGTACTTTTACTTCCTTGTTATCCTTTTGTTGTACTCTTCACTCTTCTTACTCAATGGATATTGGAAGAACAAAAAATATTGAACAATAAAGGTTCAAAGAGATTCGCTTCGCAATTGCTTGTGGACGGAAGTTTATTTGATGTTCGTATTTATTTTTCAACACTCAAGTATCCTGAGTTAAGTGCAGAAAATGAACTAACAGTGAACAGTAACACTACCACTGCTAGTTGCTAGCCAGCGAGGAAAAGTACTCTATTTGAGCAAATAAAGACGTGAGGAATTATCGACTGTTCGAAAATACATACATAAATACTTGGTATACCTGTATCAACAAAAAAGGATTTAAAAGGATAATCCAATTTGTTGTTGAGATCAAGGATATTTTTACCTGAGACAATGTATTTATATATTATATGGATCGCCTGTTCTGGGTATAGTTGACAGTTTGACTAATGTTGTTGTTGATTATAAAAAAGCCAATTGATGTCGATTTTTCAAGAAACCTTGATGGTTGATAAGTAAAGGTTTATGTATGGGGTGTCATTTCGTTTAGGAATCAGGAATTAAGATTCCTTTTTTTAAAGGAAGGAAATAAATTGGCGACCAATTGTCGATTACAGAATCCGCAAAATTGTATTCCCGTGGAGTTTACTCGATCGGCAACGACTTTGGTGCGGATTTGAAATGTCAAAATTTATATCGAATGCGAAAGGGCTTTTCAAACTACGTTACCACCGACATTCCTGCAATTTTTTAACCGCTGATTCTAATAGGAAATAACTGAACAACATTTTCGGAAGCCAACCGCAGAGCATTAATCGAATTCTGTAATCGGGGTGATTATTTCTTTGTATTTTTGTTTAAAGACAAATATACAAAAATAAATAGGTAATTAAAGAAATGTTCGTTTATTTCAAGCCAATTAAGAGTTTAGTTTATCGATGTGTTCGTTTTCAAGCCATAAATCTACACATTAAATTCAAACGAAGCAAATGAACTTCTTTTATGAATTTTGTCATATTTTTTTTTTATTTTCAGATTAATTTACATATAGTTAGAGCGTTAAGGCCATATTTTAGGTCAAACCTTCCACTTCATTCTGGCGGGATGAGCATTGGTACACTAATAGTCCACATCCTAAGTTTACTCTAAAGAACACTGGCAGACCGGAGATATGAGGGGATAATGTTTTAACACGAAATTTCACATAAATTAGCCTATAAATCGGGAACCAGACATCGCTTGATGTCGTGGAATATCTCGTTGGATTTAGAATACTTGAAGCCGTAGGAATATGTTAATTTTTTGACACCTCCCCCACCCTTGTACGCTGGGGGAGAAAAATACCCTCGGCGGATAAGGGTTCTTATTTGTCAGAAAATAGTGGTAACAAAATTAATAATCAAAATATTTTGATATGAGCGTCGACGTAGAATTTCATACTCTACAGCATATCCGAAGTTCATTTTTATTCATGAATTAGTTTTTTATATAATCACTTTCAAAATGGGGGGAGGGAAAAGTGGAAGTATATCAAACCACTATATATTTGTGTTGGTATAATCTAAGCATGTGGCACATGACCTTAGGGTAATTTTTAATGCCCAATCTTATGCAATCAAAATAATTTCAATATAATTTCCCTAGAAAAAGTTATAAACTTTTTTAAAATGATGACTAAATTTTTAATGAAACGAACATAATATTACAAAATTTCAATGGTATGGTGATGAAACTTGGCACATATGTCTCGTTTGTCGTAGGAAATAAGAATCACAAGAGTCTATAAAAATATCTGGGGCGAAAGGATGTTTTTTTGAGTGAAAGGGAAAAGTGAATTACTATTACCAGTAAACCCCTCCTAAAACTGATATGTTGATGAAAGTTGGTAGAAATGATTTATTTCTTGTTAGAACATAGACTCAAAAAGATCCGTGCAAATATTTCGGTTTCAGGGTTGTTTTTTTTAGGCGGAAAAAAATATGGGTTATAAACCCTATATTTTAATTTTACGTAATTTGGGTACAAATAATATTCAATATGGTACAAGATTTTAAAGTATTTTTTAACGCTGAATCCAATTTTAGTAAACTTAAGATGATACAATTACCACTAAGAAAGGAATCGTCGTTTAATGGAAGAATTAATGTATTTTTTGAGTAGAGCAGATAAAACATTATTCCTCAAAAAAACACCTTTGACAACAGATATTTGATTTATCTTTTTTTGTTCTTGGTAACAATAAAAAAGCAACATTCCTACCAACTTTCATCAACATACAAGTTCTAGAGGGGGTTAACGAGCATAGTTTTACACTTTTCTGTTTCGCTCAAAAAAACACCCTTTATCCCCAGATATTTTTATGGGCTCTTTTGATTCTTATTTCTTACGATAAATAAGACATGTGTGCCAGGTTTCATCAGCAATATTATTATTATTATTTAAAGCTTTATTCGCCAAATTTTAAAGTTTTGTACATAGTTCTTTAAAAATAATTAAAAAGTAGATAATACATTTAATATATACATTTAATGATATTTAATTTTTAATATATAATATTTTTTCATTTTTTTTTATCCGGCATAAGCCTCCCCCATTGTTGTCCATATAGCTCTGTTTTGAGCATCATTATACCAATTATTGTTAAAAAGGTTTAGATCGTCAATCCGTCTCTTTTTTGGGCGCCCTCTTGGTCTGCTGTCGTCAAATAAAGTCCATTTAGTTACGATTTTTGTCCATCTTCGGTCTGCTGTTCTAGATATCATCACCATACCGTTGAAATTTGTTAATGTTATGCTCGTTTCACTGAAAATTTAGTCATCATTTTATAAAAAGGTTATAAATTTTTCTAGGGAAATTATATTGAAATTATTTTGATTGCATGAGATTGGGCATTAAAAATTACCCTAAGATCATGTGCCATATGCTTCGATTATACCAAGATAATATAGTGGTTTGATATACTTCGCCCTTCCCCTCCCCCATTTTGGACGTGATTATATAAAAAACTAATTCATGGATAAAAATGGACTTCGGATATGCTGTAGAGTATGATATTCTACGTCAACACTCATCTCAAAATGTTATGTATATTCATTTTATAACCATTATTTTATGAAAAATAAAAACCCTTATCCGCCGAGGGTATTTTGCTCCCCCAGCGTAAAAGGGTGGGGGAGGGTCCAACAAATTAACACATTCCTATGGCTTCAAGTATTCTCAATCCAACAAGACATTCCGCGACATAAACGATGTCTGGTTCCCAAATGATAGACTAATTTATGTGAAATTTCGTGTTAAAACATTGTCCGAAGGCAAACCTTATATCTCCAGTCTGCCAGTGTTGCCACCGTGGCAACACTTCTTTAAAGTAAACTAAGGATGTGGACTATTAGTGTACCAAAGCTCATCCCGTCAGAATGAAGTGCAAGGTTGGCTCCCCTAACGCTCCATCTAATAAGACCCTAAAACTTTTGCCTAACTATAATTTTTCTGTAGATAAAAAAAAAAAAAAGTTTCTTAAATATAAAAATTGCTAAAGCCAAATCTTTTTTGACATGTTGTTTAGATTTATATTTTCTTACTTTTCAAATATGGGCAATTTATTCTTCCTACTACTACTACTACTTCTACTACTTTCCTACTTGAGGAAATTTTCCCCCTTCCCCCGTTTAGGTGTGAGTGGGGGATTTTCTATAAAAATGGCTAAAAATAAAAATTAAAAAAAAAACAACAACACTTAAAACATTTTGCTTATATTTTTTTAAAGACAGAATGCATTCATTTGTCTTTAAATCAAGCTGTTTTAGTAAAGTAGCTTTTGAATAGTCAATTTTAAAACTAAATATTTTGAAAAAAAAAAATTCAAACTAGGTTTATTTTTGAAAATATAGCTTTCTATAATTTATTGTGCTTTCCACTGAGATTGATAACTAGCTCCTAATTAAAATAATTTTCAGAGCTTAGAACTAACAGAAGAAGCCTCCTCTATATTTAGCACCAATAATTATTATTTTGGGCGATGAACATTTCAATTTTGAAATTCTTTGACATAAATAAACCTTGCTTGAATTTTTTTTTCAAAATATTTAGTTTTAAAATTGACTATTCAAAAGCTACTTTACTAAAACAGCTTGATTTAAGGACAAATAAATGCATTCTGTCTTAAAAAAAAAATAAGCAAAATGTTTTAAGTGTTGTTGTTTTTTTTTTAATTTTAATTTTTATTTTTAGCCATTTTTATAGAAAATCCCCCACTCACACCTAAACGGGGGAAGGGGGAAACCTTCCTCAAGTAGGAAAGTAGTAGAAGTAGTAGGAAGAATAAATTGCCCATATTTGAAAAGTAAGAAAATATAAATCTAAACAACTTGTCAAAAAAGATTCGGCTTTATCAATTCTTATATTTAAGAAACTTTTGTTTTTTTTTTTTTTTATCTACAGAAAAATTATAGTTAGGCAAAAGTTTTAGGGTCTTATTAGTTAGAGCGTTAGCGTCATTTTAACAAAGTATCTGCAAAGTTATGCAATTTGATACTTAATTTTGCATCGATGGTGCTCTGATCGTCAAAGAAAGAATCCGCCAGTAAAAGGATACATTTACCCTCTATCTCAAGGACTGTTAAATGATTATTATTTGTTTACCCTTAATCTATATCCCAATTGTGAGAAAACAATAAACTGAAAAAGGTCTCTTAATATTATCCAATAAGTCTAATAGCCTCTGTGATGTTTACAGAAGGCAAACAAAATCAAGTTCCAAACAAAAAAAATATAGAAAAGGGTCTTAAACCAATTAGGGAAATCCCCGAAAACATCAGCTAACGCAGAGATCTTTCATAACACTTACCTTTTTTTCCATTAAATGGGATTGACGAGCGTCGGTATCGGTTCCTACCTATATAAATTAACAGAATCTAAATAGAATTAAAATCGTGTGTGTGTGCTCTCAATCATCGTGCATTCATGAGTCACTTCCTAGGATTGCCCTGGAATATGTTCAAAGAATTTCGGTGTTTCTTCTTTTTTTTTTCTTTTCTAAATATAGAAATGACTAAGAACAATAATTTGATGATCATTCTTGATGGTTTGATGAGAACAGAGGCTCAGTACCAATATATTCTCTACCTGTGGAGGCGCACAAAATAAAACAAAAATACAGAAATCCATCGCGAGGTGCATTCCATGGCCTTTTAAGGAGAACTTAAGAAGAAAAATGTATCTTTTGACTGCAGGCTCATAAATAATCCGAAGATGATTCATTTTCATTCAGTCTTTTGCAGACCACATTCGAAACAAAGTTCATTCATCCTTGGCATACCTATAAAAGGTATGGGAATTTTTCGAGAGATAATTGAAAATGATCCAAATAATCCTCCCAAGAATTAATGATGTTTTGTCATGCATTCGTGTGTATCCTGCTTCGATTTCGATAAGCATCATCAATCGGGTTAATGTCCTTTCATTAATTCCAGCGTTTCCGTTGAAACCCATCACGACTGTGATTAGCAGTGTGTATATACGACGAATTTGTGTGTCTATCAAAGTTTATCATCATCATCATCCACTAGGACATAGGTACATGTTCGAACGTAAAAAGGGTTCCCAATTTAGAGGCAGACAGGTTAGAAATATGTATCTTCACTTCCATAACCCAAGCTAACACGAAATATACACATTTAACGCACATGACCATAAAATAAAGTGCTTACCAGCAGCAGCCGCTCCACGCCCACGCCCGCCCCACCCAAAACCTACTCCCATTCTCTGTTTGTGTACAACCTTCTCATTCCTCTTAGCCGACCTTGGATGGGGACAACCGACAACCACATTATTTAAGCTCTCTGTCGAACGTGCTGAGTCGTTTCCATTGCGGATATTTATTTGGAAAATTTCTCCCCCCAAAACACATATTTATATGGAAAAGTGTGCGTGCGTATCTGCCTGGATGAGTTCTTTAGGCATTTTCCTATTTCTCATTTTCCGCTTGTGTTTACAGATAAAACAAAACAAAAATTGTTTTGTAAGCACTCAAGAGAGTCCTTGTAAGGACAATGCTTAGCAATTTCTTTTCCTTATGTTTTTTTTTTTTTTCATTTTTCTGTCCTTGTCTTCTGAGATATGATTTGTTATAACAATGTCCTTTTTTATTGAAGTGCAAATGATTGTTGAATATTGCTATTATCTCCCTTGGAAATTCATAACGCAACACTGTTTGAGATTGTTTTGTCCTTAGAATATATTGACGTAAAGACAGAATATTCGATACAAATTGACAAATTTTTATTAGAACAACAAAATAATAAACAACAACAAAAAATACACATAAATATTTTCCACACCTCTAACATCCTGATGGAACTCTTCGAATCGGAACTAGGAAGCTAAATGAGCCATGAAAGGATGTGAGAAGGATTGCAGATGGTATATTTTCCGTTCGATGGATTTATTTGTGGGCGATGTTATTTGAGGGTTAATGGTGCGATGTTGTTGTTGATCGCAAGTATGTGTTGTCATGATACGAGTTAATGGATATCAATTACCAGAAAAGGATTTCGTATACATGTATTTGTTTAATTAATAAACACTACCATTAGGTAAAACTTGCGTGCAAGATGTTTATTGGTGTGAGCGTTTTTGAAATTAACTTTGGGTGTTTAACACGGTGAATAAACAGAGGCACAACGAGAAGGTTTGGCAATTAGTTAAAGTATATGCTTTGCAGAACAAGCTATTAGCTGGTTGATTAGGATGTAAATAGATAACATATTATAACCAAAGGAAGGGTCCAGACTCCAGAGAATTAATTCGCATTTAATATGACATAATAATATTTAAACGCATTTCTTTCAGTGTCGAGATTATACATATTTCTATATGGTATTTTTTTTTTTATTTAAAGTTCAAAACTTCAATAGAATTGATGTGTAGGTATTTATACATACTATGAGATAATATCTATAGGATCTTGAAGTTGGTAAATTTTGTTACTTGATCAATAGGGCAAGAGTATTCGATTCGTGTTAAATAATCGACAAATTTAACATAACGGCGATGGAAAACACAAAAAATTGTTTTTTTTTAATGCTTTCAGTTAGGGCTGGCCAGGAGACGAGACTCTGCAAGACTTTTGTAAGTCTCGTCTCGGTCTCGTTAAAATGGAAAATTTTCAGTCTCGTTTCGGTCTCGTGTCGGTCTTGTAAAATTAAGTGTCGTCTCGGTCCCGCCTCCGAAAAAAACTGTTTATTATTGGAACGAAATATTTTCTATTATCGTTTGAATATGTGCAGAAGAAATTAAATATTTAACTGAAATTGGATTTTTTAATTTATAAGACTCTCTGTAAATTTCGGTCCAAATGTACAATCTGGTATCGGTCTCGTCTCGGTTGCTTATAAGGCAGTCTCGTCTCGTGACCAGCCCTACTTTCAGTCGATACGGCATCGTTTGGTTTGTTTTTTCTGTGAGTCCTTGCACCTATGCGTAGTTCCAGCTAGATCATAAATGGATCAAAGAACTTAGGTATTCAAATTTTTTATAGAGCACGTTTATAGGAAAAAAAAAAAACTGGTAGCTGTCAAACAAAAATTCCAAATCCTATCGAAAAGTCAAAATTTAAGATTTTTTGCCAAAATCAACACGCAAAATTGAAATAGGTGTTTTTTGAGAAATATAGGTTCTGAGTTGCCTGGCACTAGTAAGAAGGAATAAAAGGTAGAATAGGACCATAAGACATTTTATCACATTCAAAATTATTGTGAACAGATTTATCTGATGTTGGAGGAAAAAGATTAAAATTAGGGTTGTCCACGCGACGAGACTCTGTGAGACTTTTGTAAGTCTCGTCTCGGTCTCGTTTAAATCAAAAATTTGCAGTCTCGTCTCGGTCTCGTATAATTAAGTCTCGTCTCGGTCTCGTTAAAATCAAAAATTTTCAGTCTCGTCTCAGTCTCGTATAATTAAGTCTCGTCATGTGAGACCGAGACTTTTCTCGTCTCGTGCCAGCCCTAATTAAAATCAATCTCCATCCAAAATGTCGTGTGTAACATTGTGTAGAATTATCTTGAGTAGAAATCTTTTCTTTACAACAAACAACCATGAGAGTATCTAATAAACCAGAAAACTTTTTCTCTGTGAAAGTATTTACTTTTTCGATAAATCGATGTTTTATAGGTTATGTTATATACCAAAGCAAATAACATAACGTTGAAGTTTATACATTTTTCAACACTTACAACCAATTCAAGATTTTTGCAAGTGGAAAGAAGTGATCCCATAAAATTTATTTCGAAAAATTGATTAGTTTTCTTAAATTCAATAAGTTTATTTTTTTTTTTAATTGACTTTGTGACGATTTTAACACTTTTATGGATACCGGAACTACGACCCCTTGGAAAAATAACTTCCAGGGTTCCTAATTTAGTGTTTAGTGTTTACGTTTCTGTTTTGCTTCCTACAATAGCAGAAAATATTTGTTAACAAGTGTAATATAATATTTTAAAAAGTAGTAACAAATAAGGAACAATAAGGTCCAGTTTCACAGTAAACACTAACCGAAATAAGTTGCACTTTAGATAGGCATAGTGGTACTTTTTGGTAAGTTTTGCAGTCTGAGTAAGTGACTCAACACGGATACTTAAGTGCAACTTATTCAGGTAAGTGTGCACTTCGAAAATAGGCATTTTGTATCCTATATTTTGCACTTAAGTCCCACTACCACTGTTTCTGTGAAACTGGCCCTAATTAAACTAACTGATTTGTGAAAGGAGTATGAGCGAATTCGTAATCGTCTGACCAACTGTAATATGTTTTAAAAATCATACTAGTTGACAAAACGCGCAGAGAGCTACTAGTCACACATACATCCATAAAACTAACACTATGATACAAATGCTACTATTTTTACCCGCTTGTCTAAGCTCCGGGTAACTTAGATCTGCAAAGTTTGTGTTCGTTAACAAAAGTTAATATAAAATCAGTAGGCCTGCAAAACAAATTATGTTCGTAAACATCAAAAGTAAGCAGAAATCAAGTCGGCGTCGCGTCGGGCAGTTTGTGTAGAAAAAAAAAACATTCTGCTGAAAAAAAGTAATTTCTGCTGAAAAAAATTGAAATTAAAACATGTAGAAAGAGGGTGGGCCATCTACTGGTTTCTTTTTTAATTATAAGAATTGACACTGACAGCTGTTTCCCAATCTAAATCTTTACAGATACTCAATATTATAACTCCACGGAACGAAATGTGTCGCTTCACGCTTGAACAACATTGGGAAATATTGAAAACTTATTTCCAAAGTGAGTGCTGTGTGAAAATCATCTTTTCTGACGAGGCGCATTTTCATCTCGGTGGCTTCGTTAACAAACGAAATTGCCGCATCTGTGGCTAGGAAAAGCCGCACTGTTAAGAAGCCAATGCATCCACAGAGAGTGAAAGTTTGGTGCGGATTGTGGAGTGGTTTCATCATTGGACCATTTTTCTTCGAAAATGAGGATGGGAACAACGTTTCGGTCAACAATGGTCATTACAGAGCCATGTTAACCGGCTTTTTTTTTTAATAAAATTAAAGACATGGATTTTGACAACCTCTGATGGTTCATGCAGGAAGGTGCGCCATGCCACACAGCCAATACCACAATCGATCTTTTGCGCACAAAATTCCAAAATCGTGTTATCATCCGTCTTTGCGATGTCGATTGTCCGCCTCGGAGCTGCGATTTGACCCATTTGAACTTTTTTTGTTGGGAACCGTAAAGGAACGATGTTATACCAACAACAATTTTATGGCATTTTTAAAAATAAACTTGTATTTCGCCAACCCTGTATATGAAATGGCTTCGAAGTGCATACATATATAATCAGGATATTTGTCTCTTTTTTTTTGTTTTAATAATCGCGATTTCTTACAAATAATTTTCTGCGATGTTTACGAATACAAATTTATTCAAAAACTGCCAACTCCTTTCTGCGGGCAGAAGAAAAATAAAATCGATACGCAGAAGCTAAGCAGACATGTTGCAGATCTGTCGCAGATTTCTGCGATTATGAACTCGCCCTATCATTTGTTCTATTTCTAAAAATCCTTTACAAATGTATGTATTTGGTATCAGTGTAACATCCGTCGCAAGGCATGGCTAACACCCAATAAGCTATATTGCTTTACTCCACTAAAACCCTGAAACAAATAAAATAAAATAACATTTTATTCATCACTGATGCTTGAATTCTCATTAATTATATAAATAATGCTTTGGGAAATTTTTTGATAGATAGACAAATTCAAAAAACGCCCCAAATGTTTTATGTCCTCGTTAGAACAAATATCCAAAGAAAAATGTGCTTGCATCACCGTTATATTGATGCATCCACTAATTGCAAATCTACATCGTTAGCCGAAACGAGCTCTTACAGTTCAAATCGTTAAAATAATTTTAAAATCATTTCTGCCTATAACCACAATGCAGTTCTTCAGCATAAGCAACCAACAGGCACCATAATATTCCTGTTATACAATTTTATATTTATTATTAAACAATTTCATACCAAAAAAATCGCACACACAAAATTTCAATCCACAACGTAAAACGTAACGAACCGAACACTAAATTGATTTGAATGCAATGTCACATTGAATAAGCCCAAACGAGTGAGGACATAACAATTATTATTATGTTTGTGTGTGTATGTTTGTCTATGATGGTGTACCTAACAACTTCTATGTTGCAATCAGTGGGTTAGGTATAGGTACTGTAAGGACTTGGGGGTGCTCCCCCAACCACAAAGTGGCTGATTTGCTTCTGGTTGTGCTGTGCTTAATATTTCGCGCTGAAATTAGAAACTCTTTGTTTTGGTTTTTACATAGATATTTTTTTTATTTTTTTTGGCTCATACAAACATTGTAGAAGTGCAATAAATTGGCCTAAATTTTCTTCAAACAATATACACTACACACAGTTGCAATAACAAACGAATGTACGCGATAACAAATTAGTGGATTCACTTCCTGGGCTAGATGCAAATACAAACAGGAGTATCTACCTAAATTGTAAGCATTGTGTATAGGTAGCACTGCAGTGTGCCCAATTCCATTGTTTTTCGGGTATGCGGCCATTCATGCAGCATACTTTTAATTTAAAAGCAAATATGCGCGCGATAAAAAAGTTGTTTTGTTAAATCGAAAAACTATAGAAAAGAGTTCATATACAAAGGCGTAGTCGAATAAATATTTTAGGTGGGGGGGCTTATAATAAATGTATAAAAAAAATTACAAAGTCATACAACATGTTTATACAAATAAGATAACACAGATAGCGATCAAGGGCACATAATTATTTGGGTAAAAATGTCCACGCACCCTTATATGCCCTTATAGTTGAAACGGTTTGGAATTTTACTACCTTCTAAAATGTTTAATACTCGAAAAACTGTTCTTCCAAAATTTAAACCCGACAAATTTGTATCAAAACAGAAACAGTCGTTTTTATAGAGAATAATTGTGATGTCTTTTGACATCCATTTTACATCGAGCTAGAGCCTAAACGAGTTGACCAATTTGCTTCGAATTTGGTACAAACATGCATTGACTTGAAAATAAATGATTTGATTATTTTTGAATTAGTTTTTTCAACATGTTAATTCAAACTAGTATCGCCAGTGGCCGAATATTCTGCCAGCGAAACAAACACCAAATTCATGGATACGTCATATAGATTATCTTCTTACTACTTTATAATAGGATCCATGGCAATTTTGAAAATTTTAGAAAAGCAAAACTAAAAAAACAAACAAAATTTACGGATACGTACATTTGTTAAGCATTCGTTTAAATTTTGTCTTGCACTTAAAAAAAATAAAAAAATAATGTTGTTACTTAAATATTTTGTTCATTAACTTTTCTTAATTCATCTCTAAAGCACATAGTACACTACCTTATTTTCTTAGTTAAACCAAAATCTGTTCTGCTTAAATTATGAAAATATAAATTTCTAAATTGAAGTTTGAAATAACGTACAACCTGGCGTAAACGTAATTTTTTTTTAATTTGTTGGTTAAATTAGTGCCCAACTTTATAGCTAAAAAAAATATGAAAATATGCTCCCGCTTAGTAAAAATGGATGGATATAATTCACTTTTTGTTTTCTTTTTTAAAAGTACTTAAGTACATTACTCTTTATTTAATTTAAACCAATCTTTGTCCTAAATATGAATTTTTGTATGCAAGTCTTTTTAATGCTTAAAAAGAGTTGCGTGAACGAAACAGAGGACACATAAAAGGCGTTAAAATCCTCGGAACCCGTAAAGCGGGCCACATAAGATGCCCAAAAAATGCTGTAAGACGTTCAAAATAAATTATGAAAACATAACATTTCAGACTTTTATCAATGTTGCTGAAAAAGCCCTCCCCTTGAATTCTAAAATGTACTTATTTTGGAGTTTTATAATAACATTTTTTGTAGGTCTCGGTCGAGTTTCAAATAATGTTTATGATAATAAACATCCTGAATCACTGCCACACTCAAGCCCTATTTAAAAATTTAACTCTGTTAGAAGTGTTGATGTTTGCTTTCAGAAATAATATCAAAGTTAAGCAAGAATGTACATTAATAGTAAAATTAATTCGCGGTTGTTTTAACATTGATTTTGAATATTTACTTTTATGAAGTCGGGAGTAATCTTACAACATAACGTGTATCTAGTGGCCCTGGGAAATACAAAAATAAAAACTGGTTTATATTGAGAAATACGATACCAAATAAACTTTAATTTCACACAAACTCACTTTTTTTCAAATACTGTCAAACATATGTATGTATGTATGTACGTCGCACATGCAAAATATTTATTTTTCTATTTAAAGCTTAGTCTACTATACTTCAACAATTATGTATTTCCTATGGAAGTTTATTTTGGTCAAAATTATATAAAAATGTTTCTTTCTGTGCTTCAGGGTAGGATATGAATTCCAAATTTTCCACCAAAAAATCCAAATCAGTAATGGTCATCATCCTCCGAAATTTCAGACTTCTAAGCCCAACCCTTAAAATGATAAAATTCATTTATCTGGAAAAGTTCAAATGTCCATTAAATGCCTTAACAGCTACATACAGATATAATTTTGCACATCTGTAGGGGGAACCGTTCCAACGGTTCCGTTGAGTATTTACATTTGCTTAGGTTTTGCTAAGCGTATTAATATAAAGATTTAAATACCCTTACCTTAAAAGTACGTTTATTGAGAAATAATGATTATACCAAACACCACAGATATACAAAAAGACTATATGCAAAACTAAGTAAGTCAAGGCCCTAAGTAATAAATTGATTTAAAGTCGAGCTTAGCCTTAAGCCGAGTGTTACCCATAGAACAAATTTCGAATATAGTCTGAGTTCGTTTATTACAATCAGACATCCATTTTGTCAACATGCTAAATATAAAGATAGTCTGAAACACCCTAGAAACTTTGACTACTGCTTTGGTTCGTATTGGTATATCTATGCATATAAGGAAGTGAGAGCAGATCAAGACACTTATCCCAGTCTCAGTAAATTCCCATTACAAAAAAATAACAAACAAAAATTAAGATACATACAACATAGGTAAATAACTGAAAAATATATTATGTGTGAGTTTGTCATCATCAATTAGCGTTAAAAGTGTTGTGCAACTAAACCAGAGGCATTAAATTTATTCACATTAAGTAGCTTTAGTCTTTCGTTCGGATGGTGTTCTCATTTATTTTCACACGAAAAGTGAAAATAAAGGAAAATCCTTTTTTTGGTGGCGGATGAGGATGTGGACCAAAATTTTTCTAGTCTCACTCACAGCGCACATAATGTACACATCTACACATAAATATAATATCATATATGAGAGTATGTGCTTAGTTATTGACAATATCATCGTTTTGTACGTTTTTAAGAAGGACGAGCAATGTGTATAGTTATATTTATAGTCACTAAAGTGTCGTTATCTATGCGAACGACAGGCGACGGCACTTAAGAGACAATTTATGAAGTGCTATGGGATGACGTTAAATAAATTGTTTTGAAGAATTTTGTTTTAACTTGCTTCATAGCATTTCAGAATAGGGATAAATTTATTGAAATTACAGATTGACACTTCACAAAGACTTTCTCAAAATAAGCATTTGTCAAGACCGAGACAACGACGAGACTCACAAAAATGTCATATAAAGCTTTAGATCGAAGACTAACCAAAACAAAGATTCATCATCGGGTGGCAAAATGGCACAGAGTGTTGGTTTGATTCTTTTCTATATTCCCCAGTTTAAACTGGATGCAACTCTTGGAATTTCATGAGATAATTAACATCTAACTAGTGCCGTGCATTTCATTTAAAAGACCTGATGTCTTACAGCCATATACATAGTTAAAATTATTATTATTATTATCAATTTAATTGTAAAACTATTTAAAATTATCGTATCCATTCGTGTATTTTACTATGGCATAGCAATACCTGTTTTTGTAACTGAAATGCATTTTCAGAAAAAAACTGGGCCGGTTCAAGTGAAGAAAAAAGGCCAGAGTTTAGAAATCATCGACTTGGGCCCTTTCAAAATCGAAAAATATCAATATAATCTCAGAGTGGTTTAGGTATTCTAAGTATGGGTCTCGTTTGCGTCACATTTTTGACGGAAATATCGAACCAAAATTTTTATCAGCGAAATTGTACATACAAATTAAGGTCTCGCTTCAGATACCGGTTGGAGTATAATTCACTTGCCAACTATTCCCGTATCGCCGTCAGCCCTAGGTAAGACTTTATAAGAAAATGACTAAGTCGAAGTCCTACCAACCAATCCCGCCAATTCAGAAATTCATAACATTAAGATTGACGGCCTCCAGACGCATCCCTGTGGGACACGTTCGTTTTATTCAAAAGCTCTATACATCTATAAGATTACTTTGATGCTATAGAGCAAAATTATTCGGTTAATTGTTATGAATATGAAAAAAGTTTTGCTAAAAAACGAGGCGGAAAAAATCGTTTGTACAGCATATTGTGAAAGAACATACTACCTAACAGGGATTATATTGTAACTAATTTGCGTTTGTACAATTTTTCATTCGAAATTTAATTAATTTGTTTCTGTCATACGAACCGTTTTAAAAAGATTATTTTTCGTGTGGCTTACCTGAAAAAAAAAAAGAAAACGATATTAAAATTACATTTATTTAATATTTAACAGTAAAATTAAGTATGTATAAGTATGTACATCTATTAATATGAATGCAGTATTATGTTAAGAAATATAATGTATTATGAACCAGATGATTTAACATTTAATAAAATCGTAAGAAATATTTAAAAAATATTTTCAAGCCAGTTTCGAAATTTTTGTCCATAAAATTCAAAATAACTAACTTGAATTTATTGCACAGAATACAAAAGAGAGCTTTAAAAATAATAGGTGAAAGATCTATAACAGAAAAAACTACATCTCTCGAACACCGCCGCCGGCCGCCGTAATGTTTCATGTCTTTCCCTATTTTACCGTTTTTTTTTTTTATAATCAGTGTTCTAGTAAAATAGCCAATTGCATTCCTCCCCTGAAACAGTTCAATCCTAAAACTCGCGCTTCTAGGAATGTTTACCCTCGAGCCCAACTTCGTGCTATCTTAAAAACATTTTAAGGGTTTTCATAACCCCTTTTTCTGCGCGCGGAGAATTAAAAAAAAAAAAAAATGGCGTAGGTAATACGAAATTGTTTGCGTCACATTTTTGAAGTTTAGTTTTGTTACGAAAAAAATTAAATAAGGCTATTTAATCACCTCCTAAGTCTTTTAAAAATCTTAAAAGAAATTATACAGTAAATTAAGCGTTAAATTTACGATATCATTAAGACCTCTATGACTCGAATCTCGATTATGCAACATTCCAGCGCGTCGTGTGTTACCAATTTAAACTATACACAGGTTTTGAGGTGACACATTGTTGCACTTAATTTTAACTACGTCACTCTCTAGATTATTTTAACTCTGTAATGTATCACAAGGAGTGAGGTGAAGTAAGCTTTGTGTTCATATAAAAATATATAATAGGCATGATACTACATATAGATGATATTTATAAGTGACCAACCATAAACAGGCGTCATTTGATCTGACACTAAATCTGACATCTAACACGCATCTTCAATTTAAGCTAAATGCTCAAGCATATAATGATTCACTGCCCAGAGCAGAGAGTGACGCAGATTTGTGAAAACTAGACACGCAACAAATAAGTGAGTGAGTTTTATATTTTATAGATAGTATCTATGAGTATTCGTTTTAAGCTTCACTTTCTTTGACCACAAATATGGGCACTAAAGTTGCCAACTACTATAGATTAAATCTATTGGCCAATTAACTTTAACATATATTTTTTAAATCAAATGATTACTCATTATAGTTTGGTTTGGCGTAATTTGATTGATTCGATAATGAGGACACTTTTATTAAGTTTTTGATTTATCAAACAAAATGTAGTACTTAATGTAAGAGGAATAGCAATGCATATCAAAATAGAAACAAAAATAGACGGTTTATTAAGAAACATGAGTTTTAGTAAGTTAAAAGCTAAAGTTTGAAATCTTTTTCAAATATAGTTTTTGTAGTATATTATTTGCAATAAGGAAGGACCTATCTGGTAGAACTAATTTTGGAGACTGAGACATATTTTGGTTCCGTTTGCGTTTACTGCCTCTGGAGGATTCAAGCTTAAGACATAGAAATGGGACCTTTGTTTTTTCCACTATGTATGTATGTATTTATAAATTATAAAAAAGGTAGCTACATAAATCACATAAGGTTATTATCACAATGTTATGATATGATGATTTATTTATTCCCTACACAAATATTTCATAGTGAGCTTATAGGAAAGTCCTTTTGAAAATTGGTACTAACTTTTCTATTTAACTCCCCTAATTTGTTTAAAATCAAAAAAGAATTTAATTTTAATAATAGAATAAAAAGAAAAAAAAACGAGAAAGTACGAATGATCTAAAAAAAAGGTCGACTGGTCAAAATGTCGACTTTTATCAACTTTTTTAAAATTTAAAATGCCATCAATTTTTTGATCGACTACAAAAACGTCGACTTCGTTAAAAAAAAGTCGAGCAAAATATCGCCTTTTCAATATTTTTTCTCAACAAAATTGTACCAAATGCCGACTTTTAAAATAACGACTTTTATATGATCGACTTTCATAATCTGGACAAAAAATGTCGACTGGTGATTGAAGACGACGCGAAACCAACCACTAATGATCAGATCATTTTCGTTAATATAGGAATATTATGTTATATTTACGGGATTGGGTACGACATGTAAACTTTAAAAACATCGTCTCCATAAGATCGACTTTCAAAATCTCCAAGAAAGACCGACTGCACAAAATATCGAAAAAAAGAAGACCGATTTTTTAAAATGAGATTTTCAAAATGTCGAATTTCAAAATATCGACTGTAATAGACATTTTAATAATCGAGATTTGAGACCGCGCGCGCTTGCAAACGACATTCCAAAAACCATAATGTGATCAAAATGTCGACTATCAAAATGTTGACAGTTAAAATCTCTCACTGGCTGGTTTCGCATCGTCTTCATCCCGTTATGCTATTGTTTTAGGCTGAACACTGAACATGTGTCGACATTTTTTTTGTCGAGATTATGAAAGTCGATTATATAAAAGTCGACATTTTAAAAGGCGGCATTTCGTATAATTTTGTTGAGAAAAGGCGATATTTTGCTCGACTTTTTTCAACGCAGTCGACATTTTGTCAAGTCGAAAATTCATAATGTCGACATATTCTTAGTCGTCCATTAATTGACGGCATTTTAAATTTTAAAAAAAGTCGATACAAGTCGCGACATTTTGACAAAGTCGACCTTTTTTTGTCGATCACTCGTACCTAACCCATATTTACGAAGCCATAAAACTGTATTCAGTTCCAGTTATTTTATGCAATGCAAAATTTTCGACTCTGTTGAAGACACATAATCAGTGTTCAGCCTAAAATAATAGCATAACGGGTGATTGAAGACGGTGCGAAACCAGCCAGTGAGATATTTTAACAAAATGTCGATTACCAAAATCTCTAATATTAAAATATCGATTACAGTCGGTATTTTGAAAGTCGACATTTTGTAAAATCGCATTTTAAAAAATCGGTCTAGTTTTTTGTTTCGATATTTTGTTCAGTCAGTCTTTTAACCAGCCGACATTTTTTCTGTCGAGATTTTCAAAGTCGATCTTATGAAGTCGATGTTTTGAAAGTCGACGTATCGTACCCAATCCGAAAATATATGCATATAATTTTAAGGGCAGTCTCAATTTTCATTAGGGCAAGTTTTATTAAAAATAAAATTATTATTTTTATTTTTATTTGTCTGTCACCAGTAAATTTGCTTTCAAGAATATTAAGTTATTGATGAATAATTATCACGAAACTTCCTCCATCAAATTGATTAAAATCTGAAAACCAACAAATAAAATATGGTACGGCGCGGCACATGGCGCGCGGTGGGAGATAAATTCACGGTCATAATCTTGAAACAGTAAACTCATTGCATAACAATGAACCTTGTTTTTAATTGCTGTCCGACAATCCCAACATCGTAACAAAATAAAATAAACAAAAAAAATAAACCACAACAAGATGTCTATACATTTTGTCATCCGATCGATGCAATCGAAACCGAAGTTGCTGTCGTATATCTTGCAACTCGAGAGGACTTCTCTATTGAATTGAAATGATTTTGTGGTCAGTTTGACTCTTGTTTCCAATTAATTGAGACTGATGTCAATTTGATTTAATTAGCAAAGAAAAAAAAATTAAAACAAACAATATAACCCTTGTAAAATGCAAAATCAATAAGTGCACATAAACTATTATTTAAATTTCGTTTGTGAAGCCATCACTGAAAGAATACATTTTGAAATTTTATTTTAAATATTTCGTTTAAAGACTAAGAGCCCAGGGCCGCCACACATACGAAATTTTATCAAAGCTAAGATTTTTTCGGCGAACAGATACTATGGTAGCTAAGAACAAATGGATACTAAGAATCTACAATCCGGGTTCAATTAAGATGTAGCGAGTGTTAAAGTTGCATACAAATGTTGCAACATTGCGTTATTTTATCAAAGCTGAATTTTTGACATGTCTTAGGGGATGGTGTCATTTAATTTATTTGACACTTTCCTGACATCTACAGTGGGACCTAACAATTAAAATCTGTCAAACTAATCGTGCCATTTACATAACAGAATCAAATCAAGATTTTATGTTTTCTGTGAGCAAATATTCTACAATATTTTCTAATCAGCAAGACACCATCAGCGGGGCCTTACATCACCTTAAAACTGCCAAAATAATAGTTCTTTGTTACTAAAACGTGATTTTTCGCTTATTTTAGCTGTTTCTATATGTCTGGCTGATGAATACGCGCCACTGTAGATGTATAGCTGATGGGGAATTATTTTTAAAGAGTTGCCCATAAAACATATAAATATAAGCTTTAAAACTACAACGTAAATGGCACGATTAGTTTGAGATATTTTAAGTGTCTGGCTCACGTTAGGCCCCACTGGAGAGTTCTGGCAGGTGTCCAATGAAGTTAATGACACCATCCCCTAAGACATCAAAAATTCAGATTTGATAAAATAACGCAATGTTGCAACTGTTGTTTGTATGCAACTCGCTACCTCTTAATTGCACCCGGATTGAAGATTCTTAGTATCCAATTGTTCTTAGCAACCATAGTAACTGTTCGCAGAAAAAATCTTAGCTTTGATAAAATGACGTAAGTCTGGCGGCCCTGGGCTCTTACTCTATAAGGATTCATATAGGTATAATATTCTCGTTGTTAAAATGATATGATTTTTTTTTTTTAATTTCAAAATCGAATGAATGTTAATCGATAATTTTTCGACCGGAAATTCAATGACACACATTGTTGCACGGTTTCTGGTCGCTGAGACCCTTGACGTTTTGTTATACGTTGTGACGCATCATTCGACTAACTGATTGAATTGGCATCGGTTGAAGGTACTTTTACTTTTTTTTTTTATTGTTAATTTATTTTCAGTTTTATGATTTTTATATTTAAAAACCCGTAACGCAAAGTTAATTACCATGAATTTTTATACGAATTTATATATGCATGTGTATGTATGTTAACATGATGAGCCATTGTTCATTAACTTAAACTTTTACATTATTTACAAGTTTAAAATAAAGCAGGAGGTAAAAATGTAAAAATCACACACATAAATTTAAAACTCATTAAAATCAAAAAACATACAATTTAAAACTAAACTGAATGCAATTCAAGTAGGTATAATCAACAAAAAAATTTAGGTAATAGCAGTTTATGGCACAGTCCAGATGGGGGGTGCGTCGTGCGTTGGACTGTTACCCTGGAGGTCTGGGTTCACTTCCCAGCCTCGTCCACCTAAAAACTAAAAAGTTTTTTCAGGGCTTCTGCCTCATGCGAGAAATTGACAAATCCTCCAGGAGTATCACTTGTCATGATTAAGTGCTTCTCGTCAAGCCGTTCGGATTCGGCATAAAATTGTAGGTCCTTCCATTCCTGTCGACACGTGCACACAGGAATGGTTGCGCATTGTTAGCCAATTGGCCCTAATACTTCACGAGCCGTTGCGCCAACCAATTTATTTATTTTATTTTACAGACTTTTGAATTGTGCTGTTCTTCAAAGTCTTAAATAATGGACAAAAGACAAATTTGGATTCCCCTACCCAATTTTTTC
This sequence comes from Melangyna quadrimaculata, assembly GCA_949320155.1. Classification (NCBI taxonomy): domain Eukaryota; kingdom Metazoa; phylum Arthropoda; class Insecta; order Diptera; family Syrphidae; genus Melangyna; species Melangyna quadrimaculata. The sequence continues at coordinate 2,644,593 of OX439485.1, read as the reverse complement.
CTTTCCCAATTTTTCCTAATGAAAAATTTAAACTTTCATTTTTGATAGAAAATTGTGTTGCCAACAAAACGCTTCTTAAATTGTTTTCTACAATTTAGCTTAGCTTAGTTCTCGAGATATATCTACCAAAATGGCAAATGCACTGTGCTATGAGAATAATTTGTTTTCCATTCAAAATTAAGGCATTGAGCATGCGCAAAATCAATTGAATAGTGTGAATACAATTCCCATAGAAAGTTAACTCATTCCACAAGCAACAAACAATGATTTTCAATTTTTCCAATTTTTTTTAGAATGTGAAAAATTACCATACATGTAATTTGCATTTAAAACTTCAATTTAGTTTCGGCACGGGTTAATATTGAGATAGAAGGCTTATTTTTTTGTTGCCTTGTTAAAAAATTTACGCATCTGGGAGTAAATGTTTTCGACATGACACAAAATAACGGACACCTAAATATAGCACTTACTAAAAATTAAAATAGAAACTCATACGAATGTTTGATTATGAGATTTTTGTCCTCATTTTGAATTTTCTCTGGGAAAATTTTCAAACGCAAAAATTCACAAACGATATAATAATAATTTTAATAATAATTATATACCTGTAAGACCTCAGGTCTTTTTAATGCAATGCACGGCACTAGTTAGAAGGAATAGAAGGAAAGGAAAGATTTTTGTTGGTACAGTGAATTGAGAACTAGGTGTTAATGATTTTCACGGGTGGCATCCAGTTGAAAGTGGGGAATATAGAAAAGAATCCTACCTAGACTGGGGCTCGAACCCACACGTCCAGCTTAGCAATCAAACACTATATCCACTGTGACAATGCCACCCGCCACTTTTAAATCTATTCACCAACTTTAAGTGTCCTTGTTCGTGTTCCTAAAGGCTAAAAATAATTTATCATCCTTTTTTAGTAAGTTTTTAGTAAAATTCAAGTTCACCCACCGGAAAAATGACTGAGTTATAATTAAATGCAAGCTTAGCTCGAAAAGGGGAGGGTTTTATAAACATTAGAATGGAAATTTAAGCTCACAACAACGTTAGCGCCGCCGAAACAAAATCAAAACAAAGTCAAAACAATATAACTCTTTCTCCAGCTGGTTTAATTCACATCCTCCATTTCAATTTTATTTTTTTTATTTTTGGTGAACAATGATCATTAATTATGCTATATTTGGGTGGGAAAACACGGAGTTGAAAACCCTATTTGCAGTAGGTACTGTTTATACTTTAAATATGAATTAATATGTACAATTTTGTACCCTGAAATTCAGGTCCATTTTTGTGTGTGTGCTTGGGTGTGCTTTGCAGATTATAATATGGGGGGCTTACGTCGACGTCGCGTCGTCGTTATCGAAATCGGCTAAGGGTTATTGCCATGCATTTTTGTCTTCATAAGTAGTTGAATCCTTTTTAAGCTCACAATTCAAGCGGCGATTGCTTTTGCTACCATTTTATATTTTTTTGCAAACAAAAATAACACAGAGGTGGAAGAGACTTAAAACGAAATCACACAGACTTAAAAACAAAACCTATTTTTTGTAGGTATTTTTTGGAATTCGCGAGGGTGTTGCCAGCGCCAGCGGAAGGAAATTAAATCAGAATTTTGCCTTCCTGTTTTTCCATCCGTGTAGAATAGGTAGTAGCGTGGTGGACTTCATTATAATAATTTTGGGTGGTTGGTAATTTCATTAAATCTTTTTTATGAGATCAAATAAAAAGGAAAACTCTAGCCACCCGCAATGGAATAAATGATGAGTAAACGACGCGTTTCTGACATTTCCGATGATTACAATGTTTTCAGTGGGAAATGTTTTTGTTTTGTTTTTGTTCTTTTATTTTGCTCTCTCTCATTTTATTTCAAATTTATTCCAAATGCAGGCAGGTTGGGTAAGGTAATTGATGAAATTACCCCTGGATAACTTCATTATTTTTCAGTCAAAAGTTTTTGGTTGTCTGCACATTTTTGACAGGAACATCAATTTTAATGTTTTTCTCCTTTTTTGTTTTTATTAATCATGCATTTAACTTTCGAAATGCTTACAGGTAAATTATTAATGACTTTTGATGAGTGCATTTTAACCCTTTAGTGAGTTAAGAAAAAAAAACAAAACAACACTGATTGCAGAACATGGATGTTAAGGTTTTTATTTTAACTTATTTGGTTGACCATTGATTCGAGAAAAGTATATTTTCAATCCGTCTTTTGCAATTCACAAGCCGTATAATGTGATGCCTTTAATGCAGAATTCAATGAGAAACATTTGAGTTAAATTAATTTATTAATTAAATTTTATTTATTAATTTAATTTTATTTATTAATTTATATTTGCAATTCCATTGAAAGGAAAATCTTTTGAGATAAAATTAATGTTGCAAGTTTTTTTTTATCCATAATGCAACATAATAACGTGTTTATTTTTATTAATGGTGAATGTTTAAAAATGGTTGCACCTTTATGATTATGTTGAAATATTTTATTGATCGATTGATTAACAAAAATATAATTTTCAACTTCTTTGTAAATCATTGATTGTCTCTGAGACCAATTTTTTAATGCGGGATTATATTACGGGATTATATTACGGGATTATATTACTCACCAAATTTGTTGAATGTACTCTGGATTCACAGGACAATAATCTAAGGTATTACCAGGCGCAGCTTGTCAAATTTCAAAGATGGCTGTACTTGTGCACAGTACACAGTAACATAAACAAATTTGTGGTGATTGTTTGAAATTAAATGTTTTTTACTATTGATTTTGACAACATGCGCAGAACTGAACAAACATGAAAACGCTTGAGATATTACCTGTAATATATGTATCTTGCTCTGGATAACCTCAACAGATTCGATATTGTCTAAATTCACTAAGTCTTTCTGCATTCAGCCTGCATTGAACAACTGCTGCTTGACTTTACTATACGAAAAATTTATTCTAAGAGTAAATTAACTCTTTCTTAAATCTCCACTGAAAGCCTGAGCCTAAACATTAAAAATAATATTTTCTCAGAGAAAATAAATAGAAAAATATAGTTAAGTTTGCTTAAGCTATATTCTGAATTATATTATATTATTTGAATTATATTCTGAATCCATCAGTTCAGTATAAACCGCATCCCCTTCTGATTACAATAATAACGGAGAAAAAAATCTCAAACTAATTTTTTTCAACATTTTACGAACATAAGTACCGATTCTATTTCAAAATTCAATGCTCTTATCAATTTTTAGTCAAATTTTGAAGATTGTATAGTTTTAGGCCTTTTACCATTCAAAATATTTAAAAATAAATGAACAACTTTATCCCGTTTTCTTGGAAAATTTTTACATTTCGGCATTTTTTAGGAGTATAACATACAAGGTGGTTCAAATACAAGTTTCTTTTTAAAAATGCAATAAAATGAACAAAATTAAATTTTTTTTCATGTATTATGGCTTCATTAGTAAGAGCAAACATTCCCATTAATTATGGAACCACAACGTCGTTCAAGTGGCTGCCTGGGTTGGCTTTGCAGTAGCGCATTCTGTAGTCACTCCAATTTTCCAAGACATTGTTGATGGTTTTGGGCTCACGGATTGCTTGGATGATATTGGCCTTAAGTGCTTGGATAACATCGATCCTTCACGGTTCCCCACAAAAAAAAAGTCCAAAGGGGCAAATCGCAGCTCCGAGGCGGTCAATTGACATCGCCAAGACGGCTGATAACACAATTTAGGAATTTGGTGCGCAAAAGATCGATTGTGGCATTGCGTGCCATCCAGCATAAACCAGAGGTCGTCGAAATTCATGTCTACGATTTCAGTTAAAAAAAGTCAGTTAACATGGCTCTGTAACGCTCACCGTTGACCGAAACGTTGTTCCCAACCTTATTTTCGAAGAAAAATGGTCCAATGATGCCACCACTCCACAATCTGCACCAAACTGTCATTCAGTGCATGCATTGGCTTCTCATCAATCGTGTGCGGGTTTTCTGATCCCCAGATGTACCAATTTAGTTAACATTGCAGGCGCGCGATGGGTGCTTCATTTAAACCAAAATTCAAAAAACGCACTGTTTGGGCTACACGGCCCTCACTTTGGAAATAAGTTTTCAATATTTCCCCACGTTGTTTAAGCGTAAAGGTAGAACTATAATAGACAGAAGTCAGCTTACGCGGTCGTACGAAACTAAGCGAATTCATAGAATTAATATGAGCCGCCCATAATTGCGATTTGGTATTTTCTTTCGCTCTCGCTAGCGACAGCGCTCATCGAGCGCTCTTGCGAAAGTAAACTGACAGTGACAGAACAGAAATCAAAATAAAAAAAAAATTCACCAATGTTAATATGTTTTAATTTTAGTGTTGACTACTGATTTTTCAGGGAGAAAAAATATCTCTGCATCTTTTTTCTCGAGACAAATTTTGAAGGTGTAGATATAAAAATAAAATTGACATGAAGGCAGTAGCGTAGCTAGAAAATTTTAACATCGGAAATTATAGTTTTCATATAGAGTTATGTTTTTAAGAAACGGCATGATTTTATGCGTTAATATTTTGTTTTCAGCAATGAATTATCAAAGATATATAAGATTCAAAGCATTTATTTCGTTTCCCTTATTCAAATACATACGCATTATACCTATATATCTAGATGATTCCACTAGCGCAACTTCAGCATACAAAAAATTTCTTTATGCTTTTCCTTTACTTTTATGCATCAGTACCTATACTATAATGAAATCAGACAAACATTTAAGGCTCTCCCAAACCAACGCGAAAGCGGCGAGAAACATTCGCCGACAACAGTTTCTGTTAGCATTGTTTTTGTCGTTTTTGTTATAATTCTGAATGCTTCGCCCTGCAGAGCAAATGTTTCGCGTTGGTTTGGTAGAGCCTTTAAATGAAATTATTTTCTAATGGTCTACATTTTTCATTTCGATCATTTTATCTGGAATTATGTTTCTTGATTTTTTCCGTGCCTTTTTTTTGTTTCCATTTAAGTTTTATTCCTTTTAACATAAAAACTAATTTGCACTAATGGGAAATTAGACATAGAAATCCTGATTTTGTTAAATAGGAATCAGTTTGCAGTATGTTTTTATTAAAATTAAAAATAAAGCAGATTAACGCACCATTGATAAGCAACAGCATTGGGTCCCATTGAACCCTTTCTTATTAGCTACACCCCTGACTGGGTAGTAATAGCTGTTCTATTGATTTGATTCTTTCAATAAGCGAATTATGGGTTAAATGTCAGTTTGACATTTCGGAACGCTACTTTTCGTTCGGTTTTGACATTAGCTTTCGACATCCACCCATTTTATTGTAGTTCTACCTTTAAGCGACTCATTTCGGTCCGCGGAGGTGATACTGACTTTCTGTCAAGATTTCGAGCGGGAAGCAGTTGCCACTGTCAAAATAACATATTATTTAAAAAGAAACCACTAGATGGCCCACCCTTTATAATTTCAAAAATGTTCTGCAATAAAGACAAGTTACATGTAAACTCGAACCCAAAATACTGCCAAATGCCTTCTATTTCCCCTTAGACAAGCACAAGCCAAACTAAACCTATCTTACCCAATAAGTATTGGCGAATTTAAGCTTGTGCTAAAAATCTACAACAAAAAAGGGTTATAGGTAAATGCAAACACAAATAAATAAAATGGAATGAAATTGTCACAATTGGTAAAAAATCAAAACACATTCAAAATCATCCAAGCGCACTTTATTGCCAAAAAGGAACACAATGCCTGTCCGCTCCTATTGTATACTCGTCTCTTGAATAGAAATGCTCAAAGTATTTTTCCTGACAGGTCCTTTTTAACAATTTCGTGTATTGTCTGTTCTAGTTTGTCTGATGGTTTGCTGCGTGAGTTGGATGAATATCAACTTTGTCATCAACACTCACGGAAATACTGTATGTGGGTATATTTTTGTATTCTTTTTATTTATTCTCTGTTAGAATAAACTAACGCGATGTTATGGTACCTCGTGGAAAGTTCCAGAAACCTTTGTTATGTTTTATCTCTTTGTGAAATTTCAACGAATAGAAAAGTTTTTTTGTTTTGTTTTGGATGTGATGATGGAACAGGCAGAAGACCACACCGTGAATAAGATTGATGTCTTTTTTATGGAGAACAAGAAAAAACTGAAATTCAAAACTCTAACTTCAGTTGTGGAAAATTTCGGATAGTGGAGTTTCATAAAGGTGTCACATTTGATTGGGTTATTTTTTTGTTTTCAATTATGTGTACCTGCATAAATTTTTCAGATAGGTACCTCAGTTGTATGTAGTTGTATGTATATAAGAATTCAAGTTTTTAGATGGGGACCTCAAAGGGATTCAATTTACATATTATGAATCAATTTTGTTTAAAAATTATAAAATTGCATTTCTCATCTTATAATATTTATTTCATTTTTAACTTTTAAATGGATTAGCGAGTTTTAAGCAAACCAGATACCTAAATAATAAGCCAAAATAGCCTTGGTGGTGCTTATGGATGTCGGGTGGTTTCAAATGAAGCAGCAATATCTACCATATTAAATTTAATTGCTGGAGTCAAAAAATGTGAAAAAAGGCGTTTTTACATTTAATTGAAACAGTACCTGCCTACTATCGTCTAAGAAAGATATGGTGCATCCAAAAATGTTCATATAACTGTCAATTAATTAGGTACCGGTACCTTGTAAAATTTATAAAAAAAAAACAGTTATATTTAATAATGAGAATGTTCTTTTGCTCAAATTTGTGTCATGTTCATGGATTCCACTTGAATATGTGTTGACCTTCTTCTAACAGCTGGAGCTAATACACTTCGTCATGGCAACCTACACTATAAATTTAGTTCATTCATCTCAAAATAGAAATATTCTATTTTTTTTTTATTTTAATTTAAGAAAAAAAGAACATTTAAATATTTTGCACACGTTCCAAAATAAAAAAAAAAATGTGATTTAGTTTATTTCGCGTGCTTGACTTTCTGCCTGGTGATAAAAGTTCGATGAAGCTCATAATAAAAAAGGAAACAAATAAAAAAAAAATAACATAAAAATAGAGGGCCAAGACCTAGCTTTCTAAAAATATTCCATCCTCGCAGAATTTAGTTGGAACCTCTCCAAAATGCTTTTGGCTTTCACTAACACTCTATCTATTATTTAACCTCTAAATGCTCAAACATTAACCTAAAGTCAACAAACAAAATATTCATCGGTGCCTATACGTAGTTTAGATTTTTGTCTAGAAAAATATGCCAATCAATCTTTTTCATTCCATTCAGTCAGTTTGGATTTTTGAAGTGTGTGCCTGTGCATGCATATCAATTCCGTGTTGTCAGTTCAAGATGCTGATGTATCTTAGCATATCTTGCGAGATGTCAAAGCAAAAGCCCAAGTCCATATCATCTCTCTTATACAATACCTTATAAGCTTCGATGATGATGGTGATGCTGGGTGCAGATGATGGACATTCGGTCAACAAGAGATTCAAAACCATATTATGTGTGTTTGTGTTTATCATTCAATCTGTCCATCAAATATGCCTGTCTCTCTGTCGGTGTTGTTTGTCGTCATTTATGCTAATTGTTCCACAACACCACAAAACACGATACATACATATTTGTAGTCAGTAAATTGACTGTGGCAGATATTTGAACTGACAGTAGTTATCAATTTATGTGATAGGTATGCACCTTAGGTATACCTAACCTATTGAGTTTATATGCATTCAATAAAACTTTGCTGCAAGCATTACTCAAAATAATAATGACAAGAATAAAACTTCAATTATTCTCGTATAGAAATCATTGAACAGAAAAACAAACGCGCATTACTTTGACGCCAAATGACGTGTGATCTTGGTTAATCAAACTTAATTATATCTTTTGTCATGTGAGAGTAAGTTGTTATTGTAAATAAACACTAGATACCTTCTGTAATTCGAGTAATTTTAACGTAAATAGACATATTTAACCAACGCTGAGTAGCGTAAAATTCTTAAGAGTGTACGGCACACGGCAGCATCTAACTGACTAGCCAAAATGACGTGGCTGGGCGAAACGCATGTATTTAACGCATAATTTTATGCAAAGATATGCAGTTTTGAACTTAACAGAAAGTGAATAAATTGGGACTGAATGTTAAAAACTTCACGGGTCAAAGTTTATTTGAAAATGACCTTAATCAATACTTCATGAATTGCTTAGAATAGAAGCTTCCGCATTAAATAAATTGATATGCATAATTTCATTCTTTTGCTGATAACGTGCATTTCTTAAAAACGGTTGTTTTCAAATTGTATATTGCTATGACTTTCTTGAAATTGAAATATCCATCAAATGCAAAGAATCATCAGTCTTCTTTTTTCAACTTTGACCTGTTTAGTTTTGGTCCTATTTCACATAAGGTCCTACTTAAAATTTAAATGTCAAAATATTCCTTTTAAGTGAATTATTAAGTAAATGAAGGGGTAGGTACCTATCATTGCGATAGACTTAGGCTGCGCGTACAGTAGTGCGACAAAGCGATGCGATGCGAGAAGGTATTCGAGATTCGAGCAAAAGTGGTCAAAAGAGTTTATGAATGTGATGCTTGCGATAAGTATGTGAAAAAATCACAACACTCGCAGCAAATATCGCTTCACTGTGCCCACGTTTATAAAAATAAATGCAAATATTTTTCTCGAACGCAAACATTTCTCGCATCGCTTTGTCGCCGTTTAATCATGAACTTCTGGCGAAGCTGTATGTTTCTGCAGCTATTTCGTGTTATTTAAATTATATAACTGAGCAAATTTGTATCATAATTTATCTTAATCTATTAATAAATTCTCTTTGTCGTCATGAAAAATCTAATTTTGTGTTTCTTAAAACGATAAAATCACACAAATTTTAAACAAGTTAATTAAAAATAAATATCCACGCAATGTGTGTCCCAAGTCACGGTTCATGGTCGCTCCTCAACCGCAACACCAGATATACACTGAAATACTTAATTTTATTTAACTCTCTTAAAAACCCTTTTATAACAGAAAATATATAAAAAAAATTAAATTCTTATCATTTTTCTGCACGTTTGCCACATCCGTAGTTGACAAAAAAATGAAATAATCTGACACCTACATAAGCGTCACTCTCCGGGTAGGTACTTGCAATTTTGCTTCAGAAACAAAGACTCATTTTTTTTTTGTTCGTATGGTGCCTCGTTCCATCTGAAGCACAAATACGCAAAAGTAAAGTATATCTGTACGGTTGCATATCTCATCACGGAATGTAGTGTTCATGGCCCTGATTTCGCACAGAAACATCGAGTGCATACAAACATAAAACTGCATGACCCACGGACCCAGATTTGTTTTTTTTTTTTTTGAATTTTTAATCACTTTCTCAACTACGACGACAACGACGACGTTTTATAATTAAAACGTCACAAACATCCGTACTTCCAACGCTGCTGTAGCAGCAGAGCTGACTCATATTCATATGTGTGTATAATATGGGAAGGCATAATAAAGGCACCAGCACATAATAAATGTACGGAGAGTAGGTATAGAAAACTATAAAACTTACCTTCTGGACGACAAGTGGTGCAGCAAAATCCTTTCCACCTTGAAGACGGAATCCCCACGGTTGGGCGTCGAATCTTTGGAGTTGAATTTGCATAAGCTGGGCCATGACTTTAATTTATCTGCAACAAAAGAACAAAAAAGAAGACATGAAACTGTGAAATAGTCAGATTAAGTATAGTTTTGTCCTTCCCCTAGGGAAGAGATAACATTCAAAGACTCCTCCATTTGGAACCGATCGCATTACAAATGAGGTTAATTGGATGTGGGGAGGCAACGCAGACAGAGACAGACAGTGAGATGTCTAAAGGTGGGCATGCAGGGCCCATATTGCTTTAGTTGCTGATGTAGCGGTGGGCATATGGGAACAGCATCAGAAAAGGAGCCCTATAGCCAAGCTAGCCTCTATGTGACATATCATCCCATTAACGATATAATCATTAACAGGATTGTTTTAAATGTTTTGTTAACCAATGCAAAGATGCATTGTTGTGGCAAAAGACAATTAAGAGATGTTTCATCACGAGTATATAATTAGAAAATGTTCTGAAAGTTTCGTGAATCCTGAAGCAAAACAAAAAACACGCTCGCGTATAATGTTGGCTTAGAGTGGCAGTTCAATTATGCGCATTTTAACGCATTTCCCCCCATATAAGGCATCAGCAAACATCTTATGCAAACAAAGCAAAGCTATTGTGCATACTCGTATAATGGTTGTTGGCATCTGGAGAGGCTGTGTGAAAGAAGTTTTCTAGGCTAATGACTTCATTATTTGAAAATTTCCATAATATGGAAACTTATGTATATTCAAACTTCAATTATTAGTTTTTAAATAATGACAGTTAGTTGAAGGCTTTTAGAGATTTTCTAAAGTGATGGATTTTGCGTTGGGCGCCATTTAATTTTGTTTTATTAAGTGAACACAAAGACTTTTTTAAGGAACTAGACACAAATAATGTTACAGGGTGTGAAAGAATGGAGCCATTTTAGCACAAATCTGACGTCGCGTTCAAGTACTGTTTAAAGTTTTAACGAAATTTGTGTTTTTTTTTTTTCGAATTCAGCATTTACAAATTAGAAACAACAAATGGTACCGAAATTCGTTAAAATAAAAGCTCTTGCGCCTATGGCAATTTCAAAAGACCGCGATAGACCCCATATGTAGGTATTAATAATTAATAAGCTTAAATAAGAAAATACTTTCATCAAATGTTTGGGTTAGAGTAAAAAATATCCGATGGCGGCGCGAAGGGATATTTGTGCTAAAAATACTGTCTGCATGGTGTCAACCCCTGACGTAAAGCTATTGTTAGCAAAGTCCAAGTTCTAATTGATTGAAAAATGTCCACTGCCTGACCAATATCCGGTTATATCTAACCCAATGCTGTTAGTAGTTCCAATGGCATTCATACATGACTCAATTATTGATTGAATGCAAATAAAGTTTGATGACTAATTATTTTATTTTTAACCAAAACTCACGTAGGCCACAAAAAACCTCATTTAATGCATATTACAGTATGTGCCCCCTCTATTTCTCTTTCATGTACTTTTATTTATAAACATCCCATTAGTGCATCGCAATTGCAGTAATTCTTATATGCAAGTGTTTAACGCTTAGTGTGGGACCACTTGTCTCTGTAATGCCCCTTTAGGGAAATCCTTACTAACGTGAGCACACTTCCAACCACACACACCCTGCATGGTCGTAGTCGTTAGAAGCGAAGAAGGTGCTAAACTGCTAATGAGCAGCAGGAGGCGCGTATATAAATCTATCGCTTGAAGTTGTCGTTACTGAAGGTTTCCCTCATTTCTATGAGGATAATATTTTCTTTTTTTTTTTAAAACTTTTTTTCTAAAGAACTCTCATTTCGAGGATCAAGTGTGTCGTTTAGGTGACTACTTATGTCAATTTTGAATATGAGGTAGAAGACCATATGGCTGGAAATCGTTGCTGATGTTGGCGGCACTGATGGGATGATGTTGATAATCACGTCGGCGTCGTTGGTGATAGACTCAACTGCACTTCCCCATGATGTCTTTCAACTCCGTGAACGTCATCGTCATCATCAGCTAGCAAGCATCATCACTCGAAAACTCGCTGTTCATGGAGTTTTCGAGTGACAGATGGAAAATTCTTGCAAAGTCTTTTCTGTGGGAACTATAAGCACTTTGAAGTTTCACCATGATGGAAATGTTTTTACAAGTGTTGTAAAACAATTTTCGCATATTTTTTTAAGCTCCTGTGGTGCGTTGTTGATTTTTAATTTTACAGAAAAGATTTAGGAGAGCTTTAAGTGGCAATGGGAAATTTGTATGGGTAAACATTTAATGATGGGAATATTATATGTATGTTTGTAGGTAAACAGGTTCTTACTAAGCAAAGAAGAGGAATAAATTGGCAGATGTTGAGTATGGGGCACCTATGATGATGTAAAATGAAGAAAGGATTTCCTCGTTTCAACACGATATGATGAGGTAGGTACCTGCTTATATGTGTGTGTATGTTATTGTGTAAGAGGTGTAAAGTGGATATATGACTAGGTCAAAGCGACCTTATTTTCTATTCATACTTTGATGTTTTATTATTTATTTGCATTGAAGTTCTGATGTGAGATTAAATTTAACACAAAATGAATTATGTATAGAAGTTTGGTTGGCATGTTGTTGATATCTGTTTTTTGAAGGGGTAGGGTTATAGAAAACTTTTAGAACTACAAATTTTGGGAGATACCTATTCAAAAATTTATATTTTTCTCATGGTTCACATTTCAATAACTGGCGTGATATATCCATTCTGTCTGTGTTCTCGAAATTAATGTCAACTGTTGTTCTTGAGCGGATAAGGGAAAGGATAGAGTCATCACTCAAGAGGCACCAAGCTGAATTTCGCAGTGGCCGATCTTGTGTCGACCATATTAACACCCTGCGAATAATTCTTGAACAATCAGCTGATTATCAGGTGCCTCTATACCTCATGTTCGTCGATTTTGAGAAAGCTTTCGACAGAGTTAATAGCGAATGCATCTCGCGATCACTTGTCATGAGAGGTATCCCCTAGGAGATAGTCGCTGATATTAAGAAGTCAACAACGCAAGGTGCTTCGTGCTGTACCATAACCAGCTAACCGATTCATTCAAGGTGCGTCAGAAGTCAGACTGGAAGATGTATTGTTACCAATTCTGTGATGTACCTAGACAATCGACGATGTACTTAGTGCCACGGTTAGTACGAACGAGAGGAATGGTATCCAATAGAACCCATTCAAAAAGAGAAGGCATTTTCCGACGATATTTGTTTCATGGCAAGTAGTGTGGGGGGCTTGGACAAAATGTGCGAACTGTTGCAAGCAAACGGTGAGCTGGCTGGAACAATGACAAAAATGCTGCAGACCGGTCGCAACACACAACAACTGATTGTTCTGAGTTCAGTTCTACGGGCTTTGATGTTCTCATGAGGATAAGTTAAGCTCCCAGTGCATTTGGAATGGTGTGTCCTGCGTGGAACTCCAGCAAAATATCGCTGCACAACAAGTTGAAACTCTTCGAGTCCAACGTGAAATCTGTCCTGCTATACACCTATGAAACCTGGAAATGCTCCACCGACACATAGACCAACCGTTCGCACAAATCCTAAGCAGTGTTGAGCTGTCGGATAGGACTCATCGGAGAAGAATGGATATTGATATCAGGCAACGAAAATGGTGCTACTTTGCGGAAACCAAACGACAACATAGCGAAGCAGTCCTTCGTTTGGAATCCACTGAAGCGTGTTGGAAGTCCGAGAACAGCACGGAGGTCAACCTCAGTCCCATAACATTCAAACGTGGGCACAGCTGAAGCACCATGCTAAGAACCGGGAAAGATGGAGGGATCATGTTGCTGCATTTTATGCTCGAGGAGGAGCTAAAGTGTTGATGTGAAGAATGCTGTGACCGGACCACATATTATGCTGTGATTGCAAAAGTTTCATAACCCTGTTTTGAAAAATTGGCTTATTTTGCCCTAATTTTTTTGTCTTAGGGAGATATATAATTTTAAACATAGTTGTAGATTCTTAAATATCTAATCTTTCCAAATAACAAATATAATATAGCATTACTATATATTTTAAAAGCATATTATACGTATGATGTGCTGATTTTAGTTGATTTAAAACATTTATGTCACATACCTACATATATATCACATTTTAAAATATTCACAGTTGCTATTACTTACTCGCAACCCCTTGCTTACAATTTACGGTCTATTTTCATGGTACAATTTTAAACTATGCAAATTGAGTTCTTCGATATGGTTCATTTGGAGTTTATAGCTTAAGATTTACTGAAAACTTAGAACTTTCGGTTGACTATTATAAAAATACTAATTTAAATTAAATTAAAAATAACAATTAAAATTAAAATTAAAATAAATTTTGAAAATCACTCAAAATCACAAATTCACTCTGATTCGGAGCTTTAATGACGAACATTTTGTCAATGAAATCAAAAAGTGCGTATACGCCCTAGTGCACAGCAGTTTAATCGTCGTTGGTTTTTTAGAGAATAAATCTACTGAACGTGTACGTCATAATTTTAACGTTTGACTTTACTTGAAGTTAGCATGACCACAGTGTTTTAAGGTTCTCATTTCATACACTATGGACATTCAGGAATAATTCACGAAACTCGTCTTCAGTTTCAATTTTTTTATAGAAGCTTTATCAGATTCTTCTTTATGTAATAAATTCGACATAACTCATGAAACTAACGCCCTAAGCCTTACTGACATATAATTTATTTCCATTCTCTCTGGTTTGTAGACTCTTGCTTACCAAATGCATGGTGCTAAAAATCTGGAATGAAATAATAAAACAAGCAATTTCGTACCTACAATACAGAGGTGAAGTCAAAATTATTTTTTAAAGTTATAACATTTCTCCCAAAAAATGAATAAACATACTGGTATGTTCAAAATTTGCGTTGAATGAGCACGAATGAATTACAAGTTCACATTGATTTTATAACAATAGCACAATAATTACTGTAGCATACATCAGCAACAGGAAAACGATTTAAGCGCTATGATCTAAGCGCACTTCTGCCACAAATAACAAGAAATACGAGCTGATGAAGCAATTTAAACACATTTAAAAACTTAAAGTTTTGATTTTTTTTCAAAATAATTTAGCTCCTCATAATTGCAGTGCAATGACCATTTAATGTACTAACCTGAAAAATTCTCATGATTGAATGACGCTTTTACTCCAGTAATTGTATGTCTGTCTGTCTGTCTGTATAGCTGTGCTCCCCGTAGTCTGACAATGAGTTCTTTTTCCAACATTCTTGTTAATTATATACAAAATACAAACAAAAAAGTTAAAAAAAAAAAACAGAACAGAACAAAAACATTCTCGTGTGTAAACATGCGGTAAATTCAGTTAATTACAACAATTGCGTGTAAATTATTCTCACACCCATATTTGAAATGAAAGATAGTTTTTTTTTTTATTTTGTTTTATCTTTTCAGCTACCACCTTTTGTTGTGTATTTATAATCGCACTTAAAATCCAAAAACTGGTTATAAATCTGATTTATAGCAAAACGGAAATGAAAAACTACAAACAGACACTTAAATGGCAATGGCAAAATGGAAATCCTGTCACAAGGGGATACACAAATGTAGGTTTATATAGGCATGTAATCTTAATTTGCACCTCACTCACCCACCCACTCACTAAGTCGCGTATATATTTCTGGAATCGATAAAATATGACCAAGACCAGACAAAAGAGGCTTTTCGTCTCAACAATAAATACAAACTTAATAAAAAAAAAAAATAAAATAAAAAACGAAATAACCGTCATGATGAACCTTAAGGTTTCACCTTTTAGAACGCCATCGGTTTCAAACTAAATAAAAACAGCAACCGGCTTTAACAATGAAAACCTGGTGATGTTTTAAGTTCATTACCACATCCAACAATGAGGAGCGAGCCACTGGAAAATAAAACAAAAAGGCGAAAACATTCGATGGGTAGAGGTACGCCGAGTGCAGCAGATAAGATGTAGAAAACAAAAATCATCAGTCATCACACTCAAAGAAATCGCCTTATTTAAACCAAATCCAACAGAACTTTAACTAATCTATAATCCCAAACAATTTCCTCAAATTCTAAATTACAAAATTCCAAGTAAAATAGTACTTTTTGATTAAAAATTAAAGGATTTTTTTTTGTTTCAAATTGAAAGGTTAAACAAAAACCAAAAAGTCCCACTGTTTTGTTCAAACACAGGTTTTTGTTGAATTTATGATAAATATTTTTGATTTTTATTTTTCAATATAAAATTTTAATATATTTTCAAATTAGTGTTGTTGAAAATATCATAGTTTTATTTACAATTTTTTGAAATACTTTACGAGTGATAACCGAAGAAAAATTTTGATTGACATTTTTTCTGATCAAATATTTATTATATAAAACTAATATAAGAACAAATTTTAATTGGTTATAAGTCCTTAAATAAACAAAATATAAAAGATATAATATCATAGTTTGAAGGCTTATTCTTCTTGCAAAAAGTTGTATACCTAACCAGTTTTCTGATCAAACCCAAAATACACAAGCTTTTCGTGAAAAAATAAATCATAATATTAACAACGTAATTTTATAACAATATTGCGGCATCGCTGCAACACGTTGGTATTCAAAATTTCGTACCTATCCCAATTCCATATTACCAAAAAACAATAAGTGTGCAGTGTGAGTGTCCTAAGTGAATGATTGATATTTTTTCTGAGTGCATAAAACTGCAGGCGAAGCACTTTGATTTCACTACTAACTGATGGGTTGCAACTTTTCTTCATCAAAATAATTCAGTTCATTTCTAGCAATTATTTTGCATATATAGCTACAAAGTCTATCTAAAAACCCATTTCGTGGTTGGCGTTTAAGATAATGCAGAATTACAGAAAACGAAAACACATATCCTTTTAAGGTTTGAGCCACATGCCAGTAGCTATGGAGCTCTTTCAGTGTTAAAATTAGTCATGCAATCCGAAACCACATCGAACAACACAAACAAAAATCTATGATAACATTATTTATTTTATTTTTAATATCCGAAAGTAAACGTTATTCATAAGGTGGGTATTTATTTTGTTTGCTATATCATGTGTCTACTCAGGGAGTCAGCCGGTGATTTGTTGAAACATCATGCTAAAAAATGCGAACAGCTATGATGACATCAGCTCTAAAGACGAATCAATGGGATGATTAAATGGCTTGAGCAACGCTTCATCAAAACATTCTTCTTCATATATTTTTTTTCTTGCAGTCTTAGTTTTTTTTTTTTTTATTTATTTGTTTCCTTGAGTGGTGTTCGTCGAGAAGAAATTGATTAAGTACCCGCCATAATCATTCCGAAGGTGCTCTCTCTCACTCAATTGCTTTGATTGTTTGGCCATCAATAAAGATTAAGTGGAGAAATTTGCAAAGCGGTTTCATTTGGATCGAAACAAATTTGTTTTATAATTTATTGGAATGTTTGTGAGAAAAAAATCAACAAATATGTATTTGTTTTACTATACACGCGCTTACAATATATAATTAAACTGGTTTTTGAAGTTATTTTTAACTTATGAACTATTTTCGAAATTGACTGCAAACATTACTAACTATAGTAGTGTTACTAACTGTGTGTAGTCTTGAAAGTAGGCACCTACTATCTGAATTTTTAAAAGGCTACATAAAGTGCCAGTTATAGCCATCATTGAAATTCATCATTGAAAAAGTTAGCTGTTGACTTTGAGACCCTTCGAAAGTTTAATCATTGAATATTTTAATGCATAAATATAGCTTACGACTTCAAAATTATTTCTCCTCCAAAAAAAATTCATTTTGACCCATATCTTCCCCAGAACGTAGCTTTTAATTTTTTCAATGATCATGGGTAAGGTAGTTCATCATTGAAAAACTAAAAGTCATTTTATGAGAAAAGTTATGCCAAATTGAATATTTTTTTATCTGAAAATAATAACTAAGTAAATAAGCTTTACTTTGTCATCAAAATAATCATTTATTTTTTCTTCAAAATCTCTCAAAATTGACAATTAATATTTTCAATGATGAATTTCAATGATAGCTATAACTGCTTCCTAAGTAACTATCTTGTTTTAAATGACATACCCATTCCATCTTCTTAATAAATTAAAAAAATCCTGTAAAATGTTTGTTCTTATATTAACGTTAAACTGGGCCCCAGTCTTCTTCAGTTTTGTCAAGTTTAATTATAAGTATTGGACGGTGTTCACATTCGACTGACTCCTCCGATTTTTTTTTGACTTTATAAAAGAAAACGTCAACAAAAATCCACGAAAAGATTAAATTTTTATAAAATTTGTGGATTTTTTGCCGTTTTCTTTTGTAAAATCAAAAAAAGTCAGAGTAGTCAGTTAAATGTGAACACCAACACCGCGTCTTGAATTAAATTTGTTAATAGTTATTTCCATACATGCTTAAGGAAATAAAGAATTTTTGAATTTTGTTTGCAATTTTATGCTATTGAACTAGTAGTCTTATAGCTGACAGCAAATTTTTGGTTTGGAAGTATAACCAAAATTTGTGAACATGTTGCAGGATTATTTTGTCGTCGGGCTGGATGCGGGAAGTTGAAAACCGCGATTTTTCAAATTTCGGTTTAGAGTAGGTATGTTACCACTTAAATATATATGGAAATTAAAGCGAATTACGCTCTCATTAAGAATTTGGCGGTCCCAGACGACTTAAGTGTCACCAGACTCAGCCAGACGCCCCCCAACACGGCAAAAAATAGATTTTGGTTTGAGGGTATAACCATATAAATGATAGGGACGAAAACAAACTTTTGATTTCAAAGGTATAACTATTTAAGTGATATATCAAAAGATCAGGATGGTAAATTTGTTGCACCAACTTAAAATTTTTAACTTAAACACTTCATTAATATTCAGGTTTCCACTATCTTAAATTAACTCTAAAGTGAGACTTCTAAGTCTTAACTTATAAATTAGACAATCAAAAATATTGTTTGCTCGAGTTTATGATCCCCTCATAACGTGCTGATTAGAGCGGACCAGAAGTGCGCTTTTTAAACTCGAAATCTAAATAAAAAGTGACCCGTAAATGCTACATAATCAATATTTGTGCGCAACAAATAAGCATTCATAAACATTTTTGTCATCAAGAAAAATATTATTTTTATGTCCGGTTATAATAAAGAATTATTAAAGTGGAAACTTAGTTAAAAAAAATGCTATTAGAGCTACAAAGTCAACATTTTAGCATTTCCAGAGCATTCGAAAATCTTAATTGTTGAAAACTTTTTTAGCGGAAAACTCATTAACTTAAAAACTATGGTAGCTACAATATTTTTTGGTTTGCGTTATCAACTAGCTACAATTTCAGATAGCAAATTAATTTGATACTATCTTAAAGTGTCCGCCAAAGTATGGGCCATAAAATTAATAATTAAATGCCCAAAAATAAAAAAAAAAATATCATTTTGTCGAAAATTCGAATTTAAAAAAAGTGATTTGATAAGAAAATAAAAGAAAATGGCGCAAAATTTTAGCCAATTTAGAATAAGATGTTTAGGCATTTTTAGTATGCACTAGGTTAAAAACAATGGCGCTAAATTTGAATCAACTTATTTACTAGCTAGAAATTTTCTAAGGATTTTACAATTTACCAGCTATTCCAAAACTTTAAACCATTGCTAACTAATTAATTGCTAAATAAGCAGATAGCAGAACATTATATATAGGGTTTAAATTTGATGAACACAATTATTATTTTTATGTGTTGCAAATTAATTATATGTTGATGGAAACCCAACATGTGCTTCAAATAAGTATTCAATTTTTATATTTGTATCATATTAACTTCATTATTTACAAAAAAAAAGTGTGTACCAGCAGGACTTGTACCTGGAGCCCTCAGGTCTATCTGTGGAATATAGCATAAGATGCCATATGGATTTGGGGCCCAGTTATAGCTATCATTGGAAACCATCATTGAAAATATTAATTGTCAATTTTGAAGAAAAAATATATGATTATTTTGATGCAAAAGTAAAGCTAATTGACTTAGGGCCAGTTTGTTCACAGTGGGTTAAATTTAGTATGTGACTTTCATTGGCTTTAATTAACTACTGCTGATCAACCAAAATTGGCTGATTAGTGAAGACATCCATGATTAGCAACTCATACTTTGAATTTTTTAAACTAAATTTAATCAACAAACACATTTGAGGATTTCCCAGCTCCACTAATCATGGATCAAAGATAATCAGCTGTGAACAAACTGGCCCTTAGTATTTATTTCTAGGTATAACAAAATTGAATTTTGCACAATTTTCTCATAAAATGACTTTTAATTTTTCAATGATGAACTTCCTTACCAATGATCATTGAAAAAATTAAAAGTTACGTTATGGGGAAGATATGAGTCAAAATGATTTGTTTTTGGATGGGAAATAATTTTGAAGTCGTAAGCTATATTTATGCATTAAAATATTCAATGATTAAACTTTCAAAGGGTCTCAAAATAAAGAGTTAATTTTTTCAATGATGGTTTCCAATGTTAGCTATAACTGGGCCTTAGCAAACTGCTAAAAGTAACCATTTTGTGATTTTAACTTGAGTAAATTGTCAAGAGATAGTAATATGTTGAGATCGTTTAACATTAGCAAAATCTTCTTTTTAACTAAGTAACTTGCTAAAATGGCTTTAACAATTTACTTAATCGTTAAAAATGTTGCGCAAATGATTTTACTAATTTTAAATGAATAAAGCATACTATACAATGTACATCATATCTCTTGTAACACGGCTTGTTTCAGTAGAGTTTGTCCGACCGAAATAACAACTTGAGTCTTAAACAAATATCCAAACAAATCTTTATTAAAAAATAATTAAAAAAAACACAAGATAGAGTGTGAAACCTTTATAATTGTAGGCGGTAGTGTATCAGTGTACAATTTCAAAATGCTGCAAGCTCTTTGAAGTCTAAACAATACCAATAAATATATTTCAATTCAAAATCATTCCTTTTTAGTCCAGTCGAATCGTCATTTGACCTTGCGTTGATCGGCACGGTCTGTTTTTGTTTATGAATCGAAAGGGGCTTACAAGAAAAGCTTAACCCTAGATTTGCACCACCAAAGTTATTCGCAAAAACGAACTTTATGACTTTTTTTTTGGATTTTGGCAAATATCTCGGCTCCAGTACATTGCCAGACAAAAATTTTAATACATTTTGTTTGTAATAAAATTATCTAGCATGTAGTGTTAAGTTTTTTTGTTTGAAGGAATAAGTAAAAAGTAACCGTTAGTTTTAGTATTTTTCTTTTGGTTTTTAGACGGTATTTCATTATTATTTTGAAGAAAGTTTATATTTTGGTTAGTTTTTCTCTTGTGTTTTATCTAGCTGTTGCTATTCCCTACAATATTGAGCTCTTAACGCCAAACGGGAGCCGAAAAATCTATGAATGAACACAGGCAAGTCGGAGCCCCCCAAAAAAAGATATTTTCTGTTTTTTCACGAATATCTATAAAAGTATTCCTAATTAGAATATTAGCTTTTGTTTAAATAAATAAATATTTTTTTTTAACAAATAAATAAAAATTAACATATAGTTTAAGTCAGTTTTATTAATTTTTTTTTTGTTGAACAAATATTTTTGAGTTATAATTTTGATAAAGGCTTGTGAATCGGCTTAATTAATAACTCAGTTTTAGTCCTTTAAATGTCCTTAAAAAATAGCTCCCTACGACATACTAGAGCTGAGCAATGAATGAATGAATAAGAGCAAGTCATACAAAAAAAAACTTTTCTGTATGATAAATAAATAGTACAGTAATTTAATATGTACATTCACGTATGCGTCAAATCTGGTATTTCTGATTTTTTGCTGAGTTTTAAGAATATTGGCCTAGTAACTAACATAAGTTTTTGACCTCGAGCGGCACAGTGACGGCTTCGTGGTCAAAAATTAGAAAAACCACGATTTTTTTTCGTGCTTTTTTCAGTTATTGGGGATTTTACTCCTAAATAATTAATTTTAAATAAAAGCTGTTCAGTTCAAAGTATCTTAATTTGCTTAAACTTGAGACCAAAATCAACTCTGTAGATCCAATGGTTTCCAAAATACAACAATTAAAAATTTAGCGATACAAAAATGTATATAAAAAGTAGTGTTATCAAAAAGTATAATGGCAAATAAAGAATGGTTGACATAAAAACATCAAAGCACTGGAGCGTGTAGACTGAGCCAAAATAATAGGACAACCATACCGGAAGGGGGGTCTAATATTATAATATTTGTTTTCATTTTTTACTTTGCCAAGATATTCGTAAAAAACAGAAAATATCTTTTTTTGGGGGGCTCCGACTTGCCTGTGTTCATTCATAGATTTCTCGGCTCCCGTTTGGAGTTAAGACCTCAATTTTTTTATATTGTAGGGAATAGCATCAGCTAGACAAAACACAAAAGAAAAACTAACCAAAATATAATTTTTTTTCGAAATAATAATGAAAAACCGTCTAAAAACCAAAAGAAAATTACTAAAACTAACGGTAACTTTTTACTTATTTCTTCAAACAAAAAAGATTTAACACTACATGCTATATAATTTTATTACAAACAAAATGTATTTAAATTTTTTAATGTGCAATGTACTGGAGCCGAGATATTTGAAAAAATCCAATAAAAGTCAAAAAGTACGTTTTTCGAATAACTTTGGTAAAAATAGTTGTCAGGTGGTGCAAATCTAGGGTTAAGCTTTTCTTGTAAGCCTCTATCGATTTATGAAAAAAAAAAAACAGACCGTGCCGATCAACGCAAGGTCAAGTCCTTTTTTACGACGGTTCGACTGGACTATTTATACTATTTTTCAGAAAAATTTTTGGCAAAGCTGTTTGAGATTAGATTTCTAGTTTTAAATAATGAAATTTTACAAAGTAGGTACTAAATATATAATGTTATACTCTAAGCTACTTTCTGTCTTATTATAAGGGAAGTCAGACGCTGACCTTTAACATTATGATTATAAAAGTTGAACCAACTCGATTACAGGTCAATTATTATAAACTTCATTATTTATTATTGTTCCAGTTCTTTGTAATTAAACACATATTAACATTTAACTAGGTACTTTCCATTAATATGTTTTTGTTTTAAAATTGACGGAAACATACAAGTATTGTTTTTTTAAATAATTGATGATGTTTCACTTTCATTTTGGTTAGCTAAATTAAAGAAAAACAAAACGACGGGTATTCAACTCAATTGGTTTTAAACTGCACTGTTATTAATTACAAATATAAATACCAGAAATTATTCTGCAAATATTTATGACAAACATATCCCACATTATCATCAAGATAATATTTAATTTTGAAAATTTATTATTTTAACAATTTTACTGATTTATGAGTAGTAATAATATAATTGCTCTCTGTATTATGAAATGATTTAATTAATTTTCTGATTTGATATCTGCAATCCAAATTAAAAATAAAACAGCACACAAAATTAAACCACAGACAAATTGGATGCAGTTGCTGTTTCTGTTTTTTTTCATTTTTCTTTTTTGCCAGCAAAATCAAATAAATTTGTTTGTTTGAATATTGAATGTTCAAAATAGGTCAACATCGCGTGGTGCTGCTTAATGTTGTCACAAATCCTTTCAATATTAGATTCAAATTTTTTATTAATCATTTTATTAATAATGTTGCTTTGAGGATTTGTTTTGAAAAAGATTTTCATAGTTGCAAAACAAAATAATACATTTGTTTTATATATTTCTTAATTTTGTGTTTGATTCAAAATAAGCAGACAGTGATATAATTGAATACTTGCAAATTGCGAAATGAAAACAAGAATAATCTAATTTGGTCTGAATGTTTTTTTTTTGTGTCCTGATATTATAAGGCAAATATAGATTGTGGCTTTTTGCCAAATTTTAAGATATTTGCATTTCGTTTATTTTTTTAAATAAAAATGACAATAAGCAGACAAATATTTTACACATAATCTCATACACAATATTTTAATATCTCTTTAAATAAAACCATGTTTGTTTCAGAATATAAATTATCACATTGATGCTGCCAATTTAAAAGACTTCTAATTAAAAATACGTATTGCTGCTGTAGACCGAAGGACAAATAATAAGATCTCCTTTTTGCAGTTTAGCGCGGTCTTGTTAAGAAAAAATTCTTATCACAATTTTTAATCATCCAAACATTAATCAATCAAATATGTGATCTTAGAAAATATAAAAATGAATTCGACGGCAAAAATTATATTCTTTTTATTTATATCTTTTACGACCTACGCACTATCCAAGCTAAAGGTACATAAACGTATCATGACTAAACTTCTTGACAAATTAATCGTTTTGGTTGAAATGAAAAGTGTGTTTTGCATGCGGCTTTGGCCAATGCCGCATTTGCTGAAAGCATTGTTGTTTATTTTCGTATCAGTTTGTGAAAAGTCATTAAATTGTTGTTACGATAATGTAGTTTGAGTATATTTTTTTGGAACGCAATAAAAGCCAACGAAATTTTTTTTTTTATATTATGATAAATGACTTTCAATGCTGGCTGACTCATAGCTGGATGTACAAAATATCTGAAATACAATATCAACATAAAAACTTCAAAATTGTGTTGTAATGTAAGGCTGACTAAGATAAGTGTTTTTGATTTTTAGATTTTTAGGACAATACTTTTTATTTGTTCATTTCATTATTTAAAAAAAAAAACATCATTATTCAATAAAATCTTACCTCCTCGGTTTTATCATCGTTGATGTCTCCCATTAACCATGCTTTGTATAATAATATAGGTACCTCATATACTTTTACTTATGTACCTTAAACCCAATGGAGCTTTTCTTTTTTTTTGATCGGAGTTTCATTAAGGAAATTAAGTCTGTTTTCGGTTGGAGTTTATATTTTCCACTTTTTAAAGGATCTCATGAATATTTAATTGGGCCAAGGGTTTTGAAAGTTTTATCTTTGGAACTTTTTATTTAATTTAATTTTTTTTAATCAACTGGTTTAAAATAAGATAATTATTAAGTAGTATCATTATAAAACCTTAACATTAGGCTGTTTTAAAATTTGTTCCGACGCCGCGGTACAGTGGGGCCACTTGTATGGAAGAGCGAAAAACTCCATAAAAACTAAACCACTGTACCGATTTTGTTGAAATTTTGAGAAATGATAATCAATGGAAGGAGAAATCTCTCATTCCCGCCCACTGACACGCCTACATTTTGCTCGTTTTAATAAAAACTAAAGTACTAAACCGATTATAATGAAATTTTCAGGAATAATACCTCACACAATCAGCATAGTTTATTTGAATTGTCTCCATAATGTCTCCATAAATTAAGAACAAGTCTGACTGATAGTTATATAAATTAATAAAGAGATTACGAACTGACCTATACCAACCAACGGTGTAAACAATTTTGTTTGTTGTTGTTAAAGGTGTTGAATATAACAACATCCACATATACTCTTTTCCGCACCTTTATGTTAACATTGAAAGTTCTTAATGCAACAACAAAAAACTTGGTGGTCTTCCACAAATTCATACTTTCTTTGTAATAGACTAGCAAATTATTGCTGTGACATTAAAAACTTGCAATGTTAATATAAGGCTAAGAGCGCATCTGCAGCTTTCAGTCACGAAACAGTTTGGTTGCTATAATGAATCCCATGCTCTTATATGAGAGTGCGCGCACATACAGAACCTATTCAGTCAGCGATTGAAGCAACTAAACAGTTTTGTGTTTTGACAAACGATCAACCAAAAAGAGTTGCTCTGCTTGTGTGGTAGATATTCTTCGCCGCAGACGAGCTTCAGTGAGGAAGCACAGTTTTCCAAATCTTAAAAAATTATTTTTCAACCAAGATGGCTTCTTTCAAAAAATTATAACTTTGATTAGATCAGGTCTTTAAATAAAGATGAAATATCGGGCTACATTCTATATAAAAATTATTGGGGAGGGACACAACATTTCATACTAAAATGGTGTTAAAAGACCTCATCAATTTGATTTTCCATTAGATTTTTCCATTTAACCTTGAACAAAATTCGATGTGGCTTATAACTTGAGTTATGTTTGTCGGACATTTAAAAACGAAGTACTCAATTAAAGTTAAAATGTTAGGCTACATTTATGAAAAATCAATTCGATTCTTGGCATTATAAAATTTAAAAGTTGGTAAGAAAGTAGCTTATGTGCGCGGTCATCGGTCAACTAGTGATTAAACTATGTAAATCATTTGTTAATTAAAGATCAATAAAATTATCTAAACGCGGAACGAAAATTCTTTTAAAAAAATCATTTTATTTTGTCAATTTTTTTTAAATTTTTTTTTTGTTACAAATTTGTTTGCAAAACAATGAACAATAAATCAATTCATTCCAAAATCTTAATTGTTCGTTTTTCAGTTTTCACATCTGAATTTAGGAATATGTATTTTCGTTTTATTTTGGTCTTTTAACATTATTTTTGTTTGTTTTTTTTACATCATAAACAATAATTTCAATTCCCAGAATTTTGCTTG
Organism: Melangyna quadrimaculata; assembly: GCA_949320155.1. Classification (NCBI taxonomy): domain Eukaryota; kingdom Metazoa; phylum Arthropoda; class Insecta; order Diptera; family Syrphidae; genus Melangyna; species Melangyna quadrimaculata. The sequence goes on along the minus strand of OX439485.1, from coordinate 2,618,425 downwards.
CAATGTAATTTTGAGCTATTTTATTGAAAACAAAAATTTAAAATACTTGTTTTTATTTTATCATAAGGTTATATTTGAAAAAATATTTTTTAAAGTTTTTGAATTTGTCCTTGGATATTTTTAATTATGTATGTATTTTTTTTTTCTTTAATTTATACGCTATAAACCTTTAACTTTTTTTTATATTATTTAATTAAGCTTTTTCCCTTGGAGTTTTCACTTTATTATCTTTTATTTTTATTATTAAATTTTGTGGGTTAAAAATAAAATCTTTCAACCAAAGCACGTTATTATTAATAAAATTTATAGAATTTTGTTTGTATTCTTAGCTCTATCGTACATTCACCCAACAAAGACAATTTTTATTATTGAATCTATATTATGTAGGCTCACAGGCAACATTCTAATCATTCAAACTATTATATCTATGTATAATCCGATTATCATATAGATACCTACACCCAAATTGAAAATATCTCTAAAATTATTTTCATTTTATGTTTACATTTTCCAAATTCACTGAATTTATCAAAGTATCTGAGTCTTTATTTTTTGTTGTTGCTTCGAACGAAAATAGATACAAATAAATAAATAATAAACCCATTTGTATGTTTTGGATTTTAAGTTTTCAAACACAATTTTCTAAAAAAGATTTTATTTTTCTTTTTTCGCTTAAGGAAATTGAAATGTAAAAGCTTATTGGTTATTTCTTACGTAACACGAGAATCTTTAGAGTGCACATTAATAAATAGAAACACGATATTTCACTCCAAATGGCTGTTATTGACGTTTGTTGAGAAATTGATTCGTGTTTTCTAAATAGACAAGCGAAACATGCCATGCAATCACATCAAAATAAGACATTTTATGGAAGATCTTAAAATTCGACCTAAATAGTTTTGCATCGTAAAATTCAAATTTAAGGTCAAAAACGGCAGTATTTAGATTATTTGTCAGTTAAAAAAAAAAAAAGTCCTCTAGGCTATTCATTTTGTTGAAATTTATGACGTGAGAAGAAACATCTATTAAAAAGCATTTTATTTTGTATTTAAATATATATTTTACTCAACTGAAACTGCTGGGAAAAACATAATATTTTATATAAATTATTTGAACGGAGTGCCATACTTCTGCACCTTAGAAAGATTATGTGCTTAAGTTAATTTTATTTATACAAACAACTAACAAATTTATCCTAATGAGATGCGATTTGATGTTATTTATTTCAAATAGATGTGCATTTGAAAAATCATTATTAAATAAATATATGTATTTGAACCTAAACAAAGCTCAAAATTGTATGACTAAAAATGCAAGCACTTTATTCGAACCTAAATCGAACCTAAATCCTAAATGGGCTAAAACTCTCTTTCAAGAGAGGATGTGAAATTGACAACAGGTTCATAAGTCAATAATGAATTATTTCAAGTGAGACTTTTTAATTATTTAAAGCAATTTTAAGCTAAAATAGGTACTTTGTTAAAATTTCTTAAACAACAACACAATTAAAAAATTTATACATTCCAGTATGAGTAATTCAAAATATTTAAAGCTGTTTTTTTGATAAAAATTAACACAAGGAATCATCCGCCACCTGGGTAAACAAAAACAGTTTAATATTTGCTCAGATACACACACACTCCAGCTGCTTATTATACAAATAAATTTGTAGTTTTTTTGCAATTATTTCACACCTTATCCGATACGTCTTGTCTTGCAAAAAAATCAGGTAAGCAATATCTTTTCTTTACAAAGAAAACTAAATGCTTAAAGTTAAAAGTGTCACAATTTTGTTCCATAAGAATTTAGCATTGCACATTTATTAATTCCTCGTTTGGGTCGCACAGATTGCGCTTCGTTTCGAATTTCTCGTTCTTCGTTTAGTTCAATTTAACAATTATTGTTACTAGGTACACTACACAGTGGCAGTATAGTTGCGGTCATACAAAATAAACCACAATAAAGGCGCTTTATTTTTGTGTGTTTCACTTTTGTCATAAAAACAGTGGCACGGCGCGCGGTGCGCCTGTAGTGGTGCACAAATTGCTTATTCAAGATTTGGTCTTACCGCCCATTTGCTATTTTTGTTATTTTATTTAAAAAAAAAAGTTATGTGACTATTCTTATTGTGATTAAACATAGCGTACAAAATAGTTCTTTGTTTTTTTTGTATATGTACTAGATAATATAAAATATTAACATTCTGAGTTTAGTGGAGTTTTTATATTTATTTGATTTTTGTTTAATGAGTGAAGAAATGTAGATTTGTTTAATAATAAATTAGACCGGAATTAAATTTAACTAGGTATTCGAGTAGTGATTTTTGGGATTTTCTTAAGTAAAGCAATAGATTAAGCGTGGTTTCCTCTATGAACATCGACACATTCTAAAAACCGTTCAAAGCGAATAATCATTTTTTCAAGTTCTGACAAAATATTTGTTCAAATACAAATATATGTACATAGCAAAAAATAGGTCGACCAAAAACGTTGTTTGTTTGTGCCTGGGCCACATCATACATGCACAGCATACCACTATACCAATGACCGGAACTTTTTCAGTTTTTGAACTAATTTTTTTAGTTGATAGCCTGTTACTTTTTTTTCTCGAAAAGGGCTGTGAGTTTTTAGTTTAAAAAATTTATTTAAGATCCAGTTTTATTGTACAGACGACGTAATTGCGAAAACCACTTGAACATGGACCTCTTCATCATCATCAATGTAATGTTATATTAAAATTTACGGCAATTTTTTTTACACGGACCTTATACTTCCCTTAAGGACCATTCACATGACAGCAACCAACGACGAATGAACAAAAAAATGGGAATTTAAAAAAAAAAAGTAAACCTTAATATTACACAAAATCTAGTAAAAATGGTAGAATTCGATTTAAGATTAATTTTAAAATTATGAAATCTGAATTTCTATTTGCTTAAATATATGAGAAATTTAAGAAATTAAATTGGTCGTAACGAATTGCGGCTATTCGCGACGAACAAATTGTTTTCTGAACATTCTCTTGTTTTAGCAATTAAAATTTAGTATCTTAAAATAATCCTCAATTATATTTCCTCCATTTTGTATAGCTTTTGTAAGGAATTTAGATTTATTAATGTTTTAAATACCATTTGTTCATTCATTCGTCGGTCGTTGGTCGCTCTCATGTGTACAGTCCTTTAGAGTAAATACAACTGTAAGGTTTTTATAATATGTATTAAGGAAAAGAAGAATAGAGATCGTTTTTTGTATTTTTCTTTGACTTTTGACCTTTTTAATGTTTTTGCATAATAATAAACTATCAACTTTCCTGAAATCCTCTAAGGGGCCAGTTATAGCTATCATTGATAACCATCATTGAAAATATTAATTGTCAATTTTGAGACATTTAGAAGAAAAAATATGTGATTATTTTGATGCCAAAGTAAAGCTAATTGATTTAATATTTATTTCTATGTAAAACAAAATACAATTTTGCAAAATTTATCTCATAAAATAACTTTTAATTTTTCAATGATGAACTACCTTATTATTGATCATTGAAAAAATTAAAAGTTACGTTATGGGGACGATATGGGTCAAAATTAATTTTTTTTTGTTGAGGAGAAATAATTTTGAAGTCCTTAGCTATATCTCTGCATTAAAATATTCAATGATTAAACTTTCAAAGTTTCTCAAAACCAACAATTAACTTTTTCAATGATGTTTTCAATGATAGCTATAACTGGCACCTAATCTATATTTTAGATAGGTAATCTGGTCTGAAAAATATATTTTAAGCAATATTTAAACTGCCTCAAGAGAAATTAGTAAACAATATATCGAGTTCAACACAAGAACGATGACACATATTACACACACAAAAAAAGAACAATTGGATTAATGAAAAAGTAACCTGAAAATAACATTGAGAGCAATATATCAATCTGATTGAATAACTTAATTTTTTTCGCAAAACAAACGTTGCCTCCAGCATAACCCAAAATATTATGTATTCTCTAAAAAAAAACACACACTACAAAAAACAAAACAGTGTAGGTTTAGGAGAATAATTTATTTACAATGAAAATAAAGGTTATCTGCAAACATCCAGGTATACCAGAAAACACGACGTATGACGCATTTCTAACAAGCTTTCTACACACTGCTTGAAGACTTTCGTTTTCACCCAAAAGACTTAATTTCTTTTTTATATGTACCTATTTGCGTTTAACAATATTCCAAAACCCAAAAATGTTTTTTTTTTTTAAGCATCACACAACACACAATAAAAAGAAAATGTACTTACTTGTACGTTTTTGCACAATAAAATAGATTTCGTCTTGCCTCCTAATTTATTATTAAGTTAAGGAGGCATTTTGCTTTTATTGCAGATGGATTTATATTTGCATTTTGAAAGTTAACTCAAGAAGAGCTTGAGAGTGTAATTACATTAAGTCAAAATCTATGTACATAGGTACCTACTTTAAAATCGTTTTCATGAACCCAATTAAAATTTTGCTTTTATGATCTTTCGTTAATACAAATCAGCTTAAACGTCAACGTAATTAAAATTCTGATTTTCGGAAAATTTCATCTAGATTGTCACACAATGGCGGAGATGGTAGACGGCCGGCGTGGTGAGGTGGTGAAACGAATTTATTGTGTGATTTTTATGACTCAATTATTTTGATTAAGAAGACACAAATTATTATATTTTTGTTTTTGATGCCAACGGCACACTTAAAATTGAAATTGGCAGATAAGGGCTTAGCATTTTTCTGCTGAATTTTTTTTCTATAAAAAAAATATTAAATGGACATACCTAAATAGAAGTCTACACTTTGTCTGGGGAAGATTTTTTGATAAGTTGTAGGTATTTAATGGATTGGAAGGTTATTAAAAGTCTTATAAAATTATAAAATATTTTTGAATTACTAATAAAAAGGCACTTTTGCAAAATAATTATTATTCGAGTAAATATATTAAGTGAGAAAATCTCTTAAGAAATGTTTGTTCCTTAAAAAGTAAATTAAATTTATTTAATTCTTTTCCATCACATTGTTTACATATGTATGAAGGCTTAAATCAGCCTTGATCATTTTTGCAACTCAACCTCCCCGAATCATTTGTGCCTCCCCTGGGTGCATATAATCAACAATGGTCAGACAGAATTCATAGAATCAACATATTGCCTACTACTACGTATAATCGGCGCCAGATCAATATATCTTTTTTTCTTTTTTTTTCAACTAGCTATGAATATTTATTTTGCCTCATGAAGATAAACAATGAAGCGTCTTCGTCGTCGTAGCACGTAGACTTATGTAAAAATTATGAAAATCATAATGGAAGATTGCGAATAGGAAATCGTCTCGCCTTTATCGACTCCGCATCCCATAGCCCCCCCCCCCCTGACTTTATACAACAACAACTGTCAGTCAAGCCAGAAACAAATTCTCGCTATACACTGATAATTTCAAGAACCGTAAAGGAAATTCATTGCATTCGTACACGGTCATTGTTCAAGTGGCTCAATGTTTTTTTTTCTGTGTCCGTTCTATGTTAATCGGTCATGGATTATTAATATGCATAATTTATTTCATGCAATTCGTTGTAAAGCAAGCGCAATCTGGCTGGAATAAGAACTTCAATTGATAGTTGCTATTGTATGATCAGGTGCGTAGCAGAAGGGTTGGGTATGAGTGGTTGAAACTTAATCGGAAATAAAAAGTTCGATTATTGTTGCACAAAAAATAAAATAGTCACTACACATACAAAACTTTAATTAACTAAACTGAATTTAACTAACCAAGGTCTAAGATGTATGATTTTGGTCTACGATTTTTTTAAATCAATTTTTTTACAAAACGACGACTCGTATAAAATAAAGCGATTGAAATCTATCTTCTAGGAAATTTCATCGACACCAACTTTTAGCATGAATATTCTTGTTATTTACCTTTTCTTAATAATTGAGTTTTCTGTGGGAGTTAGCTTTATTTTTAGATTTGCAAGTAAAAAGTTGATTTTTAATCAGATGAATTTAAATATTTTAAACCAAGCTGATCTTGATTGCTTTGATATTTTGTATATTCCATTTTCCTTTGTCATACTCATCATAGCCTTCGAGTTTCTTAATGCCTGCTAGCTATAAACATTTCAAATTCGATAAAACCCCTCTTCGAAGCTTAATTATGGCTACAGGCCTGCGTCACACATTATGTTGCAACACTACTGGGTATCGAATTGAAGAATGAAAACATTTGTTTCGCATAAATTTGTATATATTTGTGAGAAAAATAAGTGGATTTAAAACTTTTTTTGAAGAGAATTAAAAATTTCTTTGATGAAAATCTTATTTAAGAATTTTTATTCTTTTAAAAAGAAGTGCTGGGAATCAATGCAAACACAAAGTTCAGTAATATTAGTCAAAATAATGTACGTACGTGTTCCGGAAAAAAGCCTAGGAAGCTTACAAACATTCTGTAATGCTATCAAATAATCCCAGAGAGTTTTCCATCCATAGAATGGGTGATAACTTTCTTAAAACGTTAAAATAATCCAAAAATAACGAATTTTCGTACCAATTGATTTTCAATAAAAAATTCCTTACAACTTTATTCATAGAAATAACGGCTAATATCTAAGAAAACTTAAATACAGTTCACCAGGTAATTAAATTATAAGAAGAAATTCATAGTTCTTATCGCCAAAATAAGATCGTGCTGTACATATCTACCCGTCTAAGCATCGATAAAGTAAATTCTTATTTTCAAAGCCGATATTCCAATCATCAATTAAACTATCAGAGGAATAAATAGTATGTAGGTAACATAGCAATAGGAACAACTTTTTGTTTTATTCGCAGAATAAGTACTATCTGAGATTTAACCGATTGTTAAAAAATTGACTCAGTTAATTTCGTTTGATATGACGAAATGATGAAAAAATTAGAAATACATTTTCAATCATTTAACTTATTGTTTTTTTTTCATTTGTTTTCAACTATCTTTAAATGTTTGCAATGAAATATTTAACTTATTACCTTTAAACAAAAAAACAACAAACAAACTCACGTTCTTATAATAAAATTATGATTGATACTTGGATACATGTTATCAACATCAGCCAGCTGAATTCACTAAATATGCCATACATAAAGCTTACCTCATGCCAGGTTATGAACAGAACATAGGTATGAGATAAATAAACGTACATATGTACATATCTGTATGCATGGGTAAGTTTAGTATATGATGATAAAAATACCACTATTTAGACATGTATGAAGTTGTAAGACTATTTCCCCCCTTTTATTTATCATTATTGTTAGTAAACAAATAATAATTTTGAATAAATTGATAAGCCGGTTCGTGTGAAACCACATGTGAGTCATATATTATCAACTTTTGTTTGCTGATTTCGATCGAAGTGTTTGTATTAAATAAATTAACAAAAAGGCTACATACGTCATTCTATAAGAAGAAAAAATGAAAACGCATGAATGCTTACATCATTTTCATCAGCAAGATAAAGATAAAGATATGTATACCTAGTTAAACCACTATTTTTATATTCTTATCTTTTCCTTAAAATGTATATATACTGCATAGTAGGGTGTCCATTATTTCCCAAACACATTTTTTTGAACAGCCCGTCAATCGAAAGTTTATGCCGTAAGAAAAAAATATTGACAAAAATAAATTGATCCGAAGTTATTAGCCCGTGCCTATAAGGTCATACTTTTCCCATACAAATTGTATGAGAATTTTACACTTTTCACATTTTATTTATTTGTTTTCTTGAACTATAACAATTATTCTAAATTTGTTTTCGAATATTCTGATTGATTTATTGGCCTTTTGAAAAACTGCATTTAAAAATGTATTCAATAATTTTAAATTATAATTTATTTCGATTTTTAAATTTATTAAATAGGTACTTTAATATTTTACCTTTTCTCTCTCGATCTTCAGCAGCTTTTATAGTTTTTTTTTTTATTGATTATCATTAGGTAATAAGTTTTTTTTTGAATAAAAACCAATTACAAATAATTTATTTAGATTTTTCAAAATATTAAATATTTTTATTTTTTAATTATTTATTTTTGCACTTTCGATTGACGGGGTGTTGTATCCAAAAAAAAAATGAGTTTGGGAAATAACGGACACCCTACTGTATAAGTACTTAAAAGCTCTTTATTTTGCATGCTTATACTCAATGGCACTTTACGGCAATTACCAATTTTTACAATTGAGTTGATTATGTGATTCAATAGTATTTTGATTTAAATTGCTTTATCTGACTCAAAACTTGCTTTTGAAATGGAATAATGTAGTACTTTGCTTGGAGCTTGATAAAAACTTGAAAAAATCAAATTAATTTTAAAATATTTATCAATACTAACAAAAATAGAGGGGGCCTCTTTTCTTAAGTTAAATAAAAAAAATTAAGTTTTGTACTAAGGAAAGCAAAACAAATCTGAATTAAATGAGGCTTATAAACTTAAATAAATAGATTTGTGTACTACTCTGAAAAAACCTATCTCAACATTTATTTTTCTTTTCACTTCAGCTCAATTAATATTTTTTATTTTCAAAATTTTTATAAAAAAAATTATTTTCACACCAAATTCTACACAATATTTTATCTGAACAGCCCCCGAGCAAAAATCAGGTCAAATTCAGTGAATCAAATTATTTACGCTTCGATTATCAATTCCAAGGCAATATCAACAATTTTTGATGTCAGAGAAAAAAAAGAAAAAAACAAATCAAGACATTCTTTCTTGATTCTCTGGTTAAAATAAAAAAAATTTGTTAATACCAACAAAAAATTTAATATCTAACTTATAAAGATACTTTTTTTCAACTCGTGACCAAGTTCACAGTAAAAAAAAAGGAAGACCAAATAACTTATACATATATGTACTTATTCCTTTGTCCATTGTATTTTTGGTGCTCTCAAGAAAAGTATATTATTATTTAGGTACCCATACTGGACTATGAGACTGGGTACTTCGACTGGGACATGAATGGTAGGTACGACATCAGCGATCTGTAAAGGGCCTAAATATAGAATTTGCCTTTTCTCCTTGGGGCTTTTGTATCTGTTCTTTTTTTTTTCGTTGCTTTGAATCTTCTTTAAAGACCAAACGAGTTTAGGGAGTGTAGAGTGTATATAATATAAAGTTGAAAACAACAACTACACAACAAGAATGTTTTCATATTTGACATGAAAACAAATTGAAATGTGTCTAAAGTTATAAATATGCTATTAAATTGCTTTAAATCATTCGTCGTTCAATATAGTCGCGCACTTGTGACTTGTATCGATGGGTTGCATTCGGTCGACTGCAGCATAAACCGCTAAGGACAAAAATACAAAAGGCATAAATATTTTAAAAGATGAATATTTGTTTCCTCATGCTTAACTCGATGTAGAGAGGTTACAATGAATAATTGTGTGACAATTGGATAAAAGCGATTCCTTTGAAAAATTGTTGTTGGCGATATTTTTTGTTGTTGTAGTAGTGAAGGAAATAAAATACGAAGTTATGTTGGCGATGCTGCATGCATGATGAGAAATGAGAAACAAATTAGAGATTTACTATTTTAAAGTTTTTAGTTGTTGCGATTAAGGAGATACTAGGTAGATCCTAACTAATCTAGCAAAGTTTATTTACCAATTCTTTCTATCTGGACTATAAAAAAAATATAAAAGAGCGATTCATTTGTACATGTTAGACATCAGTAAAAAGAAGCCCATAGCGTTTTTTCTGAAGAAATAAACTGCGACTTAGCTTAGGAATTTTCGTATACTTAAAATCTTCTTGATTAAATAGTTTACAAAAGAATACCACATAACATAACTTGCACCTTTTTTCAGAAATATTATTTTTTAAATTGTAGACACGTAAAAAATTACGTTGTGGAACTACTGCACGAGTTTTTTTATTTAAGTAATTACTTAAATTATTTTCTTAATTAAAAAAAAATGAAATCAGTTTCAAAGGGGCGCCTTTTTTGTTTCTGCGCCGGGTACTCGTTTCGTTCGTCTTAATGCGCCACTGGATGGGACAGATGTTGATGATAGATATAATATGAGAATAGAAGTTTACCTAAGGTACATATATCTTTTTAAATGATGCAGCAGTAAAAACGAGTAAGAAATGATATTTGTTTGCGCAGTAAGAACTAAATTGAAAATGTTTTTTTCTATGAAGAAAAATGAAGTGCAAAATTCTAAGTAGGAATAATCTCCAATTTAATCTTAGAAAATAACTTTTGCGAGATTATTTATATGTCAGATAAAAATTTAAAAAAACATAGTTGGCAGTTTTAACACAATTATGAAAGAATTCTTAAAACATTTCTATAAGAACAAAATGTTAATGCGCATATCAATTAAACAAAAAAAAAAAAAACATTAAACGATTTAGACATATTCAATTTTCAAAAAATATATAACTTTTGAATTATATTTATTTTCTATTCCAAGAAGTAAGTATATGAAATTTTTGGTATGCAATAACATAAAAGCTTTTAAGAAGTTTGTATTTAAAATTTTAAATAAAAATCGGGTAAAAGATACCTAGTTAGAGAGTCAATAAAATGGTTCTTTAATATGTAGGGAAGATCAGGAAGAAAAGTAATACGTCATGAAAATAACAAGATCATTCACAGCTTGAATGCATGTGATAGAGCACTTTCATTTCTGCAGTTAAACAATAAGAAAAATGAAGAATTTCATAACTTGCACAACTATAGTCTCTATTCATTTTTGTTACTTTTGTCCCCAGAGACTGTAACTTTCGCCCTGAGCATATATCGCTTGAAATTATGAAGATAAGGGTCTTAGAAATTCGTCAATTTATAAAAACTTTAAAGTTTCTACAATTTCTAGGTAACTAATAACACATTTTTAAGATGACATATTTAGTTTTTTGTGGGAGCGGGTCGAAATTCTGGTTTCAAAATTCTGCCTATTGGTACAAAAAATTCTGCTTTTCAAAATTCTGCTTTTCAAAATACTGACAAGTAATAATATATAAAAATTAAATTGTGCTTATTCTGATTTTTTTTTTAAGAAGGATTTATTAACGACATAGTCTATTAAATTAATGCAAAAACAATATCTAAGCAAAACCACAGAGAAATATATTATTTGCTTAAGGAATCCAGTGTGGCTTAAGTCTGTTCTCTTTTTTTATTTTTTTGTTCTTTATTGATTTTTATTCTTTTTCGAAAAACACGCGTGCTTTTTTACATTTTTGAAACTTTTATTTATTATTCGCAGAATTTTTCAAAACTGAATTTTGAAAAGCAGAATTTTGTTAAGCAGAATTTTGAAAGAGAATTTTGAAAAGCAGACTTTTGAAAACAGAATTTTGAAAAAAGAATTTTGACCAAGCAGAATTTCGACCCCAACCCGTTTTTTGTTATTCCAAAAATCGCAACAAGACCAGGCAGGCCAAAAGTAAACAAATATTACTTTTGCCCCCCGGTCTCCCCTACTGGTTATTGGCAAAATTGTTTGCTAGTCATAGGATCATCCTAATTTAAAAATAATTTGAGTAATTTAAAAAAAAAAATCAACTGAATCGTTTTCGAAAAATCGAATTTTTGAAAAATTAGATACCTAAGTGTTTTTATTTTTTTTGTAAACTAAAAAAATATATTTTTTTGAAATATTGGTATTAAGATTTGGTATTAAATATTAAAAGTTTCTAGGAGCTCATTAAAAAATCCTTTGAGCAAAAGCTGTTCGAAATTCAAAAAAAAAAAAAAAAAAAATTGGCTAATACTTATTTTCCAGGTGGACCAAAACAAAAAATTAAACTTTTTGTCTAAAATAGAAATAAAAATACTCTGTACAAACCATTTTTAATCAAAACGATTTTGTTTTTTATTAAGTATGTAACTGTAGGTATTTTGGCGGCATTAAAATAATGGGCAATTCTGATACTTAAGCTTCTCAAAATCATCGACAGCAGTATATGGTTTTTAATAAAAGGTTGTATTGCGGCTTCCGTTTTAAAACTTTTGTTTTATCAATCGTAAGATATTCTTATGATCATATGAAACAATAATCCGTACCTATCTACCAAATTCATTTTTGTTTAACGTAGCTAAACTAATAGCATGTTCTAAAGCAGTTCAAGGATGCATATAGGTATCAAATAGAATATTTAATATGATAAAAATAAACATTTTTTGCACAAGTTAAAAATCAAAGAATTTTCAAAATTCTATAAACCGCATATTTTTCCCGAAAAAATTAATTTTCTTGAATTCCAATTCCTTCTGACGCAGACATTTTACAAATTTCCATGCATATCGAATGCGTCACGTCAATCACGTGTGAACCTATGATGAAAACTAACCAAATTCATAGTTTGTAACAATCCGCCTATCAAAACCTTCATCTAGCTCGAAACACTCAATTAAAATACATCGAATTCCTTAAGTCGATAGAGAGAACCAAGAGAAAATTAAATGAACCATTTAAATCCTCAGGTTTCACACAGCCAAATTCTATAATGTCTGTGATGGCGTGCGTTTGTATAAAATACACATTTCTTAAACAATTTCTTTATTTCAAATCATTTTAAATACATCACGAATTCACGATATTAAATGAAATGGAAGGCGAAAAAGATTTTCGCGATCTGCACGCCACCAAACGATAAACGAATAATTGTTGTTGTTTGTTCTTAATTTTCTGTTTCTTTTATTTTATGTTTCTATTTTGCTGAAAATAGATGAAGCATTACATAGTATACTTATAGTAGATTTTGTATCTTTTGCTTCATCTACCAACAAAATAGCAGATATCTTCTGCTTTAAAGAAAATACCTACCCACCTCGCTTTGAGTGAAAATTGATTTATGAATGCGACCTTTAAAATATTCATTCCCCTTAAGATTTCCCATGAATGAGTTTTAAAATATGTATTATTGGCCTCTAATTTAGAATAAAAACAAAATAATAAAAACGATAGGGAACCAACAAAAACAAGAACAAGAAAAATGCTAAAAGAACTAAAAAATTCAAATTTAGATCGGATTTTGAGATACATACCCAGTCTTGATGTATGCCAAATAAATTTTATAAAATCCAACAACCAACCAAAGAAAACGTATCTATCTATCTATTTGTTCAATATTCTAGATTTTAAGATTCGCAAATTCAGAGACCATCAGAAGATGAGATCGTCAGATCGTCTATCAAATACGTAAGACAGAGATGCAAGCAATTTGTCACCCATTTACAAGCACCAGTGAAAGAAGACTCATCAGCTATTTCGAAATGCTTAAAATAAACTCACCTTGAAAAGTTTTCGATTTTTAGGTTCGCTATTTCAAAAATCTGTTGCGGCTGCAATAGAGTTTTTTTTTTTCTTTTTTATGATGTTTCAGAAAATAATTTTTCTTTTCAAAATTCGATTTTTTTTTTTTTTATTTAATTCGTTTCACTTTTTGTTGTTACTTTTTATTATCTCACTTGAAGTGATTTTTTTCACAGTTTATCCAATTAATTTAGAAAATAAATTAAATTTGTTTCGATTCTGTAAGAAGAAAAATTAAAATAAAATTAAAATTATTACTTAACACTTTTCAGCACAAAATCACTTAAATGTATCACTTTTTTGTTTTATATTTAAGAAAAATTTAACTAAAAATGTGTATTCTTGTTTTGCTTTGGTTAAAGAAAGGGGAATCTTTTAATATTTTATGTTTGTATTTTCACTTTTCTTGGTTGCAGTAAGTTAAATAATTCGAATGAAATTGATAAATTAAAAAATAAACCTATATATAAAGTTGTTATGATCAAATAGACTTCACGTTAGCTTAGCGACGATTTTCTCTCAACTAAAGAAAATTCAAAAAATCCATCCCGTGAAAATTCGAATTTTCTTCTATCTATACCAAGACACACGCCACTCAGACTCACATAAAGATAAACGTTCTCACATCAGCTAGCCATTAATACTATACCATCACTAGACAAGCTAACTGTTTAAAAATGTCTGTTCTAACGGAAAAACGTTCGTAATAGTGCGAGTGTACTTATACACAAAAAATGGGTGTATTTTTTTTTTTTTTTTCTTAATTTTGTATATTTTGTTTTCTATGTTCTCGTTGATGTATCTATGTTTTATCGATGTTGTGTTTGTGGTATTAGCTTTTTGGTTATAGCGAATCTATATGTAAGGTAAAATTGACGTTTTAAATAATGGAAAGGATTTTGTGGAACGGATGGAGGCTGGATGAAGCAGATTTAAGTGATGATGGTGACGACAATGGGTAGGAAGTTTATTGAGGGATCGGTTCTTGTAGTTTGTATTTAGGCAGAGCATGAAATTGATGAAGACAACAGCTCTCACAGTACAGTGCAGACTGCAAAGACAGGTTGTTTTTGTGCAGCGAGATTTAGAAAAGATCATGCGAAAATATATATGTAGGCACTTATTCGAATGGACTGCGGTAGTTGAAAATGGTAAAAAAAATACTTGCTACTTAGTTCCTAGTTGTATGGGAAATTCCTTGTCAAAACGGTAAACAAAATGTGCAATTGACCGAAGACAATTAAGCTTTTATGTACATATAGCTAGGTACCTACCTATTTTTTGTTGTTTCTTTATTTTCGAAGTAATAGCAAATTCAGTTTAAATAAATGTTAATTAATTTAAAGACAAGTGCCTTGTAGGTATGTATAATCTAGATTTTGTTTATGCCATCATAGTCTACTAAGGACGGGCTTCTTGAAAATGGACAAAACCTGTAAAAACTATTAAAAACATTTGGATTTACAATTTGATACTATTTGTAGGCATTTCTCAGGCAGGTACCTAGTTAGGAAGGTATGTCTTCAAAATTTCATCTCGGTTGTCGCTTTATTTCTTTAAAAAATGTAAGTGTGATTATTAGACTGATTCAAAAATAAAAAAAAGTCTACGATTTCCAATGCCACTAGCTTATTACTTAGCAATGAGCAAAATAATAAGCCTGTTAAAAATTCAGATTTTTAAATTAATTTTAAGAGGTCGCTCATCGCTATTTTTATTTTCCATACGATTTGTATGGGACAAAACCAAGTTTTGTACTTCGAAATTTCTAACTTTATAATAGCAAGTATTTAAATGAGTAGCATAACTTTTTTTTAGAAAATTGAATGCTCTACAAAAAAGGTCTTCACTTTTTATCTAATAAATGTACTCCTTCCAAAGTTTTTAAAGTTGCAAGCGGAACTAATGGTTAATTTCACAGTTTTTTGTATTCCCTATTGAGAATTCCAGCTATTATACAGAGTGATTCACCTAAGGTGTGACAAAAAGTTTGAGCATGTAGGTCTATTCGATAAAAGAAAAAAATCGTGTGGAAGGGGGGATCTACTCCCCCTCGTTTAGGTGGGAGGGGCAGTTTTCTAAAAAAATGACTTAAAACAGAAAAAAAATTATTTAAACATAACGGCAACACTTTCAACGCCCTGTTATATCTTTTTGCAAACCTAGAAATACCTTTTCTTACTTCCCTTTCCAATAAAGTTCGTTTAGTGAACAGTTTTTAAAAAAAATAATTTCCAAACTCGAAACTCCGAAAAAAAAATAAAAAAAAAAAAATTCAAACGATAGTTTCTTAAAATTTTACGTTCTTATTAATTTCTAGTCAAACACTCAAAACCGTATATTTCTAGAGCTTTTATTTTTCAAGACTTCAAACTTGGTTTTGTCCCATACAAATCGTATGGAAAATAGAAAATACCGATGAGCGACCTCTAAAAATTAGTTTAAAAATCTGAATTTTTAACAGGCTTCTTATTTTTCAAGACTTCAAACTTGGTTTAGTCCCATACAAATCGTATGGAAAATAGAAAATACCGATGAGCGACCTCTAAAATGAATTTTTAACAGGCTTCTTATTTTGCTCAACTCTAAGTAATAAGCTAGTGGCATTGGAAATCGGAGACTTTTTTAATTTTCTAGTGTCTAGTCTAGTGTTTATACATAAATATAGAGGGTGATGACAAAAATCTTAAGCGTGTTGATTGGAGCAAGAAAGTACGAAAATTAATGGAAAGTGGAAGGGGATCTATTTTCTTCTTTAGGAGGAGATAAATATAAAAAACAACGGTAGTGGTATACCCTTCTATAAAGCTAGAGATCTCTTATTCTATTTTATTTTAAAATAATGTTGTTCTTGATCAAAATTTTGAAAAAAAAAAAATAAATCAAACTAAACTACCTACTGCAACCGAGGTGATTCTTAGAATTTAACCTTCCAAAATATTAAAAAATAAATAATCCAACTATACCTCCAGTAAAAACAAGAAAAAAAAAACTTTTTATGAGAAATTTCCGTTCTAATTCTAACAATTTTAAAAGTTTGTTTCTATAAATTAAGATTTAATAACCCAATAACCCTTAACATGTAGAAAGCAAGTTCGTAAATGTAGGTATTAGCTTGTTGCATTCAAGTAGAAGTAGGTATATTAACCTAACAGATAATCAAATACATTTTTATATTAAAAGTATCCTTGAAACAAGCAAATAAATGAATGCAAATATCAATTTTGAAACTCTTGCCTTATATCAAATTTTCGAAACAAGTCAAGTCTTGATGACTTTTGCCAAAATAAAATCTTATTTAAAACAAATTCAACAGAAAATCATTTTGACACAACATAGGTACCTACATAGTATGAAGCGTAAAGAATAATAATTATAACCACTACCATTGTGATATTGATGGTACAGAACAGATGGAAAAGAAGAAAACACTTTCGATTGTTACCGATTTGCTTGACGCGTGCTCTGAAGAAAAACCAAATGACGCAAGCGCAGATAATTTCAAAAATGTAGATCCGCTTTGTAAAAGAGTAAAGAAAGAACAATCTTATAGAATAGACACAACAAAAAAAAATTAAGAAGTAAAATGGCAAGAAAAAATAAATTTTCCCGCCTTTTACGCACGTAATGATGGGAAATTTGATCAGTTTGCGGCTTTTGGATTAAACGAATGAGGAGGTTTTGTACCGGTGGTGACTGTGGGGGATGCGATCGAACGAGGGGGGAGGCTTGTCTATGATGTCACAATAAAGCAGAGGCAATATACACAGATGTCTATATAGATAGCGTCTCACAGTTTAAGCACTGCAACATGTTGAACTAAATCGTAGGTAATGGGTTTTGCTTCTGATTTTGAAATTTAGAATGTGTGTGTAGGCTATAGAAAAAATAGACGAAAAATAACAGACGGAGAGAATAAGTAAGAGAGCTAGAAATTGCATACCTAGGCAAATGTGGCAAATCTGTCTGGGCCTTGGGATTTTTATCTCGTTTGTTTTGATGTAGCAGCTATGTAGGTATTTTTTTTTGTTATGAAAAGGTAAACAAAAGAAAGATAAAAGACAGTTTGTGGAATTTGTTTAATTTTTATTTGTAATATCAATTTTTTGTACCTCATATGGAAAGTAATGATTTTTCTTAGGTCGATCGAGTACATAAGTATAATGCTAAGTCTTCTACTTGGCTGATGTATTTCAGTAGTAGGTATATAGAATTTGTATTATATAAAAAAAAACACTGATATGTACCTAAGTTTGTAAAAAGGTGCCTATAGAAACCTAACTAGGTAACTTCAAGTTTACCTGAATGTAGATTAATATAATTGGCCAATTATGTATAACTTCCTACCTAGTTTCAAATTGTTCAAATAAACTAAAATGTATTTTCAAATATTTTTAAGTTTTAAGTATTTTTTATAAGACTAAGGGCCAGTTTCACAGTGATTACTTATCGGAATGAGTTGCACTTAAGTTTTGCATATTGGTACATTTTGGTAATTTTCGCAGTCTGAGTTAGTGACACTGAAGTGCCCAACTGGGGATACTTAAGGGGAACTTGTTCGTGTAAGTGTGCACTGCGGAAATTGGCTTTTTGCGTCCTGTATTTCGCACTTCAGTGGTACTACTATTACTGTGAAACTGGGCCTTACAACTTTAACTTTAGAAGTTAAGTTCATTGGGTATTGTTAACAACTCCGAAAAATAAAAAAAAAAATTGCTTTTATAAAGGTATTTGGCCAGCCTCTTTTATTGCCAAAAAACATTAAAATAAATCAACTTAAGAAAGGAAGGGGGAGGTAGCAGTATCAAGTCTGCGAGGAGAAGGGGAGTACATATGTCACAATTTAATTTAAAAAAAAACTGATTTTTGGGCTATTACGACCATAAGATTGAAAAAAACTGTTACTATAGTATTTATTATTCTGATAGCTGAGCTCATGATTAAAAAAAACTTTATTCAATAAATTTAAGTTGCAATTGTGTGTACAAAATCACAAATCTTTCTGAGGATAGTTTTTTTTTAGATGTTAGATTACAATACCTTGAATACCTGCATGGGTGAGGTCAAAACGCTACAAACTATAACAAAAACAGTAGGTAGTTTATATTATTACCAATATGTACTTTATTCCCTCACAGTTTTTTTTTAATCGCGAAATTTATGCGATATTCATAAATCAGCTGATAGATGATAGCTGTAGGATTTTAAGGCTCTTAAAACTGTAGGTTCTAAGAAGATGAACATCAAAAATCAACCACAATAATTAATCTACACAAGAATTGGTGTCTCTTAAAATTCAATAAAATAAAAATAAATAAATTAGGTGGCGCAACGGCTCATGAAGAACCAGGGCCTAGTTGCTAACAACTCGCAACCATTCCTGTGTGCGCGTGCCGGAAGGAATGGAAGGGACCTTCAATTGTATGCCGAATCCGAACGGCTAGACGAGAAGCACTCATTCATGACAAGTGATATTCTTGGAGGATTTTTCAATTACTCGCGAGACGCAGTAGCCCTGACAAAAACCTTTTAGTTTTTAGGTGGACGAGGCTGGGAAGTGAACCCAGAACTCCAGCGTGACAGTCCAACGCACTACACGGAAAGAATTGAAAAATCACCAATTGCAAAATTTTAGGTTGTAATTTACGAAACACTTTTTGTTTGTAAATCAAGTCGCTTTTATTGAAAAATTACTGAAAATTTTGTAATTTACTACTCATATCATCGTAAAAAGCTAAATTTTATAATTCGATATTTATTATCAAAAATTATAATTCGAGCTTGTTGACTAGAAAGTAAATTACAAGTTTTTGAATCGCAATCTACTACTTCAGGAATAATTTAATTTTACAACTTATTGATCTTGTTTTGCGAAATTAAAATGGTGATTTTCATTTTCTCAATGCTCAATCCAACAAAATGTAAGTAGCTACGATATTAATATTGACCCCACACGATTGCAATTTACAAAAATAGCTATTTGCAAAACAATACAGTAAATTACAATTTTTTTAGGCGTAATCTAACACTTCAGGGGAATAATTTAAATTTACAACTTATTGATCTTGTTTTGCGAAATTTAAATGGTGATTTTCATTTTCCCAATGCCAAACCAACAAAATGTAAGTAGCTACGATATAAATATTGACTGACCCCAAACTATCGCAATTTACGAAAATAGTTATTTGCAAAACTATACAGTAAATTACAATTTTTTTATGCGTAATCTAACACTTCGAGGGGAATAATTTAAATATTTATATGGTAATTTGAACCAACGAACAAGTAAATAAGTTTCTAAAGTGATTAATGTTCAACATAGTCCTTTTATATCGTGCGATGACCTAGGTGGTAGCGTATTGGATTGATATGCGGAAGGTACCAGGATCGAATCCCAAGTAAGTCAAATAAAATTCTTTTCCAAATATATAAAATTGTATATACATTTCAGAATAAAAAGGAAGCGGCTGCAAACAACACCCCTGTGTGGACAAAAATAACAAAATAAAAATATACGCAAATCAACATTTCGACCACAGTTCGTAGAATTGAAAATTTTCATTTTTTTTTTTTTTTTCATTTTGACCACGAAATAATAATTATAATAATTCAATTTGTATGTCCGTATTGAAAATAAATCGATCGAATTATTGATACTCAAAAGTGTTGATACATAATTTTTGAGTGTCAATATCTTCATTTAGCTCATTTTTTAATATTGCAAACAAAAAGTCTTAATTTAGGAATTTCCAATCCAAGGTCCAAAACTGGATTAATTTTTCGTGATTTGTAGCTTATTTTTCTTGATCTGATCTAAGAATTCTTTCCGTGTAACCATTACGCTATGGGCTACTACCTACCTTAAAATTCAATAACGCTTAGAAAAAAAAAATGTTGTTAAGAATTCTTGAATTTTATTTTCATAACCTTTATTATTGGGTAATTATACTTCATACATATATAGCAATTTTCACGACTTTTGTTGTTTTGATTTGTAATATTTTTTTTTACTGCCTTATACGTAATAGGTATAACGTATGAGTATCTTATAGTTTAGTTATTTGACTGTTTACAAAAATAATCTTTTTAGTTAAGAATAAGTGTATAGTTTTTACGACTTAATTAAAATTAAGCAAATTTTACTCAATGACTTTCTTAATCAGCGCTTACTCATATGCACATTTTTCAATTACCTATATGTAAGCAATGTGTAATACATTTTTATATCTTCATAGTGTAGGTACCTATGTACATAGTTATATGCTATAATAAGCAGGTCCCGTTTCGTAAAAGGATACAGCGACCCGAGTCTTGATTTAATGGAGAAGTCTTAATGTACTTTTAGGTAGGAACTGCGTTGGTTTTGCTGAGGTTTATAGTTCTTTATGCCTAGTTGTAGGTATGTAGGTATATATCGTTTTAATGGAAATTGTGTGTTTGATTGAATTATCTGTTTTAATAACGTTTAAAACTCTTTCAAAAACTCTAGACAATATCAAGGAATTGTATTTTAAAGGTGCCTCCACAATAAAACAAGACTTGTGTGCAGAATGCCAATTTGAAAAATGTCTAACCATTGAAAAGTGTTGAATAGGTATGTCTTAAATAAACTTATCAGATGAGTTTTTATCGTATGTTCTCATTAATTCTTATATTTAAATGCAAGACAAATACAAATCATACTAGGTACTCAGCGTTTATTTTGTTTTGTATTGCTAATAAAATAAAAAAAATGTAAGAAAAAAAATGAGCAATTAGTAAAGGGTGGTTAAATTTTAATGGCTCTCTTAAACGTCAAGTTTTTTCTGCTGAAAGATACAGCGTCGTTGGTCAGAATGGTGGCAAGAATTGGCAACAGTGGATGGTCAATTTTCGAAGAAAATCATCTTCAGTGATGAGGCATATTTTCACCTCAGTGGATTCGTCAACAAGCAGAATTGCCGCATTTGGGCAAATGATAATCCAAGAGTGATTGTCGGAAAACCAATGCACCCACAGAGAGTGACTGTTTGGTGCGGTTTATGGGCTGGCGGCATCATCGGGCCGTATTTTTTCCAAAATGAGGCCGGTCAGGCAGTTACTGTGAATGGTGTTCGCTATCGTGAGATGATAACGAACTTTTTATGGCCCGAATTGGAAGATATGGATGTGGACGATATGTGGTTTCAACAGGACGGTGCCACTTGCCACACAGCTAACGAAACAATGGCTATTTTGCGCGACAAATTCAATGACCGTGTTATCTCACGTGGTGGCGATGTCGATTGGCCTCCAAGATCATGTTTTTTGACACCGTTGGACTTTTTTCTTTGGGGTTATTTGAAAGAAACGGTGTACATCGATAAGCCAGCAACAATTCAAGAGCTAAAGAATGAGATAATTCGGCACATTAACGGGATAGAACCTCAATTATTCCTCAGCGTCATCGAAAATTTGGACCATCGGATGGAGGTGTGGCGCCGAGGTCTCGGCGGCCATTTGGGCGAAATTTTGTTCCATACATAATTGAACCATACCAATATTATCATAATAAAAAGAAATGACAATAATTTCCTAAATAATTTTTGTTTTATTCAAAATCAACATCGGCCTTTAAACGGAGAATTGGCATTTTGGTCTACCTATTGCCCACGAATGAGATATACATATATCGTTGGAAAGCTTAGTTCTAGTACATAATTTTTTTGTATGGACACAAAGCTGTAAACCATGTGGGGTTTAGGCAGTATATGGCAACATTGGACTGCAATGAGAGTAAAAATTAATTGCAATAGTGTTCCATTGAAATGACAGTATTGTCACTTTCGATGAACTGAATAGACCCCTAAATAAAGGAACTTTTATACCAATGGCTGGCTAATAATAGCGAAAAATGTCATGGTTGGCGAAGTATGAAAACTCTACTTTTTTTATTTGATTTAAAGAAATTAATGAATGGGAAAAATTGTCCGTCTAGTGCCCATAATTGAGGTATACAACATTGGAAAGCTTAGTGCAAGCTCATCATTTTTGTATATGGACACAGAACTTTAAACCATGGGGTTTCGGCAGTATATTACAAAATATAATACAATTCGTCTATGTTTATTCGAATTTGCAAAGTGTTTTTCTTATTTTGTTGGTCGCTTATTTTAGCCAACTCCCATTGATTAGGACAAAATATATACTCGCACGTTGGTACACTCCATAGTACCTAATCATTTTCATAGGTCTCGTTTCTGGGCACTAGGTAGACCAGGTCCCATATATTTTTGCGCATTATCCTTTAGTTTATAAGTAAAAACAGAATTCGGCTATAGTTGTAAGATTCCCTCCAGACTAGATTAGAAGTAAGAGTACTATTATTGCACCTTTATATATGTAGGTAGGTATAAAGATACTTCTAGTAAAATTTTGCCAGAGATTTACTATCGGATTTTTGTTGGCATTAATTAAAATTTATTTTGAAGCACTTTTAAATATATATGTTTATACCAAAATAAGTTGTTTCGGTTAGTTCGAATCAGAATGTTATAGGTTCTTTAGGTTTAGGTATATATTCATATTTATGAACCTAGGTATGCAGGTCAACACAAAATTATATTTTAACTTTAAAGTGTTAACTAAAGGAACCTATATGCAGTCTTTGAATTAAAACAGTCACAAAAGCTTTTTTCTATTTAAAACGTTCTAGGAAAGGTACGTATTTCTGTTCAATGAATTTTGTTTGTGTTTACCTTTAAAATATTAACGATCAAATATATGTAAATATTTTTAAACTTTTTTGTTATTATGATGTATTGTTTAAACTATTTACAATTTGTGTTATTATTATAACTATGTAGGTATTAAAACTTCCTTTAAAGTTTGGGTACATAAGAGATTTGCCAAATAATTTTGGAAGTATTCTTTCTTATGCTTTGTCACCTTCCATGGCAAAAACCGGCTTTCACAACACAAAAAATACGCCAACTTTTAGTACCTCTAAAAAAAGGTTCCAGCACTTAGTCTCTTTTATTCAAAGTGTATAACAAACAAAAAATAAGTTTATTTCATAACCAAAGCAAAACGATAACTATTTTATTTAAGTTACATTTAATTACCAACCCACTTTTTTTTTTGTTTTTATAACGAGGGAAAATTTGGAAAATCCGTCAAAAACAAACAACGAAAATTATTTACTTAAAAAAAATAGACCGAGAAGAATTAAATTGCCTTCTTTTTCGCGCCGCACATTACAAACCGTATTCACAGTTTACAAACGATTGAGGGAACTGACATGTAGCAGCGATCGTCCGAGCGTCGACAAGCGACGATGAAATGAACCCATGAAATATGGAACAAAACAAAAAATAAGAAAAGAAAATCTGGAAAGAAGCAGAGAAAAATGATAAAAAAAATTTAACGGCGAAATCAAACTGTAAAGAGAAACACCCGCACAAAGGCCAAGACGGCAATGTATTTTTTCCAACAGGTTTTGTCTTTGATTTCATTTCAACAGGTAAGAGTAAGTTACAATCAACCTTTGACTACATCTACATACAACAGCACAGCACTCCAACAAAAACACTCAAAATTAAAAAAAGGAGTTTTTGAGAGAAATTTAATTTAAAACGATCAATGATCTCTCTTTTGAGTAATTCTTAAATCCCAATTCGCTTCATTTTTAAAACTCACACTCTAAATATTACACTAAGCGAACCATTTTTGTATGCGCAAAGCATTATATTAGTAGTTAGTATTAAGAGTACCTATAAGCACATAATGAAAAATAAAGTAGGAATTGGAACCTTATACTATATCTTTCGATTTCAGTTTTCAGACAATGAACTGAGTTGAGTACTGAGCTGAGCCGGTTCGCAATGCAACCGGCTCTTCCAGTTCCACGATAATCTAGGTGACTATTTTTATGCAAAAAACGAACCTTTTCTAGTGCACAACGCAAAGGGGCTAGATCTTACAACTTCAGTCTAGGTAAATGGATAGAAGGAACGTATTGAGGAAGGCATGCCAGGAGACCATGCTTACCACGTTTTTCGTTTCTATTTCTACTTACACTGACTGGTAGATGTTCTTATTTTGGTACTTTTATAATAAAATAATAAGAAAGAGAAGAGAGGTGTTAATCCTTTATTGTAAATAAAAAAAAATTTAATAAAACCATATTTCATCCTCAATCCTGTTTAAATGATCATAAAACATTTTCTAGCATAGCTATTTTACAGAATTGTGTTCTATTGTAATTATTTTTCTAAAATCTGAAATTTTTGTATCAAACACAGATTTTTAGCATTACTGCTATAAAACCTACTCACAATTATAGCTCATCATTGCGCTATCAATTTTATATACAGTGTCGGACAAAACAAAAGCACTCAATATCACTTGGTTACATTTTGCTTAAGTACATTTCTAAACTTGAATATATTTAAATGAATTTTATTTGTTTAATGTATACATAAGCTCTTCAATTGCAAAGAAAAAAAATATATTAGTTACACAGTAAAGGAAATACAACAAAAAAATTAACAAATTATTAAAAGCAATTGCGACAAAACTAAAGCACATAATTAAATTCTGTAGTTGTTTTCTAATATTTTGTTATGAAGCCACTATTTTTGATAACTGATGCCTGACAACTACCAGGCATTGACTCAATCAAGTTCTTTATGATTTCCTGAGGGATACTTCCAAGCAATTTCTGTTAGAACAACAAGAAAATCCTTGTTTTTGCAGTTATCACGTTGAATCTGGCGGTCTTCAATCTCCAACCGGGTTCTTATGGGTATGAGGTCAGGTGTCTGTGCCGGCCACTTCAAAACGTTGATTTTATTTTCCAAAAACCAATTTTGCACTAATTTAGCGGTATGTTTTGGATCGATGTCATATTGGAATGTCCATTTGAAGGGCATTTCTACTTCTGCGTGTGGCAGCATGATGTTTTGAAGGACGTCATCAACTAGATCAACAAGTGGAGTAGGTATCTGTTTTGTTCGGATTGTCAATGGAAAGCACAGAAAATAATATTTTGCCGATTGAAAAATAAAATGTCAAAACTTCAAGACTTTTAGTCGGACAAAGCTGCTCTAAAAAATAGCATGCGGAGTTATTTTGCAACCTTGAATGAATTTTCATGTATACGCTGCATACACTTTATATTCCTGCTCAAAAAAAATGTCGATAAATTTGCACGTCTCTCTTGAGTCTAGACCTAAAGTCTGAAAGGATTGCAGGGAATTCACAAATTTTGCTTATAATCCTGAATCCAAGGAAGAAATCTTGAATTCATAAATTTAAAAAATGTAAAATCAAGAATTTTAAAATCCCGAACTTCATAATCCCGAATTGTATAATCCTAATTGTAAAATAATCTACCAACAAATTTATGAAAATTCAATAATTTCCAAGAAGACAATATATCATTATTTGATTCACAATTTAATCGCAAGTAAACTAGCCAGGTTTGTGGTCACATTAATTATTTGAAATTTATTACACCTTATTGACCGCAAAAATTATAATAAAAATTTAAAAAATTAAAAACAAAATTAAAAAACGTTTATTTTAAAATTTAAACTTTTTATTCATCACGTATGCATTTTTGCGATTAGAGATTTTGACGTTCGGGATTATGCTACTTTACCGGATTGCAAATAAGTACTCATTTGCTCCTGCATGATTTTCTAAGTACACAGAGAAAACTCTCTTGTGGAATTTGGCTATACAAAACGGATTAGGTACAACTTTTATTTTTAAAGCAAATATATGTATATCTAACAATAAGAGGTGAGTTTTCACACACTATAATTTGTTCCTTTCCTAAAATGAAATTATTAACGAAGAATCACAAATTTTCACAGAGAAGAATAATACAGGGTCAAATAGAAAAAGCCAAACAAAGATCAACAGCTCCATGAAACGTAAGAACTGTTATTGTGAAATGGAATCATTAATGGATCCATGTTCATGAGTATGTTCTTACACTACTTGTCTGGCGAAATCATCGCCCACTACTTAAACATCAAAAGATCAGCAAATCTTTCCGTATATAACATGGAACACAATGCTGAAGGGATCAAATTGTACACCTGTTATAGTTTTTGGTGGTGGAAAGGCACCATTTTTATAAACAAATTTCAATAAAAAAAAAAAAATATGAAACCAAAAAAAACTCATGCGGTCCACCATCTTAGTACTAACTCACCCGACAGTGCTTCATTTCGGTGATCGGTCGAGAACTGAATAGCATGACTGAATAGACAGGAATGAAGAAAAATCCAAAGTTTGCTCGCTAACTTCTACTATTTCGGGGAGTTGAGAAAATCCAAAGTTGATCAACTCTAGAGTAGAAAATCAAAAGTTGAAAACGTCAACTTAGAGTGAATAAAAACTATTTCTCAAGTTGACTGTAAAAATCCCAAAGTTGTATTCAACTTTGAGTGAATAAATAAGGCTTCAATTTATTTGAGCTTATTTCACTCGAAAACTAAAGACAATGGCTTGGATTTGAATTTTCGTAAACATTTTTCGAGTTTGGCAACCATATAGGGCGCGGCGATTGCCGGCTTACCAGCCGCATCACTTTTCGTTTTAATGCGATCCGAGATCGATCTTATTAATTATATTCGCTTAAAATACACTTCTGAAATAACCACCGCACTTTAAGATGAATATAAACTAAAAGTGAGTTTGTGTTATTGAAACGTGATTGGTTAAACTAATTTATCTGAGACATTTTGATTATTGATGTTTGATGATGGTTTGGGTTTCACTAGATAAAAAGGAATCTTCAATTGAATATTTTGTTGATGAGTTCTGCTTAAAGTTTACGCAAATAATGATCAAATGGGGTCAGTAGGTATGTCATAACTTTAAGGTTTAAGGTTTCTTTTGCTTGCATATATAAAATTTAGTAATATACGACTTAAAAAAAATTAACTTTGCCTTGAACATAAGTCGATAAAACGTCGTCAAAAAATAACAAAAATGTGTTTGTGATCGTTTTGTGAATCTAAACAAAAATCTAAAATTTAAAATTAATTCTCTTTGGTGTAAACGATTGGCACGTTAAAGCTCATCGTATTTTGTAGGTAAACCTGAAAATTTGCTTTTATTTTGGGGCTATTGACTTGAAATTACATAACGGACAGCCTTACACATGCATTTATTCTGAAAAATCATAGCTGCCGCTGGCTTTAACTTACTGGCATTATTTGGCAAAGATTATAACTAGGGCTGGCGAAGAGAAGAAAAAAGCCTTGGTCTCGTCATGCGACGAGACGAGACTGCCCTTTTTTAAGCATCCGAGACAAGACCGAGACGAGACTGTATATTTGGGCAGAAATTTCCAAAGAGTCGAAAATGTTTAGTTCCAGTAATCAACAGGTTTGCCAGAAATCGTATTTTTCGGATACGATACCGGGTCGAGACTTAATTATACGTGACCGAGGCGAGACTGAAAATTTTCGATTTTAACGAGATCGAGACGGGATTTACAAAAGTCTCGGCGAGTCTCGTCTCATGGCCAGCCCTAATTATTACCCGCCAACAAAACAATTTGCAATTTGAATGCTTAAACGCCGCGCATATGTAAATCAATCATTCGAATCGTAAGCAAAATTTTGAGTTTATCTTTCTGTAAAAATCTTTACCGAGGTATCACGAACATCAGAAAAAAAATTTGCCAAACCAGTCCTCAAGTGATGCGCCTCCTACCGGTCAACAGTGGTGTCTTTATGCATGGGCCCACTGGGCCCGGGCCCAGGGCCTCACAATCTTAGGGGCCCCCTAAGCCATCGCAAAAACTTTTGGAAAGTGAACGATAAGGTTAATTACAACTTGTAAAAAATTTGTTTACAAACCAACATTTATATTATAGAACATATAATTCACATGTGATTGTACTGCTATAATCATAATAGTTAATTATATGTTTTTTTTTGTCTCGTTTAAAATCTTTCAAGTTTAAACTCTAAGGAACTGGAAAATAGATGTGAAGAATTTGCTAAGACTTATCACTAGGACATACAGTGGTGATGATAATTAAGAGCGATAGTTTTATAAAATATTAAAATGCATAACTTTTGTTTGCGGAATCTGTTCGGAGCGTATTTTGGATCAAATTTTTTGTTCTGAGGACTTCTGACTTCTTAGGTCAGAAAGTTAATTTGTCGTTTGAAGCCCTTAAAACAAGAAGTTGGATCGAAAATACACTATGTAAATAGTATAGGATTAAACTTTATTTAATTTGGGGTGCGTTCATTTGGCATAGTGTGGCCAATAAGTAAGATAAAAATGCTCGAACTGACCAGATATTTTATAAAGACATCGTCTAAAATATTATAGAGTCTTATTCATTCATGCCCATAACATTTGTTTTTAAGCACGATAATGATCCCAATATCCCCCACGGATTGTTAAGCAGTTGTTTGCGTATACAAGAAATAAGTTTTTAGAAGTTCGGGTCTTAATTACATCGATAACTTGTGGGAAGACATCAAGGGATGATGAGTTCAAAAGATTTTTAATGTTATGACGACTTTTTGTTTGTGTTCTTAATTAGACTAAATTAGAGTTAAATTAATGATTATTTTTTTCCTACCAATATTCCTTTGCTAATATTTTGCAAACATTAATTAAATTGTACCTTTGGGCTATTAATAAAACCACATCTCAACCTCAACAGATTTTCCAAACAAAAGTTATGAACTTTAACATTTTTTATAAAAATATCGTTCTTGATTTTGTCGCCACCACTGTAAGTGCAGAGGAGCTTGAGATGGAATGCCTGCATTTAGTAGAGTATTTAGAGAAAGTCCAGTTATATGATGGTGAAGATAATATTACTATTTCTGAAGTACCTATACATATACAATCTTATAACAGTAGATAAAATCGAAAACCCTGTTCCAAATGTTGAAACAGCGTGTAGAATCTTTCTATCAATGATGGTATCAAACTGGAGTTGGGAGCATTCCTTTTCTAAATTAAAAAGGATAGATGCAAATTGAACTTAGAGGTATAATACTTCAAGAGAGACAAAATAGCTTGTTGGTTATGTCAATTGAAAGTTATGTGCTTCAAGATATAGACTTCGATGAAATAATTGAAGATTTTCCAAATGAAAAAGCCATTGTCGAATCGACAATTACAAGTCTGGATTGAAAAATTAAAAAATGGAGTTTTAAGTGTGTGTGTATTTTTATTTTCCTTATTTTGAATTCTTTAAAACATGAGCAATAAATCTCTTTTAGTGACAACATTCAAAAACTTGATTCCACACGCACACAGTAAAAACTAAAGTGTCAATTCAAGTCGAATCCTCTCATGTAAACGGAGTAACTGTTTACTATAATTAATTGTTTAGTTTTTGACTATATAAAGAGTCCTAGGAATAAATTTGAATTATTAAATTCGGAGCAACGCAACGGTGAAATACACTAAGATGCTATCTAGGAGTTCTTTTTCATTTGTTCCGATTGTAAAGTATCTATATTAAGGAACGATTTTGGAGTAACTTTGGTCTTCCTTAATATTTAAATAACACTTTTGTCAATTTGTATTATTTTTTTTTTTGTAAAATGTCCTTACTATTCAATAGTTCAAATAAATATTGAAACTACAACTACGAACATACCTTTTTGTTTTAAAAATACATAAGAGAAGAAGAGAATTACGCTCTACAAAATTAATTTTAGATATTCCTACTTCTTGAATAATATTCCTTTAATATAACTTGTGTATAACTTTTGTTTGAATATGTTTGCACTTTTCATTTTTTTCAGGACAAAGGAGTTATTAAAGCAGAATTTGCTTGTATGATTTTTGCTCTAAAAACTTTTCATATAGCAACTTAAAATTTCATTTTTGTTAGCTGAAATTAAAAAAAAATATAATAAGTAATGACTGATGATAAACTTAAAAATTCACAATACATTTTCTACAAAGGGCCCCATTTCCTAAAGGTCAATAAGTTTTTTTGAACAACATAAACCTATTTAGCGTGCAAAAAATAAAAATCTATTCAATTTTGTTCAAAATTGAATGATATGAGAAAAAGTGTGTATACGCCCTAGTATACATGTTAATGGCCTTATGTTGTGCCTTTTCGTTCCTCTAGGAATTCATACATTCATGTTTACCTCTAAGGACACTAAAAAAACATAATATTTATTTTTAATATGAATCATTTTCTGTTCCATATAAATAGAAAAAATATAGAATATAACTCCATCGTAGCGCAACCTATTTGGCCCAGGTTTTTAATATAATTTTTTGGAACTAAATCAACTTTATATTATTGTTAATATGTCCCTTTATAGAATTTGCTAATAACTTAACCTATTCTTTAAGATAAAAAATCACTTTATAAACGTATACATACATCAATTTTGATACATACATAAATATAAAACTTTTAAAAAACTTTTCAATTTTCAAAACCATCCCCTACCTGTATAGATACGAACAGAATAAAAAGAAAGATTTGTGGAGTAATTTTTGAGTTTGCCTAACGCATTGGAATAGATTTTTGTATAGTAGATAAATTATAATGTCTCGGTTGTTCCGAAAACCTCTTTCAATTCGACCTTATTTGCATTATACACATCAGCGTTCTCGTCAGAAGACTTCATCCACTTGGATTCGAATCCGTTGTTTTCAGTTGGATTATAAGTTATCTAGTTGAACACACACAAAACCTATGTGTAAATATTGGCGATGTATTATCAAATTTAAATAATAATACAAAAAAACATTTTTGGAGCACCTCAGGGCAGCCACCTTGGGCCAACTTTTTTTGTCAATGATAATAATTTATCTTTCCAATTTAAGTTTATTTTTGTGTGTTCTGGCATTTGTGTTTATTTTTAGCGTGCGCAAAAGGTAATATCTGTAGATCACAATAGAAGGGAAAATTGGGCTGGCTAGAGCATTCCATATTCGTGTAGTGCGACTAAACAAAGAATATCTGTACTTACCAGTACGTCCGAAGTTGGGCTCAAGGGTTAACTGATGGGGAAGTTCTTGGATTAGAACAAACATTTGGTCTGTTCCTTTACTTTGAGGTTCTGTGATTTTTTGTGATTTTCAGTCCGAAGTCCTGTCAAGTTCATATAAAAAAATGAAATTGACACAACTTGAAATTCAGAGTAAAGGAACAGACATATTATTTTTTCATCTCATTTAAAATGAATAACATTAAATTATTTTCTACACAAATAGATGATTTATTCGAAGACCAAGTATTGATAAGAATGTTTTATATTTTAAATCTAAACGTAATTTATCTGTCACCAACAAAAAATTAAATTTCATTTGAATATCTAAAAAAAAACGAATAACAACTTTCATAAATCTACCTCTACCCTGTAAAATGTTGTTCAAGTTCTTTTTAAAAACAGCTTTAACATTTAAGTTCTAAACCAACCGCTAAAGCTTTATCAAAACATAATATTGACTTTTCTTTTTTTTAATTTTCACGTAAAAATTCGGAGTAAAAGGGTTTGTGTCTTAGATGCCAAAGTTTGAGGTAGACTGCGAAAAACACAATTACTCTCAAAGTCTTGTGGTGAGTTAAGAATTTATTTATTTAATTTATTTGAAAAAAAATCAAATATTTGCTTAACCAAGTGAAAAGTAAAATAAAATAATATTCTTTTCAGTGACGCACTAAGAGTAATAATTTAAAGTGCGGCAATATAGAACCTACTATCGCACTAGTAATAGAATAATTATTATCTTATACTTATAGCTAGATATGTTATTTTCAACGAAAACACCAACAAGGGTAAACAATTATGTGAAAACCCATACGATTTTTACACGAAAGTGGTTATTTTCAAAAATTCACAGATCGTTAATTGAAAATACGGATCATTTTTTTTTATTTTTTATATTCCGCACGCACAAAAGGGTTTATAGCTACCCTTAAAGTGTTATTTACACAGCACGAGCACACAAGAGAGGGTTTAGAAGGAGTAAGGAGATACCCATTTCAATGTTTGCACATCGAAATGAGAGTGGAAAGTCCGGTCGGGTAAAGCATTCCACATTCGTGTGGTGTGACTGGAGAAAGAATATCTGTACTTAACAGTACGTCTGAAGTTGGGCTCAAGGGTAAACTGATGGGCGTATCAAGAAGCACGAGTATTACGGTTGAATTGTTTAAGGGGAGGAATGCAACTGGCTATTTCACTGGAACACTCATTAGTATGAAACTACTCGTGCTCTGAATAAGACGTGCTTATTGTGTTCTCTGCAGTTATGTCTTTAAATTGCGTTAAGTGTCAGAAACTCATAAATAATGAAAAAACTTTATGCTGTATTATTTGTTCCTCTAAAGTTCATTTATCGTGCGCAAAAATATGTGACAATGTTGCTATGATAATTGAATCTAATACTATAAATTAATTATATATATTTTTTGATACAAAATATGTTGTGTACAGAAATGATCGATGTCTTGCTGGAGTTACAAGAGGTGATGGCGTGTTACTGGCAGTTGATTCATCATTTAGTAGCAGAAAAATTAATCTTATTAATGTATCGAATAATATTGAGCAAATTTGTGCTAGAGTTGATTATATTTGATCTGAAGAAAATGTACTTATTAAATTGTATTGTTTTTTGTCGTATATACCACCAACATCTCCACTAAATGTTTATTCAGCCCATATTTCTAACATAACACATATATTTAATGATTTAGATTCAGATTTTTATATTATTGTTCTAGGGGATTCTAATCTTCCATTTGTTAAATGCTCTTATTCGGAAGAAGATAAACGCCTAATTCCGTTTAATATTAGTAAGGACTTTGAAATTAAAGTAATTGATTCTTTTTCTACCTTAAATTTAGTTCAAGTTAATTGTATTGAGAATAATATGGGGAGATGGCTTGACTTAGTATTCACTTCTATTGAACTTGATGCAATTGTCACAGAACCTAACTATTTTTTGCTAAATAATTGTGGAATTCATCATAAAGCTTTTAATATAAGTTTTGATGTATCTATTATTAATTCTGATTTAACTCTAAGTTATAGTAATGATTTCCGTTATGATTTTTTAAAAGTCGATTATGTTGAAGTTAATAATTATTAATCATCTCTTGATTGGACTGCTATTCTCAATATTGGTAACTTGAACCAAAAGTATGTAATGCTTATGAATGTGTTAGAAAGCGTTTTCTTGAGTTATATTCCTAAAAAAAAAGTAGTTAATTCTCAAAAACCAATTTGGTTTAATAAAAGATTGTGTAATTTAAAGAACGCGATGAATGGTTCTTTGAGAAGGAGCAGGTTTGATCCCAGTCTTACGCCCGAGTTTTGTCGTTTAAGGAAAGAGTATGAGTTTTTGAAAAGGTTTTTATATAGACAGTATCTATGGTCTTTGGAGAGTAAAATCAAGAATAACTCATCGGCATTTTGGAGTTATATCAAAACTAAAAAGAAATGAGCTGGAATACCTTCAACAATGATCTTTAATGGTGTTACAAGCAACATTTGTGATATGTTTGCAAATTGCTTTCAATCAAATTATTCGCTTAATTGATCAATTGTTGAACATCATGATTAAGCCTCTCTATAATAGATATTGGTTCCATGTTTATTTCTGAAGATGAAATTCAAACTTAACTATCTAATCTCGAAGACTCGGTATCCTTGGCACCCGATAATATTTCACCAATCTTTCTCAAAAAATGTTGTTTTTCCCTCATTCGACCTTTGTTCATAATTTTTAATCTTTCTCTTGCTGAAGGTGTGTTCCTAAATTCTTGGAAACACTCGTTTATAACTCCAGTTCATAAATCTGACCCGAAACAAGCTATATAAAATTACAGACCTATCGCCAAACTTCAGATTATACCCAAAATTTTTTAGGCCATAGTAAAGAAAAAGATTTATTCTTTTGTTAGAAATTATATATCTGAGGTTCAACATGGATTTGTAAGTGGTAGATCTACAACCACAAATCTGCCAATTTTTACTTCTTACTGTCTTAATGCAATGGAAAAAAGACATCAGGTTGACGTTATTTTTACTGATCTTACGAAGGCATTCGACAGCGTACAGCATAATGCTCTCATTTTAAAGTTAGCACGGATGGGCCTCCATTCAAAATTTTTAGAATGGATTGAAAGTTATTTAACTAACAGGACTCAGTCTGTTAAAATAGGTAATACATCATCTAAAATTATAAATAATTATTCAGGAGTTCCCCAAGGTAGCCATCTTGGTCCACTCATATTCTTATTATTTATTAATGACCTTCCTGCTGTTATAAACTATACCCAAAAATTGTTATTTGCAGATGATTTTAAATTATTGCTAACTGTAAAATCGATAACAGATTGCTGGCAATTTCAACTGGACATCGATGCTTTAACGGAATGGTGCACAATAAATTGCTTGCATCTGAATATTCATAAATGTTCAGTTATGACTATAAATCGTTTAAAATCTCCAATTTCATTTAATTATAATATTTCAAGTACGGTCATTAAAAGAGTTTACGAACAAAAATATTTAGGAGTAATATTCGACTCTGAGCTAAAATTTACTTCTCATGTTGACTACATAATATCAAAAGCTAATGCTATGCTGGGTTTTAATTTTCGAAACTCAAGAGATTTCAATGATCCGTATACTGTTAAATCATTGTATGTATAATTAGTCCGTTCATTATTGGAATATTGTGCTGTCAGCTGGAGCCCATATTATCACACCACCATGAATCGACTTGAAAAAATTCAAAAGAGGATCACTAAATTTTCATTGCGTAAGTTACATATATTCATATCCACATATGCCCTCCTATGAAACTAGATGTAAGCTTATTGACCTAAAACCTCTTGATAAAAGACCGTCTTACTATTTCGTTTTATTTGTCTATGATATAATTTCTGGTCATATTGACTGTCCAGACCTGCTTTTTCTCTTAGGTCTTTATGCACCTCAACGTTCTCTTCGACCAAAAGAAGACGAATTCTTCTACATTCCTACACATTTAACTAACTATGCCCAAAACTATCCTATAACTAAAGCTTGTGTTCATTTTAATAGCTTTTTTCACATTATCGACTTTAATATGAGTAGACAACTTTGTAAATCCACAGTTTTAAATTCTTTGTAATCATGTAACAAAAAAGAAAATTTATAATGTATGTATTGTAAATACTGTATATAGTTTAGCATTCTAAGAAAGTTTACACTTGATAAAACAAATAAATAAATAAATAATAATAGCGATAAAACATTTTTTAAGGTCTCTTTTGTATTCTGTCTAACAAACTCAAGTGAGTTTTTGGAGCTCCTGCCCAAAGATGAGAATTATATCAAGTTTTGGAAGCATAAAGGCTTTGTAGATCACAGCCATATCAGAAGGGGAGAAAACCCAAACACTTAGCAGCGTTTTTGGCTTCATTCGAAAATATACAACTTATTTCTAAAAAACATTACTCTGATTTATGGTAAATTATTTTCTTAGTGTTCATTTGGGAAACATTTATTTTCTTATTTTTTTATTTATTTTTTTTATAAATATTTTATTTTATTTATTTTAAAATTTATAGCTAGTAAAAATTGTGCTTATTATTATTTAGATTACTACAACAAAACTGCGTACATGTTGATAAGCTTTTAAATAAGGTTTTCTTTTACATCACTTAGATTTGAGCTGAATCAGAGGTGGACCTCCTATTATTCTACTATTATTTTAGCCTCGAATACGGAAATACCTATGTACTTTTTGTGATCATATTATGTTATTATAATAGCTAAACGGATGACAAACTATTGTAATGTCTTATGCTATTGGAGTGGGTTTCTGTAGAGGAATCCTACCTCATCTACCAAGCTGTGTGGGATATTTTGAATGGCTTCCCCAAGCCGAATATAGATGATGGCTAGAGAGCCGATCTTACGCAGGAACAAGAAAATAGCCAAATGCACGGCTCGATCTTTGGGTTAAAAGTGATTTTATTAATGAAAACGCAGCCTTTTTATACAAAATTCCTTATACACATACCCCATTATTTATAAAGAAAAAATAGTTATTTAAGCTTCCGTGTTTAGGAAAACTACACCATGGAATTAGATTATTCCGGAGTAAGCAATTGCCTTTAATTTGAGTCCACAAAATTTTTACTCCATGGTGTAGTATTCCTAAACACGGGAGCTGAAATAACTATTTTTTCTTTATAAATATGGGGGTATAAGTTTAACCATATAAGATTAGTAAAAATAAATAAATTTATTATTTAGGTATATACTTTCCTTATTATCGAACCAATTATTTATTTCGATTTATATAAAAACTTTAAGGATTGTATTCAATTTCCTAAGATAGCTTCGGTAGAAGTTTACAAAATCTCTATACATAGGTACCAACAAATCATATAATAGGTGTTCGTTTTCATATTTCTGATAAAAATTAATAATATTATACTGAAGAATTCAAAGAATATATGTAGGTACATATATGGATTTCAGATACTTCGCACTAAAAGTTTAATCATAAATTATGGCTTCCAATCAATCACAGATTACGGGTAGCCTTCCAAACATACTCAATATAACATTCAGTCAAGTGTGTGTGTTTGTTTTTTTGGTATATTGTTGTTGTTGAAGAATGCTAGTGTAAGCGAAGGAGCGTTGTCGTTTTCGTTTGTTGGCCAAATAACATTTTCCTTTATGTGAGTTCATCTCTTACTCCTTCGTCTAGCTCTAGGTCCAGATCCTCTCTATATTTTTCACTTGTTTATTTTGAATTCATCGTGTGTTTTTTTTTCGATTTTCATTATTGATGATGTTTTACCAATGCCCTCCTTCCATTGCATATTTTTCCAAAGTAATATTAAAAACACATACATAATAATAAATATCATCAACTACATAATATATGTATGTATTTTATACCTATACATAGTCAAGAGTCAAGGTGTTTTGAGGTTTCGACATTTGACATTGAAAATACCAACACGGTGCACGATGACATATTGTAACCTAATCTCAAACAGCAAATTCCACAGACCTCGAAAATCCAAATATACCTATCCCTTCGTTCCTTTCTTTCTATAAAATATTTAAGATTCTCACTCTATGCACGCACAAAAATAATCAAAATAATGGCAATCTTCTTGAAAAAAAATTCTAAATGTATTCTCACTCATTCACCGTTATTTTGATGCCTTTTCACCGTGGAGTCATTAATGAAGATGTAAATTGTACGCAAATCCGATGTCTGTTAACCTAATCCTTTGCAGGGTCGGGTTGGGGGTTCGTTCTCGTCACAAGGATTACGAATTATTTCCACGAGAAATTCGATGTTTATTAATTAGGTTGCGTTTCATCGGTTGTTTGGTGTCTGATTCTTTTTTAGTATAAGTCTTGTTTGCTGTAGGGAAGAACCAAAGGAGTGTTTGATTTTTTTACCTCAATAATTACATGTAGCTATAAAAAGAAGACAATGTTGAAATAACAATTTAAACCCTGGTTTACAAAAACAGGTTCGTGTGAACCACAGTGCAAGTTTGATCGCTTAAAATTTCTTTTTTTTTGACAATATTTTCTTTCTGTGGTTCAATTAATATTCATATTTTTCTCAATTGCCAAATATATAAATGACTAACAAATAAAATTATCTGCACGACGGGATCGCACAAACTTGCTCTCGTAGCTAAGAACTTTCACGTAGCGTTGACAGTGACGCACATACATAGTGTATTTTTTTCCATAATATTATGATATCATTCAAAACAAGTTTTAAAAACAATTAAAAATATAAATTATTACTATAAATTTGTTATTTAATTGCTAAAAGAGAAAGACCTCAAAATAAAGTATGCCATCAGGGCCCTGTTTCACAGAACATACATCACAAACAATGTATGATTTTGGCAGTTATACATCAATGCTGTTTTACAGAATTTTTGTATGAACCCTGTCATACAACAAATGTATGTGAGGTGAATTGACTGGAATTTTCAAGTGGGAATCCTGTTTCACAGAATGTTATCATACATTTGTGTGTCTTCAATGTATATGAAACTTCATACAACTCTTACATCGAACAAAATTGAAATAAACAACGAGATGAGTGGAACAAAACGCAGATACAAAAAAGTAAGTTGTTATTATTATTGATATAAAACTATTATTATGATTCTTAAATAATATATTTATTCTGTGTTTAAAAATGTAGACCGAGAAGGATCTGCAGCTGATGGTGCTGCGAGAAATACTAGCAGCCAAAGAAACGCTTATTGGCAAGTTTTTGGGAAGGTCTCAAATAAAAATGCCAAACAGAGAGCTGGCGAAGGATCAGCAACATGGCAGTCAAGTCTGCATCATTTAATAATATGTTCATTTCTAATATTTATTTTTACTTTTTAATAAAGCAAACTGCACTTGAAAAATATAATATTGTTTTTTTTTTGTCAGCAAATGTCAAAAAAGCATGGGTTCGTTCAACGAGAATTAAGAATTTTATTTAAATTTTGATAATTAATTACAGTTAGCCAATCTCAGGGTTTAGAAAATATT
This sequence comes from Melangyna quadrimaculata, assembly GCA_949320155.1. Taxonomy (NCBI): domain Eukaryota; kingdom Metazoa; phylum Arthropoda; class Insecta; order Diptera; family Syrphidae; genus Melangyna; species Melangyna quadrimaculata. Next base: position 2,579,571 of record OX439485.1, on the reverse strand, counting down.
CAAAATTCTGAATATGAATATATTCAACATACTCACTGCTGCACACTTATTTTATTTCAATGAAATGTCAAATCATACATCACATACAACATGTATAAACATCATACAATCCTTCCAATGGAATCTGTGAAACAGAAAATTGTAAGTGATGTATGATTGCGAAATGAATGTATGTTGTATGTCATGTATGTGATGTATGTTCTGTGAAACAGGGCCCAGATTTGTTTGATAAATAGATACGAATTATATCCACTATTTTCGAATTCTCTTTTATCTCTTTCTTAGGTCAGTTTTTGTTTAATTGCCCTGCTTAAATTTCTTATAAAATTTTTTAAACCTCCAATTTTGATAGTAAATATAATTTCCTACAAAAAGTGTCTTAAGGTAAATTCTCAAATTCAGCTTAGCTTTCGAGTTATGTCAACAATATTGAAAAATTACCAGGGTGACCATTCTCTCAGTAATGCATGGATGAATTTAAGCGAATTTTGTGTTTTAAGTGAGCTTAAATTCCACACAAACATATTCAGTAATTAAAACCTGTGAACGCAATTGCTCCTTATTGAAAGGTATATTCAATAGCCTTATTAAAGAATAACCTAATGCAAATATTTTTTTTATGCAGAACTTCTTAAAACTTAAATAATATTGCATATCAAAAATTTAAAAATATGTTCTAATTATTTTTTTAAAAATCCAGTTTTCTTTAACAGGTCATGCATTTTTGATATTTAATTTATTATTATATATTAATAATTACTTTAAATTGGCTTTCCAAAATTTCTTTTATTTTTCAAAATTTATATAAATGCATAGAGAAACCTCTCAAATTTTTTTATTTTCTTTTGTGTATGAACTCATAGTTGTTCAATAAATAAAAAGGCATCTTTTTTGCTTTGGTAAAAAAAACAAAAAAAATAATACATGCGTTTAATTTGTTTGTTCCATGTTTTTAAATATAACTCGCTTTCGTCGGTTTAAGGTAGACCGTTCTGAACAAAATCGGCTTGAGTACCGTCGAATAAGGAATTCGTGTAATGTTGTGAACAAAAGTCCTGTTTGAAAAAAAAGGCAACATAATACTAAAATGTCCAAAAGGAAGCAAACATTTTTGGTCATTTGCCAAAAACATTAAAAACTCCACGAAGTCTTCAATCCCAAAGCTCAACTTCAAGGATGCTCCGATTGTTTGCTCTTTAGAAAAAGCTAATTTACTTTCAGCACAATTCATGGCAAACTCCAACTCCACCTTGCCTGAGAGCAAAATGGTACCTCCTGTGCTTGAGAGCGGCACAAACAATGCAAGAATAAAAATATTCTTTTGCACTTGCACCGGCAAAAGAGTACCTAAAGATCTTAACGTAAACAAATCCGCTGGTCCAGATTGTATTTCCCCTATAGTTTTGAAGAGGTGTTCTTCCTCATTGGCAAAATCCTTGCGTAAGCTTTTCTATTTATCCTATTCTTCTGGAACTTTTCCGAGTATATGGAAAACTGCATTTTGGTCAGCGTGTCCAAAACAAATCTTCTTAACAACCGCCAAGCCAATATGGTTTTCGTAGCAGAAGATCGTCCCGTGATCTGATTGCTTATCTCACCGAAATGTGGAACCCATCCTTGCATCGTTTTAGTGGAAACAAAATTATTGCGCTCGATATATCTTTAGCATTTGATAGAGTTTGGCAACATGCTGTTTTATTATTACTTTGATGGATTAGAAACTATCTTTCGGTCCGTTCGTTTCAAGTGGTAATGGCTGGGTTCCAGTCTAACGTTCACAAAATAAATGCTTGTGTGCCACATGGCTCCGTTTTATCTCCGATCCTTTTTCTTATTTTTATAAATGAACATTGTTTTGCTGATGACAGCACTCTAAGTTTCTCATACTCATTTCCAGACCCAACTCCCCGTTCTTCAGATGTTGAGCTGCAGCGCCAGAATATTTTAACGTCATTAAACTCTGATCTTAACATTGTTCTTCAGTGGGGTATCATTAAAGGCGTGGAGTTTTATGACTCCAAAATGCAATGCTGCATGTTCTCGCAAAAGAAAAACTTACCCCCATTGTCGCTTTCTATGAATGGCTCTTGCATTGAGGAAACCCAAAATCTGTCTGTTCTGCTGCAAAGTGATTGGGGTTTCTTGCTCGTTGCAAAAAATGCTTTACCCCCTCTGATCTCACTACTATATACAAACCATTCATTCGACCAAAGCGAGAGTATACCTCCCACAATTGGGCAGGTGCTCCGAAAACTTCTTTACATTTCCTTGATCGGATCCAAAACAAAGCGTTAAGATTAATAAGGAATACCTCTATCAACGCAGCCGTAGACGAGCATCGTCGAAATGTTTCGTGCCTCTCCCTTTTCTATAGCTTTTTTTACAACCATTGTTCTCGTAAAGTAGCCAGTTGCATTCCTTCTCTGAAACAATTTTTACGCAACACCCGTCAAGTCAAACCAGGAATGCCCATCAGTTTACCATTGAGTCCAACTCCGGACGTACGGTAAAATATTAGGATTTGTTCTTTGGCCGCACAACACGAATGTGGATTACATTACCAAATCACACTCATTATAACCCCAAAGCATTCAAGATCCATGTTTTTGGGTTTCTCCTCATTAATCTATAACTTTCCTAACTGCTCGTACTATGATAACTCATTATAAGGGTAGCACAAATCCCTTGAGTGTGCGTTAATTATAAAAAAAATACACCATAATTTTTGAAATTTTACATAAGCCACTTAAACATAAGAGCAAGTACATGCAACCCAGTTCTGCATTTGGTTTGTATTAAATAAAAAAATTAAAAATTGATATTTAAACTTTTTTTTTAATATTTTCTTGTTAACGAAATAATAATATTATCGAACCATTAATGTACGCACTGTCAATGTCTAATTGTTTACATACATTCTAGTTGTTACTTTACAAGAACAATGTGGTTCCATCCAGTCGTGCATAGGTACTATTACTTTCAAGCCTTCATCTCTCGGCCTGAAGGACTTTGGCAATTTTTGTTCATTTCATCTTTTTTTTAGAAAATAAAAATAAAATATAATGTTTTATTTGCATTTCTTTCAAAATTGTATGATTTAACTACCATATAAAATGAGTGAGATATTAAAAAAAAAAGGTAAACTTCAAAGCATATGGAAACAGTGGTGGACCCAGGGAGGTGGCTATAGGGGCTAAGGCCCCCCCCCCCACAGCCGATTGCCAAAATAATTTGAAATATACAAAGCAATACATTACAACATGTGGAGTTATTCGTCTAAAATATTGTTAAGATGAGAATTTTGATGGACACAATAAAGTGATTGGGGCTGAACAATTAACATCTTCTGCAACTTCTTTTCTAAGCCCTAAGGTTCGGGCTAAAGCCTGAAGTGAATTGGACAAAAAACCAATTGGGGGCTATGAACAATGGACACGTTTCATGCAACGACAATTTTCCCTTAAAACAAAACCCAGAACATTGAAAAAAAAAAAAAAACTTTGGACTAATAAGGTCTGAGAATATTGGACAAAAAACGTAGTCAGGGTTTAACAACTAACTCCCTAAAAACTAACCTTATTTAGAGAGCTTTTGGGGCTTATGTCTAAGGATTGTCAAAGTCCGAAGTTGGGGCTAAAGCTTGAAGATATAATTTTAAAAAAAACGTGGTCAAGGCTTAACATTTACATGTCAAAAGCAACAATTGTTTATACTAAAAACTTAGCTTATTTAACGAAAGAAACGCAAATGAGGCTAAAACAATAAGAGAACACCGGGGTGTAAAGCTTAGTGAAATGTTTAATACAACAGGAATTGTTTCTTATACGGTCTTAGCTGGACTAAGAGAATTTTGGGGCTTAGTTTTCAAAATTTCAAATGTCCAAGTGATAAAGGTAATGTGACTATCATTGCTAAGCGTACAGATTTTGATGATAAATTAGTAAACTTATTTAATTTTACCGTTAAATTTGAAGTTTTGGCTTCAGATCCTACGTCATCGCTACATGCTAAAAATAATCGCTTAGTAAGTACTGTTTTTAACAAAAAGTAGAAAATTAATAAGCCAACAAGAGTCTCAACAGCTTCGTACGTATATTACTATTTCACCCCGTGCATTTGGACAATACAAATATCATAAAGAAAATTTACCTGTTTGACCTATTATTTCAACAATTAATTCTCCTAGTTACAAATTACCAAAATATTTGGCTAACATTCTTAAAGAATCTTATAAATCAAAATTCACAATCAAAAATTCAAAACAATTTGTTAAAACAATTACAAAAACCAAAATTCTAACTGGAAATATTCTTGTATCTTTCGATGTATCAAATTGATTTAATAATGTTTCAACTGAATTGGCACTACAAGCTGTTGAACGTCACTTTGATTTACGTATCAAACCTAAAACTAAAACTCCAAAACAAACATTTATGCATATGTTAAAATTTTGCCTTTCTGACTGCAATTATTTTTGTTTTAAAAATCAATATATACGTATGAAAACTGGACTTTTTATGGGATCATCTTTAGCTCCAATTCTCGTCGAATGGGTTTTGGATGAAGTGATATTGAATGCGTTTGATGATCATTTAACAGCTATTCCAAGAAACAAAATTGATGTAGTAAAATCAGCTGTGGAATCTCTTGACAAAAATATTATTTTTACATATGAATTGGAGGACACACTTACTCGTGAAATAAATTATTTAGATGTTACAGACAGAAAAGAAACAATGATGGTAATATTATAACAAATTGGTTTCATACGCCAATTGCATCAAATCGTTTGTTAAATTTGTATTCGGCTCATCCTACTCGAATGAAATATAATATGGTTAAAAAATTAATTCGTAATGTATTTTAATTTAGCCATAAGACCTATTTTAACAATAATATAATAAAGATACAAAATATATTGAAAAAAAACAACTATCCAATGAATATAATCGAAAAACTTATTTCATCAGTTAAAAACGAAAATTTGCAAGCCAAAATTAATTTACCACAAAGATTCGACCAAAGTAACTACAGCTTTCTATCTAATAATAATGATCGGACAAGAAATTTATTAGATACGGATAATAAACTTTATTCGGCAATGACTTATGTACCTAAATTAAGTGAGTCCTTAGCTAAGGTATGCCAATATTTTGTACCAGATGTTAAAGCAGCAATGAAGCCAACAAAACAAAATTCAAAATTCTTTCATAATACAAAACAAAAAATTAATAAAACAGAAAACAGTGGATTAGTTTACTCTGTAAAATGCAACGATTGCGAAAAAACATACATAGGAGAAACTATTCAAAAACTGGGGTCAAGAATAGGTCAACACAAAAACGAATGTCAAAAAGTTAACGAAGGATCGGTCAACAAAAATATAGCTGCTTTAGCTGATCATGTAAAGGAAAATGGACATTCTTTTGATTTTGGTGGAGCTAAAATTTAAGTTACAAATTCATGAGGTCAACCAAATTATAAGGAATGAGGGCATTGCGTGTAACTACAAAACAGATAAAAGGGACTACACTAATACATACTACAATCTCATAGTTATTGCTAATTTACAGAATAACCAAATTCAAAATCAAACAAATTTGTAATCTTTAAATACTTGAATAACTCTATAAGAAAATTTGTTCAATATTTAAATTTTTATTTTAAAAACAAATGATGTCTAACATTAAAAAATAATTTATAGCTAATTTTGAACAGAGACAGATTGTTATCAAATAACTTCTTATAAATAATTTTGGTAATTTTGTATATATTTAAAATTCTTATGTATTTATGTAATTTTGTATTAAAACGCATGTATTTTATTTGTATAGATCCTGACGATGAGGCAAATAGGTCCTCGAAATATATAGATTAGCAAAATTAAATAATAAAAAAAGGCGTTTTTATTGAATTGAAATGAAGAAAAACAAAACAAACAAATTTGTTGTTGTGGTTTGAGGCTGTACCGTGGCTTCAATTTAAAATTGTAAAATTAGTTATACTACCATGTTTTGCTGAGCCTTAATATGGGCTTCTAGCTTCGCTTAAAAATAATTCCCATGCTTTACACATCAATCCCAAATTATTGTTATTGTGCCTTATTTTGGGAAAATTTTAAAGCTCGATAGGGGCGGATATAAAGGCACAAAAAAACACGGCTATTATTAAAGGAAAAGTGATGTCAAAATTCGTTTTCTATTATATAACTTCATATGTACTAACTGGACTTCCGAACTCCAAGCCGCCCCCACAGCCAAATCCTAGATCCGCTACTGTATTGAAACCCTATTCCTTGACATTATATCAATTGGCAATCTAATCCCAAATTTGTTGGAAATCGTTTTAATCTCATTTGGTTCCTAACACTTTCATTAGAATTGTACTAAGCTATTTTCGAAATATATAGAAAAACACCTAACATTTTATAATTTTATCTGACAGCTTGTAACATTTTCGATGTTTTTAATATGTACAACTTTAGAGTTTCGAACTTACATTACAAGCCATAAGGATATTCGAAAAATATATTATGAAAGGAAATTTAATTTAAAAATTTTCAAATACGGGATTTTTTGAAATTTTAAATTTAAGTAGGGTAAATTATGGCGAACATATTAAAAGGATGAAATCTTATTTTCTATATGGTAAGTCATAGCGAAATGATATTTTTGCAATCGATAGATTTTATTGAATACATGAAAGTTATACATGACAACAAAAACCGTCAACAATTTACAACTCGAAATATGAACGTTTGAAAGTCAAAAATATTCAAAAATATTGTCATACAGGATTTTGGAATAGGTACAAAATAACGACCCGTATCTTATAAATTCTTTTAAAAAAAATTAATTATTGAAAATCTTTTTTGTTATATCATATAGTCACGGGCCATTTTAATAATATCGTGGCCTGTAAAAGCAAACTTAGACATCTTTGAATAAGTTTAGTTCTGAGTATTAATTAATTAATTATAAACAATAATCAACAGAACAAAATTGTACAGAAAATGTTCGTTTCGATTTTACTAGTTTTTTCTTAGGTCGTTTCTCGCGGTTATCTTTTTTATCGACACTTTCTTAAATTTGTTGTTCCTACTGAGGGTAATTTTACCGCACTATCTGAAATACTTTTCAATAAATTTTTTTTTTCGGATTTCGGAAAAGCGATTCAATATGAGTTTATTCTCACAGCAATCATTATATTGCAGCTAAGAGTGATGCCAAATGCATATTTTTGTAATTAAAATTTGAACTTTTTCTACAAATTCATCACTTTTGGTATCAAAGGATGACGCTGAAATTTTTTTTATTTGCTTGCCCAAAATTTTTTTTGTCCCAGTTGAGTAATTAAAAAAAAAAAATTGTCGAAATTATTTGACTTTTAATTGAAATTGCATGTGCGGGTAATAGGTTATATACGTTTAAAATTTTTAATTTTGAGATCAGATAAAAAAGTTGAACATGTTTTCTGGACTTAGGTAATCCTAATGAATAGTAATAAATCATTCAAAATTTAAAAAGTCAGCAAATATTCGAACCTATACTGGGCTCCTAACCTTTAGCATAAAAGGCCAGTAATTGGTCAAAAAAGGTCAACTAGTTTCAAAAATTGGTTAGCCATAGGAAATTTTTAATCAATGGTTAAAGTTTTTCAAGGCACCAATTATTTTTGGCACCTCATTTATGGGATATTCGCAAAAAAAAGGGAACAATTCGAAAGGCCACCGACTTGTCAGCTACTTTCAGTAATTGGTCAGCCATAGATTTTTTTTAATAATTTATTGAAAAATTTTCAAAGTCAAAACTATTTTTAGCACCTCATTTATGGGATATTTGAAAAATATATAGGTACACCATCTGAAAGATTACCTAGACCTCATAAAAGGTCAACTGATTTCAGTCATAGTTTTTGTCTAATTGAATTTTTAATTTTTCAAGGTCGTATAAGACTTTTAGCACCTCACTTGTGGGATATTCGCAAAAGAAGTATACCATTTGAAAGGCCAACGACTCATGATAAAAGGTCAGCTAGTTTCAGTTATTGGTCAGCCATAGGTTATCTTATATGAATTTATGAAGTTTTTTGTTTTCCAAGGCCGTATAAGACTTTAAGCACCTTATTTAGCGAAAGCTTATTAAATCCTCATAAAAAGTCAACATGTTTCAAAAATTGGTCAGCCTTAGGTTTTTTTTTAAGGAATTCTTAAAGATTGTTTCAAGGTTACAGTATAAGAGTCTTCATTTAAAAAAAAAACTATGACTGACCAATTACTGAAACTAGCTGAACTCTTATCACAATCCGGTGGCCTTTCGAATGAGGTGCTAAAAGACTTATACTGTGACCTTGAAACAAACTTTAAAAATTCATTAAAAAAACCTTTGACTGACCAATTACTGAAACTAGCTAAACTTTTATCACAAGTCGGTGGCCTTTCGAATGGTACCCTTTTTTGCGAATATCCCATAAATGAGGTGCCAAAAATAGTTGGTGACCTTGAAAAACTTTAACAATTGATAAAAAATTTCCTATGGCTGACCAATTTCTGAAACTAGTTGACCTTTTTTGACCAGTTACTGACCTTTTAGATGGCATACTTTTTTGCGAATATCCCATATATGAGGTGCTAAAGGTTAGGAGCCCCTATACTGTGATTGAAAATTGACATTCGTAGAAGTACTTTGTGATGAACTGGTCGAAGAAAGGGCGGAGTTTTTAATAACAACTACCAGAAACGTGATTTAGAGCTACCAATTTCAAAAAGCAACCACCAGAAAACATAACAACTACCACTTAAAACAGTCTCTAGTATATATACTATACATTAAAATAGTTAATTAAATAAAGAAGTTAAATAATAGGATTATGAAAATAGGTACAGGGTGATGTAAATTATATTGAATTATTACTAGTTTAGTATAAATCTCTTACATGTATATATTATATACATTTAGCTTAGTTTGTTGCATCTTGTGTTTAACTCAGCGCTGAAAATCTGATTTAAGTTATTATTGATCGTTTAATCTATTGATAGTATGTATGTACTTTGTAGTTCATTCTAACTACTTGATTAATTGACCATACAATTATGTGCCCATAAACGGCTTTGCCAAAAGTGTACCTACGAAAATTATTAGAACTTTTATAGAAATTCCAATATTGATACATTTTCTTTAAGTATTTGAAGCTAACAAGCCTATTTTTGTTATAGTACACATATATAGGTAGTTATGCAGGTATATGATATGTCGTTAATACAAACAAACATACGTGGTTTAACCTATATACCTTGTGAAATAAAAGCACATGCTTCTCTTAAAACTTTAATCTTTGTAAGTATGCAACCTACATTATTTCGCATTAAAATTCCAAATTCTGCAGTGAAATGAAAAAAAAAGATATAATGACAATAAAAAAAGATTAAAATCCAACAGACCAAGCTTTCATAAAAATTCCTCAAATCAAAAATGAACTTTCTCTTTTTAAAGCTTTCTTTCTAGGTAGGTATAGTGTTGTGGGAGAGCTTCACGCACTCATCCAATGTATGGGTCAGCGGCCCATATTTATTTTCCAATAAAAAGAGGAAAAAGTTGCCCTTCCTTCCGATTTTCGTTACAACTAAATTTTCATTCACAAAAAATACGTTGTAACCACAGATTGGAGGCCGTGAATGCGCAAGTTCACTTGCTGATTCCAAAACTTACCGCGGAGTGGCACTGCTAACATTCGTTGCTCTTCATGTGATGGCTTCTAGGTTTCCTTGAGCCTTGTTTCGTCCTTTATTTTATCAACCCCCTTGGAAACGTGTGAGTTCCCTGTGCATAGGAGAAGCTGCTGCTGTTGGTGATAGTTGTCGCTTGTCGGAGCTTTAGTCTGTGTGTGACATAAAGGCACCAGTGTTTTGTTTAAGTTTTGAAAAATGTTGTCAGGGTGGCAAACTGTAAATGACAATGGCTGGTTAGGAAGGATGTTTTTTTTTATTATTTGTGTTATTTTTTTTCTCTAACTTTCAACAAAGGCATTTGCACACACTTCCATCCCGCGCCTTGAGAAGGCCGGGTGTGTGTCAGTATGACAAGTACAATTCCAAGGAGCATGTGTCAGAATTATTGATTATTTTGTATGCGCATAGATTTTTTGTTATTTTAAATGTTTTTTTTTTTGTTCATTTTCGTTTGAATGCGGCTTAATAGTGGGGGATTACTGAGAACGAGGGAGGATAAGCTTTCTGTATTCTTCAGAAAAAATCCAATTTACTTGTTTCGGATAAACTTTGTTGCCAGAATTATAATGATCGAACTAAAATTAAGGACAGCCTTTTGGTATGGCTTCGAGGTTGTGATTCTAATACATTTTTTTTATTGAACCACAATAAGTGAAATTCCTTTCTCTCTTATTGTTTGTGTACCAGCCCTTCTTTGGGTTTATTTGTATGTTTATATAAAATATACCTACTTACCTCTACCGAACATGTAATTTAGAATTTATAACGAATTGAAATTTTCTCATATTCATGAGTGTAAAACTAACAAATCCACTATTTGATCTCAAATTTTAAGTCCCGAGTGCGAGAGTGCTGATTTGACAATAACTTGGAGTAGGAGAAGAAACAATTTGAATAAGTAGGGACATACGTTGTCAAAACAAAATAATAGTATAAAATGGGTACTTAAAAAATTAAAAATGAACAGGTAAGATAGGACGTATAAAACGTAAGAGTTTCTGCCTTGATTAAAGTTGGTGAAAACGTTACATTTACCATAAGAAAAAATAATTAAAAGATTCTATAAAAATATCTTGTAGGGTGTTTTTTTTTTATATAGTCATACTTTCGTAAAAATGACTATAACTTATTGTCCGGTAGTCGTGTCGTCTTAGTTTAAATGTTATTAAATTTAACATTAAAAAATTACCTTAAAATCATATGCCCAAAAGTTTGTACAAAAGCCATTTTTTCCTTTTGATGCACAACAATATACCCCTCTTCCCCTCAAAAAACACCCTACCCTTCAAGGTATTTTTATAGACTCTTTTGATTCTTCATTCTGATGGCAAATTTGTAATGTTTTCCTTCAAATGCCACTTAAACCTCTCTTCGGAACAGATTTAGAGTTTAAACTTAAATGCTACAGATAGAAAGTAAGAAACGCTCATATCAGAAAAACTCAATTATTAGGAACGCACCCCGAAACATCGTCTGTTTTTCTTAAAATTCTGTTTAAAATGTATATAAGAAACTCGCATATAAACGAAAACCACGGTTGTTAGAAAGTCTTTTCTTTGAAGAAATATTAATTTCAGAAACAAAAACGTAGACATATAAGAAAGGACAATGGGCAAAAATGTATGGAGGGTGGGCCCAGCGCCAATAAGAACGGCCTTCATATCGTATATAGGTACATGTTTATGCATTCATTATCCGTTAACCGTTTGTCTAAATTAGCTGTGTGACAAAAGTTATTTAATTTTGATTAAAATGAGTTTTAGGGTCACAATTCCTTTTTTCCATGGTTTTTCTTTAATAGTTTGCGTATTTTTCGCTCGATTTAAGACATTTTTTGGAATTAAGTTCTTTGAACCCATGAAACACTAACTGAATTTTTTCAGGTTTTTAAAATTATGTTTAGGGGTCGCAAGCATCAATTTAATCCAAAAAGCAGTTTTTGGAGTATTTAATTGGTAAAAATACAAATATTGGGTTTTAAATAATATTTTTGATGTCAAAATCATTTCTGGAGAAAATAAGAAATATATCAATTTTGACTTTATTTATCAGAACAAAAACAGGTATTGTTTTTAAGGTTCGTCTGCAATCCGTAAAAGTAAGACAAAACAACTAATAAAATGTGACGTGAAGAAAGGCCCAACGAAATAAAGCCAAATGTCAAAAATTTGGCCTTATTTCGCTTTTAATATGGAAAACAAAATAAGGCCAATTTGAGTTTATTTAATTTTCATGTTTTTTTTTTTTTCAGAAAACTGCAAAACAAATCGCCGTTATGTCATTTTTATTCGGTGCAGTGCATAAACGCCCACGGAACTAGCCGCACGGTTGGTATTTCCTAAAAAAGAAACCGCTTGGGTCAATTCCACCACAAAAAAGAACTAAGACCCGCAGGTGCTTTTGAGAATTGGCGAAGCGGGCCACCCAAAGTACTGTTAAGAACAAAAAACTTTGATTACAGATCGACTGACAACATAGGCGCCTGCCAGACGAATGAGCATACCCTAAGCGGAGCGACGGAGTCACGTCAGCGGGACAGAGGACCCGAAAAGGGAGTTAAAACTCTTGATCGCGGGAAGCGGGCCACCCAAAGTACGCCTGCCAGATGGGGTTTAATTCCTTTTTTTTTTTGGGGGAACTAATCCCCCAACTGGCAGGCGCCTATGCTTATTTAGCATATAAAAAATTGGTATTAGATTTATTACGGCCTGAACACAAAATAGATACAAAAAAATATATAAACAAAAAGTATAATATTTTGTTTGCTTTTTATGGTACTAAAAGATTTTTAACGCAGCCAGTTCCTTACCGATTTTAAGTTTCTTTGCGGTTTTTCAAAGAAAAATGTTAGTCTCTTTTTTATCATATACAAAAATCACTAATCCAGGTCCTTGTTTTAAACAAAAGTCACTAAATAGTCCAGAATCAAAGCCAGGTCGTCGTTTTTGAGACAAAAAAAAAACCTATTTACACTAAATCTTCGTTTTCATTAGCGGTATTTTAGATAAACTGTTAGACTTGTACTTGGTTTTGTAGCTTGAGCAAAATATGTATATAATAAAAACAGGCCTAACACTCTTATTTGAAAAACCACAAAGACACTTAAAATCGGTAAAAAACTGACTGAGTTAAAAATCTTTTAATACCATAAAAAGCAAACAAAATATCATATTTTTTGTTTATATTTTATTTTATTTTTGTTTGTGATCAGCCCGTAATAAATGTAATACCAATATTTAATTTGCTAAATAAGGAATAAGCTAAAAATATTTCAACCCCTTATAATAATATTAAGGGTCGTTTTATGACTTGTTTTGTCTTACCTTTACGGATTGCAAACGAACCTTAAAAACAATACCTATTTTTGTTCTGATAAATAAGATAAAAATTTATATTTTTCTGCTTTTCTCCAGAAATGATTTTGACATCAAAAATATGATTTAAAACCCAATATTTGTATTTTTTACCAATTAAATACTCCAAAAACTGCTTTTTGCATTAAATTGATGCTTGCGACCCCTAGACATAATTTTAAAACCCTGAAAAAAATCAGTTAGTGTTTCATGGGTTCAAAGAACTTAATTCCAAAAAATGTCTTAAATCGAGCGAAAAATACACAAACTATTAAAGAAAAACTATGAAAAAAGGAATTGTGACCCTAAAACTCATTTTAATCAAAATTAAATAACTTTTGTCACACAGCGAATTCGGAGAAACGGTTAACGGATAATGAATGCATAATCATGTCCCTATATACGATATGAAGGCCGTTCTTATTGGTGCTGGCCCAATTTCCCACGCACATCTTTTTATCAAAATTCTTGGAGCCGTTTTCGATGAAAATAATTTTTTTCTTTACGGTTTTTCAACATTTGTATGGAAGGTAGATACCGTTACTTTTGAATTCAGCAACATGATTTGTTCAAGTGTTTTACAAAACAATAAAAAACAATCTTACACCTAGTTTTGAAAATATTAACCAAGCCGTTTTCAAAATAGAGACGAGACGCGACGAGACGAGACTGCCTTTTAAGCAACCGGGACGAGACCGAGACGAGACTGTATACTTGGACCGAAATTTACAGAGAGTCTAATAAATTAAAAAATCCAATTTCAGTTAAAAATTTTATTTTCTTCTGCACATATTCAAACTATTATCCAAAATATTTCGTTCCAATAATCTACAAGTTGTTCGGAAATCGTATTTTTCGGAGACGAGACTTAATTATACGAGACCAAGATGAGACTGAAAATTTTCGAATTTTAACGAGACTGAGACGAGACTTACAAAAGTCTCGCAGGCTCGTCTCGTGGCCAGCCCTAGTTTCCAAAAAAAAATTTGATTTTTTTTAATTTAATTTTTTTTTTTTCAATTTCAGGAAGGGATGATATGGCACCAGTGTAAATGTAATGAATTTGGCGGTCCATATCACCCTTTGGACATTGGACACTGTTATTCGAAATGAAAAGAACATTTACGTACCTATATGCAGTTATAGCGGTAAAAATAAACAAACAGACACGATTTACTCTTTGTTTTTCCGTTGAAATGAAGACCTGACACCGAATACTTTCTTTTCTACACTAAAATAACAACCCGTTAGAAGCTTGTGTGAAACTTAAAGATATTCTGAAGTCATTGTTTAAAAAAAAGTCATTAAGTGGGATATATTGAAAGGGTGCCATATCCCCCGTGGTTCCATATCGCCCGACTTTACCCTACTGTGAAATTGCTTCATGTGGGTAATTCGCTTACATATACGCCAAATCCATGTATGCAGTCATCGCAGCAAGAAGAGTAGAGGAACACGTGTCCTGCCTGTGGATATTCTACACAAAATTAATTGTTTCTGAAAAAGTTGCAGTTAACAAACTTTATTCATCTATTAAATTTATTTTTGAATAAAATATGTTTATGTACTTTCTTTAAGTTTTTCCGAAGTGTCCCTTAGTTAAATGAATTTTTATAGTGTCAAAAGTATATTATTTTAATAAAATCTTCGGAAAAGTCTAGTCTCGTTTAGTTTATAGAACAAAATTCAGATTTTGTATAGGTACAATCTATTATATTTAAAAATATGTCTGATGGCATATGTAACAGAAAAGAAGAAACATGCTACACCCAATTATCGAAAAGAGAAATAATTACTGATACTGATTCATTCAATTTATTACCTACACATCTGATTCGAAGAATTTGAACAAAATTAAAAACAAACATACAAAAATAATTAAATTACTTATGACGCATTGCCTCACTTAACATTTTCCTCTGATTAAATTCTGTTTATAACCTAGGGCAACACCAAAAATAAATCAACGTGGCATTATTAAGGCTTCCGAAATTAATGAATGACAGCGGCAGCAGCAGCAGCAGCAGCAGTAAACTCACAAGACTCTGTACACCTATCATTTCTCTAGGAAGATACCTAGATACTTTGTGGAAACAAGATATTTTCCAAGTACTCGTGCACTTAAAAATTGAAGCAAAACAAAAAAGCTCTTCGCGTCCAACTGAAAAGCTTTCATCCATTATATAACCCTTAGCATATATCTATGAACGTAACCGTACAAAGGTATATACAAAATAGCCTACTCTTCTCAAACATTTTCAAATTAACTGGGAAATTTGGCTTAATTTTTATTCAGTTTGAAAGAAGAAGCGAACTAACAGTCCATACCTTTTGGTAAAATGAAAAATTAACTTTTGTTGAGCAGAGCTATTAACATCTGTGCGAAAAAGCTTTGAACTCTTACATAAAACTTCCTTATCTATCAAAGTCAGGATACCAGGTTTCAGTTTTAGGGGTCGAATTTCAAGGGAAAACTTTCATTATTGCACTCTCTTCTCTCACTCTCTGTCTCTCTCGCGATGTAAAAGCGGGGGAGTCATATCAATTTTGCCCATTGCCACTTAAGTGTTCCGTTAGTTTCTTGTACTTTAAACATGCGCTGCGCTCATTTTTCCTTGCTCTATTCCAACCCGGCTCTGCGGCTCTCTAATCTTTCCAGATTCTCTCAAAACTTTTAATTTTTGTGGATAGCAATTCCCCGACTCACTGGTCTCTATCTCTGGTAACTATCCCTTTTCCAGTCAAGCGCCATCTACACCAACTAAACTCAGTGCCATTTGGGGCCATCAGACAAGAAGCAGGATACAACGGTATATCCTGCAACGCGCAAACGTTTTGGTAGTTAAAAAGTACATATTTTCTAATTACTTGGTGCCCCAAAAAGAGCTAAAAAATAAACATACCTAATTTATTATAACTCGATAAAATTGTTTTAAATATGTGCAAAGAAACAAAACGTAGAAATAAATCAAATTTGTGACTGTTCAATTACAGTGGGCTAATCGTTTAGAATAAAAAGCCAAAAAAGACAACCCATAGCGAGTGAAAAAAGGAAAGAATAAACGAAAAATTGGAAAAGATTCGCCTATACTTTTCATTCTTCCTTGATTTTTTTTCCTGTTGTTTCAAAATCCCTATCGACGCTTTTTCAATAAAACCACAAAATGATATTTTATAACTTTTGAATAAAACAAAATAAAATTTGTAAGATTTAAAAAGGCTCTGAATTTTCTATTTCTTTCTGAACAGAAAAGATTCTTTCAGTCACGTCGTCTGTGTGTACGTGTGCTAAGTGGAATTAATTTATTCCCCGAATGTCCTTATTTCTCTATTTTTTCTTTTTCTCTAAAAATAACGGACTAAGTTTTCGAAATAAGAAAAAAACGAATTATGTGTTATGAAACAATGCCGTCATTCATTTTTTTAAGTTCAAGTTGAATGTAAATTTTCTTTTTGAAATCTTCCTCGTTTCGTTGAAAAAAGAAACAAAGAAAATAGTCGTGTAACTAAAACCGTCCCGGGAATCCTTTTGTTAAGCAGTGAAAAAAAAAAAAAAAAAAAAACAAATACAAAAAAATAACCAAAAAAAGGCAGAGAAATTTTCATCTTCCTTGGAAGAAAATTATATCTACATGCAAAGAGAGCGAGCGAGCAAGAACATCGGCGATGGTAAAGAAGGAAAAACGTTTTCAATTTTCCTTTCTTTATATTCTGTTTGCGTGTACTATACCATCACCATCACTATTTTAACCACTTAGGTATTGAAAATTCGCTTTCGGGAGGATCTGCTTTAGGGTACCTACCACAAACAAAATCCCTATAACTGGAAAACGGAACAATATAACTAATTCTGTTATACAAACATGTACATAAATTTTTTGAATTTGACATCCCTTTCGCGTTTAATAATAATATGTTAAAAGTAATTTAAACAACGATCGAATATGTATGTGGCTATGCTTAAGAGTTAATTTTAAAACAAACAAAAATAAAAATACCAATGGTGTTATGTCAAAAGTTTCATTTCTCAGAAGTGTTATACCTACAACTACCCTCAAACCCAAAAAAAGAAACTACTTAAATTCACTGGTGTTATATAAATGATTTTCCTATAAAAAAAAAACAAAATTGACCAGATCGCATTCATCTGTGCGAAAACTTATGAATAATTTTATATTCAAAATTAATGAGTTTCCAGCAATGAAAGTCATAAAAATTAGTAAAATTGTAACAGAAAAGTAACTCGGAAAAAAAAATAAAAAAAAATGTTAAATTCAAGGTGAAACGAGAGTGGATTACAATTTTTCTCAACTTTTCAAATCAGAACGAATGAGAGTGTGAAACTAAAAGTCACCGACAACAAAAAAGAAAACCTAAAAAAGTTTTCTATGTGTTTGTGTTTCGGGTAGGACAAGATACGGAAAAAGTTCCCTGTACTAAATGTTTCTTATCTTGTATAACAGTTTAGTTTTCGATTTTTTTCTAGTGTTGTTTCATCATTGAGAAGTTTTTTTTTTCCAATAAAATGGAAGCAAAATAATGAAATGATAAAAAAGTGTTCTAATTAATGTCGAAATAAAAAGAAAGATTTGTGATTTTTCGGAACTCTATTTGAAAAATAGAAATAACGAATTACAAACAAAAGAAACAAACACACACACGTTTTATATGGATATGTAATTGGATTAATTTTTCTAAACGACTTCAATTTTTTCTTGGATTTTTCTGTCGATTGTGGATACGATACCAGCAAAAGTATAACAAAGGTCCTTTTTTTACCATTCATTCATTTAGTGAGATAATTTTATAAAAGATTCAGCTTTTTATAAGTTTTTTGTAAAGAGGATTAAATTTAATTTTTGTCTCTACATCTATCTGACACGGGAATAACTTGTATACATTTTTATTCAGATTATGCTAATTTCAAAAAGTACATAAATCTCAGAAAATGTCTCATACCATACAGACTGTTACACGCGTATTTCAATTTAAAAACAGAGAAAAAGAACATTGAAAAAGTTTTAGTTTGAAAACATTTTAGTCAAAAGCAAAAAGTGATTTATTTGCATTTGTTTGATGTCTCCTTAAACACGTTGTTTTAGTTTTTTTTTGTAAATGTTAATGAGAATTGACAAAAGGCTAGCAGGTATTTGTGATAAATTCAATTTTTGAATTTAATAGTTTTCATTTAGGAGACATCAGTTTTTGACCAATATAAAACAGTGGGAAATAAGATAAAATTAATTCAGGATTATACTATACAGAAAGGCAAGATACTTTATGGTATACCTTAGGAGTCATTTGTAGGGAAAGACTGAATGATAAGCGATGGCATATTTTGTCATCTTTTATTTGACCAGACAACTTTTGTATAAAATAAATAAAACCTACTCCATATTTTATTTCGTTGGATTGCATTTTAAAATATTATAAGGTTAAATTCTGTTAGTCTAAAGTTCCAAATAACAACCAAACAAATTAAACAATTTGACTACACATGCTTTGGAAAGTCAGTCATATGAATATCTGAATAGATTTCTGTAAAGAGATTTCTGTAAAGAGATTTCTGACCTTCATCCTCAAATTAAAAAGAAAATTATTATTAAAGTTACGTAAATGTAGAAAAAAAATAAATTTTTGTTGTATTTGAGTGACTGCATAAAATTCAATTAAAAGTACAAGTGGAGGTAGCTTCAGAAATGCATTTCCGCCAGGCATAAAACTGGGCTCATCAGTTATGTGTATGACTAAGATGGGCATTTTGGTCAATGTTTATCAAGGCTGGGTGATTTTATAAGTGTCGGTACACACGTTATGACAGCATCTAACTGATAAGTCCACTGTCATGATTGAATTACTATTAAAGTATACACTTTTATTTACAAGCAAACTAAAATGTCGTACTTATTCATAATTTGTACATACAGTCGACGCCACTTATAGCAATCGCCAAGGGACCAGCCATATGTGGTCGCAATAGCCGGCGGGCCACTTAATTTCTTAATTTAAAAGCCCTTAATGAAACCAAAATCCGTCATTTTAAGGTTAAATATAGATTTAAACTATTTAAATGGGCTTCATAATATCGGACATACATATGTCTCAAAGATGTGAAGAAATGGAAGTTCGGAATTTTATTAGGTACGATAAATTTGGTTCCATTTAATCATTTTTTGGGAAAAAATTGAAATGCAGTTTTATTCCAACAAATTTTACTTCTACTACTTAAACATTCATACACAATTTTAAAGGAACCCGAAATATTTTTTCTTGTTCAACTAGAAGGGGTAATTGCACTGTTCTAAAAGTTAGAATTTTCTTTTATTGAATAACACCCCAAATCGGTCTACCCCTCGAAGATATAATGGATATAACTTTCAACTGTGGACTACTAGTACGGACCACCGCACGCAAACATCATCACTAAACCCTATTCTTTTTATTCTTCATCATCGTAATGGAAAGTTTGACAAAATTCGAGTAAATATGAATTTTTCTTAACACAAAACCAATACTTGCCCTAGGCTATAGAGCTAGTTAAACAGACTTTTAAAAAAGGTCTACATAATTGTGAAGTTCAAATTCAAGGAAAAGAAATTTTACATTTTTGAAAACAAAAACATTATGACACTTATTGCCAGAATGTATTTAATCGTTATTTTTGACTAGATCAATTTTTAAACAAAACTTATTTTTTATAACTTTTCGGTGATTTCCAATTTTTGTATCTCGCCAAAACTGATATTTTTCCTCTGGCCTTTCCCATTACCAAGTTAAGAGATGACTTAAATATTAAGTAAAATGTTCCATTCAAGCGGTATGTGATCTAAATGCTCTAAATGTATGTCGTATATACTTTAAATAACGAATGAAATATCATTAAAATAAAGATAATCCTATTACTAGTACAATGACGATTTTTATTTGCGATATAGGTAGTATAGGGCAAGTTTAGGATTCGTGCAAAAAAAATAATTCGAGATAATAATTTTCCCTAACATTACAATGATAGAGAACGCGAAAAAAGTGGGTCTCGCAATTCTGTCTGTCTTGTCGTCTGTCTGTCCGTCTGTCTGTCCGTCTGTACCTCGACCTGCAGCCTAAACGGCTGAAGCGATTTTCTTCAAACTTTGGACTTAAGGTCCTTTGTAACTTTTTTATGTTTTTTTGGAACTTACCGCGTATTTAATAAGAAATATATATTTATTTCTACTTCCCGTCACGTTTCGAAGAAATTGCATTCTTCGTGGTCACGGGATAAAACTGACGGTCGACGTATGTTGTTGTTCTTTAGTTCTTAAGTTGTACCTGTGCGATGTTGTTGGTGCACTTTCAATGGGAGTGGGTACAAGGCAATTTGGATTATGTTGTATTGTGTGCATATTCTTGTGTGCATACAAAGCTTACAACGTCAGGCAATTCGTTTGCTATTTTTGTCGGTTTGAGCTAACTAACTAATGGATCCCATATTGTTGATAGTTTTAAGCTCGCATTTCTGTTGAAGTTCTTATGTTTTCTCATTTCAACAGCTTCTCTGACTATCCTCGGTACATAAAACCCTTCGGAAGCAAGTGATCTGGCTTGATCAAAACGAATATAATGAGAATGACTTTCGATATAAGCTAAATGCTCACAAATTGCAGACTTTGTGACGGCATTATTTTGGACACATTTAATGTGCTCATTGAAGCGTGTCTTTATTTCTCTTTTAGTTTCGCCAATATAACTTAATCCACAACTGCATTGTACAGAATACACTCCGGGATTTTGAAATGGAAGAGTGTCTTTTGGTGTTCTTAAAAGTTGGCGGACTTTGGTTGGTGGATTAAAAATAGTTTTTATTCCAAAAATAACAAACGAATTGCCTGACGTTGTAAGCTTTGTATGCACACAAGAATATGCACACTCAATACAACATGATCCAAATTGCCTTGTACCCACTCCCATTGAAAGTGCACCAACAACATCGCACAGGTACAACTTAAGAACAAAAGAACAACAACATACGTCAAACGTCAGTCTTATCTCGTGACCACGAAGAATGCAATTTCTTCGAAACGTCGGGAAGTAGAAATAAATAAATATTTCTTATTATGTAAATACGCGGTAAGTTCTGAAAAAACATAAAAAGGTTACCTTGAAAAGAAAAGTTTAAAATTGCTTATGGTCCTTTGGTGAAATTTTTTTTTAGCTCAAAAAATAACGTTACCTACCATACAACCAAGATATAAAAATTGATTTATTTCAAAAACGGCTCTAACGATTTTGAAAAAAAAAAATTACGAGCTACTATAATTGCTACAATTAATATTTTGGTAGAACAATTTTTTTTTGTAACTGTTATTAACGGTACCTGTCATAGAACCGATATTTTGGTTCTTAAATTTCTCGTTAACGGCTACATCGATTTCAACAAAATATATTATGTAAGAGGCTCTTTACAATTTTAACAATTTTACATATAAAATTTTTCCAAAAAAACTATTTTTGGATTTTTAAAAAAATATTGAAATTTTTTTTTAGAAAATTCAATATCTTGAAAACGAGTCAATGAATTTTTTTTTTAATTTTGTGTAAAATTGTATTTTATTGAATTCTAAAAGTTGGCATATCAAATTTTATTTTTAAAAATGTTCAAGATTTTTAAAAAATATTTTTTTAGGAAACCGCTCTAACGATTTTTGAAATTTTTTTTTCATAAATTCATATTTATCAAACAAATCAGATAGCATAATTTTTTTTGAGCTTTATCTGTTTAAGCTATTAAAAAAAAAATTATATTAAATTATAGTAATAATTTATATTTTAAATTGATTCTAAAACTTTTTTCTAATAATATCATAATGTTATATAACCACTTTATATGTACATTGTCAATTTTAAACTACGTTCAAGTTGTTAGCTAAGAGCAAGTTTGTGCGATCCAGTCGGGCCCATTTTTTTACAAAGACATTATACAGAATTTGGATTGCCGCACAATTATGTCTAACAAATTAAAGTTTAAAACGTCAACGACTCTTGAATATCATTAAAATAAATTAAATTAATATTATCCTCGAACACGGGTGTTTTTTTTTCATTTTTTTTTTGATTTGCTTTACAAATGTTTTTAATATACCTTTGATAACCAAACATAATCCCAATGAATCGTAAATACATTTTCAAGCAACCAATTTATCATTTTTTAACCTTCAACTCATCTTCATTTACTCTCGTTTACTCTAACTATATCCGTCTTATTGGGAACAATCGATTTGTTACTCATATTCAAATGGAAGGCCAATTTATAACAGTTCTATTATTAAAGTAGGAACTGATTATTTGGTCCGCAGGGCCTGAACTCTCCGCCGCGACGGCCGGCGCGTATGGGCATACCAGAGATGTATAAAGCCCTCAGAGGGCCCCTAGAGTTATAGATAGTCAGTCACGAAGAATTGAAGAATCATGTTTTTATGTTTAATATTTTTTATTTCAATCCAGATTTCAGGTCATCTGTTTTAATTTGGTATGCTTTGATCTTATGTATAACCTTAACTCTTTGAAATATGTAAATTCTGTCAGTGTTACCGAAAAAAGGATTGTCGTTATGACGTTCATCAATCTATATGCGTCTTTTCGTCAACTGTTTATAATTTGGTACATAGCGATATTTTCTAATTCCCTAGAGGAAAAATTGTATAAATTAAAATATTAAGTCCTTAGGTTTAAAGACTCTATAAGAACTCTAAGCATTAATTCACGGACCTTCCTGCATTTTAACAACAATTGATAACAATTGATCTCTTAAATTAATTATATTGAATTATTCAAGAATAAGAATGAAAATGAAAATAAAAATAAATGTTCAAATCCAGCTTTTATATTTCCGCATTGACTCAAATTTGTTAAAAGGCCAATAAAAAAGTGCGTATATGACCGAGTGTACCACTCACTGATTTATAGTCGTTTTGATAAAATATTGGACTACGGCATTCTTACAGTACAATTTTATTATTAGACTTTACATGAAGTTTTTACAGCGTTTTCAACCTAGACTAAATATTTTTTGCAATTTCACTATTTTTAGAAACTGTGGTTCAACTTCAGCTCAAAATTGTAACCCACCGATTTTGACGCATTAACTGAGGTTCAACTAGAGTTCAAGCATAATATTAGCTATTACCAATATCACATACTTAAACTCTAAACCATTCTGAATCAAAATGTATTCCATGACTCATGAGTGAACAATGAACATCTCAGATAAGTTTTTGAAATATCTTAGACTCTTGAAGAGGATTGGTCTTCTTAATTTTAATTATCTAATCTACTGGGTTCAATATCAAAGCATCCAAATACATGAGTTGTTAATAAAACACATTTATTAATAATCCTTTATTCAGTGGGATAGCTTTTCTGCAATGGTGGATATAAAATATTCCTAAATTATTCCATATTAGTAGGTTCCATATTATAGTACTAGTCAATCTAGACAAAAATGCATTTAATTGTTTATCAAAGTCCCCCCTCCTTACAGTCGTAATTTGTCAAAACCGATTTATTTCAATATCTATTGGTCGGAAAAAGCGACACAAATATTCGGTGTGATTTTGAATCCTTCCGCCTTTGAGCTTATTTACCAGTTTATTTATTTATTTAATTTTCCGAATATTGCCTTTAAATGTAGCAAAAGAGAACGCACAAAATATATTGAATTTACTGCTGGTTTCCATTTTTGATCTGTCTTGTCGTGAAGGGAAAGGCTTACATCTTATACAGGACTCCCTATAGTGGGGAAAAATCTTGATTAGTTTTTGGTTAAGTCGTGTCTAGAGAGTATATAACCCAGTCGTGCAAAATGCTCAGCATTAAGATTCAAAATAATTGGCCACCAAAATATGAATTTGGGATGGAAATGGGCTAGTTTCCATTTTGATGTGGGTTTGAATAGAAGACCAAGATTAATGTTTGATTCAAAAGCATGGATGGGTTTATGTTCAAAAAGTACCTTCAGGTATTAGATATTATTTTTGTCAAGGGATTTCATCAAGAAAATTTACGGTGTTTTGTTTAGTATGGAAAGACTAAGACATAGATCACGAGAAACTAAGTTCTATAGTTTTCTTCGTTTAATATACTTTTTATAGTCTTTCATTAAGAAAACATTCATTTTTGTTTTCAAAAACTGGTCTTACGATATGGATAAGATTTTAAAACTGGATTCTTTTTAGATATTTAAGTAAATTGGCATTACAAATATGTTTTTTCTTAAAAAAAAAAAAAATGGGAAACAACATTTTGTTGATTTTAAATAATAACATAATTTTCCTTTTGATATTTTAAGAAAACTCCAAGAGTATTTATTATTGTGAACTTTTTTTTTTAATTTTACGTCTTCGTGCGTCCCATGTAGGTACATAAAATAAGAAATTAACGCAAATGGAGTTATATTATTTATTGATAATGTTATCTTTTGAATTAAGTCAGACTTATAAACTTTAACTTAATATCACTACTTTAAGGAAATTTACGCCAAAGCCCTATTTCGTTTAGAGAATTTTGAAATGACGATAATTATTGTTGTATGGCAGTTACTCATTTTTGAAGAGCTAGGACAAAACCTAGAAATTATCTGTTGGGGAATCGCATTAAAATGCTAGTGCTAGGTATCAAATTTTATGTTTATCCATCCATGCATTTAAGGTCTAACTTGGGTATTCAAAAGATGAACAGGCAAATGAACGCAAAAAATGAAATAAAAGTTATTGAACTTTTGAATTATTGAATTCAAATAATAAGCCTCAAGAGAGTTTAATTTTTAAGTTGTTTTTATGGTTTCACGTCACAATAGCATGCAATATCTTCAATACCAAGCCATATCTCTGAACCAGAAGAGCATATATATTCGTGTGAATTCCTTAACTTACTTTGAAATCAAAATTATTGTTAATAATTACTATCTGCAATCTGCCTGTAATCTTAAAGTTTCTATTAGCAAGCCTGCATTCGGCAGATACCTAAGTTTTTTGGATTTAAGGGTCTTACATTAGAAAGTTTTAGGTTAATTTAAGTGTAATAACCATCATTTTTCCAAGCTTTGAATAAATAGTTTGCTTTCTTAAAAAAACTAATAATTTAATCTATCTTTACCAAAATTGATTTAAAAAAAAATTATAAATTAGCACGCTTTACATATATAACTTTATTTTAAATAATTTGTAGTAGCCCGTAGCGTAATTGTTAGTGCGTTCGACTGTCACGCTTATGGTCTGGGTTCGCTTCCCAGCCTCGTCCACCTAAAAACTAAAAAGTTTTTTTCAGGGCTACTGCCTCTTGAGAGGAATTGACAAATCCTCCAAATCCTCCCGAATAAGTGTTTCTCGTCTAGCCGTTCGGATTCGGCATAAAATTGTGGGTCCCTTCCATTCATGTCGACTAGGCCCTGGCTCTTCATGAGCCGTTGTGCCACCCGATTTATTTTTTTTTTATTTAAATAATTTCCTGTTATGTGCCTACATTAGTGATTGTCTTATTTTGACGCACCACCCTCATTTGTTTTATAAATAAATAAAACAAAAAATCCCGTAAAATGTTTGCTCATTATATTAGGGTTAACCCGGCCCCCAGACCTCTGAAGTTTTGTATAGGGAATCCCATGTATTTTTGTAAATCCAACTTTGAAAAATCTTAACTTTGGTAATGATTAATAAAAAAAAAATGAATTTTGGAACACATGTAGGCACTGTTGTCCATTATTTCTATTATATCAGAAAAAAAATTTACAACAGTTATTTCTCTATACTTATTTGCATTTAAACAAAGATGTTTCTTTTTATTTGATTTTAATCTACCTACATATACCCCGTTTACATGAGGTATTCGAGCCAGCTTCAAGCTCGCTTGGCCCCTTTGTATACCTGCGTTGACTTGAAATGAGCTTCAATCGACTCGATTCCACTTCAGGAGCAGGGTCGAGTCGAAATTGCTGATAAAAAACCTGGGTCGAAGGGTCGGTCTTGAGGATGTGTTGACCAGAGTGTTTTTGCACATATGCGAGTAAATTTTTTTATTTGTTTTGATAGCTATGTGAAGTATGTACTAAAATTCATTAAGTTTTAACTGCTTTCGTGTAAAATAAATATAATGTTGCCATTCCATTAAATGTAATCTCAACACCATAACAACTCAACTTCGAATGGGGCTCTCAACTCACGCGACGAAACACCTGGGTCGAAAATCCGATCCTTATCCAACTCGAGCTCTCGATTGTGTTTGTAAACGGGGTAATATATATTAATACGCTTAGCAAAACCTAACGGTGCAACCAAAAATTATGTCTGTATTGATATTTGAATTTTTCCAGATAAATGATTTTTATCATTTTATGGGTTGGGCTTAGAAGTCTGAAATATCGGGAGATGATGACCGTTATTGAGTTGAATTTTTTGGTGGAAAATTTGGAATCCATATCTTACCGTTAAGCACAGAAAGTAACACTTTTATAAATTTTTGACCAAAATTATCTTCCATAAGAAATACATAAACGTTGCAGTATAGTAGACTAAGTTTTAGAATCAAAAAAATAAATATTTTGTATGTACGACCTACGACGTGCATACATATACATACATAAATGTTTGACCGTATTTGAAACAAAGTGAGTTTGTGTGAAATTAAAGTTCATTTCCTATCGTATTTCTCAATATAAACCAGTTTTTATTTCCCTGGGCCACTAGATACACGTTATGTTGCAAGATTACCCCGACTTCATAAAAGTAAACATTCAGAATCAATGTTAAAATAATCGCGAATTTTTGCACATTTTTGCTAAATTTTGATATCATTTATGAAAGCAAACATCAACACTTCTAAAAGAGAAACATTTTTAAAGGGCTTTAGTGTGGCAGTGATTCAGGATGTTTATTATTATAAACCTTATTTGAAACACGATCGAGACCTGCAAAAAAATGTTATTGTACACCTCCAAAACAAGTGCATTTTAGAATTCACCGGTAAGGCTTAGAGTTTTTCCAGCAACATTGATAAAAGTCTGAAATGTTATGTTTTCATAATTCATTTTTTACAAAATTTTTCTTGGCATCAGTACCTTAGGTACCCCGCTTCACGGATTCCGAGGATTTTAACTCCTTTTACGTGGCCTCTGACTCGCTCACGCAACTCTTTTTAAGTTATTAAAAAGACCAACGGTTGTTTGAATTTTTGGTACATGTAAGTGGGTACTCGCCAAAAAAAAAATTCATATTTAGGACGAAGATTGGTTTAACTTAAATTAAGGGTAATGTTAGCTTGAGCACTTTTAAAAGGGCAAAAAATTAGCTGATTTATATCCGTCCATTTTGAAGTTACTAAGCGGGAGAATATTTTCATTTTTTTTTTTAAAGCTATACAGTTGGGCACTTATTTAACTTAAAAGTTTAAAAAAGTACGTATACGCCAGGGTGTGCGTTAATTAGAATTTTAACTTAGAAATATATATTTTCATAGTTTAAGCAGAATAAAATTTGGTTTAACTAACAAAATAAAGAAGTGTTATATGTGCTTTATAGATGAATTAAGGTTTACTATTGAAGAGTTGATGAACACAATATTTTTAACGAAAAACTCACTACACATTAATTCCATTATTTCTAAAACTAATTCCTTGTTGGGGTTCCCGAAAAGAAACTCCTCTGAGTTCACTGATCCCTACACTTTAAAGTCTTTGTACTGTAGTGCTTTTCTCAAATTTTCAAAATTGTCATGGATCTTATATAAAGTAGTAAATAGGTAATCTATGACGTATCCATGAATTTGATGTTTGTATTCGGCCACTGGCGATACTAGTTTTAATAAATGTTGTCAAATATTTTCTAATAATTTTTTTTAAAACATGACAATCAACCATTAACAGAGTTATGAGTTTTTAAACTTCAGACGTCTTGGGGCCGGGTTTAGCGTTAGAGCTAAAATTTCACCGGATTTTTTTTAATTTATTTAAAACAAAAAGGGGGATGCGTCATTCAAAATAAGACAATCACCTTTATAAGGACCACCCTAACCTATACATACAATATAAATTTATAATATTCTCATTATCAATATGAAATTAAATCAGTTTATTTTCATTTCATTTCAGGACTTTCGTGCGGCAACAAAAACAACTCAAATCTTATCAATAACTTCTCATTTGAAAAAAAAAAAAAAAACAAACTCCGAAGAAATGAAGAAACCTAAAGATGAACTAAATCGAAGGTGTATTGATTATAGTGCCATCGTCTAAGTCAATAGAAAATTAAACGTTCGAAAAACGTGCGGGAAAGTTAAGAATTAAAATATCAAAATTGTTTGAGAAGAAAGTTACTTTTTTTTTGAAAACACATCGGACTTAAAACAAAAGAATACAATTATTGCGATAGACAAAAACTGTGAGAACAGTGCTGCAAAATACCACAAACCAATTCAAATGATGATGGGGCCATGAGCCCATCATATCCACTAATCAATTGGAGTCGCAAGCGCGTCTCAAGCGGGCCTGCACCATGCTAGCACCGCCGAACCCGAGGTCAATATGCGGCCAGGACCCGGGCTGGTCGTGATGGCGCTTGCGTTTATTTCGGGGGCTCGGCGTGGCAGCACCAGCACCAGTCAACAAAAACACTCATCGCTAACATCTTCGTTGTCGTCCTCAGCGTCATTGTCTTCTTCTTCGTCGTCGTTATTGTCGTCACCGAAGTCATCCTTGTTGTTGTCCCCGACGAGCGAATATCATTACTATCGGCAAGAGCAGCATCTGCCGCCTGAGCAGCGAACTCGTTCAAATCGTCATCTACCCTACTCCTTGTCCTCATCCTCGTCCTCATCCTCATCCTCGTCTTCTTTTTCTTCAGACTCGTCATCATCAGCTCTGTCCTCTTCGTATTCATTGTTTCATTCATTGGGATCATCTGGCACATTATCTGACGCATCGCAGCATCCTTCGGCCTCGTTATCGTCTGACTATCGCAATACGTTTACGATTTACAATAACGATCGCAATAACGACGAAATCGAACAGAAATATCGCTTCGATAATTTCAAGTTAGACAAAATAAGTTACGTTAACGTCGAAGACTACGGTGAGAATACAGAAGAAATTGGTGTAATCGGACGTAGTGGTGGTGGAAGTGGTAGTAGTAGTAGTTGGAGTGACGACGCAACCGAGTACGACGATCGGGAACAGGATACAGAGTTCTTCCCCGGAAGCGTACACAGTCACAGTCACATATTTGAAAGCACCAGTTCTTTGTCACGTGTAAATCCTTGGTTATCAGCTTGCGATCTGGCGCAACCAAGTTCAGCACCGGATCTTCAGGTGAGTTATTCGAATTTAAACTATCGATTTAATTTTGTACATTCGAGTAAAATATATTTGTTTCCATAAAAGATAAAAATCTTATTTTAAAGACAAAATCAAATAATTTACCCTCTAGACTTGTCGCAAAGACATAATTCTACCAAAACTCCACTATAATTAAGCCTTGGTAAAAACTATGAAATGTTCATGGTTAGTTATAGTCTTCTCAAAATATCTATTGTGAAAAGACGCTTTTCATGAAAGAGGTGAGGGCGGGGGCGTGTGGGTGAAGCTTCATTTTTTGTATTTCATATAGTAATAGAGGAAATTATTTTTGTTCTCCCAACAATGCAATCTAAGGGATAAAGCTCCTACGAACTTAATCTCAAGAGAACTAAGTGCTAATGAAATATATCCTACGGAAATTGGGTCTTAATTTGTTATGAACCTAATAATACAGGTCTATTAAAAATTCGATTGGAGATCTACAAGGTTATGGTATTAAAACCTTCTGGTGTCAAAATTTTCCATTCAAATTTCATAATTGATTTAATTTTAACATCATGCATTTACCTTTATGATTTATTCAGTCTCAAAATACGCAAATCCGATTTACTTTCGAACATAAAAGCACTCTCGTCTCAAATAAATTTTCTTGTAAATTAATTTTACTTTCTATACTCTCATGTTTACTTTGAAGTACGCACATTTTAAGTTTTTGTTTGCATCTCCATGTCAAGCTGAGAAAAGGAAGAACGGACATTCAATGATGGCCATCAGACCAAATGTCCAGATGTTAACTTAAAAATGGACAAATCGAAGACACACTCAAATTCATTCCATAGAACTTCAAAAAAAAAAAATAGCCTGAGGCATGTTTTCACTATGAAGATTGAACAGTTTATATTTCAACTTGTGAATTTGCTCCTTTAAATTACATTTTCTCAATGACAGTGGTTAAGGGGGAAAAAACATGAAAATATATCCTTCTGCACGAAGAAACAAAAAATACGGGGGATGATGATGTGTTGAAAGTCTTGTATACGACGACGATGTGTTCGAAGACAAGATAAAAGTGAATAAATATATTTTTATGTATACTCTGGTTGGATAACATCACTGATTAGATCTGGGAATATTGCCAAGGATCGGAAGCTTATGCAAACTGTGTGTTCAAGTGTTTTATTTATTAGCTTCGTAATATGCTGGTCTTTGTTTTAATATGTAGGAGGTAAATATATTTCATATGATATAGATGAATGGATCCCCACAAGAAGGTAAACATCCTTTTCATTATGTTTAGTTTGTCCTTGAAAAATTTATTTATGTCATTTTATTGGTTGATGTGTTTACAATATTTGTGAGAATATTTGTGGTTTATAGATTCCTCTTCTTTGAGTTGCTTATAGCAATAAATTTTGTAGAGAAATGCCGAAGCACATGCAATTTTTTAAGGATCTGTTTCATGTTTCATTTCAGTATAGTTCAAAACATGAACAATAAGCTCATCTATTAACATACTAAGGCAGCGTTGTGTTTGATGATAAAGATCATTTTATTAAAAATAAAAATTCACATGAAATTATAATTTTCAGGTTTTATTATTGTGACCGGATAAGACAAATGGAGTCGGTGTCAGAAATATAAAGGAAAAATAATAAAATTTATAATAACACAGATATAGATACTAATTGTGTACTAAAGCAATTGCAATTCTATTATCAGTGCTAAAACAAAAAATATTCAACCACACAAAATGTCAATCCTGTTTTTTTTTTGTTGAAAAAATTGGTTATCACTGGCTTGAAACAAACATTGCACGCTGCATTAGGCAGTGTCCAAAGAACGTCAATCAACATTTTGGATATACATTGTCGATCAACATGCTAGTATGTACGTGTTGAAGTGTGTACTGTCATGTGTTGTGTGACATGTGTTATGTGCCTACCAATGGAGGCACAAGAAAGCCATGTCCATGCTGTGTTTGTACGAATTATATTATTCTGTTGCTGTGATGTTGGACATCGCTTAAGCCTGAGGTACTCCATGGAAACACTCATTTATGTTCTCAATTTTCCACGTCCATTTCATTTTAAATAACGATACAAATAAGACCAGATACGAAAACAAAACAGTTTCTAATTACACAATTCAAAATACATAACATAATACCTGTGATGGTGAACTTGGTTTATCTAATTTTCCATTTGAACTTTTCATTGTTGATCAACACTGTTGATAAATACAAATCAACATATAATGTGGGCACTGCTTTGAGATAACATCATGTCTATTGCCAAAACTATTATTGGATTCGTCTTGGAGCAGTCTATATTATTTTTTTACAAATTTACGTGTAGTAGAATTGGCCACAATTTTTACATGTTTTTTTAAATGTTTTTTGATACATTGTAACAAAAATAAAACATGTATGAATTTATGACTATGCATCATCTTGTAGAAAATTTCATAACAAATAGATGTTTATTTTTTCGAGATTGCATGTTTCTAAAATTATAAAGGGAAATATCCGAAAAAAGATGATCTTGTCAGCGTGTTGTTCACTTTACATTTTTCCTGCAGCCAGGTTTTTGAAAACTGCGACGTTTTCTAAAGACTCCTCTTAACAACATATCAAAAATGCTGAATAAGGTCACGCTTTACGATCCTAGCACTTTTTGTTGTTTTATTTGAAGTGCTTATTGTATCTTGAAAAATATTATATTTTCAAAATTGGATGTTCGTTTCAAAAACAGCTTGTTTTTCGGAAAAAAAAACGAATTCAGTTTTTAATTAAAAAAGTGGCAACTCTGCATGGGGTTTATAGTCGAAAATGTTGATATAGTACTCAATACATATGTTTAGAAAAAAGAAAACTTTATTCTTAAAGCAAAATTAACAAATTCAACACAAACAAGAAAAAGACGAAAATGTATGCCCTACACATTTCATATTTGTTTTCTTTTTTTAACCGACCATTGAAATAATATAACAGGAGTACACTCGGGCGTATACACACTTTTCTTATGTTTACAATTTTTTAAATAGTTGGTTTTTGAGAACAGATTTGGTTGGAGCGAATTTATTTAAATTCGACCAATAATTTTGTCAGCTCTTTTAAGCGAATTTATTTGAACTTATACGCCTACCGCCCGAAATCAATCTGATTTGTGATTGAAACTTCATATTTTGGACCAGTTATTGACTAAGTGAAGGAGGTCACAGAGAAGCTATAATTGTAATAAGCTAGCTTATACGTGATTCAAGATAAGTAATTGGTAAGAAGTTGGTGAAATGGAGGGCCCAAGTTGGCATCGTTGTACAGCCCGAACAGCTTATGTCTTATTACTTCACATTTAATTGGATAATGAAAAGACAAAATCGTACAACTTGTTACCGAAATGGAATCGGTTGTAATTAGTACAAAAAAAAAGTAATAACCTTTTTATTTACTTATTTTATTAACCTTTATTGATTTTGGGATGAGGTTAAAAAAATTCGTATAATTTCCAGCTTAGAATAGAAAATTATAAAAAAAAAGTTCAACAAAGAATAAAAAAAAAAAATCATTAATACAACAAAGGAAGTTAAAAGCCACCCGCAATATAATGAAACATAATTAAATTGCCAAACGCCAGAATACATACTCACCACACTACACCACTCATTTCCAGACTCAGCCTCTCATATTTTCTCTTTTTATACCAACTCAAGATTGCTTCATTCAAGTTTGTGGCCAAAAGCGTTTCGCAAAAAGAACCTTACACTTAGGGCTCCCACTAAAGCATCAGCCACTACCACTAACAACAACAAGGAAATCTCAAAATATGCCTGCAGCCACTGCAAAAAAAAAAAACATTTAGAAAAAATAATAAAAATGTCAGCCAGGCTCTGTTGTGTGCTTCTAGACTGATGCTGTGGTACACAATGATGCGATTTTATATGGTGCATCAAAAGATGCTGAAGGGATGATTTAAAATGATTGTGTTGGTGCTTTTGCAATCTTTATCATCCTCTTACAGCAGCACTCTTCAATACTAAAACTTCGCTCTTTCAGTACTCTACGCAATACCTACCAGCAGCAAGAACTAAAGAACTAAAGGACCGAAGCATTTATTTTTTAAATGCTCAATGCGAATGTAGCTCTCTGGTTCTAACACTTTGAGTCAGGAGTAGGGATGCTAGGTGGTTGAGGTTGAGAATTGAGGGTGGCATTTTCGAAATTGCCTCGTGACACACGGAGGACAATAGAGTTAGCAAGGAAAAAAACACTCCCACCACCTCCACTACCATCCCCCGCATCCAGACTTACACAGCCTCAGACATTCAGACACACATGTGCAGTAGAAACTTTAACCGAATGACAATTCGCCATCGCCAACACATAGCCCCAGAACTCAGTGTACTGGATATTTATGTCAAGGATACAATAAAATCAATTATTTGTAACGAACAACAGCGTGATTACATCATTTGGAATGGAAAGTACCTTTTCCTGAGATTACTTGTCTGTTTTTCGCTGTTGCTTGTATTTTCCTCAATGCGATTCCTCTGCGCTCCTGTTCCTGTTCCTTTCATTATGTATTGAGTTTTTTCTCATTTTTGTTTGTATTTCTACTCTTGTCTTCTTTGAATCACGTAATACAACCTGAATGGAGTAGAATGAAGTGGGGCATGACTATATGACGGTCAGTGGTTATTAACTGCTTATTGATGCCTAAGGGACTATCATAAGTCTAGTGCTGCTGATGCTGGTTCGATTGACTGACTTTACACGAATCACATATACATAGGGATGCAAACATCGTAAGAAAAACATCGATGGTTGGATGTATCGATGTTTCCAAAAAAAACATCGATGTCAAAAACATCAGCCTCAAAAACATCGATGTTTCGAAACATCGATATTTTTTCAAAAGCCCAAAAAGTCTTGAGTATATGAAATATGGAGTGCTTGTTCCTATCCCTAATGCGTTGTAGTACTTGAGCATGTGATAGGGGGCGTGATTTCAATAAAGAGAGGGTATTTTGACAGCTGGCAGCTATGATGGTGTTGTTGTAAAACCCTTTCTATATTGAAAATTGAATTACTGCATAGATTATAGCGCCCCCTATGATGGTTACGTTTTTGGAATGTTAACGAGCACTCCATATTATATATACTCAAAGCAAAAAGTAAAGCTACGGACTACTCATTTCTCTTTTCTTTAATTTTTTAGAGAGTCATCTCAAAAGAACCTATAAAGTGCCTAAGTTCTAACAGAAAAGCAGTCATTTTGAAATAAGGAAATATGTACTACTTTATTTATTCAAAACAGAATTTAAAAATAACAACTTGGACAATCTTTTTCTAGAAATGGAAATTTGGAAGCCTGTTTATAAAGTCCCGGAAACACATTTTTCATATCATTCTACATACATTTCGACCAGATTTTGAGTTATTGCTGGTACAGCTGACCCCAGATACATCTGCACTCCGTTGTTGTGAAGATGGAGGAAGAGGACTGTTTGGACTTGATGTTTAGATACACCAAATTTTTGTGATATGACAAAATATTAAAAAGCCTTTTTTCTTTTTTGGACTCTTCGGAAGAGTCTGAAATATTGGCCACACTCCTTTCATCTGTTATGACGTCATTTAAATAAGAAAAAAGAGATGTTCATTTCAATGGAGTAATTTGAATCTTGGATCTAACGTAGTTGCTAGTGCCAGAATCGAATTGAATTCAATTTTTTGAAATCGTTTGTTCATATTCTTTGGTTCTTTATTCTTTTATTTTCGCTTTTTTAATGACATTGTCAGCTGTCACTGGCCGCGTTCAGATACGTAACCAAAGGTATCTGGACTTGTTTGTGTTGTTGTAATGCCTTAGGAAAAAACAGCTGATGTCAAAAAGAAATCTAAAGCTATCCCAAAAATGTTCGGATTTGTTTGGATTATACTAACAGCTGACATCTCATCTGTTCATTTTCTTCGTTTTGTTTGGTTTGGTTACGTATCCGGTTTTGGTCGTTCGAAAACATATCAGATTCTAACGTATCTCAGATACGTATCTGCTTACCACCCCATCGTGGCCACTGTTCTGCCAACTATATTCGGGAACAAGGAATGGGCGCGTTCAATGCAAAACCAAGTATTTGGCTGTGGTCACAAACCAAGCAACAGCGTGCAAAAGCAGGCAATTTTAAAAATTCTGTGTGAGACGAAAACCAAAACCATCGATGTTAAAACATCGCCCAAATAACATCGATACATCGATTTTTTCGGTTTCGAAACATCGATGGCAAACATCGATGCTTTAAGACAAAAACATCGATGTTCCAAAAACATCGATGTATCGTTTCCATCCCTACATATACATAGGTACATATGTTTTGTGTGTATGTATATTTTTAGGCTGGTATTCAGTTTTTCTTGAAAAAAAATCAAAATAACAGCTACTATATAGATTTACTATACATAAAAATACGTAATGTTCATTCCAATGAATATAATATACTTTTTTTTAAATACTAAGTATGTGCGTAAAAATGTAAGAACGTACATGCGAAAGCTCTTACGTAAGGGTTATGCTACAACTCTTCTATACTTCCTTACCAGTTACAAACATGTTCATGGAAACTGGTATATATCCAGACCAGAGACAGTTGTGAGTAGTGTTCCCATAACGGCATTATTAATGCTAGATCTAGCATTATAGAGAAGAGAAAAGCATTATAAAATTTTAAAATTATGCCAAATGCCTTCTGGCATTCTTGTTTTTATTTTTTGCATTCTTGAATGCCAAAAATTACAAAGCATTGTGTTTTAACAAAAATTCATGACTTTTTCAAATAGAAATGAATTAATTTAAGCATCTGTTTCGTATTGGAATCTGGGGGTCAACTCTCGACCTCTGAAGGTGGGAAGGGATACATTTTCGAAAACTTCATACGGTAATATTTCGATTCTGGATGAGTGTGAAAAAGTGAAATAAAATGTCAAAACTTCGTAATTTTTTGTCAATTTTTAACTCAATATCACTTTAACACACTCATCCAGAATCGAATTATTAACGTGTAATGTTTTGGAAAATTTATCACTTCACAGATCGAGAATTGACCCCTGAAAGTCAATTATTTGGGCCTACTCAGGGAGGTCTTTTGTTCTCTTATTCTGCTATTATGTTATCAATTTCCATACAAAAGTTTGAGCTGTCAAAAAATCTTTTACGAATTATGTATTCGGCTGCTAAAACTGTTATGAACTCTGTTAAGAAATCTACTATGAGATGTCTATAGTGTTATAGAAAAATTTGGAGCCTGCGGGAGATATTACCTATGTTTTTTTTTTTATTTTGCATTTTTTTAAATGTTTGTATTTTAATAATCTAAATGGACCTTTTTATATGGATTTTGAAATCTACCATTTTGTTTTTTGAGGTCCCATACGATCTAGCATTATATAATTTGAAATCTAGCATTATGAAATTTGAGATTATGGCAACACTGGTTGTGAGTTATTTTCTCGAATAAAGAAATATAATCAGCTATGATTTCTTAAGGACCTGTAACTTCGGTTTAAAAAACCAAATCGTGCACTGTGGACCCCAGGTGGGGAAAAAAAACTCATATAAAAAGTGTTTAATTTATTATATGTTGTGATTTACTGTTCCTTTAAAAATGGGTCCTACAAAATATAACATTAAAACTTTTAACATGGACAAAATTAAAAAGTTACATTGGACAAAATTAACTTCTCAACCTATCGATCAATTCAAAATGGTCCAAAAAAATATTCTACATTTTTTGTTCTGAGTTATCACCACCGATTTCCCCCACCCCCCATGGTGCACTATAATGAAAGAAGTTAAATAATTACCATTTTTATAAAACTATTTTTTGTATTTAATGTTCAACCAAGAAAAAATAAGAAAAGTGTATGGGCGGAACGGTCTTTTACCACCACCACAGTTTTTAGGAAGGAGGGAAAATTTTCTAAAAATTACTTAAAAAAGAAAAAAATATTAAAACATGTAAAGAGCTAATTGAGGCAGCTGGCACGCTGGCGTAAGCTCTGCTAAGTTCGCCGTAAATGGTTGGGGATCTTGCTGCTACTCTATGACAAAACAAATAAAAAAAAAAAAAAAAAAAAACAAATAAAATAATTGAAGGTTTTGAATGAACAACAACCACTTGTGTTAGCTACCACCGAGTATTACAGGCTGGAATTATTGCAATTTCATGGCTGCCACACCAATCATCAGATTCCTTTAGTGGTGCTTAGTCTATAGTTCCAATTTTAATTTATAAATTATTTTGCCGTCAACTGGGTTTGAACCTAGACCAAGCTACCTCAGACTCCCCTGCACTACGCATTGCACTACCGAGGTCACCTGATCGTGCCCATCCAAATGAATGTTTTTTCTTATTTTACAATTGCATTTGGACAACTGGCATTTTTACAAGCCACAATAAAATAATGCTTGACCGAATCGAACAAAAAGGAACTGAAATATGTTATTAAAATCCAAATGCAAGAACAACAAAAAAAAGGAAACTAATTAAATTTGAATTTAAACCAAAACAAAAAAAAATGATTGATAATAAGAAAAAAAATGCTGTTGTTTGACCCATCAGAAGAACTTTACAACAAAATCTTATCCGTCAGAAAAGCTTTCAATCTCTACCTTAACCTCCCACTATAAAAAAGCATAGATGTTGTTGCCCTTATTTTTGGGAATCCCTCCTCATTATGGTATTATCATCATAATACCCACCATGTTATCTGCATCCCATATTTTCTGCAAATAACCCTAACCGAACACATATCACCTTTCTCTTTTTACACGACATACCTATCTCACCTTTCTAAATGTAATTTAGTCCATCATTTTCTTCAACAAGTCTTCAAGTTAAATAAAATGCCAGTTTGCGATTAACAAATTGGTATTTTAATTTCATAGCATTGGACCATAAACAAAATTACTTAATTTGATTATTTTTGAAAAATTAATAAAATATGGAAGAACAAGAATTCAAAATTACGTACTACAGTATTTAACGGATATAAGAAACACTCATATAAGAAAACCTCGCTTATAAGAAATGCAATCCAAAACACCGTGTCTTTTTCTTCAAATTCTCTTTGAAATTGATCGTATAAAAGAAACTCGCATATAAGAAAAACACGGCTATAAGAAATCATTTCTTTTCTACAAATATTAATTTCAAGAACAAAAAACTACGCATATAAGAAATTTACTTCATAATTTTTTTAATTTACCTTTACCAAAGCTAATTTTTGCCCATAAATATGGTTTCATATGGTTAATGACAAGTTTTAATTTTCATATAGAAATGCAGAAACAGCTAACAAAGTGCTAGAATAATCAGTAAATATGTGTTATTGCTTGGTTTTATGTCTGTTGTATTTGTATGTCTGTATAAGAAATTTCTTTTCTTATATCCGTGTTTCTCATATAAGAAATAGTCTTTCTTATATCCGTTGTTTGCATATAAGAAAAAATCGGATATAAGAAAGAAATTTCTTGCATTGTCAGAGTTTCTTTTATCCATGTTGTACTGTATATAAAATTATTAACACAATTAATAATAAGACTAGGCTAAATCTTCCTCAAAGCTAAGCTGCGCAACCTAACCCCCAGGATTACATATCTTATGTAATAAACACCAAATGAAATCTATATTATACGACTATAATAGTATGTAATTTTTTGAAAATAATTAAAAGAAACTAAAATTTTTAAATTAAACAAAGAACCAAATGAAATTAAGTAAATTTAACGCAGATTAAAATGCAAAGGAATGAATAAATCAAGATGAAATGATGAATGAAATTAAGGTTAATGAAATTAAATTAATGATATTTTAAAATTATTTAAAACTGCGTATATATGTAAACAAAATTAACAACCGCCAAGTCTGCTTCTGATGCTTTTAATGTTGTATTTTAGTTTTCGGTAGGTATGTTCTCTTCAATTTTTTTCTCTTATAAATTTTTTTTTTTTTTTTTTTTAGAATTCTAAAAGAAACTTCTAGAACCGCTTTTCTGGTCGGAGTTTTCCTATCCCCCAAAAACGAATAATATGAACACAAATACCTTGTATCAAACTTGGTTAAGAAAGAATAATTTAAATTGTTTAATTCTGGTGAACGATCCAATTCTTGACTGTTATCTTCTTCCAAATCTCGTTTTTCTGATTCTTGAGAATTTTTGGTCCAGCGTTTCTGATGCCGTCGCTATACACAAGAATGTTCAAGATGGAATTTGAAAATACTAATTCGTTTTGTCGATCAAACAATAGCTAATCCAGACTAAAAGAAATGGATTTAATCTTTGGAAGTTTATCCAGCATCGACTGAATTTCCTTACCTTAGAATCTTTTATTTTTTTATTTAAATTTGGCAGCTTAATAGGTTTTCTTCTTAAACAGAAATCTTAACCACCACAGATATTGAATAATATTTTCGGAAACAAAATAACTTTTATATTTATAAATATTTTAATGTTTCTTTCTTAGACTCCGCACTGAAACTAAATAATTATTGTCTCAGAATATGAGAAAATCAAAAAACAACAAAATAGTGCTACTGCCATCAAAATCAATACAGCACAGTATTTATTTTGTACAGTGCGGTGAAGTATCTTTAACTTCAAATAAATAATATGATTTTGGAATGGTAATTGAAAACACGCTGAAAACTAGCTCTTATATGATATGTTTAATATAAAGCTGCTGCTACAAACAACCACAACAGCTACATTTATTTTTTCTCAAAAACTAAGAACAAATATCGATACATTTTTATTATTTGACTAAACATATTGGGGCATATTCATATTCGCCGATAAACCCAGGTTTTACTAAACTATAGTTAAAGGCAGACCGGTTTTGTTTACAAAATGTTGGTTTTATATTTTTATAAGATTATTAACTTTTTATACTAGATACACACTTACTTACTTACTTTACTTTTGATGGCGCTCACAGTCCATCTCCATCGTCATCCTGCACAGGCGGACGAGTTTGGCAGGGATGCCGAGACTCGACATGGCTCTGTATAATTCGTCCCTTTTCACGCTATCATACGCGACTTTAAAATCGATAAAAAGGTGGTGTGTATCGATCTGGAATTCCCGGGATTTTTCTAAAATCTGTCGAAGTGTGAACATTTGATCGACAGTTGACTTGCCTGGCCTAAAACCGCACTGATAGGGGCCGATCAGATCGTTGACAAAAGGTTTTAAGCGGTCACACAGGATGGCCGCCAAGATTTTATAAGCGACGTTTAGGAGACTAATTCCACTGTAGTTGGTACGTTTCAGAACATCTCCCTTTTTATGGATGGGGCACACTATACCGAGGTTTCATTCATCTGGCATACTTTCCTCCGACCAAATTTTGCAGATGAGCTGGTGTATGCTCCTAGCCAATTCATCTCCCGCTGATTTAAATAGTTCGGCTTGTAAGCCATCCGCACCAGCAGCCTTGTACGACTTAAGTTTGGATATCGCCAGCCGCACTTCGGTTAGGTCGGGTGGACGGAACTCTTGGCCATCATCGTCCAAGTTGAATGGAGCGTTCTGCCTATTAGCGGCATCTTGGTTGTCTTCGCCATTAAGCAGTCTAGAGAAGTGTTCTTTCCAGATCCTCAGCACTGACTGTGTGTCTACTACCATATTCCCACTCTCATCTCGGCAGGCTGCCCTTCTAGCCTTGAATCCTTGGGTGGATCGCTTCACCCTCTGATAAAATTTTCGAACATCTCCCCTACCGCTACAACCCTCAATAGACTCTACCGCCCGCTACTCGTGCTCTCTCTTTTACCTCCTGAGAAGTCGGCGTTCCACTTTGCGTTTCAGCCCGTAGAACTCCCGGGCCACTCTCTCAGCAGCTCTTGTTCGAGTCTGCAGCATTGCCTGGTAGGCCTCGTCCTTAGCTGCATGCGCTAGCCGGCACTCTTCATCGAACCAGGGGTTTCGTTGTATTCGCCTAGTGAAACCCAGCACATCAGAGGCGGCACTTTCGATGGCTTGTTGACAGTGTTTCCACTGTTCCTCTGCACTTGATGCTGGTGGCGGACCACCTGAGAGATTAAGAGTTACGTGGTCTGCAAAAGTTCTGGTGATCTCTTGCGATTTTAGCTTCTCGAGATCGAATCTTTTCACAGCATCTGCTCTGCGATGTCGCGTCATGGATATCCATGGATATCATGGAGGTAGTGATCCGAGTCAATGTTGGCCCCTCGGAACGTTCGGACGTCCAAGATACTGGAAGCATGTCTCGCGTCTATCGCAACGAGGTCGCTTTAGTTGACGGTTAGTTGATCACGCGACCGCCAAGTCCCCTTGTGAATATTGAGGTGTGGGAAGTAGGTGCTTGAGATGATGACATTTCGCCCCCCCGCAAAGTCTGCCAGCCTGTGTCCGTTGCCGGAAGTTTCGTCGTGTAGGCTGTGTCCTCCGACTATCGAACGAAAGATGCCCTCCTTTCCGAATCTTGCGTTGAAGTCACCAAGAATGATCTTCACGTCGTACTTCGGGCACATATCATACGTTGTCTCCAGGAGATCGTAGAATGCTTCTTTGGTTGAGTCCTCTCTCCCTTCATGGGGGGCGTGAACACAGATCAGCGAAATGTTCTTAAATTTGCCTGTGATGCGGATTGTGACCAGGCGCTCACTTACACTTCGAAAGCCCAAGACTTCTTTCCTAAGTCTTCCCCTTATCACAAAACCACAACCAAAGAGCCGCTGACCCTGTTCCTTCAAGCACCCGCCGTAGTAGATGTCACACGTTTTCAGTCTCCGTATGCCCCCTCCATCCCATCGCACTTCCTAGATGGCTGTTACGTCAGCCTTTAGCCTGTCCAGGTTCTCCACTAATTGTTCGGCTGCACGTGTTCTGTATAAGGACAGGACGTTCCACGTGCAGATCCGAAATTCATTGTCCTTGTTTCGTTTGCTGGGGTCGTCAACTTTAAAATCATCCATATCCGAGGCTTGTTGTTGTTTCGGAACAACTTTTTTTTACGTGGTAGGGAAGTTACCCCGACGCACAACCCCGACCCGGAGGACCAGACCCTTCGTATAACTCCAAGTGTAGGGAGCCGGATAAAACGCTCCTTATAGGCCTGAGCTACAAATATGTCGTAGTAGCCCATATAAGGTGTTCACTAAGTAGTTCAACTAGATACACAAATAGCTTCAAATATTTTGAAATGATAAACTTAAAAAACAGAATCAACGTCCCAAAATTCAACTTAACCTAGGTTTAACTTAGACAGAACTTAAAATAAATATGAATACCCCCAATCATATTTATTAATTATATTTAATTCCTAT
Source organism: Melangyna quadrimaculata (assembly GCA_949320155.1). Taxonomy (NCBI): domain Eukaryota; kingdom Metazoa; phylum Arthropoda; class Insecta; order Diptera; family Syrphidae; genus Melangyna; species Melangyna quadrimaculata. The sequence continues at coordinate 2,536,832 of OX439485.1, read as the reverse complement.
TACTTGCTTTCATATATGTATCTTAAGTTTAAAACTTAATAAGTACTTTTCAAAGTAAAATTAAGAAAAAAAATCATTACAAACTGTTTTTCTTTAAAATTTTGAATGTTGTAATGAAACAATAACTACTTCAGTGAGCAACATTTTTGGCGTAAATTATAGCCTCAGGTAATTAATTTTTCAAAAAAACTATGTGATTCTAGCCTTAAAAAAAGACTTTAGACATGTAGGTTCCACCGATGGGTTTTAACATTTTTTTTTTATAATGTATGTCCCAACGGTGGTAAATACACCGCTTCCGCTGTACAATTTTCTTAGTTCCTTAATGTTGGTTCAACATTTAGATACAATAATAATTTTCCAGCAATGTCAATTGTCAAAGTAAAATGAATAATGTACATGGGGTTTGCACTGCGGACTAAGGGTCTATTGTGACCCCTAATAGAGTTGGATCAGGGAAAATATTTAATTTCACTACGATTAAATGTTGAATTAACAAGAATAATTATTGTATTAACATGATTTTTATTAAAATTAAGAAATCAAGTTTTTAAATGTTGAGTCTATGAACGTTTATACTACAACAATCAGTTGAAAAGTCAGTACAAATCGAAAAAATCTCAATCCCTTTTTTGAGAAGTAGCCTGGATCGTAATGGTTAGTGAATTGGGCTGTCGGTCGCACTGAAACTCTGGGTTCGGTTCACAAAAAACATTTAAATGACAAAGCAAAGTGACGAACTCTCCAAAAGTATGGCTTTTAGCTCCCTCTATGGATGGGAGCTTAAAGTCACTAGTTTCTGGTCACTAGTTTTTGATTCTTCCCGAGCTGTTGCGTCAAGTTAGTAATTTTTTCTAACTAGCTCATTTCTCAGTTTGCTCGCCATTATTCTGGCAGTTTATTTAGTTTATAACTAGTTGACAACTTTGCATTGAATCAATGTCTAGAGCCATAAAATTGACAGTGTCATGCTAATCATAAAAATAATAATAACACGTCGCTCTTAAAGCGACCACTGAAAATGACATCGACAATAAATATACTGAAAGGACGGGAGAGGCATATGGATACTGAGTTTTTGTATTCTCTTAGATCGTTCTAATCATCTGTTCAAAGTACTTGATTATCATTAGAACTTTACTTTATATTAAATATACAAAACATTTCTTATCAAACCGTAATAGTTTCTAATCCTCACGAAACACACAAATACTAAAATTATACATATGTACATTGTACATAAATAATATTATATAATAATGTTATGTATATTTCCAATCTTTTTTAATTATTTCCTTTCAATTCTTTAAGTACGAATGCATTTGTTATGTAAATTCGCCAATTTGCAATATTTGTCTCTGAATCACGATAAAAGTCTGACAAAAATCTTATTTAAAGTGCACTTTTAAATTTGAATAAAAATAAATAATATCATTTATTATGTTGGCAATGTTCCCAAAATGCCAACCGAACACCAAGAATAAAAAACATCTCAAAATCCTTTCAGCCTAGTGATGCTGTAATAATTCTTTCTTTATTCTGTTTCTCTATAACAAACGAATGGAAGTTGAGTGTACTTATTCAAGCGCTTCCACTCGAACCTTCCCCTACCTCCCTTTCACTTCTTCATTTTGAGCCACAGTAAAATGATAATTGTCCTCCTGGCATAACGGATAAAATAGGACACTTAAGAATCATTTTGTACTTTTTAACGATGAAAGTTAAGTTTTCCTTTTTTCGTTCTGTTGTAAAACGAAAAAATTGCCAAAGCCCAGAAGAATGACTGAAGGAAAATTGTGTGAGTTAGTTTTGTGTGGGCAGAGTTTTTTGTTTGTTATTTAAAGTTTCTGACACTTTTCAAATCAACATTATTCATTGTTGTGTTGGAGAAAGTCTTAGCAACAGCAGCGGTTGTAAAGACAATCAAATCTAAAAACAGAAAGTATTTATGGATTATTATAATGTTGTTTGTTTCCTTATAAACTACTGTAAAAATAAGGAAATTGATAATAAATATTTTGGAATTGCCACTAAAAAGTTTTATTTTCTTTCATTTGTCTTTGGAAAATGTAGTAATTTAATTTTTTCACCAACTATGTAAGTCAATTGAGTAGAACGCTTGATTGACTGCATCAGTTTGGATAAAATTGAATATTTGAAATGACTTCAAAATAATCGAAACAAACTTTGTTTTTTTTTTAATATAAAACCGCCTAGCACTTTGGTAAATTGATAAATTCATCTTTTGGTATTAGTTCCTAGAGGAATCTTTTGCGAATAAAACTGCAGGGACAGGATAATTCGGGAAAATATCATTAGGTTATTTTATACCACTTTTCTAATTACTTAGTTAAATACTCTGTTTTTTTTCGCACTTGAATAGAAACATTCTCTTGAATAGGGAAACATATTGAAAAATTGCAGTAAGAGAGGGTAGTATTTTATTTATAATCATTTTTAATAATGTGTACTACCACCTTTATTTGAAATAACTTCAAAAGCTCTGTTCGAAAGTGAATCATGCAGTAACTTTAAATAATTTAAAGAAATTGCACTTCATGCTTCTTTTGATTGCAGCAGTAAGTGATTCTTTGCCCTCATATTGTCCGTCAGAATTGTACACTCTACGAACCATCCATCCCCTTACGTTTTTGATAATATTTAGGTCCGAAGAATACGGTGAAGTAAGGTAACACTTTTCTCGGATATCCAACTGTTAATGATCCTTGCGTTGTGGATTGGTGCGTTGTTGAAATGTCCATTGTATTGGTCCAAAGATGTCGATAAACTTAGGGAAAGCTTCTTGCAATATTTCCTTGCAGGAATTTGCCGTCATTTTCAATGTGGAAAAATCCAGATCAATTGTTCCAAACCAGTCAATCGCAACCTCTTATAGGAACTAAAACCAAAAGGTAAATTTATACATTTACCAAATAGTCCAGGAAAATTAGCTTTTTACAAGGAAAAAATTAGTTCGAGGCTGAAATTTGGTATGAACATTGGTAGTGGGACTCTTTATAGACTGAGAAAGTTCCTCATCAATCCGAGGACCGCTATCTCAGTTACAAGGGGTCAAAGGTCATGAAAATGGTCATGAAAGCGCTACAAGCTCTGATAGTAAAAAAAAAAATTGTTTCTATTCAAGTGGAGCGGAGTGTATCTACCTATGGTGTTTTTTTGTTAAAATTGTTTAAACATAGATATTTTTTTTGAAGTGATCTTTAACAAAACACGAAAGCAGTTTTAGAGAACTAAACGCCTTATTAAATAGAAGTGATGATAAAGCTAACATGTACTTTCTAGTTGCTTAGCGTTCAGGACAGCATTAGATATTATGAACATTTGAGAGTTAAAAAACGAAAAATACCGCATAGTCCTAAATAGAAAATAAAAAAACAGATGATCCGTTTTTGGAAAATGTCAACAAAATCGATGAAAAAATACGTTTTTCAAAAAATTACTGTTCCTCAGTTAATAGCTTGAATTGTACCTTGAATTTTATAACTATTCTATGATTAAACTATTCTATCGATTACAAAAAATAAATAAACTCTATCGTTTAGTATTTAAAAAATAGACTTTATACTACGTTTCCACCAACCACTAAACCGAGATTTAGGTAATGCGATTATTTTGCTGTATCCACTGCACAAAAAGATCAAAACGATGATTATTGCAAAATATTCGAATGGTGTTTCATTTTTCGATATGAAGTGGAAGTGAGATAGATAGTTTTTGTTTACATTTCCATCTGTCAATAAACGAAAATGGCGTTTAAATGGGTCGGTTCCACAATTATTCTCCGAAAAAAAAGTTTGGTTGATTTGACAAACTATGTTTCCAAGAAGATTTGAATGAGTTTTATTTGAAATCTTCATTTGGGGAGATTAAAAATTGTATGGTAAATCTTCGTGATTTCAAGGAGATTTGTGATAATCTTGCGTAGTATTAGACTTTTCTATTTGCTTATCTTAAATCACCCTACTGAAATTACCAGATTTAATGTTGAACAAAAGAGGTTGGCAACCGTTTTACTTAACCACATTTCTCAAGGTAACCTTGCCCAATTTTTGTGTTTAAAAAAAGCCAAAGAAATTGTAAATGCTACTGAGAAAATTCTAGAAAAAAAAAAAAACTTAGAATTTTTGAGCACTGTTGGTACTAAATCGAAGTGTTTTATTTTCCTAATTCAATAAAGTTACACTACTCAGAAATTAAACTATCCCAAAACTATTTTTGGGGCATATGAGTAAATTTTAACGTTAAGCTATAAAAAATATAAATAAATTGGGTGGCGCAACGGCTCATGAAAAACCAGGGAGCAGGGACTAGTGACTAACAACTCGCAACCATTCCTGTGTGCGCGTGTCGACAGGAATGGAAGGGACCTACAATTTTATGCCGAATCTGAACGGTTAGACGAGAAGCACTTATTCATGACAAGTGATACTCTTGGAGGATTTGTCAATTCCTCGCAAGATGCAGTTTTTTCAGTTCGAATATCTTGATAAAATTTTATTCTATTCAGCATACAATGCCCTAATAAAGAATTATTCGGACGAACTGGCAAGTATAGATATTCTTTTTTTAGCCGCACTATCCGAATGTGGAATGCTTTACCCGGCTCTATTTTTCTATTCCATTTGATATTCAAAGCTTCAAAACCAATGTGCTTCGGTATCTCCTCTTAAATCCTTCCCTGTTTTCCTAATGCCCGCACTGTGTTTAATATAACATTTGAAGGATATTAAAAACCCCTTCAGTGCGCGTACTGTTTAAAAAAAAAAAGTTTGTAAAGAAAATTCTTTGTTAAATCGAAAATAAATTTCGTCCTTAATGTCTCGAAAGCAAACGGCCCAATTTGTTTCGTTTGTTCACATTATTTAACACCTGATACTTTTTTCGAAAATCTTGCATAACTTGCGATTTTTATAAACATAGTATAAGGGCTTTAATGGGAAGTTGTCATCAGTAGTGTTGTTCGCACCGTTATAAATCATCCAAATAATTAAAATATAAATCATTCAATTTGTATTGTTTGCATAACCATATCTGAACTTTAGCAAAAATGTATAATAATGAACTTGAACATGAACATGTTTGTATCTAGACCTAGTACCTACTTCATTTGTATATTCAACCATAAATTGAGAACGAAGCATATTTAAACGAACTTAAAAAATACACAAAACTATATTATAGGTATCAACTTTTTTTCTTAAAAAATGTACAACATTGCATGTAACTGTTACCTACTGCAATACTTGATTATGTCGCTGCGAATGCCAAACAAGCGTCTACTTTAGCACTGTCACACAGACACAGTAATGAAATGAAGTGCCTTGCCATGTCAGAAAAACGGAGATGTTTCCAACTCAAAATGTCACCCAAACACCGGAATGGTAATAATAAATCACCGTTATACATCATAAGGTAATTTAAAATGTCGCAAAATAAAACAAACAATCTCGCGTATACGAGTATATAGGGCTACAGATTGTCTCTCACCTGTAACACTGCTTTCTAGATTGATGTTAACCCAAGGGGGGTAATGATAAATGCTCCTCCTCATCCTCACAGGCTTCACCTTCCGACAATTTTTGTATTAAGTTAAGTATTTGCTTATGTTGTTGGTGATTGAATTCTTTAAAACAAAAAAAAACTCATCTTTGTCACAAGACTAAAGTATATTTACAAGTAGGTAAGGTACCTATCTGTTAACCTTAATGATAAGGAAAGTGAGACTAAAACAAAACAAAAAGAATGAAAGAAGGACGCTCATTAGAGACTCTCTCTACTTGGACTAAACGGGGATGAAAGTGGGTGTAAAGGAATAAATATTACCCTCTTAATGACTTCTTTTGTTTTCTTTCTTTTAGAGAAGTACCTCTCTTTTACAAATACCTCTCGAAACTTGAATGGTTTCCTTGAATGTGCATAGTGCATTGTATAGATATATAAATATGTATACATATACGAGCAAAGGTAAATTTATATAAATCTGGGTTGGTTGGAGGCTGGTGGACGTTAAGGGTTTAAGTATAAAAATAAGTATAGATGTGTAAAAACATTTATTTTCTTTACTTGAAACTCGTACCTACACCCATACACTCATAGAATACTCACTCAACCTGAAAAGCATTCAAATTTTCAATAAAAGTCAAGTTAAGTTGTCAATAATATACAAACAAAAACTGGGTTAAGTATCTTCTTCTTAACGTTAAATTTTTAAAAGGGTTTGCAATTAAGAACAGATTAATATATTTTTAAGAAGAAATATTTCTTCAGAAGCAAAATGAAATTAGCTTAAATGTTTAGTAAATTTCCGACTACAAATTCAAGGAAGTCACGATAAGTTTTGGTTTTGAATTATTTTCCAAGAACAATTACACAGTTTGATAAATGAATGATCTCCTTCATTCCTCTAAATCTCCTCTCTAATGCCCCATTTACACAATTGGAAAATTGTCAGTATTTCTGCCATTATACTGGCAAAAGAATGAATTTGCTCATTCTTTTGTTAGTATTCTGGCAGAAAAATGCCAATCTGCCATTCGTGTAAATGCAGCATAAGAAAACAATGTGTCTACACAAAATTTAGCAAAATATGTCTTTTCCAACTTTGTTTCCATGTATAACTTGCGATTGAATAGACATGTTGTACACATGTTAATGTTTTTTTCACAGGTGCAAGTAGTAGCTTAATGGGTACCTAGTGCTTTTTGGACTATCACGCTTGAGGCCTGAGTTTGGTTTTTATAGCTTCGTCCATATAGTAAAAACAATTAAAAAGTTTTTTTCAGGTCTGCTAGCTCCAATGTCAAATGCTTTTTGTCCAGGCGTTCGTATTTGGCTTCAGAATTTAAGTCCCCTCCATACCTTTCGATTAAATGTAAGTACCTACCTAAGAAGAAATGGTTTAAAGTTGTCAGTCACTATAGGCCCTGGTTCTTCCCGAGATGTCACATAACCCATTTATTTGTACCTATCATGTGAGAAAGTTTAAAATCCTCCAATACTTATGTTGTCCTGAAAATATGTATCATATAGCGTTGCCGTCGCCTGGATAAAATATTGTCGTATGTGAAAAATTGAGCTTTTGAGATTTAAATGCAGTTTTGTTTTTTGAATTTTTCTCTACAAACCAGTGAAATCCGTTTTCCGATGTCTCCCTTAGTTTCCAAGTTAATATCATTAAAATTTGTCGTATGTGCAAGGTCGCCAACATTTAAGTATTTCTTTCTCGTAAGTATGGGCATACATAATGCTCTGTTCAGTGAAAGTTTGGTAAATAATTGTCGTATATGTCATTTTTGATGCACATGCCACAATATTTTACTGAAAATCCGGTAAACGTTTGTCGTATGTTGTATAAGATAAAACAGAGACTGGTCTGGAAATGATATAGCCAAGTCATTGGATTAATTGAAATCTTACACAAAGTTGTAGACGACCACCCAAATATGAAAACAATTATTTTGTTGAGTGAATCATGTGTTCTACAAAATAGAAATCGAATAACATCGACTGCCATTCTACAATTCCTTCATGACCATCAAGATTCAATGATCAAAGAAATAACGCAACAGTTTTGTGAGCCAGGACATTTCTGCTTGCAGGAAGTTGACTGTGTCCAAAGCGGCATTGAAAAATATATACGAAACATAGAAATACTTATCCAAATTACTTTAATTCGCCTTTTCAATAAAATGAATTTTCCAAATGTTAATTTGAAAATTTTACAAATGAACCAAAATCATTTCAAAAACTATGCTTTCAAGTCCGAAAACCTGGATTCATTTAAGCAAGCGTTTTACACTACTTATTACGATTTGACCAAAAACACCGTACGTGTTCAAAACCGAACCGATGTTAATTTATGTCAAAAAGAGATTCGTATAGCTCCATCCATAGCTCCATAGCTATTGACTCCACAAAAAAAAAAATCATTTAAAAAGTGTGATTCCATAATAATGTATACATTGTTTATATAGAAAAATAAATAAATAATTATAAAAAATAAATCTGAGTTTGTTTGTGTTTTTAAATAAAAAGGTAATATGTTTTTGTATGTTGTATGTATTATACATACTAACGACGCGACATTTGAATTTGTTGTATTTGTTGCGTTTGGGTAACAAGCAGTTTTGGTTAAACCGTCACATACGACAACGGCATATTGAGAATAATTTACCCTTATTTCTTCCTTTATCAGAATATTATGAAGTGTGATCCAACGAAAATGCACGATATTAATAGTAAAAAAACAAACATTTTTCAGGGAATTATTTTAACTAGTATATCGCCCACTGGCCGAAATTCGACCAAAAACTCACTCACTCAAAAACTCATATTGACACTTGAAAGAAACTTTTCTCTAGAGTCAAACAATTAGTTTGAGGATATAAGACTGCAAAAATTGCAAAAACCGTAACTGACTGGCTGACTCACTCACTCACTGACAGATCTCAAAATTATGGAGCATTTCCCGACATCGTAGAATCTTGCAATTCCGCACATCGGTAGGCCTTGCGGTGTTTACAAAGGAAAAAATCGAAAATTTAAGATTTTCTATTCAGGGGGCGTGGTATACGCCTATTTGCATAGAATTGATGTAAATTATTTGGAGCACGTCTGATTGTCGTAGAATTATGAAATTTGGTACAGCGGTAGGACTTTAAGTGCAGGCAAAGGCAAAATATTAAAATTTTACATTTCTCATTCAGGGGCGTGGCAGCTGCCCATTTCAATAGAATTGATATCAATTATGAGGAACATTTCCGATTGTCGTAGAATGATAAAATTTGGTAAAACGGTAGGGATAGAAGTGCAAGCAAATGCAAAATTTTAAAATTCATAGGGCGTGGTATCCACCACTTTTCGCAGAATTGATGTCAATTATATGGAGCACTTCTGGTTGTCGTAGAATGATGAAATTTGGTAGAGCGATAGGACTTGATGCAAGCAAAGGGAAAATTCAAAATTTGTGATTTAGTGGGCGTGGGAACCACCTATTTTCACGGAATTAATATTAAATATATTGAGAGCACTAACGTTTGGTGCAGGATTATGAAATTTGGTAAAGCGCCTCTTTTTCAGATGTATAGAAAGAAAAAGTTGAAATCATGACATTTTTCATGCAAGGGCGTTTTATCCGCCCACTTCTTATCAATTATTATCATTTCAATGGAGCACATGGTTAGGACTTGTAGTATATACTTTATTGTTTATTTATTTTTGTCAAAATTAGACAACAAGTAAAAAGAAAATAAAAAATTACATGGTGATGATTAACATTATTTAACTTATACATTAAAAAATACGTAGATAAATATGAGAATTTAAACAATGTTAAGAGTTTTAAAGAGAAAAAATTAAATACAAAATAAATAAAAAAAAAAAAAATATATAAAAATATCATAGAGAAACTTCAGCCATCATTTTTTGCATAATTCTTTTCTTAAAAGTTTCTCTGCTAATATTAATTGAAAATAATTCAAAATGATTGTTGAAAGTTTTCGAGCAACGATGAAAAGTTTCATGAGAAGCATAATTAGTCCTTGAATTCGATTCTTTTAAAAAAAATTTAAGTATCGCAAATTGTGAGAATTAGTATTTACAGTTATTCTGGAGCATAAAAAAGGTGAATCTATATTCAGTTTGGAAAAGATCAAACGCAAATAAGGCCTCTGACAATTCCCTACGATTATGGAGACTACGCATATCAATAAGTTTTAAAAGATGAGAATACCGAGGCTACACAAAACTATTAGTACTCCATCCAAGATCTCTTAATGCAAATAGTGAAAATTGTTTTTGGATCGATTCATCAACATCATAGAACGGGGACCACACGACACTGCAATATTCTAAGAGAGACCGAACTAATGAACAGTAGATCGCTTTTGTTATATAAGGATCGTTAAATTCTTTAGATCTACATTAAACGAATCCCAGCATACACATGCCTTTTGAATATTTTTTGTCGATATGGTGTTTGAAAGCAAGTTTATTGTCAATTATAATACCTAAGTCTTTTATTACGCCTTTTCGAACTAATATTTTATCGTCACTTTTGTTTTTACTATTACTCATTGGGAGTTTGTTCCACCCTCTTTTCCTGATAAAAAGAACCTTTACAAAAAGTAGTAGGATCACAACAAAAACATAAATGTTAAAAAGTAGCCAAGTTCTTCTATATACAAAAACCTTTGCTTAACAAGTCAACCGTAAAAACTAATGAGATCTAAAAGAACGCCAAGTTCTAAGTTCATTCATGTTAAATATCAAATATTTTAAATAGAGTTATAAGGAAGAACTTTCAAAATTATCAGAGAAAAGTGTTATTTAATAATTACTGACTTAAAATGAGTTGGTTTACTTGGCAAGTTTTTTTTCTTTACTTAAGTACTCAATTTTGAAATGAAAACTTGACTAGTAAAGCAACTCAGTTTAAGTCAGAATCATTAAGTAACAGATTTCTCTCATAATTTTGAGGTACTTCCTTATTACTCTACTTAAAATATTTGATATTTAACATGAATGAACTTAGAACTTGGCGTTCTTTTAGATCTCATTACTTTTTACGGCTGAGTTGTAATGCAAAGGTTTTTGTATATAGAAGAACTTGGGTACTTTTTTAACATTTATGTTTTTGTTGTAAATATCTTCTTCTTCTTCATTTTACCGGCTATTGTCATGATCTCGAGGGGGATCACAACTCTCCCACTACACTCCTCCGTCTAAGGTTCCACTTGTGGGGTTCGCCGGGTTGACCTCAGAAAACGTCGACAGGTCTGCCGGTTTTTGGATTGTTCCATGTCTGAGGCTAACTAAATGCAGGTGTCGTTGCATTTGTTCCATCTAGTAGTTTTTGCGCCTGCCTTTCTTCCGCGATAGTGTTGGAACGTCTTGTGCTATTGCCTTTCTAACTGGGTTCTCATGGCATCTTCTGTGTACATGACAGTACCAGTTAAGTTGGTCATGACGTATTTTGTCCACGAAGGTATTTTTGAAGTGTAGGCTTCCTCGGATTCTCTTGCTTCTTATTCTATCACGCTATGTCACTCCTGCTATCATGCGAAGCATCTTCATTTCAGCTACAGTCAATTTACTCTCATACTTCTTGTTCATTGTCCAACACTGTGAACCGTATGTAAGCGCTGGACGAACAACTGCCGTGTAGAGCTTTCCTTTCAGCTTAGAGGGCGTTTTTCTATCACAGAAGATGGCAGAGTTTTCCCGCCACTTCAACCACTATTATATATACATAGCTTTTCAATTATTTTAGAAGGATCTATGACAATTAGGTGAGTGTGAAACAAAATATCGGCCTAACGCTCGCCACGGCTTCGGTGGCATACCTCTTTCCAATTTTCCATATTTTCAATGACTCTGAGACATAATTAAGGTTCAATGTCGTCAGTGTGCCAAATTATCTCATCTTTTAGCTCTTAAATTGTTCTTGGCTTATTGACGTTAACTTTTTCATTTAAATATCCCCAAAGAAAGAAGTCAAACGGTGTCAAATCACATGATCTTGGCAGCCAATTAACATCGCCCCGACGCGACGTGAAATAACACGTCCATTGAATTTCTCGTGCAAAAGATACATTGTTGTTGGTTGTGTGGCAATTGGCACCACCCTGTTGGAAGCACATTGTGTCCAGGTCCATAATATGATAACTTCCTGTATAAGCCATTAAATTAAAAAAAAAAAAAATTACCTTACAGTTTTTGAGAACGAATTTTTTTAACTTATAATCCTTTCCCCAAAAAAAGTGAATTGTAACTTACGACAATATTTTATCCAGGCGACGATAGGTCATCCTGAAAAATAACAACCTTATATTTTTTTAATTACTTTTGAATTTCACTTGATTTTGCATGAGTGTTTGAAATTTTACAAGATTATGAGACACTCTTATGTACCTACATAAAAGTATAAATAATGAACTTATGTATGTACCTATGTATACCAACGCGTTTTATTTTAATGTCTCGTGATTTAAAAATAACATACATAGTTTTGTCACAGTTTTTGCTTCCTCTGGTGTAAAAAAGATATTTCATATTTTGCAGAAAATCTTTACTTCCGTCGCCATATTGTCGCTCCTCCCAACAAAATAATTAACTTGACGCAAAAAAAAAGACAAGAAATAAAACTGAAGACAGGAAAAAATATATGTCATTTTCTATTATTCCGGTTCAAATTACAATATAGCCACACTCTGACAATGAGATATGCATTGCGTTGTGAAATAAATGATCTAGGACACCTCCTAAAGGAATGACTCGCTGGCAATTTCTATTACTATAGATATGTATGTATATGTATTTATAATTTTGTATGTGTACCTACTCGACTTATGTATACTATAAAAGTCTGTGTGGTCGTTTGCATTACACAATTTGAGCTCATTCGTGCCTGAATCCACTTAATAAAAAATTCATTAAGATAACGACAAGCCAGAGAAAGAGAGTACCTAACCTAATTATCCTGTCTAAAACAAATATCCCAAGCTTATACCCTTTATACTATAGAGCAGCAGCACAGCACAGCACAGGGCAGAGAGATTTGGCTTGGCTGCATAATAAGTCACCATTCACTTAGTCACCTATGGTTGACGACGTCACTTTTAACAAAATCAATCCCCTCACAACTTGGCCACAGAAGGAACGGCGCGGTTTGTGTGCGTTGCGGTGGACAGAAGGTTATTGGTACTGGGTAGTGCATGATGCGGTAAAAGCGAATCCATTCGATTTGCGAATGCGTTTAATTCTTTTAAATGTGACCATTTCGAGTTTTTATGTTGCGCGGCTATTAGATGATGAATCTTGAGGTCTGACTCTAATCGAACTTCAAAAAGAGCTTTTTTTAATATCTTGAAAAGTCCTAAGGATAAGCTTTAACTAGGGTGACAACCTTTCCCAAAACCTATTTCAGTACACAACAAAATATTTTTTTTTTAGTCTGTGTAATAAAAATAAATGTTGAAAAAACTACACACATCGATGGTCAATAACAACGCTGTTTTTTTCTAATGATTGTGAATCTTTTCCACAGTAAAATATTTTGTCGAAAAGATTTTCTTGATAAAATAGTATTTTTCTCTTAGTTTCTCCTTTGAACAGATTTATTCCACGCTGTCTTGGAATATTTTGGATTCAGTTTAATTTTTTTTTAACAAACTAATAAAATTAGTCGCTAATACCGTAAGAAACGATTCTTAACGACATTGGTTGGAATTGGAATATAGTTTAAACCAAAACAGATCATATACAAGAATAATGAGATGTCAAACTCTTAAATTGTGTGCATGATGTTTTAGAAACCCAACTAGAACAAATTGGACAGAGTACACAAAATGGTTGAACGAACGTATCGATCCACCAGAGGCAGAAACACTTTCGAGAACCTCAACCATTGACAATTCTGTTCAAAACCTTACTAGTAATACTAAACCCACTAACCCACCATGGTTGAGCAGTGAACTTAAGAAACGAAGAACAGGGGTTAGAAAACTTTTCAATAAAGCCAGACTGAGCAAAGATGAGGAAGACTGGAACTCATACAGAGCCGCATTTAACTCATACACCAAAGAGTTAAGAAGGGCCAAAAAGGATACATGGGCTAGACACTGTAAATCCATCGAGAACACAAGTGAGGCAGCGAGGCTTCAAAAGATCCTTGCATTCAATCCCACGATGCCGGGATATATTAAACATCCCGATGGATCATGGTCGAACTCGAGCCAATAAACACTTGAACTCTTTATGGAAACGCATTTCCCTGGCTGTAAGAGTCGTGAAGACTCAGGTCATACACAACCAGACTCTTTAGATTTTATTCAAACAGCACCAGAATTGGAACAGGTTATCACAGAGCAGAAGATTATGTAGGCAATAAACTCATTCAAACCCTATAAATCAGCTGGACCAGATGAGATTATACCAGCATTTCTTCAACATGCTCTACAGATAATCACCCCATGGCTAAGGGTAATCTTCAAAAGTTGTATTACACTTAGATACGTCCCTACCAACTGGAGAAAGGTAAACGTGGTCTTTATTCCAAAAGCTGGAAAACCGACACACTCGACTGCAAAAGATTACAGGCCGATCAGTCTCTCTTCATTCATCCTCAAGACGTTGGAGAGAATCATTGATCTGCATGTTAGGGCCCTTCTCAACCCAAACAATCTGTGCAACTTCCAACACGCTTACCTTAAAGGTAAGTCAGTGGAGACTGCGTTGCACGAGGTTGTCTCTCAAATTGAGAAAAGTCTTGAGTACAAGGAACACACCTTGGCAGCATTTTTGGTCATCGAAGGAGCGTTCAACAACGTAAAAACGGAATGCATTAAATCTGCCCTGGAAGAAGTTGGAGTTGAATCTGCCATTGTGGACTGGATTTATACCATGCTCAATGGCAGAATCATTAACTCGCAACTTGGGGTATTATTAACGAGAAAACAGTTACAAGAGGCACACCACAGGGAGGGGTAATCTCACCACTCCTCTGGGTCCTAGTTGTAAACAAAATTCTAACAAGACTTAGGAATCAGGACACTGAAATTGTAGATATAGTAATTTTGATATCGGGTAAGTACCCTACCACCATCAAAGATATTATGGAATCTGCACTTCAAGAACTATATTCTTGGGCAGCACAAAACGGTCTGAGGGTTAACCCTACAAAAACTGAACTAGTTCTGTTCACCAAGAAAAGGAAATTAGGGGATTTTACCCCTCCCAAGCTTAACGGTATTCCACTGAAACTTTCCAAAGAAGCTAAATATCTGGGTGTAATCCTTGATTCCAAGCTAACATGGAAACGTAACACAGAGGAAAGAATGAAAAGAGCACTCTGTGCTTTCTACACATGCAAGAAAACCTTTGGTACGCGTTGGGGTATGCAACCACAAGTCATACAGTGGATGTACACAGCAATTGTTCGTCCCATACTTACCTATCGTTCGATCGTGTGGTGGAAAGCTGTAGAAAAAGTTAGCTATCTCAAAAACCTGAACAAGGTACAGAGACTAGCTTGTATAGGAATAACGGGGTACAGAGTTCTACGCCACAAGCAGGGCTGGAAATTATTCTAAATCTTCCAGCACTGGACGAGTACATAAGATGCACAGCAGCCAAAAGTGCACTTCGACTTAAAGAAATGAGCTCTTAGAAGCACAGCACCTATGGACATGGGTCTATCTTGCAAAGGTATGACACAGTGGCCGAACTTGATATGACAACTGACTACGTACCACCCATAACAGATTTTAAAATACACTCCATTTTAATTCCCGAAAGGCATGGATGGGAACCTAATTCACTAATCAGTGAACAAGGTATCCCGTTCTACACCGATGGGTCAAAAGTGGAAGAAGGAATAGGGGCAGGGGTGTTCTGTGAACCTCTCAATATTAGAGAATCATTTAAACTCCCAGATGAGTGTAGTGTCTTTCAAGCTGAGATTTACGCTATTGAAAAAGCGGCAGAAATGGTACACAAGAAAAAACTGACTTCGTCAGAGATCACATTTTTCGTGGACAGTCAAGCTGCTATCAAAGCATTAGCCAGTGAGACTATAAGATCCAAGACAGTGGCAAAATGCCGAGGCATACTGGAGAAAATTTGTTACTCCAACCAAGTCAAACTCTGCTGGGTTCCTGCACATAGTAATATAGAAGGGAATGTTATAGCAGACGAACTGGCAAGGAAAGGGTCATAAGCAAATAAGAACAATAAAAGCCAATTATTTACGGAGCCTGAAATCCCGATCGGCGTCATTAAAAAGAAAATTGACCTAGTAACGAAAGAACAAATCAATAACTCCTGGGTTTCCAGGAACGATTGCGTTATCTCTAGAAGTTTATGGCCTAGAATTAAAAAAAAGGAAACTCAGTATATTTTATCGCTGAGTAAACAGAAATTAAGAATCTTTATAGGTGTACTAACGGGTCATTGCGCCATTGGCACATTGGCCACCAGAATAGGCGCTTTCGCACCCGACTTCTGTAGGAGCTGTCAGGATGTTGAGGAAATTGAAACCATTGCACCTGCTGTGTGATTGTCTAAACCTCCAAACAAATCGCCTCCGGTACTTCGGAAACAGGTTTGTTGGAGAACTGGACAATCTAGCGCAGGTCCCGATGGCAAATATGAGAAAATTCATAGTAAAAACAGGCTGGTTCACAAACGAACCAGTCTATGTGAACATTAGTTAGGAACATCTCTGTATTTCATTTATAAGGGGATTACAATGGACCAATAGGCCCCCGTGTTACGCAACAGCTTAGGCTGTGCACACCCCTCCTAACCTAACGTAACCTATGATGTTAATGAATTAAGTTGCAAATACATGAAAAGAAATATTAAAGAATGTACTAACTTTATTCAGATTTTATCTCAATTTATGTTTAAATTTAGATATACGGATTTGATTTCTGTATATTTGTGTGTACCGAATCTCTTCTTTGGTACACGGTACACAGCGTTAGTTTTCGGTACTGTACCGTTCATTTCGGCACAGGTGGTCACTTTAGCTATAACCATCCCGTTTTTAGTGTTTGCCTAAAAATTGACAAGAACATTGAATTTTGAAAACATAAATAGCTTGTAGTAATGACGTAAAATTAAAAAAAAAATACCAAGTTTGAACATTTTTTTTGCTCAAAATTTTGAGGTTCAAAATTATTTTTTAACTGTTCATCAAAACAAATTTATTTAAAAAGATAATAAAAGAAGGGATTTCTGGCCTTACGAAAAAGTATATCAGGACATTGTTAGTGTTGCCGTTGTTTTTTAATAATTTGTTTTCTGTTTCTTATAAGTCATTTTATTAGAAAATTGACCCTCCCACCTAAACAAGGGGAAACAGACCCCGTACTGCACGATTTTTTCTGAACCTAAACACTTGTCACACCTTAGGTGAATCACCCTGTATGCGTGTACGTTCACTGGACATTTGTACTGAACGTGTACAAAGTATACATATTAGTAAAAGTTTCCTTTTTGGGGACAAGAGTACTTGGTTGTTAGATGGCCCGCTATGTGGGTTCCAAGGATCTTCCCTGCCTTCTTGAGTCTTCTCTCTCGCTCACGCAACTCCATTGCTGCACTTGTCGTTAAGTCACCAGGCAGACGTGAAAATTAAAGGTTTCTAAAATTCCGTTAACCAACCGTAGCTAAATCGAATATTTCTCCATGAAATATGGTAATTATTTTAGTTTAGTGTCGCGATTGTGTATATCTAAACTGTAGAAAACCACTATAAATCCCGTACTGATAAATATTAATTGAATTGATTAGGTCTTCACTTTATTGTTTTAAAAAACTTTGCGAAAAAAACTCTCTTGTCACTTGCATAGTGTGGTGGTGGCAATGTTCACAGGAAAGTTTATAAACTTCGAGTCAGCAGCACCCATAGTAAGACGCTATTTAGATTGGGAAGATTGAGTGCGGACTAGTGAGTACCATCGTGCTTACATTACCAACTGTGAGGCACCTCAAAATACATTGAAACAACAACTCCCACATTGAAAGAACAACATAGCAGACTCATGAGTCTGGTTTTTATATTTTCTATATGCCTCACGAGACCTCCTATCCCGCACTTCTCTTACCTACTAACTTGCGTGAGTCCGTACACAAACTTCCCTATCTAAACAGGGTCTAAGAGCATATTTTAACACTCCGTGTTTTCATGTTTGTTAATTAGCCCAGTTGCTATTTACAAACAAATGACATGAAATGGTAAAAATAGTACTACACACTTTTCTTTCAGAACTTGTTGGAGGGGATCATTAGGCATCTTTGTATTTTTTGTCGGGAAAATTGCTCCACTGCGTAAGCCGCCATCTTGGATTTTCTCACACTAGTTTCTAATATTACCAAAAAAAACTTTAAACATAAAAAATGTATTGAAAAACAATGGCAGCACTTACAATCTCGTGCTATATCTTTTTTTAAAGCCAGATATCTATTCTTTTATTTGCTGTTTATAGAATTTCATTTTAGTGAACAGTTTTTGAAAAACAAATTTTCAAACTCATTTATTTTTCAAAAACTATTAACTAAAACCTAAAACTTAAATTTTCAAACTCAAAATTTAAAACAAAAAAAAAAATTTTTTTAATTTTGAGTTTGAATATTTATTTTGCAAAAACTGTTAACTTAAACCAAATTTTTTAAACACCAAATAAAAGAATGGATATCTGGCTTTAAAAAAAGATATTGCATGAGATTGTAAGTGTTGCCATTGTTTTTCAATATCTTTTTTTATATTCAATTTTGTTGGCTAATAATAAAAACTAGTGTTTTAGTAAATTCAAGATGGCGGCTTACGCAGGAGAGCAATTTTCCCGACAAAACACTCCAGTATGCCTTATGACCCCTTCTAACGAGTTCTGAAAGAAAAGTGTGCAGTACTATTTTTTCCTTGGCAAATGCTCATTCCGACTAGGATAAGTCTGTATGGTGGCAACTGGTAACTCACACTTTTGTGGTTTAGCGATATGCGAGCAACCAATTTATCAATACACAATACATACACAACAAACATACACATATCCTTAAACAAATATTTACTGTCTTATGCCATCATTGTTGGCACCGCACCGACGCGCCACTCCACTGCCGCTGCTGACTGTTGTGCCTCTATTCTACAGTCGACATTCTACAATCTTTATTCAGCAAGCACAAACGTAATGTCGTATCGTAATAAAAGTATCCTTTTTGGTTGACTAGAAGCGTAAAGTTTCACTGGAAAACCATAACCAATAACCATGTACTTATGTTGGTAGATATTTTTGTAATCCATATTTATGTTTTCATTTTCAAAGGATACATCCTTCATCTTTGCCTGTTCAGCTTGTTGCTCTACTTATAACACTGGTCTATATGTGATGCCTATCAATTCAAACAATGGAAAAACAATCCATCATCAGGAATTACCATACCGGATGAACTTTACAGGTTGTTTTTGTTCTTTCTCACTCTTTACTGTTCTAATCGATTTTAGAAAAAGGATTATTTTATTTCAGAATGTTGTTGGTTGCAATGAGTTTGCTCTACAAGTAGTGTTGAATGTGTGAGTTTGTGTTTCAACTCCTATATGGAACTGTAAAAGGTTTTGTAAATTATATGAATTTAAAGTATAAACTCGTCATAGTTCTGTGTTTTGGAGTATGATCATACTTTGTCTTACGGAATGCAATCTTCAAGGATTGGTTGTTTAAAATAAGCATTTCAGTATTTTTACTCGGCATTTGTCGAATAAATTATACAAAGTATAACAATATTTATAATACGTTACAATTTTTAGAAATCAAAGGACATGGTAGTGCCTAGCCAAGTTCTGGCACTACACCCTTTTCACAGGATCAAACTCAGGCGATTTTTGACCCAATACTTTTTTACTTCAGTACCAATAAAGTCAGGAACTTCAAACTTGCAGCATTTGCTAAGCTCACCAGGCTTAGACAACTCACCAAATTCCTTAGCATCAGTGGTTCCCGAGATATAAGACTGCAAACATAGCAAAAACCGTACTGACTCACTCACTCACTGACAGATCATCAAAATTATGGAGCAGTTCCCGACATCGTAGAATCTTGTCATTTCGCGGAACGGTAGGCATTGGGGACTTGTGGTGTATACAAAGAAAAAAATTGAAATATTAAAGATTTTCCATTCAGGGGTCCGGGCGTGGTACCCGCTCATTTTCATAGAATTGATATAAATTACTTGGAGCATTTTTGATTGATGACAGTGGTAGGCCTAAAAGTGCAGGCAAAGAAAAAATTTTAAAATTTGATTTTTTTCATTCAGGGGGCGTGTTATCCGCCCATTTTCATAGAATTGATATAACTTATTTGAAGCACTTCTGACTGTCGCGGAATGAATGATGATTTGGTCCTGCGGTAGAAGGGCTTAAAGTGCAGGCAAAGGCAAACATTTTAAATTTGAGATTTTACATTCAGAGGGCGTGGCATCCACCAATTTTCGCACAATTGATATCAATTATATGAAGCATTTCTGGATGATGAAGTTTGGTAGAGCGGTAAAACTTGAACTGCAAACAAATGATAGACTTTAAAATTTGATATTTAACATTCACCCGCCCATTTTCTCAGAATTTGTATTTATAATATGGATCACTGCGGATTGTTGTGGGCAATACAAAGGAGATATTAGAAAATTTTAAATTATCCATTCGGGGACGTGACACCCGCCCATATTCTCAGAATTGATATCAACTATGTAGTAATTTATTGAACATATTTAAGTGACGGCAACATATAAAGATGCCTTTTGGGCACGCAGGGCAAACCTTGGCAATTAAATTAAATTTGTTTCCTTTTTTGCCCAGAAACATTCGAAACATTTCTTTGATACCATGTGTTTTAAAGGCTCTTAAAGTTCTTAAAGGTGCCATGAAATAAAGTCCAAGGAAAATTTTGGCTTTGGGCTTTATTTCACACCTATTAGGAGTGCAATAAAGTCCAAATATAAAATGAAATAAAATCAAAATGAAAATTAAAATCTCTTTTTTTTTGAAAATTTAATAATGTAGTTTCATAAATTTCGGGCGAAATATTTTAGTTTAGTACAAAAAAAACTTTGATAACAGACCGAATGGAAACATAGGCGCCTGCCAGACGACTGAGCATACCCTAAGCGGAGCGACGGAGTCACGTGAGCGGAGCAGAGGACCCGAAGAGGTAGTTTAAATCCTGGACCCCACGAAGCGGGCCACCTTAAGTACTGTTTAGTACAAAAAACTTTGATAACAGACCGATTGACAACATAGGCGCGCTAAATTAATGAAACTTCTCGGGTTCAAGGATTTAAACTCCCTTTTTCCGTCCTCCGCCTATGTTACCATTCGGTCTGTTATCAAAGTTTTTGAACTTAACTAAAAAATTTGGCGCGAAATTTATGAAACTACATTATTAATGCTAGTTGGCCTTAAAAATTTTTGTTTGAAATAAAAATAAATATTTTTTTTACTTAAAATACATATATTAATAATTTTTTTTTCCAAAAAGCCATAAGGCTTTATTGCACTCTTAGGTGTGAAATAAAGTCCAAAGCCAAATTTGGCTTTGGACTTCATTTTATTGGACTTAAAATTCTATAAATACATTAAAGAAAAAAGTTCCAAATTGCACTTTTTAAATATCTCATAAAAGACTTATTACATTGTAACTTAATTTTGTCTAAAAGTAAACAAGAGATAAAAAAAAAAACTTTCATCGTTCTTAAGTAGCTATAGATCCAGCGAAGAAATTAGCTTTCTCCAAAATTTCAAAAACCAAGTTACTTAGTTCTTGAACTCAGGTAATGATTAAACAAAAATAAAAATCACAGTTTGTTCTTGTCTTTAATTTTTATATTCATAATTATCTTCTTCATTTGGCAAAAATAAATTAATGATTTTATATTTAAAATAGGTCATGACCCACCCTTGGGCTTGGACCCCTGCTTGTATGAAGCTAGGGAAAAATTTTACGATTATTGTTGTTTTTTATACGTTTTTTGTTTATAAAAACATTTACACTGCTCGTTATACGGTTAGAAGCAGGCATTTGTTAAAAGTTAATCTGAAATATCTCATTTTGTATGCGAAACAGATCAAAATTTAGTATGACACAAGAGAGACTGTTTAATGTACCATAGAACAACTTATGTTTGAGCTCTGAGAAAAATAGTTTACGGCAGATAAGAGAATAAATGTTAGCCGAGTCACTTTTTTTAAGTAGTTTTATCGTTCATAACTGAGAAGCACATACAAAAAATAAATATAAATATTCTTAGACTAATGTGTATGCTTGTAATGTGGGCTGGCAGCTTTCAAAATAAATTCAAAAATTCGATCTTTAAGAGAGCTATACAGTGATTCCAAATAGTCAAGTAAAATTGTACTCAAGGCCAACTTAATGGCATTAAGCAGTCATCGTATTGCTTCCCTTCTTCGTATACTTTTCATGTGAGACATCCCCTAACATTTAATGTTATCTTCAAGTCCGGTGCATAGGGGGTTAAGGGAGCAATAGAGCATTTAGGCTTATATTTGATGTTTTAACACTCCTACTGCATGAAAAGGGGCGTTGTTTGTTCGAAAATACGTGAAGTTCGTCTAAAAAGATCTTTGGTTTGCGGAAATAGCAACGCTTTGTAGTACCACGATGACTGGAAACCGTTCATCTTGACACTTTTAACAACCAAGTTTATCATTATCATAATAGGATATTGCTCCCGAATCATTATGCCTTTTTCCCTGTTTTGATGACGGTTCAGAAATTGCTCCTTTTTCCTCAACAAGATGGTCTTAACAATTTTTCCAACCATGAAGAGTCATTTCTGAACAATCTTCACACAGGGAAGGAGGGGTAATGAAGTCGAGAGTGATATCCTATTATGATGCCAAAATGTTCTATTGCTCCCTTATCCTCCTATGCACCGGACTTGAAGATAACATTAAATGTTAGGGGATGTCTCACATGAAAAGTATACGAAGAAGGGAAGCAATACGATGACTGCTTCATGCCATTAAGTTGGCCTTGATCTGCCGTAAACTTTTTTTCTCGGCGCTCAAACATAAGTTGTTCTGTGATACATTTATTTATTCTGTGATACATTTATATTCGCATACAAAAGGAGATATTTCAGATTAACTTTTAACAAATGCCTGCTTCTTACCTTATGACGAGCAGTGTATTTCTGTTAAGTTTTTAATTCTCTGTGCAAAATTATCTATTAACGAAATATCCGGAATAAACCTGAAATAAGGCTCATTTCAGCTTGGTGAGTTTTTTGGCTTAAATCCAAAATTTAGTTTTCTGGCAACCATTTTAGACATAACAAGCACAGCATTTTATCACAATCGTTAGATCCTACAGACGCAAACACATAATTAAGATTTCGAATATTTTTATTTCGACGCAAATCCAACACTTGTCCTATAGACCAGGTAAAAAGCTTTTATACGAAGTGAGCAATCTGATCAAATAGAAGAAAAAATATCCAAGTGTTCTTTCAATAAAAGAAGGTAAATCATAATTGATGTTTTTAAACATTCTTAAAGCTTTCTTTGTCTATAAGGAACACATTTGATTGGATTGGAGAATAAGGTAAATCTAGCTGGTTGAACATTAATTGAAAAAGTACATAAGATCCATTGGGAGAAGGTATCATGGAATTTAGACCTTAGCAAATCCACAAGCCAGGAATTATATATAGAAATCATTTCTGGTAAGGATGGATATATACAGAATGTTACCCAGGAGATACACAATTTATTTATTTTTGCTTCTTAGTGTGCTTTCAAGTGTTCATAGCTATGTTGATCTTAGTAGACATATTGCGATAGAAAAAAATAAATTGAACAGTGAAGCTAAGTATGAAAACTTCTGGAATAAAAACAATAATTGAAAAATTTTGAAAAACTTTTCTTGATAAAGACGAGGGTTGGAACTCGAGGAGAAACAAAGACTGATTATGATTTGCTAATGTTTATATTTTATTGGTCTAATATGACTGTTTCGTGGAGTTGGCTTCAAGACATTGGAAATATGTATGTCTAATTTTCTGCACCTCACACTTTTCACCCTTTTTTTAGTTGGAATTTGGCTGCTGTTATAATTTTCAAAGACAGTGATGCTAGCGTTAGCAAAATAGGGAGAGATTTAAGAGAACATACCGATGCACATTGGTTTTGAACCTTTGAATATAGAAACACCAATAGTGTTCTTTCAGTTTGATATAAGTACCTAGTGGTTTTGAAAACAATTGCTATAAACATACTTCTCGCACCCTTTGACAAATTATGGTTGTAATCGTATATCAGCAGTGAAATTTTAGTCTCCACTACCAAAGGCATTATATTAAACAATGGAATTTCCTGAAGAAGTGCGACTTCTGTTTCACAATAGGGTAGTTCGTACTTTTAAAGTCTTACCTTATATATATATTTGCCTATGACATTATAACAACATGGAACACACATAAGAAACATAAGAAAAATATAACACATACATTGCAGGACTTAACCTTTTTCACACTCTCAAATGCTTGAACATTTTTATCCTTTGAAACACAACTGACTCACAGAAAAACAAAACAGAAAAACACACAGTAGACATCATGTTTAAATACTTTTGCTGTCTTTATAAAAATAAAAACCCTGCACAATGTGTGTTTATCACAAGAATACTTGTTGACAACACCCCGGGGAAAATTAAGAAAAGTGTGCACTCATAACAAAAATGCAAACAAAAACAAAAAATTGCCACTCAAAGTGCATATTTATACAAACAAACGGAACTCCGGCGTCAAAAAGACGCATCTCAAGCCAATGGAACATTATAAGTGTAACCCCCGAGTGAGGACAAACTTTATGTATATGTGTCAATATTGTATGAAGAGTTGTTCATATAATATAATTTAATATTTCTGTGTTTTTTTGTTTACTTTTCAAAAAAACCCATTTGTTTTGGTTTGAATAAAAAAAATCATTCAATAAGAAGTACTATTTATAGCAGCGTAAACTATTTTTTTGTTTACTAAAAAAGTAGATTGTTCCTTCAAGAGGTTAAGAAATTTGTTTATAATTAGGATCCGTCTTATAAAATAATATAAGATTCTTTGCCGGATTCCTTATTATTTAATTTTCTTTAACATTTTTGTATACAGCATTAGGGGGGTTCCCACTCATCGACAAGTTTACAACTCGTGTCGAAACACCACATAATTTGTAATGTTGAATGACTGTCGGAAGTTTTTCAAATTTTTTGATATTTTGCTCGGTCGAACGACCGCTGTAGCTAATGTGAACACTAGTTGAACAACCGATATGTCTGAAAATTTGGATTTTAATGTTTCTTTTTAATTTTTATGTGAGATTCATAGAGAATGGGTTGAAATAGAAGTAAAACCACAAAAGTTAGGTAGAATATATGAATTTCCTTCGCTGAAAATGGTGCAAAAAATTAAATCTACGCCGTGTTTTCTTTTTGAAACTTTATTTACAAATGAAGTTGATGAGGCTGTCGTCGAATGTGAACGCTAGCAACACGACTCAGGTCGATCAACTTGCCGATGAGTGTGAACCCCCCTACTATGTTATCATTTAAGCTCTAGTTCACACTAGATTACATCGCACTTTTTTTAGCTGTAAACATCCGAACTTTACAGGTAAACACGTTTTTTTGCATAAAAACCATCGTGTGAACAGTTCTATGTAAATGTACGCTCATTTCTTCGTAGGTGTAAAGCTAAAAAACGTGTGGTGTAATCTCGTGTGAACTAGGCCTTAGGGGCTTCTTGGTGAATAATACAAAATGTCATCTGAACTGTTTTCGAAAAAAAAAATGGAAAAAGTCGTTGAACCATTACCTTAACCACAGTGGACCTTACCTAATACCTAGTAGTTAACTGATTTTTGTTTAAATCCGTAGAGCCGCTTTCGTGAAAAATAAAATTTTACTTATACGTTACAAATCTGTATAAAGCAAGTACATTTATTTTTTTTGGTATTGATAGGAGATAAAAAGTGTATACATACGCTGAGTTGAATTTTAATTTTAGATTTTCGGTATTTTTGGTTATTGGGAGTTCGAATTTTGTGCTTTCTTTATTTTAAAAACTTCGTGTTTTCTAGATTTTGTGTTCTCGGTTTTTTGGTTTTTGGGAAATCTATATTCAACCCTTAAATGTTTTTATAATTAAAGCTGTAAATTTAAATAATTCTCTATTGTTAGGAGTATGATTACCGCAACTGAAACATTATTTCATAATTATTGCATTAAAAGATACTATCGCAATAATATAGACAGCTATTTTGAAGCGTCTTACAGTTTCACTAGATAATTATTTTTAATTTGTTTGTAGCAATTTTTTTCTTAAATTATAAACACTTAAATTCAAATTATAAGCACTTCATATCTGTGATATATGGTATAAACATAATAACCCCATTGAAAAATCCTTTTTGACGCCCACTTTACTTCGATCTATAGATCCTAAACGATTTGTCCGATTTGCTTCAAATTTGGTACAAATATGCATTCAATTAAAAAAGATGATTCCATTATTTTTGATAGAGATTTTCTTACTTAAATACAAATTAAATTGCATTTACCTTAAAAATAAGTTTATAGAGTTATAATGGTTATACCAAACACCACAACATTTAGTGTCATGCAAACAATAATTCTTTAAGAAGTTAAAATTAAAGAGGCCTTAATTAATGGCACTAAAAAAATTAAATTCAAGCTTTGTATTTAAACAAATTTTGAGTGGGTAGGATCTTTACTGCCAAAATAATTTATCGCCATTTTTGGCGCATAGATGGACATGGGCATACCGGAAAGATTTACAGTACTGTATTTTTTAGTATGACAATCATTTTATATTTGATCACAATCTCAAACAAAAATATAATGCATAAAACCAATAAAATACTTGGGTAGTGATTCAGAACCTGAAGTTACATTTTCTATAATTAAGGTAAATTATAGATTTTTTTAATTTAACCCATTATTGATTGTGATGATTTAAAAGTCTGGTTGGGGTCGAAATGTTGTGCGATCAAAATTCTGGTTTGTAAATCATTTTATAAATACTATAATTGTAAATTCTTGTTACACAAAATTCAGTTTGATTTTTTTTTATTCTAAAGTTCTGTATGACCTAAGTTCTGTATGAACACAGTTCTGTACTTTAAAATTCTATTTTTCAAAAATCTATATTTAAAAACCGAATCTTCGCACTTTTTTACATTATCAAAACAATTTACTTTGTAAATACCTACAGAATGAACATAAAATATAAAAGGATTTTTCTTATACCATCTATATTGCTTTAGATTTATAAGAACCCAATTTGGAAATATTACTTCATTTTTACAAAAAGTATAAATGAAATTAAAAAAGTACGTATACGCTCTAGTGAACATTGTTATAAATTTTATTATTTACATTTTTTAAAATGGACATTTTTTGTGACGGTTGAAGGAATGATGACCTCTATTTAAAATTCAAGCATTTCATAAATATAAAAAGTTTGTGCCTCGGCCGCTTCATTGGGGCCCTCAAAAACGTTTGGATAATTTTCAAAACTACGTTCAAAAAATGGATTGAATGGCCTAAAATTCGATGAAAATTTAAAAAAATGGGCATGACGGGATCGCACAAACTTGCTCTCGTAGCTTACAAAAAAAAAATCAATATCTTTTTAAAAATCCAAAAATTATTTTTTTCGAAAATTTTTATATGCAAAATTGTTAAAATTGTAAAGGACCTCTTACATAGAAAATTTGGTTAAATCGGTGAAGCTGTCAATGAGAAATTTGAAAACCAAAAAATCGGTTCTATGCCCGATGTTAATAACCGTTATAAATTTTTTTTTCTACCAAAATATTAATTGTAGTAATTATATAGTAGCTCGTAATTTTTTTTTGTCAAAATCGTAAGAGCCGTTTTTTAAATAAATCAATTTTTGAATATTGTTGCAACGTTATTTTTTGAGCTAAAAAAAAAATTCAATTTCCCCTCTAGGAATCCCATAAGAACCAAAAACGCTTAGGCTGCAGGTCGAGGTGCTACGATATCTCGCAAACTAAAATCTCGAATAACAAAATCTCGCATTTTTTTTATAAATCTTGAAATACGAAATCTCGCAAACTCATAAACCCGCTTTTCATAAACTCGCAATAACAAAATCTCGCTTTACACAATCTCGCATTTACATTTCACAGCCAAAAATCTCGCAAATTTCAACTAAAATCTCGCAAACTTAAATCTCGCATTAACACATGAAGTTGGAAAATTCCGAACTGAAAAATAAAATCCTGCGAATAGAAAATGAAAAATCAGAGGCCTAAAATGGGATACTTTTGATTACAAATAAACTGAAAACACACCGACTGACAACATAGGCGCCTGCCTGGCGACTGAGCATACCCTAAGCGGAGCGACGGAGTCGCGTGAGCGGGACAGAGGACCCGAAAAGGGAGTTAAAATCCTTGAACCCGCAAAGCGGGCCTCCCAATGTACTGTTTATTGCACATAAACAGAAAGCACACCAACTGACAACATACACAAACGAAAACTGTTTTTTAATGCGAGATTTTAGTTTTCGAGATTTTTGTTTGCGGATTTTTGTCATTGCGAGATTATAAAAAGCGGGTTTTTGTAATTGCGAGATTATGAAGAGCGGATTTCTGTAATTGCGAGATTTCGTATTGCGAGATTTCGGGTGCGAGATTTCGTAGCCAACCCATAGACAGACAGACGGACAGACAGACAGAATTGCGAGACCCACTTTTTTTGGCGTTCTCTATGATTGTAATGTTAGGGAAAATTATTATCTCGATTTTTTTTTCGCGAATCCTGAACTTGCCCTATAGTTACGGTGACCATCCGTCCCGGGTTTCCTAGGACTGTCCCGTATTTCAAAAGCCTGTCCCGGGTTTTTATTAAAGAAACCCGGGACGTAAAAGTGTCCAGTATTTAGTTATTTGTCCCGTATTTGTACATTTTCTGACGTTTTTTTTTTTTGTTTGATAGTAAGACAAATGGAAACTGAACAAGTCGAAATAAAATTAATAAAATATATTATTATTATTATTGAGTTGAGTAATTTCTAGTAATGTACCCCTGGCCAAAAATGGAAGCGTGTTTGGCTTTTGTGAACCAAAACCGACGTGAAACAAGAACTCTCAGTTGTTTGATGAGTTTGTTGCTTAAATTTTTTTAAATTTCAAACAATTATAAAATATTTATTCAGCACAAAAGAATTAAGGCCAAAAATTTTGTACGTTGTAAGCTTGGCTTAATCTGCATTACGAAATGTTATGTTTTTGTAGTTTTGAATAATGAAGCTTTACATAATGTTCATTTAATAAGTTAAAGACTAAGTTGTTAACAGAATTCTGAAATATTTTACTAATGATATAAACGTTAAGTTTTAAGTTCCTTTAATTTTAAGAGTTTCTTTTCGTTTGTTTTTCTATTATTTTTTCTATCTTTTAATAGGTATGTATCTAGATATATATGAATCAAAATAAAAATTAGGAAAAAGACTAATATTTTTCTTTTACGTTTTTAAAATGTTCACTTTGTGTCCCGGGTTTTGCTCCCAGAAATATGTTCACCGTACCTATAGTACGTATATCGCAATTAAAAACTATGTTACATATCTGAGGTGCTGTTTCATGCCGAAAGTTGTGAAAACTTCATTTGATTTATGTTACACAGAGTTCTTAAAAATGTTGCCATCTTAGAAATAAAAAACGATAAAATGAAAAAAATGTTAGTTCTGCTCAATTTCCACGGGGTTGTAGATCAATAGCAACAAATCCTTTTGTACTTGCATGTGCTTAACATTATTATTTAACTTTTTTTGATGATTTATTTGTTATTTTTTTTTCTTCAAAATACAGAATTGAAGCATACGCAACAAATTTGTAGAAAGCAATCCAGAAATTTATAAACAAAAAATGATATATATAATTTTGGTCTTACGGTATTTTCAAAAACTTTCAAAACAGAATTTTGTTCACACAGAATTTTGAAACTTTGAATTCTGACTTGTTTGCAATGATCTACACAAGAATTCTTCATCATTGCATTCTACCCAATTTTCGATTGCTTTTATTTAACATTAAAAACAATTTCCAAAGTAATGAAGTTGTTTGATTCTTTACCTTCGAAATGTTACATTAAATCAATAAATTTAAGAAAATCTTTAAGAATTGGTGTAATTTACTAATTTACAAATAAAATAAAATACCTTCATTCTTTTCTTGTTAAGTATATTTAACTTGCCTTATTATTTATTTTTGAACCCACAACTTTTTTTTAGCTGGAGGTTGAAAAGTAGATTATTTTAAAATGAACACTGACCTTCTTTTCCATTCCACCCATCACATTAGGTGAATAGCCTGGGGTCCAATTGATGTTGTTGTTGTAGATAAAGATGTATAATATGTAAATATGTTTGTATTTATATGTATGTAAATAGAACAATTGAAAATATAATGTTTGTATACTTAAACCTTTTCGGTTTGATTTTATACTTTCCTTCGTTGTTGGTTGGTTTTTGTTACACAATGTATTTTTAATTAATGTTTTGTATATTTTTTCTTGTCCTTTTTTTTTTTTTTTCTTGGATTTACATTTGTTCTTTTTTTATTTTGAAGGGATCGCAATAAAAGGTCATTTTAAAACCACATAAGCAGCAGCATTTCTCATTAAATGTGTTTTTTCTTCTTCTTTCTTCTATAAACTTTGTTTGGTTTTTGAAGGTTGGTAATCTTTTATGTTGTTAGAAATGTCAAAAGAGAAAAGACGTGCAATAATGAGTTTCTAATCTTAGGTAGGGTCAAAATAAAAACAAAATGCGTAAGGTTTGGTAGATATGAATAACCAAGTATGTATAATAAAAACAAATTTAAACTAATGAGTTTTAAGGAAAATATAAACATTCAAATTTAACAATGATTCTGTTTTTACAAAAATTAGTTTCATTTAGGTTTTAGATGCAAAAAACAAGTGAAGGTGTTCTAACAGTACTGATTGTTCGACTAAATGATTCAACTTTTCTTAATTCATATAAGTAGGCACTTTTATTATATAAAACCTATTTAATTAGAACGAGATCGGTCAAGCTGTTCTAAAAATATACAATTGAATCAAAATCGACAAAGTTGTTTCAAGTAGATTAACAAAGACCAACATTTTTAAAGACAGACGAAGTACAAATGTATACAATTTTAAAAACACTGTTAAATATTTTAGTTACAATAAAAGTACCTTAACTTATAAACATAAAGAATCAAATTCACATTTTATTGAAAAGTTGGAACTACTTAGTCACTTATTATAAAAATTTGATTTGTTTCGTCAAGCGAGGTATTGTGTTTATCGAAGGTTGTCTTTACTGAGCGCGGACTATAGTATGTTTTTTGTCACGCTCTAAGCGGATATAGAACGCTTAAACTGACTCTATACCCCCCCATCAAATTTCATATTCATGACTTTAGAACGGATGTGCCATTACATCTCCTTCGCTTTTTTCTAAACGCTGGCGCATTAGGGTACCTTACCTTAATAAACTCAGACAATAGGTAAAAGTGACAAAGCCATGGAAACCTTTTATTTGAATTTAATTTAGCTCAAAAATACGAGTTATGAGTGCACCTTTGTTTGACATTTTTATAGGAAAGCTATACTGTTTGATTACTCTTTCCCTAACGAAGCGATTAATGTTATTTTTTTTAATATTTCTATACTATATAATTAAAATTTGCTTAAATAACACTCAAAACCATTTTATAAATAGAGAATATTTCTTTTATTTTCAGGGCCAGTGTACGGCTGGCTCGCTGCCCGTGGCATGGGTAGACGAAGGTCCCGGTCCGCCAACGTGTCCAATGTCTTGCGAACAATTAAACTTAGAAATTAAAAGTAATTATAATAGTAATACTAATACTAATACAAACTCTTATAATAATTATTACAAATTTCATAATTATGATAGTAATTATTTAATAAATATGAATAACAACAATAATTTTAATTCAGTTCATAATATTATGTCGAAAGTGCGAAGAGAAATTGGTGAAACATCAGTGGCGGCGAGGCCTGTGAAGATAGCAACGATACCACCAAGTAATGGTGCAGCTTCCACCAAGAGGGCATCCTCTTCACAATTAACGACGATAAAACCGCCTGGAGTAGTTGAACGAACAACTGCTACCGTATCAACAGCCTCAATAAATGCAAACAAAATGGTAGCTGACAAAACTGTGGAAACAAAATACAAACACCACCAGCATCAACATCAGCATCAGCATTACGATCTGGATCAGGATCAAAATATAATGCAAAATGATGCAAGCGCAAACGCACAGTCCTCGTCGACGTCGACGCAAGATCTTGATTATAACTATAATAATTTAGATAATAATAATAATAATATTGTTAAAAATAATTTAAATAATAGAAAAAATGTTGATAATTATAATAATAATAATATAAACGATAACAGAAACCAATACAACCAAAACCAACAACAACAACAGTGCCTTGATTATTTGGGCGATAATGATGACTCTAGTCCTACACAATTATGTAAAAATTCTCGAAGTGATTTAGATAAAAAACTACGCCATCTACGTTTAAAGCATTGTTGTGAGCGTACCGTCTTAAGTGCCCTGCATACGATCGCCCTAAATGTAACACTGGGCGGTGGCCCCCAATGTGTTCGAATTTTAACCGATATTTTGGATTTGGACTCATTGGCCACACGTATCACGTGCGAGTTAGCAGAAATTTTATTTCGCTACGACTGTCGGCAAATATATTCGCGGATACATCAATGCAAGGACTGTAAGGTAAGTCCTCTTTTTTTAAATATAAATAAATTATTGGTATCAATGGCAAAGGAAATTAGCTAATTGGAATATCTGATGTTCTCATATTGGCTACAATTTATTCATAACATCCTGTTTACAGCAATTATTGTGCATTAATGTGTTCATTAAATTAAAGTTATTAACAGATAGGTTTTAAGCTTAGTTTTGCTTTGATACATTTATTGACCACCGCTACATATTAATTTGATTAGGAAACCATTTTTGATGTTGTTAGTTATGTTGTAGGTAACATGGGTTTGTATTTGCTGAAAAATTAAAATTTGTTTTTATAAATGGTCGCTCATTAGATATCATTCACTGTGACGATAAAGAAATAAATTGTAGAAAGTGATATACCATGGAAAATTTGACAATCACTAGGATCAACGGAACTACGAATATAAATCAAATTGTTTACTTTTTTTTATGTTAACAATTAGTGCAACTGTACATAATATAATTATACTTCACAAGTAGCACAGAATTACTTAAAGAAGGATTTAGGAATTCTAAATCTATACTTGCATGCTTCTTTAAAAAGGATTTAATTTCATATTAAGTAGAGAAAAGGCGCAAGTGGGCGGTCCGATAAAACTAATTAAGAAGCTTAATTGAATTATTGAAACATTCTTTAATACTTCCGTGCGACTTCTTAAATAGGTATGCCATTTTCGAATAAAGGGGTTAAATTGAAACATTCTTCTTAAATACTTCGGTACTACTTCTTAAATAGGTATGACATTTTCGCTAAATTGATTTATTGAAACATTCTTCTTAATTACTTCCGAACTACTTCTTAAATCGGTATGACATTTTCTTTGTCTTTTACAAGTTGTCTTTAATAATTCTTTACTCCTTCTTTAAGAGGTACATACATATATGGCATTTCTGAAAACAAAAATTTGATTTATTATTCTATTCAATTATTTTGGCAATTTTATTATCTTTTTTTTATTTATTTTCAACTATTTTATTATTGCATGTTCCTGTAATTCCTGTAATTAAATTATTTTTGTATTAAATCTCAATTTATTCTTATTTACCCACCGGGAATCGAACTCGAGTACTTCCACATGCCGTCCGTGTGCGTTACCTACTCAGCCAATATGATACTTGCCAGTTGAAAGAATTGTACATATTTCAGCAATTTGAGTTCGTTTGTATCCCGATCTCTTTTTTTTTGTTGCCCAATAGGTTATTATTCATTTTCTATGGGTGGTTCGGCTCAGGGCAAACACCAACAAATTTTGTACCAAATAATCAAATGTGAAAATGGTGGACGCGACTGAGAATGGAACCCAAGACCTCCGGCGTGGCAGTTGAATGCACTACCCATTATGCTACGCGCTACTACCTACTACCGTCAAATCATGTGTCGCAATTTTAAATACTATTATAAGAAGATCAAAAGAAGTATTTAAGAATCATAAAAATAACAGAGCCACGCCTTTCGAAATTAAGAACAGGTTTTGAAGGATTAAAGAAGTATTTAAGAAAGAAGGTAAGCAAACATTTGAAAAAAGGAAATGAAGGAAGGATTTAAGAATACTTTTAGTAGAAGTGAACATGATAATTTAAGACCTTGACGAAAATACCTTATAAAGAAGAAATACAGATCAATTTAAGAAGTCGTAAACTGGCATACCAATTAAAGATTGAATAAAGTATGAATTAAGAAATGTCATACCGAAATTATACTATTTTGTGCTAATTGTGTTATGCGCTAGAACTAAAATAGGGTAACGGTAGGTATAAAGGTTACCATACCATAACTCGTATACAAATCTAAGGATGAATGACCAAATTCTGAACCCGAAAACCATATGCCTAAGCTAGGCAGTTTGATCCATTTCGTCGCTTTTAGAAAAGAAATAAAGTATTTGATATTTAACAAATGGTAGGTTATGTCCCATATTTACTAAGTATTATCAGAAATGCCTACCTTCTTTGCATGCTCCCCTATAATGGCAAGTGGCCAAGAAAAGTTGAATAAAACTGACTGACTTTACTGACGGGTTGGCATATCAAATAAGATGTTCTTTATTTATTGCTAAAAGCAAAGCTTAGTTCTACTTGATTCTGTTCAACTTCAATAATAATTTTAATTTTTTATTTAATTTTTGATATATGTATGTAGGTAGGTAAATATGTTTGTAGGTTCATTCATAAAACAAAATCTCCTCATTTTCATTGAAAAGGGTGTTTAGGTTTCTTGAAAGTGAGCCACCTGTGATTCTTTTCACATGCCAAACTATGAACATAGGCATAATAATGAAGTATAATAAGTGAAGACATAATAATGAAGTTTAAGCTTTTAGTCCGTCAGTTGGCCGACAAAAGGAGTTTGTGCCTGGAAAGTTTTGGAGGAGTTTTAATAATTTTCATTTTTATTAACCGATAATGAGTATGTTTTGTATTGAAAATGTAACAGTAGGCTTTGCGGTGCTCTTACGCCAAAACTATTCATCCTACAAACACATGAAATAAAATATAGGACATTGTTGTGAGCTTTAATTTAACCGTTAACTGTTTTGACGTTAAATTTGTCGGAAAGGAGATATTGGTAAAAAACTATTTTCATACACGGCATTTTTTCAAAATGGCGTGCTAGCGGCAAAGGTACGAGGTGGCAAAGTGAAAATACAGAAAGAGCACCACAAAATCTATAAAAATGAAAAGTTTTCAAAACTCCTTTAAAACAATCATTAATTTTACTTTCCAAGTGCCTTAAAATACACAATTAAAATGATCAATTATTTTGAATTTCAACAATAGCTAAAAGAGGTTTGACTGCTAGTCAGTGTTCTTATCTTAATCGTCCTTTTAGTCACTGACCAGATAATCGATTCCGTTTTTGAAGTTAGAAAGCACTTAGACAACCATACAAAATATTATTTATTTATAACATTTTGTAGTTGAATTCCGTCTGAACTAAGACAAAGATTTTAAATACGACTGTTTGCATCTTACGAACAAAAATGGAACCTCAATATAAACATGTACATTTCTTATTTCGGCAAATGCTTTCACAGGATCGGAGATGGTGGGTGTTAAAGGACATCTACAGAATGCCAGTCCATTCCTTATTTCTAAAATCCATCGTGTTAAAGCTTTTGCCAAAAAATATTTTCAAAAGTTACGAATCACTCCGTTGAAAATTTGTAGTTCAGAAAGAGGGCACTTATTATGCTGTCCTAAAAGACACAATCGCTTAATCTTAACCCTTTGATATTTTTGCTAATGTCCCTTAAGGAAACTCTCATAGAAATATGTACTTTTACGTGATATAGGTACGTATAAACCTAAAAGAAAAAAAAGCTAAATGTGGCTGATAGAAGGCACACATACATACCAACTCGCGCATGCATACTTATGTATAGGTTAACTTCTTTTATATAAATATAATCAGTTGTGTGGAAGTATTGGTGTGCCTGTTCAAATTAACAAGAATTAGGGCGAATCAATAATATCTTCTCTTGGAAGCTTTTCAAATTGCTAGTGGCGGTGTTGATTATATATATGTTATGTACATTATATTTATATTTTTTTTTTTTTTTAACTGAAATACCTATGGCCTATTATCTGTTTTAAGTTTTGCTTTCATTATTACTTTTCTTTGTTGAAACCACGCAAACCCATACACACATCACACAGATAAGAACCTATGCATGCAATAATGCAACATGCACGTGATTTGTGCAAAGGCTTAGCACTGAATGAATGCACAATGATGAAGGAATTAAGGACATGATGTTGACTCGAAGTTTAATATTACAAAACTGTATACCTACCATACTTACGAGTGTATGAAAATTGCGATAGGAAATCAATATAATATCTGATGCCATGGCTTAGGATGTATGGGTTTTAGAAACATTTTAGATATTCTTTTTTTTTTTCAAAAAATAAAGTTTATTATTTTATTCCGCTGAAAGAGGATCTTTTAAATTAAAGGGTCTTAAAAAGAGATATATTTAAACCTAGATAATAGAGAATAAACAGACAAAATATATTACGATATAAAAACAAACACAGCAGACTACCTCAATCTGGATGTAAAATCTCTTGATTTTCAAAAGTACTCACCATACACCAATCTTTGGTGGAAATGTATATAGGTACTTACTTACCAGTGTTGTCGTATATACTAAAAATATTTGAATCACTTGCATTATTCAAATAAATTTATTTAATAGCCTAATATTCCGCCATAGAAAGACAGTTCCCCATTCCTTATATCACAAATTTTTAAGAAATATTAAAACATGTGTTGCCTTTTGAAAAGTGGTCAATACACAGGGTTGCCAGGCTTTAGGGACAATTTATTGGTTTATTCAATAATCTGAATTAGTATAAAATAGAATTTTTGAAAGCAGATAAAAGGCGAAAAAATAACGGGTGATTGATAAATTTAATTTAAGATTTTCTTCTTGCTATTTGAATTTTCAAGCAATACGAGATATCATTTAGACCTTCAACATTAAACAAGAAAAACAGCTGGCATACTTTATCTTAAGCTAGAGCTACATATATGTTCAATATTTTGTTTTCTTAAAAAAAAAAAAATAAAATCTTAATTTATATAGCTAGTTTATATTTTAACAATTTTTTAAAACTTTTTTTTTTGATATTATTGAACCATTAACATCAATTTGTATGCCATGAGAATAAACCATGCTTTTTATTTTTAATTCGTTGTTGGTTCGGGTATAGTAAGGTTTAAGTCGCTTCGCGAAAAAAATTACTAAATCGTAGGATTGAAATAAATTCCGAAAATGGACCTACAGATCCATGATAATACTGCATTTAAGTACCTACCTATATTATACCTAGGTACCTCTCCTTATATGTATTTTGACTTTAATAAATCTTCATAATTTAAATAATACAAAATATCGCAATTTAACAATATTAAGTCATGACAGCTAATAAACAAAATATTACTTTATAGTACCTACCAACTACTTTCTACAGCAATGCCACCGAGTATTGGAAAAAGCTTTCTCTCACAAAATAAACGAGAAATTTCATATAAAAAAAAATTATCGAAGTAACTTTAGTGAGAGTAAGCTTCAAGCCACACATGACTTGCTATATCTTCAATGCTTTTCTTTCTTCTGACATTCGTTACAATAAAGTTTTCTTTCAGTTTTTCATTATATTTCATCTGTTTCGGTATATATATATTCATATTCATATAGCCGACCGACATTATGCTGCACACAAAACATAATAATCCCGGACACTAGAGTGCGAGAGTATAGAAAAAAAAAGTTATGTGTACTATACTAACTTGTGTTTTACCAAGGAAGGAGCAGTAAGATGACTCTCTGCTCAAGACTCATCAAGGCAAGATAAGAAAAGAAATATGAAGCAAGAAAAATAAAAAAAAAATAATTAAATAGGAAAGGATGTTGTAACAAACTAAAGAAAACAAAAATAATAAAAAGTTAACTAAGCTGAAGCGCTATTGTGAACCCCTTTATTAGCCATAGTTACAAGTACAAGTATAAGTTTCAAGTTGTGAAAAGAGAACAATAGTTGAGGGCTGTCTTACAATCTTGCTCTCGCTCTCACTCTCTCTCGTACTGGATCCCCCTTTCCTTAGTTAGAAGGACCATCTTGTTGTACTACACACACACTCATCTATATTCTATATACAAACACACAGATTTATCTCATACAAAAATATATCAATTCGATTTTTTCTTCTTTCCTTCTTTATTATAATGTACCAACTATTTTAAATGATATATGCACAACATTTACTCAGTGATTAAAGTAAATGTTGAAGGATTTATTCTATGCCATGATCCCAAGAAGTAGAAATGCCATCCAAGCGATGGAAATAGCAGAAAGGATAACAAATACTTAAGATTTAAGGAATGTAGCTATATTTGTGTATTCAGTTCTAAAGTAGGTATACCTATGTAAGTTTGTACATGAATTGCGTAACATTTTCATTTTAATAGACATTAATTGCATAAAGTTATTAAGGATGTTGAAGACTTGTTTATATTTTAATTGAGAAGAGTGGCCATTGTCCATTGTGGGAAAAATGTTTACGTCAGTGCTTATTATTGAAATTAAAAGGTTATTTAAAAAAAATAATGTTCGTCATGTCTGAGGACCGACAAGTTCAAGGGCATTTAATATAATGTATAAATATGTTTGCGTTTTAAGTTTACATACATATACCATACCTATTCAAGCGGAATGAATTTGTTGCATTGTAGTAGCCCGTAGCGTAATGGTTAGTGCGTTCGACTGTCACGCTGGAGGTCTGGGATCGCTTCCCAGCCTCATCCACCTAAAAAACTAAAAAGTTTTTTTCAGGGCTACTGCCTCTTGCGAGGAATTGACAAATCCTCCAAGAGTATCACTTGTCACGAATAAGTGCTTCTCGTATTTTTATTTATTTGAATTTGTTGCATTACAAAAACTGGTGCACTTGCACTCTTCAAACAACAGATTGGTTTCTTGACACTGTAAGATATTCATATATATCAAACAACTTTGTGAAGCCAAATTAAAGTACTTATTTATGTCGTTTGCCCACTAAACCAGTACTTTGAACCAATCTTGAGTATAAGCAAGCATAAAGATACATCTCCCTGTAACTATCTCCCTGTATTCTATTGGTTCAACATTTCAATGCTTATTCACAAGCATGCGAAAGCATGAATTTTACGTTCGACTCAATAAGTCTGGAGCTCCACAGGCTAGAGGATTTCAAATGCACAACAATAACGGGATTTTATTGTTCCATTGTTAATATCAATCAAGTCTGTTCTGCTTCACAAACAAATTACAAATGAATTTAAGACAAATGTAATTCTAACTATCAGTTAAGTATAAAATTATATTGTGACCGAGTTTTTGTACATATTTTTGTGACCAAAATTCTGTTATACAAAAATTTAAACCTAAAATTTCTCTGATAGCTTTTTTTGTATAAAGAAAATTTATGTTTGTAAAATATTGATATGCAATATTATTAAAAAGTAGGTACCTACTCTTTTAAAATATCTTTGTGCGAAGAAGTAATGAAATTGTCTTACCCATTAAGAAGATATGCGGGAATAAAGCAAAAAATGCATTACATCTAAAGTTTAATAATGAATATGAAGAAATTTAAATATTAAAATTACTTTGGTTAGTGGAGTGAATGAACAAAATTCATTTAAAAAGTACAAGTGACCTCAACTCCAGAAATGAATGTGGTTCGCCCAGGTGGGCGCCACAGTTGGCTCTTCAGTCAGTCTGTTAAACCCTTCTAAGACACAGATTTTGGGCGATGTGTACCGACTCTTATAAAAATCAAAGCAAGTTGAGAATTCCCCTAGAATAATAAAATTCACAGTATCTTCTTGCTGTGATTTTCATAAGAGTCGGTAAGCATCGACCAAAATTTGTGTCTTAGTAGGGTATAACAGACTGACTGAAGAGCCCACTGTTATACCTGGGCGAAACACATTCATTTCTGGAGTTGAGGTCACTTGTACTTTTACATTAAATCATTTATAGCTTAGGTCATAAAAATGGTGTCCGGTGTCACTAAGCCGTGTTTCTGAAGCCTTACTTTTTCCAAACACATTTTTATGGAAATTTTGTGTTTCACCTTTTATTTTTCTTTCGGACTATTGCAGTTATTTCTAGTTTTTTTGGCTGGTTTGTGTGTATTTAAAAACTCACATTAAAATGAGGATTGTTGAAAACAAAACTGAAAAAGAAGTTTTTTTTATGGCCACTGCCTCTTGCGAGGAATTGACTGCTTGAATAAGTGAATAAGTGCTTCTCGTCTAGCCGCTCGGATTCGGCATACAATTGTAGGTCCCCTCCATTCCTGTCCACACGCACATACAGGATTGGTTGCGAGTTGTTAGTCACTAGGCCCTGGTTCTTCACGAGCCGTTGCGCCACCTAATTTATTTTATTTTATTTTATGAAAACAAAAAATATAATAATTGATTTGGGAAATTTTTAAATATTCTTACCTAAGCCTTTCTATCAATCAATTTTATAAATTATTAGTTCATTCTATTTTTCTTACTTATTTTTCTTAAATATCTTTGAATAACTTCATTCAAAAATGTATCTTTAATCCAAAATTTATATTCAAAAATGTATGTTTAAACCAAAATTTATATTTTTTTTAATTTTTGAAATTATTACATTGTAGCTTCTTTTTTCATTTTTTATTTCTCGCTCACGAACAACAGCTATTTCTTCTTAAATTTTAAGCAAATTTTGTTTAAAAAAAAAAAATAGATATAAAAAAAAATTTTAGGTTGATAATAGAATTTATAATTTATTTCGATTTTTAAATTTCTTAGCATATGCTTACTCAAACTTAATATAATAATAAATTACTTATTGGAACTGTATGAGTAATCTACATTATAATAGAAAAAGAATAACTTCTTCTGTCAATAAAAAATAAGCTTTATTTAAACTACCAATTTCTAGAATATCTTCTAATCACCAGGTTTTAAGCAAAATTGAAATATTATTTTAAAGTTAACTTATAAATTAAAAAATGATGTGATAAAAAAAAACTTATACGTACATTCCAATTCACTCGTTTAAATACAGATTTTTTTCAATAAACGTTTAACGATTCCTCCATAACCTTTTATAATTATGACAAATCTAATTATAGAATTTATTAAGTGTAATATGGGGATTAAGATCCCATAACCTTTTATAATTATGACAAATCTAATTATAGAATTTATTAAGTGTAATATGGGGATTAAGATCCCATATTACACTTAATAAATTCTATAATTAGATTTGTCATTATTATAAAAGGTTATGGAGAAATCGTTAAAAGATTATTAATAAGAATCTGTATTTAAACGAGTGAATTGGAGTGTACAAGTACATTCAAATAATTTTCAATTTTAAGAATTAAAGTAATTTTAGTATAAAAATATAATAATTATGAAAGGCTAACTAAGGCTAAGGCGAACTGATTTTAATAAAATATGTTGACTTTAAAATAGTACTTAAATTTGACTAAAAACCATTCGCGAAAACGCTAATTTAAATAAAGCTATAATTTTGTAAGATTAGAAGAAGATATTCTGTTTCTATTGTATTATGTACCTATACGTTTACTTTTTATTTGCTCTACTCCTCCTTAGTCAACATCTGATGAAAAACTCCCTGTAATTTTAGGGATGACACTTAACCAAAGTTTTAAAAACCATTAAATCTACAATGGTTCACTCATGTTTGTTGTCCGTGCACCTTTTTACATAGAATTTATGAATGTAAACCAACGCCATTTTTAGTCCTTAACAGAATCCAATTTGATCGAACTGGCATTTTTTTGCAAACGAACTACCTATAAACTCGCCAAGAAAATCTCAATTTAAAAATAAAAATTCTAATTTTGTAACCTTATTCACAGAAAAATAAATTAATATTGAATTAGGTAAATATTTAATTTTCAAAAATTGATACAACTTGATGGTTGAAAAAATTCTTACAAATAGGTAGTGCCTACCTCTGTATGTCTGACCATTGCTATGCCAACGCATGAAGCATTAAACCGGTTATTGATACACCCGCACCTTTTCAATATTTTCTTAGAAATGTATTTCGGTACCTAATTTATTTATCAAAATATACATTTTAGGTAAAAAGTAACCAAATATGTTTAGGTAGGTACTCATCTCTCGCTAATTCCATTTTAATAAAATAATAATTTTCTATTACTTTAAGCAGATTGCCTCAGTGAGTTGTGTATTTTATTTTTACTTAAAAACCATCAAATAAACAACTCTTAGCATTAATACTTTATTTTTAATCCTCTTTACCTACGTAAGCTGAGCTGACGTCATACACCGTTGTCGTTGTTAGAGTCGTGCGTCGTTGTCGTCTGCACTTAAAGAGTATAGATACCTACATTATATATTTTTTGATTTACCAAATATACATTTTGTTTGTATTATTATCAATGAAATCTATCCGTGGCATGTGCACTAATACACATAAACACATTTTCAACATTCATCAGTTTATCCAGAGTCCGTCTTCCAAGTCACAGCAATAAATGTGCGTAGGTGTAACACGAAGAAAAAGCAAACAAAAAAAGTATAAAAAGCTGTCGAATGACGTCCACACAACGAATTTCTACTTTAATTTATGAAAGGACTCACAAAAGAAAGTAAAAATAACAGAAAAAAAGAGAAAAAAACACCCAGAAGAAACATAAACCTTGAGTCGTTGGTAAAATAAAATTTTCCTTGACTGGTGTTTTCCTTTCGAACATTTTGACTAGAATTTGTTCGCCAGCCTTTTATGCACACTATCAGCCAATCTTATTCTTTTTTTTTACTATCTTCTCGCCGGAAAAATTACAATAATATTCACCTTCCTTTGATTTGCTTGAAAATCACACGACATCCACGTTTAGCTTAGGTTCGCGTGCCCTTAAATTCGTTTGAACTTTCGGCAGAGAAGGAAATGCTGATAAAAATGTATTTATCAGTATTTCCTTCATGCCGCTGTATGTGTCGTGTCGTAACTATACCCACACAGGAAGCCACCAAAATCATACAAGAGATCCAGTAAAAAGGAGCACCTATACCTACTATTAAAAACTACGCACAAAAAAGTATATGCGGCAGCGGCACCCAAAAGTTGTACAAGAAGAAGTAACACACCCGGAAATTGGGCTTAAAGGTTTTGAGTATGTTTTACTTTTCTTTTTGTTTGCTTTCTTGTATTAATCTTTTTATCTTTTGTCAATACCCCAACAAAAAAATACCAAGCTTATCAAGTTTAGAGTATTTTATGTGAGGGTACTTTGGCTGTGAATATTTGGCCGATAAGGTACACGAAGAAGTCAAAACTGTTATACTTTTCTGATGCCACTCTTTTAAAGGACACTGACTGCAAAAGGCACCGCGCACACAAAAGGAGAGCGAGAAAATCGAACATTCATCGAAGAAACTTTAAAAAGCAAATAGAATAATATATGTAACTTGATAAAACTAGAGAAAGCAATGTCGGAAAAAACCAACAACAAAAACAACAGAAACGAAAAGAGACACAAGAATAGGGAAAATAAATAAATAAAAACTGTGTGTTTAGGAGGAGCTTTCGTTTATGGGTTCACATTTTTATCCCACGGATACATTTACACGCGCACAAGAGAACTTTTGCGGCTGATTTTACTTTGAGTTTTTGTCAATTAGGTGAGCGTTCGGCAATGTGTGTTTGTGTGCATCAGTTCGACATGGCAATTGACAATGACAAATATGAAATCACAGACACTTACATGCATACAAAAAATAGCCTACTTGAAGTCTAAAACAGTGTAGAAAAATTTTATCTTTAATAAAGAAAATTATGTAGTATGTTGTTTAGTTGTTATATTTTATAAAATAGATTATAGAATAATAACAGTAACGGTTAGATAAATCTTGAAACCGTAATTTTAAGAATATTGACGTTACAAAAATTTTGTTATTTTACAGCTCTCTCAGAGTCTTGCTCGCATCCAATTTTAAATGCAGAATGCTTTCTTGACTGACTTTTGGAATTTTTAAGGTCCTTATCATATTATAACAATTTCGTTGGTTGCACTCAGGTGCGAACGCCGGAAAAAATTTCGGGGGCTTTTAAAATGAAAACTCAAAAATTAAGAGTGAAATTGTATGGCGAGGAAGTTAAATTCATACACACATTTCGGGGGGGGGGGTGAACGAACCCCCAAA
The DNA here is from genome assembly GCA_949320155.1 of Melangyna quadrimaculata. Taxonomy (NCBI): domain Eukaryota; kingdom Metazoa; phylum Arthropoda; class Insecta; order Diptera; family Syrphidae; genus Melangyna; species Melangyna quadrimaculata. The sequence goes on along the minus strand of OX439485.1, from coordinate 2,492,672 downwards.
ACCTACCCTGCGTTCGCGCTTGGTTGCACTTACCTAAAATGGTTAAGTTCTGGATTGAATTCTTGTAAAAATAATACAAAAAGATAATTATCAGCATCGAATATTTTAGTCAAACACCATAAACGACACCATGCATTTCAGCTCCAGGGGTATGAAACCACAAAAATAGAAATTCATCAACAAAAAATACTTTTTGTGACTACAAAAATAGAAAGGCTAGATTTTATAAAAAAAAAGCTGGCTTACACAACGGCATAAATTGGTAGCAAAAACTAGATATTTGGCTTGATAAATAAGTGGCTTAAGCTAACTTAAGCTAAGCTCAACTTAAGCTAAGATAACAAGAATAAAAGTAAACTTCAGTAAACCAAACACTTAATTCCGATTAATACCTAGCTGAAAAATCGAATAGATTTCTCCATCTGCTCCCTTAAGATTTAACAGGAAAATCTGTCAAATCTGAAATGCGATTCACACTATGTATAATACCTATTAAATTGGTTCACTGTGGCGTATACGTACTTTTTCATTTAAACAAGTTTTTTTATGCGCTAAAAACACACAAAATATGTGCATAAAATATGCACGTAAAATGAGAAAATATGCGCTTAAAAAGTAAAAATATGCTATGAAAAATTTTTAAGATAATGAAAAAACATTAAAAATTAAAAAAAAAATAGTCTTTTATTTGTCAACAAAAACAAAAAAGTAAACACAAAATAAATTTTAAAAAATTCTATTCCAATAACAAAGGTACTAGCTGTCCAGATTCTTTGAATATATCTTATTCACAAATACGTAGGACCATAAAGGTTTTTTTGAAATTTTCAAAAAGACATCTTTGTCTATTTGGTCCAAACAACTTTTTACATTGAAAAAGATATCTTAACGTCAAAAGATGTAACAGGGGCATTCTTGAATGAAAGAATTTTACTTATTTCATAGTTCTCCAGGTTCTCTTCTTCGTTACTATCCAGCGTTAATATTTTTGAGATTTTTCTATTTTTGAGTACCTTTCGTTTTTAATAAAACATTTTCAATTTTCTTCAAAATAACTCTACCCATTGATGCATGCCTGCAGTTCAGTTATATAACATTAAGAAATCCATAGTTGGAACTTATAAAAATTATTTTTTTAATTAAATGCTTTAATTGTATTTAGCGCTGACGCCAAGTTGGCATTTCTATAGAAGTTGGAATCGAAAATTTACCAAAAGTAAATATTTAAATATTAAAATTTTTAAATCTTTCGAATATTTCGAAAATATTCACTAAATTATGCATTTGTTTTAAAAATATGTCATGTAAACCAAAAAATGCATTTATAGTAAAATATGCTTTAACAATTGAATGCCATTTTTAAGGAAATTTTCTGATTCGAAAAACTAGTTTAATTGTTTTCTTCTTAGTTTATCAAAAAAAAATATCTTTTAACATACAAAAACTTGCCCTGGGTATCACCAATTTACCATAATATACTCCCAAAAAACATAATACTCGTCACATAAAATTGGCTTCCGTAGTTTAATTTTTTGATTTTATAAGAATAGAATAGGAAATTATGGAGTTCAATCGATGGATCTGCAACCAGTTAAAAAAATTAATTAAGGTTTTAAAATTAAAATATTGGATCAGTTCATTTATATTAATTTAAAAAAAAATAAAAATATAAAAGTTAAATAATAAAAAATAAAATGCACGACCGCATCGCAACTCTTGTAGTTAACAGCTAAATTATAGCTAGACATGAACATACTAACGGCGCTTGTGTTAATGATTCAATAATGTTATAATAAAAACGAATTTGAATTTTTAAATTTTAAGATTTAATGCAAAAATAAATGTATAAGTATAAGCTAAATACATGGATACTAAAACAGTGTTTTAAAACATGAAATTATTTGTCTGAGCTTTTCTTAAAATCCAAAAAAAAAACATTATTTTTGAACATTTTAATAGGTATGCTATATTTATATTTTTAAGGAGCATCTACATACAAATAAATTTAATCGGATTCTACAAACTATGGAATAAAATGATGATAATTTCGGTACGACACTTTTTGAAGCAAATAGGGGTAAAAACTAATGATGGTTAAAAATAAGAACTTCTTTACACATACCACAAAGAGGCCAGTCAAAAAAAAAAATAAAAATAAAATTTTTTTTAAATTACGTGGTCAGGGAAATCAGTTTTTTTTTTTTTTCTTCCGAAAGCTTTATATAAAACACAAACCATCTTATAAATAATTTTTAATAACTTCTATAATGTATACAAAGTAAATCCGAATTGAAACATAGTAATTTCGATTTTGTATAAAATCTCAAATATAGGTGAAAAAATGGTTATATTCCATTTTCAGACTGGAATATCTCAAAACTAGAGCTGATGGCGAAAAACGGATGATAGATTTGAGTTCAGCACACGAAATTACCTATCATACGAGTCTTACTTGCTCGTTCCTGAACCCATGGAGGTCTTTACAATCGAGAAAAGCTTACAAATCAACCGATTTTGGGGGTTTTAAGCCATTTATCGAGTAAAAAAGGCATAGAGAGTCAAAAGAAATATAACCGAAAAGGGAGTTAAAATCCTTGATCCCGCGAAGCGTGCCACACAAAGTACTCTTTAGTACAAAAACTTTGAAAGCAGACCGACTGATAACATAGGTGCCAGATAGGGTTCGATCCCCTTTTTTTGGGGGAACTAATCCCCCAATTGGCAGGCGCCTATATTGAACTAAACAGTATTTTAGATGGCCCACTTCGCGGGTTCAAGGATTTTAACTCCCTTTTCGGTTCGTCGCTCCGCTTAGGGTAAACCCAGTCGTCTGGCAGGCGCCTATGTTGTCAGTTGATTTGTAATCAAAGTTTTTGGGTCCTCTATCCCGATCACGCGACTCCGTCGCTCCGCTTAGGGTATGCTCAGTCGCCTGGCGGGTGCCTATGTTGTCAGTTGGTCTGCTTTCAAAGCTTCTGTTATAACTGAATGTTTTCGTTAAAACAAATTTGGACTTATTTCCAAATGAAATTTGACCTTATTTCGTGTTGGAAATAGAAATAAAGCCAATTTGGTCTTATTTCCATTTTCAAAGCGAAATTAGGCCAAATTTGAGATTTGGTCTTATTTCGTTGGGCCTTATTTCAAGTCACCCCGTAAGGTATTTTAGACTTCAGTTTTATCTTAGTTATTTCTAAAACTGACATACATACCGGACGCCATAAACGTTCAGATGGTATATGAAACTTCGATCAATACCTCAGTTATCGAAATAACTGACTGTTTCAATCTACCAGTTGACTGATAAGAAAGCGTGGGACAAAGTTTAATGATTTTTTTTGTTACTAAAATGAATTTATTAACAAAATTTATTTACTTCATAATAAAGATTTATTATTCAAAGTTATTTACTTGGTGTTCATTTTGGTGTGAAACCAACTGTAGTAGAACAGTTGTTTTTGTTCTTTTGTAAAACAAGCTAGGGACACGTCAGGGGACTGAGAATTAGGAACTTTGAAGAATTTTTAGAGTAATGAAAATGTAACAGATCTAGATAATTTTGTCTGCCCATGTGCGTATTGACTGACTGTGACTGTGAGTCAATACCCACATGTGCAGACAAAATTATCTAGGTCTTGTCTGCCAAGACACACAGTCAGTGCTGAGGATCTGGAAAAAACACTTCTCTAGGTTGCTTAATGGCGAAGACAGCCAAGATGCCGCTTATAGGCAGAACGCTCCATTCAACTTGGACGATGATGGCCAAGAGTTCCGTCCACCCGACCTAACCGAAGTGCGGCTGGCGATATATCCAAACTTAAGTCGTACAATGCTGCTGGTGCGGATGGCTTACAAGCCGAACTATTTAAATCAGCGGGAGATGAATTGGCTAGGAGCATACACCAGCTCATCTGCAAAATTTGGTCGCAGGAAAGTATGCCCGATGAATGGAACCTCGGTATAGTGTGCCCCATCCATAAAAAGGGAGATGTTCTGAAATGTACCAACTACAGAGGAATTAGTCTCCTAAACGTCGCTTATAATGTCGGCCATCCTGTGTGACCGCTTAAAACCTTTTGTCAACGATCTGATCGGCCCCTATTAGTGCGGTTTTAGGCCAGGCAAGTCAACTGTCGATCAAATGTTCACACTCCGACAGATTTTAGAAAAATCCCGGGAATTCCAGATCGATACAGACCACCTTTTTATCGATTTAAAAGTCGCGTATGATAGCGTGAATAGGGATGAATTATAGAGAGCCATGTCGAGTCTCGGCATCCCTGCCAAACTCGTCCGCCTGTGCAGGATGACGATAGAGAAATCTCGCTGCTCCGTCAGAATTGGTAAGAACACCACCGATTCCTTTGATGTTGAGAAGGGATTGAGGCAAGGCGACGTGACGCGTTATCATGCAACCTATTCAACATCGTTCTTGAAGCCATTGTACGCAACGCACATGTCAACACCAGCGGTTCAATCTATCAAAAGTCCGTTCAATTGCTTGCATGCGTATGACATAGACATTGTCGGCAGAACGAAGCGAGCTGTGGCAGGGGCATTTGCGAGCATTGAATCGGAGGCGGCTAAAATGGGATTGGCGGTCAATGAGGACAAGACGAAGTATATGCTGTCATCGAGAGAGGAATCTCAACATCGTCGACTCGGGAAAAATATCACGATGGACAGATATAACTTCGAAGTTGTCAAGGACTTTGTCTACCTGGGCTCCACTATTACATCGCAGAATGACATCAGTGCAGAGATCAAGCGAAGAATTACTCTTGCCAACCGCTGTTTCTTCGGTCTAAGAAGGCATTTAAGTCGTAAGGCCCTCTCTCAGAGAACCAAGGAGACTTTATACAAGACCCTAATCATACCGGTCCTGCTTTATGGGTCAGAAGCATGGACACTGACAGATTCGGATAAAAATCTGCTAGGGTGCTTTGAGAGGAAGATTCTTCGTGTGATTTTCGGTCCGGTGTGTATTGAAGGAGTATGGAGGAGAAGATTCAACGACGAGCTATACGGGCTATACAGCGACGTTGACCTGGTCAAAAAGCTGAAAATACAGCGGCTGAGATGGCTGGGACACGTGGAGCGTATGGACAGCAACGCACCTGCCCGCCGAGTCTTCGAATCCAACCCCGATGGGGTACGCAGCAGAGGAAGAACCCTTAACAGGTGGCGCAATCAAGTGAATGACGACATCAAAGCACTCGGTGTGCGCAACTGGAAGCGGCTAGCTAGGGACAGAGCTGGCTGGAGGGGCTTGTTAGTTGCGGCCGAAGCCCATCCTGGGCTGTGAGCGCCATCAAAAGTAAAGTATAGTAAGTATGTGGGTATTGACTAGGTTGACTATTGTCAAAAGAAAAAATCAGATTGATTGGTTGGTTCTAATATCCAATAATAATGAGAAAGTCGAAAATATGTAGAGTGATGCTATGGTAAGTATTCTTAATAAGAATGCAAAACAAAGTATTTTTTTATTTGTAAGTAGATAACACTAATATAATACACAGATATCACACATATCTTTTTTTTCAAAATTCTTGGAGCCATTTTCGAGAAAAATAAAACATTTTTTAAGGGGTTTTCATCATTTGTCTTCCAAACATACCGTCATTTTTGAATTCAGAAACATACGTTTTGCAAATATTCTAGCAAAAATAATAAAAAAAATACTTAAAATAAGTATAAAAGGATTTTCTCCTGTCCACCAATTTTATTTCATGAGACTATCGTGTACTTATAATGAGTTTTTAACACAGCACGAGCGATTAGGTAAGTATGAAAGTGCATATACCGATGCACATTGGTTTTGAATGTTTGCACAACGAAATGAGAGTGGAAAGTCAAGTCGGGTAAAGCATTCCAAATTCGTGTGGTGCGACTCAAGAAAGAATCTCTGTACTTTACAGTACGTCCGAAGTTGGACTCAAGGTTTAACTGATGGGCATTCCTAGAAACGCAAGTATTACGGTTGAATTTTTAAAGGGAAGTAATGCAACTGGCTATTCCACTAGAACACTGATTATAATAAGAGCGATAAAATAAAGAAAGACACAAAACATAACGACGGTGATCGAGAGATGTAATTGTTCCCGTAAAAGATCTTTCACATACCATTTTTAAAGCTCTCTTTTGTATTCTGTCCAACAAACTCAAGTGAGTTTTTGGAGCTCCTGCCCAAACATGAGAATTGTACTCAAGTTTTGGACGAATAAAGGCTTTGTAGATCACAGCCAGATCAGAAGGGGAGAAAAACTTCTTGCATCTACGGAGAAAACCTAAACACTTAGCAGCGTTTTTGGCGACATCAAATATATGGTCATTCCACAAAAGGTGGCCTGTAACACACATACCGATAACCGAGAGCTCTTCGGTTTCCTCCATGCAAGTGCCGTCTATGAATAGCGGCATTAACTGCTGGCGACGAGACGAGACTCTGCGAGACTTTTGTAAGTCTCGTCTCGGTCTCGTTAAAATCGGAAATTTTCAGTCTCGTCTCGGTCTCGTGTCGGTCTCGTACAATTAAGTCTCGTCTCAGTCTCGTCTCCGAAAATACGATTTTCGGACAAACTGACGATTATTGGAACGAAATATTTTCGATTATCGTTTGAATATGTGCAGAAGAAAATAAATATTCAACTACAATTGGATTCTTTAATTTATAAGACTCTCTGTAAATTTCGGTCCAAATATACAGTCTCGTCTCCGTCTCGTCTCGGTTGCTTAAAAGGCAGTCTCGTCTCGGTCTCGTCATGCGAGACCGAGATCGAGACCGAGACTTTTCTCGTCTCGTGGCCAGCCCTAGCGGCATTGAGGGTGGGTTTCGTTTAAACGACAGGAGACAGCAATGAGTTTTAGAAGCATTAAATTCTACGAGGTTTTTGATTCCCCATTGAACAATGCTGTCGAGATCAGAATTTAATGAGCTTATCATACGCTGGCGTTCAAGTTCCACATCCGAAGTACATGGATGATAACCTGTAAACGAATATGAGAAGCTGAGAGTACTTTCGTCAGCAAAACAATTAAATGGATTATAAGTTTCAGACAAAAGATTATTTATAAAAATAAGGAAGAGAGTTGGAGACAAAACGGAGCACTGGAGCACTCCAGCATTTATTTTGTGGATTTCAGACTTGAAACCATTCAATACAACTTGTATTGAACGGTTCGAAAGGTAATTTCTAATCCAACGAAGAAGAGATCCATCGAAACTATATGCGCGCATTTTTGATAAGAGAGCTTGGTGCCTTATCAAACGCTTTTCAAATATCAAGTGCAATAACCTTACTTTCTCCAAAACGATGTAAAGATTTGTTCCAGTGTTCGGTGAGATATACCATCAGATCACCAGTGGACATATTGCTACGAAAGCCGTACTTGCGGTCATTAAGAAGCTTTCGTTCCTCGAGATATTTCTTGAGCTGGAAATTAATCAGCGTTTCCATGACTTTGGAAAGAAGGGACGTAAGTGCAACTTGTCGATAGTTAGAGGGTGAAGAAGATATGCCTTTTTTAGGAACAGGCTGGACAAATGCTGTTTTCCATCATCCACTCGTAAAGAGACTATAGTAGATAGAAGGACAGATGGAAAAGCTTACGCAGTGGTTTTGCCAGCGTTGAGGAAAACTTGAAGAAAACTTCTTCAGAACAATGGGAGGGATACTATCCGGGCCAGCGTATTTGTGTAAGTCGAGATCTTTTAGAACTCTAGCAACTACACGAGTGCGAAAGAAGATTTGTCCCATAAAATCATTTACGCTCTCAAGTACTGGAGGAGTCATAACACTTTCTGGCAGCGTCGAATTAACAGCAAACTGTGGTGCAAGCAAATTGGCTTTATCTTGCGAGCTGACAAAAGGAGTATCGTTGAAGACGAGCGTTGAAACCGAGGATGAGGTGGTATTTCGTATATTTTTTACAAATGACATGGCAGTAATTTTTGCCACGATTTTTGATCATGTAAAAATTTGGTTCTTTGAATATGAACGTTACAGGGCTTTCTAGCTTGTTGAAATTTGTTCCTGTTTTCTTCAGTAGGGTTGGCTTTATAACATCGGAAGCTTACTTCTCTAATCCTAATAACCTCTTTACAACTCGAATCAAACCATGAGTTTTATTTGGGTTTGATAAATTTCACCCTATTTAGGATAAAATTTCTCATTCCACAAAGAATCAAGTTAATAATCATATATGCACTGTCGTCAACGTCACTATCAAGGAAGCATACTGACCAGTTAAAGGTCTTCTCTTCTCTTTGTAATTTTTTCTTTAACTGTGATTCGGTGGCACGAGAAATTCGCAGATATGACACAATGATCTGATGTGCCTATAGGTAATAATACACTAATAGTGTATTAGGGCAAGAGGTGTAGAGTCATAGAGTCTAGAGTGTTGGCGGTTTGACCTGCAACGTCAGAAATCCGAGTGGGCTCGTCAACAAGCTGAGTCAGGTGGTTTAACTCAGCAAAAATCTCGACATACCTACCTTCGGGTGTTGTCTGACGAGAATAGCTATAGCGTAGCCACGAAGAATTCACTGTGCGGATAGTAGGAAACAATTTTCTGGATTGAGTCGGATAGCTTTTCGAATTCGTTAGAAGTCGAATTACCATCCAAACTTGGGCTACGATACTGTAAAACACTCACAATGGTTTCTTCCCAGTCTTCCGTCATCTCATCTTATCTTTTCTAGAACTGTTTGTAAACTGCTCTCAGTATGTATACTTTTGGGAAGCGATTCTGAGGAAGTTTAAAATCAAAGAGCATATCATTTTATCCGCTTTTGCTCGCTCATAGCTCGACGTACATATCTCTGACTACACCGACGAACAGACACAAAATGTATTAATTGGCCCCGTCAGGTATTATGATTTATTAAGTAAAATCACCGTTAAATTTTCTAACACGAAGTCAATACATAATGTAGTTTAAGGAAAAGTAGTTTAAACGAAATATACAATTATTTTTTTCGGAAATTATATTTTTAATCTTTGCAATCAAAGACAAATTTTTTAAATCTTCTATTTTTTTCCTTTAAGTAACATGTGGGAGTCATGAGTATGAGTATTTCTTTACTCAATTTAATTTATTACCGTGTTAATATCTTAACATAATGCATAAAACCAATCAAATTTAAAATGGGCAATGTGAATACTGTCTAACCAATTCCTTTCAATTTAATTTTATACAATTACCATAACACACAGAGTATTAATAAAATATTGCCATTGATTTATTGGAAATTCACATGCATTTGATTGTTTTATCACATTTTGCTCTAGCCAATTAAGGGGACTGCTTTGATGACTGACCACTAAAAGTACATTCCCTATAGTATCACCACCACCACTACCACCTCCATCATCAATATCTCCATTTCTATCACATTGCCGCACCACAAGACATTGCAGACATAAAACATTCCATCTTCGGTTTCAAATTAAATTAAGTCTTGTGCTCGGCATGAAAGTATATACTCGTACACTACCAACTTTAACCCCAAACTGAAAGTTGTCGTTGTTATCGCCTTTTTTGTTTTAGTAGTCAAAGCTATACCTTTTAATGTTCTTGCTCTTTCCTATGTAGCATGCGAAGCACGACACGATGAGAACACGAAAAAGTAAAGAACCAACAAAAATAGAGAATAGAACAATTTCTTACTTCCTTCTCTATTATTCCATACATATACACTACTCCCACCAAATCAAGGATAATTGAAAAGTAATTAGACAGAAGATTTAACAAGGTTAGACATAAGAATAGTGCATGACGACAACGATGGCTACAACTTTAGTAGCAAGGGTATGGTAGATGTACATAATGTGTTATTCACATACACAAAATATACATACGAAAAAGCACACGATGATAGTGAAGGCAAGGCAAATAATTACGTTCATCAAACCACCAACTGTCAAACTCCAAAGTAACTGAACTTTGATTTGGTTTGAGGGAAAATTTGTTTTGTTTGTCGAACTAAGAATAAAATTAGAAACATGAAAAGAATGAAGACTTCTGTTGATGAAAAATCAAAAGATTCTGTGCCTATTGTTAGAAAAATAAAATATTTTCAGAGGCGGATTCTATATCCCTCCTATATCAGGGAGAGTATACTTTATAAAATATTGACGTTAAATAGATACAAAATTATTTTAAATTGACGGCAACATTTAATTTGTTTAATCCTATTTTTTTGTTCAAGTAAATTTATATTGATTGAATTAGTTTTTAGGAAAAAAGTTCAAACTCTATATTTTTAAAGACAAATTATACACAAACTTTAAGACTGATTTTTTAAAATAGTTGTCATTTCACTTTGAATGTCTTATGCAGTTATTAATTTTAAGTCAAAATCAAAAACCAGACGGTTAAGACTCTTCTCGGTTTTGATAAAATTGAAAATAATGAACATCAATTTTTTCTTGTATAATTTGTTTGTGTCATATTGTAGCCATTATTGGTTCTGTTTCCGTTTCCGCTAAGGAAATTATAGAAAACAAACAGTGTTCATGCTTGAAATAGTTACTTGGTGCAGTTTATATACATGGTGTCCAGTAATTCGTGTGCCATACTTTGGGATGTGATTCTTGGTCATATTCTAAGAAAAAAATTGTTTTACAGTAAAGTCTGATTTTCAACTTTGACATCACTTTTTGACGGTTTAAGAAAAGGCTAATTATGTTGTACCCTGACCCATTCAAGGTCAATTTCTCTGTCACTGCTAATGGTAGGGACCTCATTTTGGACTTTTGTTTAAATTAGAAATACTAACTACTACTACGTTTAAATTAAGCTGATATGTTTTTAGGGTTGCCAGATATTCAATTTTTAATGATGTTCAATTTTTCTTGCCCGAGCAAAATTTTTACTTTGAGGTCAATTTAAAAAAAAAAAAAAAAAAACTCATTCATAAGTGTACCGAAAAACTCATACGTTTTATGATACTTGGTAAAATCTAAAACTGGTAAAAAATCAAATTTTGGATTTTTTTTACCTACTTCTATTGCAGTACTTGGCAATTGGAGTGGTTTTCTAAGAATTGATAGTTTTTAGGTAATTTTTAACACTGTGCGCTCATGAAAAGGGTTAAAAGTGTACAAATGCCTTCGTGACTTGCTGTCAAAACCCTAATTACCTTACGTCTTCTCAGGGAGTAAGTATGTTAAATGGGTAAATTAACTCAATAAGTAGCATAAAAGAACAGAAAAACAAATAAATTTAACAGATTATCAAGTTAAGTCACAATTAGAGTTGTATAAGAGCGCTTTTTGAAAAGAGACTCAAATTTTGTAACTGGTTACTAGAGAAGCTTTGATGACAACCAGATAAACAGAATTCTTTGGAAAGGCAAATCTCAATTCACAAGTGATGGTATTACGAATCTCCATAATCTCCATATATGGGATTCGAGCAATCCACATTCAAGGCGCCGAAGATCATTTCAGCACAGATTCAGTGTCAATATGTGGGCAGGTGTAATTGGAAATAAATTAATCGGGCTTACCCCCCCGACTTAATTCTACCAATTATCTGGAGTTTTAACAAAATAATCTACCAGACCTATTGTAGCATGTTCTACTACTTAAACCAGCTTCATCATATTTCTAACAAGATGGTTCTCCGGTCCACTATGGTTGTGAAGTTAAGGATAGGCAGAAATGAACCAATTCACTGGCCTGCAAGATCTCCCGATCTCACTGTACTGGAATTTTTTGTATGGGGACGAATGAAAGAAATTGTTTACTCATCTGAAGTAACAACTTTAACTGAATAAGAACAACGTGTTTCCGAAGGATCACTAAAATTAGAATATGACTTAGGATCACATCCCAAAGTATGGGACACGAATTACCGGACACCCTGTATTAAATAACAATCCAGGCTACCAAACAATCTCCTTTTTCTTATCAATATACAACACAATCTTTTTATTTGCCCATTTATTTTGAAAGCCTATAATCAAACACCCACCCATAAATACTGAAAAACACAAGGTAAGGAGTTGTTAAGAAAATTTGACACAATCGTTTGAAGTAATTATGTTTTGCATTCCTCGTTCACCAACTCATCGTTATAATCAATGTGATGTTGCTGCTTATGAAATTCGCCACTTCTTCTTCTTCACCATCAATGTCTTTAAGGGAGAACGTTTTGTATATTCTATATGCAACAGTGGCATATGAACAGAGCACATTGCCACACTTAAATACAAACATGAACAATAACCATGAACTTTTTGCTGACTCGCTGTATTCTCCAACCGATAACGGTTCATTATACAGTTAAACGTTAACCTTCTCGCAATATTATCCTCCAGATGCCTGAGGGGTTATACAACACGATTACGAAGGACAAAAACATGTGACAGAGAAGTATTAGAGAGGATGTGTAAATTCAAAAAGGAACAAAATTGAAATAATAATATACTATGTATAAAGTATAACGACGGAAATGATAATAGGAAATGGAAAATAGGAAGAAGTAATATCAATGCCACAGCAACAGCATCAATGACAAAAATGCTGTTGAGAATGTAAACTAACACCAGGATGTCTAAAATACCGTAGAAAACCCACTTACCTAATAGCTATTTTTGCTCAGCATGTGCATGAAGTAATAATATTTAAGAAATTGATAGGCAAATAAAATAATGGAAATACATTTGACTGCGCAAAAAGGAAAAATAAATACACACAAAAAAAGTACGAAAAAAGTACGTATACGCCATAGTGAGCTAGTTTATTCAAATTTAATGAAATAAGAGTTGATTGTTGTGAATCATATTTGTTTCGAATAGCTTATTATAATTGACTGTGGATATTTCGTGTTCTGATGACAAACTTGCACGTACTTGCTCTTATGTATAAATTAAAAAAAAACAATGTTTTAAGTGTCTATATAAAATAAAATACACTACTGGATCGCACTAACTTATTGCTAATGTAGCTAAAAACTAGAATGCAACTAGACATTGCTGTAAAATAACAAAAAAACAAATTAAAACAATTATTTTGAAAGTTGATTTACCATAAAATAATTCAGAAAAAAAGTAATAAATACAAAAAAAAAACAATTTTTCTTTGTAATTATTCATTCTTATTTTAAATGCAATATTTTTTGACTTACATAGAAGTACCAAACTGCAAAATAATGACAAAATAAATCGAGCCGAGATATTCGTGTACATCCCAAAAAAAAAATCCTATCTGCCCAAATAACTAAAAACTTTATATCTCTTATTCGAATGTTTTGCCAAAAACCTGTTACTCAGTATCAACTAAAAAAAAAACTATTGAATAGATTACATGTACGTTTTAGAGCAGATAAAGACGAAATCGTTGCATGGCAGCTACCCGTTCTAGATGAGCTAAAAAAAAAATTTGAATTTCACCTCTTAGTTAAGAAAGATAGGATCTGACCGGGCACAAATTAATTCATGAAATTTTATAGCTTGTATCGACGCAGAATTACATCCTGTACAACATATCCAAAGTTTCCCAAAATTCCCTCATTGGTTTTTTGTATAGAGTATAGACGTATTTAATGAGCTGGAAGGGAGGGAGAGGCCGGGAGTTTTCGAAAAATCAAAAGAGTCCTCAAAAATATCTGTGGTGAAATGGTGCTATTTGAAGGAGAAATGCAAGTGAGTGATTATGACCATAACATCCATGAACAAATTCTGACACTTATGAAATTTGTTTAAAATATTAAATTTATGTTGGCAACCAAGGATCAAAAGAGTCCATAGAAATATCTAAGTTCCAAGGGTGTTGTGTAGTGTTTGACCTGCATAACGGAAAATACAGTCATTTTTGCTTCAACATTCTTAGGGGGCTTGTATCATATTGGTTTTTCTTTTATTAGATTTGGCGTTGAAAAATACCTTTAAATCATAAATCATATAACATTATATACTATCACTATTACTGGAAAATGTTTCGTAAGACATAACATTTTACTCCGTAGGGCAGTTCAAACATAAACTCTCTAAAAATCACTCTTTGGATCAAGTTATTTAAACAGACTCATCATCAAATGGACATTTCATTAGTGTCAAAATTTGTTCATAGATCTTATAGTCAAAATGACACACCAATATCTCGCTCTCAAAAAAAAAACCCCTTTGACCACAAATATTTTTGGAGACTCTTTTGATACTAAGTAAACATGCCAAATGAGACATTTATATTTTTTTTTTTTTTTTTTTTTATATATTGAGCGCGTGCAAAAGGGGTTGTGACTACCCTTAAGATGATATACACAGCACGAGCGATTAGGTAGATTGGAGGGGATTTAAAAGGAGATACCGATGCACATTGGTTTTGAACGTCTGTAGATCACAATGGGAGGGGAAAATTGAGCTGGGTAGAGCATTCCACATTCGAGTAGTGCGACTAAAGAAAGAATATCTGTACTTAACAGTACGTCCGAAATTGGGCTCAAGGGTAAACTGATGGGCATTCCTAGAAGCGCGAGTATTACGGTTGAATTGTTTGAGGGGAGGAATGCAACTGGCTATTTCACTAGAGCATTGTTTATGGAAATAACGGTAAAATAACGAAAGACATGAAACATTTCGGCGGTGCTCAAGAGATGAGAATGTTTCCGTTATAGTTCTTTCACCTATCATTTTAAGAGCTCTCTTTTCAATTCTATCCAACAAACTCAAGTGGGTTATTGGAGCACCTGCCCAAATGTGAGAGTTATACTCAAGTTTTGGACGAATAAAGGCTCTGTAGATCACAGCCAGATCAGAAGGGGAGAAAAATTTCTTGCATCGACGGAGAAAACCTAAACACTTAGCAGCATTTTTGGCGATGTCGAATATGTGGTCGTTCCATAAAAGGTGGTCTGTGACACACATACCAAGGACTGAAAGCTTTTCGGTTTCCTCAATGCAAGTGCCACTCATGGATAGTGGCATGGGGGGTGGGTTTTGTTTTAACGACAGTAGACAGCATTGAGTTTTTGAAGCATTAAATTCTACACGATTTTTTATTCCCTATTGGACAATGCTGTCGAGATCAGAATTTAATGAGCTTATCATACGCTGCCGTTGAAGTTCCACATCCGAAGGACATGGATGTGAATCTAAGAACGAATATGAAAAGCTGAGGGTACTGTCGTCAGCGAAACAATTTAATGGATTAGAAGTTTCAGATAAAAGATCGTTTATGAATATAAGGAAGAGAGTCGGAGACAGAACGGAGCCCTGGGGCACACCAGCATTTATTTTGTGAATTTCAGACTTGAAACCATCCAATACAACTTGTATTGAACGGTCCGAAAGGTAATTTCTAATCCAACGAAGAAGAGATTCATCGATACCAAATGCACGCATTTTCGATAAGAGAGCTTGATGCCAAACTCTATCAAATGCTTTAGAAATATCAAGCGCAATAATCTTACTTTCTCCAAAACGATGTAAAGATTTGTGCCACTGTTCGGTGAGATATACCATCAGATCACCAGTGGACCTATTGCTACGAAAGCCGTACTGCCGGTCATTAAGAAGCTTTCGTTCTTCGAGATATTTCTTTAGCTGAAAATTAATCAGCGTTTCCATGACCTTGGAAAGAAGAGACGTAAGCGCAATTGGCCGATAGTTGGAGGGGGAAGAAGACACGCCTTTTTTAGGGACAGGCTGGACAAATGCTGTTTTCCATCCACTCGGAAAGAGACCAGTAGAGTAGGACAGATGGCTTTAACATACTGCCAAACGGTTCTCTTGGGAGTTTTTTCTTTAACTGTGTTTTGGTGGCACGAGAAATTCGCAGATATGACACAATGGTCTGATGTGCCTAGAGGCGATAATACACTTATAGTGTATTTATCAGGGTCAGAGGTAAGAAACAAATCTAGAGTGTTGGCGGATTGACCTGCAACGTCAGGAATCCGAGTAGACTCGTCGACCAGCTGAGTTAGGTTGTTTATCTCAGCAAAAATCTCGACATACCTTCCTTCGGGTGTTGTCTGACCCGAATAGCGTAGCCACGAAGAATTATGTACATTGAAATCGCCCGTAACAACGATTTCACTGTGCGGAAAATGGGAAATAATTCTCTGGATGGAGTCGGATAGTGCATCGAATTCGTTGGAAGTCGAATTACTATCCAAACTAGGACTACGAGGTAATATTTTACTTGTTATGCTTTAGAAAAAGACATAATACCATAAAAAAAGACTTTAAATGTCTACAGGATACATGTATCTTTTCAGTTTTGGCCTGTTTAGAATCAGCATTGAAAAGAACCCTTAAAACATGTGTCATACGATTAGATTGTATTATAATACATTTTTCAGCTTGATAAAATCCCGCCTCCACCTCCTCTCCTTCTCTTTAATTGTGTCTATAAAAAAGCCAATGGGGGAATTTAAGATACAATTCTGCGTCGAATACAGCAATGAAATCCCATGAATTAATTTGTTCCCACTTACTCATATTAAATTTTCTTTCTTTCCTTGACTATCTAGGGAATCACACAAAAGTGCTTCACAAGAAATCCGAAGCAAATTTTTCCAACGCAACAGTTTAGGGTCTAGCTCGATGTACATCAGGCCGTAAAGACAAGCGCAAACCGACGGACGTCTTGTCAAAAATCAGTTTTTTGGCCTTCTCCATCATCATTTTAGCTTGGATTAAAAACAAGATTTTTTTTTTATTTTGACGTAAACATTGACAAAACATCTAAGTTCAAACCAATTCGACTTATTTGTTTGGGCAGAGAACTGCTTAAAGACGGACAACCAGCGCAGAAAAATAATCTAGTTTTCGACAAGGCCCTAGAGAGTCTTACATAGATTTTGGAAAGGGGCTAGCAAGGTTTAGCAAAGGTTAAAACAAGGGCCTTGGCGATTATGAACCCTTTAGCCTTATCAGGCAAAAAAAAAAATTGGCTTATGTGGGACTTAATTCCATGATCTTCTACTTGTCAGTCCAATCCGCTTCCCACTCTTGCTTTAAAAAAATTCAATGTCAAAAGTGAATAAGTTTCATACAATAATGTTTCATACCATATTGCATAAGAAATAGATTAATAATAGAACAGGATTTTATGTGCTTGCTTTTTAGGTAGAACAACTCAGAATAGGTTTTAACAGACGTTTCCCATCCATAGTAAAAAGAGTGATATTAAAAAGAAGACAAAGGAAAGAGAGAAAAAAGTTTCTTTTGATACTGAAATATTGCATGTTGCAAGAATACAAGAGACATTCCTGATGGGGTACCGAAACTAATTCAACTAGTATTTACTCGGACGTAAACATCTGCGAGATTGATGATTTTTATGTTTTTTTTCCTGTTTTTCTTATAGACCCTTAAGTATTTTTTATTTTACCAACATTTTTTTTTACAAAAATCAGCAGTTATTTTCATTTCATTTCATCATCATTTAACTCCTCTCATCTAGCTTTTCTCTCCAAAAAATCATAATTACTATTTTTACAACAAGTGATTTAATGTTCATATTCTTTTCCCGCCTTGCTCATTTAACTGTTTAAAAATGTCTTCATAGAAATCGATTTTATTTTTTCTAAGAGAACATCATTGTAAGGTTTTTTTATTTGCGTTTTCTTCGTCTATTGCAGATTTGCTGGATTGCATTCTGTAATAGTTGTAAGCATATTAAATGCGAACAAAAAATAAATATTGCATTGGCTTATATCTTTGAGGCTCTTTGGAGAATAAAACCACAATCAAAGATTCTTTGTATTTCAAACTTCTCTGGACTCTTGGTTCTCTATTTGACTTTTCATATTTCTCGAATATGATGATTCTTCTTTTTGTTAGGGTTTTTCTTTTAACCAACTGTACTATGATTTCAATTGGAGCTTGGAGAACCAACTTCGAGAGGAAAATCAATAAAAGTAATTATTTTCTTTCAAGAAGTTTCATCTTCTGTGTGTAGGTCTTTTCTGGAAAAGTTTTTCCTAAAGCTAAAAGAAAGTGCCATGAAGGAAATATTAAAAGACTCTTTGTAGATATTTTTTTTTTTGAATATGTAAAATTTAAGTTTAAACTATGCAAATAGAAAATATTTGTTCACAACTTATCAATGTTATTCATTTCGTTACAAAAAGTTCAATTTTATAGCAGCCAGATTTACTGCTAGAGGTCGATATTTTGTTTTTATTTTTTTTTTTAAATCGTATGAGTAATAACGTCCAGTTTTTCAGTGCGAAATCAACCTGTCTTCAGATTTAAACATGAGTTAACCCATTGAATTTGGAGAGTCAACTCAAGTGTTAATTTAATCTCGTCCCTGAAAAACTTGGCTTGGAGAGAAAAAAACCTTTTGTTCTCCAATGGTGAGTTTAACCAGAGTGAGGTTAGTTACTCAAAAAATGTATTTTTCTGCTAAAGTTAACTTAAGTTGAAGATATTCGTTGTAGGATGCTTGGAGAAAGATTAAAAAAGCGATGGAATACTAAAAGCATGTGTTGAGTTAATACTGAATTAAGTACATAACCTAATTTGAATCCTGCACTAAACTGGCTGTAAGAAAATTTATTGAAAAGAATAGTTTAATCATTTCTTGTTTTGTAGGCTATAGGTCAATGAAACAATCATAATTAAAGAATAGTTTAATCTCTAACTAAACTTAAATGGGGCATGTTCACAGTCGCCGATAAACTCAGGCTTTACTAAACTACAGTTTAAGACAATTTTGGCTCAATGAATACAGACCGACTTTACTTACAAATTGTTGGTTTTATATTTTTATAAGATTATTAACTATTAATACTACACAAATAGCTTCAAATATTTTGAAATGATAAACTTAAACAAATAGAATCAACGCACGTAAATTGAACTAAACCTGTTTAACTTAGACACAGCTTAAAAATGACTATGAATACGCCCTAACATCTTCATTAAAAATAAAAAGGAATAGTTATCTTTATTAAATATAAGGCTTCTTCCTGAAGTCCACCCATACCATACACACTTTTATATCATAACCTTAAATAAAATGTTCTTCATATAAAAACAAAAGTTGTATTCATATCTTAAAACATCACATTAAGTTCTTTCACATAGGTACCAGTACCTACATAGTTCTACTCTAATTTTATCATTGTGATTGTTAAACGAATATTCTTCTTAAAACAAACATTATTTTGTATCCTTTCGTGGCATTATTCAAAATAAAAACAAAAATTAAAACAAAAACAAAAAAAAGCAGCCTTTTTCTATAGCACATATAAACTGAACAAATAATTTGCAAAGATAACAATTCAAATTGTATGGAAAAGTGCTATGAAAAGTCCTGTGTGAATTGTATGAGAGGGGACAAACATATTCCTCTCTCATACAAATCATCATGACCTTGGCTTTTGAGCAAAAAAAAATTATTTTATGATGTGTTCGAGCCGTGTGACATGAAGACTTCCCTTTATTCCTGCTGTGCACTATGCTACACCAGAGCTTTTGCATCTCAAAGTTTCATATTGTATGACTTAGAAACAACATAGATCGTTTTACTGACAATTTAGCGAGCATAAATATTTATGGGCAACATTGCGCCCTAAGGTTACATCGTTTACTTGAACCTAAACAAACACTTTTGTCTGTAGCTCTACACACAAATAAATGTATATAGTGTATAGTATAGTCGAGGCTGGAAAATGACAGCAGGCAATCTTCAGGATTGATGGCAGGGGAATTAAGTAACCAAGTCAGATAGCAGATGATGAGGGTTGTTTGTCATCTTGAATTTTGAAATTCATGTTTTTTAAGTAAAACGGTGCATGTGTACACTGTACACATTATGTTATGCATATATTATTATGTATTTATAGGCTCATGGTGTGTTTTCCGAAACTACAATAAGTAAAAAGACAATGATTCTTAAGTTTACGTTGAAGAATTCAGAAACTACAGGCCCTGAAGCATATATGCAAAACTGTTCAGTTCATGCTTTTAGAAAGTAAACAAAACACATATAATCCTTATTTATTTTTACCAGTGGTATAGATGTGTTTTATGGTAAAATGTATCTAGTTTACATTAAATATTCCGTGTATACGTTATTCTTTATTTAAATATTTAAATCGTATTGGTTAGCTCACTACTATTATACGTAATAAATTCAGTTCTAATGGGGCCCATACACGACACAGAAACGTCGCTGCAGACCAATACATTTTGTTATTGTGCACAAATCTGCGCAGACCGCCTGCGTCGTGTGTATCCATGTCGACTGTTTGCAGCGGCCGTCTGCGTGAATACAAAATTTTTGGAAAACTGTGCACAGACGAGTGAGAAAATTTGTGGAAAAACATGAAAAACAATAGTGAAAGAAATTTTTTTAAACAATTCCTTGCTCTAAATTCTTTTTTTTTTATCTTTGATTCATATTTTTTTTTTTTTTTTTTTGATTGTCAAATCAATGATAATCAGTATCCGTCATCCCCCATTTTTCCGACCCGACGACCACGACGACACGATACAAACTAATGTCTGTGCAGATTGTCTGCACCGTGTGTGGCGAAGGCATGTTTGCACAGACGAGTCTGTGTCGTGTATGGGCCCTATAAGATACATAAAACATTATTTTTATTTTATTTCAATTTGAAGTAATTTTATTATTATAGTCTTAGTCCAAATTTTGGCTATAGAACCCTTGAATCTAAAGAAGTTCTTGTAATCAACCAGTTTTTCTTAGATGTAGTGGCCTTGCTGACTCTTCTTTTGTGGTTTTTCAATAGTAGAATTATAGAATTTTTAAAAAAGCTGCATATAATAGTAGAGCCTCTTACAAATGTGTGGGTTACCAAGAGGATAGTTTTCTCCAGCTTCTTGTATGCTCAAAACTGTCCTATTTCTTTCTTAATTCATGCCTTGTCGGTATTGAATCTTCTTTGTTTATGATTAGCCCAACAGAGATTGAACGTATGTATAACACTTCTGAATGAATAGGTCAAGACTCTCAAAACTTTTTTCTTTGAGTACGTATATTTTACCCAGTGAAATGTTCGCAGACATAATCATCCAGTTTAGTCTTACACTTCTTTTATCTACTCAACTCAAAGTACCTACGCTTATACCTTTCCACATGGAAACTAAAATCCTTTTCTTTACTTTAATTATTACAATATTAATGTCACCAAAAGATGGTGTATGTCTCTCGCATATCACCCATTCCTTTAGCGAATCAACAACCAAACGACCATTGCCCAGCAAAACTAAATAAAAGTATAAAACCCATCTTTATCTCTCCTTATATACCTTTCAATCTACCACGCCCCTTAATATACCCGCACTCTTATAAAAAGCCTAAACCTAAAGCTATATCCAAGTTAGTCTTTCACATTTTCCTAAGACTTCTTCCATACAAAGTGACGGCATTATACTTTTATCTTTTCTCATCAACAACAACCTGCAAAAAAAGTATACATTTCATATTACATACATATTTACGTATTTTTATTACGAGTTTATGAAGTAAATGATTTCGATAGTGTACAATAAGTAGGTATGAGTATACAAGATTTTCATACTTACATAAGTATTGGCTTGGTACAAACTTGCTCTCGTAGCTAACAACTTAAACGTAGCTTGAAGTTGACAGTGTGCATATGGTATTGGTTGCGTAACATTATGATATCAAAAAAGTTTAAAAATACAAGTTAAAATATAAATTTACTTTTAATTGCTATAACTGTATTATTTGAATAGGTAAAACAGATATAGAGCTAAAAAAAAGTATGCCATGTGATTTGTTTGATAAATATGAATTTATGAAAAAAAAAAAATTTCAAAAATCTTTAGAGCAGTTTTCTTAAAAATTAATTTTATATATAAAAATACTTGAACATTTTAAAAAATAAAATTTAGTATTACAAATTTTAGAATTAAATAAAATACAATTTTACACAAAATTACAATTTCATTTTCAAGATATTGAATTTTCAAAAAAAAATTTCAATATTTTTTTTAAAATCCAAACATTTTTGCAAAAAATTGTACATTGAAAAATTGTTAAAATTTGGTTGAAATAATATATGTTTCTTAAAAAAATGCATTAAAAAAGTAATGAAAACAAATTATGTATAAATAATTTATTTCGATTTTTCAAAATATTAAATATTTTTATTTTTGTATGTATTTAATTTTTAATTTTTGTTTTATTCATTTTTGAATGTGGTTTTCAAACAAAATATTGGTCAAAACAAATTATTTAAAAAAAACTTTATTTTGTAAAAAAAAAAAAAAAAAAATACATAATAAAAATAAAAATATTTAATATTTTAAAAAATCGAAATAAATTATTTATAATTTGTTTTCATTACTTTTTTTATGCAATTTTTTTTTAAAAAACTTATTATTTTATGATAATAATTAAAAAAAAAAACAATAAAAACTTCTGAAGATCGAGGGATAAAAATAAGAGAAAAATATATAAAATTAATATATTTATTAAATTAAGAAATCGAAATAAACTATAACTTAATTTTTTGTAATATATTTTTAAATGCAGTTTTTTAAAGGACCGATAAATCACTCAGAATTCCCAAAAAAATTAGAATAACAGTTATAATTCCAGAGAAAAAAAGAAACTATGAAAAGTGGAAAACTTGTTTTCATTACTTTTTTTAATGCAATTTTTTTTTTAAAAACTTATTATTTTATGATAATAATTAAAAAAAAAAACAATAAAAACTTCTGAAGATCGAGGGATAAAAATAAGAGAAAAATATATAAAATTAATATATTTATTAAATTAAGAAATCGAAATAAACTATAACTTAAATTTTTGTAATACATTTTTAAATGCAGTTTTTTAAAGGACCGATAAATCACTCAGAATTCCCAAAAAAATTAGAATAACTGTTATAATTCCAGAGAAAAAAAAAAACTATGAAAAGTGGAAAACTCCCATACAAATTTGTATGGAAAAAGTATGATCTTAGAGGCACGGGTTAATGACCTCGGAAAAAATTTGTTTGGTCAATAATTTTTTCTTTCGGCATAAACTTTCGTTTGACTGGGTGTGCTATCCAAAAAAGTGAGTTTGGGAAATAACGGACACCTTAATGTATATCTACATTTAATATGTTTTTAACACAAAATGGAAGTGAATATCCTGTCAGATATTGGGTTTTGGACAGGCACATCATAGATGACTTTTATCATCACTACAGTAGGTATTATTATAACTTCAAATTTTCCAAAAGGGTCAATAAATACATAAATGATACACAAAAAAATAAGCTCTTTGTAGTTGTGCGCCTGAGTCCTCAGGGTCTTCTTTTCAAATAAAAATAAAAATAGTAACATGAAATTGTAGTAGAGAGGTTTATAAAATTGACCAAAAGTCCTTCGACTTTTATGAGGTACATTACACAGGCAAAAGGTTTTTTTTTTGTATTTTATAATTTTTTCTCTTTCCCTTTTTTACTAAAATATTGAAAATATCAAGGAGGTGGTATACATTCTTTTATTCTTTTATTTACGACCGAGGCACATGTAAGGAGATGAAAAATAAATCAGTAAATAAGTTCTGCACATTTTTCAGGTCAACCCAGTCCATTCATTGAACCTTCAAAATCCCCTACCAGTTCATTTCTTTTGTGTTGAAATATCTACAAGAGTAGGTACCTTTGTCCTCAGAACTTGAATTTTTATTTTTTTCTTCTACTGTGACTAGACAGAGAATGATTCGATTTTCTTAAGTAAATAACTAATAGCAGTAAAAATAATTATTTTTCAATAAAAGCGAGTTCAACAAGAAAACTTTTAAAAACTCTTTCAAAAGAGAAAAATGAAAAAATGTATGTTGTGTATTTTGGCTTGAACACAGATGGCACTTCACTGCTAATAGTTTACTCATGAAATGGAAGTTGCCATAAACGTTGTGCTGTATTTGGAGAAGGACTGGTAGATAATAGCAGTTGTGTGAGCACGTGTCAGTGGGTGCTGCAATTTTGTATCCCTATTCTAGGATTTCATCGTCCTTGGGTTCAGGTTGTGTTGAATGAAGGAAATGTCACGTGGCTACATTCACCATAGAAACGAGGAGATAAAAAAAAATAAATTTTATCTGAAAAACGAATCTAAGAAAACGATTAAAACTGTTTGAACACGAGGCTTTTTTAAAAATATTTTTTTTTTGGATACTTAATGGGTCAACTTAAGTCGAATTTTTGTTCTTCGTTTATTATTAGATTCAAAAAAATGCTTTTAACGGCCGGCCGCGCGGCGTTTATTCCACCAAAATTTGAATTAATTTCAAACCGGTCGCGGTGATCTCACTTGCGGCTATACTGACGTGGAAACGAAATTTCTTTCCTACTTTATAAATTAAAACTTGGATTGTACCAAGAATTGTTTATATTTTTGAATTATAATAAACGATTTAAAGGCTTTAAATGTGTAAATATGTTTTTTTTTAAATAAGCGGCAATGCGATTCAAAACAGTTTTTAACGGCAGTTAATTCATACTAATTGGAATTTCATCAGGACGTTCTCACTTATAGTCTTCAGTTAAATAGTAAAGGCCTTATCATTATGCCATTTTTGCTAGGCTCAGTTTAACTTAAAACAATTTTTACAGCGAAAATCAATTGTGAGCTATATCCCAACCAATAAGTATTTCTATTTCAAATACGATTTAGTTATAAGAGAAAACTTCTTTATTGAATGAAAAACAGAATGATATATAAAGAACAAATTAAATAGAAAATTAATATTTGTGAAACATTAAATATTGACTACTTGATTATATCAAAGTACAACGAAACAAAGTACAAAAGTATGAAGTAGATTTGCGTTGACAGAGAAATATATTCTTCAACACAACTCCTCAACGCATATTAACTTGAAAAATATAAATTATGTGATTGGAATACCACATAAAGCTGCAAACTTTAGATGCTTCATTCTTGCCAGATTCTTTGTAAAAATATCTGCCACCATGTTGTCTGTACTCAAATACTCAAGTTGAATAACGCCATCTTCAAAGAGTTCACGAATTTGATGATAACGTATGTCAATGTGCTTACTTCTTGGATGGTAAACCGGGTTTTTTACCAGTTGTTGGGCACTAAGGTTGTCATTGTATAATACAATTGAGTTGTAGCTTTTAGATTGAGTTTCTTATTCTTGAACAAAATTTCTTAAATAAACAGCTTCTTTGCTAGCCTGAGAAAGAGCCATATACTCAGCTTCGGTGCTGCTGAGAGCAACCGACGTTTGCTTCTTAGACTCCCAAGATACTGCTCCTCCAGCTAACATAAACACAAAGCCGGTGTAGGATTTGCGATCATCCGCACTGCTTGCCCAATCTGCATCCACGAAGCCTTTAATTTTGTCTGATGATTTGGTGTATGACAATCTTGCTCCGCTAGTTGTGTTGATGTAACGTATAAGATGTTTTACAGCAACAGAATGTTCTTCATGAGGGTCAACGTTGAACTGTGACAACTTGCTGATAGTGTGCATAATGTCAGGTCTTGTCGATACGGCTAGATACATTAATGCTCCCACTAAAGATTGATATCGAGTCTGGTCTTCCCTTTTGCACGATGCATTGGTACACTTAATTAACTTCGTTCCAGGATCAAGTGGTGTATAAGCTGGTTTGCAGGTTTCCATTCGTTGTCTTTGCAGGAAATCTAATATGTACTGCTGATGGTGAATCGCAATTTGACCTCTTGAACCACATCGCTCAACTTGTATCCCAAGAAAATATTTTAGTGCACCTTTATCTTCGCAATCGAACTTCGCCATAATGTTTTCCTTTATGTGGGTCATAGATGATTCTGTTGAGCATGCTATTATCATGTCGTCAACGTAAACTGCAATTATGTTGAAACTCTCACCTTCATTCATCACATAAACGCAGCTATCACCATTGCACCGAGTGAAACCTATTTCAAGAAGCACGCTATTCAGTTTCTTATTCCACTCCCTTCCAGCTTGTTTTAGTCCGTAAAGCGCCTTTTTCAGTTTGCATACTTTTCCAGGATATTCAGGATCAAAGAAGCCTTCAGGTTGTCTCATGTACACAGTTTCGCTCAAATCACCATTCAGATAAGCGGACTTCACGTCAAGATGATGCACAAGCAATTCATGTTCCACTGATATTGCCAAAATTAAGCGTATCGTAGAATATCGGGCTACAGGTGAAAATGTCTCGAAATAATTAACTAAGTACCTCTGTGCGAATCCTTTTGCGACGAGCCTGCATTTGTACCGAGAAATGGTCCCATCTGGATTTTTCTTTATGGTAAAGACCCATTTGTTGCCTATGACTGGTTCGTTCTTTGGTAGGTCTACAAGGTCCCACGTATCGTTTGATAAGAGAGCATTAAACTCTTTTTCCATAGCAACCCTCCAGTTTTCAGCGTTTTTGTTAGACATTGCCTCGGAAATTGTTATAGGAGTATCAAGATTATTTTCAACAGCATTCACAGCTTCAATCGTTTTGTACTCCTTTCTCGGTCTGCCTATTTTTCCAGTTTGCTGAATTTTAGGACGGCCTGGTCCATGCTTCGATGAAGTACTTGCTACGTTTTCTTCGTTTACAGGAACAGTTTTCGGTAAGACGTCATTGCAGTTTTCTGGACTAGTTTCTGAAGTGTCTGCATTACAATTTCGATTTTCATCCGTATTGCCACTATCGTTTTGAAGAGGTGGAAAATTAAACTCTGTGATTGAGTAATCATTTCCCAAAAAACTTTGATTTTCTTTTGCCTCCAAGTCCAAAGAGTTCTCGAAGAAACGAACATCACGAGCCTTTTCAATTTTTCTCGTCACCGGATCGAACAACCTATAGCCTTTGGACTCCTCCGAGTATCCCACCATCAAAAATTCCTTACCCTTTGCAGCAAATTTAGAACGTCCTTGCTTTTTGTCCAACACAATAGCCTTTGACCCAAATATTCTAAAATGCGAAATGGTTGGTTTCTCCCCTGACCAACTTTCAAATGGCGTTATGTTTGCCAAAATTTTCGTAGGTGATCTATTACGAATGAACGCTGCAGTATTGATAGCCTCTGCCCACAGAAACTCCGGAAGACTTGAACCTAGGAGCATACATCTAGCCATTTCCACAAGAGTACGGTTAGCTCTTTCAGCAACGCCGTTCTGCTGTGGTGTGTACTCGATAGAAAGTTGACGTTTAATCCCATGTTTGTCTAAATAATCGTTAAAAGATTTATTTAGGTATTCTCGTCCGTTATCGCTTCGCAACACTTTTATTTTACGACCTGTCTCCAACTCTGCCATCGCTTTGAAACTCTTGAAGACATTGAAAACCTCGTCCTTTGTTCTGATAAAATACACCTTTGTGTTTCGCGATTTGTCGTCAATAAAAGTTACAAAATAACGAGCCCCCCCTGCAGATTGAACTCGCATCGGCCCGCAAACATCTGTATGTAACCTATTTCAAATACGATAAATAAATGCAACTTATTTCTTTAGTTATGACCTGGGCCCATAACCTATTTCAAATACGATTTAGTTATAAGAGAAAACTTCTTTATTGAATGAAAAACAGAATGATATATAAAGAACAAATTAAATAGAAAATTAATATTTGTGAAACATTAAATATTGACTACTTGATTATATCAAAGTACAACGAAACAAAGTACAAAAGTATGAAGTAGATTTGCGTTGACAGAGAAATATATTCTTCAACAATTTCTAATCAAGAATTATTCGAAATTTTGTTATATGTGCCGTGCCTGGTTAAACCTACATAGCAACAAGAATATTACTTGCATCAAGTATGATAACTTCTAAAAAAACCTGGCCAAAAAATCTCAAAATCGGTAAAATCTCTTTTTAGTTTTTCCTCTTGTCATAAAAGTTTGTTTATTCATCTAATGACTAAATAAAAATGTCAACGAATAGTAGTTCTTAAAGGAACACAATTGCAAAGCCCTTCCCACATCTTTAATATCCAAACAATACGTCAACTTACACAAGAAAGACGTAATCACTCTTTCCAAAAAAAAGAAATAAAACAAGGAGCAAATTATAAAATCCACGTTATGTAGTGTTGTAGGTTCTTTGAAAATTTTTAAACAAGACAGAATAAATAACAAGAGAAAGGAATACGAAGAAGAGCAAAAAAAACGTAAACAATGCCCAATAAATGACAACAAGGACACCATAAAACACTTAATCTCCCAAAGTACCTATGCAAATCATTAAAACGATGATCTCGTTTTATCCACCTTCGCTTCGGCCGCAGGCCCGCTCTCCGCCACCCCGTGGCACGAAGTGTTGTCCCATATTGCTCTTGGTATACTCAGCTCACTCAGCAATCTTGAATTCCATGAGATGAAAGCAAAACAAAATGACAACCCTATGCACGCTCTGTCATCGTCTTCTCGCTGCTCTACTCGTATTATACTCGTACCTATCAGATTCAGCGTGAGCGAACACCAGAATACAGGTAGCAGAATGAAAATTGACCCACCATCCCCCATTACCACCACCATTTACCACTTTGCAGTGCCAATACAATACAATGGGGGAATTGAGTACCCTTAAAATATCTCCCAATCCAGCAAGAACACGGAGGGCGAATGAATGCGAAGAGATGAAAATTTAAGTTGTTACAAAGCTCATGAAAATAATGACGCTTTTATCGCTTGCAGTATTCATCAATCCCAACGGCTCTGAATGAGGTCAGAATTGAGGTGTGCTGGTGGAGATATTGGTGAAAATGGAGAAGGTGGGACTTCTCGGGAGCATTAAAGGTATTGACATCAAGATTAGATAATTGGCAATCCTAGTGGAGCGCCATATTCTTTGGGTTTTCTTCTTTTTTTTTTCATTCCAAACGAACTGAAAAGCCCACTCGAGCGAGATCGAGAGTAGTTGAACGGTAGCTGAGTATTTTTGAGTGAATGGGTAAAAGGGCAGAATGGAGCCCATAGATTAATTGTGAATTTGCATAGTGTGGTGGTTGGTGAATCAATTTTCAATGAATATATACTATAGATAAAGTTTTCTGATATAGGTACCTGGTACCTATCCGTAAATACACCTACCCACCTCTGGCTTATAAATTTAGTTGGATAATATTTACCTTCGTTTGAAACTAAATTTACATTTCAAAGTTTATAATTGTGATACTTTTGGTACAAAGTACGGATGAGACATTTTTAAATAATTATAACAATTTTAAAGTGGAGATTACAAGGCAAAAGTTCCGTGCCTTGCAGATTCAAAAGTTGAGGCCAAAGTAGCCAAAGTGTGTTCAGACCTTTTCGACTAAAGTTAGGGGTCTTTTCAGGTATGGTTTTTATTTATTAATGGTAAGTTTATACTTCGAGATGAACACAAAAATGGTGGTTCTATGTTATGGTTGTACAAGCTCATACGATTTAGAATAAGTAATATTATGATGCCACTAAGGGTATAACATAATAAGAGTATACAGGCAACAATTCCACCAATTGTACGCATTTAAAGCCCTCTCCTTTATTTTATGCATCACTCCTATCTTTGCCCCGACAAAAGATAAGAACATTTAGTAAAAAAAAATCAAAGTCTTCGATTTTTGGCTCGTTTCACACACATTCGGTTTCATTCGGTCTTTATTCGGTTTGTATTCGGCTGTGCCTGATATGTCTAAGACGATAAAACGGTGCTCTACGGTTTCTATTAGGTTTTTATTTTTGCCGTTTTATCGTTTCACACATATCAGGCACAGCCGAATACAAACTGAATAGAGGCCGAACCGAATGAAACCGAATGTGTGTGTGAAACGAGCCTTACTTTGTCTTTTTATTAGTTTTAATTGATTTTGTTTGCCTAAATTTTGTAATATAGAAAGAGGACCAGTATGACCACTTTCTCAGAAACGAAACATGATGAATTTAGTTGCATTTTGTATTTGGCGCATCCTTAGGTCAAACAAATTTAGCGTTAAAACAATGTATTCAATGACCTTAACCTTAGAGGTAGGAAGCTAGGATAGTAATTAGCACCAAAGTTAAAAGCTTAGCAAGTGAACTATAGCAACTCGTTTTTGATTAGTATAAAGAGTATTTTAAGGACTGAAGCACCGACGCGTCGGTAGGCATTGAACGAACACCCCATTTTTTCAATTTTCCTTACATATTTTGGGGACACGGCATTCTACTAGAATTGGATTGCCTCGCTTGACTGTTAAAGGACCTAAAGTTTTTAAGGTTCAACCGTTTCTTTCTATTGCCATTATCCTTTTTTCCTCTTATATTTTAAATTTTGTAACATAATTTGAAATTCAAATATAGAAATTCTTATTAAATTATGCTGTGCTTAAATCTATGGTTTTCTTTCCTTTGTTTTACAGGAGGCTTATCGTCGCTGGGTGTGCAGTACACTTATACCATACTTCGCGGAACATACTACAAGTCCCAGCAAAGATTCAGCAACCACAAAAGCAGCAAAACAAACAACAACAAAAACAACAAAAACAACAGTAACATCGAAATCAACAAACAACAATACAAACAATAAAAAGCAGCAGGCAACAGAAGAACAGCTAGAAGTACAGCAACAGCAGCCCGAAGATCAGAATCGCTATGGTTTAAACGATAACGACGACAATTTCAAGAGAGATAGATTTCAGCAAGATAGCCTTAGTATATATGATGATGAAGAAGATGAATCCATAGAGTCTCCACATAGTATTCCAAAACTAGCATCATCAACGTTATCAAGGCCATCATTGACATTGGCAGTGATTGGACATCAGCATCAACAATATCAACAACAAACCCAACAACTACAACAACATTCACAACACCTTCTAACGAAAAGAGCTGAACAAACAAACACAAAATGCAAACGAACGAAATCGAATACAAAAATGACGAGCAACATTGACGAGCAAGACACGAGCAGCTCTCGTCAAAGTGAAGATTCCATATCGACTGCCAATAACAAGGATCCATGCGTAGAGGGTCCAGTGATATCAAGGCTTTTAACAAGGTAATCGAATTTATTCATACTAGCTTAGCAATAAATTTACTTATGAACTTTTGACCATTCTGCCTATACTTCCGACTATTACTTCTTTTTCATCGGAAGTCGATCATTTCAATTACAATCTGATTGAGGTCGCCCAACCAAAAATACAGTAATTCTTGCTGAAACATATTCGTTTTTTGCTAACCTTACTTACTTTACCGCGACACAGGGTGATCCGGGTATGATTGGGAACTAAAATGAAAATTCAAATACAACACGGATTAGTTAACTTGTTTATTCATGACAGCTAAAGGAATATCATTATATATTTAAAATTGTAAACGAAAAACCAAACGAGAATAATATTTTCCTATTTTTAATTTCAATGCATTCCATATGTACCCAAATATTGGTCTTAGTTTCTTCTTTTTCTTACTTAGTTTGTTGGACAGATATAAAAACATAAAAGACGCTGGGTGCGGCCCACGCCCACACTTTTAAGTTCCCATTGGTGCCATGAAAACCATTTAAGCTATTTATAATAGCACAGTATTGATTTTTTTTGAAAATAGCTTATACAATTCTTAGAATCTTTCAAGTTATTTAAGCCAATTATTTTAAAACAGACCATTGGGAAAAAAAACCATAATACCATAATTACATAATAGAAAAGAATATAAAATGAGAAATTAAGTATCAGATGCCCAATTTTGATTTTGAAACGATTTTAAATGTACGAATTATTTGAATTAATAAATTTTTGAAAAGTCGTTCTTGGACACATTTTGATTTTAATCTTTACAAAGGGTAGTTATAAAAGTCTTAAAATTTTACAAGTTTTGGACGGTATTAGTACGTACATTTATATTTTTGGTAAATATTTGAAGTCGATATCGTTTTTTGTTCTCAAGATATTCGATCTGAAAACCATTATTTAAAAGTGTTTAGTGTTTTTTTTTTAGTTTTTTTGCTAAAAAAAAACTGTCTATTGAATTTTTTGAAAACAAATTACAAGTCTTGGATTACGTCGTTATGTTTAGTAAAAGAAAAATAGACTGGGTTCGCAATGATTATTTCTTCTTCAAAATGTTTATAAAATTATTATTTTTTTTTCTTAGTTTAAAAAAAATGTATTGATTTTTTTTTTAACAATTATTCCTTATTACGTAGATAAATATGTATAGAGTAAAATTAATCCGAAGCTGATATCATTTTTCGTTCTGGAGATATTCAAGACAAATGCCATTTAAGAGCTCTTTTTACTTTGCGATATACAAACGTAGTATATATGGGGCAAGTTTAAAATTCGTGAAAAAAAAGTCGAGATAATAATTTTCCCTAACATTACGATGTCTCTATCATCTCGAAAAATGTGGGTCTCGCATCTCTGTCTGTCTGTCTGTCCGTCTTTCCGTCTGTCCATCTGTCTGTGTGTACCTCGACCTGCAGCCTAAACTGCTCAATTTTATAATTTTAACAATTTTAAATATACAATTTATCGAAAAAATAATTATTGGATTATTAAAAAATATTGAAATTTTTTTTTGAAAATTCAATATCTTGAAAACGGGTCAATAAATATTTTCTGAATTTTTTGTAAAATTGTATTTTATTTAATTCTAAAATTAAAAATTTTATTTTTGAAAATGTTTAAGAATTTTATATACAGGGTGTCCAGTAAATAATGGATAACCTTGGAATGCCTCATAGTAGACTTTACAACCGTCCTGAAAACTAATAAAAAAAAGTCTATCCCAACCACAAGAAAAGATATGTGCATTTTTCTGTTCAGTGAATTATTTTTTGCGTTACTTTACGTTTTTGAATACCACGACTACAAGTAAATGAATTCTACCGTTTTTTTTTTTTTGTAGCAATATTTAACATTGTTTGTGCCACAACATAAGAAGACAAGAATTATAATAACTGTTGGAATTCTTAGAGAAAAAAATTATTGAACTTTGATTTTCGATGCAAAATTTGAAAGAAAATAATTTTTGAAAAAGTTAAATCATCTCTGGTAATACAAAATGCATGAACACCTTAGTGGCAAACTGTTTTTAAAATATGCCTGTCGAATGCGGATGGTATAGTTTATTATTGTATCTCGAACCAATAGCAAGTTATTTGTAAAAATCTGCAATACTTGAGCCAATTTAGTAAAACCAAAAGATTTCAAAATTAGCACAGTAAACGTGAAAATAATACTATGCGTTGAACATGGTAGATTTTTGATTGATTGCCTGTCTTTATAATGTTGTCCTAATGATAAATCCAAGCTTTTAACTTCTAGGGCCGAATGCAATATTACCAGAAATGTTATAAAAGAAAAAAATAAATCGGGTGGCAAAAAAAAAAAAAAAAAAAAAATTGGTAGTGGTAATTAACAAATTAATTTTCTTATAAGAGGCCACCCCTTTCATCAGACCTAAATCAACTTGATTTTTTTATTGGGGCTGCATTAAGAAAATCGTGTACCTACAGCAAGCCCATCAGGTCCTTAGAGGAGATGAGAAATCTTGGGGAGGCAGCTGCATTACAAGATTCTGAGCAAAAATTAACAAGATTATTATAAGATTTTCATTTATTCGGAGGTGCAGAACCTGTATTAGAATGGGTGGAAATTAAAGCATTTGCTTTAAATTAATAAAAAGTATCTATTTTTGTTTTTGTTTTCTAACTAAGTGATTGAAAGTTGGCTCAAAACTCAAAAGACTATTTGTTTGAAGAAAATAACAAATAAACTTAAAGCAACTGCGAAAATATTTTATGGTTTTGTTAGGACCCAATAGACCAGGTATAATTCAAAACAAGCTTGAAATGCAGCCGTTTTTTGCACTTTGTTGACATTTTTGGTAATGTTGCAATCGGCCCTAGAAGTTTAAAGCTTGGATTTATCACTAAGATAATATCATAAAAATAGGCAATCAATCAAAAATCTACCATGTTGGACGCATGATATTATTTCCACGTTTAATTTGCTAATTTTTAAAACATTTGTTTTTGCTAAATTGACTCTCTTGTTGCTGATTTTTACCAATAACTTCCTATTGGTTCAAGATGCAATAATAAATTATACCATTTTTTGGAAATCCGCATTTAATGCGCACATTTTTAAAATAGTTGGCCACTTAGGTATTCATGTTTTTTTCATACCAGAGATGATTTCACTTTTTCAAAAATTATTTTCTTCCCATTTTGCATCGAAAATCAAAGTTTAATAATTTTTTTCTCTAAGAATTCCAACAGTTATCATAATTTTGCCTTCTTATGTTTTGGCTGAAACAATGTTAAATATTGCTACGAAAAAAAAACGGTAGAATTCATTCACTTGTAGTCGTGGTATTCAAAAACGTAAAGTAACGCAAAAAATAATGCACTGAACAAAAAAAAGCACATATCTTTTCTTGTGGCTGGGATAGACTTTTTTATTAGTTTTTAGGACGTCATAAAGTCTACTATGAGGCATTCAGCGGCTATCCATTATTTACGGGACACCCTATATAACAAATTAATTTTTAAGAAAACCGCTCTAACGATTTTTGAATATTTTTTCATAAATTCATATTTATCAAACAAATCAGATGGCATACTTTTTTTTGTTTAATCTATTAAAATAATAAATTTATAGTAATTAAAAGTAATTTATATTTTAACTTGTTTTTTAAAACTTTTGTTCGTGATCACATAAGGCTATGCAACCAATACATTTATGCACACTGTCAACTTCAAGCTACGTTTAAGTTATTAGCTACGAGTGCAAGTTTGTGCGATCCAGTCGTGCCCAGTTTTTAAATTGCTGTAGTAAGAATACGGCAAATTACATTGGTTAGAAAACCTTTTCAGCACATCATGCCAAAAATACAATACATCCGAAGTCAACAACTATATTCCTTCTCGAGATAAGAAATTAAACAAACAAATTGGGTGGCGCGACAGCTCGAACAACCAGGGCCTAGCGACTTACAACTCTCAATAATTATCCCTGTGTGAAAGGAATGTATGGAACCTACAATTTTATGCGGATCCTGAATAACTACTCTTGGAGGATTCGTCAACTCCTCGCAAAGTAGCCATGAAAAAAACTTTAAGTTTTTCTTTAGGTAAACGAGGCTGAAAATTTAACCCAGACCTCTAGCGTCAGCGTTACAGTCCAACTTACCAATACGCTACGGGCTACTACTCTTCTACTACTTCTTGAGATATGGTGGACGAAAAAAGTACCCCGAACGTACGTAAATACACACATACAGACAGACATCTTTCTAAAAACGTCAGATTCTGATTCTAGAAACCTCAAACAAATTTTCAAATCGACACCAAGAACTTCCAATCGGAAGTTAATAAAAACAATGTCATTTAGGGTTTGTTTCACAATGTCTGAGTAAAGTTATAATTAGTAACTCGACAGTTAAATTATCCGTAAAGTAAATCCTCCCAGTAATAAACTTTGCGTTTCACAATTATCAGAATTATTAATTTATTTGTCAATTAGCTTTTCGCAAGTTATTCCAGTTTTACAGATAATATTATTCTTTTGACATCATAAAGGAGATAGGCATAATATATAATAGTTGTCGGAGTGGTGATATTTAAGTGTCGTTGTCCTTTTTTAAAGTGTTTTTGATATGGTATCTTTTCAATACATACAAACGTGGTTTCCAAAAAAAAAAATTCTGTAATAAGCGTTTCGCCGCGAAAGTATGGTATTTCAACCGTTTACCGAAGGTTTTGTACATGTGTCAATTTTGTTTTGTCAACTCGTTGACCATCCGCGTTACATACAAATTAATATTTGCTTGTACCAAAAGTGTTATAGATCGTGAACCATACCACCTATGTATGTGTATGTACATGTATAATCTGGGTACCTCCCTACTTTAGTGGCTTAGTAAAATGCAGCAAATTCTATTTTGGATTGTGATAATGTCAAGAGCTCAAAATGGTAAGCGGCACTATTGAGATATGTTTATTTAAAAATAAAATAAAAACATGGGTAGTATACACAACACAACTTCACTCGAAAATTGTATTACAACTTTTAAAAAATTATGAAATCGGTCCTCAACACAACTTTCGAGGCCAAAACATTATATTTATTTGTTTTATTGGTCGCAATAACAGCTGAAAATATTTTAATTGCCAGTTTAGTTTTTTTAATCAGTACTTCATCTGCCCAGTAAAATACTCAGAACTTTAATTTTTAATTAAGACTGTTCGGATATTGTGAAACGTAAATAAGGATGTTACTTGACGAGTAAGTTCAAAGAGGCTTAATTGAAACTTTACTCAGATATTGTAAAACAAGCCCTTAATGTATTCTTCGTAGCAATCATTTCCTTTTTGTTCTTAACTAATTTTTTTTTGCCATTAACATAAAAAAGCACCCTGTTATTATTAGCCAACAGGAAAAAAAATATTTCAAAAATATTTCTATTGTTTCGGTGCTTGCTTCGGTTTGATAAGCTGGCTATACACTTTTAAAATTTGAATCAGCCACGGCAATCAATAACAGAATATAAAATTAACAACACAGTTTTTTTTAAATGTAAATCCAGGACGTGCGAAAACAAACAAAATTAAAATTTAGGCCTTGTGTCAATTGCGTTAAAATTTTGGTTAAATTTGATCCTTTTTTTTAGGGGTGAATAAACTTGAAGGGTTTTGCTGTGTCAATTGCATTAAATGGATTTTTTTTTAAACATATATAAGTACATTACCCATTGACGTTCCTTGCGTTAAGAAACCTATCCGAGACGGAGTCAACCTATCCAAAAATGTTCAGAAACCTTGATTTGTTATTTTAATAGCTTTTTTCAGAGGAATTACAACACAAACTGCATTTTGATAGTGGCATC
Organism: Melangyna quadrimaculata; assembly: GCA_949320155.1. Taxonomy (NCBI): domain Eukaryota; kingdom Metazoa; phylum Arthropoda; class Insecta; order Diptera; family Syrphidae; genus Melangyna; species Melangyna quadrimaculata. The sequence continues at coordinate 2,455,882 of OX439485.1, read as the reverse complement.
CATGAACCTAGTATACCTGGACTGCTAGTCGATCGTCATTTTCGTTTGTTGAGCATGACACAAGACGTCATTTTCCACTTTTGGTTTGCATTGCAATAATTTTGAATTTGAGTGTGAATATATTTCTTTATTCACTGTAGATATTTAAAATATTTGGAATAAGAATTTTGTGTTTCCTTATTCAATAAAATACTCGGGATAAACCATTATTGTCAATTTTTTATTTATTCCGAATAAATGGAATGGATTTTTCATTCCATCTGCAGCGCGGAGTCAAAAGAATACCAAGAAAAAAAACTCAATGCTCAAGCGGTCCCCATCTAGATCTAAGTACTAACCGCGCCCCAAGATGCTTGATTTCGGTGATCGGACGATAACCTGTTTTTGTTTTTTTAAACCGATATTTTCCGTAACGTCTTTCGTCATAAGGCAATGAATCCTTTATTAAATAAAATCAACATAATTGTCATAGCTTTTGAGAGGTGAGAACGATAAATCAAATCATGGTCGTCCTATTTATTGATACTTTCACGGGGAAGAATTTTATATTTCCGCCTTTCAAGGGATACACTTTATTCCTCTGCATCATCTTCGCTGCTCCAAAAAGATTACGCCCAATTCTCCCAGAAGTAGGTAATTTGCAAGAAACATTTTTTATTTTATTATTTCAAATAAAACAGAGCTCTATTTTTGTTTAATCATTTTTTTTTCCTTTCGAAGTCAAAAGCGAAAAGTTTACACAACTGAATATCATGAATGAATAAACAGAAATGATGAAAATTCCCAAGTTTACTCGCTAACTTCTACCATTTCGTTGATCAAGTCTAGAGTTGCAAATCAAAAGTTGGAAAATTCAACTTCGAGTGAATAAAAACTATTTCTCAAGTTGACTGTTAAAATCCCAAAGTTATGTTCAACTTTGAGTGAATAAATTAGGCCTAAGTCGTTTTCAAATTAGCGCTAGAGTATCGGTTTCTTTAAAAAAAGGGAACTATCGTGATGTAGTGTCCAGGTATAATAGGCAAGAAGCTTAATACAAACGTCAAAAATGTATCCACTAGTTAAAATTTAAACGAGCTCCTGAGCAGGTTAAATTTTGCCGACTATATTCACCTAAGTAATGTCAAAATTTAGCCATGGGATCAAATTTTACGCACTATTAACACAATTTGTGCGTGCACTAATTTACTAAGTCAGCTATATAATTTTCAAAGAAAAAGTCTAAGAATAATGATTTTTTAATTTTTTTTGATTTCACTGTTATGTTAGTAATATGAATTTCAATTTTTCGCTAATATTAACTTTTAAATTTTTAGAACGAAAAGAAAAATAGAATTTCGAAAACGAAGGAGAATACGACCATGTCGTAGTGTTTGTGAGACGGTAGAACAAAAATGTCCATATTTGCTTCCGGGTGATCGTGCACCAGCCTATCCAACGCAGTATGCAGGAGAGCCGACATTTCTTTGTTTGGGTAAATAAATATTTTTATTATATTTTTATGTACGCTCTTTATTAATAATTGTAAACAAAAATTTCATTTTCATTGAAAAATAGATCAAAATATTCCTGAAACGGGTGAACAATTATTTAAATCTAACCATGGCCCACCAGAATGCTGTTACCGTTACTGTGATCCGCCTACGCATGGCATCTGTATATACTGTGATGACTTCGATGATGGCTCGGGGAGAAGAAATTCAAATTCAACAGCTGCCAATAACAACCTGCGAGATACCAATACGACCTTAAAAGAACGACTTGCGCCTTTGTCGTCAGCAACATCACCAGACGGTCAAACTTCTGGTGGTCCTTCGAGTTCGAGTAGAAAGTCCTTGAATGCAACAAGAACAACAACTAGGAGTAATGCAACTTTTGTAGCTAGTATCGCTGATCTGGAAAAGCTGCCTTATTATGCTTACTCGGGCCTTGTATACTATTATGATGACATCACAGACCTGCCCAGCGGTCCGGTTGTTGAATGTCAACCGGTTGCATCAACAACCAGTCGCTGTACGATACCATATTATGCGTCATCGGCGACTAGTTACGAAAAAGGCAGCTTAAAATCTCAGCGATTCATGTTGCTATGGTCATCAATTATTTGTTTTTTAGTTCAAAACAATATCTTAGTAACTGTACATATTCCAAATGATAGTAACTATCGTTTTTATTATTACTGTTGCTATAATTTAAACGACTGGTGGAGACGGTTAATTGGGCTTATAATGGTTATTATAAGTTTATAGTTGTAAAATAATAAATTAGGAAATAAATTATTATAATGATGAAAAAAAGATACAAGAAAAGAAAAACAGAAAAGGAAATGTGTACAGGACGATGATTCTGAAGAGATTAACCTTAATTTTAGAAAAATTAGAAGAGTATTTTTTTTTTCTTTTAGCATAATAATTAAACTAAGTTTTTATTCAATTTATGTTCTGGGTGATTTTGCAAAGTCAAAACATAAAAAGTGCGGAAAATTGGTGTTTGCAGAACAAAAAAAAACAACTCGAGGACCGTTAAAAATTTAGAAAAATCATCTTTTGGACAAAAGTAAAAACGGTTTAATCAACATATTTATACCTTCGACGAGTAAATTTTTATTAGAACTTTTGTGTTTGGATTTTGATATTTCTCAATTTTAATTCTTATGTTTTTATCTCAACCCCCAAATTACTAGATGGGAAAAACAGCCAGGAGAAGTGCTTTCGGATTCCGCAAATGCATAATAATGCACAAAATGCATATTGAATATTTAAGAGCATAAGAAAAGCTTCTTTATTTCCCCACAAACTGTTTCATTTATTAGAAAATAATTTAAATAGCTGATCCTGAAATTCAACTCTATTCAAACATTTCAAATTTTGAAAGCTCAAAAAAAAAACATAAGTACAAACTTCTGAAATTTTAAATTGTTATAAACCAATTAAAAACAATTTTTAAATTAAATAGCACACTATGATTGTTAAAAACTTAAATAATCAACCAGTTCTGACGTAGATACTCAGAAATAATGTACTGGGCTGAATTGCAGAAAATTCTTTGAAATCATCGAGTGCATTATTTAAGTATTTTAAAAAAAAAAAACGTTCTTGAATTTGGTGTTTTGAGGATCAAATAGGCATTTATTGTGTTTTGACACTGTTCTGTTGAAAAAATAAACATAGAAGTGTTGAAGAAGCTTGTCATTCTATATTCCTCGAATTTTGTTCCTTCTGAGACATTTTCTTCTTAAACTAATCAACAGTGGGAATTTTCTTTCAGTATATTTTTCTCTACATTTTCCCATTTTAAAGATTTTGATGGAATTTTCTAATTAGAAGAATTTCATACACTTTATTTTGCTCTTTTTATTTTTCAATCTAAAAATGTCAATTTTAAATTATCAAACTGTGAAAATATTATATAAATATTTATTTTTTTTAATTTTGTTTATATTATGTTCTTTACATGTTTTCGTGTTTTGCAAAATTCTTACGTAATTTTGTATGTCTCATCTTAAGGTGATTGGTTTGTAGAATGTCTGTCATAGCATAGCTAAATAAACTTTATACTGCCAACAACTTAGTTTTAAAGTAAAGTAAAACAAAACAAACAAAAAAAACGGTATATAAAACCTTAAACAGATAAAAATAATAACAAAAAATAATTACAGTAAAAGTTTAAATATTAAAAAATAAAAATTAATAATAATACAAAAAATGCAATTCTCTCAATTTTATGAATTATAAAAAAAATATAAAAAATAAAAATGATTCCAATTCTTGATTTCAAAAACAAATGTTTTTATACTTTGTTCAATTAAAAAAAAAAAAGACAAACATTATATTTAAACAAAAAAGAAACACATTTAAAATTTTTAAAATAGTCATATCAGCACAAACGTTTTTATATTTATGTTGAATCAACCCTAAATCAAAATTATTTTAAAAACCTTGAAAACAAACTGTTACGCTGCTGGCAGCCTTTTTGTTTTCATGAGTGAAAAATCTTTTATTTTTGTTTAATGAATTATTATTTGAAATATTAATTTGAATTTCTTTAATTTTGAATTAAATTTAATTTTTTACGAAAGAAAAACAAAACTGATTTCATTACTTTTCACAGAAACCAAAACAATTTAAACAAATTTTATTTTAATTTGTACAGAAACTAATATATATATATATATATATATATATATATATATAACGAAACATAAATAATATAATTAAAATAAATAATAAGTAACTATCTCCAAAATAACTACAGAAAAAAAAACAAAATTGAGATAAAAATCTTTGTTCAACGGGAGAATTGAAATTTAAATTAATTATTAAGTAGCACATTAAAATAAATAAAATAAGCTAATTTTTTTAGGAAAAAAATCAAACAAATATATATTAATACTCAACAAACTTAATTTTAAAAATATAAATAAATAAAAATAATTAATCTAATAAGAGTTACGTTAATATAATAAAGAAAATAAAACAAAATACATATTAATATTTCTTAGGATTATTATAATTAAGTAAAATTTAAACAGACGGACGGATAACAGAAAAAAAATTTGAGATATTATTCTTGAATAAAAAAAAATTGTAAACAAAAATAATAGGAAATAGCCTAACATAATTATTTAAGTTTCTATATTGTTGTTTAAAACAACAATTTATTATCTTTTATTTTGTTTCATTAAGATAAATATTAAACAATATAACTTTATAAGAGACAAAAAGGAAGACAAAAAAGGAGTTGTTATAAAATTGCAAAGATGGAAATATTTTTAATATTTATAAATAATGTAAGACATTGTAGATATATAAAAAAACAAAATTAGAAGGAAAAGCAAACAAACAAAAAATAAAATAGCTGACAAATAACTTCAAAGAAATTATCAATTTAAAAAAAAAAAAAATGTTAAGGAACTTTTGGGAATTAATGATTATCTATTAAAACAACAGATTTATGAATTTCATCGTAACAATATATAAGAATTTTTATAACAAATGGTGTCATATAACACAAATATATTTTTTTTTAATTTTAATGTAAATTATACAATATTTTTCAGTATTTAATATAAAATTGATTTATTTGGAATGAACTAGAATATTATTGCGTCAAGACGTAAATGGTATGATTTTTATTGTTGTATTAAATTTAACTTAAGGTTTATATCTCCTTTCGATTTTTAAAATAGTTATGTAAAATATAACACGTCTTTTTATTTACTTTTGGTACTGATTGATTTGATTGTTGGAAAAAAAAACCTTTTATTTTGATAAGTTTAATAACTAAATGGTTTCGTCTTAACATTCTTTTTAGTGAAACTTAGACAAATGTTGACCGAAAAATTATAATTTGTAAGAATTTTAGAATGTCTAACCTTGAGAATGAACACATGAGAACAAAGACTTGATGAGTTTATCACACCTAAGCTAAATTGATTGTCAAGCCTCCTTTGTACATCAAGCCAAAGTTAAATAACAATCCAAGGCAAGGGAACTATCAATGGATCTCTCGTTAATAGTTTATCAAAAAAAAATCTTCTATTATTCTGAGTTTACATAAATCTATTGGATAATGTTTTCTGCATTTAAATTTATGAAGCTTTTCACGGCGCAGGGTCAAAAGTCCACGGGCCAAAAGTCCATAATGGAATTTCGTCCCAATTGGGTGGGTCAGAAGTCCACAATTGTTTTGTGGAGATTTGACCCACTCAAGTGGGTCAAAAGTCCACAAAAAAAGGGTCAATATTCCCTAATTTTAGAATGAAAGTGGGTCATAAGTCCACAATAATTTCAATTTAGTACAAAAAAAACTTTAATAACAGATCGACTGACAACATAGGCGCCTGCCAGACGACTGAGCATACCCTAAGCGGAGCGACGGAGTCGCGTGAGCGGGACAGAGGACCCGAAAAGGGAGTTAAAATCCTTAAACCCGCGAAGCGGGCCACCCAAAGCAGTCTTGTTAAAGAAAACTATCTATAAAGTGATCCACTGAAGTGGGTCAGAAATCCACAATCAATGGGCCAGAAGTCCACAAGATTTTTTTATGGACTTTTAATGTTTGAATGAACAAGAGCCTTTCGAATGAAATTGAACCTACACCAAGCTACCTGAGGCCAATGCACTACGCATTGCACCACCGAGGTCACCAGATCATGTTCATGGAATGTAGGGTTTTCGTTTATAAATTTACTTTCTAGCTGGCTTTCATATTGAAAGCTTCCAATATAATTTGCAGTTTATTAGAGCTGGTCTCGGTCTCGATCTCGGTCTGGCATGACGAGACCGAGACAAGACGAGACCGACTCGAGACCGAGACGAGACTGAAAATTTTCGATTTTAACGAGACCGAGACGAGACTTACAAAAGTCTCGCAGAGTCTCGTCTCGTGGCCAGCCCTACAGTTAATTAATGCAAACTTTATCTATCGGTATTATTATCGGTAGACTTCGATTCAAATCTTTTGCCTCGGAAAGGTAATAACAGACTTTTAGGGCCAGTTTCCCACTCAAGTGGGTCAAAAGTCCACAAAAAAAGGGTCAATATTCCCTAATTTTAGAATGAAAGTGGGTCATAAGTCCACAATAATTTCAATTTAGTACAAAAAAAACTTTAATAACAGATCGACTGACAACATAGGCGCCTGCCAGACGACTGAGCATACCCTAAGCGGAGCGACGGAGTCGCGTGAGCGGGACAGAGGACCCGAAAAGGGAGTTAAAATCCTTAAACCCGCGAAGCGGGCCACCCAAAGCAGTCTTGTTAAAGAAAACTATCTATAAAGTGATCCACTGAAGTGGGTCAGAAATCCACAATCAATGGGCCAGAAGTCCACAAGATTTTTTTATGGACTTTTAATGTTTGAATGAACAAGAGCCTTTCGAATGAAATTGAACCTACACCAAGCTACCTGAGGCCAATGCACTACGCATTGCACCACCGAGGTCACCAGATCATGTTCATGGAATGTAGGGTTTTCGTTTATAAATTTACTTTCTAGCTGGCTTTCATATTGAAAGCTTCCAATATAATTTGCAGTTTATTAGAGCTGGTCTCGGTCTCGATCTCGGTCTGGCATGACGAGACCGAGACAAGACGAGACCGACTCGAGACCGAGACGAGACTGAAAATTTTCGATTTTAACGAGACCGAGACGAGACTTACAAAAGTCTCGCAGAGTCTCGTCTCGTGGCCAGCCCTACAGTTAATTAATGCAAACTTTATCTATCGGTATTATTATCGGTAGACTTCGATTCAAATCTTTTGCCTCGGAAAGGTAATAACAGACTTTTAGGGCCAGTTTCACAGTCATAGGAGTGACACTTAAGTTCGAAATCTTGGGTACAAAATTTCAATTTTCGAGGTGTAAACTTACCTGAATAAGTTGCACTTAAGTCTCACGTGTTGCCCACTTAAGTGTCACTAACCAAGTTTGTCAAAATTACCAAAAAGTACCAATATGCTAAACTTAAGTGAAACTTTTTCCGGTAAATGTTCACTGTGAAACTGGCCCTTAATTGACGAAACTAACTACTGTAATTGTTTTCAGGTCCAATTGCATTTGGACTAAAGGTCGCAAAGCATGTGAAAAAGGGATTTCAAACGATGTGAATGTATCATAATTTTTGCAATAGCGTCAAATGTCAATGCTTTTTTCAAAGACATTTACATGTACTGAAGATGAAGACACATAGAGAAGTAAATGACAACAAGCAATTGAGCGATACACGCAACACAGCTGATGAACGCCAATTCACACTATGGCCATTACTTTTACACCATTATAAATCGAAAAAAAAAAACAGGCAGATAATGATTAACCTTGATTCTTACGAAAAAAAATTTATTTTGGAATTCCTAACATTTCTATGATTTTTAAACGCAAATTAAAAAATAAGCTCTCACTGAAAACTCACAAGGTCACATATAATTTTGTTTTTGAAAGAAACTGCAAAAATTATTTCCATTCCGTTTATTTTTAAAAGTATTAATTAATTTCTACATGCCATCTTGCATAACACTTTTATTACTTGGCCTTAAACGCAATAATATTGATCAACATTTTTAAAGTAGAATTAAAAAAATCGTAGCAAAAAAAAAAACAGTTATTTTGTAAATTAGCGTTAAAAAATGAAAGTGTAAAATATAACGATTAGTCGATAAAATTATTAAAATAGTTAACATGAATAGTTGCCTATATAAAGTATTTAAGATAAAATATTTTACTTATAATTTAATTCGATTAATAAATTTATTTATTTTTGTTTGTTTTTTTATTTTTATTTTTTAATCATTTTAAAACAACGGAATTTCTTTGTTTACTGTTCAATTGTTTTTATTTTTATTAAAAAATAAAAAAATAAACGTGCAACATAAAGTAATTGATCTTATGCAAATAATATTAAGTTGATAAATTTTTATTTCTTAATATTTGATTTAGGCAGAACGTACGTTTGTCTGAATAATCAAATGTATATAATATCATATTACATAAATGTAATGACAAAAAAAATGTTATTAACAAAAAAAAAACTATAAAACCACCAAATATTATAGCAAAAAAAATATACTACAAAATATGTTAGGATTTATTTATTATATAGAAATTGTTGTTGATTGTATTATGTAATTGTAACGGATAATAAATAAAAATAATTAACAAAAAAAAGTGTTTTCATAATTTTTTACTGACATGTTTCTTTTTTTGAAAAAAAGAAGAAGAATATACAAACTTATTATTTCTTTTATACAAAAAAAAAAGAAAAATAAATTTAAAAATTAACAAAAAAAAGTGGAAAATAAATGTTATTTTATACGTATTTACATACATGTAGGATATTTAATGTGTAGACTGGGGATTATTATTTTAAATGTTAAACATAATATTATATTTTGTATTAAATATATTTTATGTTTGAAAAAATTTAAGTGTATCTCAACAAAAACTTAAAAATATCATATGGGAATGAATATGTATTTTGTATACGTATAAAAAGGAACATAAAAAAGTTAATTAAAATGAATGTTGATTTAACAAATAAATACCGATTTTCTTATGTTAATTATTTACTACTCATTTTTATTTTAAACCTAAACCAAAAATAAATCGAACTCCTAAATATTTGTTTTATAATTGTTTTTTTTTTTTTGAATAAATGGATAAACAAAAAATAAATAATTAATGGATAAGAAAAAAACACGGGCTATATTGTCTGTTATGTTCATATTTGAAACTCTCCTCTTGCAAGTATGTACATTATTAAAACTGGAAAACACCAATGCATACAAGAAATGTTTTTTTCTTAAAGTTAAAATTTAAGTATAAAATAAACAAGCGAATGAATCTAACGAAATTTCCATGCACAAATTTTTATACCCTAAGTAAAAATATAAATTAATTAAAAAAAAAAAAACCATTAAAAATAAACACAAAACAACAATAAAGCAGGTGTCCTTTTCATAATATCTGTTGTTTTAATAAAAAATCATTTTTTGTTTAATATTCAGCCGCGAAAGAGTTAATTAATGATTAAAAAGAGTCAGCGTATAACGCACATAGGTATTCTATTATTTTACAAAATAAACATAACAAAAATTTAATATAAACTGTTAAACGTATATTTATAATAAAAAAAATGAAGTCCTTTGTAATAAAACAAAGACGCGTTAGTAATTTTAATATAGATCATGAATGCTAGATTAATTTTAAAGGCAACACCATCAACCTTGAAAGCCATGAATAAAAAATTAAAAACACAAAACAAAATTGATAAATCATATAAATCAAAACATAACAAATTATTCAAAGTGTATATACAAACAAAAAAACTTCCCTAGACATTGAAAATAAATTTTAAAAATAAAAATAGTCTTAGACCATCTGTGTAGGTAAAACTTCAAAATATCGTGTACTATTGACTACAAAATTCAAATAATAGTTTATTTAAAAAAAAGTAAATAAAACATATTGTACCTTTAGATAAATTATAAACACCTTCAAAAAAATTAAAAATCAATAAAAAAAAACTGTCAATAGCGAATTAAATTTAATATGTAAACATTTGGCAAGCTAACTTGTAAAAAATAATATAATGTACTTATTAAAAAAAAAACTTCGCACTAAAATATTAAAAAAAAAACACACATTTTAGTTTTTAAAGTTTTTATTTACATAAATGCATATATGTATTATTATTTTAATTTTAAATAATTCATAGAAGTTCTGATTTTTCCGATCAACAAAAGACCCACCCTCCTTCTCTTAGTGCACACGTTACATATTTTACACTCGAATTCTGAAAAAACGACACACCTTAAATTCTTTTTTATTACAAACAACAAAAACAAAAAGTGGTCTAGAAGATTGATATAGTTATGAGTAAATGATAAACTGCCCAATATGTTAAAAAAAATATATTGTAATAAAAGTAATTTTTTTAATTTTAAAAATAAAAATATAAATTTTTATACAAAACAATGAAAAAAATTATTAAAAAAAAAAATCAACCAAAAAAAATGACAAGGAAATTTTATAAAATTGAAAATATATGTTTAAAAACAAATGTTTTTCTTATAAAAAAAATAATTTTAAAGCATCAAAATACACATTAACAAACCGAATTAATTTAATAGAGACAAACATTCAATACCGTCAGATATAAAATTTAAACACAAACAAATTATCAGAAAATAATAGCAAAAGTGTGCCTGTGTTATTGTGTGGATGCTATTTCTAAAAAAAATACATAAATTTATAAAAAAAACAACTGATAAATCGTCTTCATTTTTTGAATAAAGTGTGATTGTGTGAAGGGTACTTTTGACAAAAAAAAATAATAAACACGCATATTAACATTGAAAAATTATTAACAAAAAAGCATGAGACACTTAGTATATACATTTGAAAAGAAATTAATTTCATTCAGATTACTAAACAATTGGATTATTAATAAATACCAAAATTATTAATAAAACAAACGATTATTAAGTTTAAATAAAAACAAAAAAAATAGATGAAAGAAAAAATATATTGATATAATTTTAAGATAAATATAAAATGAAATAACTTTATTGAAATACATATAATAAATGAAATGGTAAGAACAAATAAAACAAAAAAAAATATTTAATGATGGAAATTATGGTATAGAAAGATACTATAATGAAATTATACCTTATAAGAAAATAAAAACAAAAAATGTACGTGTTGGTTCGATTTCAAGAGCATTAAAATGTTAGAAAAAAAATTAAAAAATAAAATGGTGTTTTGATTCTTTTTTATTTCGGTATTAAAAATTATGTTCAGTTTCGTCTTCTAAAATTTTGTTAGATATTGTAAGTGTAAATTTCAAAAACAGCGGGCAAAAATAGGTCACAATAGTCTATTAGATTTAGGTATTTCATGAATATGAAATTGGGGAAGCAATGTTTTCCTTGACTTTGGGGTCATTGAGAGTCGTGAAGACGGTAATCCAAAGTGCAGTTGTTCAAAACAGAAAAAATGTTACAAAATTTCGCAATGAATTGCATATGAAAACAAAACCTTTCGGACGTTTACCAAATTGGACTTATAATTTCTTAGTGACATTGAATGTCACTAGAATATTGAACTGTTGTGCCTTCTCTATAAGAGATGATCGACAGTTTAGAGCTGTTTTAGCGTTTGTAGAGACACAGCCGAGAGATTTTATGGCAGCTTGGGTGTCTGAGAAGATGCGGATATCAGAAGTCAATATCACGTTTTCCTTAAGCCAAGATAAAACTTCTTTTATCGCCAAAAGTTCCGCCTGAAAGACTTAAATTTAATCTTTCTGAGTACCAGCCTCCACCAAACCCATCATCGGTTTTTGAACCGTCCGTATAAAAGTGAATCGATTCGTCTTCCAAAAATGTCACGTCCTCCCATGTGGATCGGGAGGGTATGGCAACTTGAAAATTTTTATCGAAACAGAATTGGGGGATGGTGTAGTCAATTATACTTGGAAGTGATCTGTATGAGTTCAGAATAGCTGAGTGGCCTATTTCATTATTGGTCCACTGTGAAGAGGCTTTAAGACGGATTGCCGAACTCGCTGCCTAATCTGAATGTCACTAAGAAGTTATAAGTCTTATCAGTAAATTTCTCAAAATTTGCTTATTCCGTTAATTTTACAGTAACATAAACAAATGTGAATAATTTTCCTTACCACAAAAATTATGTAACACAACTCAAACAAACAAAAGTACGCATACGCCATAGTGTACATTTCGGTCAGAATTAAAACCGACAAACGGAAGATTCCATAAAATTATCTTTTTGGAATATAGTGTGGATTGCAAAATGTTTCATATACACGCTGCATATTTACTAGCTTGTTATCTATGGCATTTACAACAACAACTCTGTTTTAGTTGTAATATGTAATCAGTAGCGTACGCAGGATTTTGTTTGGGGGGGGCTCAGTCTTTATTTTGGTGAAATTTTTTTAAGGTATCAGTGTATCACAAAATAGCAAAACCGCTTCGCGGTTTCAAGGATTTTAACTCCCTTTTCGGGCCCTCTGTCCCGCTCACGCGACTCCGTCGCCCCGCTGACGGTATGCTCAGTCGTCTGGCAGGCGCCTATGTTGTCCATCGGTCTGTTGAAAAAAGTTTTTTGTACTAAACTAAAACATTTCGAACGAAATTTATGAAACTACGTTATTAATGATAATTGGCCTTAAGAATTTTTGTTTCAAATAATAATAAATATTTTGTTACTTAATAAAGGTATCTACATATTTTCATAAATCTTATTTTTTTTTTTTCCCGAAAATAGAATTGTGCAATAAAGTCATATGGCTTAATTGCACTCTTAGATGTGAAATAAAGTCCAGAATGGCTTTGGACTTAATTTCACACCTATGAGTGCAATAAAGTACAACATTTGGTTTTGGACTTTATTTCATTGGACTTTATTTCATGGCACCTTTTCATAGTGGTTTCGCTAAACTCATATTTTACCTAAGTACAGTTTAAATAAGATCAATTATTACAATTTATTCCAATTCGATTTCTGTACTTATCAAAATAGAAGTATATTAATTTATTAAATTATTGAACGTCAAATATAGTGCTATAGTGGTTATCTTTTAAGTTTTAACTAATCATAATAGTTTAAAGCGACTATGAATACGGCCCATTAACTTAAAAATAAAAAAGGGTTTGAGAAGATTGTCTACCTCTGAAAAAAATCTAAAGGCAGTTTTTCGAAATGTCATCAATTAACTCTACACTTCTACAGCTTTCTTAATGCCTTATGTCGTAGCATTAGAAATAAGAAATAACATTCGGCAAAAAAGCATGCAGTTTACAGATATTTAAAAATATTTTTCGAATATTTGATACGTTCACTGAGCGCGAAGATACCGGTTAAAGCATAAGGCATAAAAAAAAGAGAAGACACAAAGGGAATGTATTATGTTAATAAGTACACTGCATTCGTTATTGCATTCCGGCTTTTTTTAAACGGGAAAAGAAGGAAAAAAATAAATGTGTGAAATCATTTTGCGAATTTTTACTGATTGCAAAGGAATTTTGTTTGGGTTTCTATAAATAGTGATAAACGTTTGAAATTTCAAACAAAATCTAGATAACGACATCCATGTCTATTGTTTTTTTTTTAAATTAAAATTGAAAATACTGCTAAAGTTTAAAATTAACATAAATAAAATTTGAACTAAAAAATAATAAAAAACTTTCTTCGAAGATATATGAAATCTTAGCACAGTATACTATATTGCCTGGGGGGCTCAAGCCCCCTAAGCCCCCCCTGCGAACGCCACTGTATGTAATGTATCTTAATATATTTTACTGGAATACATGCAATTTTTCCTTCAACATTCCCAAAAAACAAACCCGAAAGATGCTGACCAATGCTCAGTCTCCCGTATGTGTATTTTTAAATTACATTAATATTACCAACAATGTTTTTTTTATACTACTTACTCTAGGGCAGTGTTTCCCAACGTGGGGCCCTCGCCTCACAGAGGGGAGAGGGGCAATTTGAAGTTAAAGGTGGGCAATTTATAACAATGCTTCACTACAATTCCCTCTGAAATATCAACGCTTCAATATTTATTCACATAAAGATATATTTCTGAACATACCCAGGATCTGCATGCATCAATCGTATCAACTCTTTGTTACAAACTTCATTTTTCTTAATGACACTTGACGACAAACATGAATTAGTTGTTTTCTTTAACGTTGATTTAGCAGCCTGGTTGTAAACATTTACCAAAGGTGCGTACACAACATTGTTCGCAGGAATGCCTGCAGTTTGCTGCTGTCCACGCTGAATGTTCCACTTTTGTATTTTATTCCCATACCAATTCAGATTTGAACTATTTAGGTACTTCCAAAGTTTATTAAAGACAAATTTTGAAAAAAAAAAAAATCCATACTAACTGTTCAACATGAAAATATTTCTTGTTTCAGTTTCATTAACTGCATTATACGTTTTGAAAATAAACTTACTGTTCACTTATTTTCTTTGGATTTAATATTTTTGATGCTAAAAACTGTTCAGGTATCTACATAAAATGTTATGGCCAATCTAAATGTGACGGTAAGGAGACAGACTGTCAGCTCATTAACCTAAGCTTAACCTTAACCTAGAGCCAGGAGGACTTCCGATCGACACACTGCTCACTGAGTTATAATTATAAGCAAACAAAAAAATTTGTATTTAGAATTAATAAAGTATTAATTGAATCGAAAAATAAGTAGAGTAGTCGAATTCTAATTGGCCAATGTTCGATCACTACAAGGGGAAGTTTCTGGTGGGACATAACCGAGAAAAGGTTGGGAAACACTGGTCTAGGGAAACAAATAGTAGGGAGGTTTGTTACCGTTAAGAACGCAAAATTCCATGACTTACTAGATAAATATATATGTGGCAAGCTTATAAAAAAAAATTAATAGTTATTAAAATTAAAAAGAAATTAACCATTTTTATGTAAAATAAAAACTCTTGGTGCCAAATTGTATTGATGAGAGGCTTAAGCAAACACTCTTCGGTTATCAATGATTTATAATTATGGATTCGGAGGCATATGTGCTAATAAAATTGCAATATAATACATATGTGACTCGTTGTGAACAAAGATGCCTTTACTCGGATTTAAGTTTAGGTTTAGTCAACAAATTATTTGTGTTTGGTTTTTACTTCCGATAAAGGTATAGATTCGTGCAAAAAATCGAACTTGAGATAATAATTGTCCCCAACATTACGACGATAGAGAACGCGGAAAAAATTATTCTCGCAATTCTGTCTGCCTGTCTGGACCTCGACCTGCAGCAGCGATTCCCTATAGTCCGGGAGGCGACCGTTAGGTTACCTATCTCATCGCGGCTGTCAAAAAAAAATGGACAATAATCGATAGCTCTAGGGTACACGATATCAAAACCGGTGGTCGGACAAAGTTTTTCAGGTGTCATGGGTTCGAAAAATGGTAATTGCTGGTGTCATTTTTGATAGCCAACCTAGCTCATAGGTGCAGTCACAAATGGGTTATCTAATGAAAGCTAGGACTTTCCTCTTTACGAAACCAGTGGTCGGACAGATTTTTTCTGGTGATAACCACGAGTCCGACCATTTTTATAACAACAGGTGTTGTTTTGCATTTTACATCTTTTGTATTGAAAACTATGAAAAACTTTGTCAGAAAGTTGGAAAAGTGGTATCAAAAAATAGCTTAGACCTTTTTCTATGATAATAATATAAGTTGGATACAAAAAAGTTTGCTTAGGTAGGCCCTTCAAGAGTATTTTTGGAATTTTTATACGCATAATTTTTAATAATATTTTTACCGATTACGAACCCATAGATCTTTCGTTTTTCGACAAATGAGGTATCATATAAAAGCTAAGACTATTTTCTTTAAAAAACCAGTGGTCGGACAGACTTTTATTGGAGTGTACCATGGGTCCGACCACTTTTATGAAGTAAGGTTTTTTTTTGTTTTACTTTGCGTTTTAGATCTTTAAATATACCTAATCCCATATCAAATGTTTACGAAAAAAATATCAAAAAAATGGCAAAAGCATCCTTATATTCTTAACAAATAAATTGGACACACACAAGCCTGCTTTAATTCTTAATTTAACATTGAAGTAATAACAATAAGTTTTTCTTACATGTCTTATTTTCAGCACCAATGCGTCAATTAATTATAGCTTTAAGCCATGGGGCTCGAAAGATATTGCTGTTTAAAGCACCGAAAAAGGCTGTAATGCAAATCTTCATTTAGAGCTTGGCTTACCACAGACAGTAAAGTGTCGTATAAACGGAAAACAAAAAATAATGCAATTCTTCATTGGGAACTGGTCTACCAACTCAACAGTAATCTGTCGTACATCATTGTAAAGGTTATTACTTGTACTTCATTTCATTATAGGGCCATTAAGCTCTAAACCATGGGGTATTTGGCTTCAAAGCAGCAATAACAATAATAACGCAATTCCTCTGGTAAATTGTCTACCAACTCAAAAGTGATGTGGGATACGTCAATGAAAAGGTTATTGCGTGAACTTAATTTTTGTATACAACCGATAGAGTGTAGGTAGTGAGGTTCGGGAGGTATTTGGCAGAAATGCATAAAAAAGCAATAATGCAATTCAGCATTTTAAATAAATTGGGTGGCGCAACAGCTCGTGAAGAACCGAAGAACCAGGGCCTAGTGACTAACAACTCGCAACCATTGTATGTGTGGGCCTGTCGACAGGAATGGAAGGGACCTACAATTTTATGCCGAATCCGAACGGATAGACGAGAAGCACTTATTCATGACAAGAAAAAAAAGTATAAAGCATGTACTTTATTTTTTTTGAAAGCTGTTAAGATGTAAACCATGGGTTTCGAGAGGTACTTCGGCATAAAAATCGGTTAATAGAATAACAGTTCAATTCTTCATTGGAAATGGTCTGCCGACTCAACAGTAATGTGCCATACGTTTTTAAAAAGGCAATTGCAATTGCATCATTTCACTTTATGGCCGATAAAATCTAAGTCATGGTGTTCAACTTCAATAATGCATTTCCCCATTTTGTACTCTTTTAACTACTCAACAGCAATAGGTAAGTCATACATTTTTGAAAAGGTTATTGCGTTCAATTTATTTTATTATAGTATAGTCATTATTTCATTAAACTATAAACCATGGGGTTCAAAAGATATTCGAAAAAAACACGGAAATACGTTATTGCGCTAATGTGCAATAAAATTACAAATATGTTTTGAACACGCAATAACATTTTCATTCACGTATCACACATCACGGTTGAGTTGGTAGACCATTTACCAATGAGGAATTGCATAATTGTTGTTTTTGATGCTTTGGAGCCAAATACCCCACGAACTCATAGTTTTTAGCTTGATGGCCGTATAATGAAATGAAGCACATGTAAATAACCTTTACAACGATGTATGACATATTACTGTTGAGTTGGTAGACCAGTTGCCAATGAGGAATTGCATTATTTTTTTTGTCGTTTTTGATGGCTTAATATCTTTTTAACCCCATTATGGCTATATACCAAAATGAAGTACATGTAACAATCTTTTGAACGAAGCATGACGCTTTACTATGGGTGGTTAGACAAGCTCCAAATGAAGAGTTGCGTTACTGTCAGTTTCGGTACTTGGAAGGCCAATATCTTTCGAACCCCATGGTTTAGAGTCTTAAGTCCATTAATCGATGTACACATCATTTTTTTAAGGTAAGCTTTAAAATATAATATATGTATTTAATTTAGGTGAAGAAAATGTTGTAGTTAATAATAGAACAAATTTTTTTTTATACTAAGGCTGTGCTTCCTTAACGATTTTAAGACATAAATAAGATGTATTATCGTTTGATTTCTTTTATAATCAACAATTTCGAAATTAAAATATTTTTTTGAGTTTTGCATTCAAGAACCTTTGAAAAAAAAATCCTTAGCGTTCCTTAGATTGGTACTTAGATTTGATCTGATACAGTAGTTTTTTCTTTGAGTGCGTATGGCAGCCATTTTGCCCCATAGAAAACGTCTTGGACCCATATTTTTGTGATGAGGTCTCTTCCCGGCATCATTGGGTAATTGAATTATTTTGCTATCACAATTATCTGTAAAACCGCGATTTTGTGCATTCTTTGAGTGCATCAGGCAGCCATTTGGCCCCATAGAAAACATCTTAGACCCTCATATTCATGTCGAGGGCGCTCAGTTCTTTAATTAAATATAATGTTGTAGTTGCTATACTAATTATCTGCACTTTCTAAAAAAAAACGCATTTTTAATGCAGAATTTCTTGCAAACGCCAAACCGGGAACTGCCAGACTTTCATATTAGCATATAAAAAGTTAAAATGTTTTTTAAAATAGTAATGCATTTTTGCTATCGTTCACACCAAAAATCTGCTGTGGGCTCTAAGTCTATAAAGTCAATAGAACCCTTTCATTTTTTCAAATTTTGTTTTAACTAAACTAAAAGTTACAAGAAAAACTGTATAACCCTAGTTTACGGATTGGAGTTTGAGTGCCTATAACTTTTTACTAAATTATGTTTTCGACCTGGGATGAAAAGTCAGTGAACAAAATTCATTTTTCTTTTCGTATTTTGTGTTTTTTACATCAAAGTGATTTTATATCATTTTCTGTAATTTATTCTGGAAAAAAAGTTACTAACCAAACTTGGGGTTTGTGCGAGCCCCAATGCTTAAAATGGGTAAGAAATTTAACCAAACACTTATACTTTATTTGAATATATAATACAACAATAGATGGTGATTTTCAAAAGGAAGATAGAGTAATAGGGAAACAGTCAATCACTCTGGAACAGGTGGTAGTTCTGGGAGGCATTTGACGCAGACGATGTTTTGGTGGCGAAGACAACAGCTTTTTCCACAAACATCACATGCATTTTTGCCTTTCCTTTCCTCTACACATGGGCAAATGAAGAACCTGGTCTGAAAATAAAAGATATTTCAGACAAACTATTGGAGTTATATTATAAAATACCTGTTTACGAATATGACTCTCCTCGACTACTCGAATAATTGGCAAATATCTTCCCATAATGCGAAGAGAATCCAAACTATATTTAGAGATAATGGGGCATATTCATAGTCATTTTAGACCTGGGTCTAAGTTAAACATAGCTTTGTTTGAATTTTCGGACGTTGATTCTATATTTTTAAGGTTATCATTTCAAAATATTTAAAGCTATTTGTGTATAGAATACCAAGTTAATTATCTTATAAAAATATAAAACCAACTATTTGTAATTAAAATCGGTCTATATTCAATGAGCCAAAATTGTCTTAAGCTGTAGTTTAGTTAAACCTGGGTCTATCTGCGACTATGAATATGCCCCAGTATTTTGCGCCGAGGTGTGTGAACGGTCATCTAATAGAAGTTCCATGAGCTCCTCCGCCAGCTCAATTAGTTTGTCGTTTCTTAATAATTTTTTGTTCCTTGTTGGCGGATTTTAATTGGCGAAAAATAATAACTGTGGCTAAGGCTGCAACATCTAATAAATTGAAAAATACAACCATGGACCAGCGATTATAGTTTGGTGTGAACAAGAATAAATTGACACCATTTGGTGGAATACATCCACCCCACTTTTTGTCCGGTTGTAATCTAGTATCGTGTCTGGCCTGTATGACAGCTTGAAATATCCTTTTCAAGATTGTGCTGTATTGATATTAAAACGACTTGTTTGTTTGTTTTTGGCACATAAGATACCAATGTCATTCTCTGTGAAAATCAAAAAATCGATGAATGCACAGGACGGTACTGTCTCTTATTATTATTTACTTTGATGGGTTCTCACTGCATTCGCTCGTTCTTCTTCATCACCTCTATTATATCTCCTCAATAATCTAACTAAATTAAACACTATAATATAAAAACAATATAAAGTTGTACAAATATTTATAATAAAATTAAAATTACAATTTTATAACTCACTTTTTTGTAACTTTAAGGACCAGTTTGTTCACAGCTGATTATCTTTAATCCATGATTAGTGGGACTGAGAAATCCTCAAATGTTTTTGTTGATGAAATTTTGTTTAAAAAATTCAAAGTATGAGTTGCTAATCATGGATTTCACTAATCAGCCAATTTTTGTTGATTAGCGTTAGTTAATTAAAGCCTATGAAAATTAACATAATAAATTTAACCCACTGTGAACAAACTGGATCTAAATTTCTTTTCTCACTATTTTCAACAATTTTTATTATATTTTATCATTTAATCAATAACAAATAAAGATAATGCAATAATTTGTAAATAACGAACAATGAGATGTGCATAAAAACTTTGGGGTTCGCGCGAACCCCAAGTTTGGTTATTGCATTATTTTGCGTGCCGTAAACTAGGGTTAACCAAACTAAAAGTCATTTAAATGCAAAAGATCTATTTTAACTGAAAATGTCTAGTTTTTATATAATTTTCAACTTGCATACTAAAATTAAAAATGTAAACCCTTATCAGAGAATGAAAAAACTTAAAGTAAATGTAAAACATTATATCTTAATTTGCAAATGTACCTTATTAAATTGCCACTCGGGCAGACGCCATTGATATGTCATGCCTTAATAATGATTCAAGAACTTGTATATTAAAAGGAATTGTACTACTTATGATCTTTTTTTAATTGATTTGGCTCAACCTTTAGCACCTCATATACATGGGATATTCGCAAAAAAAAGGATACCATCTAAAAGATCAGTGATTGGTCAAAAAAAGGTCAACTAGTTTCAGAAATTGGTCAGCCATAGGAAATTTGTAATCAATAGTTCAAGTTTTTCAAGTTCACCAACTATTTTTGGCACCTCATTTATGGGATATTCGCAAAAAAAAAAAGTGTACCAGATAGATAGATAGATATTTTTATCATTTCACAATTTTGTTTATGTGCATTTTTTACATTGTACCTAGTGAAATAAATACAATGACATTGCCGTCTGCCTGGCTGACTCCTTTTGAGGTCATTAAAAAAAAGTAAATAAGATACATTCTTTGATAAGTTTAAAAAAGTTTAGAAAAGCATGATAATTTTAATAGATACATATACTTTAATCATTGAAATTCATTTAAAATTCTTAATCTATAGTTTTTTACTGCTTTGAGGTACTTGTAAAGAGTTTCCCAATCGGATCCATTTAAAATAGTTTTTACCTGTTCCATGGTTAATGTACGACCACCAAAGTTGGAAAGTCGGAATTCCTTATAAACAGGACAAACGGCTAGAAAATGGAAGCAGTCCTCTTTTGCTTTAAGGTTACAAACTGAGCAAAGGTTAGTGCTAGCCTTTAAATTGAGCAAGTCCCCCCTTGCTCTACAAATTAGAGAAATCGCTTCTACACTGAAATCATCCCTAAAGTAGTTGTTGCTTGCAAGATTATAGTTAAGTTGTGAGTAAATGACTCTGTTGATAGACGATGTTGCTTGTTGTGTACTGTCGCTGCGTTGGGAGGTATCTACCGCCTCTATTAAACCATATAACTGTTTTTTCAAAGTAAGGGTGTCTGCATATTGTATATTTAGTTCCACCTCATTTTTTTTCGGACAACATAGTCCAATCCGCAACCCAGTCAACCTTATTCTCGAGCGCGTATTTTGCAAGGATGTAGGGTATTCTCGTTGCTGGATATGATAATACTTTTAAGACGTAGTCGAATTGGAGCTTTAAAGTGTGAACAAAAAGGGTTGGTAAGCCTGTTCCAAGGAGCAGTATGCAATTGGGAGTATTGTTACGAAGTTTGAAAAGTTTTTTAATGAAAAAACGTTGGAGGTTCTCCACTTCTTTAAAGGGCCTATATCCCCAAGTTTGGCAACTATAGCACGATACGGATCGCAATACTGCTTTGTATACTCTGTACTTGTCAGCGAGCGGTATGTCTTTATTATTTATTATATTTTGCCAAGACGCATTTATTAGGCCTTTCGCTGCGGCTAGTTTGTTTTCTACATGCGTATCTAGCTTCATGTTTGCCTTTAAGAGAATTCCTAAGTATTTATACTCCGTAACAATTTCCACCATCTGACCATCCAGAAACCATTTCTCGGTAGTACCAGGCTTCAAGCTCCTCTTTTGCACAATCATAATTTTGGATTTTTCTAAATAAACAGTAAGATTCCACAGTTTGCAGTAGTCACTTAGCTTGTTAATCATCAGTTGAAGGCTATGCGGTGACTGGGATAGCAAAACTATATCATCCGCAAAAAGAAGCACCTTGAAAGCTAGGTCAGCGATCTGAATTTCTGCGGGCAGATGGCTCGTTACATAATGCATGAAAATATCAAAAAGTATAGTGCTGAGAACATAGCCCTGCCTCACCCCCAAAAGCGTCTCAAACCATTCAGACAAATCTTTTCCATCCCAAACAACCTGCCTTGTATGCGTATACATATTTTTTAATACTCTTGACATTTTTGTAGAAAATCCATTCTGCGAGAGTTTGAAAAACAGTGCTTTGCGATCGATAGAATCAAATGCAGCCTTAAAATCTACAAAAAATAGAAAAAGCTTTTTCTCGTTCCTTAAGAAATGGTTGGCTATAGTTGTTAGTGTGAAAATATTTTATACAGTGGAATACCCCTTACGGAACCCTGCCTGGAATTCACTTAGAATGTTATACCTCTCTACCCATGCATATATACGGCGCAAAAGAATGTTAGCGAATATTTTTGCGATCGCGTTCATGAAAGAGATCCCCCTGTAGTTGCTAGCTAAAAAGTGTAACATTCGAAAGGCCACCGACTTGTGATAAAAGGTCAGCTAGTTTCAGTCATTGGTCAGCCATAGGATATTTTATATGAATTTTTGAAGTTTTTTGTTTTTTAAGGCCGTATAAGACTTTTAGGACCTATTCGTCCTGCAAGGAAACTACATTTCAGATCTTAGCCAAAAAAAAGTTAACTAAACTTGTTAATAGCTGAACTTATTGGGGCATATTCATAGTCGCAGGCTGGCCACGAGACGAGAAAAGTTTCGGTCTCAATCTCAGTCTTGCATGACGAGACCGAGACGACACGAGACGAGACTGCCTTTTAAGCAACCGAGACGAGACCGAGACGAGACTGTATATTTGGACAGAAAATTACAAAGAGTCTAATAAATTAAAAAATTCAACTTCAGTTAAATATTTATTTTCTTCTGCACATATTCAAACTATAATCGAAAATATTTCGTTCCAATAGTCAACAGGATGTCCCTAGATCGTATTTTTCAGAGACGAGACCGGGACGAGACTTAATTATACGAGACAGACACGAGACCGAGACGAGACTGAACATTTTCGATTTTAACGAGACAGAGACGAGACTTACAAAAGTCTCGCAGGGTCTGGTCTCGTGGCCAGCCCTAATATTTTTTTAAGATAATTAACTTGGTATCCTATACAAATAGCTTCAAACATTTTGAAATGATAAACTTAAAAAACTTAGACCCAGCTCTAAAATAACTATGAATGCGCCTCATTTTGTTTCACTTTTACAGATAGTTTAAGTTTTAGTTTTATTTCATCAATCAGAAAATAATCTTAATGAACTAGATATTAAATATAAATATAAAATAATGTAAAATTGTTGGGGGAAGTATACTGCTATTTTTAAATAAATATTATTATAAATAACATTATTTATTTATAATTTATAAATAATATATATTTTTTAATATTTTTTAAATGTATCTCCCGGAACATCAAGATTAAAATCAATCCTATTGCAAATAAAATTTACTTCTCTTATGCAACGCGTGATGGGTTCATTAGGGCCATATTTCGTATGATGAAACTGCTCATAAAAATAAAACAAATAGCGTGTAGATCTAGAAGGTAAATTTACACAGTTAACTAATGATAGTTAAGGATGGCAATTGATATGATTTGTTACGATGTCTCTTATAAACATAACTGAAAAATACGCCCGACGATCAGAAAGAGATTGCATACCAAACAATAAACGTCTGCTATAGTTAGAATTCCTTGCAATCCTCCAATTAAGCTTATAAAATGCATATCTTGTAAAATGTTTCTGAACTCGTTCAATGTCTATCGAATTATAATAGTAAGGATTCCATACAATGCTACAGTATTCAAGAACTGACCAGGGGCCTATTTCACAGCTAATAATACATCAGCTAAATCAACTTTTACAATAGCATTCTACGACAACACCAGTAATATTTCCGTTAAAATGTTCTGTTCCACAAATACAACTGGAAGTGTTGAATGTGAGGAATAGGCAAATATAACTGAAATATAATTGTTGTCGCTGTAGGACGCTGTTGTAAAAATTGATGTAGCTGATGTAGTAAGTAGCTGTGAAATAGGCCCCTATGGTCAAAGAATTTTTTCTTTTCAGAAAACCAAGCATTTAATTTGCTTTGTTTATCGCAAAATCATTATGTGGTAAAAAGGAAAGGTTAGTATCTAATATTACTCCTAGATCATTCTTCCTAGTTACACGCTCTAAATTTGTATGGTTTATAATATAGTCAAACACTATGAGATTAGAATGTCGGTAACACGACAAAACTTGAAATTTAGAAACATTTAACAAAAGTTGATTTTGCTTGCACCAATTATCAAGCTTCGTCAAATCTTCCAAAAGAAGAAAACAGTCGGTTTGACAAGAAATCTGCCGGTATAGTTTGAGGTCGTCCGCGAAGAGAAGGCAGTTTGAAAAATATGGGGTTTATAAATAACAAAAATAATAATGGACCCAAATGACTTCCTTGCGGAACACCAGATGTGACCGAAATATGTTTTGAGAACGAGCAATCAATTTTAACTACTTGAACTCTTCAAGCTAAATATGCCATTTTAATAGGGAAGAGTGGATACCAAGATAAGGTAGTTTATTGAATAAGATTTGATGGTTGGTTCTGTTAAATGCCTTTGCAAAATCTGTAGAAAAACATCAGTTTGCAACCCTTTTTCGATATTTGTAATGATGTTATTACTTATTAATGCTAAGTTTGTTGCCGTTGATTTCCCTGCAACAAATCCATGTTGAGAAACTGAAATATGATTCTGGAACAACAGAGTTAACCTTTTCCAAACTAATTTTCAAATATTTTTGGAATACAAGAAATTTTGCAAATGGTTCTATAACTTGTTATAATCTGTTTTGAGCCCGCCTTACAAATTGGTGACAAAAAAAAGAAGAAGATAGGTACACAGAGAGAAAGTAGTAGCCCGTAGCGTAATGGTTGGTGCGTTGGACTTTCACGCTCGAGGTGTGGGTTCACTTCCCAGCCTCGTCCACCTAAAAACTAAAAAGTTTTTTCAGGGCTACTGCCTCTTGTGAAGAATTGACAAATTCTCCAAGAGTATCATTTGTCATGAATAAATGCTCCTCGTCTAGTTCGGCATAAAATTGTAGGTCCCTTCCATTCCTTTCGACACGCGCACACTGGAATGGTTACCAATGTTAGTCACTAGGACCTGGTTCTCCAGGAGCCGTTGCGCCACCCAATTTATTTTTTTTTTATTTTACACGGAGAGAAAAAAAAATCAATTTGGTGCTAGATATACATACTGTGAAACCTTCTATTGTGAACATCTCCTTTAAACGGAAAGATCTCTTAAACCAGGGTTCAGCGATTAATTTCTAGTGCGTTACAGACAATGAAAATATTTCATACGAGAGTCCAGAGAATTTTAAAAGCAAATTGGCAGGAAGAAATTGAAACTTTACCCTAGTTGAAGAGGTAATTATACATTCGGTCCTAGCGAGACATCCTTCTTAAAGGAAAATTCTCCGATTGCTACCGCTCTGGAGGATTTTTTCTTCTTTCTTTCTTTCATTTGTGTTTTTCCATTCCGAATCAGATATTTCGAACCTATTTTGAACCCTCGACGGAGTATGCAGAATGTTCTGCTCCGAGGATAGATCTTTGTAGATAACGATTGAATGAATCTCAAATGTATGTTAAAATATTTTTTCGAATTATGAAATAGAATTAAATAAAGGTCTTTTAATTTATAAAGAAATTCAAACACAGATTCTCAAAAAGATTTAACTTGTTTCGAACCTACTGTTTATCTTTAGGAAAATACTTTTTTAGCAAAAAAAGGGAAAGGGCAGATAACAAATCAAAACAAAAGAATTTAAAAGAAATTTACATTTTCGTACAATAGAGAAAACGAGACATTTAACTATTAAACACGATAAACAAGGGGGATATGATGTTTTCATTGTCGTTGTTCATGGCGTTGTTGCTGGATTTATATTATATATAGGCTTTCGTAGGCATCTAGTCATCGGTGGTTTGTGACGTCATAACAATCTAGTTGAAAAACCGATTCATACAAGAAAAAGAAACATACAGTCACAAAAATTGGAAAATCTGACAACAAGGCAACATATATGTATGTTCATACATACAATCAAGTAAGTATTGAATAAATAGTTAAGTACAAATTAAAACCTCTTCGTATCATTAAACAAATTATTGGGTTGGTTTGGCATTGAATTATTACACTTCATTCGGTTAATATTTTTTCGGTTGCGTAAAATAATGACCAATGGGATAACTTCTCAAATAAAAAAGGGAATAACGCCCCAAAATTTGTATATTTTAAAATATGGAGTTTTATATGAAAATTTGGGAGTTATTTCACTTTTTAAGGAATTATTTCATATTTAAATTAGGACATTAATTATTATCATAACGAAAGAAGTCCCCATATTCAAATATGAAAAATGTCTCCAAATTTGGGGATTTTTTTCAATCTTCTGTTTAAAAGCGATTTTTAACTTCTGGTGCTAGTAAACGGCGATTCTAACGAGTTTGACTGTACGTTTTTTTCTGTTGGATATAAGGAAAATAAATAAATACAATTTTAACAGTAGATAACTGTTTAATTTAAAATTTTATTTATCTACGAGTTATTTGTCACCTATAAGTTCAGCAATTGCGTTTCAAATCTAATGAAAACAGTGCAAAAAGTACATTTGAAAGTTTTTCCTGATCTCTATAACCGACCCCTTATAAGATCTTCCCACATAAGTCGTTTGTTAAGATTCACATCAAATCAAAATTTTGGCAAAAAGTGAACCAGGCAACTTCTTTTTTTGTTTCAGATAACAGTTATATCGAAGATACTCAGTCTATAATATAGTATAGCGCGTTTAAATTTCAATTGGAATAATATTAGTATTAAAAAACCAAAAAAGTGCGTTCAACTTAAACATCACGGTAATACCGATGAAAAAAAACAAAGGAAAAATCAGGAATACAGGAAAATTGACCTCAAAGCACCGCAAGGAGATTGTGCGTTAGCGGTACAGTACAAAAGAATTCAATTTTCTTGTATTCCTAATTGAAGATGTTTCCTTTGTTTTGTATTGCAGCTAGGCCATCATCCTATTCCAGTACATTGAACGGAATATCTTTAAAATTGGTACATCGCTAATAATAATGGACTACGAAGGTGTCATATGCATCACGACAAAATCGTTAGAAAGCTCCTTAATTTGGGGACTTGTTTCATTCTTTTTTGAAGGATTTTTTTGGGGATTTGTTTCATCCTCGATGTTGGAGATTTATTTCAAATTTCCAACAATGACCAATTTAAAGAATAATTTCAATTTCTGTTTGGGGAGTTATTTCACGACAAGGGTACTCAGCTCTTTATTAAATATGATTTTGAAGTTCCTAGACTGCAACGTGTGAGACTTTTATATTTCCATATACATAAATAGTATGTATCTATCTTAAACCAGAAGGAATTTTTATACTTATATATTTTCATATTTTTTTGTGCATATTTACAAATAAACTGTGCGTTTATCTTCAAAGAGAGACAAGACGCTATATCGTCACCGTGTAAAATACTTTGTTTACATGAGGTATTAAAGCGAGCTTCGACACAGGGACATCGAGTTGAAATGAGCTTGATATCATTTGAATCTGCTCAGACTCCAAAGTCACAAATGTAATTATTGATTAAAATGTCAATAATAAATAACAACCCTTCTTCAGCTAGCTTCCAATACGTCAGAGCCTTTTCTTTAACAAAAAGATTTTGTTGTACATTTTTAATCGATGAAGAAGTACAGTAGGTATACAAATACATTCAATATACATGTATGTTTGTAATTAAACTCAACGAAAAAAATTGCTAAGATAATAATAATTGTTTTGGGTTCTTGTATATCCTTAATGTTGAGGCATTCAACAAAATTTTGTGTGGTTAGACAAGGCGGTGCCATGAAATAAAGTCCAATGAAATAAAGTCAAAAACCAAATTTTGGACTCTATGGCACTCCTAGGTGTAAAATAAAGTCCAAAGCCATTTTGGACTTTATCTCACACCTAAGAGTGCAAAAAAGCCTTATGGCTATAATGCGCGCGCCTATGTTGTCAGTCGGTCTGTTATCAAATTTTTTTTTTTGAATTCTAAACAGAGTACTTTGGGTGGCCAGCTTCGCGGGTTCAAGGATTCTAACTCCCTTTTCGGGTCATCTGTCCCGCTCACGCGACTCCGTTGCTCCACTTAGGACATGTCTGGCAGGCGCCTATATTGTCAGTCAGTCTGTTGTCAAAGTTTTTTGTAATAAACTAAAAAACTTCGCCCGAAAATTTATGAAACTACCTTATTAAATTTTCAAAAATAAAATAATAATTTTTAATTTTCAGTTCGATATTATGTCATTTTATATTTGGACTTTATTGCGCTCCTAGGTGTGAAATAAAGTCCAAAATGACTTTGGACTTTATTTCATACCTAGGAGTGCAATAACGTCCAAATTTTGATCTTGAACTTTATTTCATTGGACTTTATTGCATTTGGCACCGATAAGGCCTGACATCTTAGTTCTGTTTGGTTTTATGTATTTACCCTATTAATGAATTTGCCATTTTAGCTTTACTTGATTTGACATTATTAACCAGGTTTCTCTGTACGTTACCTACCTATCTATATGAATTATACATAATACATATTACATAGGTATACATAATAGTCTAAGAGCCCACAGTATATTTTGGGGTGTGAACCGAAAACAAAGTAAGTATTTGAGTCGAAAGATGTGGTAAGGCTAATGAAAGAAATTTAGGTCTGGTGGCGGCTAAGTGCGTATTAGCATTTCTAAAACCCAAAAAAAATCAACTTTGTGGATCATTGAATGAACTCACAAATTTGTTTACCCGCGCGTCCCTTGATATTGATCGCCTTATTACAGATCCGTATGTCTAAGACCAATTGAAGATGACATTTACCCTGCCAGACTGTTTGAAAAACCTTAAAAAAAAACAACTTTTAGAATTGTAAGAACCAAAAAGGTTTGTATCTATCCCTAGGTTTTGAGTCCCTGATTACAGATCCATATGTCCAAGACTAATTGGGTGTGGCATTCACCCTGCCAGACCATTTTAAAAACCGAAAAAGTCAACTTTAAGGATCCTTGTATGAACCAACATTTGTTTACCCATCCCTAGATATTGAGCCCCTGATTACAAAACCGTATGTCCAAGACCGATTGAAGGTGGCATTTACCCTGATAGACAGTTTATAGAACCCGAAAGATTTAAAAATAATACGGTACAAATTATTAAAAAACAACGGTAAGATTTAAAATGCTCTTTTATTTTTTTATGTAAAGTCAGAAGTCCCTTCTTGCATTACCTTTTTCAATAAAGTTCTTTTAGTGAGACTTTTTGAAATATTAATTTTCAAACCCAAAAATTTGAAAAAAATAAGTAAAAATAAATGTTCGAAGTACTTTATTTAAAAAGGAAACGAAAGAAGAGACATCTGACGAAGGCGAATGCCACACCCAATTGGACTTGGACATATGGATCTGTAATCATGGACTCAATATACCTAGACTGATACAATTATCCTCGAAATTGATTTTTTACGGTTTTTCAAACGGTCTGGCAGGGTAAATGCCACTTTCAATCGGCCTTCGACATATGACTCTGTAACCAAGGGATCAATATCAAGGGACGGGTAGACAAATTTTTTAACTCATAGGTACACTGAGAAAAATATTAAATATGTTCATGTTTAAATCAAACTCAAACACATACGATTTGGCATGGAACCGATTCCTATTTAATTTTAATAGAAACCTTTTAACACATTGTTGACCCGATTTGAATATAATTTTGTTTAAATTTACTGTATTTAATGTTGATTCAAATAGATTTATATTAATTTTTTTTTTTTAATACGTGTCCATATTTGAATCAAAGATGATTATGTTTAAATACAACTCGTTTCGATTTAAATTAAAATAATTTTTTTTATATCCAAAATATTTTGGTACTTATGTACCTACATATGTTATCTATGAAGGGTTATAATTAAGATTTTTTTTTTTTAACAGCCAGTCAAAATAAATTTCAATGACCTTTGGTGCTAAAAAATTTGCGTTTTGTACGGGCGATCCCACAGTTGACAAGTGAGGACCTTGGCAAAACGCATTTTGTATTAAGTTTCAACTTACCTACATTATCAAATGTGAACTATATCGAAACAATGATCCACAAAATTGATTTTTTTCGGGTTTTAAGTGCTACGCACTTAAGCCGCCATCACGGAAAGAATTGAAAAATCACCAATTGCTAAATTTTAGGTTGTAATTTACGAAACTCTTCTTTTTTGTAAATCAAGGCGCTTTTAATAAAAAATAACTAAAAACTTTGTAATTTACTACTCAAATCATCGTAAAAAGCTAAATTTTATAATTCGATATTTATTATCAAAAGTTATAATTCGAGCTTGTTGACTTCAGGGGAATAATTTAAATTTACAACTTATTGATCTTGTTTTGCGAAATTTAAATGGTGATTTTCATTTTCCCAATGCCAAACCAACAAAATGTAATTAGCTACGATATAAATATTGACCCCAAACTATCGCAATTTACGAAAATAGTTATTTGCAAAACTATACAGTAAATTACAATTTTTTATGCGTTATCTAACACTTCGAGGGGAATAATTTAAATATTTATATGGTGATTTGAACCAACGAACAAGTAAATAAGTTTCTAAAGTGATTAATGTTCAACATAGTCCTTTTATATCGTGCGATGGCCTAGGTGGTAGCGTATTGGATTGATATGCGGAAGGTACCAGGATCAAATCCCAGAGAAATCAAGTAATTTAAATAAAAGTCTTTTTCAAATATATAAAATTGTATATACATTTCAGAATAAAAAGGAAGCGGCTGCAAATACCCCTGTTGTAGACAAAAATAACAAAATAAAATTACACGCAAATCAACATTTCCACCACAATTCGTAGATTTGAAAATTTTTTTCATTTTGACTACGAAATAATAATTATAATAATTTAATTTGTATGCCTGTAATAAAAATAAATTTAAAAAAAAATGCTACCTAGAGCAGGGATCGAACCCGCGACTCCAGCTTAGCCATCAATCACTGTATCCAAATTGATACAAATTTATATCAAATTGCGATTCGCTAATGGCAATATTTTTTTCCCTCGGTCGAATTACTGTTACTCAAAAGTGTTGAAATATAATTTTTGAGTGTCAAAATCTTCATTTCGCTCATTTTTTAATATTGCAAACAAAAAGTCTTAATTTAGTAATTTGCAATCCAAGGTCCAAGACTGGATTCATTTTTCGTGATTTGTAGCTTATTTTTCTTGATCTGATCTAAGAATTCTTTCTGTGATGCCACGAGGGACAGGGACTGCAAGACTTCCATTTCTTTCATTAGCTTTAAGACACCTCTGGTATCATATACTTTTTTTTTGGGTTCACTTTTTTACCCCAAAATTTGCTGTCTGCTCTTAGTATATAAGTGTATGCATCGAGGAACTAAAAATGTGCTGTTTCCATACAATATTCGCAAACACTTTATGAATTTTGTTCGATGTTATTGAAACCATCGTTTACCTATTAATCAGAATATATTCAAATCTATTTTGTATGTTGCATCTTTATGATATAAGTCCATACTGCATTATATCCTTTCTTAAATATCCAGGTCATCAGATAAATACCTTCCTACAAGCAGAAACCACTCATCTGTTTTCAGCAATTTTACTTAATATATACCAATACCTACCATTGATGTTTACACACTTAACTGCATTGAAAGGCTAGCATATTTTTATTATCTTCCATGTAGTATTATTGCTGCTACATGGTAGGTTCGAACAACACATCATATCATGTTTAATTTGCGCTAAAAGCCAAAAACCTCTCGATAATAATTTTCAATGGTGCAATATAAATTTAAATACCTATGAAAAGTTGAATAATAAACATCCCCAAGCACTCCACCCATCACGACACGTTATCGCGGAACGAAAAGGCATCCTAAAATTTTGTTATGTTTGTATTTATATGTAGATCTATAGACCTAAGTACGTAGCTTACAAAAATGTGCGTTAATAATTAAATCCGATAAGCTTTTGATATTTTGCAAATCAGCCAGGAGTGACGCAAAATTAAATCCCATTTCATTGCTCCCAAAAAAAAAGATTTTAATCAGCCATCATCATGAAAATCTGAATAAAAAAAAAACACAATAATAACAATAATTTTCTTCCACCTGACTACCAGTCCGCAGTAATTATTCACAAATAATTAATCCACCACAAACTCACAATTCATTTGTTATTCCCATGCCCATTTCAATTGGTAATTCCCTAAAGGAGCATGGGGCAATGCCTGAATGTCTGTGGCAGTTAAAAATACCTTACGAGCACGTAAAGTGTGCTTAAAGTTATTATTTATTCACTTGTCGTTACTCTCAGTTCGAGCATAATTAGTTATACCTGCAACAAGGGCTATATCGAAAAAAAAACAAGTAAGGTACTACAGAGCAGCTTAATGCTGCCGTTACCGCTGCCGTGAAGAGTTCCTATAGCAACATAATGAGGATATTGTTATCCGAGACAAGGGAGGTTATTTTCAATTACGCCCTGCTAAAGTAGGTACTTCAGATGCCGCATGTATCTACATCAAGAGTAACGTAAGCGCATAAGATCAAAAGAACTATCAGAGGCTCTCAGTACCTATACATTTGGCAGCTCTCTGCTGCTAGTTGATTGAGACAAACATAACAACTTGTAGTCCTGTACATTTAATAACCACCACCACCACCCACCCTCTACCCCAACTAGAAGCCGCAAGTAGTTTCATCACCATCAGCGACATTATAATTACTATCAGTGAAACATGACGACTAAACCGCCTCGACCCGACCCGACCCGACCAACCCCAATCTCATCTTCAACCCCAACCTCAACCCCCAACAGAGCATAAAAAACTTTTCCTTTCATTTGAAAGCTCAAGTCGTCAAGTAGAGTGAAGCTTTTTATCCTTTGCCAGCCAGGTGTTGGTGTATGATGCAAACAAAATTCAATTCAGAAGCGAGTGAATCGTCGAAAGGGAAAGTGCGTGTCCGCGAACTAAATCTAGTCGAGAAATAAAAATAAAACAAACGACCCCTCCCCCTCAATCATCCAACGAAACGGCGCAGGGGGAAGCATAATATGCGCCACGTGCGTGCTCACAAATTAGTTTTAAGTCGAGAGTGCTCCTAATGATGCCTTTTAATGGAAGTGCCCGGTGGAGTTTCATGTTCGTGGCGTTGCAAGTGCTCGTTGTTGTGACCAAATCAAATCTACCTCCTCCATTTGATGCTGCTGTTAGTGCTTCGTATGCGGATGAGCTAATTCAAAAGTCGTTATTACCGTGTACGCCTAAGCGATATGCAACATCATCGAACTCAACTCATTCGGAGAATTCGGTGTCCATCTCCATACTATCACCACCCACTGTGGTGAATTTAGCACCTAAAAATGAAATTCGGAATGGTTCGTAGGCAAACTATTTGAATATTTTGTTGATAATAAAGGGCTTGAACCACACCATTTAAATCTTAAATAAAGTAGCAAATATTGAAAGTTGCAAAAAAATATTGATCGAAGATAGGGTAAATTGGGTAAGGCACATTTGACGACTGAATGACGCGACGCACAGTGGGGCAGCTCCAAGATGTCACACCGAGATTTTAATATGTAGATTATGTTTAAAGTTTATAAAAATTAAAAAAAAAAATTCTTTGTATTAAAAAAACTCGAAATGAAAAAAAGGAAATTTTGTTAAGGCTTTTTTTATGTTTCACTTCATATCTTTTGTTGGGGCTAAAGTCAAGCAGGTCTGAAAATGAGGAAAGTTTAAGGAACACCATACCTATAAGACTAAAAAAACAAAAGTGCTTGGATTTTGCCCCAAATATTTGTTTTCGTTTGTTTAAAATAACCTTCAAACATTTAAAGAAGTACAAAATTGTTTACTTCTTTTTACACATTTATTTAAAAACAAATCGATGAATATTATCCAATTTCTGGCAGCAAATTTTTCTAATAAAACAGTTTTAATTAATCTCAAAATAGCTATATAGCAAGTCCATAGTTTCAATACAATTTCTCTGCTCCTTTTTTACTCTATAAATAGTAAGTTAATAATATTTTTGAATTTTTTAAACAAAAATTAAAATGAAATATGTTTTGAAAACATTTATTACGTCAATCATTTAAACCGTCTATCGGTTTGGAATTAATTTTCCTATGGCATTTACTATACAAACATATTATTTTATTTTGAACGGTTTTAACAACTTCTCGTTTAAGAAACAATCATATTATTCCTTTTTATTAATGCTGAATTATTCCTATATTCATAAAATTGTTGAACTCTTTTCATAATTTTACATAGGTATATGAATTATTTATTGCCTCGGATTTCGACAACACTTATGTAATTACAACATCATTTTTATTTAAAGGTTTCGTGTCCAAAGTTTCGTTGCCTAGAATAAGAATTAGAAACTACTAAATTCCAATAAACCCAATTTTTGAAATATTCTAGTCTGAAAATCCAAGAAAAAGCCTGTTTTGAGGCTCTATTTCATATGGAAATAGTTTTTCCTGCAGAATTGGTTCTTAAAATTACTTTTATTAAGAGGATTTTAATTGAGTTTTGAAGGGTCGCAGACAAATCACTTTTTTTGCTTTCAGAACTCACAACAACGTTTGATTTCAAAAAGTATCCCGAGATGTAAGCCTCAAAAGCATTCAAAAATGTTTTTTTTACGTATTGTATTATACAGGGTGTCCAGTATATAATGGATAACTTTGGAATGCCTCATAGTAGACGGTGCCGTGAAATAAGGTCGAATCGACTTTATTTCCATTTATATTGGAAATAATGTCGAATTGAACTTTTTTTCATTGTCGACTTTATTTCCATAGCAAAATAGTAATAAGGTCGAAAAAAGGGAACTAATGTCGAATGTAAAAAAGTGGGAGAAAAGAAAAAAAAACTTCAATCGAAAAAGATTGGTAATAAAGCCTAACTTACATTTAACATCTAAAAATTTGAAAAAATTACCTCGCTTAGCCAGCTTCGTAGAAAGTATGCTGTTGAATCCTTTTAAAGAGATCGTAGTCCTGTGTATTGTTTTATACCACGCTATTTTCTCAGGTCCCTACAGTATTTGAACAGATTAAGGGTTTAGGGAATTATTAAATTATTTTTTCCTTTTAGTGCGTCGATAGAATAACCGCGTGCGCGGGTCGTGTTGCCCGCGTCGCCTGCGCTGCCCTGGCCCCCAACGACACCCGCACTGTGCCACCCGGACCGCCCATTTCTTTTTAAACTATTCTAAATTATTCTTTAAAACCTTACACAGGGCTTCCTAGAGAGATTCAACAGCATACTTTTTACGAAGCTGGCTAAGCGAGGTAATTTTTTCAAATTTAAAGATCTACTGTTGGATCAGGACTTCAGCAAAACGAGTAATTTTTTTTTTAAATAAAATCGTTTTAAATATAATTGTGAATGAGTTTTATATTGGGAAATAAAGTCAACGATGAAAATGATCTTATTGAAGTGATCGACATTATTTCCATTTTCTTATTTTGTTTTTGGAAAAAAGTCGACCATGAAAAAAAGTTGAATTCTACATTATTTCCAATCTAAATGGAAATAAAGTCGATTCGACATTATTTCCTTCTACCTTATTTCACGGTAACATAGTAGACTTTATGACCGTCCTAAAAACTAATAAAAAAAGTCTATCCCAACCACAAGAAAAGATATGCGCATTTTTTTTGTTTAGTGCATTTTTTTTGCGTTACTTTACGTTTTTGCATACCACGACTACAAGTGAATGAATTCTAACGTTTTTTTTTCATAGCAATATTTAACATTGATTGAGCCAAAACATAAGAAGACAAAAACTATAATAACTGTTGGAATTCTTAGAGAAAAAAATTATTGATCTTTGATT
Source organism: Melangyna quadrimaculata (assembly GCA_949320155.1). Classification (NCBI taxonomy): domain Eukaryota; kingdom Metazoa; phylum Arthropoda; class Insecta; order Diptera; family Syrphidae; genus Melangyna; species Melangyna quadrimaculata. Next base: position 2,419,573 of record OX439485.1, on the reverse strand, counting down.
TTCGATGCAAAATGGAAAGAAAATAATTTTTGAAAAAGTGAAATCATCTCTAGTATGAAAAAGTGCATGAATACCTAAGTGGCCAACTATTTTTAAAATATACGCGTTAAATGCGGATTTCAAAATGGTATAATTTATTATTGCATCTTGAACCAATAGGAAGTTATTGGTAAAAATCAGCAACAAGAGAGTCAATTTAGCAAAAACAATTGTTTTAAAAATTAGCAAATTAAACGTGAAAATAATATCATGCGTCCAACGTGGTAGATTTTTGATTGATTGCCTGTTTTTATGATATTATCTTAGTGATAGATCCAAGCTTTAAACTTCTAGGGCCGATTGCAACATTACCAAAAATGTCAACAAAGTGCAAAAAACGGCTGCATTTCAAGCTTGTTTTGAATTATACCTGGTCTATTGGGTCCTAACAAAACCATTAAATATTTTTGCAGTTGCTTTAAGTTTATTTGTTACTTTCTTCAAACAAATAGTCTTGAGTTTTGTGCCAACTTTCAATCACTTGATCACTTAGTTAGAAAACAAAAACAAAAATAGATATTTTTTTTTAATTTAAAGCAAATGCTTTAATTTCCACCCATTCTAATACAGGTTCTGCACCTCCGAATAAATGAAAATCTTATAATAATCTTGTTAATTTTTGCTCAGAATCTTGTAATGCAGCTGCCTCCCCAAGATTTCTCATCTCCTCTAAGGTCCTGATGGGCTTGCTGTAGGTACACGATTTTCTTAATGCAGCCCCAATAAAAAATCAAGTTGATTTAGGTCTGGTGAACGGGGTGGCCATAAAATTGGTCCCAGACCTCATGTCCATCTGCCTGTATCTCCGGCATATTTGTAATGCAGCGGCTTGCACAAGATTGCATACCTCCTCTGAGAAGCTAATCGGCTTGCTGTATTCGATTTATTTAATGCACCTCTTATAAGAAAATTAATTTGTTAATAACCACTACCAAAATATTTGATGGTTTTTCAAAAGACCAATTAAAGAGGTATAATTCAAAACAAGTAATGTTGCATTCGGCCCTAAAAGTTAAAAGATTGGATTTATCATAAGGACAACATTATAAAGACAGACAATTAATCAAAAATGAACCATGTTCAACGCATAGTATTATTTTCACGTTTACTGTGCTAATTTTGCTAAATTGGCTCTAGTATTGCAGATTTGTACAAATAACTTGCTATTGGTTTCTGATACAATAATAAACTATATTATTTTGAAATCCCCATTCGACACGCATATTTTTAAAATAGTTAGCCACTTAGGTATTCATGCATTTTTTATTACCAGAGATGATTTAACTTTTTCAAAAATTATTTTCTTTCAAATTTTGCATCGAAAATCAAAAATCAAAAAAAAAAAAACTATGAGGTATTCCAAGGTTATCCATTATTTACTGGACACCCTGTATATATTGTTATATTTCAAAAGCGTGAAGAAAACGTATTAGAATATCTCAAAAACCTGAAGTGTTGGAGTTTTTTTAATTTCGGATTCGAATTCAGAACACTAAAATTCTTAAAAAATGTGGAACTGTAACCATAGTAGAATAAGTCAACCAAAACTTTTTAAATAAGCGATTCCAGGTTTATGTTTTCAATAAAACTGTACACAGGCTTCGGTTAACTATATTACCTTTGTCATAAAAGCACAAACACCCATCAAAGCAGAATTTTTACCATACGAAATAATTAATATCATAAAATGGCCATTTTTGCCCCACTATCGACTATACAAAATTGAGTTAACATGGCTTAGGAGCATCAAATTTAATATGTACTTTATTTAAAGCATTGTCATGCCAGCTCTTCAAAAATACGTGTTCCTGCGTTATCGCGATTGATGATGTTTTTGTATGCTTTAATAATATGTTTACTATAAAATGAAAGTGGCAACTCTCCTAATCTCTTAATCTATCGATATCGTGGTTGCCGTTCTGGTGACGTCAGATGCTTTTTATAGCCCAGTAGCACCTCTTTTTTCTACCCCGATAATACGCCTATATGTTTTTACTTTAAATTGTGATTCGATATATTGTTTAAAAAAAAAATAAAATACACGAATGGATCTCAAGGACTTTACTTTCGTGGCTCACAGCTTTAAAGAAGCTAGGAACTAAAGATGTATTTTATTAATTCAATAAAATTAAACAAAAACTTTTAAGAACAGTATACAAAATAAATCATATCTCAATTAATAAAATCTCTTCATCTCCGTTATTATAAATCATTACTAGGTATACATTTTTTATTTGCATAGTTAAAAATGCTAGTATGCCATTTGAATTTGTTTTCTATATGAATGTATAAAAAAAATCGTTGGAGCAGTATTCTTAAAAAATATTTGTTTACTCAGGTAGGCACCTAACATATGTACATCTATGTGTATAAAAAAATAAATTGATAGCTATGCCAACTTCAAGTATCTAGCAAAATATAATTTTACACAAAATTTAAAAAATTTTGACCTGTTTTCAAGATATTGAATCTAAAAAAATTTTTTAAAATCCCAAAATTATTTTTTGAAAATTAAGTATGCAAACTTGATAGGTAGTTAAGGAAATTTGGTGAAAATCGGTGAAGGCGGTAACGAGTGATTGAAAAAATCTGTTCTTTGACAGATACCGTTGATAACCGTTATTGATATTTTGCTTATATCGGTTGTATGGTTATTATTGTTATTGTTGGAGCTAAAACAAATTTTCAATATCTCCTCTAGGGAATCTTCTAATAACCTAAAGTTCAAAGTTTTAAGAAAATAACTACAGAAGCTTAGACTACAGGACGAGCTACAGATAGACTGTTCTATTGATTTAGTTCAATAAAATGTGTGCTGGACTGCCAGGGACTTCAATTTGACTTGGATGAAGTTTCAGCTTGGTGTAATGAGAATCGTTTATTCCTTAATATAGCTAAATATAAAAGCATTACATTTACAAGATCGCTTGCTGCTATTAAACATGTTTACCGCATTTCTAATTCACCACTTGAGTCAGTATACAGCCAAAAGGACCTAGGAGTTATTTTCGATTCAAAGTTATGTTTTGAAGTGCATTTGGATTACATAATTTCAAAAGCGAATAAACTACTGGGCTTTATAATGAGGAACTCAAAACTTTTTTCGGACCCATATAAATCTTTGTATATATCTCTGATAAGATCAACCCTAGAATATGCTTGTTGTATATGGTGTCCGTTGTATAGAGTAGGTGTAAATCGTTTGGAATCGATACAGACAAAATTTTCTAGGTATGCGTTGCGGAAATTTAATTGGGTTGACAATGTCTTGCCATCGTATAGTGTCAGATGTCTCTTGATCGATTTAAAGACTCTTGAAGCTAGGCGGAAGTATTATCTAATCATGTTAGCTAGAGATACTCTTTGTAATCGTATTGATTGTCCAGAACTTCTCTCGCTTTTCTTTTTGTATGCTCCTTCAAGGCAACTGAGGTTAAGGCAAACACTCTTTTTTGTTCCCCGTTCGTTTACAAACTACGGTAGATCTGATCCAATTTCAAGGTCGTTTTCTAAGTTTAATTCTATTTGTCAAGATATTGATTTGTTTTTAAGCAGGGATGTTTTTAAAACTACTGTCTTAAAATTATTGTAGTAATTGGATATTATATGTTTAAATGTTCTTTTTTTTAATTACGTATTTTATTGTAAATAACTGTTAATATAATACCTTATAAGTATATTCTTAGTCTAAGAGAGTCAAGTACTTGATAGATGGTTAATAAATAAATAAATAAATAAATAAATAAATAAATAAATAAATAAATAAATAAATAAATAAATAAATAAATAGACTAACAGAACTGCGGGATGCAACTTTTTCGCGTTCTCTACCATCGTAAAGTCAGGTAAAATTATTATATATAGTTGAATTTTTATTAGATTACTAATCCAAAACTTGTTCTATAGTATAACATACATTTATATCGTAAGTTAAAATACGAGAACCATGAGCTGATGCACTGATAGTGCGATTTGTATGATTAGGATTATATTGGTTCGATAAAAAAAATATGTTCCTATGTGCTATAAAATATAAACAATTTCTTTCATTTGCCTAGCTAAGTTTTTATTCTTCATCAACATATCGAGCAGCACCTCCCGCCGCTGCAGTTCAAATGTTTTGCTAGACCATATCTTTCATCATCTACTTTAATGTGTACCTTTTTACGATTTTTCGGGAATTATAATAAATATTTTTAAACAAGCTGACCACTAGAAGTGCACTTAAATATTATATAAATATTCCGCAACGGAGAGGGGAAATATAGGTTCCTTGTGCTTCATTTTAAAATAAACTATAGGATTCAAATAATTAGACTTTTAGCTTTGAATAATAAGCGAAGCAAATCATACACTTGTCTTCTACTACATAATTTATAATACTAATAAAACCTTTTTAATAAATATGTTTAGGTGAGTTAACTCGAGTTTAACTTAAGTCTCGTCACTGAAAAACTGGACCTTAGAAATTAAATACAAATATTTTAAATCATTTGTCTACCATTCTCAATTATTTATATTTTTCTATTTGTTTTTTTTTATTTAATCAGTGACGCCATCTCGTAAACGTCGCAGTGTCTTCCATGTGCGATGGAATCCTAACGAAAAATTTATCGTCGAAAGTAAAGAAAAACCAGCAGTTAATCGCACCAAGCTTTCACCGCATCCGCGTTTTGCTCTATCTAAGAACACAAAACTGACCCTCGATCCAAAATTGTACTTGTGCCATGACAAATATCTGGAGCGATGTTATAATAAAACTTCAGCCTTCCGAACAAAGATCGTACGGACTTTGCAGAAATCAATGAGTGAATCTTTAAATGAGACAAACTACTACAATGTCGATTACAAGCCGATGTACGGAAGCAGTTTCGAAGAGCAGTATTATCCATCTAGTTGTTTGGTTTTGGAAGCAGGTGTTAGAGTCTTGAGACGTAGAGATCCGCCGTTTAATAAATTGGAGTTTGGAAAACTATTTCCAAAGAAAAAGATTTTTCGGGATGTGAAGAATATCAAGACTTGCGCAATTGTGTCGAGCTCTGGTTCAATGGCTGGATCGAAGTTGGGAAGGTTCATAGGTAATGTTGGTTCAAACAAAAATTAAAATCGTTTAAGATTCACGGACACCGACACAGAGAATAGCGTTTCTCGATTTTAATAAATTTTAAACTAAATTTTAACTATTCATAAATTTGATATAAGAGATTTTAAACTTTATTTCATTTCCAAAATATTTAGAATTAAACAAAATAAATCGAAAGATATAGCAAAAATACATTTATTTTAAGATTAAAAATTGAAACAGCTAAGTAAATCCTACTGACCGAAAGCAAGAGTCTAATGGATAGTACCTACTTGTTAAATTTGTATCGATGAGATGCAATAGAGTAAATTTTTTAGTCAAAAATTGGCCAAACCCCGTGTCATGCACGTTTCCAATGAAAACAAATGATCAAACTATTTTTTTTGTATAGAAATTTAGTTTTGAAATAAAACAAAGGTTGAAATTGTGCACATTATGTTTATATTGGTTTCATATCAATATTTTTATTTTCTCTTTTTCAGACAGTCATGATATTGTTATGCGATTTAATCATGCTCCAACCCGAGGACATGAGGTTGATGTTGGCAGCAAAACAACAATTCGCGTTGTGAATTCTCAAGTAAATTAAATAAGCCGTAACTTTATTCGACTAACATTATTTAAAAAAAACTGTCTATTTGTATTTAGGTAGTTACAAAAGCTGAATTTAATTTCACAAAATCGAGAATTTTTCAAAATGTCACCATTGCTGCTTGGGATCCGGGAAAGTATAATGGAACACTTGGAGATTGGCTAACAAATGCTGATTATGATATATTTACGAATTACGAAATATATCGGCGTCGGTATCCTAAATCAAGAGCATATCTTATCGATCCACATTCAATATGGCGCTTATGGCAGGGACTACAAACATTTTCAGAGAAACCAATTCGTAAAAATCCACCAAGTTCAGGATTTATTGGTGAGTTTAAATAATATATACAGTAGAGTGTCCGTTATTTCCCAAACTCATTTTTTTGGATAGCACACCCCGTCAATCGAAAGTTTATGCCGAAAGAAAAAATTGTTGACCAAAAAAATTTTTCTGAGGTCATTAACCCGTCATACTTTTTCCCATACAAATTTGTATGGGAACTTTACAATTTTCACATTTTATTTTTTTTTCTCTGAAACAACAGTTATTCTAAATTTGTTTGGGAATTCTGATTGATTTATCGTTCCTTTGAAAAAATGCATTTATTAAAAATGTATAAACAAAATTTAAACTATAATTTATTTCGATTTTTTAAGTTAAAAAATACTTTAATATTATATATTTTTCTCTCTCGATCCTCAGCAGGTTTTGTTGTTTTTTTTTATTGATAATCATAAAATAATAAGTTTTTTTAAAAAATTGCATAAAAAAAAATAATGAAAACAAATTAGAAATAATTTATTTCGATTTTTCAAAATATTAAATATTTTTATTTTTTTATGTATTTATTTTTTTTTTTTTTCTTATCAACAAAAGTTTTTTTAAATGATTTTTTTGACCAATATCTTGTTTAAAAACCACATTCAAAAATTAATAAAAAAAAAACTTTATTTGATAAGAAAAAAAAATTTAATACATACACCGAACCGCATCCCACCGCGACCAGACGTGTCGGAAGTTGAGAACTTTACCGCGGCCAATACCCCAACAAAAAATTAAACAAACAAATTAAAAAAAAAAAAAAAAAAAATATTAAACCAACCTCTGTCACCTTTTATCAGTGTGAAATTTAAATAATATATCGATAAATCCCTGCGAACCCACCGTACGAAAAAAAAAAAAACAATAGCCTAATATAATAATAAAATACACAAAAAAAAATTGCAATAAAAAGAAAGTGCCAGTGTCAGTGCCAGTGCTTGTGCTTGTATACAAAAACAACAACAAAAGTGCACCATGCCCATCAACCTGATGCTCCACAAAACTAAAATCAGCAAGCGGTAAATTTTTCCTTATCTCTCCTTCCCTCATCATTCACATTGCTCTCGGCTTAGTCATTACATACAATGTGTGGCTCATCTCATATAATGTATGTAATTGATTGAGTCGAAGTAAATCAGACAAATTGCTGATATTGGTTTTGGGTTTCCAGGGGCGGATCAATACATACTACTAAGGCATAACACTGGTAGTGTTTTGTATTGTGAAGTTTTATTGGGGCCCAAACTCAATATCAGCATAGATAACTGTCTGATTTGGTTTTTAGCGTTTGTTTTTTCGTAATGGTAGGTGAATTTAGGGTCGATATTAGTAACATTCGGGGGCTGAGAAAGAATTTCTGTGCTGTGTACGTACATACTGTAAAAAACAGGCCAGCAGTCTTGGCACTCAGTGAAACCCAGGTAGGTGAAAATTCTGATTACTCCGAATTTAGCCTACCTGGTTATAGCTTAGTGCCTTTATTTTTCCAACACCACGGTCTCGCAATATATGTACGAAATGATGTGGCTTATCAGCTTCAACCACAATATGGCCCTTGTTTAAATACAAACTTTAACTTCATGTGGTTAAAATTCACCGTCAATAAGCACATCATACATACATGTTTCATTTATCGTAGCCCAAGTTTGGATAGTAATTCGACTTCTAACGAATTCGATGCGCTGTCCGATTCAATCCTGAGAATTGTTTCCCATTATCCGCACAGTGAAATCGTTGTTACGGGCGATTTCAATGTACACAATTCTTCGTGGCTACGCTATTCTGGTCAGACAACACCCGAAGGAAGGTATGTCGAGATTTTTGCTGAGTTAAACCACCTGACTCAGCTTGTTGACGAGCCTACTCGGATTCCTGACGTTGCAGGTCAAATCGCCAACACTCTAGACTTGTTCCTTACCTCTGACCCGAATAAATACACTATTAGTGTATTATCTCCTCTAGGCTCATCAGACCATTGTGTCATATCTGCGAATTTCTCGTGCCACCAAATCACAGTTAAAGAAAAAATCCCAAAGAGAACCGTTTGGCAATACGAGAAAGCCAACTGGGACGGTCTCAATAATTTCTTCAAGAGCTTTAACTGGTCACTATGCTTCCTCGATAGTGATGTTGATGCCAGTGCAGATATGATCAGAAACTTGATTCTTTGTGGAATGAGAAATTTTATCCCGAATAGGGTGAAATCTATCAAACCCAAAGAAAACTCATGGTTTGATTCGAGCTGTAAAGAGGTTATTAGGGTTAGAGAAGTAAGCTTCCGATGTTATAAATCCAACCCTACTGAGGAAAACCGGAAAAAGTTTCAACAAGTTAGAAAGACCTGTAACGTTCATATTCGAAGAACCAAATTTTTACATGATCGAAAATTACGACAAAAAATACTACAATGTCCCAAAGGTAGTAAAAATTTTTGGTCATTTGTAAAAAACATACGAAATACCACCTCGTCCTCGGTTCCAACGCTCGTCTTCAATGATACTCCTTTTGTCAGCTCGCAAGATAAAGCCAATTTGCTTGCAGCACAGTTTGCTGTTAATTCGACGCTGCCAAAAAGTGTTATGACTCCTCCTGTACTTGAGAGCATAAATGATTTTATGGGACAAATCTTCTTTCGCACTCGTGCAGTTGCTAGAGTTCTAAAGGATCTCGATGTACACAAATCCGCTGGCCCGGATGGTATCCCTCCCATTGTTCTGAAGAGGTGTTCTTCAACGCTGGCAAAACCACTGCGTAAGCTTTTCCATCTGTCCTACTCTACTGGTCTCTATCCGAGTGGATGGAAAACAGCATTTGTCCAGCCTGTCCCTAAAAAAGGCGTATCTTCTTCACCCTCTAACTATCGGCCAATTGCACTTACGTCCCTTCTTTCCAAGGTCATGGAAACGCTGATTAATTTCCAGCTCAAGAAATATCTCGAGGAACGAAAGCTTCTTAATGACCGGCAGTACAGCTTTCGTAGCAATAGGTCCACTGGTGATCTGATGGTATATCTCACCGAACAGTGGAACAAATCTTTACATCGTTTTGGAGAAAGTAAGATTATTGCGCTTGATATTTCAAAAGCGTTTGATAGAGTTTGGCATCAAGCTGTCTTATCGAAAATGCGCGCATTTGGTTTCGATGAACCTCTTCTTCGTTGGATTAGAAATTACCTTTCGGACCGTTCAATACAAGTTGTATTGGACGGTTTCAAGTCTGAAATCCACAAAATAAATGCTGGTGTGCCCCAGGGCTCCGTTTTGTCTCCGACTCTCTTCCTTATTTTTATAAATGATCTTTTGTCTGAAACTTCTAATCCATTAAACTGTTTTGCTGACGATAGTACCCTCAGTTTCTCATATTCGTTTACAGATTCTCATCCATGTCCTTCGGATGTGGAACTTGAACGGCAGCGTATGATAAGCTCACTCAATTCTGATCTCGACAGCATTGTCCAATGGGGAATCAAAAACCGCGTAGAATTTAATGCTTCTAAAACTCAATGTTGTCTCCTGTCGTTAAAGCGAAACCCACCCCCAATGCCGCTATCCATGGACGGCACTTGCATCGAGGAAACCGAACAGCTCTCAGTTCTCGGTATGTGTGTCGCAGACCACCTTTTGTGGAATGACCACATATTTGATGTCGCCAAAAACGCTGCTAAGTGTTTAGGTTTTCTCCGTAGATGCAAGAAGTTTTTTTCCCCTTCTGATCTGGCTGTGATCTACAAAGCCTTTATTCGTCCAAAACTTGAATACAATTCTCATGTTTGGGCAGGAGCTCCAAGAACTCACTTGAGTTTGTTGGACAGAATTCAAAAGAGAGCTTTAAAAATCATAGGCGAAAGATCTATAACAGAAACAATTACATCTCTCGAACACCGCCGTAATGTTTCGTGTCTTTCTCTATTTTATCGCTATTATTATAATCAGTGTTCTAGTGAAATAGCCAGTTGCATTCCCCCCCTTAAAAAATTCAACCGTAATACTCGCGCTTCTAGGAATGCCCATCAGTTCACCCTCGAGCCCAACTTCGGACGTACTGTAATGTACAGAGATTCTTTCTTCAGTCGCACCACACGAATGTGGAATGCTTTACCTGACTCGACTTTCCCCTCCCATTTCGATGTGCAAACGTTCAAAACCAATGTGCATCGGTATCTCCTTCTAAATCCTCTCCTACTTACCTAATCGCTCGTGCTGTGTTAAAAACATTTTAAGGGTAGCCATAACCCCTTTTGCGCGCGTGGAATATATAATTAAAAAATATTTAATATTTGGAAAAATCGAAATAAATTATTTCTAATTTGTTTTCATTATTTTTTTAATACAATTTTTTAAAAAAATTTTATTTCTTTATGATAATCAATAAAAAAACAACAAAAACTGCTGAGGATCGAGAGAGCAAAATAAGAGAAAAATATATAATATTAAAGTATTTTTGAACTTAAAAAATCGAAATAAATTATAATTTAAATTTTTTTTATACATTTTTTAATGCAGTTTTTTAAAGGACCAATAGTCAATCAGAAAACGTATGACCTAAGAGGCACGTGTTAATGACCTCAGAAAATTTTTTTCTTTCGGCATAAACTTTTGGTTGACGGGGTGTGCTATCCAAAAAAATGAGTTTGGGAAATAACGGACACAATATAATATACATATATAATACAGATACACGCATGTTACCTATAAACTCCTTTTTCTCTTGTTCTAATAGCCTATTGAATAGACCGAAACAGAAGGGCAACAGAGAAATTATTGCGTTTTAGGGTTTTTATTGTATAATTTGTACATATTATGAGGTCCTTTAAGCATACTCAAAACACAATGTTCTACTAAACTTTGAAGGATAAAAGATTTTTTTTCAGAATGGATGGTTTTAAAAAATGTAATAAGAAACTTATAATGAAAAGGTAACAAAACAAAAATAGTAGAGGCCTTAAATATGAAGGATCGAAATATGATGTATACTTGTATACTTTGTGACATTTGTTTTAGGAAATTCATTCAAATTTGTGTTATTCCGATACAACACGTAAATAGCATGAACGATTTTATTTAAATTTTTTACACAGGTACGAAAAGTACGTATACGCCCAAGTGTACCAGTGCTTCATCATCGTTTTAATAAAGAATACAATTACGGAATATTTACGGCTTAATTTTTTGTTTGATTTTACATGAAGTAAGCATAAGCATGAGCAAGGTTCAGTGGTAACAGATGTTTTATCGAAGGTGAAAACATGTTTATCGGTTTACTTTTTGTCACTAAGGCCAGTTGTAAATAAGTGTTCAATTCGGTTCAATATATTTAGCTTTCAATTTTGGTGAGCTTACTGATGTTCATGTTACTGACTGTTATCACAAAGGTGAAACTCATGAGTGAAATTCTGATTTGGTTACCTGTAAGCTAATCGAAAAATTGGAAGCTTTAACGTTTTGAAAATATTTTTTCTTGAAGCCTTATCTCAGAATTCTTCTTTCGTTCAAGTACGTCAACTTATTGGATATAGGTAGGTACCTGAGCTTTAATGATGTGGAATTTGTTTCCATCCTTTTTGAGTTGTAGACTCACTAGGGTTTGATCGCCTTTTTATATACGCCCAAAAGAATTGTGACATATTTAGGAGTAAATAATAAGATTAATGGCCGATTTGACGAAGGACTTTCAAGCATTTAACGGGCTTCTTAACCTTAAAATGGGATTTTTGGTTTCACCAAGCGCCTTTAAATTAAACAAGCATCCAAACATATTTATAAAATAAATGTCCATTTTGGACTCATTAAACTTTAAAAGTGTCATTGAAATGTCTTCAGATGCAGTTAACAAATGAATATAACAGCTGACATTTTTGTTTTGTTATATTTTAATTTTCAATTTTTGAAGATACAAAATGAATAGGTAAACAAATTTTTACTTTGTATATTAATACAAATATTTTTATTGAGAAAAATAGATTTGTCTTCTCCATCCAACGATGAAAAACTACACATAATAATCCGCCGTGCAAGATTGTACCGGGTTCACAGGAATCCATTCTCCGACTATGACGATATTGACTTCCAAATGTGGTTCCAATTTTCCAAAGCATCATCAGTAATTGAGTTTGTTTGGTCGTAATTTGGAACCTAAAACTAAGCGAAACAAATCCATCAGTGCATTTAATCAAGTGCTTATTAGTTAGCGATTTTATGCCATAATTCTCTGCATTCATTATTTAATTTAAATAAATCAAAAACTTTTCGAGACTGCCCAAGGTTTTGATTTTGAAGAAGTGTAATGTTTTGTTTTGCATTTCTGGGCATTTGTTTCAACACATAGCTTTCTCATTTTTTAAATACGTTTCGCTTATGTATTCGCAAGGATGTGAAAAGAACTCAATTTTAAGAAAAAAAATTCCATGAGATTTCGTTTTTATAGATTGGTCAAACTAAAAAGATAAGGGTTAATTAAAATTTAAGTGGATTTTTGATTTTATTGCTTCTTTATGAAATTGGGCATAAATCTTTGGTACTTGATCTGATTTTTTTTTTATACCGCAATATTATCTAAAAATCGTGTAAAAATATGTGTTTTATATTTTATTGCTTTATAAGTGCATTGTTATAGGAAAGTGTGAAAATTCAAAATTAATAAAAAAAATAATATTTGCTATAATATCTGTTATGAAATAATTATTTGAAACTATTATGACGGTGGATCGAACAGAACTTTTATACTTGAACGCATTCATTCTGAATGCGCGAAACATAAGTAACTCTGAACGCAATCGTTATCTTTTTCTCTTTGAACTCGTTCGGAAATTCTCGTTTCATTTTAAATTCTCAGACGCCCGTGCAAGCAAGTTCGATCCATCGCCATATAAATCAACTTAATTTGTAAGTTATACTTTTTCTTTCAAATTAAATAATATTAACATGTAATCTTATTTAGGAAATAAACTGTGAAATACAATTGACTGTTTATTCAATTAAAACCATTTAGGACGAACGTCTGCATATTTGCCACGCCGATGACAATATCTTTTCTTTTTTGGTACATAACATTTTATTTTTGTGTACTCTTGAGAAAAATATTATAAATTCTCTATCTTTTTCTTTTTCGAGACACGGACTCAGCTTTTACACCATTTCCTTGGCCTTTTTTATGAGCTCGCAGAGCTGAACGTGCTCAGAACATTAAAAGAAACTCAAGATCTAGCTCTGAACGCCCTGAGCTAAAAACTAATAGAGTAAGAGCCCAGGGCCGCCAGACATACATTATTTTATCAAAGCTAAGATTTTTTCTGCGAACAGGTACTATGGTATCTAAGAACAAATGGATACTAAGAATCTTCAATCCGGGTGCAATTAAGGGGTAGCGAGTGTCTAAGTTGCATACAAATGTTGCAACATTGCGTTATTTTATCAAAGCTGAATATATATGTCTTAGGGGGTGGTGTCGTTTACTTTATTGGACACTTGCCAGACATTTACAGTGGGGCATAATGTGAGCCAGACACTTTAAATATGTCAAACTAATCGTGCCATTTACGTTGTAGTTTTAAAGCTAATATTTATATGTTTTATGGGCATTTGTTTAAAAATAATTCCCCATCAGCTGTACATCTACAGTGGGGTGTATTCATCAGCCAGACATTAAAAACAGCTAAAATAAGCGAACAAATCACGTTTTGGTAGCAAAAAAAAAATTACTATTTTGACAGTTTTGCGGTGATGTTAGGCCCCGCTGTAGGTGTCTTGCTGATAAGAAAATATTGTAGAATATTTTCCCAAATCAAAAATAAAATCGTGATTTGATTCTGTTACGTAAATGGCACGATTAATTTGACAGATTTTAAGTGTCTGGTGCACCTTAGGCCCCACTGTAGGTGTCTGGCAAGGTTCAAATAAATTAAATGACACCATCCCCTAGCACATATCAAAAATTCAGCTTTGATAAAATAACGCAATGTTGCAACATTTGTATGCAACTTCAACACTCGCTACCTCTTAATTGCACCCAGATTGAAGATTTTTAGTATCCATTTGTTCTTAGCTATCATAGTACCTGTTCGCAGAAAAAATCTTAGCTTTGATAAAATGACGTATGTCTGGCGGCCCTGGGCTCTTAGTCTATAAAGATAAGCTTTTTTTACAGTTTTCCATGTTAATTTTCAGGTCTTTCACTATTGTTACCGCACTGTCCTTATATTGACTTTATCGAGTACATACCATCAACAAGATTAAATGGCCGGTGTCATTACTACAGTAAAGAGGTAAGTTATCAGAATTGATACTTTTTTCCAAAGCTCAGAAACACTAAACAGTCTAATTAATTTTTACACAGATGAACTCAGCCTGCACGTTCGGAGCCTGGCATCCTCTGGCTGCTGAAAAACTTATGGCACTGGACATGAATATTGCTGATGATTTATCTGTTTTTCAATTCGGCATACTTCGCATTCGTCGCCCGGATAAACTCCTTTGTGGCTTCAATTTCCTCGGGTTCTAAACTTGACTTTAAACATTTGGGTATAAAACAAAAAATTAAAGATTTTATTTATTTCGGAAACAATAACAGTCTACTATAATACAATCACTTACAAAGTTTTGACAAAAAAATAAGAAAATAAAAACAAATCGTATAATAATTATATATGAATATCAAACGGATTTAACTAAATAAAAAATATACTTTACCTTCAAAATATTAATACATATTTTACTATCTATAGTTTCTGTCTACTTTTGGAGTTAATTTTATTAAGTGTTACGTGTTATCACCCGTGGTGTGCGGTTAAACATTTTGACCTGCATGATTATCTTTTTAATTTTCTTCGGAGAAATGCTTGCGCCAAACGTAATATTAATGATAAACAAATTAAAAGTACTCGTAGATACATACGTATGTATGTGTAGTCCTCGTATCCCGAAATTAGCAAAATCAGCCATATTTTATGTGTGATTTATTTGAAAAAATCCCATTTAAGTTTTTGTGTGATATGTATTATAAGTTTCTCCGGAAAAATATTTAATCTTCCAAATAATCTCTTGCTAGAAACACTTGTTGGACAAAACACAAGGCAATTCCGTCAGAGACCTTATCTTCAAAACATTAAAAATAAACCAGCTTGACTTAAATCTCTCTCGTAGATAACATGTTCTATAAAACGGTTCATAACTCCTACCCTATGGATTTAGAGATTCATTAAAGCTAACACATTAGTAGCCATTTTGTTCTTGTTGATTCTGTTTTTTTTTTGTCCATACATGTTTGGCCATCTCCTTTCAAATGTACACGGAAAGCAGAATGCAATGCAATCATTGTAGCAAGGTGTATCCAAAGGAATCTAGATTTGTTCGTATTGTTGAAATGCCTAAAGCCTAGTACGCTGCTGATGCGAAACGAAAAATCCCATACAAAAATGACATGACGAAATCATAAACGAAAAATTTCGTTGTCCTTTTCGTTCTGTGGTACGCTGTTCGACCAGCGAAATTAATGATTATATCAGATTGTTTTGACAAGTCTCCACTCTCTTTTCGCAATGAATTAAATGCCCGGACCATTAATTGTGTGCGGAAAAATGACATTTGGGTTTGTTCGTGTTTTCATTTGTTGTTTCAATCATTACAGCACTGTTTTTGTTTGATTTGTTTGTTAAATTTCTATTTATTTATTTGCAATTTATTTAAACTCTCCCCCCCCCCATATTAATAAACGAAGCTAGCGGCGAGTTATCTTTAACTCGCGGATTATGAGTAAGATTTCTGTCACTTACGAACTAGCTAAACCACCAAGGAAGGTAGTTTAGCGAAGGATTAACTAGGACAAATAAATATAACTTCCTTGGTGGTTTAGCTAGCTCATAAGTGGGAGAAATCTTACTCCTAATCCACGAGTTAAAGATAGCTTCGTTTATTAATATGGGGGTCCGTGAATATTTTTCCGCTGTGTTTTCGTAAGCATTTCGTTGTCTTTTTGGAGACCGCATGAAAATTTCGTTTCACATCAGCAGCGTACTAGGCCTAAGGAAAAAACAGCTGACGGACCAAATACCCGTTGTCAACAGTGATGGTACATGAAAACAAAACAAATCCCTATGGTATCCACAAAAAATCCCTACTTTATGAACTTTATCCCTATACCTAAACAATCCAAAAAATAACACATTTAGGGAAAGAAAAATAAGATGTTGATTTAATGATTTTATTAAAATTTTTTTAAGGTTTTTGCTTTTCGTTTGGTTTGGTTACGTATCCGGTTTTGGTCGTTCAAAAACATATCAGATACTAACGTATCTCAGACACCATATATGTTTACCACCCGAATGCGGCCATTCACGAACGTTGAGTGGAATAGGGCTGATAATCTAGAATCGTTTTGTCAATTGAAAATACCAACTAAAGTGTTCTGTTGGAGGTATCCTGTCACAAGCGAGTTCATTGCAAATTGATATGGAGAAAACTGTCTTTGATTGCAATAAACATACAGAATTAATAAAAACACAAAATGTAATTTAATTTTGTGATAACTATTTTATTTATTTGTTTTTGAACCCAAAATTCTACAAATCAAATTGCATTTCACGATTTGTATTATAAAACTTTTGTAGTAGTGTATAATCAATTTATAACCTTCGAACTCAAATAATAATGTTAATTAATAACTCAAATAATTAACCAATAAAATAATTAATTTAAAATGTTCCAACTGACAAAAAACTGACATCTTATTACGTCGTTTAGCAGATTAGTACTTGGCAGAAGCACCGTGGTACATTGGCAATATAACACTTTCCCACCCGAACGCAAATTCCAAATAGATTGTTTTTCTAGATTGCAATTCAATAATCTGCTTCTTGTAGATAATGACATTTTTACTCCTACCACTTTCATTTTTAATCATGATTGTTGCTCCAAAATAACCAGCAGTAAGTGGATAAACCATAATATAGGGTGGATTTTGTCCTTTGAGTATAACCTTTAAATGTGTATTACTAAAATAATTAAGGTACTTCAGTATGTTTTTGGGATTTTTATAAAAATACTCAAGAATCTGCTTCGATCTTAGTGATGTAGTGTTTGAATTGGCTTCTTTGCTTAGGGAAACAACATTTCGCCAACCATTTCGGAACGTAAGATATCCAACACTATGGTGCGGTACGGAAATAGTTGTTTTCGTACGATTGAAAAACACATCGAAAGCAGTCTCCCCATAATTATGTATAGTTATTGTTTTACCTAAATTATGGTTATTATAGTTGTCTATGTGAACTCTATAATAACATGTGTTATCGTCTGGTACTTCGATTATGAAATTATCATAACTTTGATGTTCGAGAATTGTCGTGAGACTTGTGTTGTCCATTTCACTCGAAGTTCTTAATGTGTAGTCATGAATTGGTTTAAAAACATCTTCTCTGTTTCCTTGAACAGGTGGGTCTAAATTGATTGCATCGTTGCGTACAAAGAAAAATTTCTTCAAATCTTTAAGTTGTACTAATAAGTATCCATTGTCTTTAAGAGCTTCGTTGAAACTTTGTGGTAGAGCGAGCATCTTCTGGCTGGAATGGTAGCTAATTCTTTCGCCAACTTTTTCATCAAGATCGTTGAAAAGAGTTATTTTTAAGATGTCTTCATCTTGACCATGAGGGAGTTTGCTGACATAATCTTCGTCAACTAAGACTGTTGGAATTAGTGCATTGATTCGATAAACGAAAATGTTGTTCTTATCCACACATACTATAATAGTTTCGTACTTGTTCCAATCTTCGTTACCGTTTTGAATACCTACTCTAGAATCAATTTTTGTTGGATTATTTAATAAAATTCGCTGCTCAACAATTGTCTTATCATAAAAACTTAAGGAAGTGAAGTATTCATCAGAAACGTCACCTTCACCACCATTCATCGAATCTCGCTTATATTGCATAGTATCGAAAAATGGAAGCACTAAGCGGTTTGTTGTTGAAAATTGAAAATCTCGAACCTTGTATTCCAATTTATCTTTGCCGCTATGGTCTCTTAGTCCATATGTATGACCTAATATGTGTGGTAATTGATTATCGATTT
The DNA here is from genome assembly GCA_949320155.1 of Melangyna quadrimaculata. Lineage (NCBI taxonomy): Eukaryota > Metazoa > Arthropoda > Insecta > Diptera > Syrphidae > Melangyna > Melangyna quadrimaculata. The sequence goes on along the minus strand of OX439485.1, from coordinate 2,401,473 downwards.
TTTCTGAAAAAAGAAAGAGAACCACATTAACATCAATTATTAATAAAATGTCTTAAACAACTTACTTCTTGAAGTAACGTAACTAGCTTTTGTACCAACATAAGCGGCATACGGTGGATCTGCAAACATTTCTGTAGTTTGCACTCCTATATTTGTATATTCTCCTAACTCTGACACTAGAGTCCTTATAGATCGACTTAAACACGACTGTTTCAAGTCAAAACTATTAAGTTTAAATGCCTTAATGTTAGAAAGTAGACGACTTATGTACTCCTTCGGTCGGTCATAATAACCCTCGGTTTTATATGCGAATCCACAATGTTCGATGCCTTCAAAAACACCACCATCACATCGTCGTTGCTTATCTTTTCCACAATATTGAACATCTACAAAATTACTAGATAATTTCTTTTGTGCATCTAGTTTGATTTTGTCAGGTAGTAAGTTCACATTTACTACGTCCATAGAACCCAAAGGCACTAATTGCAACAAAGTTGATTGAGAAAATGGTATTGATTGGGCATAGGCTTCAAACAACTTTTTGTATTCTTTACCAAACATCGAAAATACACCACTTTCACTACGAAAATTGTTCTTATCTTGAATATTAAGCCACTGGTTTAAGGAAATTATGATTTGTTGCGTTTGGTTTTCTTTGAAAACGTAAATTTTTTTATTATTTATCCAAAATGATGTGCCTGGTTTAAGATCTTTCCCAGCAATAAATATTGATGGCGTTAAGTTTCCACTTACGGGGCTGTAGTTAGTTTTTATTGTGTAACGTATGCCTCTCACATTTACATTCTTTATTTTAGATAACCGTCCACAGTACCAAATTATAATAGGCCTCCATGGTAAAACGTGGTCGACTTTACGTAAGTGTTGTGTTTTATACTGCACAAGTATAGGATCATCTTCCAAAGTATCACACCACATAAGTTCAGATCTAACAAAATAGACATTTGTTTGGTTACCGTATTTCATATTTTCATACCATGGAAATTTTTGTAAGCTAGTAGGAATTTTAGGTATTGCCAAATTATGCTTTTGTTTTTGGGAAGCAACATATAACACCAAACACCATGAACAAATTAGAAACCACCATAATGTTGATACCTTAGTTTTAGGCATAACTCTAATTTCAAATGTTCAAACACTTTCACAAACTTTAAAAACTGAAGAAAATAATTATGTTAAACAAATAAATAATTTTTAATGCTGATACTGCCTCATTATAGAGATAACTTTTAACCTGTATACAATTAAAATTAGATGGAAGCCAGTGCCAAAAATATATTATCAACAAATTATTGTAAGAAATTATTTTAAAAAAAGATCAATTGATGGTCATGAAAACTAAATAAAAATGGCAGAGTCTGACAAGAAAGATTCTTTCGTCATTTAGGCCTGAAATAAAATGCTTTTAAATATGAGTGTTGAACGGACTGCTTCGAAATCAAATACAAAAAATACACGACTTGGTCGCACGGAATTGCTCATAATTTAATTATCTTCATAGAAAAATAATACGTGTATTCAATAATGAGAAAGTTGAAAACAAGGAAAAACTTCCGATGGGAAGTTCCAAGTGCCTTGTGTTAATAATGTACCTATTGTTAATACTGTTATAAAAAATAATTTTTAGATACCTTTTAAAGCATACGCTTTCTTATCCGAATCAGCCGTTTTTGAGAAATTTCTCTTAGTTTTCCAATATTTGCTGTATGGTACATAAGTTCCGCTATTTTAAGTTCTAGAGAAGGGGTATTTAAGATAGTGTTCGAAAATCCGTTTAATTTCAAGTTTCAAAAAATTAACAATGTTTTCAAAATTATGACTTAAAAATGGGCGATTGGGCTACCTGCTCAACAGTATTGGGATAATTTCATAAATACAATGAATATTTCACTAGATATTAGAACGTCATAGGGTGGGATAAGAACCTTTCGATCCCCAAAGTTTCCTTACATGATAATCGATGAAAAGTTACAAGTGGATCCCGAAAGTAAAGCAAATACCATCGCAGATAAGTAGCAAAAATATAGTGCAGACCACAAACTTTAGTCTAAATAACCTTGTATCATCACTTAACAACAATGAGGCTTATGAACTTCTTACTCAAGATGGTCAAATGAACCAGTCCAGAAGAGGACAAAATCACTTATCACAAAGCGATAACAGCCTCAAAATCCGTTTACTTTATAATGACATCCTATCGGTTGGGATTTTTCCACACGATTGGAAAAAGCAGAACTCAAGCCGATTCCGAAAACGTCGTGAAATCATCATGACTTTAATGAATACCGCCCAATTTCCCTCCTTCATATTCTCTCCAAAATTTTTTAAAAAATTATTGCTAGAAGAATTAGTTGGCTTAAAATAAGTTTTATTAAATAAAACACAGTTTTTTAAAAAAGGATTTAGAATATACTTTATTTAATTGAACGCTTAACAATTGAGGATGAATTCGACCCTCTTGTGCTGCTGGTGTGACTTGAAGTGAAGTGCGTTCTTGCATCTAGATAAGATCTTGGCATCGTATCTGGGGTGCCATGACATAACACCAAGCGTCATAAAGCCAAATTTCGGTGTTTGGCCTTATGACGCTTTACAAAAGCGACATAAGGCCAATTTTTAAGAGTGGGCCTTATGTCGCTTTGTAAAGCATCAAAAGGCCAATTTTATTTTAGACATAAGGCCAAATGTAATATTTAATTTTTTTCCAAACCCGTTTTCAAACACACCGCACATAATTTTCAAAATAAATTATCTATTTACTTGAATCATAGGTTCAGTTTGGTAAAATGCGATGACAGCTCATGCGCATTTGTAACGGATCATTTCCATTACTGCAAAAGAGGTTTCGAAAACGTTTAAAACCAAAACTGTAGTGCAAACATTTGGGATGTCGCGATATATAAATGAGCTGTTTTATAGGATAAAGGTTTTAGAAAAAGACTTAAGCTACTCAGTATTTACATATCTCCGACCATTGCTTTTGAAATTGCGAAATTCCACAGTAATTTTCTTTTGGACGGAACTTTCAGTGTTGTGCTATCATGTGGCTTCAAACAGCTCATGATAATACATTTTTCGCACGACAATCATGTAAGTTCACCTTCATAATTGACATTTTCGATCCTTGTTTCTTTCATTACTAATTTTATTTTTAAACTTGGTTCGCACCTACTTTTAGTTGCGTGGAGTATAAGTAATTTTAGTTTTAAAAAAACAAAGAAAAAATATCTAATTGCAATAACATTTTTTATATTTAAAGACATACTATTACTTTGGTTCAATCTTAAGAAATTAACTTTTACATAACAGTTTTTCTTATAGTTCTTGTTTTGATTTAAATTCATCTTGACATAAACTTTTAATTCGCGCGAATTTTGGGTATTACTTTTTTAAATTCTAAAATTTTACGATTTAGTGAATTAAAAGTTTATGTCACGATGAATTTAAATAAAAACAAGAAGCTATGAGATGTGGCTAAATTTGTGTATAAAAATTATTGAGGGGGGGTGAAAAATTTCATACTAAAAGGGTGTGTAAATGATCCGTCAAATTTATATTACATATATTAAATTCAAAACTTGATGAAATTTTTTTAATTTCAAAAAGCTAATGATGCACGTTTATATGTAGGTGTACCCTTCTTCTATAAATATGTGAATAATTTTGTATTTGTAAATCTAACAGGAAAAAAAGTAGGGACAATTTAATAAAATAAATCACAAAAAAGCTCCATCTTAAGAGGTTTCAAACTTCAGTAATATTTAATAGTTCATAACAAATGATACATGAATTTGAGATAAACATTTATAATCTAAATGTCTGTGTTAAAATTTTTGAAAAACCTTAAAAAAATTCATACTAAAAATGTGATTTCGTGAAAAATCAGTTTAATTTTTGGTACTTTAAATGCAAAAGTTACTAAAAAAATTGATGAATTTTGAAAAACAAAATGAACACACCAATTGCTCCAATCCTCTTCTAAAATATTGCTAATAAATATAAAGACTGCTAAGACTGAGCAAATCTGATATGCGTGGGTTGGAATCCTATGGTGTGCATTAAAAAAAAAAGTTTTTCAAATAAAATTGGATTAAAGCTCAGCACCACAAAAAGGAGACTGATGAGTGCAAAAGTGACAAAGCACGAAATAGCTATATCTCCAGCCAAACAATTGGTGGTAGCGCCTTTAAGTTGTTGTTGTTGTTCAAAAATTCAATGAAATTGACGGAATAAAGAATGGTCAAGCCTAATAAGCTGACATTCTAGTACGAATAGTACAATAATAACAATAATAATAAATATTAAGTGATTATTTCAACAAAAGCCAATCCAGAATTAGCTTTATTGATTTATTTACCAAATAAAATGCAAAATGGATCATGGATACAAAACATAACTGTGCGTTGCTCACAAGCTTCACAAAATAATTTCAAATATTAAAATTTTACTTTAGTAATATTTTTTACAGATAAAATCCAGAAAAAATTTTAAAATTGTCAATTTATCTTCATAAAATGGGACATAAATCGTAAAGTACTTATCCGAATTTAGATGTCTTTGGAAAGGTCGTTGTCTCACTATTTAAATACATACAAAATATTAATAGAAACCATACAATTTTAAAGACTGATTCGATTAAACAGGTGGCATGATTATGAACATGTCCAGAAAAAATCCAATGGAGTCCAAAAAATCTGTGTCCATGCAGCGACATGGCAAAAAATATAACTTTTTGAACAAGACATGAGCGTTGTACAAAGCTTAGCTATAAGATTTGATGTTTCAAGTGCGTATGAGTTTTTTGCCTGGTTTTTGTTGAATGTGTAAGTGAATGTAAGAATGTTGGAAAATATAATAAGTAGTGATGAAAGGCTAATGAATGCCATGATATAATTCTCAAGTAAGTAAAAATGCTCTGGTTGGTGATTGGATTGTGGTGGAAGGTAAAACCTTAACCAATCATGTTTGATTTACATGGTCGGTGAAAATTTAGTTATGTTGAAATCAACACGGCGAATACTTTCACAATCTCCCAAATCAGGAAAAACATTCGCTCCGTAGAGTAAATCATTCACAATGATAACAAAAATGGTAACAGCATGGTAACAAATGGTAAGAGCAAAAACTGCCGTATTACAGCTCCTCTCTTCTGTGCGTTGCAGGTCGTGTGTCGAAATGCCAAAATCTAAGGGCACCAATCGATTAAGGAGGGTGTTATTACCTCGCACGGGTGTCTCGGCCAGCACCTTAGCACCAACAGAAAATAAGAAATTTCACTTTTCAATTTGACAGGTGTCGAAATGTCAAGATCTGAGAGCGCCAATCGATTTAGGAGGGGATTTTGCACTCTAAGTCCAGTGGAAAGCAAAAAAATCGCACTTGACAGTTGACAGTGATGGTGGTGAAATGTCAAAAATCCGAAAAATCACACATTTGGCTTTGAAAGTTGATAGTTGGGGGCGAGATAGCAAACCATACAAATTTTTCAAATATTTTCTTACAAGTAGGTGTCTTTAGCATAGATATTTAGAAGTACGTCAAAATCGAATTAAGCTTTTATATAAATTATATTTAACACTTGCATAATATTTCTATCCTTTGAAAATTGAGAAGATGAATGATGTTGAAAATTTATTGATGTCGCGAATAAGTTTTCCTGGGGAATTGGGCGGTCAATTCATCGAATTTATTTCAGAGACATTCACGATAGCAGAAATATTTTTGTTATCAAACTATCCTTTAATAAAAGGGACCCGGGCAACGCCGGGTGTTTTCCCTAGTTTTTTTTATAAAAACACACTTACAAAATGTTCCTGTTTTTCGTATTTGTTTTTTATGAGGTTTTAAAATAATTAATTCCTTTGTTTTGAAACAGTTCAAAATGCCATAAGACCAAATTGGTCTTTTGACGCTTTACAAAGCGACATAATGCCAACTCTTAAAATTTGGCCCTATGTCACTTTCGTAAGGAGTCATAAGGCCAAACTCCGAAATTTGGCCTTATGTCACGGCACCCGATTAAAGTCGCGGAATTTGTATTGAAATTTTTAGATAATTGATGTATGCTACCAAAAAGTATCGCAATCGGAAGGTCTTGACTACCAGAGTATTAATGTATAAAAAAAGGAGTTTATAGTGTCACCCAACAGCTAGAAAGTCGCGAAATAAATCGCGGATTTTTTCTTTTATTTTTTTAGTAAGAGGATATTGGGGGAAACTACTTGAAATGTATCCCAATCAAAAGGTCTTGACCCAAAAAAAATTAAAATGTAAGTGACAGACGTTTGAGTGGCCCCAAACAACTGACAGCGCGATATAATTCGCGGATGTTATTATTTATTTTTTAATTGTTACATTTTGCAACTCAGGGAGTCAAGCCCTTTAAATTGAGATGCATTTCAAGATATTTGTATCTTTAATCTTTTTGATAAACTAGTAATTACATCCGCGACTTTTATCGCGCTTTTCAGCAGTTTGGCGTAACTTAAACGCCTGTCACTTATAAAATCACTTTCTTAAGTCAGAACCTTTTAATTGGTAAACATTTGAAGAAGCTACCACTAATATACAATTTAAAAAAAATAAAAACATCCGCGAATTATATCGCAGCTGTCAGTTGTTTGGGGCCACTCAAACGTCTGTCACTTACATTTTAATTTTTTTTTTGGGTCAAGACCTTTTGATTGGGATACATTTCAAGTAGTTTCCCTCAATATCCTCTTACTAAAAAAATAAAAGAAAAAATCCGCGATTTATTTCGCGACTTTCCAGCTGTTGGGTGACACTATAAACTCCTTTTTTTATACATTAATACTCTGGTAGTCAAGACCTTCCGATTGCGATACATTTTGGTGGCATACATCAATTATCTAAAAATTTCAATAAAAAATCCGTGACTTTAATCGCGTCTGTCGGGGGTTTTGGGGACACTTAGACTAGGCTTGCCATGGCTGTCAAAGCTAACCTAGGACAAAAAGTTTTAAAATCCCGGACTTTGGAGGACATCATCTACCTTAAAAAAGAGGACAAAAAGAGGACAAAAAAAACAAAAACTAGGCCCACAAACATAAATTAAAATACAAAAAATTAATAACTTATATTTAAAAAGAAAATTTTATAAAGTACTTTTTATGTTTATGTTCAGATTGAATTTTGTTTAGTTTATTAGTGAGAAAATTTTCAGATAAACTAAAGGTAAGATTATTTGAAAAGTGAAATTTGAATTATTAAATTCCGGTTATTTTAAGGAATTACTTTACCTCTAAAATTCAAATTTAATTTTTCAAAATTTTAGTTTCTAATTTGTAAATACAAAATTCGTGAGGATCTGGTTGGCCGGAACATTTTTTTTAAGTTGAACACACAATTCGTTTTTTCGGAATGAACATTTTGCATTTTGGTAATGAGAATCCATTTGGGCATCCACTATTTGAATGGAAAAATCTGCTTCTACAGTTCTTTTTCTTTTAAGTATGTCTATGTACTTTAAAAGAATTTGTTTTCTTGAAGTTTAAATGTTTTTATTTTTCTTTCTGGCGTTTGACCCCTATGACCCTCCCTCTGGATCCGCCACTGATTTAGAGGTAGACATCAGGGACTTGTTTAAAATGAAAGCTTCCAAAACTCTTGATGTAGCCGATCTTCTGTTATTTAAGTGCATTTGAGATTTTTTCCTTTGCTTGCAATGAAAATCTTGTTGTTAAAAACTGTGCAATCTGCTTCGGAATCATTTCTTCCTTTTCTAAATGAAGGAGCATCATAATAAGGACTTTCTTTTTGGCATGGTCTTAAAATGATATTGTAAAAAATATTAGAGTAAATAAATTGAACCACCAAGTAAAATAAAGTTTTATGTTTTACAACTTAAGGCTTAACTACGAAAACATGTTGATTTCACACTTTTTGCAAAAAGTAGATCTATGTAGCTGTTATTGGTGAAAGGGGGAAAAACAAAACAAATAACAGAAAACGAACAAATGGGCGCGTTCAACTAAATTAAGAGGGTTGACACACGGAAGTCAAAATAAGATCTGTTTCGTTTTATGTTTTCTATTAGATTTGTATTGGCTATGTTTTTATTTGAAATTAAGAGTTCGATGACTTTTTTAATTTTCGTAATTACTTGTTAGGGGAAAAAAGAGGACAATTTCATTAATCGTTGGAGGACGTTCCGCGCTGGGTTTAAAAAGAGGACATGTCCTCCAAAAAGAGGACGCATAGCAACCCTAACTTAGACGTCTGTCATGTACATATTCGCACTCAGGTGGTCAAGATCTTTCGTTTGTGATACATTTCAAGTGGTTTCCTTTTTGACAAAAAACGCCAAAGAAAAAACATTTTCAGAGACGTCTGTCGGGGGTTTCGGGGCCACTTAGACGTCTGTCACGTACATATTCACACTCAGGGAGTCCATGGCTAAAAGTTGTGATCCATTTCAGGTGATTTCCCAAAAGCCTAAAAACGCCAAAAAAAATTTGGGGACGTCTGGGGGGGGGGTTTTTGGGGACGTCTGTCTGGGTTTTGGGGCCACCTAGACGTCTGTCGAAACCATTTTTGTGATCAGGGAGCTTATGGCGTCAAGTTGTTTTACATTTGAAATGGTTTCCCACCCGATTTCAATTTTCAGAAAAGTTGTACTTTTGATGCACTTTTACGTGGTAACGGGGCCACTACATGCTGGCAGACGAACGTATTCGTTATCACCTTCACCAGGACTACCTATATGTAGTATTTAAATCTCTTGGTTGGCTTTCACGACCAAAATCTGCTGCCAGCTCTTAGACTATAATGATGTCCCTTTGTGTGTACGTAATAGCGAAATTCTTATATTTGCAGATGATATGAAAATTTTCAAAAGCATTGCATCTGCCAGTGATCGATTGCTTCTACAAGACGATATTAACAATGTTGGTTAATGGTGTCATAAAAACGGTTTGAATCTGAACCCAATTAAATGTCAAGCCATGACATTTTCTAAAAAAAGGATTCCAAGTTCATATAATTATAAAATTTCCGAACATGTTTTACTTCGTGTTCAATGTTTTAAAGACCTTGGAGTTCATTTTACTTCTACGGTTGATTTTTCGGAACACATCAATTTTATTGTTAAAAAAGCCAATTCTATGTTGGGATTTGTAAAGCGATGGGCTAAGGAATTTCAAGATCCTTACGTAACCCTCGCTCTTTACAACTGCTTAGTTCGACCCCACCTTGAATATGCATCTCAGATATGGACTCCTTTCTACGTAGTTCATAAAAATAGGATAGAAGCAGTATAGCGTAATTTTATTCGTTTTGCGTTGAAGGGCTTACAATGGACAGATCCTTATAACCTTCCGCCGTACGAGCATCGAATAAATCTTCTTCAGATCCAAACTTTGTCTTAACGGAGGGTCAGTAATGATATTGTATTCACACACCAACTTATTGTTATCGATGCGCCCGATTTATTAAATTGCTTAAGTCTTTACAGTCTGGATTTGATGAACTCACCCCAGCATCGTACTTATTATGGAATGCATGAACCGTTAACTCGTATGTGCAAGCTATTAAATTTAAATGAAGGTATTTTTGACTTCAATATTAATAAAATTAAACTTAAAAGTGTATTGAAGACCTGTTTACCACGCTCATAAATGTTTGTATAAGTCACAATTTTTGTATTATTATTGTTTTATGTTTTGTTCTTGATTGTCTCATTTTGTATGTTGAGAATCCTTTCTCCTTAGTGTTCTTTTGTAGTCTGTCTGTTACTACTAACTACTAACACTGCACTAAGTGATGAGCCGTTGTACACATTTTGTGTTAACATTTCTTTGGTCGTAAGTTGCAGCTTGATTTAAGCGCTCTTTGACAAAGATCTGATAGTGTAAAAAAAAAAAAGAAAGTCTGGCAGGTTTTCTCAATCTTTGGCGGGGGCGGGCGGTGTGTTGAAAATAGAGATTTTCTAAATTTCTTATCAGGGGAATTTGCACTTCAATAATTTTTTTTTTAAATAAATCATGATGCTTTCAGATTTCAGATCGCAATAGTTTCAGATTTTCCCTAAGCCCAAACACCGCAATCTTGGTGAGCTGACTAATAGAACTCAAGATATAAGATTTTTAAGCTATCCTTAATCGTCTTTTTTGGAGACTTTGTTTTGTTTATTTTTTGGTTTTATAAATCTCAAAGAAAAAACCGGTCGGTTTCCGTAAAAAGATTATATCTTGAGTCAACAAGACTCAGGTGTTTGGAATTAGGTAAAAATTACAGAGCATCATTACAATCAGTTGGGGTAATGTACGCCCTTTACACTTTAAGCTCAGTTTTTGAAAAGGCTATAAGAGATATCAATTCATTTTTGTTTACATTTTATAAACCTATATTTTAAGAGCAAGGAAATACCAAAAAGAGTTAAGTTTGGTTTAATTATTTCATATGGTTTTCTTAAGAAAAACAAATAATTTCAAAGTACGCACTCTTGCCCCGAAGTAAAGGGAAATATCAATAAAAATCATAGGTAAGAGCGCGCACATAATTTTTAAGGGAAGCTTAACAGTTTTCAAAGCAATCAAATCTCTAAGAACTTAAAAACTTATTTAAACAAACAGTTATTCTTTTTCAATAAAATCAAGAAAACAAAATTAAAGAAAAACGGCCTTATTTTCAAATAATATCTTTTGCATTCAAGTTCCTCTGTTTTGTAAATGAGTTGAAGAAATCAAAAGTTAAATATGTGCATGTTAGGGTGACCAGATTTTTAACCCTCAAAAAGAGGACACCAGGGAAAATTTAATTCTTCGCTTATAGATTTGGGCAAGTTTTATTATTTTCTTAAAAACGTCACAAAATATTTATTTGAAGAAATGTAATTTTGTGTTAAGATATACAAAAATCGCAATAGTTTCGAAAGTTTTCATAATATGAGTACCAATAATGGGATAACTACAATCCTACATATGGAAATAACACATAAATAAGGCAAAGTTTTCAAAAAAGATAAAGACCTATTTCCGTAATGTGAACTTTTCGGGGATAATATGATACGCATTTTTTTACGATCAGTTGGCTTATTATAGTTATGAAGTTTAATATAAATCGTTCAAACCGCATTCAAGAAGAAATGTTCGTACGTTACTGTAAGCTAAAACGATGTACTAATTAAAAAAAAAAAAACACTATGGAAATGACGGAGTAAAAAATATAACCGACCAGTCTATGATGTCGCAGATTCGTTAAGTCAACCAGCTTGAACAAATGTAACCATTGTATTATAATAGCTAAAAGAAAACAGTTCGCAGATTTTCATAATACATAGATTGCAGAAATATGGATTTTATAAAATCCAATAATAATCTGTACAACTTATGTTTATTTCGCATAGAACCTTTAAATTGTAAAAAAACATACGTTTGAAAACAAAATAGAAAAGAGGACAAAATCCAAAATTTTCCAAAAAGAAAGAGGACGGATATTTTTTGCTCAAAAAGTGAACTTGTCCTCTTAAAAGAAGCTTGCCAGACATAAGCCTATGCATGATGTATAGAAAGAAAAGGAAATTATAACTTCACTCTCAGCCCCACGACATGACGAAATAAGAAGGAATTAATGTGTATTTACCATTTTGTTTTTTCCAGGTTAATTGGTCAGCAAACATTCAATATCTGGATGTAACCCCTACTAGTGCTTCAAAGTATCCGGATACTTCGGATATCCGAAGCGGATCTGATCGGATATCCGAACTATCCGGAAAGTGTCGGATAGTTCCGGATAGTGTCGGATACCCAGATCCAGATTCGAATCCGAATCTTGTTTGATGAGTTTTGTTTATATACTAAAAGCTAATATAGTGCAATATAAACATATTATAATAAGAAGATGAAGAAATTTAAATATTAAAATATTGAAATTACTTCTGTTTTAAGTGGAGTGAATGGATAAACATATTATACATGATTTAAGGGTAGTTTTTAATGCCGAATAGAATAATATAAAAATCAAGACGATACAATCCTCCAGTAAAAAGTTATTGATTTTTAAAGTAAATATGGCTACGTATTTCCCTGGAAAAAAATTATACATCAGTGAAACTTGGCGGGGAGGTTTGAATTTACCATAACAATGAAAAATAAAAGAGTGCATACAAATATCTGCGTTCCACTGGTGTTTTTTGGACAGCGAGAGGTGGAGGTGTGAACTGGTCAAAATTAAAAATTTATCTTGATATAATTTAAACATAGGGTATTTTCAATTTTGATCCTAATAACATCAAATTTAATGTGATACGACAATCTAAAAAAAGTATATTCCATTTGTAGTGATGACTCCATTTTAAGAGGACAGGTGAAATATAAAAAGAAAAATCACTTTGAAAAGAATGGTAAACTGGGTGAAAATTTGCATGAGTATTTAATTTTCCATGAGAACTAAGGATCAAAAGAGTCCACAAAAATATCTATGATGAAGGGGTGTTTTTTTTTTAAGGAAATAGGAAAGTATAGAATTATGACCATAACAACTACCCCCAGAAATCGAAAATAACAGTTGACCTTTATTTTCAATTGGTTTCTCACTGATTGATATCAAATTCACCAAATATCATTTTGGTTTTGGTGTGAGTTTTATTTTTAATAAATGAAAATGGTTTACCTTAAAACCGTTTCCATTGAAAATAAATCACAAATGGTTAAATTATTTAATCTTGTAAACTGAAATCTTTGGAGAAAAAAATGAAAAAAAATGTCAAACTGATTTTTTTTTTTTCAAAGTAGGTACCTACGTTATTAGGCAGAGATGTGACCCGAAAGTGGTGCAAAACCCGGCACTGAACTCCATCGGAACAGAAGGTATTACAAAGTAATGGGGGATTCAAACAGGAAAAATAATTTTTCAAATTATGGTGATTCAAAAAATTTTGTTTTTGGCCCATTTCAATGAAAATGACACAGTTTGTATTTGTAGTTATGATAGAATTAAAGGAGAAAAAAACGTTTCCTCATCAGGGTGGTTCAAAAAATGTAACCTCCGTTGTTCCTTCACTTCCTTCAATTTCGATTGGAATAGGATGTAGGTAGCTGACATAGAATTATCGAAGAAAAAAAAATCAAATCAGGGTGGATACCAAAAATTGTTCTGATGAAAACAGTCCCTTAAAATATCACTTTTTGCGGACTTCACCATCGTCGTCGTAGTGAGATTTGATTGAAACCTCCAATTGTTATTCTATACGTACCAATATCATATAAATCAATTATGTACTTTTTTTATATACCTACCTACCATTTACAAATATGAATACAATATCATTTAGTTCAAACTATAAGTAATTTTAAAATAATAATAATAAATGAAATATTATCATGATAATAAGGAACCAAAAACAACGCCGTCAAGCTGCGTCATCCACAACGGAAATTCCAAATTCTAATGATGCAGGAATTAGAATTTGGAATTTCCGTTGTGGACGACGCAGCTTGACGGACCTACCAAAAACATTATGTACATACTATCAGGTAAAAATGTAGTGATATTCACTTTAAAAATCAATAAATTTTTACCAGAGGATTGTATCGTCTTGATTTTTATATTATTCGATTCAATCATGTATCAAATGTTTATATTGCACTATATTACCCTTAGTATAAACAAAACTCATCAAGCTAGATTCGGATCCGAATGTGGATCCGGGTATCCGACACTATCCGGATAGTGTTGGATCCCAACTATCTCATGGAACTATCCGGATATCCGGAACAATCCGGCACTATCCGGATAGTGTCGATTCCCAATTATATCATTCTTAAGTATTCGGATATCCGGATATTGTTTGAAACTCTAACCCCTACCATTCAAACAAAAATAATCCAGAGAGCACTGTTTTTTGCATTTATTTTATAATTTTAAGGCTTCGTTCACTGGGCTATAAGTAAGTATTACGTCTAAGTTTAGAGATTTGATAGCTTTGGAAACTGTTAAGTTTCCCATTAAAACTATGTGTGCGCTCTTACCCAAGATTTTGCGCGATCTAACTCTCACATGGGGGCAAGAGTGCGCACTTTGACTTGATTAGGTTTTTTTTTTAAAATCATATCAAATAACTAAACCAAACTTAACTTTTTTGGCATTTCTTTACTCTTAAAATAAAGGTTTATAAAATACCAATTCACAATTTGAGCCTAAAATGAAAAGTGCGCGCACTTATCCCAACTGACTCTAATATTATTTGGGTGTGACTAATAATATTATATAGGTCCACACCATTTATATGCAAATATGAAATGCATGTGGAGGTTGGGGCCTTTGTACGTAAAGCCCTGATACCAAGTGTATGATCTTCAAAATTTTTGTAAATTGTATTAAATTAAAGAGCTGAGCGCCTTAGATATGAATAGAGGATTGAAGACCTTTTCTGTGAGGCCAAATGTCTGCAAGATGCACTCAAAGATTGATTTGGCTCTACGGAAAACATCTTGAACTTCATAGCCAGCTTTTTGTTTAATGTATGATTTTAAAGTTCCTTCAATGCGTATTGCATATAGAGCCCCCAACCCCGGGGCTTTCATATTTGTATATACAGTCGATTCCCTCTAAGTCGAATTTTCACGGGATGTCAAAATTATTTCGAGTTAGAGGGAGTTTTTGAAAAATTCGAGTTAGAGAGATTACATTTTTTTTTTTTTGCTTAAAACCATTTATTGAATATAAGAAAAGATAACAAAAAAGCTAATTGCACATACATATTTAAAAAAAAAACAAACTGGTCTGTATCTCTTCCGAGTGAAGAGGTATACCAAAAATACAAAGAAAAAAGGTTACAAACACACTTAATTTTTGGACCACCCCTAGAACTTTTTTTTTGAATGTCCAATTCACAACTAAAGTATACGTGCCGTTAGCTCTGGAGAAGACAAACATTTATCTCATTCACATGATTCTTTATTTTAATGGAAACCTTAACATTTGTAGGTGTTTCTTCCTACCCCTGTTACTTCTAGCCCTGCTCTACCCTAGTTAAGCTCCGTCCTTTGCCCATCAACAGTGCTTATTTACATTGTTGATCAACATACTCAACATTTAGTTAGTGTGTACGATTTTGCGCGTCAGTGTTGAAGTGTAAACTGTCCTTTTTTTCTCACCCGAGCCAATTGGAACAGCAGATGCAGACTTCTTAATTTTTGTTCTTCTACGATTTTGTTTGTTAGTTCAACCAACCTTCATCACAGTACCCTCATCAAAGTATCAATAAGCAAAACTATTGAAATTACAAAGTACTAGTGACCTCAACTCCAGAAATAATTGTGTTTCGCCCAAGGTATAACAGTGGGCTCTTCAGTCAGTCTGTTATACCCTACTAAGACACAAATTTTGGTCGATGTTTACCGACTCTTATAAAAATCACAGCAAAAAGATACTGTGAATTTTATTATTCTAGGGGAATTTGTTTAAATTCGTGCACCCAGAAAATAAATACCCGTGGTCAGGTTTTTTATAATAAGAAGATGAAGAAATTTAAATATTAAAATATTGAAATTACTTGTGTTTTAAGTGGAGTGAATGAATAAAATTCAATTACAAAGTACTAGTGACCTCAACTCCAGAAATAATTGTGTTTCGCCCAAGGTATAACAGTGGGCTCTTCAGTCAGTCTGTTATACCCTACTAAGACACAAATTTTGGTCGATGTTTACCGACTCTTATAAAAATCACAGCAAAAAGATACTGTGAATTTTATTATTCTAGGGGAATTTGTTTAAATTCGTGCACCCAGAAAATAAATACCCGTGGTCAGGTTTTTTATAATAAGAAGATGAAGAAATTTAAATATTAAAATATTGAAATTACTTGTGTTTTAAGTGGAGTGAATGAATAAAATTCAATTACAAAGTACTAGTGACCTCAACTCCAGAAATAATTGTGTTTCGCCCAAGGTATAACAGTGGGCTCTTCAGTCAGTCTGTTATACCCTACTAAGACACAAATTTTGGTCGATGTTTACCGACTCTTATAAAAATCACAGCAAAAAGATACTGTGAATTTTATTATTCTAGGGGAATTTGTTTAAATTCGTGCACCCAGAAAATAAATACCCGTGGTCAGGTTTTTTATAATAAGAAGATGAAGAAATTTAAATATTAAAATATTGAAATTACTTGTGTTTTAAGTGGAGTGAATGAATAAAATTCAATTACAAAGTACTAGTGACCTCAACTCCAGAAATAATTGTGTTTCGCCCAAGGTATAACAGTGGGCTCTTCAGTCAGTCTGTTATACCCTACTAAGAGTCGGTAAACATCGACCAAAATTTGTGTCTTAATAGGGTATAACAGACTGACTGAAGAGCCCACTGTTATACCTTGGGCGAAACACAATTATTTCTGGAGTTGAGGTCACTAGTACTTTGTAATTGAATTTTATTCATTCACTCCACTTAAAACACAAGTAATTTCAATATTTTAATATTTAAATTTCTTCATCTTCTTATTATAAAAAACCTGACCACGGGTATTTATTTTCTGGGTGCACGAATTTAAACAAATTCCCCTAGAATAATAAAATTCACAGTATCTTTTTGCTGTGATTTTTATAAGAGTCGGTAAACATCGACCAAAATTTGTGTCTTAGTAGGGTATAACAGACTGACTGAAGAGCCCACTGTTATACCTTGGGCGAAACACAATTATTTCTGGAGTTGAGGTCACTAGTACTTTGTAATTGAATTTTATTCATTCACTCCACTTAAAACACAAGTAATTTCAATATTTTAATATTTAAATTTCTTCATCTTCTTATTATAAAAAACCTGACCACGGGTATTTATTTTCTGGGTGCACGAATTTAAACAAATTCCCCTAGAATAATAAAATTCACAGTATCTTTTTGCTGTGATTTTTATAAGAGTCGGTAAACATCGACCAAAATTTGTGTCTTAGTAGGGTATAACAGACTGACTGAAGAGGCCACTGTTATACCTTGGGCGAAACACAATTATTTCTGGAGTTGAGGTCACTAGTACTTTGTAATTGAATTTTATTCATTCACTCCACTTAAAACACAAGTAATTTCAATATTTTAATATTTAAATTTCTTCATCTTCTTATTATAAAAAACCTGACCACGGGTATTTATTTTCTGGGTGCACGAATTTAAACAAATTCCCCTAGAATAATAAAATTCACAGTATCTTTTTGCTGTGATTTTTATAAGAGTCGGTAAACATCGACCAAAATTTGTGTCTTAGTAGGGTATAACAGACTGACTGAAGAGCCCACTGTTATACCTTGGGCGAAACACAATTATTTCTGGAGTTGAGGTCACTAGTACTTTGTAATTGAATTTTATTCATTCACTCCACTTAAAACACAAGTAATTTCAATATTTTAATATTTAAATTTCTTCATCTTCTTATTATAAAAAACCTGACCACGGGTATTTATTTTCTGGGTGCACGAATTTAAACAAATTCCCCTAGAATAATAAAATTCACAGTATCTTTTTGCTGTGATTTTTATAAGAGTCGGTAAACATCGACCAAAATTTGTGTCTTAGTAGGGTATAACAGACTGACTGAAGAGCCCACTGTTATACCTTGGGCGAAACACAATTATTTCTGGAGTTGAGGTCACTAGTACTTTGTAATTGAATTTTATTCATTCACTCCACTTAAAACACAAGTAATTTCAATATTTTAATATTTAAATTTCTTCATCTTCTTATTAAAACTATTGAAAGCTAACAATTGGTGGTAGCGCCTTTAAGTTGTTGTTGTTATGCAAAAATTCAATGAAATTGACGGAATAAAGAATGGTCAAGCCTAATAAGCTGATATTCTAGTACGAATAGTACAATAGTCACAATAATAATTTCCCCTTGAATCTTTCAATAGTACGCGTACCCAAATGTTTTATGGAAATTCCGTAAAATATCATAACTTTGATCATAAATTGATAAATCAAATTATAGAAGAAGTTAGTTTGTATGCCTAATTTGTAAAATGAATTATACAATAAGCGGTTTACTTTAATTTTTGCAATAAAGTAGGAAAAATGTTCAGCATGCTTATTTACTTTTGAACATGGTTATTTTTGTTTTATCATGTATGCGTTTTCTTTCATTCCAAAGAAAATTTTAATTTAAATTGAATTGCACTCTTAACGAATAAATGGGAAAGCGGTGAGTTCGGTTTAATACTTTCAATACACACAATGTGCTTTTGAAGTTCTTAAAGTGCAAATACAGTATTTTACGGATATAAGAAACACTCATATAAGAAAAACTCGCTCATAAGAAATGCAGTCCAAAACACAGTGTCTTTTTCCTTAAATTCCATTTGAAATTGAACGTATAAAAGAAACTCGCATGTACATAAGTAAAACACGGCTATAAGAAATCATTTCTTTGCACAAATATTAATTTCAAGACCAAAAAAGTACGCATGTAAGAAATTTACTTCATTATTTTTTCAAATCACCTTTGCGGAAACTAGTTTGTGCCCATAAATATGTGCTCATGGTTTATGACAGCTTTTAATTTTCATACAGATTTGCAGAAAAAGCTTAAAAGCGCTAGAATAATCTGTAAATATGTGTCCTTGCTTGGTTTCGTGTCTCTTATATGTCTGTATAGAAATTTGCTTTCTTATATCCGTGTTTCTCATTGTAAGAAATAGTCT
Organism: Melangyna quadrimaculata; assembly: GCA_949320155.1. Lineage (NCBI taxonomy): Eukaryota > Metazoa > Arthropoda > Insecta > Diptera > Syrphidae > Melangyna > Melangyna quadrimaculata. Next base: position 2,382,806 of record OX439485.1, on the reverse strand, counting down.
TTCTTATATCCGTTGTTTGCATATAAGAAAAACTCGGATATAAGAAAGAAATTTCCTGGATTATCAGAGTTTCTTATATCCGTGTTGTACTGTATTTTTTTTAAATAATTTAACAGAAAAGTTAATTTTTATTGGCAGAGTTCGAAGCGAAAGAGAAACTATCAATGAGAAAACAAAGGCCCCAGGCTAGTAGATATTTGTGTATCTCCTTTTTCACTTTACTCCTTTGATAGCTTTTTTTTTTAAATAGACGTCTAAGAAATCCATTGAAAATGTTTACAGTTAATTTTAATGGGACAGTTTTATGTTTGAAGCTGACGAACAATATTATACATATAACCATAGAAAATGTAACTCATCTGCTCAAAATGACATTTGTAGAGAAAACATTTTTTATAAAACAATTTTCCAAGCAACTTAATTTTTTCATCACTCTAGAAAATTTAGTTTTCAGTATATTTTTAAGATTAAGAAACAATAATTTTTTTTTTATTTTTCTTTTATTGGTTTACATTTGATTCAAACAGCTTTGATTTAACTTTTTTTTGTTTTATAAATAATAAATAAATGTAATAAATAATATTAATAATTTATTTCTATATCGATTACAGCCTCATCGGAATTTGTAATTCCATAATCTACTGGTCAAACGATAATGGGACACCCGAACCACCGATGGGCTGATGGTCGTGGGTACGGAGGATCATTATTATAAATCTATAAAATAAAAAAATTATAAATTAATATACATATTTAACTAATACGTGTAGCAATAATTACTAAAATAAAATATTTTGTTTTTAATAAATTTTTAATTAAAGTATGGACACACTGACAAAAAGCAATTGAGCAAAAAAAGAAACGCAATTAAATTGCGACAAGTTTCTGCTGCTATTAATATTATGTTGTATGAATATTAACTTGTTGAATAAAAGATTTTGTCCCTGCCATGTGTAGGTGCAGGTACATTATGGAGATCGTTACATTAAATTGATTTATTATCGCTCATGATCCATATCCTGCTAGACTAATAAATAAGTTTTGGATCATTAAACGTGATCCTCATAAGGAACAGGATTTCTTAATGTGATTGGAATGCATTTTGTATGATGATCTACTTTATATGGATTATTTCTAATTATAAAATGCGGATATTATGTGCATATTAAAACTGAATTAAAAAATATTTATGTGAAGTTTTATTTTAGTTTTAATAATTTTTGATGTTTATACCTACCTACTTTTTTTTACTAATCTAAAGACGAAGATGAAGAAATTAAGAAATTAAAATTACTTTATCTTCGTTATAAGGCATACAAAACCTCACCACGGTATTTAAATTATTTTATAGATACTTAGGAATTTAAAAATATCCTTCTTCAAGAATAATAAAGTAGTAGCCCGTAGCGTAATAGTTAGTGCGTTCGACTGTCACGCTGGAGGTCTGGGATCGCTTCCCAGCCTCGTCCACCTAAAAACAAAAGTTTTTTTTCAGGGCTACTGCCTCTTGCGAGGAATTGACAAATCCTCCAAGAGTATCACTTGTCACGAATAAGTGCTTCTCGTCTAGCCGTTCGGATTCGGCATAAAATTGTAGGTCCCTTCCATTCCTGTCGAAAGGCGCACACAGGAATGGTTGCGAGTTGTTAGTCACTAGGCCCTGGTTCTTCATGAGCCGTTGTGCCACCCGATTTATTTTATTTTTTTTTCTTCAAGAATAATAATAATTGCTGTGGCTTTAATAAGACTCAATAAACCAAAACTTACGTCTAAGAAGGATATGACAGTCTTACTGAAGAGCCAACTGTCATATCTGGACGAAACGCATTAACTTTTGGAGTTGGGGTCACTTTTAACAATTTAAATTTTAATTGAATTTATCTACTAATGTAGGTATCTCTAAAAACTTATTTTGAATAATTATCCATCTTACCGCAAATGTATTTTCGTTAAAACGGTAGTATTTATCACCCTTGAAAAAGTAAGTGGAACCATGTGTATAGAGTGCAGCATCCAGATCACTGGGCAAACCTTTCCAAGTCGAAATATTTTCTCGTATTGCCACCTTAGTAGCTAAATTCAATCGCCAGACATCAGATGCTTTGTAGAAATAGATCATTCTATTTCTTCCCCAAAACATAGCAGCATCCAAATGATCAGGAATACCAGGGAAGCCTTCACTGATTTTCTTGGGATATCCGCTATCAATATTTCGATCAGAATACCTCCAATACTTTGCGCCTTTGAAGAAATAAGTTTTATATTTGTATGTGAAGGCTGCATCAATATCACCTTTAAGAATTGAAATACTTCAAAAATGTATTCATTAAGAAGAATGTTTAAATATACTTGGAAGACCTGGCCATCCTTCTGATATGTATTTTGGATATCCATCAGCAACTGAGTAATTCGTTATTTTATAAAGCATTTTACCTTTGAAGGCGAACGTATCACCATCGTATGAATTGAAAATTGTATCGATTGTGGAATTCTTACAAATTTCTGATTGAATTGTTTTCTTTCCATAAAGTGCTTGAATACCTAATATATCATCTATATCCAATTCCAAATGGGGACTAAAAGGCCGAGTGTTCGGACCCATTACAGCTGATTTTATATTAGAATGGTTCAGCCCCAAAGAGTGACCAATTTCATGAGTTGCTGTATATAACAGATTTTCACCGCTAGAACTATCAATTGTCCAACCTTCAGAATCATCAAATAAAATGTCACCACCACCATTTGGGGGATTGGCAACTGCTACAACGTCACCTGGACCATCAAATATATTCCTGTAGTAAGGATTATCACTACCTACAAATCTATAGAAAATATAGCAATAATAATTAAACTAGAAGCTATTTTGAAGTTTCAACTAAACATACTGAAGTTGAATGTCAGCTGGTCCAGTCTCTATGGCAGTAAATGTAAGATCAGCATGATCGCTCCACAATTTGAATGCCCTGAAAATTTCAGCATCAATATCCTCCTTCGTCAATTTCTGTGTATATTTGTAAATCTGGTAGGTCAGTGTTTTTCTTGGCCAAATGGAGCCTAGAGTAGCATATCGTTTCGACCGATTATCAATTTCATAATTATTTGTATCCTTGACCCCACATCTTGGCAGAGACATTGACTGCAATGTTGCATTGTCTAATTGACCGTTAACACTGGCTCCCTCAAAACTTTGGAAATCCTTTATAGCTTGGGTCATTGTACTATCATCTTTAAGTGTTCCAGATGCTGGATTTCCAGAATCTTGTAGAAGATAACTGAATTTTGAAAGGTAATCCTGCAAGTAAACAAACAGGAAACTAAATCTAAATAACAACTTAAAGGTTAGACCGCACACGGCGGAACTGCACTGCAGCGGAACTGCGATTCACAATAAATTGTATGAAATTTTATGAAGTTTAGTTGCCGCTTAGTGCGATATAGCTCATACAATTTCAAACAAATAATGTTTTGCCGCGTCGTGAAGTGTAGTTCCGCTGCAGTTGGGTGCGGTCTAACCTTTAATCTCAAAAAATGGGTAAGATAATCAAGGCCCTACAAAACTATATTATTGTACGTAATTTCCATAGACACTTTACCAGAAACTGCTAGCTTTACAATACACTTTGCTATTCACTCTCTCAAAAAACACGGCTAATATTACAAATTCGAAAATTTCCTTATTTCGTTTTACAGTACCATATTTGTATATTTTGTAGGAAGAAGTAGACAAAACTGCTTATACAGTCAATCCCACTCGTATTCGTACAGTAGGCAACATGCAATTACAATTATTTCAAATCTAAAAGGAAAATTCTGCGGATCTGCACGGCACTTCATTTTGACCAACGGCTACGAAAGCATTTCAGCAACAAGAGCCTCAACGAAGCATCCGAAAGAACACCCCTGGACAAATACATGATCAGTGCTGCTTAGAGATTGACGAGCAACCTTAGCAATCATCCGAACCCGCTAGTGAGAACCATCACCCCGAACCACGAAACATAGATGAGAAAGCAGTACTGGATGACGGCATTATTTATACCAATCGTCGCCTGAGAATTGTTTTGTTCCATACGCACCTTTTGTCGTTTTTGAGTTAGGGATGTAGAATCCATTTTTAATTTTGTATGCTCTTTCTAAATCTATGATCCGATTCGCGCTATGTCTTTCCAGTCCCGAGATATCGAACATCGATTTTGTTCCATATCCACCAAAATCAACAGTTTGTAGAATTGTTTTGTGCCATAAACCATTTTTGGCGTTTGGGACAACTTTTTCATGCAATTTTTTGCAGTTTTTTTTGTGAGAATTGTTTTGTACCATTTTTTTAAATAAAGCATGTTTGATGACGAATTATTGCACAAGGATCTTAGTTCTTCCTCTTCGTCGTCGGGATACTTTTCAAGTAATTAAAACTTACTCAGTTATTTCAAGGTAACACATTCTATGCTTACTGTTATTTTTCCGAAAGGTGATAATTCAACAGCTGATCTAAATTATTCAGCTGACAGTAGTTGTGACAGCAAAATCCCCAGAACGTCAAAAATAAGTAAACAAAGCAGTAAAACTGCTTTAATTTTAGTTGTTTTGTTTGATTTTTTTCTTAAGAAGAATGTTAAGTGTTTATTGTTTATTGGATTTGTTAAATAAAACATTTATTGAAAAAAGAGATGTAATCAATTTTCTTTTCAAATTTTATCATCCAACTCCTTGCTTTCTTGCCTTTCAAATATACATTTGATGAGAATTGCTTTGTGCCATATCCAGTTTTTTTTGTTCCACGTGTATAGAAAAAAAAAACATATTCATAATGTAGGAGGTGGGACACAACTAAAAAAAGTGGACTTTTACGAAAATTTACGTATCTTGTTAACGGCTTGGCAAAACACTTTAAAAATTGGTAGGTGAAATCCTTATAAAACTAACTTCAAATTAAAAAATAAAAAAAAATCCTCACACAGTTTTGGAGTACCAAGTACGCAAGCCTTTAAATGCGTTTTTCTCGAAAAAGTGCCTAAGGCGTATGGAACAAACCAATTCTCGGGCGACGCAATGACGACGAGGCAATCCAATTCTACAAGGATGCAGCGTCTAACTTCCAAGGTGGCTAGAAGCCACCACACATCTCACCACAAAGACAACCAGAATTGAAAAACCCGAGATGAACCATCTAGTATTAAGTAAATAGTATAAGACAATCAAAGATAATTTTTTAAATAATTTTAATAAAAATAAGAACAATGTATAAAATTAGGCCCCTTATGTGCCAAAACAAATACCAATGTTATATAATGTAAATTAGAATTAAGAGCCAATTGTATAATGTGAAGTCAAAGATCTTATGTACTTGTGCTGGAGGATCGTGGGAAAAATCCCTTTTCGTGGGAATTCTGACCTCAAAAGGGACAAAGGGAAAACCGACTGTTTTTGTGGGAATTTCTTCTTAGATCCAAAAAATTTACAAAAATTCTAATCAATTCTGATTTATTCGGAGTTCTTACATATAACATCCCGGTTCCAAATCCAAGATTTATTTTATAAAGATACAAAAAGACTGTAATTTTTAACACGCCGCGCCGTTACGTGCTAATACAAGTTAAATAAAGTTAAGAAATTAAAAAACGGTTTTGCATATTTTTTTTTCTGGTCACAAAGTATTGGCATTTAATTGGCCACAATAATCGTGACAAGATCCTTTACTTAATGAATTAGAGTTCTTAACTCTTAATATGGCCCTCAATTTAACAGCAATGATAAATTGCAAAAACTTAACAGTTTTGAACAAAATTATTAATTAGGTAACTTCCAAAGTTATATTTGAGTGGCGAACACCTCCTTCTTACTTTTATGACACTCAAAAACAAAAGCTTCTTTCACTTAATATTGAAGACTTCTGGACAAAAATTTTAAATTAAAAAGACATTGACGGAGTAGTAGCCCGTACTTAGTGCGTTCGACTGTCACCCTGGAGGTCTGGGTTCGCTTCCCATCCTCGTCCACCTAAAAACTAAAAAGTTTTTTTTCAGGGCTACTCCCTCTTGCGAGCAATTGGCAAATCCTCTAAGAGTATCACTCGTCACGAATAAGTGCTTCTCGTCTAGCCGTTCGCATTCGGCATAAAATTGTAGGTCCCTTCCATTCCTGTCGACAGGCGCACACAGGAATGGTTGCGAGTTGTTAGTCACTAGGCCCTGGTTCTTCACGAGCCGTTGTGCCACCCAATTTATTTATTTATTTACGACGGAGAATTTGTGTATCCAAATTTTAAAAAATCAAAAGGTTTACATTAGCTCTAACTCATTTTAACGCTGCGGTTGCAAAAATTTTCAGCGTTGTCTCCGATGTTAAAACAAAAAAAAAAGAAATTGTATGAATAACAGCGTTTTTCGATCTGCTTTAGCTAATAAAAATCAAACATGTGTAGATTATGAAGTCAGTGATCGCCCCTGCAAGTTATTTACAAGCGAAATATACAAAACTAAATAATGTTTCTAATGAACGAATTTGAACATATATTATTTTATATTAAATCATGCTCATTTATGTATTTTAATGTGTACTTAATTTATTAAAGAAAATTTAAAAAAACCTGCCCTGTACATAAATAATGTGATTTTTGCTGTTTTTCTCTGAGGGAAATAAAAAGTGAAAAATGAAATGATTTGTGGGAAAAAGGGATTTTGAGGACTGGTAAAAGGAAATTCTCTCAAAAAAGCCCCCCAGCACTGTTATGTTCATTCAATATTATATGAAACACCAAAAAAGTATCAAATTCCAAAAACTTGGGTGAAAGAAGACAAATTCGTATTCGTACAGCAAGTGGTTTCTGGGATAATTAAAGAAAATTAACACAATTTCAACATTTTGACGCGTACAATTTATTCTGTATGCCATGTTCTAGTCTATTTAGCAAAGATTTTGAAAAATTATTTGACGTTTCTATTGCATTTTACCACTTCTAATAACTTATATAACTAATAACTTCTTTTTTAACACTCTTGCAATTTGAATGGCCACTTACCAAGGTCACTGATGGTGTAAATGGCCCAATAAATCCTCTTATGGATAAATATCTGCTCAAAATGGTGAAAAACCCAGTTGGGTTAAAGAAATACTTACATAAGCTTGAAACTTTGTTTGAATGGCTGCAGTGTCTGCTCTCAATATTGACATGAGCAACGTCACAAGGACTATAAAAACACTGTGAGAGGTGATGTGTTTGCGTGAAGTCTTTTGACGTGTGGTTTTTTTATTATCATCAATTTCGTACATTTTGTTGGATTGCTTTGTTATGTTTTTTGTAAAATTTGGCGCGCTGTTTTTTCCGGTTCTATTTCTTCTCATTAGATATGTGTACCTTGTTGTCCTTTTTTAAGACAGTTTTGAATATATCGCTGTGCGCTTAATTTTTGAATCTGAAAATAAATTATTAACTGTATAATTTATTAACGAATTTACATCAGCCGTGTTTTTTGAGAGACTGACTAGCCACTCAGTAAAAGTTTTACACGGAAAACACAAACAAAATTCTCTATAATAATTTGTTTTGTTATTGTTTTGCGTGTAAATATTTCGCTGAGTTGCTAGTCACTCTCCCAAAAAACACGTCTATAAAAAAGCATAGTTATGTATGTAGGTAACATACATATATGCATGTACAGATCTGAAATATTTGTATGTGCTTGAAATAATTTTTTTTTTCTGTATCCCCATTTCAAAGGATGCAATTTTAATTTAGTTTAATTAATTTCAATCAATTTGAATCGGCAGTTGATTTGAACACCATCTCGGTGCGTATTTTAAAATCGTTAAGGCAAAATTATAGACAAACTATTTAAAGGGTCTTACCAAGGTAATAGTTAACTATTTTGTAACTTTAATATTTGTAACTCACTTTTCCTTAATTATAAAAACTTCACGCGTAGTATATCGCTAGCACTATTTCAATGAATAATTCAAACTGATTACAGCTTAATTAATATAGTCCATCAAAAAAAAATACACTAATAAATTAAAATCACACTTTGACGGTTTTAACTTTTAATACACTTTAATACACAGTGCACTTTAATCGTCTTTGATCTACAAAAACATCAAATTCACCTAGTATCTTTCACACTGAAAGTGTGTAAGTTTCAAGATAACTTTAGTATGATTTTTGGCCGATCTTTTACAAAATTTTGAAAGTTAAAATAATCACAAATTTTAAACACAGTTAGACCCGCTTATGTTCGTGGTTTGGTTGCAAATACGCGTTGAAATCACGCGAAAAACTAATCTATCTGGTTACCAAAAGCATGTTTTATTTAGCACGTTTAGGACGACTAACTCACCAAAAATATTCAAAACTCCAATAACGCCGAATATGGCGATGTCGTTGGTGGCAAGTGACAAGTGGAATCTAACATAAACTTTATGTAGTGGGTAGTGTTTTATACGAGTATACAGAATCTCGAATGCTTTAGCCGTATTCAAAAATGTTTCGTCATTTTCAATGACATCTAAATTTCTGAATAAACACTTTCATATCAACTCTACAACAAGCTAAAATACATATCTGACCACCCAACCCACTCCCATTCAGTCCAAAAATATTTTTGTTGACATCATTTATCAAGCAATTAATAATAAAAATATCCTTACATAAAATTATTCATCATTTCACAGCTTCAAGTTTTTTTTTTTTTTTTGTTTTGATAAAATCGTTGCAATCGACGATTCAAATACTATTAAACACAAACAAGTTAGAGTCTGGGTTCTGGCTTAAGATATATTTTTTTAATTGCAGTATTCCCCGCAATTAAACCGACTGCTTTGTCGTATTTGTTCAACCATTTTCAACTGAGTACCTATTCTTTTCTATGTAAGTTGCGCTTCTCATATAATTATCAATATTTGATATAAAAGTCCGAAAACTTGGTTTTCAACACGAGGCGACGTCTTCGGTTCTGTTCGTAATTTGGTTCTACTTCAGGCGCGAACGCAGGAAAACATTTCGGTGGTGGGGGGGAGGTTTGAATAATTTAAGAAATCTCACTTCAAGAACAATAATGTGTCAACTCCAATTAAATTGGAACAAACCGATTTTTAAAATTACAAAAAATATTTTAAAAATCAAAGGTACATTTACTCTAAATTTAAACATTACTTGCTAGCCTGAGACCCATTATTTCATAGTCAGACTAATAATTTCATAATCATTGGGTACGTTCAGAAGACATAAGGGATTTCAGTCAACTACATCTATTGAAAGTAAAGTTGCCCAAAAATAACTCACTTTTCTTTCGACACATCGTAAATCAAACTTAAAACTTTTCTTCAATACTTTACATCAGTTTCGTTCAGAAAAAAAGAGAATCCTCGACATGGATACAAAATTCCTTCGTTATGTACAATTTAAAGTCAGAAGACGGTTATATAACCGTCCTATATCCCTGGTATATTAACCTATGAAGTTAGAAATAGTTTTGAAAAACGTCCTAGAAACGTTGCAGTATAACATTCCTATACCCGAAAAGGGTCAGGAAGAACATAACCTCAGTTGGAATTGGGGTTAAGAAGGTCAATAAAAAAATGCTTATAGACTGTTTTTTATTAACCGTTTTGTTAAAATTCGTTTTAAATGGTATTTTATTATTTTTATAAAAGCTTTTAGATGAAGTTTAAAAAAAAAAACCTTCATTTAGTTAATTTTCGGTTCTTTTACAACCTTTTGCGCAACCGTTTGGATAGGGTTCTTAAATAACCTGTTTTATGTTGATTTCTGCTTTTTTAAAACGTTGTTTTAACGACATTCGAGGTGTGTGCGTGCGTCTGGAAATTGGGTTGAGTTGAATCGGAATTGGAAACAAGCTGAAATATTTCTTGAGTAACCAAACCCCATGGTCTACATCTTAAAGGCTTTCAAAAAATAAAGTACATGCCTTATACTTTATAACGATACATGACACATTTATGTTGAGTAGGTGCAGCAGCTTCCAATGCGGAATTGCATTATTGCTTTTTTATGCATTTTTGCCAAATGCTTCCCAAACCCCACAACCTACACTTTATCGGTTTAAAACAAAAATTTCGTACACGCAATAACCTTTTCACTGACGTATCATACATCACTGTTGAGTTGGTAGACCATTTACCAATGAGGAATTGCATTATTATTGTTTTTGATACTTTGAAGCCAAATACCCCACGAACCCCATGGTTTAGAGCTTAATGGCCATATAATGAAATGAAGCATTGCATTATTTTTTTTTTTGCCGTTTTTGATGGCTTAATAACTTTTTAACACCATGATGTAAATCTTAACGGCTATAAAACAAAATGAAGGAAACGTTATAATCTTTTCAACGATGTTTGACATTTTTCTGAGGGTGGTAAGACAAGCTATAAATGAAGAGTTGCATTACAGTCTTTTTCGGTGCTTTGTAGAGCAATATCTTTTGAACCCCATGGTTAAGAGCCTTTTGTCCATATAATTAATTGATGTACACGTCATTACCTTTCCAACGATGTATGACACATTGGTGTTGAGTAGGTAGACCAGTTCCCATACATTTTTGCCCATTCTCCTTTTAGCATGGATTTACTTGATTTTCAACTAATAAATTATATTTTGTTTTGAAAAAAGGGTTAGTTGAGGAATTATTAAAAACTTGTCTTGACTTGAAAAGGAGTAATTTAAGGACCTGTTCAAAACTCTTGTTTGGATTTGGTTGCTTTGCAACTTATTGGTTGTAGCTCAACACAGTGATACAAAAAACAAGAGGTTTCAAAAATTAATTTCAAGCTATGGAGTTAGCTTCCATTTATTCTCCACCAATAAATAACTATGAGTGTCCAAAAAAGAGTTATTTAAAAACGTATTCTAAATAAGTGATTAACTATGAGTAGAAAAAGTACCCAAATTCAACATAGCTTCATAGTTTCGTTGTTTTTAATCAATACAAATCAAGAAGTTGTTAGTAAATGGTAAGCAAATGTTTTATATTTCACCTTTAAGTTGTAAAATGAAATTTTTCAAACCAAGAATTTGACAAAAGTTCTGATTGAGAGAAAATGTTACCCCAAGTCAACCTCGAAGTTGATGATGGGGAGAACATTTTCCTTGAGTCTAACCTTAAGACAAATTGAGCATTATTTGTTTTTCTACCTTAAATAAACTGATAGACCCTAAGTAATAAGCGAATTTTGAGTCGAATTTAGCCTAAGGTCGAGTTTAACCCATATGAAAACATCGAATCTTAGCTAGATTCAACTCAAAATTCGTTTATTACTAAGGGCCATTAGTATTTATATTACTCATTTCTTGCCATATTATGACGATAGTTATTTAAGGTTTATTTTTGATCGCGTGGATATCATGTAGGTAACTCACGTTTCAAACTGTTATGTGGGACTCGCTTTTAAAATATTGCTAAGGAATACTATATACTAACACTTTCGAGGAGCATCTGCATGCAAATTTAATCAAAATTAAATTAAATTAGATTAAAAAAAAAACAGTTCATTTAGAATGTACTGTTAAAAACAGTCTTTTTTTTGAAAATAAAATGCTCGACTGAATCACATTTCAGACATTCATAAGAAAGTATTCAATTTTAAAAATGAAATAGTATGTGAATTTGTTTGGAAAAGTGTGAATAAAGTCAAAAGTAACAAGAATTTATTTTTTCTCTTATTTAGCCTTTTTATAAAAAAATATTTTTGTAAAATATTTGGAAATAAGTACGATAAGTAAATATGTACCTACTTCTTAGAAGGACCTGTGTGCAAAATAGTCTTATTGGTTCATAGTAAAAAACCGTTCACGTGATTTGCGGACACAACCCGAAAATTCCACAACAAAAAACGCCAAAACCCTGATTCTATTGAGACAATTTCAATACAGTTTAATTAAAATTAATTTTATGCTTCTGTGGCACGAAGTTTAATCATTATTTGTAGAGGCGTTTTCGAGAATAAGGCTCGTTTCACACACATTCGGTTTCATTCGGTTCGGTCTCTATTCGGTTTGTAATAAGCTGTGCCTGATATGAGTGAACCGATAAAACGGCAAAAATAAAAACCGAATAGAAACCGCAGAGCACCGTTTTATCGTTTCACACTTATCAGAGTAGTATGGATTAGCGGATCCACATTGGTTCAAATTGGTATTTTTAGTTGGCGGCGCAGCGAATAAGTTGCTCAGCGACTCGGTGGTTGTTGCTTGGTGGCCGGCCTGTTGATTTGGTGGATGAGTGGACAGCTGCTCAGCGACTTGGTGTCTGGACAATTTGGAAATTCATACAAAAATTTACGTAAAAACCTAAAAATCACGTAAAAACCCCAAAAATCACGTAAAAACCCAAACATCACGTTAGAAACACGAAATTTACGTAAAAAACACAAAACACATTCATTTAGAATGTACTGTTAAAAACCGTCATTTTTTTTGAAAATAAAATGCACGACTGAATCACATTTCAGACATTCATAAGAAAGTATTCAATTTTCAAAATGAAATGAAAATGAATCTTAACTAGATTCAACTCAAAATTCGTTTATTACTAAGGGCCATTAGTATTTATATTACTCATTTCTTGCCATATTATGACGATAGTTATTTAAGGTTTATTTTTGACCGCGTGGATATCATGTAGGTAACTCACGTTTCAAACTGTTATTTGGGACTCGCTTTTAAAATATTGCTAAGGAATACTATATACTAACACTTTCGAGGAGCATCTGCATACAAATTTAATCAAAATTAAATTAAATTAGATTAAAAAAAAAGTTAATTTAGAATGCACTGTTAAAAACAGTCTTTTTTTTGAAAATAAAATGCACGACTTAATCACTTTTCGGACATTCATAAGAAAGTATTCAATTTTAAAAATGAAATAGTATGTGATTTTGTTTGGAAAAGTGTGAATGAAGTCAAAAGTACCAAGAATTTATTTTTTCTCTTATTTAGCCTTTTTATAAAAAAATATTTTTGTAAAATATTTGGAATTAAGTATGATAAGTAAATATGTACCTTCTTCTTAGAAGGACCTGTGTGCAAAATAGTCTTATTGGTTCATAGTAAAAAACCGTTCACGTGATTTGCGGACACAACCCGAAAATTCCACAACAAAAAACGCCAAAACCCTGATTCTATTGAGACAATTTCAATACAGTTTAATTAAAATTAATTTTATGCTTTTGTGCCACGAAGTTTAATCATTATCTGTAGAGGCGTTTTCGAGAATTAGGCTCGTTTCGCACACATTCGGTTTCATTCGGTTCGGTCTCTATTCGGTTTGTTTTAAGCTGTGCCTGATATGAGTGAAACGATAAAACGGCAAAAATAAAAACCAAATAGAAACCGTAGAGCACCTTTTTATCGTTTCACACTTATCAGAGTAGTATGGATTAGCGGATCCACATGCGGTCGATCGCCTCAACAATGGCGTCATTGGCGGTTCAAATTGGTATTTTTAGTTGGCGGTGCAGCGAATAAGTTGCTCAGCGACTCGGTGGCTTGTTGCTTTGTGGCCGGCCTGTTGATTTGGTGGATAATTGGATAGCTGCTCAGCGACTTGGTGTCTGGACAATTTGGAAATTCATACAAAAATTTACGTAAAAACCCAAAAATCACGTAAAAAACCCAAATCTCACGTAAAAACCCAAAAATCACGTTAGAAACACGAAATTTACGTAAAAAACACAAAACACATTCATTTAGAATGTACTGTTAAAAACAGTCATTTTTTTGAAAATAAAATGCACGACTGAATCACATTTCAGACATTCATAAGAAAGTATTCAATTTTAAAAATGAAATGAAAATGAATCTTAACTAGATTCAACTCAAAATTCGTTTATTACTAAGGGCCATTAGTATTTATATTACTCATTTCTTGCCATATTATGACGATAGTTATTTAAGGTTTATTTTTGACCGCGTGGATATCATGTAGGTAACTCACGTTTCAAACTGTTATTTGGGACTCGCTTTTAAAATATTGCTAAGGAATACTATATACTAACACTTTCGAGGAGCATCTGCATGTTAATTTAGAATGTACTGTTAAAAACAGTCTTTTTTTTAAATAAAATGCACGACTGAAACACTTTTCAGATATTCATAAGAAAGTATCCAGTTTTAAAAATGAAATAGTATGTGATTCTGTTTGGAAAAGTGTGAATGAAGTCAAAAGTACCAAGAATTTATTTTTTCTCTTATTTAGCCTTTTTATAAAAAAATATTTTTGTAAAATATTTGGAATTAAGTATGATAAGTAAATATGTACCTTCTTCTTAGAAGGACCTGTGTGCAAAATAGTCTTATTGGTTCATAGTAAAAAACCGTTCACGTGATTTGCGGACACAACCCGAAAATTCCACAACAAAAAACGCCAAAACCCTGATTCTATTGAGACAATTTCAATACAGTTTAATTAAAATTAATTTTATGCTTTTGTGCCACGAAGTTTAATCATTATCTGTAGAGGCGTTTTCGAGAATTAGGCTCGTTTCGCACACATTCGGTTTCATTCGGTTCGGTCTCTATTCGGTTTGTTTTAAGCTGTGCCTGATATGAGTGAAACGATAAAACGGCAAAAATAAAAACCAAATAGAAACCGTAGAGCACCTTTTTATCGTTTCACACTTATCAGAGTAGTATGGATTAGCGGATCCACATGCGGTCGATCGCCTCAACAATGGCGTCATTGGCGGTTCAAATTGGTATTTTTAGTTGGCGGCGCAGCGAATAAGTTGCTCAGCGACTCGGTGGCTTGTTGCTTTGTGGCCGGCCTGTTGATTTGGTGGATAATTGGATAGCTGCTCAGCGACTTGGTGTCTGGACAATTTGGAAATTCATACAAAAATTGACGTAAAAAGCCAAAAATCACGTAAAAAAACCCAAAAATCACTTAAGAAACCAAAAATCACGTTAGAAACACGAAATATACGTAAAACAACACAAAATTACGCGTTAATTACGTTCATGTTAAAACCGCACAAAATTAACGTTTAAAACCCAAAAATCACGTTAAAAACATGAAATTTACTTACAAAACACAAAAATTCGCGTTAATTACGTTCATGTTAAAAACCCACAAAATTTACGTTTAAAACCCAAAAAATCACGTTTATTACGTTTTAGAATTCATGTTTCAAATTCAAAAATTATGTGAGTGTAACTAGACAACGCTTCATATGATTGAAGAGAGAAAGAAATATTTGAGTAGAAACATCCTTTTTTTTGTATTTTTTTATTTTTTTTTTTTTTTTATTTGATTTATTTTTCCTTAAGATAAAAAAAAAAACATTTTTCTTTTTATTTAATCAAGTTTACATTTCATTTTCAAGATCTATCCGATAATGAACCCAAGCAAGTGTTTTAATATTATTACTACATATAAACCTTTTATCATCGGAACAACTTAAACTTAATTTGTTTATGCATTCAGTATATATAGTATGTTGTCTAGATCTGAAATTCAACATTTTACTATAGAAATTTTGTTTGTGTAGCAAGCAATCTCTGTAATTCTTTAGAGATAATTTTTTTACAGCTGCTGATTTAACGCCCTATACTGTCTGAATGAGGAAGGTACAAGTACATTAAATAGTCAGAAGGTTTATTCAAATCATAATTATTCATATATTTATTATTTGCCTTACAATGTCGCAAGCTACACTGTGTCAAACCTCCTCTTATCCCCTTAGCAAAAAAGTGTTACATGTTAATATCCGTCAAGAGTTCAAGCTTGACTTCTGTGTATTTCAATATAGCATCCCACGAAAAACCTGGTATTGTATAATAGTGGCAGGGATCTAAACCATAAATTGCTCTAGAATCAATTCTGAATTTTTCAAAAATATCTGCTAAAATTAAGACGTCAGTAATCAAATAGTGTTCAAGATATTCTCTTTAACTGCTACATTTAAAATGTGACCAAACTTTTTCGGCGTGATTATAATCGTCTTGACTACAATCCCCTTCAATCAAAGAATTTCTAAATGATTCTATTGGAGGGAGCTCTTTATCACTTAATTTTTCTATAGAATTTAAATAGTCATAGCAGAAAACACCCTTACGAGTCAAAAGTTTAATAGATTCTCTATCTTTAAAAAATGTCGATAATATTTGAAAATTGTTTTTTTCATTAAGTGCTTTTGCTATTTTATAAATACTCGATGGTAAAAATCTGAGTATAAGAACCGTAATTCTAGAAAATCTCCTTGCTCCCTATTTATTAATATTTATTAATATTGTTTTTTGATATTGATATATATTTCTCTTTATTGAGAGGAATAATTTTGATACCTCCTCTGATATTACCCAGCTCTTGTATGAATAGATGTGAATCATATCCAGTTAAGTTATGGAAAAAAATGGGTATGAATTTAGGAACCTTATAGTTTAAGTTACAATTTGAATGCGCTGCTCCTCTGTATTTCCCCGTTAAATGGTCATGATCACGTACCTTTACGCTATCCCACACAGGTTTCCCACAAATATGACAAATAGTCTCCTTCTTATAATTTTCTTCGTCAACGGGTGTCATAATCATGCTTATCTTTTTGCTTAAATGGTTTTTATGAATTCGCTTCGAGTCTTCAAAGAAGCTAGTTATAAAAACTTTGATACAATCTTCACCTGTAAATAAAATAGATATATATATATTATAATTGTCTATACCTATATATTACAAGTACGTTATGAGATTCAAATTAAAGATCAAATTAACTTACCGGTGTATTTGAATAGTTTGTTTAGAGATGGATCAAATGAACATTTGATGAAGTAAGAAACGGCTATCGGGACATGCTTTTTAATCGCTGTAGTCGATGACTGAGGGATCTGGTTGGCAGCTAGTAATATCCACCAGCATACATTCGAAATCTGCGTAGATGCTAAAAGGCACTTCGAGTGATCTTGATTGATTTTCAAACTCTAGAATATTTTTTGTTTCATCTGGTAGGGTTGTCACAGTTCTGTTACATTCAGTTGCATGCTTCTCAAATCCTTTATCCGTGTTAAATGTCTGCAAACATGAATTACACATTCTAATTGCTCGCTTGCTGTGAGTCATCTGACTCCCTAGCAATCTAGACATATTTCTTATCCAAACATAGTGGTTCCAATCGTCATTGCTTATGAGCAATAAATTTATATGTTGTTCTCTTTTGTCTACATCTTTAGAATTATAGTAAGGACCCACAACTCTATAATTTTCTCCAGCTCCATGCTTATCAACTCCAAAAACATTAACACTAATTGAAGGGTTTAGAGTTTCAAAAATCGCTATATCTCTGAGATTCAAGGGGAAATTTAAATTTGTGAAGTTAATATGAGTTCCATTATTTAAAATAATCACTTCGTTTTGAATGTTTTCATTCTGATAGCTGATTGGATCATATGCATTTACATCAACGGGGTAAAGAGTTGATATGACTGCCCATTTAAAACAGAATTCATCACTATTTATTACATTGACACATGCCTCTTTTCATTTAATATTTGTCGGCAGACTCAAATATCTTGAGCCCTTTATAGGGTCAAACTCATTAATATTTATTTTAATATGTTTTATACACCCAGAATCTCTCTCCTGAAACTCTTCACTTTTAATCTCAACAGCTTTAAACATATATTTTAGTATATCTTCCAAGTTATCACCTTGGAGAGCTATCTGCATCGGACAATTAAAAGATTTTAAACTTATCTCTGTTTTTTCTGCTGTTTCTTCTTCTTGAACTGACACATATTTTACAAACTCAGCGAATAGTTCTATACTAAACTTAGTATATCCTTTAGTTTCAACAGAGTTTACAATTAATTGTATTATATCAGGTTCACATTCTTTTAGAAATTTATCAATATAAATAGCCCCCTCATCTGTGCTGTCTAAAAAATAGGTTTCCACTTTACCTCCAAAACACTGTCTAATTGTGCTAAACGGTGAATTAATAACTGGAATTCTACTTTTTCTCTTATGCTCATTGGTTCTTATGTGATGTGATGAACATTTTTTACTTATTGAACTCCGCATAAGTGAAACGACCGTTTTTTTGTTCTTAAATATGTTAAATTCATATTCGTTTTGTGATTAAAAATGTAAATACCTTTGTTGTTTGAATTGTTTCATATGGAAATATAACTTTTTATACCTACATTTTTTTTTTGATAATCAGGCTAAATGAAATTTAATTTGTTTTGACAGAACTCCGCTTATTTGAAACAAGTTTCAGTTATCCGAAGTTCGGTTAACTGAAAACTCCGCTTAACTGAAACAAATGGTCTGCAATTATGGTATTTCAGTTCAGCGGAGTCGACTGTGCTCAATGTCAAATGTCAAATTCATATACGCGTTGATATTAAAATAAACAAAACAAAATACAAATACAAAATATTTACATATACCTTATTAATAAAAGATTACCGGCTATTATAAACATTAAAAAATGGATGAAGATAAAAGTGACCTCAAGTGACCTCGGTGGTGCAATGCGTAGTAGCTTGGTCTAGGTTCGAATCCAGTTGACGGCAAAACAATTTATAAATTATAATTGGAACTATAGACTAAGCACAACTAAAAGGAATCTGATGATTGGTGTGGCAGCCATGAAATTGCAATAATTCCAGCCAAATGTAATACTCGGTGGTAGCCAATACAAGTGGTTGTTGTTCATTCAAAACCTTCAATGTTAAATATGACGGAGCGAAAGCTATGCAGCCTAACTGCAAGTGTTATCACAAGGAAACACCTTTGAATGAAACTTAATTCTTGACCAGTGTCAAATCTTTCATACAATTTCCCTCCTTACACATATGCAACGAATTGTTGCGGTGGTAACGGAGAGGAGAAAAAGAAAGAACCCGAATGAATAACACCTAACTTGTGTGTGGCTTGTAAAAATGCTAGTTGTCCAAATACAATTGTAAATTAGAAAAACCTTCATTTGGATGGGCACGATCAAGTGACCTCGGTGGTGCAATGCGTAGTGCAACGGCCTCTGAGGTAGCTTGGTCTAGGTTCGAATCCAGTTGACGGCAAAACAATTTATAAATTATAATTGGAACTATAGACTAAGCACAACTAAAA
Organism: Melangyna quadrimaculata; assembly: GCA_949320155.1. Classification (NCBI taxonomy): domain Eukaryota; kingdom Metazoa; phylum Arthropoda; class Insecta; order Diptera; family Syrphidae; genus Melangyna; species Melangyna quadrimaculata. The sequence goes on along the minus strand of OX439485.1, from coordinate 2,363,730 downwards.
GGAATCTGATGATTGGTGTGGCAGCCATGAAATTGCAATAATTCCAGCCAAATGTAATACTCGGTGGTAGCCAATACAAGTGGTTGTTGTTCATTCAAAACCTTCAATGTTAAATATGACGGAGCGAAAGCTATGCAGCCTAACTGCAAGTGTTATCACAAGGAAACACCTTTGAATGAAACTTAATTCTTGACCAGTGTCAAATCTTTCATACAATTTCCCTCCTTACACATATGCAAACGAATTGTTGCGGTGGTAACGGAGAGGAGAAAAAGAATGAACCCGAATGAATAACACCTAACTTGTGTGTGGCTTGTAAAAATGCTAGTTGTCCAAATGCAATTGTTAATTAGAAAAACCTTCATTTGGATGGGCACGATCAAGTGACCTCGGTGGTGCAATGCGTAGTGCAACGGCCTCTGAGGTAGCTTGGTCTAGGTTCGAATGCAGTTGACGGCAAAACAATTTATAAATTAGAATTGGAACTATAGACTAAGCACAGCTAAAAGGAATCTGATGATTGGTGTGGCAGCCATGAAATTGCAATAATTCCAGCCAAATGTAATACTCGGTGGTAGCCAATACAAGTGGTTGTTGTTCATTCAAAACCTTCAATGGAAGATAAAAAAGCTTGTGCTATAATTATTTTGTTAGCTAAAAAAAAAGAAAATCAATAGAAAATAGTGGGTGAAATAGTGGATAAAAGCAAGAAAACAGAACACTCACTTAAATTTATTTAAAGAAATCAGGAATTGTGAACTGAATTTGAATGAAATTTGATGGTTTGATGAATGACTTGGGTACACATTATCGAACAAACACACCAACAAACCGCTGACTGTCAAACATTATCAAAAAATTTTGTGAATAACAGATTTGTTTGTCAAACCATCAAACACAGAGTACACATTATCAAACGTGAACAGATCTGTCATACAGGTTTGATAATGTGTACCCCGCTTTTTGTTTAATAATATTGATTGAGAGATTTGAAATTTTACTATTTACGTAGGTACCAACATTATGTTTGTAGATATACAGCCTTATGCATAAACGAATTATAGCGAGTGCATAGTGCTATGCACTCTTTATAATGCCTCTGAACGCAAAAACTTTATTCATAAACTTATGCAACGTGAATAGAGGCAACATAAGCTAAACGCATTTGGAGGTTGTATAGAGCCAACATAAGGGTTGTTTAGTATCGGAATGTCACTTTGACTCACACACAACAATTATGTAGATAGATATTAGGGGGGCGCTTATTTTTGTAATCTTTGAGGTGTTGAAATCTGACTATCAAAATATTTTATAAAATTAAATATAACAATAAATAATGTTGGTTTTGTTAATTTATTATACATTTTTGTAGTGATATTGTTTAAATAAAATTAAGAATTTTTTGTTATACACTTTATTTTATAGAATCTACTTAATAAATGTAAAAGATTTTAAGATTTTCCATCAAATCTTACATCTTTTGCAAATGCTCGACGGCACGTGTGATTTAAATAAGATTATACAAAGATTGAACTTCATCACTTTCATGGGAAAATACAAATGAATTTTAAGCATAACAAAATAAGCACCACCCTTTTATTTTTCTTCTCAACAAAAACATCACGATGTGAGTGAATGGAACAATTCATGGAATACCTAAATCAAAAACGACGTTTTTTTTGTTTCAAATATTTTTAATTTTATTTGCAAACACAAAACACTAACAAAAAAAAAAAAAAAAAATCGTGTGGCACAACGGCTCATGAAGAACCAGGGCCTAGTGACTAACAACTCGCAACCATTCCTGTGTGCGCCTATCGACAGGAATGGAAGGGACCTACAATTTGATGCCGAATCCGAACGGCTAGACGAGAAGCACTTATTCGTGACAAGTGATACTCTAGGAGGATTTGTCAATTCCTCGCAAGAGGCAGTAGCCCTGAAAAAAAAACATTTTAGTTTTTAGGTGGACGAGGCTAGGAAGCGAACCCAGACCTCCAGCGTGACAGTTGAACGCACTAACGCTACGGGCTACTACAAAACACCAACAAAGTAACTGGCTAATTATAATAATAATAAAAGAAATTAATAAAAAAAAAAAAAAAAAATAATCCAATCGCCAGCAGAATTACTTCTATTGATTTTTCACACAGCGCACACACAGCTGGGTCTCCTTTGTCAGTTTTGAAAGTAAAACGTAATAGATTTCTCCTCCATGGTACTAATTTTGACACAAGCTCATTATTACTATAATGGGATGAAAAATATTTTATGCATAACAATTTATGCAACGTTGTATAGTGGCTACATAAATCCTTATGCAGTGCATAACTATTCATCTGTTCAGCGGATTCTAATGAATACGGCTGATAGTACATAAATAGGAAATTTAATATGTAGGTAGGTGGGTAAGTATAAAGGCAGATATTGTTTTATTTTAATGCATAGATCTTGATGTTTGGGAAGTGCAAAGAACAACATTCAAGCAAGTAGTCTTTCTAGCTCTAGGCTCACTAATTATTATTACAATGTTATATGTAATAACCTCTTAATAAGAAATAGTAATAGTAAGAACAACTTTCATATTTTATTTGTAAACAATTAATAACTATAATTCGTTATTGATTTGGTTCTGTTTTAAAAAAATTTGGTTTTGGTATAAATCTATTTTTTTTTTCTTTTTAAGTTAATTTTAGGTGTTTTAATGTATAATGATCAACTACTTAACCTACATAGGTATACATATTTAATTTGTAATTTATTTTAATTAATTTTTTGTATACAATGTTCCTTAATATTTATTAAGTTATAAAATTATAATATGCACACAATATGCAGGTGTGAAAAAAAGATTAAGTGTGTAGGTTGAATCGATAGACTAGGAAAAATCCTATTGGAGAAGGGGAGGTCTATTCTCCCCGTTTATGCAGGAGGTTATACTGGAATAATCCAGTTTTCAGTGTTTGACTTAAAATTTATAAGAAGTTTGAAAACAAAAATATGTAGTAGGTACCTGCCTACCTACTTCATTTCGAACAATTATTGAAAAAAAAATATTTAAATTTGGAATTCACATTGGAAGTTATTGTAATTCGTGTGATTTGTCGATTTGAAAATGTACATGTATAACCGTTTTGGGGTCTCTAAGAATCAGAATCCGTAGTTTTTAGAAGATGTATGTATGTGATGTGTGTATGTATATGATTTATAAAAAAATTCAAACTTATTTCACGACATAAGGGGCCAGTTACGTATAGCGATTAGTGAAAACCATCAGTTAAAATTTTCTTTTGGATAATTTCATTTGTTAATAAAAGATTTGAAACATAAAAATTGTACGAATGAATGGCAAATTAATTAAAATATTTTTTTTTTATAAATTTTTCTTGCAAAAAATAATACCATGGAAGAATAATTTTCGTAAAAAAAGCATTTATTTATTTTACTAATGGAAATCCGTTTTGAACAGCTAATTTCCAATTCACAACAAAAAATGGAACCATTTCGTTTTAGTTTTTTTTAAGCCCACGCCTCTCTACGCCCCCCCCCCCGCAGATCCGCACGTGCTGGGGTCCATTTTACCGAGTACGACTACAATTACGATTGCATGTTATATCGGCACTTATTAATTAATTAATTAATTATTAACTTTTCCAATTATGGAAATAATTGTAATTGGTGCGATTTGTCGAATTGAAAATTTTGACATATCTTTACGTTTTGAGGTATCTAGAACCAGAATCCGTCATTTTAAGAAAGATGTATGCATAATCCCTTTTAAATGCGTGTTAATTATAAAAAAAATGTGTGTATGTAGGTACGTACGTTCGGGGTACTTTTTTCATCCAACATATTTCGAGAACGAATAAAGATATCGACTTCGGATAAATTTTATTTTACAGATAATATTGTCATTACGTGTTCACCTGTTTCAACTTTTACTGATGGTTTTTACTGATAGCTATAACCGCCCCTAATATACATTAGGGTGATTCCTTATAAGGATCATTTTCTTATATGGCGTTTTCACCGGGCCAAATGAGGTAATTTCGTTGCAAATTTCCAAATGAGATCTGAAATTAACTAATTTTCCATACAAAATCACATTTCGAATTGAGGTAATTTCAACCTCATTTGCACGAAATAAGGTTGAAAATTAGGTGAATTCATCATCCAGCGGGAATCAGTTTCAAAAGCTCTTAAAAGCTTTTGTATGAAAATATCAATACACTCTATACTCAACAACATAAAACAGAAAGAGAAAACAACAAAAATAAACGGCTAACTGCCCTTCCAAATTCAAAATGAAATGAGATGTCAAATAAAATTAGCTAATTTGATAATGAAAACACTTTTTTGCCAAATTTCAAAATTACCTCATTTCGGCTCTAATGAAAACGTTAAGTATTATTTTAAAGGAGGAACTGTAATAATGTAAGGCTGAACACAGCCCTCATGTAAACATTAACTACTTTGAATATACATCCGGTATCTATGTTAGCCATATTGAATAGTGACGTATCTTATTGCGCACTTGTCTTTGCTCTTGTATCTTTATTAATGTCTTGTGTTATTTAATAAAGCTCATTAAATATATTAACTGATAATTGTTTCATTTATAATAATTAACCATAATTTTTACAGGAACCCCCTAATTTGCTTTAAATAAATTCTGTAATTCTGTCCCCTTATATAAACATTAATCTGATCCCTAAGACGTGTGAAGTTTTATATTTGAAATCCCATGTCTTTTTGTAAATCCAATTTTGAAATTCATAACTATGGTGATGATAATTCAATTTATTAAAAAAAGGTATTTTTCATCTACAATTTGTGTTCGTTCGAAATCGCTACAAAAGTAACTAAAAAAATTAAATGAATATAACAATAGCTAAGGGTTCCAAGTATGTTTACAAAACTTAGCGCTAAACTTATTTTCAAGCAAACAAATTTTGTTAAGTTGTATTTTTTTCTAGGATGCATATTTTCAAAGTTATATAGGAAACCAACAAAAAACGGAATATATTATATCTATAATATTTGTGATCGAATCACACATAAATCTAAAATGCTATATGTTACCTCCACATATGCTTCAGTTTGCTACTAATTTGCCTGGACTTAAAAAAAGTAAAAAGTAAAAAAAAAATTTGTAAAAAAGTAAGTTTTTTTGTAGTTATTTTTTTTATTGTAAAACCCGTTTTTTTTTTTGTAGAAGTTAATTTTTTTTTTGTAAAAAAGTTTATTTTTTGTTAAAAATTATACCTATATTACATAACAAATAAGCTAATTTCTAACCAAACCAATTGAAACACAATAGGGGTATTCACGATCCGATGCAACTGGGCTAGTATCATTGCAAAAGTGTAAAATTGAAAAATTGTCTTCCAAACTGACAACGACACCAGGCAAATTTTACACTCCATGTTGCAATGGGGTTAATGTATAGCAAAAATGCAAAAATGTTGCAAGATTTAAGACAGTGTTATTGTTATAGAGCAAGAAAATTTTTGAATTTTGCAATGAGGATCGTGAATACCCCTAATAAAAATAAAGTGGGAACAAAAGATTTATAAAAGTAATTTTTCGAACTAGGTATCAAATTAAACAATCTTTATGCATATAACAAAACTAGGTACCTACCTAGGTACATTTACAAAATGTTTACGTGTTTGCATAGGTAAGGTAGGTTCCAGTTTTCTACAAATCATAAATCTTTACAATCGCGATTAACAAAGATTTATACAACAAAAAAAATCATCCCCAATTACTTGCAAGCAAAAAAGAACATTTTCATTGAAAAAAAACAACCCTCACACTATCTGTCTACCTAGCTTCATTCATTTATAGGTACAAGAAAAAATAAACAACGAAATTGGAACATAAATTTCATTATCCCCAATTACCTACATGTTTGCGAACAACAACACCATTTTTATTTAAAAAAAACAAACAACGCTCACATTAACAGTCTACCTAAAGGCAAAACTACATAGACCTACTTTTGTACAAAAGTACAAAAGTGAGAAATTAAAATGCTCACTAACGAAGCTTGCTTGCAAAAAAACATACGAAAATTGTTCTGACACATAAATTAAACCAACATGCACAATTTTCCATTGCTTATTTGCAAGCAGGTGTCTTCAGAGTAGATATTTATTTCTCACTTTTGTGCTTTCATTATTTCTGTCATTTTCATGTCATTTTTGTGTAAATGGTTTTCATATTTTTGTCATAAAAATAGTTACATGCCAAACTAGTCATAAAAATTTTCATAAAAATGACATTTTGTAAACGCACAATGACATCATTTTCAAAATTATGACAAGCCGGAAGAAAGAATGAACTTGCTCATTCTTTTATGACAAAATTGTCATTATCTAAAACAGCCATTATTTTCTGTCATTATAATGACAAAATAATGACAAAATCAATTAATTTATGACATGCATTTACACGAAGACAAAATAATGGCTGTTTAAGATAATGAAAATTTTGTCATAAAAGACTGAGCAAGTTTATTCTTTCTTCCGGCTTGTCATAATTTTGAAAATGGTGTCATTGTGCGTTTACACGATGTCATTTTTATGACAATTGTTATGACTAGTTTGGCATGTCATTATTTTTATGACAAAAATTATGACAACTATGAAAACCATTTACACGAAAATGACAAGAAAATGACAGAAATAATGACATTTTGTCATTCGTGTAAATCCGGCATAAGTAACTGCCCAAATGGAACCAATTTCCCGGAAGGAACATATTCATATATAGGTTGTTGTTTATGATAGACCGACGCTGTGAAATTCAGCCACCTAGTGGCAGTTTGGCTCGGTGTCCTTTCTATCATTGTATATAAATATCTATAGTACTATCAAAAAGGATCCAAATACGGATCGAAAAACTGCGTTTTGCGGCTCAAATTAGTATGGAAATTAGAATCACCACGGAGCCATTATGTGAATGTATTGTGAGAGAGAGAGTTTTTCAATTCACCATACTCGGAGAACCGAAACCAAATGGAAACTAAAACGGTTCCAAAAAAATTAATGAAAAATGTATTAAAAAAAACTTCCCATCTAGCCCAGTTTCTCCATTGCCTACAAAAATAAAACAAACAGATTGTTTTCATTTCAAGAGTTTTTTTTATTTATCATTCATAAAAGGTTTTCTAAAGACTATTTCGCACTAATAAACATGACATATTTCCACAAATATAAATTAACATTTAATAAATAGAAACTTGCATTTCTGATTGAAAATTTTTCAAAGTTTTAACAAGAAAAAAGAGACAAAATAGCAACCGTCTTCGCCACGCTACCTACAAAACTGAACTAAAAAAAAGTGGTGAAAATTAAGGCAAAATGATTGTATACTTCGCCTATAATCTCTCTCTATTTCTCGATGCTTAAAAAAAATACTCTCGATTCTCGTTCTTTTAACATGCGTACACAGAAAATTTGTTATTGTGTGTGAGACACTCATTTTTTTTTGGAGTCCCAAGTGAACCGAGAAATTTGGGTCAGTGATTTTGCTTGAAGGGATCTCTTCAAGCAAAATCACGGACCCGAATTTCTCGGTTCACTTTGGAATCACTTGGGAATCCAAAAAAAACCGAGTGTCTCACACACATTAACAAATTTTCTGTGTACGCATGTAAAAAGAAGAACAAGAATCGAGAGAATTTTTTTATTCACGGAGAATTAGAGAGAGTGCAGTCAATTTGTTTTAATTTCCACCACCTTTTTTTTATTTAGTTCGTTTTTGTAGGTAGCGTGGCGAAGACCATTGCTTTTTTATCTTTTTTTCTTGTGAAAACTTTAAGAAATTTCCAAGCAAAAATACAAGTTTATTATAATTATGTATATGTTAAGTTGTGGAAATATATAATGTACCTTTTATAATTGATAAATAAAAGTAAAGTCTTGAAATGAACAAAATTCTGTTTGTTTTTTTTTTTTTTTTGTATGCAATGTAGAAACTCGACTAGATGGGGAAGATTCATTCATTTTTGTTGGTCCGTTTTGGATTCCATTTAGGCTCCGTTTTCTCGGAGTATGGTGAATTGGAATACTCTCTCTCTCTCACAATACATTCACATAATGGCTCCGTGGTGATTCTAATTTCCATTCTAATTTGATCCGATTTGGAATCGTTTTGGATCCGGTTTTGGGTCCGTTTATGAACTGGTTTCGGATCCAAAACGGACTCGCTTGCTTGAAGGAATGTTATATTTATGCTTCTTCCATGGTGGTGAGTATACAATTTTTTTGTCAGGGTTGGTTCATAGCCCTTCAAGCAAAATCACTGACCCAAATTTCTCGGTTCACTTGGGACTCCAAACAAAATGAGTGTCTCACACACAATAACAAATTTTCTGTGAACGCATGTAAAACGAAAGAGAATCGAGAGTATTTTTTTTAAGCAACGAGAAATGGAGAGAGTATAGGCGAAGTATACAATCATTTTGCCTTAATTTCCACCACTTTTTTTTAGTTCAGTTTTGTAGGTAGCGTGGCGAAGACGGTTGCTTTTTTATTTCTTTTTTCTTGTTAAAACTTTGAAAAATTTTCAATCAGAAATGCAAGTTTCTATTTATTAAATATTAATTTATATTTGTGGAAATATGTCATGTTTATTAGTGCGAAATAGTCTTTAGAAAACCTTTTATGAATGATAAATAAAAAAAACTCTTGAAATGAAAAAAATCAGTTTGTTTTATTTTTTTAGGCAATGGAGAAACTGGGCTAGATGGGAAGTTTTTTTTTAATACATTTGGGTTAGGTATGCCTTAATTCATTCATTTTTTTTGGAACCGTTTTAGATTCCATTTGGTTTCGGTTCTCCGAGTATGGTGAACTCTCTCTCTCACAATACATTCACATAATGGCCCCGTGGTGATTCTAATTTCCATACTAATTTGAGCCGCAAAACGCAGTTTTTCGATCCGTATTTGGATCCGAATGCGAAGCCGTCTATACGTTGTTTGATACGTTTGTGGACCGAAAACGAACTCCCTTGCTTGAAGGGAGCCAGTTGGGAAGCCAGTAGACAAGACAGTGGCCTCGTTCAGACTTGTATATAAAGTGATATAGCTTTTCGTTGAAAATTTAATGAAAAACTATATATTCTTTCTACCACAACTTTTTATGAGAGGAGGGACCAAGACATTTTAACATTTCCAAAATAAGCAACTGTCAAATATGATTCAAGGATGGCTATGATTATGATGAATTATACAAAATCTCTTAAAAATCCTAATTTTTTGAGAAAAAAATGAAGAGTTTTGGGGATTTCGGGTGACATTTGGAACATTCTGTTACCGATTTCATAGAAGTCATAGACTGTCAAATTAAATTGAAAGATTGCTAAGGGGATGATGCATTGAAAAACTTAAAGATATCTGAATTTTTTGAGATTAAACTTTTTGTGAGGGAAAAGGCGATTTTAGCGCCTTTGGCTGAAATTTTGGAGCGTAATATTCCTTGTACGACGTAATTTAGTTTCTTACCTATCTGTCAACGTATGAACTGTCAAATTCCATTAAAGGATGGCTACGATGATGATGGATTAAAAAACTCCAAAAAATCAATTTTTTTTAAATCATTTTTAAAAAAATCGAAATTTTTGAACTAGATGAAATCAATCCAAGTTACTTTGACGCGAATATTGCTTTGGCAGTATTGACCATCACAAGACTTGATGCAGAATTCGACGTCATTTTTTGTTACACCCCGACTCCACAGGCCATGAACGATGGCCGGACTATGGAACATGTCTAAAAAAAATCCCATGGAGTCGCAAAAATCCATGTCCTAGCAGTGACATATCCATACAAATCAGATTGTGGATTGGATTGTAGATTGGATTATGGACATCGTTCATAGCCTGTGGAGTCGGGGTGTTAAGTAAGAAAAAATCGAAGTCCGATGCCATAGCAAATATCCTAGATAGGATATCCTAGTAAAAGCTTACAAGTTGCTTGCCGCCTACGTCACAGCATATTCACGTATACGAACTTGACATTTAATCTATGTAGCCAACTGGCTGGCCAGTACTGGCTCGTATAGCCTCAGTGTAGTGGTCCGGGCAATCAATTCATTGCGAAAAAAGAGTGGAGACTTGTCAACACAATTTGGTATAATGATTTATTTCGCTGGTCGAACAGCGTACCACATAACGAAACGCACAACGAAATTTTTCGTTTATGATTTCGTCATGTCGTTTTTGTATGGGATTTTTCGTTTCGCATCAGCAGCATACTAGGCTTAAGAATGAACTTGCTCATTCTTTAATGGCATGTTGCCAGTATTTTGAAATCTGCCATTATTTGAACTCGTGTAAATGCATGTCATAAGAAAATTATTTCTGCCATTATTTTACCATTTTTTTGGCAGAAATATTGGCATCTTTGCCATTCGTGTAAATCCGTCATAATGCAGAAACCGAAGTTCTTCTGCATTTTGATCTTTTCTCCCTATCTAACTTATATACATTTTGTATTTGGCTTCCCTTTTTTGCTTTGCAGAAACCAAATGCAGATACATGTAAATCCACCAATATTACATATCATCGATTGACACAAATGAAAATACCATGGACCTAATAGGTGAACATTACTCGCAACAGCCAATAGGGCTTTTTAGAAAACAAGCAATATAGGCATCTTTGTCTCATAGCTTCTAAGTAAACGTCATATCGAAATTTTGGGTTAATGACGTTCAAGTGATTGACGCATTGTATATAATTACCTCTAGTACTAGCTTGGGAGAGAATTTACTCTGTAGATAATGTAGAGTTAAAAATACATTGAAAATCTCAAATCTCTCTAGTGATAATACACCATCCTATAGGCGTAGACTATCGTACCAAAAATCGACTCATTAATAGTACTATAGGTTTTATATAGTAGTAGCCCGTAGCGAAATGGTTAGTGCGGTGAACTGTCACGCTGGAGGTCTGGGTTCGCTTCTCAGCCTTGTCCACCTAAAAAACTAAAAAAAAAGTTTTTTTTCAGGGCTACTGCCTCTTGCGAGGAATTGACAAATCCTCCAAGAGTATCAGTTGTCACGAATAAGTGCTTCTCGTCTAGCCGTTCGGATTCGGCATAAAATTGTAGGTCCCTTCCATTCCTGTCGACAGGCGCACACAGGAATGGTTGCGAGTTGTTAGTCACTAGGCCCTGGTTCTTCACGAGCCGTTGGTTGTGCCACCCAGTTTATTTTTTTTTTATTCGTAGTCTGCTATTTTACGCCGACTTTTGATTCTTGACTGTTTTTGAAATTAAATGAGTTTATTTTATTAAATTATTTTAACTCATTTTTAACAAAGGCAATGTATTATAGTACAGTTAATTAAGACCTTTTCCCTTTCCTATCATATACGCACAGTAAAATATGAAAAAAAAAAATATAAAGCACTTGACTTTTTATAAATATTTTTTATTGGCATGATTCACCCCCCCCCCCCCCCAAAGAAGTAAAGCTGTATAGCCCCCTGGGCGGAAGCACCATCAAGTTATGAATTAGATGAAGCTAGTTGAACCTATGGAATGTCCTTCAATAGTTCTGATAAATAATTTTGCAACAACTGCAGATAATTTGTAGAATTCAACTTAAGTGGCTACTAAAATAAGCATTTTTTCTAACTAAGGAATGTCAAAGCGCACTCGTTATAACTGTTTTAGTAAAAAACATACTTAAAAAATTATCTAAAACCACACAAAAAATTTGTATTCATAGCTTTTCGAGCTTAAAGCTAAAAAAAACTTTTTTTTTAATTTTACCTGCCGCTATTTTTCCAAATTATCATAAAATCTATAGGTTTTTCGGCAAACTTGTTACCGACTTTCATTTTAAGTATTGTTACATTCATTAAAAAAAATTATTAAAACATCATGTTGATAACGCATTTTTTGCAGAAAGTTGACCCCAAAGTCAAAAAATTAGCTTCGGCAGGAAAAATGGAACAGGCTAAAAACTGAATATCTTAAGACTTAGAAAAGATGTCTAATTTATTTAAACGCAATTACAAAGACTGGTATTTCTTCTAACAATAAAGGCCTAAACAAAGTTTCTGTCGTAAGTACTTACGGCGCAATTACCGATAACATGGATCAGGGTACCCCATTGGGTATCAAAATTGGAAATAGGCCCTTACTGTAGAACAATTTTTTTCTTAGAATATACCCCAGAATCATACTCTAAAATACTCTTGACGAATTAAGGGACACCCTGTATAGTTTTTATTAACATTTTTAATTTTTCAAAACCCCCGCCCCCCCCGAAATGTTTTCTTCGTTCGTGCCTGCCATTCTTCTTTCTTTAAAAAAATTGCCTTTTTGTTGGGATTATAAATACGATGTGTATCGTAAATGCCCTCTTCAAATTTATTTAAATTTCGCAAAACAGTATTTCCAAATATAAGGTTCCTAGTACCTATTAAACTCCAAAACTGTCCAAAAACTAAAATTTAATAGATATACGAGTAGGCAATTATAAATTCAGAGATAAAAATAATTGTTTAGGTACACTTTTGATCTTTTTGCTATGAACTTAAACATTGATTTGATTTTGGACGAATGATTTTATCAAGGAATATGCTACGATTGGTAATTTTTTGGGGCGTAGAATCGGACTAATAAATATTAAACATTGTTTTAATATTTCATTTCTGAAAAATTAGCTTCTTGCATTTTAATTGAATTTGAATTTCGTGATTTTTGATAACTAAATAAACAGTCACTTTATCTGAATCATGAATCATGCCTTTTTAAAAATTCAGATTAAAATATTGTATTACCTACTATCTTTAGTTACTAATTGCAAAAAATTTCTCATTTGAATAATAAGAAAACTAAGCCGGTAAACTTTTTCAAGAATATAAATAAGAGACCCAACAGCGGATAGTTGCTTAAAACTAATTAATTGATTATAAAGCAAGGCACCCTTTATTTCCAAAGTTCTCACAAATTCCCGCATTAAGAGGGGGAAGGTGAAAGTTTATCTAATTGAATTAAATATACATATTTATGTATTGTGGACAGCGTTATATAATATTTATTTAGTCGATTACAAATAACCCATTAGTTTTTGTAATGTAATTAAAAAAAAAATCTTATTACTCATTACATTTGCAATATGTTATTAAAAAATATCTAACTGTCCATTATATTTTCAAAATTTAACAAAAAAAAATCCTTTACATTTTATTCTGAACATTATATTAGTTCAAATTTATAACAAATATTATAGGTAGTAGCCCGTAGCGTAATGGTTAGTGCGTTCGACTGTCACGCTGGAGGTCTGGGTTCGCTTCCCAGCCTCGTCCACCTAAAAACTAAAATGTTTTTTTTTTTATGGCTACTGCCTCTTGCGAGGAATTGACAAATCCTCCAAGAGTATCACTTGTCACGAATAAGTGCTTCTCGTCTAGCCGTTCGGATTCGGCTTAAAATTGTAGGTCCCTACCATTCCTATCGACAGGCGCACACAGGAATGGTTGCGAGTTGTTAGTCACTAGGCCCTGGTTCTGCACGAGCCGTTGTGCCACCCGATTTTTTTTTTTTTTTTTCATATTTATAGCATTGGTGTCAAATAATTTTATGAAAGTTCTAGGAGCTATACCCCCTTTCCGTTGGCACTTGAATGTCACCTCAGTTTGATGGTGTTTTTTTATGTTTTCGGGGGTGCCGAATCCGGAGTTAGTTTTGCAAAATTAGGTGTTAAGTCATTGTTATTAACGATTTTTAATGCATTTTTGTAATGCAATAAAAGTTATTAATGTTAGGAAATAATATTCCGAGTAAATATTTTTCCTTATTTTCTAACGAAGAAATTTGTTAATTATTCATGCAAATCGGTTGATAATTGCCCAAGATATTGCCAATTGTTACTTAGTAGGGAGGACGCGCGCTCAATTGAGGCAGCGCGAGACGGAAGAACGTGTTTTTTAGGTAAACGGTCAGAGTTATCGTGAAAATTGTCATCGAAGAAATTATTCTCTATATTCTGACAAACATTTTCGTTTGTATTTTGTATCAATTGGATAATTAGATTCGGAGATATACACAGAAACGTAGATTTACAGCCCTATTATGGTTATCAAATATCAACACGATATTTGATAATATTTGATAATTATCAACAAAATTAATATATCGGTATTATGGTGGTCAATTATCAATATTTTTGATTAACTGTGATTTGTAAGATCTATTGTGAATAGTTTTACTGATAAAGTTGGTATTATGGTTGTCAAACTTATTGATATCCATCAAATATTCTATCAGCCACAAATTCTTCGTTGACAATGTATCAAATATTCACAGGCGGTAAACAATTACAATTTAAATACAATTTATAAAAGTTTTTGGTAGTTTCTACTGAAAATACAAATTGAAGAACAAAATGTCTACAGTAGTATTGTTTTTTGAAGGCAATTGTGATGAGGGAGGAAGTGTTATCGTGCAAAGCCAACATACGCAGAGATGCTTCAGACCCACTGAATGAATTATAAATTAATGAATCAAAACTAGCCACTTATTATCGTCCCCTTGTGGAAGCCCAAGCTATTTAGTTCCAGAGTTATGTCCTCCCATTTCTTGGTAAATACTGGCTTATTTCTTTTGCAACGTCTCGATTTTCCTCTATCAGTTTTATCAGCCTTTCAATTTGTCTTCGGATGCTTACTATTCTACTCCTAAACAAACAGAATATTATAACGAAGAAAACAACGAATTGTATTTAAAACAAACAACTTAAACACAACCAAATTTATTATGTTTATAACACAAAAAACGCAGTAACTTCTGCAAATAAAGAACGTCAAATAAAAGGCTATGCACAATTTGATTTTGATAAGTATTCACAATGGGTGAAGAATTATCAATTGATACTCATAATACCAAACTATCAATGAATTGATAGAAGTTATCAGTTATCAAATAATTGATATTTGATAGCCATAATAGGGCTGTTAGGATAAGATTTTTCACATTCACATGGTTAAAGAAGACCAATTTACTCAAATTTCCGCACGATAAAGCATAAAACAAGTATTTTTAATTTATACTCCTGATTTTAACAACTAATAAAAGCGTTTTTCAATTTTTTATTTAAAGTGTCTAGTTTTAAAGATATACATTTTTTTAAGGCATGACAGATTATTCCACATGGTTGCGATTCGCGCGCCATTCAAGAGAGTCACGATTGATAAGTTCTTTGCACATGCGCGCATGCGCCCATTCAACTACACAATTAGTTTCCAAAATTTAGTGTTACTAGGGACGTAAGATTTTTTATTAAACAAAAGTGCAATAAAAGTAAACGAAATTAGTCGATTTATTTATCATTAAAATCTCTAAATTTGAGTTTTACTGGCTGTGCGAACATAAACATAGTGTTATGAATATTCCAACTGAACACACAGAGTTGAGTCCTCCTGGCATAGGAGGCTCAAAGTTTTTTTTTATATAACGTCATTAAACTTAGACCCCTTTCACTCAAGGAAACTGAGTTGCCAACAACTGGGAGTTTGTAGGCGAGAAGGGCGTAAAAGGAAGACACAAAGTCTTCCCTAACACCCTTCTCGCCAACAAACTATCTAGTTTCTGGCAATTCAGTTACCTTGTGTGAAAGCGGTCTTACTTAGGGCCAGTTTCACAGTCACAGGGCTGGCACTTAAGTTCGCAATATACGATACAAAAGACCCATTTTCGCAGTGCCCACTTACCTGAATAAGTTACACTTAAGTCCCCAATGTTGGGCACTTAAGTGGCACCAACTCAGACTCCGTAAATTTCCATAAAGTATCAATATGAAGAACTTAAGCGCAACTTATTCCGGTAAGTGTGCACTGTGAAACTGGCCCTTAGTGTATTGTTAAAATGTTTTTTAATTAATTTTGTTATATTTTCCCTTGTATTGAATAGTTATTGCACGTTTTTGTTACTTGTTGTTGTGGTATACATACAGTGGTGGCGGCCTAAATTAAAATGCATAACTTTTGTTTGGGAAATCTGTTGAGGTTAAGAAGTGGTTTTATTAATAGCCCATGAACTAAGGTACGCTTTGAGTAATGTTTAAAAAACTTTATTTGGTAAGAAAAAAAAAATTAAATACATACAAAAATAAAAATAATTAATATTTTGAAAAATCGAAATAAATTATTTGTAATTTGTTTTCATTACTTTTTGAATGCAATTTTTTAAAAAACTTATTATTATATGATAATCATTAAACAAAAACTGCTGAAGATCGAGAGAGATATATAAGATAAAAATATATATAATTAATGTATTTATTAAATTAAGAAATCGAAATAAATTATAATTTAAATTTGTATTAATACATTTTTAAATGCAGTTTTTTAAATGACCGATAAATCAATTAGAATTCCCAAAAAATTTTGAATAACCGTTTTAGTTTTAGAGAAAAAAAATAAAATGTGAAAAGTGCGAAATTCCCATACAAATTTGTATGGGAAAAGTATTACCTTAGAGGCACGGGTTAATGACCTCGGGAAAAAAATTTTTAGGTCAATAATTTTTTCTTTCGGCATAAACTTTCGTTTGACGGGGTGTGCTATCCAAAAAAATTAATTTGGGATATAACGGACACCCTAATACATACATAGAAAAAGTACATTTCGAACGACTTAAATATGTAGTTTGCTTTGGTTTGGTGTCAGATAAATTTAGAAGATTTAATCACAAATAACAATAGAGAAGTCCAAAAAAAGCTGTGTCCGGCATAACGTTCATGGGTCTGTGCGTCCTGATGTACATTGATCTAGATCCAAACGAATGATCGGATTTGTTTCAAATTTGGTGTGAAGCATTTTTATGTGATTCCTTACAGGAAAAAATCAAGTCTTTGTTCTAGGTGCCATACCTACAACGATTTCGATTGTATTACATAAGTTTTCTCAAAAACAGTTCTAATGATTTTGGTTAAACATCGTACACGTAATCTCTAGACAAGTTTTAATTATACTGTAGGCCGATTCTGGAAAGCGCGGCGGATCGCTTTCATTGGCGGATTTGTATTTTCTTATTCTCAAAAGCACTTTTACTTTCCATTTCTTGTTTGAAATCACCTAGAAACCTATCGTTTTCAACACAAAATGGAAAGCGAAAGCGCATTTGAGAATAAAACAAATATAAATCCGCCATTGAAAGCGATCCGCCACGCTTTCTAGAATCGGCCTACTGCATACATTGGTTTGTATTAAATCAAATAATTTCAAAATGTTTTTAAATTTTTATCGGTAACGATATAAAAGTATTATCGAACAATTTCTGGCTACATTCTAGTTGTTAACTAAAAGAGTTACCTCGTGCGATCGAGTCGTGCATTTTATTTTAATTGTATGAGTGTTTTATTCTAATTTTTTATTCTTTCTTATCTTAATTTGCCCGGAAAAGCCAGGGATTTTGGTGGCCACCTATTATGTTACCTTAATTTTTTGAAGTAGGTAGGTACTTACTATTTAATCTCCAGCCTTCCTTTTTCAGTTTCAATCTTATGAGAAACGCTTACCAAGTTCAGAATAAAAAAGTCATTGCATATTTTTTTTTTTTTTAATTTGGCACAAAAGGCCTCATTTTAATTAAAGTAAACAAAAAAGAGACTGCTTCCAAAAATAATAAAAAAAAAAAAATGTTGCATTCACAAAACGAAATACGATGTACATATTTATATGATTTATTATAAAAAATCGCTTAACTTTTAAGTCTTAACTGAAAATTGATTTGACTTTTATTCTTATAACATAACATAATGTATTAAATGACAAAGTATATAAATATGTAGTATATTATAGCTTTAATACATTAATAAAATTATATTTTCATAATTACGAAGATATACGATTACCCCCTGCCAATTTTTAAATAGGAAGCCTAAAATATTGATTTATTTTATAGTGGAAATCTTACAATGAATTTCGTAAAAAAATATTTACTACAATAAACCAAGAAGTTTTTTTTTGAGAGAATGAGTTATTGAAGTTTAGTTATCTATGAAGACTGTTTTATAACTTGGAAATAAATAAATTGTATGCTTCCTTCGCACACACTTTGAATATTGCAAATTTCAATTGACATGCATTTTTGTATACATTTTGCCAATCTTGTTTCTGGAAAACAAGTTTATAAAGCGTTTTTCTAAAAACTTGAACAACATTTAATCTCAAAATTGTTTTGTCCAGATTTCCAGTACGAGATCATCTAAGTCTCACGCCTCTACCCCCTTATGCATACATATGTACATACCGCACGCCCTAGGGTCCATGTTTCATCGAAATTCTACGAGCACGGATATATCGATTCAGAACTTATTTACATTGTTTGATGTTATACATAATTTATATTGATAATTATAAATATTTAAATTCGACTCTTAAGAACCGATTGCTAAAAGTTTTATTCACTGAGAATAACGGAAAGCAACGTGAATTACCAGAATATTCATACAATATCTATGAATAGTTCATCAGTTTTTTTAAAATAAATTATCACGTACTGAAAAACTGGGCCTCAGAAAATGTTCAAAGAATGCTTACTTGTTATAAATCAATTCGAAGCAGAATAAATTTTAAATTAAAACATTCATACATCAATGCGAAGTTGAATACATATATATTAAATTAAAACATCAATAGTTATCGGGATGAAAGGTCTACCAAAAAAGTGTTGGTTTGCATAAGTCCTATTTTGAATGTTTTTTTACAAAACAAATGTGCTCTTCCTTGTCGACATAGTAATTGCATTTTATTTTATCATGTCTTTCATTTCACTTCACTTGAATGTTTAAACTATAAGAAAAACTTGTATAAAATGATTTCGATTAGAAATGCTCAAACTTATTAATTCGTCAGTAGAAACCAATGATTGCTTGTATATTCACTGCTCTAAGAAAAAATCAGCAAAAATAATATGTTTTTCTGTACAACCTTATTCCTTTCCTAATACTTTTCAGACTTGTATTTAGAAATTCACAATATTTCATGACTTAAAACATCTCTTTTGCATTAGGGAAACTTACATTTGACCCAGTTTGAAATTGTTTTGTGTTAGAAGTTAAAATTGTTCATCGTCATCTTCGTCTAGGTCCGAATTCATTTCGGCAAACATATCATGCAGATCATCAGTTTCCCCTATGGTTTCACTTATGTTATGAACTTGACGTGCGGTATATAACTTTTCGAACTCGGATTTTGGTTCTAGATTTGCTACAATTGGTAGCACCTTGGCTGCAGATGACAGCGTATCACTAATTTTGACTAATTTATCCAAATCTGGTTTATCCTCTTTGGCATTTAACTCGCGACGACGAAGTTCTTCCCAATTAGTTGTCCTCGTTGATAAGGAAGTATCAGCCCAATCATCATCTTCCTCTTCGGGTTCTGAAATTGATTATATTATACAATTTTATTAGCTTTTTTTACAGCATTTTCTTGTTTGTTATTATTTATAATGATTTCATTTTGTGTACACTGTGAGGTCCATCAAAACCGGAAGAGCATGAATTATACCGTTGGAAAAGTTTTGGACCACACATTTGTGTATGTGCCGTTTAAACAGGTAAAAGTAGTATGAATTTTTTGCGGTTTCTGATTTGTATCTTTTTAAGGGAAAGGTTTAGAGTCAATTATCCAAACGGGTCTGACAGTTTTGGCATGAAAAATAATTTTATATTAGCGCAGCGCCAAATATTTGCGTCAATGCTGCGTGACGAAGTTTATTATAAATAAAATACTTCATCGCTGATATTTGAGAATGAGAAAGTATGTATTTTTGCTTGCACAAGGAGTTAGTATTTATTTAAAAAATAAGGTGCAGTTTAGATTCCTTAAATAAAAGAAGGCATGGAAACGTGGAATCAAAATATTTACACAATAAACTTGGGCAAAGTGTTGTTATTCGCATGAATCACATTCGATTCAATCGATTTTGTTGACCACACTCGAAAAGTAAAAAAAATATCAATGTCAGTTATTTAAAATTATATAACTCACCGCCATCCATGTCATCGTACTCGTAGTCATCCAAATAAATATCATCCATCATAGGCGTCGGCACCCGCTCAGTGGCCTCGGAGAATTCATCTTTCACCCTCGTGCCCAGCAAATTGATGCCTTCGTTGTCAGAACTACTTTCATCGCCACTATTTTCCAACTTTACAGCTTCGAGGTGGATCTTCTTTGCTTTTTCGGGAGGATCTGTACAAACACAATCAGGCGATTCTGAATTCGACCTGGCTGCAGCTTGCACAGCCGCCGCAGATGTATTCAACATTTCATTGGCCTTATGCAGGACATCATCTTTTGTGTCGGATCTTTCTTCTAACGATGCTTGTGAAACAGAGGCAGTTGAGATTGTTGCTGTAACATTTGTTGCTGTAACATTTGTTGCTGTAACATTTGTTGCTGTAACATTTGTTGCTGTAACATTTGTTGTTGCATTTGATGTGACATCATCTTGTTGGTTTTTTTTCGAAGGCACTCCATCTGAATGAAATTGTTTTGATCTGTTGAGTGGTACTTGTGAATCCTCGTTTGTTGTTTTTGTGTCTTGTTTTTTTCTCAACTTGTCGTTAGCTGATTTTGCTTTTTGAGACTCAATAGCCTCATTATCATTATTAACTTCGTTTTTAGGTTCTAATGTATCAAATGTTAAGAGATTGGCGCTCAATGAATTTAACGCCTCATCGTCGATATCAATATCATCGTCATCTTCCTCAATTTCATTCAACATAAAGACATCTTCGTCTTCGTGGTAATCGTCATCGTCTGCATCATCCCAATCTTTTGCCTTCGTCGTGGGTTGAGCTTCTCGATCTTCACGCTGTGTAGCGACCGACTTCGACTCTCCCGGAAGCCCAATATTGCCTTTCTGTCGACGGAAGCGCACGATCAGACTCCTTGACTCCAGAAGCGCATTTACTGTGTTTTTGTACGCTTTCATTGACTCCTCGACGGTGCTGTACCGGATGAATGCGTACCGCGTATATCTCATGCGCTGCGCGTATCCAATATCGATGCGCTGTGCGTTGGGGAAGTGCGTCTTGACTGCCTTCACCGATATCGACGTCGGCAGATTTCCTATGTAAAGCGTGTACGGATCGATTTCTTCCGGCGACACCACATGATCCTCGGACGGCTGAGTCTTGGGCTCCGCAACAATTTTGCCAGTTCCAAAGGGAATCTCACGTATCGCTTCTAGGACCTTAGCTGTGTCTGCACCTTCCCTCAGTTGGACAAAGCAATAACGAGGTGTTGATGGCTGTTGGAAGTGGACAGTCTCGATGAACGGCGAGTATTTCTTGACAATATACTTGTTAAGGTCTGGATCGGGGAATTTGAGTATCAACATTTGCCGTTTTGATGCTTTGCTGAACTCCCTTTCCAGAGCCAGAGCTGCTTCAGCGTCCTCTCGTATCCATTCTTTGGGACGAGAGTATCGTGTCGACATTGGCTTCCGTTTGGACTTTTTGTTGACTTGAACTGGGCCGTTTTCCGCGTCGTTCAGAAAAATTGTGAGTTTCTCTGGTCCAGCTGGTTGTTCTTCTTCATTGAAATGAGAACCCTCATTGTAGTCCCCGAATTGGCCGGCATCCATGCGCGGGAAGAAGGGGTGTAGGTTCATGGCCGGGAAGTGGTGCGGGTTCCTTCGACGGTTCCGCGCATAAGCAGAATTCATGTTGTTCCCGGCGTTAGGCGAAAGGAGTGTCGGTTGCCTGATAGGAGGGGGTCCTCGCATTCCGCCACCGTTAAAACCATTGTACATTGCTCCATTCAACGCGTTCACGCCGCGTATTCGTAAGCTGCTTGCAGAGCCAGGACCTCTTAGCCCAGGCACATTGTAGTTCGGAGAGCCGCCACTAGGTATATTTAAAAATTCATTATTTTGCATATGTCCCAGCGCCGGTTCTGGATCCGTTGGTAGAGGCGGCTTTTCTGGCTTTAGCTCTGGCGGGGGCAGCGGCGGTTGGGCTGAGCCGCTTGCAGCACTTGGATTTGGAGTGAAAAACGGTGGGGGTGTTGACATGAAATTCCACGAAGGACTACTGTTGTACAAGTGTGGTGGAGTTGGGGCGGGAAAGGGAGACATGTTTACCGAGTTCATGGGAAAGAAAGGTGTTTGGTTGTAGAACGGTGGATTGGTGGCATATTGCTGCTGTTGTTGAATCTGATGTTGCATTTGAAATTGCTGTTGATGGTGCTGTGCGACAGCGGCCGCTTGTATTTGCTGCTGAGCCAGAATCTGTTGTTGCTGATGGATGTGCATTTGCTGTTGTTGCTGGTGCTGCTGATGGTTATGTGGTTGAAATTGCGACGGTGCCACGAAGGGATCAAATCGCTTCGCTTCGGATGCATAGTCCGGGGAAATAGAGCGTTTCATTTTTGGACAAAATGGATCAAGATGTTTGGTTTAGCATTTCTTACATTTCGTACGTGAGCATGGCGCACTGACAAACTGTAAGTAAACTAACATAATATTTAGTATATATGCACACAAAAACTATGAACATTTTACTTATTAATATAACGCCTTGTATAATTATTCAGAGAAATTGTAAAAAGTTTAAGATTTTTTTCTGAAGTAGTCAACTTTCAACTTTGGTTGTCAAAAACAAATATTTTTGTTTTTTTTTTTGCGGTGGATATGAAAAAAAAGACAGCTAGATGGTTTGGATTTTCGTTTCGATAGGCTTGTTCATCTACGGACTGTGGTGGATTCCGATCAAAGACTTTTAAGGCCCTTTCACATTGTCATTTTTTTATATTTTACCAGTGTTAAGCTGGCCTTAGACTTAGGGTGTTATCATCGGTGTACGTTGTTCGTTGCTGTTCGTACGCGGAACAACGACAATTTAAATGATAAAACCGAACAAGAAGAACGTGCAAATTCAAATCAGGTCAGAAATTCCGGTGTTCGTTGTTACCCGAACAACTTGTGTTTAAATGCGAAAACTGTTTAAATGAACTGTGCAACTTGTAAGGAGATTTTCGAAGTTTTTTTAATTACTGAATGGCAAAAGAAACCTAGTTATATAAATAAACAATTTTGTAAATAGAGTTTAACTTTCTAATGTAAATGCTTTATTCGTTGCTCGTTGTTGAGAGAAGAACGAACACCGAACAACGGACACCGAATGAAGAACGAAAGTCTAAAGCCAGCTTTAGACGGCTTTCACACAAGGAAACTGCGTTGCCAGAAACTGGCTAGTTTGTTGGCGAGAAGAGTGTGAGGGGAGATTTTTTGTCTTGCTTTTACGCCCTTCTCGCCTACAAACTAAAAATCGCTGGCAACTCAGTTTCCCTGTGTGAAAAGGGTCTTATTTATTTCGTTTTCAGGTTTAAAGGTTAGACCGCACTAGGCGGAACTGCACTGCAGCGGAACTGCGATTCAAAATAATTTGTATGAAATTGTATGAAGTTCAGTTGCCGCTTAGTGCGATATAGCTCATACAATTTCATACAAATAATGTTTTGCTGCGTCGTGAAGTGTAGTTCCGCTGCAGTTGTATGCGGTCTAACCTTAACTCCTTTTTGACTCCCAAAAACTACGATGGGGATTTTTATTAAACTGTCAAACTCAAAACTGACAGCCAACATTTTGGGTTAATTACATTGGTGCGTTCTTTTTGTTTCTAACGTTATGGTGGATTTACATGTATCTGCATTTGGTTTCTACACAAAAAAAGGGATGCCAAATACAAAATGTATATTTGTTAGAAAGAGAGAAAAGATCAAAATGCAGAAGAACTTCGTTTCTGCATTATAGGAAAGTGTCATACTGCAGAAATGAAGACGAACATGTTCATCTTCTTGATGGTTCTCTTTCACTCGCTCGGATTTTTTGTATACATCTGTCCTGCTCTACTTTTCTGCATTTTGCAGATGAAGATACATGTAAGTCCACCATTAATCAAGGCATAACTACGTAGGCCTACTTTTGTTCAAAAGTAAGAAATAAATATCTATTATGAAGACACCTGCTTGCAAATGAACAATGAAAAATTCATGTTGGTTTTAAATATGCGTCAGAACAATTTTCGTATGTTTTATTGCAAGAATGTTTCGCTAGCGAGCATTTTAATTTCTCATTTTTGTACTTTTGTACAAAAGTACGTCTATGCAGTTAAGGCTTTATAGTTAAGGTTAGACCGCACTAAGCGGAACTGCACTGCAGCGGAACTGCGATTCAAAATAATTTGTATGAAATTGTATGAAGTTCAGTTGCCGCTTAGTGCGATATAGCTCATACAATTTCATACAAATAATGTTTTGCGGCGTCGTGAAGTGTAGTTCCTCTGCAGTTGTGTGCGGTCTAACCTTAAGCGGCAACTGAACTTCATTAAACTTCATACAAATTATTTTGAATCGCAGTTCCGCTGCACTGCAGTTCCGCCTAGTGTGGTCTTACCTTAATTGTTTTATTATTGACTTTGATATTTGGAATTGTTTTCTGAATAATTCACTTTTCATCGAAATTGTATTCTATCGTTCTAAAATAAAAAGTAATTTTTTTAACTTTGACATTGCAACTCTAGTTTTCGACCAAAGTAACAAAAAAGAACGCACCACTAAAACAACTTACGCCAAGCATTGTATATAAAACCTATAAAAAAAAATAAAAAAAATCGGTTGGCACAACGGCTCATGAAGAACCAGGGCCTAGTGACTACCCTTCAAGCAAAATCACGGACCCAAATTTCTCGGTTCACTTGGGACTCCAAAAAAAATGAGTGTCTCACACACAATAACAAATTTTCTGTGTACGCATGTAAAAAGAACGAGAATCGAGAGTATTTTTTTTAAGCACCGAGAAATAGAGAGAGCATAGGCGAAGTATACAATCATTTTGCCTTAATTTCCACCACTTTTTTTTAGTTCAGTTTTGTAGGTAGCGTGGCGAAGACGGTTGCTTTTGTATCTCTTTTTTCTTGTTTAAACTTTGAAAAAATTTGTAATCAGAAATGCAAGTTTCTATTTATTAATTGTAAATTTATATTTGTGGAAATATGTCATGTTTATAAGTGCGAAATAATCTTTAGAAAACCTTTTATGAATGATAAATAAAAAAAACTCTTGCAATGAAAAAATTCTGTTTGTTTTATTTTTGTAGGCGATGGAGAAACTGGACTAGATGGGAAGTTTTTTTAGTACATTTGGGTTGGGTTTTGGGTATGCCTCAATTCATTCATTTTTTTTTGACCGTTTTAGATTCCATTTGGTTTCGGTTCTCCGAGTATGGTGAATTGAAAAACTCTCTCTCTCACAATACATTCACATAATGGCTCCGTGGTGATTCTAATTTCCATACTAATTTGAGCCACAAAACGCAGTTTTTCGATCCGTATTTGGATCCGCATGCGAAGTCGTCCATACGTTGTTTGATACGTTTGCGGACCGAAAACGAGCTCGCTTGCTTGAAGGGTAACAACTCACAACCATTCCTGTGTGCGCCTTTTGACAGGAATGGAAGGGGCCTACAATTTTATGCCGAGTCCGAACGGCTAGACGAGAAGCACTTATTCGTGACAACTGATACTCTTGGAGGATTTGTCAATTCCTCGCAAGAGGCAGTAGCCCTGCAAAAAAAACTTTTTTTTTAGTTTTTTAGGTGGACAAGGCTGAGAAGCGAACCCAGACCTCCAGCGTGACAGTTCACCGCACTAACCATTACGCTACGGGCTACTACTATATAAAACCTATAGTACTATTAATGAGTCGATTTTTGGTACGATAGTCTACGCCTATGGTGTATTATCACTAGAGAGATTTGAGATTTTCAATGTATTTTTAACTCTACATTATCTACAGAGTAAATTCCCTCCAAAGCTAGTACTAGAGGTAATTATATACAATGCGTCAAGCACTTGAACGTCATTAACCCAAAATTTCGATATGACGTTTATTTAGAAGCTATGAGACAGAGATGCCTATATTGCTTTTTTTCTAAAAAGCCCTATTGGCTGTTGCGAGTAATGTTCACCTATTAGGTCCATGGTATTTTCATTTGTGTCAATCGATGATATGTCATATTGGTGGATTTACATGAACCTGCATTTGGTTTCTGCAAAGCAAAAAAGGGAAGCCAAATACAAAATGTATATTAGATAAATAGGGAGAAAAGATCAAAATGCAGAAGAACTTCGGTTTCTGCATTATGCCGGATTTACACGAATGGCAAAGATGCCAATATTTCTGCCAAAAAAATGGTAAAATAATGGCAGAAATAATTTTTTTATGACATGCATTTACACGAGTTCAAATAATGGCAGGTTTTAAAATACTGGCAACATGCCATAAAAGAATGAGCAAGTTCATTCATATTCATACTTAATACTCCACCAGACACTAAACCGAGATTTAGCAAGATTATCACAAATCTCCTTGAAATCTACAAGATTTACCATACAAATTTTAATCTCCTCAAATGAAATTTCAAATAAAACTCAATCAAATCTACTCGGAAACATTGGTTTGTCAAATCAAACAAACTTTTTTTTCGAAGGATAATTGTGGAACCGACCTATTTTCGTTTATTGACAGATAGAATTGTAAAAAAAAACTATCTATCTCACTTCCACTTCATATCAAAAAAATGAAACATCATTTGAATGTTTTGCCATAATCCTCTTTTTGTGCAGTGGAAACCCCAAACAAATCTCATTACTTAAATCTCGGTTTAGTGGTTGGTGGAAACGTAGTATAAGATAAGCTTGTATTGTTTTAATCATTGACATAGGAATAATATGGACTGCTAGGCTGAAGCTTCAAATGGTTCCATCTATTAAAAAGCGCTAATGTAGGACAAGCGGAAAAGCGCTGTAACTTTTGACAATTGGCTTTGCTGCCAGTATGACAGACTGAGAACGTTGAAAAATGTATTTATTGTTTTTTTGTTTAGTATTTACCTTTTTTAGTGTTACGTTTTTTATGAATCAACATAAATTACAAAATCCCAGGAATCCGATAGCTTAGGAGAGGACGTATAAGATAAGATACAATGGATGGTTAAAAGTGCTGAAAAGAGGTAAGTAGGTACCAAATTTTCGTTAAAGAAAAATAATTATTTAAATGGAGATATATAAGTATTAGAATACAATATTAGACAATTCAGTATCATAATAAATAAACTTTATTAACTTAAAATTCAAGATTCAGCTTTGATAATGAGGACAAAAATTAGCAAGCATGGGGAGAGATTCGGCAAAACTATATGAAGTCTTCGCAGTCAGATCAGAGGAAGACATTCCCTGTAGTTGAAAAAAATGATGCACTAGCAAAATCAGATTCGAAACATGTGGCAGCAAGAGAAGATCATCCAAATGTAAGTGTCATAAAGCTGCCTACAAAAATTAGTTCAAAAAGACGAATTATAAGTAGTGATAGTAGCGACGACAAAGAATTCTCCAATACGAAAGAAACGAAAACCACAGATACAAATGAACCAGGGAGTACTTAATAACAAAATGCTTTTATTGAAATTTCTTATGATATATTTTGTTTTCATTTGCAGCTTATTCGTAGAACTTTGGCCAGAAATGCACGCTTACGACAAAAGTGCAACAATGAGTTTATAGACGGCGAAGCAGTTCTAAGTGGTTCGGCTACGAAAAATGCCGAACCACTTAGGCCAATAATATTGACTCGGTTGTGGTTGATAATGACGAAGCAGAAAATGAATCGTCAATACCGATGGGTGTATTTACAATCTTTGAGGTACATAATATATGCATAATATCTAATCCAATAATATTCATTCTACTTATTTCTGATAGAAGCCCTTGCGGTCTTATAAAGGGAGGTTTTAAGATTCCTGAGCACCGTCAGTATAATGATGCTTCGAAAATATTTTCCCAAAGGTAACCCCTAGACAATGGTTCATATCTTGTGGATTAATTTATTGTTGTAAGCGATGATGAATCAGATGTTGAGAAATCTATATGACCACTGGAACGGGCACAAGAAGTTCAAAAAATCAAAAGACGACAGAAGCGTAAGGCAAAACAAAATGATGGTCAGGAAGATTTTTTACAGCCTGCCAAGAAAATACGTATTCTGCGAATTCATATAAAAGCTCTGACGATGCCGATGATTTCGTTTAGTTTTAGTGCAAGTGTATTCTTATATTTTGGTAATTTTATATTTAACTGGAATCTAATTTATTTTTGTCCTTGATAATAAATGTATTTTGCATATAATAATTTAAATAATAATTTTAACTTTAGTTTTTAATAATTTTATCTTTATGCCTGTAATGAATAGAAGGAAAGGATAGATTTTTGTGGCTCAAACAATTAGGGAATCTACACGACGAGAAAATTCTTAAAATGCACTTTAATCGATTACTTTTCGTTTGCTTCAATTGTAATGTAACTGTTTGAATTTTTTTATTTGATTGTTTTTGAATAATTAAAATATTCAAATTAAAAATGACTTAACTAAAACATATACAGGGTGTCCCGTAAGAAATGGATAAACCTGAAATGCCTAATAGTAGACTTTATGACCGTCCTGAAAACTGATAAAAAAAAAGTTCTATCACAACCACAAGAAAAGATACATGCATTTTTTTGTTCAGTGTATTATTTTTTGCCTTACTTAACATTTTGGAATACCACGACTACAAGTGAATGAATTCCACGTTTTTTTTCGTAGCAATATCTTACATTATTTGTGCCAAAGCATTAGTAGAAAAAAATTATTATTACTGTTGGACTTCTTAGAGAACAAAATTATTTAACTTTGATTTTCAATGCAAAATGTGAAAGAAAATAATTTTTGAAAAAGTCATCATCTCTGGTATAAGAAAAATGCATGAGTGGCCAACTATTATTTTATTAGTGCTGGTAGACAAACTATTGCGTACTAATCTTGAAGTCCCGGTTGGGTTTCAAAAAAAAATTGACTTTTATAAACTTCAAAGAAGCTATGCATTACTCAAAAATTAAAAAAAAATTATATATTAACAATATTTTTTAAAACAACTCCAACAATTTTAAAATTTGTGTCCATAGTTTCATAGCAGGTTCCAGAAATAAAATGTCATCTTTTTTATTTAGTTCAAACATCCATAGCTTCGGAATTTAAGCAATTAAAAACATAATTTCATTTGTTTGTTTATTATTATTTATTTTTGAAATTTTCCATAAGCCACTTAACGATATAAAACATTATCGAACCATTGATATGTGCTATCAATGTCTATCTATATTATAGTTGTTAAAAAGAGCAAGTCTGTGTGATACAGTCGTGTCTTTTATTTAATACAAAATTAGGAAAGATATTTTTTCTTTAAGTTCGATACGGTACTCTCTAAATCAAGTGACGACGAAATAAAGACGAGTATACTGGAAATGCATTACAACTGGTAAGTACAGAAGTTCCTTCTTAGCACCAGTTTTTCCGTAAACAATCAGGAGTGAACCAAACTACGTTTGGACATGATACTGGGCAAGATGTCGATTGAATGACAATAGGTAAGTACCAAGGCCAGAAGGAATAGTGCCACTTGTCACCTAGAAATAAAAAACAAAAAAAAGATATCACTTTAACTGTGGGAAGAGGTGACATGATTCTTTCATACCTCATGAACTAATCTTTGTTTTCCATTGCATCATATCGCTAACAAGATGGTTTGAATTTGAAAAGTTCTATATAAGAAATGCCAAATTGTTGCTCTTGCTGGTAGTACTTCTTTTCGTTTTCCTCATCAGCATTGTTGTCCTATAGTTAAAAGAATATAAATATTTAGTTCCTCAGGTAAATGTATGGTTTTATTATCTTGCTTAGTTTTTCTAGTCTTTCAGATTAAGTTAACAAAAATACATTAACACGTCGAAATATGTAATTATGTATGACGGGCGATTTTTCATATCTGATAGAAATGTACTAGAAAAGCTAAAACGGGATGGATTTTTGAAATGGAAATACCGCTGTTGACTTAGCTTGGAATCTAACTACATATGTATATATGTACATACATCAGCCCTAGATCTACGATTTTTCCGAACCGGGCAAAATCTAGACTTCGGTGCCCCTCTCATTTTGAGCCAAATTAAAACATATTACATACGTACATTATGTACGAGTACTTGGTTGTTTTTTTTTTCTTACCATGAGAATAAAAATTAAAATTTAATAAAATACATATTTGAGTTATTGCCTAGGAAAGAATTTCGAATTATTGTTTAAACTCATCTAGAACAACTCCCGCACATACACTTATTTTTAAGTTTTTTCTAAAATAACTAAAGATTTTGATAAAACTTTGTACCTGTCATATGTTAGTGATTATAACAAAACTAAATTTAAGTGCCTTGGAAAAATGTAAGTACATCATGAAGTTTTTGATAAAACTGTTTTGGCTTTCACTTATATATTTCGCTAATGTTTATAGCGAAACGAATAACAAGGAAATTCATTTTTAAGTGTACTGTTTTTACAATTTTCAAATAATGTAATTGTAATAATATACTTATAACTTATAAAAAGGATATAACCACATTAAAGCTTCGAATAATAAGAGCAAGTTTTTGCGATCTTCTCGCCCATTTTAAATAATCTTCTGTTTAAATTGATTAGGTAGATATACATAATTTGACATTTTCATTTAAGTCCCGTCGTAGCTTTTTTCTTATAATTGTCTTTTGCCTTGGCAGTTTTTAGAGTTAAGCCCCGGATATTTTCTTAAATTTTGCACCCCTAAAAGCTGGGCAAAGGCCCCGGTTTGCCCCCCCCCCATTTATCCAGGACATACATACATTTCGTCCGAAGCACTAGATAAGTAATAAGGAACGAAAAAAAAGCACTTGTTTATTTAGAATTCAAAACATTTAGAAATACGCAAAAAAACACTTTGTTTATTTAAAACTATTAGTTCATTGATATTGTAGATTTTCGCATAGTTGTGTGTTTTCAAAAGAACTTTTCGGAAAGAAAAAAAAAAAAAACAAATCTTAATCGATAAATTAAGTTAATTAAATTAAAT
Organism: Melangyna quadrimaculata; assembly: GCA_949320155.1. Taxonomy (NCBI): domain Eukaryota; kingdom Metazoa; phylum Arthropoda; class Insecta; order Diptera; family Syrphidae; genus Melangyna; species Melangyna quadrimaculata. The sequence continues at coordinate 2,332,718 of OX439485.1, read as the reverse complement.
ATCGAAAAATTAACAAAAAAAAATGAGGTGCTCAGTAATTGGTTGCAGGTCGTATCTTTTACCTGAACATGTGTCACTACACAGGCAAGTATTTCTCAAATGATGGAAGTGTTAACTAATTTGTTTGATTTTTATTTTTTTTTTAAATGAAACTTATTTGTGCGCGTTAAGAGTTAAATTTCAATTGATATGTATTTCAAAAACGAACAAATTGTGTGTGCTTTCCTTGGTAATTTTTGCATATGTAAGGGTATGCCCATTTAAGAAAAATGAAGTTATAATCACACCACTAAACACTCACACTTGACTAAAACAACTTTATTTAAAAAGAAAATAAAAGGGTTAATTTAATTTTGTTTTGTCAACTTTTTTAGAAAATTGCCCATTCCGTCTAAATGGGGGGAATAGATCCCCTCCCATATACGATTTTTGTATTGTCTCACCTTAAGTGAATCACCCTGCATAAAATAATTACAAATCAAGATTCGAAGTTAAAATTTCAAATCGCCAAAGAAGTTTTATTTGTCTCGAGTACTTACTGAGTTACACATCCTCTTTTTTAGATTGTTTTGTGGGGGCCAGTTGAGGGAAGAATGGATGAAAGCCATTATGTCTCTTAACAGACAGCATATTGATAGACAAACAGTCTCAAAATCATTTACTGTTTGCGATATGCATTTTTCAAAAAGCTGCCTTATAAACGTGGGACCGAAAAATCATCTAAGATCTGATGCGATTCCAACCATTTTCCCAAAAATGTTGGAAGGATTAACGTAAGTTAAAAATTAAATTTGTTGAAAAAAGAAAATTCAACAGAGTTTTCAATTTTAGCGATAAATTTCCTAATCATGAAAAACAGGATGAACATCTACATGTTTATATTTTTTTTTATGATTTCAGTGACGAGATTCAGAATGAATACTCAGATCAGCCTTCCACTTCAAGAGAACTTGAAGAATTGTCTACGCAAGACCATGAAGATTTGTCTACCAATTATGTAGAATGGTCAACTGAAAACTTTAATAATTTAATTGAATAGTAATTTTAGCGAAAATTTTCCTTATCATGAAAAACATGATGAACAACTATTTATATTTTTTTTTTATGATTTCAGTGACGGGATTGAGAATTCATTCAGTGATGAGCCTTCCATTTCAAGAGCAAATGTTTCCGTTGATATGTAAAAATCTTAATATCTATTTTTAGTTGATTCAACTTATAAATCTTTATAATTTTAGAGATTTATCACCTCATTTTGTTCGAAATCGTAAACGGAAATTTGATCCTGAACAAGCCTCTCCCAAAACGTTAAAAAGAAAATGCGTATTTTACAAGCAACTTATCAAAAGAAAAAATAATATTTTAAAGGTTGCAAGGCGTAGATTAAAGAGACAGGAGAACAAAATTCAAACCCTAAGTTCCTTAGTCATGGAACTTGAAAAAAAGAACCTGATATCAGAAAATGCTTCTCAAGTCTTACAGGTAATTTATTTTTATATTTAATCATCATTAACTACAAAATATGGAAGAAAAGAACTCCAAGTAATTACGTTTTTGAATGTACAATAGAATCTCAAAAAGGTGAACGAATAAAAAAGGGTCTTTAAACTTTTAAAAACCGTTATTCTTTTGAAGAATACAATTTTGATGATAAAAAAAATACCTAATGTTACACTTTTTCATACAAAAATGCATGTTATACTGATATGCATACAACAAATGGATAGTTTTCATGACTGAATAATATTCATTTGCATTTACATACATAACATCATATTTTGATTGAAGCGCTTATCTTTTCGAGATTCTGTAGTAACTATAATGTTGTAAAATTTTGAATTTATAATACTTCAACACAAAATGGGCTGAGTTCATAATTGTAAAATATTTTCGGTAGTTCAACCGTAACGTTACTTAAAAACTTTTATGAACATACAATTTACAGTATCATTGCAGTATACAAACTTCGGTATAAACGCCGTTCATGAAAGTATTCAGTAATTATACAAATTGAATGAACAGATAATTGAGAATTTTTCGGCTTTTTAGCTTCGTAAGTTTTCATTTTCCTGAGGACTATTTTCTTCCTTCGTCCTGACGCAAGATCTTCCTCCATTGCAAGGCTTGCCGGAACCGATGTTTATAAATAAAATAAATAAATAAATCGGGGGGCACAACGGCTCGTGAAGAACCAGGGCCTTGTGACTAACAACTCGCAACCATTCCTGTGTGCACCTGTCGACAGGAATGGAAGGGACCTACAATTTTATGGCGAATCCGAACGGCTAGACGAGAAGCACTTATTCGTGACAAGTGATACTCTTGGAGGATTTGTCAATTACTCGCAAGAGGCAGTAGCTCTGAAAAAAACTTTTTAGTTTTTAGGTGGACCAGGCTGGGAAGCGAACCGAAGTTTGGTGTCTTACTATTCCATTGTTATTTATTCCATTATTTTAATTTAAAGGTATCTTTTTAAGGCCCACATGCAAATTTAGTCTAATCGTGATCATGCAACTTTCAATGACGAAACAGTCTGGTTGCTAAAATTAATCCCATGCTCTTACATGAGAGTGCGCGCACATGCAGAAACTATTCACTTCAAAAACTAAACGATCACCCCAAATAAGTTGCATGTGGGCGCTTAGGCTAAGTGTTATCATTTAATAAAGATGTTTCGGAACATAAACATATTAAAAGATGTAAAAACACATAAACATTACTCTTATTCCTGTTTGTATACTTTTGTGAATGATACAAGTTTGCTTTACTTTTGCTGTATTATTGCAGTATAAGTAGGAACAATAATGAACACAAGTTATACCGAATTTCTAAACAATGCTGGTTTTATACAATAATGAACGCGATACTGGTTGTGTAACTGTATCTTTACGATTATGAACTCAGTCGTAACTTGATACAAAAATGTATACAAAATTAAACTTAACTAACCATCAATCTTGCTACAGAAACATTTGTATTATTCATAAAAAAAGGGAAAATAAATATACCTATGTTACATATAAATAAAAACTTCGTGTACATACATACATACCTACAATTTACATTATGTTTGAAAGAAAAACGATACAACTGAACTAGGCTCTACTAAAATATTTTGAACTTAAAGAGCTCTTGTGTGGTTTTTATTTTAACAGATTAATAGAAATTCAAATGTTCATATTTCTTGCACCGATTTTAAAAATTGATGTTTCAAAATTGTTTCGTCTTTCTTCTTCTTCTACTAGTCATCCAATTCAAATCATATACGTACACCTGCAATGCTTTAACCCAAAGACGCTCCCAATCACAAAATAACACCTAAATATCGCTTTCACATTAGACCGAAAACTTAAGATTGTTCTACAAAAAGATCCAGCTTTTTCTTAATAAGACTCATTTTAACGCCCTCAATTTATTTTATTTTCTTAGCATATACATATAAGTATATTAAATATTTTTTCTCTTAATTTTTAGACTTATGACAGTAGTTTGATCGAAGTTCTTAGAGGTAAGAAAATATCTGGCAAATACCCGGTGGAACTTAGATCTTTTGCGTTGACTCTGCATTTCTATAGCCCACGAGCGTATAAGTATGTTAGATCACTCTCTAAAAACAATTTACCGGCTGAGAGCACGCTTAGATCGTGGTATAGCCAAACAGAAGTTGGTCCTGGATACACACAAAAATCGCTGGACGTACTCACGCTAAAAAGCATATCACTGTTGAGACAGAACAGAAAGCTGGTTGCCTGTTTGATGATGGACGAAATGGCAATTCTTAAACATATGCAATGGGATGATACCAAAAAGAAATTTGTTGGTACCATTGATTATGGAACCGAGTTCAGTTCAACGGAAGAGCTTCCCCGAGCAAAAGAAGCTTTAGTGTATCTTTTAGTTGGAATGAACGGAGCATGGAAGCTTCCAGTAGCATATTTTTTGTGTAATGGCCTTAGTTCAGAAGAAAAAGCAAGTTTCACTAGGCAGGTAATCAGTTTTTTAGCAGCTTCCAAAGTTGAAATTGTTGGTTTAACCTTTGATGGTCACCCTGGTAACATAGGTATGATGAAGCACTTAGGAACTTCCTTTGAAAACTTTCAACCTAGCTTCAAAAACCCGGAAAACTCTTCTGATATCGCCATTTTCCTTGATGCGTGTCACTGCCTCAAGTTGGTTAGAAATACTTGGGGCACCAAAAAAATAATTTTTGATGGCTCGGGAAAGGCGATAAAATGGGATTATATCCAAAAAATTGTCAATTACCAGGGTGAGCTGGGATTGCATTTTGCCAACAAATTGACTCAAAGGCACCTTAATTGGCATTCTAAAATCATGAATGTAAAATTAGCTGCAGAGACCTTGAGTGAGAGCGTCGCAAATGCTCTTTTATTTTTGTTAGAAACAAAAGTACCAGGTTTCGAGGGTCGCGAGGCAACAATTACTTTTTTGAAAAAAATTAATAACATTTTTGATTGCCTCAACTCAAGATCCAAATTTGGCTTTAGTTTCAAAAAGGGATTGTGCGAACAAAACAAAGAAAATGTGTTTGATTTTTTTAAAGAATCGATAAAATATCTTGCAGAACTAAGTTTCGGAAACGAAAAAATTATAAAATCGAAAAATAGAGTAGGGGTTTTAGGTTTTATAGTTGATATGAAAAATTTGCAAAGTATTTATAGGAAGACCGTGGAAGAAAAAAAGATCCTTGATTATATTTTGAGCTATAAGCTTTCTCAAGACCATTTAGAGCTTTTTTTTCAAGCATACGGTCGAGAGGCGGATTCAATAACAACCCAACGTCAGCACAGTTTGCTTCAGCATACAAAAGACTTCTGATACATAACGAAGTTCGTTCGTCGGCTGAAGCAAATTGCATTTCATGCGACGAAACAAGCATTTTGATTGCGTCTTCCAGTCAAACTAATGAAAAATATGAATGCAAAATAAGTGATGACGATGACGAAATTTTAATATTTGAAGGGTTGAGTCAAACTCCCCTAAATAATTCTCCCATGGAAGAAATAATATCATATATTAGTGGATTTGTTGAATTCAAAATCCTAAAAAAAATTTACTGTAAAAAATGCAAGGAATTTTTACTTAATAGCCAAAAATCGGAATCAAAGTTAATTTCATTGAAAACCAAGGGTTATCTAAGATATCCTCATAGAGATACAATCAAAATTTGTAAGGCAGTACAGCAAAATATTTCTGTTTTGGAAAATCAAAATAAACTAACAAATAAGAACTTATATAGTTTAATAACCTTAAGTAGTTTAAGAAACCTAAATTAAGGTTTAATTTATAAGGAACTTGACCTCCATGTACTTGACTGCGAGGTTTTGAATAACCATAAGTATGAGCTTATAAAGCAAGTAATGCACTTTTGCTCAAAAGTACTATTACATTATATTGCTAAGAAAAATAATATAACTGAACACAAGAAACTTGTTAGAAATAAGTTAACAAAAATTGTACAGTATATGGGGCAGTAAAATTCGAAAAAAAAATCTCGTGATTGTTTTTATTTACATTAAAGGATAATGAGTGGCAACTTTTGGGTAAGTACATAAAAGTATAAGTTAACTAACTTATATTGCTTTAAAATAGAAAAAACTTATATTTTTGCTTCTTTTATATTTTTTTTTTAATTTTAATTCTAAAAAGAAATTTAAATTAAAATTTCTATAAATTAACAATCAATTCTTTTTCGTAAATCCCCGACAAAAGTGACAAGAATTTGCCACAAAGTAAACAACATGCAGCTTTTTGTACGTAGTTTGGGCCAGAGCTTTAAAGTCATTAAATATTTTTTTACTTAAAATTTGTAAGTACAAGAACCGAGGAATTGTACTTGTACTTTAAAATTTCAAGTACTTAGGAAATTTACTTGTACTTAAGCTTAAATTATACAGGTCTGGCTTGGACAATTTTGAGAATCTATTGGTTTCCAAAAATGATAGAATTGCCCTCCATCAAGGCTGTTGACCCAATTGAAGGGCACGACCGAAGAGTTCGTCCTTAACTGTGAAGGAAACGCCTGCGTTAGCAGCTTGTCATTCTTCGAATTGGATATCCCCATACCACTTTTTGGAGGTAAAGTGCACGGTTCTTCAGCTCGCGCCGATAAGGTCAAGGGACAAACACCCAAAGTAGAGAAGGACGAAAAGAAGAAGAAGACCGGTCGTGCAAAGAGAAACTTTGTGCACGGATTCAGTTGTCGTCGTGGTCCAAATACTAACTCTTCTTAAATTTGTCTAAAATTATATTAATCTCTGTTGTGAATAAAAAAACAAACAAAGATTTTATAAAAATAAGGCTGGAGGGTGTCCATTTCTACCTTTTTAGGTGGGTGACAAAATTTTCTAAATAAATAGAAAAAATTTCGAGTTATCTATCGAGTCTATCTAAACAAAGTTTTTTTAAGTGTTTAGTTTCTTATCATTTTTCAAAACTCAAAGGAGAACCGGACAAAACGATCTACATAACCAATAACAACGAGAAATATGTCGTTGAAAAGGTATTTTTGTGTACATGAATACTTACTGCCTATATTAAATAGTAACACTATCCTCCTTATGTATAAAGAAAAAAATAGTTATTTAAGCTTCCGTGTTTAGGAAAACTACACGATGGAATAAGAATGTTCCGGACTCAAATGGAGCAGTAAGCAATTGCCTTTAATTTCAGTCCACAAAATTCTTATTCCATGGTGTAGTTTTCCTAAACACGGGAGCTCAAATAACTATTTTTTCTTTATAAATAAGGGGGTATATGTATACCAAATTCCAATCTTTGTTGGCCAATTACTTTTTTCACACAGCGATTTGAATAATACTACGTTTCCACCAGACACTAAACCGACATTTAGCAAGATTATCACAAATCTCCTTGAAATCTACAAGATTTACCATACAAATTTTAATCTCCTCAAATGAAGATTTCAAATAAAAATCATTCAAATCTACTTGGAAACATTAGTTTGTCAAATCAAACAAACTTTTTTTTCGAAGAATAATTGTGGAACCGACCTATTTTCGTTTATTGACAGATGGAAATGTAAACAAAAACTATCTATCTCACTTCCACTTCATATCAAAAAAATGAAACATCATTTGAATGTTTTGCCATAATCCTCTATTTGTGCAGTGGAAACACCAATCAAATCTCATTACCTAAATCTCGGTTTAGTGGTTGGTGGAAACGTAGTATAAGCTGCAATAGTAAGTATTCATGTACACAAAAATAAATTTTCAACGAAATATGTCTTGTTGCTATTTTGTTCCTAAACCAGCTTCCATACCTTTTTGCCGGTTCTACTTTGTATGAGAAAAGTATGACCTTAGGCATGGGTTAATGACCTCGGAATTTTTTTTTTCGATTGACGGGGTGTGCTATCCAAAAAAAATTAGTTTGGGAAATAACGGACACCCTAGTATGTATATATGTACTTTGAACTTAGAAATAAGACTACACATCTATTCACACTGTTCACATTGATGATTCATTGGACTTCATCAATAGTATAATTTACATTCCTATGACTGTGGTTAATGAATAATGAAAGTTTCAATTTGTATATCATTCAAAATCGCATTTTAAGAACCCCCAATTCTTTCATTGGCATATACAAACATGTGAATTAGTGAATGAAACACATCGACATTGTTAATTTAGTTATCTTTATTGTATTTAATAAAACTTAAGAATAAAGAATTTTAATTGACCGAATTACAGGAAACAGCATTTTGCATGCTCGGAATTATTATTTTCTTTACATAAATGAATTTAGACGGAACGAAGTTCGCCGGGTCAGCTAGTTAAATATATGTATGAATATTTGTATATGTATATAGATATGTAAATACACCAATGGCAATAACCTACTTCTTAGATGTACCTGCGTGGAAAATAATTTTAAGCGTTTTTTAGAAATGCGAGAACAACGCAAAAATAAGGCAGTTTTCTCAAAAAAACGTCAACGCTTTTTTCATTGAGTCAATTTGAATGCAAATTATTTTAATCATTTCTGACGCCAAGTTTTTTTTTTACATCTATAGAGTCGTCTTCAAGAAAATTCGTTGTATGGCAGCTATGTACCTAATTTTAGCCTTTTCATCTACATTTAGGAAACTTACTTTTGCCAAAATTGATAATTTCATATTTAAATGTTTATTATTTGATCTTTTCATAATATTTTTAACTATGACAGAAACAAATGTCGATTTTATGACTAAAATTGTTCAAAAAGCCTCGATATTTATCCTCATATTACGGTCGATAAATTCTGTAACTAAGAAATAAGTTTATTGCTAAAAAAAACTCAGCATTTAAAGAATAAAGAAATATATTATTAAAAAAATATATCTCTAACAAAATTGTTAATCATAGGTCAAATTATCTAAAGTTAATATATATTTATTTGAATCATTACTCTTTTTAATTAACTGTTTTCTTCTATCAATATAATCTCTTAATTGGATTGGTAAACAGACATGTTTTAAAATTTGTAATTCCAACAGGAAAATGAGGAAGAAATCCCAGAATGCTCGATCGACTGCAAACCAGATTTACCACAGCCAGATATCTTCCGAGGAACTCTTAAGACATATCAACTCAAGGGAATGACTTGGCTGGCAAACATTTACGACCAGGGTATCAGTGTTATTCTGGCCGATGAAATGGGTCTCGGCAAAACCGTTCATTCCATAGCTTTTCTATGTCACATAGCTGAGAAGTATGGGGTGTGGGGTCCATTTTCGGTAATCTCACCAGCGTCGACGTTGCACAACTGGCAGCAGGAAATGGAACTACCTGATTTCAATGTAGTCCCTTACTGGGGCTCTCCCAATGAAAGAAAAATTCTTCGACAATTCTGGGAGCAAAAAGATCTCCACACAAAAGATGCTAGTTTCCATGTCGTAATCACCAGTTATCAGTTGATTGTATCGGACTACAAGTATTTCAATCGGATCAAATGGCAATACCTATATGATTCTGGACGAGGCTCAAGCTATTAAAAGCTCCTCGTCAATGAGATGGAAATTGCTGCTTGGTTTCAATTGCGGCAATCGATTGTTGCTTAGTGGAACTCCTATTCAGAACAGCATGGCAGAGTTGTGGGAGTTGTTGCTTTTTATAATGCCAACACCGTTTGACTCCCATGATGAGTTCAACGAGTGGTTCTCGAAGGACATTGAAAGGCACGCCGAGAACAAAACCGGAATTGATGAGGGGCAGATATCAAGGTTGCATATGATTCTAAAGCCATTTATGTTGCGGAGAATCAAAAAAGACGTGGACGTGGAGAATGAACTCTCGGATAAGATCGAGATTATGGTATGTCCATTGACAACAAGACAAAAGCTTCTTTATATGGCTCTGAAAAAAAAGATTCGCATTGCGGATCTATTGCATTTTACAATCGGAGGAAACGATAGTCATCATGTAGACAGAAATTATACATCGAACCTTATGAATTAAGTTATGCAATTCAAGAAGGTGTGTAATCATCCGGAACAGTTTGAAAGGAGAGATGCTAAAAGACCGTTTAAGATGAAGTGTAAGGAATATGTTATGCCCAGATTGGTTTTCGATGATGCTATACTCAGTACTGCATTTCCAAGTAAAAAGTATCTTTTGAACAATAGGTCTGTATAAAATAGTTCTTTTGGTAAAGAAATTGACATTTTCTGTTTTTTTTCAGATTTAACATTTTCAAAAGACAACACGCTCAAAGGTCTTTGTTCTTCCAAAACCACGAACTAAATCTGAGCAATACCCGAAGTACATTGACGTGGGAATGGATTCAGTATTCAGTTTTTGAAAATATTATATGTATGTTTGAGAATATTAAATATTTACTTACTTTTTTATAATTTTCTGGAATTTTTGTTGACGTGGTAATTATAACTTCAGGGGCTCCTTTAACAGTTTCGATGTATGAAACATCACTTGAAGATGGCATTAGATGTCCAGCAAGAACTGACATTCAGATGAAAAATGAAATCTCTGGAAGATTTTGAGTGGCTTGAGTTTACCACGTTTGGGAACAACTTAATTTTTGTTCAAGTCCCAATCAATAGCGGTTAGCATCTTTTTGAAGTGGATCACCCACTAAGCCATCCTCCATTTGACTAAGCGAATGACAAGCACCTATAACGTTTACACTGGCATCACCTGCACTTAATACTGACACAATACCCGAGTTATTTTCAAGTCCAGCTACACCTTCCACCATTGAGTTATCACTGGTTAAAGTGCCAGTCTTATCGAAGCAGCAACAAAAACTTATCTGTACAAAATACAAACAACTTGGACAGTTGCATCAGAGAGTTATTTACAGCTAAGTACACTCGAGGAATAATTTGTAACGGTTTCGTTCTGGATCTTCGGTTCCTTTCACCCATACGTACGAGGTAGCAGCTATGGAAAAAAAAACATCAAAAATACAATCAATGAAAATGTTTCCCAGCTACTTTCTGTTACACGTTTGACGCCAAATAGAATGGTTCGCAAGAGTTTGCTCTGAAAAGTGTTGATAACGTTGCGGATAACGCATCAAATACGTCCATTGTCAGGAGCATGAGTACCATCTTTTGAAGGCGGCTTATGCTGGACTATTTTCGTGCCTCCGAATAATGTAAGTAATTTGCCTTCACCTTCAAGATCAAGTCATCTGTTAAGATCTGCTACGCGGCCTCTTAGTGATTCTTTCATCTGAGGAACCGATTCACCTGTTAGAATAAACAATATATATATATAGATATTTTTTTTAATACGTATTTATTTATTTTTGTCTTATGTAATCATAAGTTTATTACGATGAAAGAAACCCAAGGTTACATAAATAGTATAGAGTTTTAAAATCATTTTACTTAAGCCTAGGCAGATAGGAAGACACAAAATCTATATATGATAAACGTGGTTCTCAAACTTTGTCCAGCATTTTTCTCCGTAAATAAATAGAAAAATATTTTAACGAAAATATTTTGGAAAAATAAAATTCAATGACTGAAATTAATTAAGCAAATGTCACTACTGTTTCTATGAACGTCACTAGAGAGACACAATGTCAAAATATGCATGGGATTAATAAAAGATGGCATAAGTTTCTATGACACAAAATGATGGTTCAGCCCGATGACAAGAGATGGCTTTGGGAAAAGAAATTGTTTTGGTTCCGCTTGTCCTACAAAAGCGCTAATGTTGCTCGAACTGAATTCTTTGGGGTTTTTTGTATGGAAATGTCATTCGGCTGGCTGTCCATATCTAATATGTCAATGGTTTTAATATTAAAAATCTCCTTAAATTTTTGTATCTGTCCTGCTCTACTTTTCTGCATTATGTAGATGAAGATACATGTAAATCCACCAATATCTAAACTATTTCCCGTTTGAGGACCTATCAAGATTTATTTAAAATCTACAAGATAAAGGAAATAAATTTCTATGCTAAATCAACGAGATTTCAAGAATATTATGGGTAAATCTCAATAATATCAATTTCGAACCAACAAATTGAGATTTGGTGGTCAGACTTCAGATCAATCCTGGTAAAAAGAACCCAAAACCTGATATGAGTTATTTTTGAAATTGTGTGAGTGCCATTTTCTACTGATTTAGATAACAATGTCATTTTAAATTGGTGTGTGTAGATCTGTGTAGATCTTTGCCTGAAATCAAGATTTGCAACATTGATCTAAAATCAAATCAGACCACCAAAAAATTGAATTTTTTTTGTTGAAACGAAAAAGAAATCTAAAAAAGATTCGACATACATTTAGTTTTTTTTTTTTGATAGCTTAACATTTCTTTTTGACATCAGCTGCTTGGCTCGTCAGCTGATTTTTCCTTAGGTATTACAACAGCACGAACAAATCCAGATACCTTTGGTTACGTATTCGACAGCGGCCAATCATTCGAATTATAAGAGCCGACAACAATCCTTTGTATTTGGCACAATTAAATTTAAGTAGGTACGCGTGCACATTAACCCGTATTCATAAAGAAAAAAAAGTTATTGTAAAAAGATTTTTAAAATCGTGGTATCAAGTTGAAGAAATATATGGGCTATCCTAGTCGATATAGATCAACGCGGCACAAACATAAGGGGTATTCCTGAAAGATGTAAAACACTAGATAAGTTTACCATTTGGTAAATGAACTGTCAAATTTTGTATGGGAAATGATTTATGCCGGACTTACACGAATGGTAAAGATGCCAATATTTCTGCCAAAAAAATGGTAAAATAATGGCAGAAATAATTTTTGTATGACATGCATTTACACGAGTTCAAATAACGGCAGATTTCAAAATACTGGCAACATGCCATAAAAAAATGGGCAAGTTCATTCTTAAGCCTAGTATGCTGCTGATGCGAAACGAAAAATCCCATACAAAAACGACATGACGAAATCATAAACGAAAAATTTCGTTGTGCGTTTCGTTATGTGGTACGCTGTTCGACCAGCGAAATAAATCATTATACCAAATTGTGTTGACAAGTCTCCACTCTTTTTTCGCAATGAATTGATTGCCCGGACCACTACACTGAGGCTACACGAGCCAGTACTGGCCAGCCAGTTGGCTACATAGATTAAATGTCAAGTTCGTATACGTGAATATGCTGTGACGTAGGCGGCAAGCAACTTGTAAGCTTTTACTAGGATATCCTATCTAGGATATTTGCTATGGCATCGGACTTCGATTTTTTCTTACTTAACACCCCGACTCCACAGGCTATGAACGATGTCCATAATCCAATCTACAATCCAATCCACAATCTGATTTGTATGGATATGTCACTGCTAGGACATGGATTTTTGCGACTCCATGGGATTTTTTTTAGACATGTTCCATAGTCCGGCCATCGTTCATGGCCTGTGGAGTCGGGGTGTAACAAAAAATGACGTCGAATTCTGCATCAAGTCTTGTGATGGTCAATACTGCCAAAGCAATATTCGCGTCAAAGTAACTTGGATTGATTTCATCTAGTTCAAAAATTTCAATTTTTTTAAAAATGATTTAAAAAAAAATTGATTTTTTGGAGTTTTTTAATCCATCATCATCGTAGCCATCCTTTAATGGAATTTGACAGTTCATACGTTGACAGATAGGTAAGAAACTAAATTACGTCGTACAAGGAATATTACGCTCCAAAATTTCAGCCAAAGGCGCTAAAATCGCCTTTTCCCTCACAAAAAGTTTAATCTCAAAAAATTCAGATATCTTTAAGTTTTTCAATGCATCATCCCCTTAGCAATCTTTCAATTTAATTTGACAGTCTATGACTTCTATGAAATCGGTAACAGAATGTTCCAAATGTCACCCGAAATCCCCAAAACTCTTCATTTTTTTCTCAAAAAATTAGGATTTTTAAGAGATTTTGTATAATTCATCATAATCATAGCCATCCTTGAATCATATTTGACAGTTGCTTATTTGGAAATGTTAAAATGTCTTGGTCCCTCCTCTCATAAAAAGTTGTGGTAGAAAGAATATATAGTTTTTCATTAAATTTTCAACGAAAAGCTATATCACTTTATATACAAGTCTGAACGAGGCCACTGTCTTGTCTACTGGCTTCCCAACTGGCTCCCTTCAAGCAAGCGAGCTCGTTTTCGGTCCGCAAACGTATCAAACAACGTATAGACAGCTTCGCATTCGGAACCAAATACGGATCGAAAAACTGCGTTTTGCGGCTCAAATTAGTATGGAAATTAGAATCACCACGGAGCCATTATATGAATGTATTGTGAGAGAGAGAGAGTATTCCAATTCACCAAAACGGAGCCTAAATGGAATCCAAAACTGACCAACAAAAATGAATGAATCTTCCCCATCTAGTCGAGTTTCTACATTGCATACAAAAAAAAAAAAAAACAAACAGAATTTTGTTCATTTCAAGACTTTATTTTTATTTATCAATTATAAAAGGTACATTATATATTTCCACAACTTAACATATACATATAATAAACAGTAAACTTGTATTTTTGCTTGGAAATTTCTTAAAGTTTTCACAAGAAAAAAAGATAAAAAAAAGCAATGGTCTTCGCCACGCTACCTACAAAAACGAACTAAAAAAAAAGGTGGTGGAAATTAAAACAAATTGACTGCACTCTCTCTAATTCTCCGTGAATAAAAAAATTCTCTCGATTCTTGTTCTTCTTTTTACATGCGTACACAGAAAATTTGTTAATGTGTGTGAGACACTCGTTTTTTTTGGATTCCCAAGTGATTCCAAAGTGAACCGAGAAATTCGGGTCCGTGATTTTGCTTGAAGGGATATAACATAACATATAGAAAGGACACCGAGCCAAACTGCCACTAAGTGGCTGAATTTCACAGCGTCGGTCTATCATAAAAAACAACCTATATATGAATATGTTCCTTCCGGGAAATTGGTTCCATTTGGGCAGTTACTTAAGCCGGACTTACACGAATGACAAAATGTCATTATTTCTGTCATTTTCTTGTCATTTTCGTGTAAATGGTTTTCATAGTTGTCATAATTTTTGTCATAAAAATAATGACATGCCAAACTAGTCATAACAAATGTCATAAAAATGACATCGTGTAAACGCACAATGACACCATTTTCAAAATTATGACAAGCCGGAAGAAAGAATGAACTTGCTCAGTCTTTTATGACAAAATTTTCATTATCTTAAACAGCCATTATTTTGTCTTCGTGTAAATGCATGTCATAAATTAATTGATTTTGTCATTATGTTGTCATTATAATGTGCTCGATTACACGATTCGTTTTTTCGGTTGTTTCGTCTTTCGTCTTTTTGACAGCTTGGGTGAGGGGAGTAGAAATGTAGAGGGAAGGAAGTAACGAAAGCAGGAATGAATATTTCAAGACTTTTTCTGGTTGAACTTTGACGTTTCTGATTTGCCAACCACAATGGCCCTCGATGTTAGCAAAAAACGTTTTGAACAAAAATTATTGAATTGAAAAATTGTTTTTCGTAATTGGATACACCTAATATACGTTTGTTTTTGCGAAATAAGTGATTATTACTACTGATTATTTTCTTACAAAACAACCCCAAATTCCATGAACGTCAAAATAACGAATGGAAGTACGTAATGGAAGTACGGAAGTACGAAACGAACGGAAAAACGAACCGTATAATCAGGCTCAATGACAGATTTTATGACACTTTTGTCATTCGTGTAAATCTGGCATTATTTGTGTGAGGAAGAAAAGGAAAGCATGTTTTTCTCATTGGGAATGAAGACGAACAACAAGGATGACATAAATATTATGAGCGAGGAAATTAAGAGGCAAATTTTCGTTTAAAATAAATGCAAGGCAACATCAATAACAACCACTTCGTTTTATTCTGATCGTTTGCTCAAAAATGACAAAAATGACAAGAAAATGACAGAAATAATGACATTTTGTCATTCGTGTAAATTCGGCATTAAGGCTTAACTACATACGCCTACTTTTGTACAAAAGTTAGAAATAAATATCTATTCTGAAGACACCTGGTTGCAAATAAGCAATGGAAAATTGAGCATGTCGGTTTAATTTATGTGTCAGAACAATTTTCGTATGTTTTTTTTGCAAGCATTCTACGTTAGTGAGCATTTTAATTCCTCACTTTTGTACTTTTGTACAAAAGTAGGTCTATGTAGTTATGGCTTTAGGTAGACTGTTAATGTGAGTTTTTTTTTTTTTAAATAAAAATGGTGTTGTTGCTCGCAAACATGTAGGTAATTGGGGATGATGAAATTTATGTTCCAATTTCGTTGTTTATTTTTTCTTGTACCTATAAAGGAATGAAGCTAGGTAGACAGATAGTGTGAGGGTTGTTTTTTTTCAATGAAAATGTTCTTTTTTGCTTGCAAGTAATTGGGGATGATTTTTTTTGTTGTATAAATCTTTGTTAATCGCGATTGTAAAGATTTATGATTTGTAGAAAACTGGAACCTACCTTACCTATGCAAACACGTAAACATTTTGTAAATGTACCTAGGTAGGTACCTAGTTTTGTTATATGCATAAAGATTGTTTAATTTGATACCTAGTTCGAAAAATTACTTTTATAAATCTTTTGTTCCCACTTTATTTTTATTAGGGGTATTCACGATCCTCATTGCAAAATTCAAAAATTTTCTTGCTCTATAACAATAACACTGTCTTAAATCTTGCAACATTTTTGCATTTTTGCTATACATTAACCCCATTGCAACATGGAGTGTAAAATTTGCCTGGTGTCGTTGTCAGTTTGGAAGACAATTTTTCAATTTTACACTTTTGCAATGATACTAGACCAGTTGCATCGGATCGTGAATACCCCTATTGTGTTTCAATTGGTTTGGTTAGAAATTAGCTTATTTGTTATGTAATATAGGTATAATTTTTAACAAAAAATAAACTTTTTTACAAAAAAAAAATTAACTTCTACAAAAAAAAAACGGTTTTTACAATAAAAAAAATAACTACAAAAAAACTTACTTTTTTACAAATTTTTTTTTTACTTTTTACTTTTTTTAAGTCCAGGCAAATTAGTAGCACACTGAAGCATATGTGGAGGTGACATATAGCATTTTAGATTTATGTGTGATTCTATCACAAATAATATAAATATAATATATTCCGTTTTTTGTTGGTTTCCTATATAACTTTCCTAAATACAACTTAACAAAATTTGTTTGCTTGAAAATAAGTTAAGCGCTAATTTTTGTAAACATACTTGGAACCCTTAGCTATTGTTATATTCATTTAATTTTTTTAGTTACTTTTGTAGCGATTTCGAACGAACACAAATTGTAGATGAAAAATACCTTTTTTTAATAAATTGAATTATCATCACCATAGTTATGAATTTCAAAATTGGATTTACAAAAAGACATGGGATTTCAAATATAAAACTTCACACGTCTTAGGGATCAGATTAATGTTTATATAAGGGGACAGAATTACAGAATTTATTTAAAGCAAATTAGGGGGTTCCTGTAATAATTATGGTTAATTATTATAAATGAAACAATTATCAGTTAATATATTTAATGAGCTTTATTAAATAACACAAGACATTAATAAAGATACAAGAGCAAAGACAAGTGCGCAATAAGATACGTCACTATTCAATATGGCTAACATAGATGCCGGATGTATATTCAAAGTAGTTAATGTTAACATGAGGGCTGTGTTCAGCCTTACATTATTACAGTTCCTCATTTGAAATAATACTACGTTTCCTTTAGAGCCGAAATGAGGCAATTTCGAAATTTGGCAAAAAAGTGTTTTCATTATCAAATTAGCTAATTTTATTTGACATCTCATTTCATTTTGAATTTGGAAGGGCAGTTAGACGTTTATTTTTGTTGTTTTCTCTTTCTGTTTTATGTTGTTGAGTATAGAGTGTATTGATATTTTCATGCAAAAGCTTTTAAGAGCTTTTGAAACTGATTCCCGCTGGATGATGAATTCACCTAATTTTCAACCTTATTTCGTGCAAATGAGGTTGAAATTACCTCAATTCGAAATGTGATTTTGTATGGAAAATTAGTTAATTTCAGATCTCATTTGGAAATTTGCAACGAAATTACCTCATTTGGCCCGGTGAAAACGCCATATAAGAAAATGATCCTTATAAGGAATCACCCTAATGTATATTAGGGGCGGTTATAGCTATCAGTAAAAACCATCAGTAAAAGTTGAAACAGGTGAACACGTAATGACAATATTATCTGTAAAATAAAATTTATCCGAAGTCGATATCTTTATTCGTTCTCGAAATATGTTGGATGAAAAAAGTACCCCGAACGTACGTACCTACATACACACATTTTTTTTATAATTAACACGCATTTAAAAGGGATTATGCATACATCTTTCTTAAAATGACGGATTCTGGTTCTAGATACCTCAAAACGTAAAGATATGTCAAAATTTTCAATTCGACAAATCGCACCAATTACAATTATTTCCATAATTGGAAAAGTTAATAATTAATTAATTAATTAATAAGTGCCGATATAACATGCAATCGTAATTGTAGTCGTACTCGGTAAAATGGACCCCAGCGCGTGCGGATCTGGGGGGGGGCGTAGAGAGGCGTGGGCTTAAAAAAAACTAAAACGAAATGGTTCCATTTTTTGTTGTGAATTGGAAATCAGCTGTTCAAAACGGATTTCCATTAGTAAAATAAATAAATGCTTTTTTTACGAAAATTATTCTTCCATGGTATTATTTTTTGCAAGAAAAATTTATAAAAAAAAAATATTTTAATTGATTTGCCATTCATTCGTACAATTTTTATGTTTCAAATCTTTTATTAACAAATGAAATTATCCAAAAGAAAATTTTAACTGATGGTTTTCACTAATCGCTATACGTAACTGGCCCCTTATGTCGTGAAATAAGTTTGAATTTTTTTATAAATCATATACATACACACATCACATACATACATCTTCTAAAAACTACGGATTCTGATTCTTAGAGACCCCAAAACGGTTATACATGTACATTTTCAAATCGACAAATCACACGAATTACAATAACTTCCAATGTGAATTCCAAATTTAAATATTTTTTTTTCAATAATTGTTCGAAATGAAGTAGGTAGGCAGGTACCTACTACATATTTTTGTTTTCAAACTTCTTATAAATTTTAAGTCAAACACTGAAAACTGGATTATTCCAGTATAACCTCCTGCATAAACGGGGAGAATAGACCTCCCCTTCTCCAATAGGATTTTTCCTAGTCTATCGATTCAACCTACACACTTAATCTTTTTTTCACACCTGCATATTGTGTGCATATTATAATTTTATAACTTAATAAATATTAAGGAACATTGTATACAAAAAATTAATTAAAATAAATTACAAATTAAATATGTATACCTATGTAGGTTAAGTAGTTGATCATTATACATTAAAACACCTAAAATTAACTTAAAAAGAAAAAAAAAATAGATTTATACCAAAACCAAATTTTTTTAAAACAGAACCAAATCAATAACGAATTATAGTTATTAATTGTTTACAAATAAAATATGAAAGTTGTTCTTACTATTACTATTTCTTATTAAGAGGTTATTACATATAACATGGTAATAATAATTAGTGAGCCTAGAGCTAGAAAGACTACTTGCTTGAATGTTGTTCTTTGCACTTCCCAAACATCAAGATCTATGCATTAAAATAAAACAATATCAGCCTTTATACTTACCCACCTACCTACATATTAAATTTCCTATTTATGTACTATCAGCCGTATTCATTAGAATCCGCTGAACAGATGAATAGTTATGCACTGCATAAGGATTTATGTAGCCACTATACAACGTTGCATAAATTGTTATGCATAAAATATTTTTCATCCCATTATAGTAATAATGAGCTTGTGTCAAAATTAGTACCATAAAGGAGAAATCTATTACGTTTTACTTTCAAAACTGACAAAGGAGACCCAGCTGTGTGTGCGCTGTGTGAAAAATCAATAGAAGTAATTCTGCTGGCGATTGGATTATTATTTTTTTTTTTTTTATTAATTTCTTTTATTATTATTATAATTAGCCAGTTACTTTGTTGGTGTTTTGTAGTAGCCCGTAGCGTTAGTGCGTTCAACTGTCACGCTGGAGGTCTGGGTTCGCTTCCTAGCCTCGTCCACCTAAAAACTAAAATGTTTTTTTTTTCAGGGCTACTGCCTCTTGCGAGGAATTGACAAATCCTCCAAGAGTATCACTTGTCACGAATAAGTGCTTCTCGTCTAGCCGTTCGGATTCGGCATCAAATTGTAGGTCCCTTCCATTCCTGTCGATAGGCGCACACAGGAATGGTTGCGAGTTGTTAGTCACTAGGCCCTGGTTCTTCATGAGCCGTTGTGCCACACGATTTTTTTTTTTTTTTTTTGTTAGTGTTTTGTGTTTGCAAATAAAATTAAAAATATTTGAAACAAAAAAAACGTCGTTTTTGATTTAGGTATTCCATGAATTGTTCCATTCACTCACATCGTGATGTTTTTGTTGAGGAGAAAAATAAAAGGGTGGTGCTTATTTTTTTATGCTTAAAATTCATTTGTATTTTTTCCCATGAAAGTGATGAAGTTCAATCTTTGTATAATCTTATTTAAATCACGCGTGCCGTCGAGCATTTGCAAAAGATGTAAGATTTGATGGAAAATCTTAAAATCTTTAACATTTATTAAGTAGATTCTATAAAATAAAGTGTATAACAAAATATTCTTAATTTTATTTAAACAATATCACTACAAAAATGTACAATAAATTAACAAAACCAACATTATTTATTGTTATATTTAATTTTATAAAATATTTTGATAGTCAGATTTCAACACCTCAAAGATTACAAAAATAAGCGCCCCCCTAATATCTATCTACATAATTGTTGTGTGTGAGTCAAAGTGACATTCCGATACTAAACAACCCTTATGTTGGCTCTATACAACCTCCAAATGCGTTTAGCTTATGTTGCCTCTATTCACGTTGCATAAGTTTATGAATAAAGTTTTTGCGTTCAGAGGCATTATAAAGAGTGCATAGCACTATGCACTCGCTATAATTCGTTTATGCATAAGGCTGTATATCTACAAACATAATGTTGGTACCTACGTAAATAATAAAATTTCAAATCTCTCAATCAATATTATTAAACATAAAGCGGGGTACACATTATCAAACCTGTATGACAGATCTGTTCACGTTTGATAATGTGTACTCTGTGTTTGATGGTTTGACAAACAAATCTGTTATTCACAAAATTTTTTGATAATGTTTGACAGTCAGCGGTTTGTTGGTGTGTTTGTTCGATAATGTGTACCCAAGTCATTCATCAAACCATCAAATTTCATTCAAATTCAGTTCACAATTCCTGATTTCTTTAAATAAATTTAAGTGAGTGTTCTGTTTTCTTGCTTTTATCCACTCTTTCACCCACTTTTTTCTACTGATTTTCTTTTTTTTTAGCTAACAAAATAATTATAGCACAAGCTATTTTATCTTCATCCATTTTTTAATGTTTATAATAGCCGGTAATCTTTTATTAATAAGGTATATGTAAATATTTTGTATTTGTATTTTATTTTGTTTATTTTAATATCAACGCGTATATGGATTTGACATTTGACATTGAGCACAGTCGACTCCGCTTAACTGAAATACCATAATTGCAGACCATTTGTTTCAGTTAAGCGGAGTTTTCAGTTAACCGAACTTCGGATAACTGAAACTTGTTTCAAATAAGCGGAGTTCTGTCAAAACAAATTAAATTTCATTTAGCCTGATTATCAAAAAAAAAAATTAGGTATAAAAAGTTATATTTCCATATGAAACAATTCAAACAACAAAGGTATTTACATTTTTAATCACAAAACGAATATGAATTTAACATATTTAAGAACAAAAAAACGGTCGTTTCACTTATGCGGAGTTCAATAAGTGAAAAATGTTCATTTTTCGGCAAACAATTTTGTTTCAATTATCCGTAGTTTGCAATTAAGTGGAGTTCAGTTATGCGAAGCAGTTTGTGTGAAAAATTCTCAAAAAGCCTCCGGAATAAATTTATTGTTTCAGATAACCGATGTTTTCAGTTAAGCGGAATTGACTGTAAAAACTTTTGTTTGACAGCCAACAAAACTGATAAATGTGTACCCGAAACTTTTTGTGCAAGTTTGACGTCCAACAGGTTTGTCAAACAGGTTTGATAATGTGTACCCCGCTTAAAGTTCACCAAGACACAAAATATGATATACTTACATTACATACCTATAGGTACCTATAACAAAAATGCTTCATTTGCTAAGCTCATGAAAAAAAATGACAAAATTAAGGCATATAATCGTCATCATCCCCAATTCCAAGCAAGCATACCGAATATGCAACCTTGGCTGACACACCACACAAAAAAAAATAACTAAAGTGGTTGTTATTGACAACTAGAAAAGTAAAAATGCGATACCTGGTGGTAAAAAAAAAAAAACAGGATGTATACACTAACCACTGACAGCCATAAGGGACAGCCATAAGGGATAGCTGTGTTTACTGTCATGTAAAATAATATATTTATTAATAAAAATTGATTTTGTTTCAAACCAAATATACTTAGATGTGTTTATTAACATTATTTCTTCATTTTTAATTGCAGTGCTTTAAAAAATCATCAGCTGGAGACCACAAAAAGAGAAAATAAAAAAAGCCAAATATAGACAGCCGTAAGCAATAAAGTACTTAAACTACCAATAAAATACTGTTCAGGATATTATTTATGTATATTTTTTATAAAATGTGAGCAGTGTTGGCGGAGAAAAATATTAGAAGGTAGTTCTGCAGCCAAAAAAGGGGAGTATTTTGAAAAAAATAATAGTACAGACATTTTTTTGTCTTCCAAAATAAGTCTGTGGACAAATTTTATTTTAACTTTATTTAAAACAAAAAAAATCATCAAAAAATAAATTCTGTTAAAAAAAACTTAAATAAATAAATTATTAGTTCTAATAACAAAAATAAGAAAATATCTCTTTAATTATAATAAATCTGTCTTGCGGCAGATACCTTAATTCATAGTAATATTAGATTTATAGAATACAAATTAGGAACTGTTTATAATCACAAGATATGTATTAAATACAAGTGGCTTTGCAAAAAGCGAGGTATTTTGATTCATATTATAGGATAGGCAGCATCAGTCTAATTTGTTTTAGAACCTACAGAAACACAAGACACATTTACAGCTTTTTTATCTTTATCGCCTCAAATGAATCCAATTTCACTAAATATCTATAATGCAAGTTTACTTTGAATTATTCTTACAAAGAATAACAATATTTCAAGCATTAATTTAACAAACCTTTACATTTTATTGAACTACACATACAAATTCACGGAGTTCACGCAAAAAAACAGAACCACCAAACCATAATCTCAAGTATCACAATCACAATAAAAAATACCGAACTGACAGACGAGAATTACATGAAGTCAACGAAAAACAAAAAAAAAAAAAAAACAAGAAAGATGAAAATTCCCTTTTAGACGACAGTTTTGAAGAAAGAAGTGCTGCCAAGTTCGCATTAAAGTGAAGTTAAAGTGAATTAAATTTATTTATATTGACATTACACTTTGCTGCAAGTGTAAGATATTTTAGGTCTTTAAAAAATTAGGAGTACGAATGTGAAAGGAGGAGTACGGGAGTACGATTGTGTTGAAAGTAGTACAATACTCCTATGGGAGTACTTTCGGCAACACTGAATGTGAGAGTCTGCTTAAAAGAAATGTATATTTCTTTAGATATTTTGGAGGTACACTGTCTTTAATAATTTAGAAACTCGACCTAATGAACGTAATACTTAAGAAACTCATACAGTTTTTAATTATTTTCTCATTTTTTTCAGAATTGATTGCTCCCGCAGCCTATTTGACCAGTCGACGGCAGCTCAGAATATAGCAGCACCAGGTAGTTTTGGTGCCTCAGGTCAACAAACCTCTGCCTTTGAGCACCTTCAACAAATACCAGCACCGCTGGTGGGGGACCATTTAGACAAAAGCCTGCTCTAGCATTTGGGAACACTTCTGTGTTTGGAGCAGCTACACCGACCACTGGCTTTAGCAACTTCCAGACCAACCAAGTCGGTTCGTTTTCCAACTCGAGTTTGAACAAGCAACTCACTGGATTTGGTGGTTTCGGAACACAAGCTGCTCCACTCACATTCAATAATTTTCACGGACAACCAACAACACAAGAAACTTGACGATAACGCCAGTTTCTCTGTGACAAACCATAACGCCGGCCGGTCCACGGTGATCGTATGTTGTCAAGGATGTTGAACGCTAAAAGAAAAACGTCGAGCAGGTCAAGGTAAACTGAAAGAGGAAATATTTTCGTCCGGGCAATCTGAATTGGGAAACTGCAGCAATAATACGATGGACCAGGAATTTTGAAGCCATTAATTATTAAGATCTTTACTGTGTTCACTTAATGACAGATGAACAAAGAAAAATAGTTCTTAATTGTCTTTTAATTATTTAATAAAAACAAACTATTTACGTCGAAGAGCACTCACGAAATCGCACCCACTTTTATTAAACTTTTTAATAAAATCACAGTTTAATTCTCATGGGAAAATTGTTTTAATTAATGTCGTTTTCGATTGGATTTCGGAACAGTACTACTCCTTTTTGATTCCAATCGAATTATTTTCAATTGTTGCGAGACTAATTTGTGAAATATTTATGTGTGTGTGCGTAAATTGTCTGATATTTATGTATATTTTGCACGTTCAGATGAGCAAAATGTATTTGACAAATAATCCGATGAAAGGGTTTATATGTATGTGTGTGTTCCCGGTCTACTCCTTTATTAATTCCGGAACAGAAAAGTACTCCGAAATCATTACTCGGAACAGCCAATCGAATTATTTTGAAGTAAGCGGAGTCAAAAGGGAGTAATTTAGAACCTCCAACCGAAAACGACATAAATGTTTCACTTTTTTGTTTTACAAAAATATTAATTTAAATATTGTTTAAATTGTTTAATAGTTTATAATAATAATTTTTAATCAACACTTCTCAAATCACATACTTTTTATGACGGTTTCTGTCATCTAGTGTATACATCCAAGTTCAAGGGTTTGCCGCCAGAGCATTGCTTTCAGTTGTCAATTGTTGTTGTCTTCCTTTTATGACAGACGAAAATATCCCTTTTAATCTGAACGTGTTCAATAAAATACAATAGGACTTTTTTGATCCTAATGGGTTTTAAAATTGAATGATGAAAAAAGGAAATATTATCTTCTTATTGTCACCACCGTGTAAAAGCGGCGCACTATAGATTGAGAAATGTTCGGTGTACACTTCTATATGTTATTATTCAATGGTTCAACATAAACGCGTATATTCTACTTTTTCCACAGCATAAACTGCCACATAAGATCTTATGCCGGATTTACACGAATGACAAAAGTGTCATAAAATCTGTCATTAAAATGACAAAATAATGACGAAATCAATTAATTTATGACATGCATTTACACGAAGACAAAATAATGAGTGTTTTAGATAATGCCAATTTTGTCATAAAAGAATGAGCAAGTTCATTCGGTCTTCCGGCTTGTAATTATTTTGAAAATGGTGTCATTGTGCGCTTACACGATGTCATTTTTATGACAATTTTTATGACTAGTTTGGCATGTCATTATTTTTATGACAAAAATTATGACAAATATGAAAACCATTTACACGAAAATGAAAAAAATGACAGAAATAATGACATTTTGTCATTCGTGTAAATCCGGCATTATGTTGAACTGTAATATTTATATAAGTTTCGTTTCAGGAAATGGGCCTTATCCCGGATTTACACGAATGACAAAATGTCATTATTTCTGTCATTTTCGTGGAAATGGTTTCATATTTGTCATAATTTTTGTCATAAAAATAATGACCTGCCAAACTAGTCATAAAAATTGTCATAAAAATGACATCGTGTAAATGCACAATGACACCATTTTCAAAATTATGACAAGCCGGAAGAAAGAATGAACTTGCTCATTCTTTTATGACAAAATTGTCATTATCTAAAACAGTCATTATTTTGTCTTCGTATAAATGCATATCATAAATTAATTGATTTTGTCATTATTTTGTCATTATAATGACAGATTTTATGACACTTTTGTAATTCGTGTAAATCCGGCATTAATATACTTAATAAACTTAACATTCATTCCTCTTTAAAAAAAAAAAAAACTTTCACTTGCCCTCAAAACATAGCCAAAATTAGTGGCGTTCAGGTTTTTGTTAGAATGAGATTGACTGCATTCAGAAATCAAACAAGTCATTTTTGGATTACATTTATGTACACATTGAATGTTTTTTTCATAAAACAAAAAGTGCAGTAAATTTTTTTAAAGGCAGTAGGTCTGTTTTTCGAAGAAAATGCAGTTGATCTACTGCAATTGCAGTAAAGTCACAACCCTGCTTGGAACCCTTAATTATCGTTAAGTATCGTTATAGTATTTATTCTATTTGTTTTAATGATTTTGGTAGCGATTTTAAAAGAACAAAATTCTTATGAAAAAAATATTTTTTAAATAAATTGAAATAATTATTTTATTTAAAAAAAGCATTTTTTTAATACGAATTTTGTTCTTTCAAAAATCGCTACCAAATTCATTAAAAAAATAAAAAAAATATTATAACGATACTTTACGAGAGTTTAGGGTTCCTCCAGGTATTTGTGAAATAGATGCCGTGACATAAAGGCCAAGTGTCATAAGGCCAAATTTCGGGGCTTGGCCTTATGACTATTTACGCAAGCGACATAAGGCCAAATTTTAAGAGTTTCCCTTATGTCGCTTTGTAAAGCGCCATAAGGCCAATTTGTTTTATGTCACTTTGCCAATAAATTCATGTCTTAAGCGTCCTACACACGATCAATTTTTATTGACGATAATTATTGGAGATATTTTCTGTCAAAAATAATTGGTGAAACGTTGCAACCACACGAGAATTAAGTCGAAGATAACAAATTTAATTTTTATTCGTTTTTGTTTGCCTCCAACTACACAAAGCAACCTAAACATCGATAAATACCTTGATGTTGCTCAGAACCTATCCTGACATTGACACTTACATTGATGAAAACCAAATCGATTTTGCTTCTCATCAATGTGTTCAATGTTCATTGACAATGACATTGAAGAGCATACAAACGATTAACAATAAACATTGATCGTCTGTAGGGTCCTTTACAGCTTGACAAAAATGAAATCAACATTATATAAACTTTGCTGTTGGAAAAACGGGTTTCAAACTGATTCTAAGTGTTTTTTTATAATCTGTTAGAAATGATGTGGTGTTGAATTTACTTCAATATATTGGAAGGCATGAAGATATGCGGCTATCGAATTTCGACTCATGAGAACATAGATGAAAAGATAAACCTTTAATAGAACTACCGTATTTTAAACAACCAAAACCCTTTTATTGAAATACAAATGCAAACATTTAAGAAAATGCTTATATTCGAAAATCATTGTTAAAGTTGGTTCATACCTACCTATAGTTGCGTGATGTATATAAGTATGTACCTACATAAGTAATTTTAATTTTATAAAAGAAATAAGGTAAAATATATCTAATTCCAATAACATTTTTTGTATTTAAAGACATACAAACCAACTTTTACTGGGTTCAATCTTATGATACAGATAAGATACATACAAGAAATTAAATTTTACACAACAATTTTTTTTGTTATAGTGCTTGTTTTTATTTAAATTCATCTTCACATGTCGTACAATTTTACAATTTTAGAATTTAAATAAATAATACCCAAAATTTGCGCGAACTTAAGCCAATTTGTACATAATTAATATCGATTGGTTTGTGTTCAAAGACTGCTAGGTTCCAATTCCTTTGAACTTAGGGCGAGTTCGTAATCGCAGAATCTGCGGGGAGACCTGCCGCATGCCTTCTGAACTTCTGCGTATCGATTTTATTTTTCGTCTGCCGCTGCCGCCGAAAGCAAGCAGGCGGCAGTTTTCTTATAAATTTGTGTTCGTAAACATGGCAGCGCAGAAAATCCGATTTTTTTTTCAAATTCCATTGAAGGTTGGCTACGATGAAGATGGAATAAAAAACCTCCAAGGAATCCGAGTTTTTTTAATTTTCGCACGGGAAGAGCCGATTTAAGGGCTTATGGGTTATATTATATATGGAACGAAATATTCTGTGATAGACAAATATCTTACTCATACACACATAATTTACACAGAATTTACTTTTTTCAGCAGAATATTTTTTTTTCGGCACAAACTGCATTACGTCGACTTGATTTCTACACACTTTTGAAGTTTAAGAAGACGAAGTCAGATTTCAATTTTTGTTTACCAAAACACAATATCCGCAGATCTAAGTTAGTCAGACGATTAAGAAATCGCTGTTAGTTATTAAAATGAACGTGTCTATTTAATACAATTTTTTTTTTAAATAAATACATATTCGATTTTGAAATAAGGGGAAGGAACGCTACTACTCGTAAAGCCTGATCCACATCTGTGTCGTGTGTTGTTTTGTGGAGTCGTGTGTCGCTATCGCTACAATGTATTTCATATGCGTAGAACCATATTTGTCTGGTGTGTTGTGTTGCAGTGTGGCGCATAAAATATATGGAATGACAGCGACACACGACTCCACAACACAACACACGACACAGATGTGGATCAGGCATAACACATTCCAGAGGCGTCTGCATACAAATTTAATCAAAATTAGTTAATAGCCTTTCCACACTAGCGCACTTTGTAAAACATGTCAAATTGAAAGTGGGAAAGAATTCCACGCGACTGCCAAATTTGTGGGAAAGAAATGGCTTTTCATATTTTGCTTTTACACTTAAAGACCTTCCACACTAGCCCACTGTGTATTAATGCATGTCAAAAAAGTGGGAAACAAATCATGTAGAATAGTGTGGAAACAAAATATGGCAGCCCAGCCTACACAACCCCACATTCTATCCCACACGATTTGACATGTGTTAATACATGAAACATTTTAGGAATGGTTCTAATTCTATCCCACATTCTATCACACTTTTTTTTAGGTTAAGGTAATGTATTAATATTTACAAGCAGGTGTGGAAGCAAAATATGAAAAGCCATTTCTTTCCCACAAATTTGGCAGTCGCGTGGAATTCTTTCCCACTTTCGATTTGACATGTTTTAATACACAGTGGGGTAGTGTGGAAGGGCTATTACTTGTATTAATACATAACATTAACCTAAAAAAAGTGTGATAGAATGTGGGATAGAATTAGAACAATTCCTAAAATTCTTCATGTATTAACACATGTCAAATCGTGTGGGGTTGTGTAGGCTGGGCTGGCATATTTTGTTTCCACACTATTCTTCAGGATTTGTTTCCTACTTTTTTGACATGTATTAATACACAGTGGGCTAGTATGGAAGGCCTTTAAGCCGTTTCAGGGCAGTTCGAAGATTTAAAAAAAAACAGTTCTATGGAATGTATACCTTTCTTTGGAAAATAAAATGCACGACTGGATTTCAGACAAAAGAAAGTATAAAATTAGCATAAAAATTCAATTGCATTTGAATTCTTATGTAATATACTGTGAATGAAATCAAAAGAAGCAAAAATAAATTCTTCTCTTATTTAGCTCTTTTTATAAAAAAATGTATTTTTGTAAAAAATATTTGGAATAAAATATGATAAATTTGTATGAACCTACTTCTTAGAAGGACCTATGTGCCCCAAAAAAAAAATAACCCCAACAAAATTAACAAAAGAGACGTCAACACTCCGTTTCCGTTCTGTTTGAGTCAATTTCAATGCAGTTTAATTAAAATTACTTTATTCATTTCAGACACGAAGCTTTTTCAAAATCCGTTCGAAGCAAGTTCTTGGAATGATAGCATACCGCTCTAGATGTGATAAAGGAAAAGTTCGAATATCTCATTTAGCTGTAAATACCAAATTTGAATCAAATCAGTCCACCAAAATAAAATTTATTTTTGAATATTTTTTTTTAGTTTGTTTTTAATTTAAGTCATATCCCGTATTTATAAACGTATTATACATATAAACGTATTTAGTAACGATCAATTGTATGGTGTAGGTACTTAGATCATTGCTTTTCTGGATTCCTCATAAAACCGTACATAAATACTGAATTTAAGAACTAAAGATGTCATTAATTCATTAAAAAAAAAATGTACGTAGGTAACTTCACATAAGTTCATTTTTTTTTAAATTTTCTTGCCGATAATTTCGGGGGAGGGGGTTTCAACCCCAAAACACCCCCTAGCGTTCGCGCCTGGTTCTTAGGTGTACCCTATGAAATAACAATACATATATGTATCTTGGTAAAAAATTATTTAAGTACCTATGTTAAAAAAAAAATTATTTGAAAAAAGAATAAGCTTTGTATTTAAGGTTGATGAAATGGTGGTTGTCATTTGGTGTTTAAACTAATTGTATTTACTCCAAATCTGGTGAAAAATTATTCACCTTTTTTGTAGGTATATTGTGGGCGCACTATAAACGGGGTTTAGCTAACGGTAAAATTATTGTACGCAATGCAAGCGCTAGTAAAAGGGAAGCATTTAAAACGAGATACCTATTTTGAAGCTATTTAATATGTTAAGTAGTACCTACTTTTTTCTTTTGTCTCAAAACAAAAACAACTTATTTTAACTAAAACCTAAACATGCTTTTTACAGGTTTTGAAAAAAATAACAAGTAAAGTAAAATATTTTTCTTTCCTTTAATTGTGTTTAGCAGCAAGTAGATTAGAAAGACCTTTGGTGGTGATATCCTACCGAAACACGTTTTTGGACGAGACTTTAAAACCCTTTAGTCGAAATAAGCATTTGCCCAGGAAAAAATAGTACTGCACACTTTTCCTCCAGAACTCGTTAGAGGGGGTCTCCTGCTAAAGCGGTCATCTTGGATTTACTAAAGTAGGTACTTGTTTTTATTATTAGCAAAAAAAATTTTGAATATAAAAAAAAATATTGGAATATATCTTTTTTTAAAATCCAGATATCTATTCTTTTATTTGGTGTTTAAAAATTTGGTTTAGTTAATAGTTTTTGAAAAAAAAATTTCAAACTTAAAATTTTGAAAAAAAAATTAACTTTTTTTTTGTTAATTTTACGTAATTTAGTAATATTTTTGATTTCAAAATTGAACGCTCTTTATAATTTCTAGCCGATTGTTGTAAACTGGGTGGACTTAAGAGCTTTAACTCTTCAGAAAATTGAAAATTACAATAACTACTTAGGTATTTCTTAAAAAAATGTTTTTTGTGTATTTAACCCCCTTATTTATAAAGAAAAAATAGTTATTTCAGCTTCCGTGTTTAGGAAAACTACACCATTGAATAAGAATTTTCGGGACTCAATCTAAAGGCACTTGCTTAGTGCTCCATTTGAGTCAGGAACATTTTCATTCCATGGTGTAGTTTTCCTAAACACGGGAGCTGAAATAACTATTTTTTCTTTATAAATACGGGGGTGTTTAAACTTGGGATCTTTGAAAATACGAGAATTTTCATATGCTTTTCTATCGGAGGATATTGTTTGATATACCCGCCAAAACTCTTTTCCACACCACCGTAGACGTAGAGTACTAGGTTTTTGTTTTGTGACGTGGTTTCCCCTAGGCTTAATCCATGCATTTAAATACTTGTTATATTTAATCGGATTTTAATTTCTTTTTCGATGATGGTAGTTCCAAATTAAAATCATCAACTTCATTTTCAACCATGGCAAGTATTTCATCTTCCGTATTGTCAGTTCGTATTTGTAATTGTCCGGGATTGTTTGATTCAACTGCATCCTCATCATCGAGCAGCAGAATGTGAACACGTTTTCGCACCCACACATATTCCCACAATATGTTTTGCATTTGCAGGAAATCGTTTTGAGCAATGATTTCGGAGCGAAATCGACATTACCAGTGGCGGTAATGGGCTCTAACCCATGAAGAGATTATTTGTCTTCCAGCTCCACGATGTGGCATCCAAATCGTTTTCAAGCCACATTTGCACTTGTAAATGTGTTGTTCCGCAGCGGCTGAGGTAGGTGGAAGGATTGCAAGATTGAAGTTGATTTTTGCAACAGATTTACTAAAACGCTTGAATCGAACGGTGTTAAGTGAAATCTCATCTGTACTGCCAGCGAATAGAGCTATTAAAATACGCTCCCCACAAGTTACTAAGGCTGCGCGTATAGTAGTGCGACAAAGCGATGCGATGCGAGAAGCGATGCGAAAAGTTATTGGAGATTCGAGCAAAAGTGGTCAAAGGAGCTTGTGAACGTGATGCTTGCGATGAGTATCTGCGAAAATCGCAACACTCGCGGCAAATATCGCTTCACTGTGCCCACGTTTATAAGAATAAATGTACATATTTTTCTCGCAAAAAAATATTTCTCGCATCGCATCGCTTTGTCGCACTACTATACGCGCAGCCTAGTCTTTGTTTGGTGGCGTTTTGATTTTTGAACAAATTCAAAGCTTCTCCTAAGTTTGGATTTTTCTGTAATTTTCCAGTAAACGCATGGAGAAACAATATGTCCAGGCCAGTCAATAGGACAAGCATGTCACCTCGCCAATCCTTGGATACTGAAGAATGAATGATGGTAGAAGTTTGGTGTCAGTGCAGTTTTTTGTCTATTTTTTTCGTTGTCGCGGCGAGTTTTCCACGTTGGTATGGAAAAGCCTTTTGGCTTTATTTGTGTAGATGCAGGTAGATATTGTTCATCGTTATCTTCCCAATAAAATACGCAAAAGCCGTAGCATAGTATTGTTGAAATACCTTTATGGGGCCCAAACACGACACAGACACGTCGCTGCAGACCAATATATTTTGTTGTTGTAAACAAATATGCGGTATCCCCCATTTTCCGACCCGACGACCACGCCGAAACGATACAAACTAATGTCTGTGCAGATTGACTGCAATGTGTTTGGCGAAGGCATGTTTGCACAGACTACAATTTGCAGCGACGTGTCTGTGTCGTGTATGGGCCCTATTACTAAGATGTTGAGTAACCCCCACTCACTGAATATGAAACTTAAAATGAATATAATATCAGGACCTGAGTAGAGGGGAGGGTTAAAAATAGACTCCGATAGAAAAGCACATGAAAATTCTCGAAATTTCAACACTAAATAGGAAAAAAAAATTTTAAGAAATAACTAAGTAGTTTTCGTAATTTTCAATTTTCTAAGGATTTCACGCACTTATGTCACCCAGTTTTCAGCAATTAGCTACAAATTACTAAGAGCATTGAATTTTAAAATCAAAAATATTACTTAATAACGTAAAATTTACAAAAAAAAAGTTTAAAAAAAAATATTTTTTTTCAAAATTTTGAGTTTGAAAATTTATTTTTCAAAAATTATTCACTAAAACAAAATTTTCAAACACCAAATAAAAGAATGGATATCTGGCTTTAAAAAAAGATATACCACGAGATTTTAAGTGCTGCCATTGTTTTTCAATACATTTTTTATGTTTAAAGTTTTTCTTGCTAATATTAGAAACAAGTGTGAGCACATCCAAGATGGCGGCTTTTGCAGAATGCAATTTTCCCGAAACAAAAACAAAGAAGCCTAATGACCCCCTCTAACAAGTTCTGAAAGAAAAGTGTGTAGTACTTTTTTTTGCCCTTTCAGGTAATTTTTTTGTAGACAGCAACTGAGCTACTTTCTTATCCTCATTGTTAGTGTATAGGTATTCAAAACCTCTTGTGTGCTCTGCTCCAAAACTATGAAAAAATACAAATAAGAGTGAATTTTAAATATAGGGTCTCCTTCAGCAAAGGGGTGGCAGCTTAAGTGTAAATGTAAATTACCTACAATTTCTTAGATTGAAATAATATATTATGTTGAGTGGATGGATATAGATATTAGTTATTAAAGTTGACCTTCACATAATTTCAAGGAGCTTGAGCTCAAAATCTTTGAAATATAAAATTTCAATAGTTGACTGAACTTTTAAATTGCATTTGAAATATCAACCCAACCTATTTGCATAATACTATATTTCAAAACAAAATTTAATCCATCAATTTTAAATTATTTTTTTTGTTAAATATATATACCTACCACGATCATTTATCAACTTTTAATCCACAAAGGTAGCTGAACCTGAAATACAACATCAACTTCAAACTTATACCTAACACTCTTCATAGGGATTGACATAGCAGATCACTTTGATCAGAATAATTGTCATTCATATATCCAAGGTCTCTCACATTATAAAAATTAATCACCATCACCAACAACAATGATGTTGAGTCGGCAGTAAACACAATTACAAACTCGAAATAAGGAATCAATCATCGCCTTAACTGATAAAAAAAATTCCTTTTGTTTCCGATCTGTCAGGTAGCATCACAATACAATGCACCGTGCTGATGAAACATTTTACTAGTGTTATGGTGGATTTACAAGTAGCTTCGTCCGACTTCTGCAAAAAAGGGGATGCAAAATTAAAATGTACATTTGTTAGATAGAGAGGGAACACCGAAATGCAGAAGATCTTCGTGCTTGAAGATTATAGGAAGTGCCATAATGCAGATATGAAGACGAACATGTTCATCATCTTGATGGTTCTCTTTCACACGCTCGGAGTTTTGGCATACATCTGTCCCGCTCTACTTTCTTCATATTTGCAGACGAAGATACATGTAAATCCAGCATTACTTGTTGTTTTTGCTTAGCAAATTAACGAAAACTAAACAAAAAACGGTTTTTGGCGGCGCGGCGCGTGTCGCGGCGCCCGGTGAGATTGTTAAGTTCAATTATCAATTGTAATTTCTTTTCCGCGTTTTTCAGCAGATTGCCTGAAATTTTAAAACCATCTTTAAACTACATTAGGGTGTCCTTTATTTGCCAAACTCATTTTTTTGGATAGCACACCCAGTGACCCCGTCAATCGAAATAAGAAAAAATAATCGACCAAAAAAAATTTGATCCGAGGTCATTAACGGGTGCCTATAAGGTCAAACAATTCCCATACAAATTTGTATGGGAATTTTACACTTTTTACATTTTATTTTTTTTTTGATCTCAAACTATAACAGTTATTCTAATTTCTTTTATAAATTCTGATTGATTTATTGGTCCTTTAAAAAACTGCTCTTAAATATGTAGTAAAAAAAAATTTAAATTATAATTTATTTCGATTTTTTAAATTAATAAATACTTTAATATTATATATATTTCTCTATTATTTTTTCTCTTTCGATCTTCAACAGTTTTTGTTGTGTTTTTTAACGATTATCATTAATTAATAAGATTTTTAAAAAAATTGCATTACAAAATAATGAAAACAAATAAGAAATAATTTTTTTCGATTTATCAAAATATTAAAATTTTTATTTTTGTTCTCTTATTAAATAATTTTTTTTTAAAGTGGTTTTAAACAAGATATTGGTCAAAACAAATTAAATAATTAAAAAAAAATAAAAATATTTAACATTTATTTTTGAATGCAATTTAAAAAAAAAACTTATGATAATCAATAAAAAAAAAACAGAAAAACTGCTGAAGATCGAGAGAGAAAAATATATGTATAAAAAAAGTATTTATTAACTTAAAAAATCGAAATAAATTATAACTTTAACTTTTTTAATACATTTTCAAATGCAGTTTTTTAAAGAACCCATAAATCAACCAGAATTCCCAAAACAAAATTAAAATAACTTTTATAGTTCCAGAGAAAAAAAATAAAATGCGAAGAGTAAAATACCCATACAATAACCTCGGAAAAAAATTTGTTTGTTCAATAATATTTTCTTTCGGCATAAGCTTTCGATTGACGGTGTGTGCTTTCCAAAAAAATGAGTTTGGGAAATAACGGACACCCTAGTGTACATTGAATCATTGCGCTCATTTTCGTGATATTAAATATATTTCTGAGAGAAGTGACAGATTGTCTGGCTTTTGTTTGAGCAAAATTTACCTTTCGATTCAATTGATGAATGATGAATGATGATTATGATAACAAAGATGTTCCATCAGATTGCAATGGTTGTGAATAAGACAGTAACTAACAATACATTATTTAATTTTATTGACAGTTATATGCGATGTTCCACAGGTGCAGCCTGTAACTTACAAGCATCTATAGTTACAGTAAAAATGTGGTTTTTCCGAAACCATTTAAGGGACATTTTTGTCGTTGTTATCTTAAAGTCTTTGTTTGTAAAGTAAAATATTTTCTTTACAGACTTAATGATTAAAAAAAAAAACAGTATTTTTTTCAGTTTATAGTCTTTTCTATTGAATTCTAGATAATAAAGGTGTTTTAAAACGTTAAACAGAACCAATGACCGGATATGTTAACGTTGATTTCGTTTAAACGAATGGAACTTTTTCTTCTGCAACATTCCGGTGAAAGGTCAATATTTCTATAGCGACTGCTGTATTTAGGTGAACATTTCTTTCCCGAAAATCCATTAATTTTTATATCTTTGCGTATCAATTTGTTGGAGTTTTAAATGACTCATCAAAAAACCTCCTTTCATACATCTGAAAACTCTTTTTCAAAGTTACAAGATTCACATAAGCTCCAGTTTTGGATCAGCACAAACATATAAACAAGTAATTCATCCAAGATCTAATCAACTAGAAAAGGTGTTTGGCCTGGACACGATATCTCAAATGCCAAAATCTCGAATGGAAATCTTGAATGCCGAATCCCAAATTCTCGATTGCCAAAATTCTCCATACCACGATTTTTAATGCCAAAAAAGTGCTAAGCCATTCAGAATTTTGTCATTCAAAAAGTCCTTTTGCAGTGTTTTACTTTATGTTTTTTTTTTTTCTCAAACGATGAAATGTTTATTAAATTAAAAATGCGTAAAAAAAGTTCGTTCCCACAAATCTCATTTATAAAAATAATTGATGTGTATAAAGTTAGCAGGGCAACTCCGAAAATTCATAAAAAAAATTTTTAGTCCTGAACTGATAATTTATTGCTAATTTATAACGGAAAAAAAATTATTGCGCTGTTGGATTTAGAGATACAGGGTGTCCCGCTAACTTGACGTCAAGTTAGCAGGACAACTTTCTCAAAAATGTAGATTAACGACCTGAGAGTGGATAAATGTTTAAAAATAATTAATTGCTAATTTGTAACGAAGAAAAGAAAGTGTTACCTCTTGACGTCAAGTAAGCAGGACAACTTTCTCAAAAATGTAGATAAATGCGACCTGAGATTGGATAATTGTTTAAAAAAGCCGTGTTTTTTGAAAGAGTGACTAGTATTTCAGCAAAATGTTTGCACGCCAAACAATAACAAAACAAATTGTTATAGTATTTTGTTTGTATTTTCCGTGTAAAACTTTTACTGAGTTGCTAGTCACTCTCTTAAAAAACACGGCTTTTTTTAAACAATTATCTAATCTCAGGTCATTTATCTACATTTTTGAGAAAGTTGTCCTGCTAACTTGACTTTAAGAGGTAACTCTGTATCTCGCAAACGAAACAAAAAAGGAATATTTTTTCTTCGTTACAAATTAGCAATTAATTATTTTTAAACATTTATCCACTCTCAGGACGGTTATCTTCATTTTTGAGAAAGTTGTCCTGCTAACTTGACGTCAAGGGTTAACCCTGTATCTCGCAAACGAAACAAAAAAGTAATATTCTGTCTTCGTTACAAATTAGCAATTAATTATTTTTAAACATTTATCCACTCTCAGCACGTTTATCTACATTTTTGAGAAAGTTGTCCTGCTTACTTGACGTCAAGTTAGCGGGACACCCTGTATCTCGAAATCCAACAGCGCAATCATTTTTTTTCCGTTTTAAACTAGCAATAAATTAGCAGCTCAGGACTATATATTTTTTTTATGAATTTTCGGAGTTGCCCTGCTAATTTTATAAACGTAAATAATTGTCTAATTTTGGGAGTGGATAACCAAAATCTGAGTATAAGGGTTTATAGGTGCATATTTTGTTATACCTATCGAAATCAAAAGTCTGAAAGGTTTTTTGTTCAGCTTTGGCGGCGGTGGGGTGAAAAATAGAGATTTTCTAAATTTCTTATCAGGGGTATTGTCACTTACACTAATTTTTTGAAAACACATCATGATGCCCTGGTTATTTTCCCTAAATCCAAACACTCTTATCTTGGTGATGCAACTAGTAGAACTCAAGTTATAAGCTTTTTAAACGTATGGCATGTCATGGACAAAAATAACAGTACCCCTCATACAATTTTTTCGAGCAAAAAAAAATTGATTTTTTCTTAAATGGCTATTTTTGAAATTCCATCAATAATTCGTTTTAGAGTACCAGAATTGATACGGTGAAATTTGATCATCAAATCTATGGACCAATCATTTGTTAGTTTAAATTTTTTATAGTAAAATTACCTCTGTGGTAGTGAGCAGCTCAAGTGATTTGAAATAGTTGACAGTCAAAATCATCGATATTAATCCATTAAAGTCACTATTATGTTTACTTGTAAAACCCATAACTATAATTAGATGTATACAATGCGGTTCAATTGTTTAGATGCACGAATTTTTTTTTTTGTTTTAAGTTTATTTTTTTCTTTCGTGTATGTATTAATCAGGCGCGAAAGCAGGGGGGGTTTGATATGAACGCGCGTGAATTCCAAACGCTGTTGCTTCCTGGATGTATTAAGTGGTGACTTTTTTTGTAGCTTTTTTAGTTGCAGGTGCTGAGCACTTAAAATAGCCCGACTAGCTGTAAGATTTACAGACAGTAACCCTCGCCAATTCCTTGGTTTTGCTCGTGGAGTGAGCCGAATTCGATGCCATTCTTGTTATTTTTCTTTTTTCTTGGAGTGTGAAAGCTGTTTTTGTCCTTCCTTTTTGGTTATTTTCATAAGAGGCAGTATTTTTTAAATAATTTCGAACTGCATGTTCACTTCATCCTATTTTCCTCGCAATATTCCGCATTGAAACCCCTTCCGAATGGTAGGCGTCAATTTTTCCTCTTTCTTCCATTTCTAACTGATTTGTTGCCCATTTTTTGCTTAAAATAAAAGACAAACACTTCTCACAGCTTAAGGTTTAAAATTAGTTCAAGTCCGCGCAACAGATAATTACTAATTAACTAAATTCGCCTATGCGTCTAATCATGTGAACCAACAAAATTCTGTTGTTTTTACATGACCGAGAAGAAAAATTGAAAAAAACCGTTAACTGTCTCTCACCAAGCATACATTTGTAATTTTTTTCATTAAGAACTAAATAATCTTTCTTATAAATGCAATGGTTCGATAATTAATACATACACGAAAGAAAAAAAGAAAATTAAAACAATCAAAATTGGTGCGTCTTAACAAGTGAACCGCACTGCACTCAGATTAGATTTGTGGTGTTTGCACTGCAGAAAAAGATTAAAAAGAGGTGTTTAATTTTTACGATATGAAGTGGAAGTGAAATAGTTGTTTTTTTTTTAACATTTCCATCAACGAATGAAAATGGCGTTTAGGTCGGTTCTACGAGTGTTCTCCGTAAAAAGTATGTTTGATTTGACAAACCAATGCTTTCAAGAAGGTTTAAATTAAATTAATTTTAAATCTTCAGTTAAGGAGAGTCAAATTTGGTTATTTTTTTAGATTTGAAGGAGATTTATGATAAATCTTACTTAATCTCGGCTTAGTGCCCGGCGGAAACGTAGTCTCAAAAGGATAATAATATAAACTTTGATTAAGTATGTAAATACCACAGTCAATATCAGTTGATTGAAGTCAAAATTGCATTTAGCAATAATTTGTATATCTCAGGAAAATGTGTCACGCATTAGTGTATGTGGCAACTGTAGTCGCTGCTAACACTTTTGGTCTCGTTTGAGAAAACAAAAAATTCCCTATCAACTGAGTTATCATGCCTATAATGTCTGTCATGTAGGTATATACAGGGTGCCCCGTAAGTAATGGATAACCCTGAAATGCCTCAAAGTAGACTTTATGACCGTCCTGAAAACTGATACAAAAAAGTTCTATCACAACCACAAGAAAAGATATATGCATTTTTTTGTTCAGTGCATTATTTTTTGCCTTACTTTACATTTTTTTGAAGCAATATGTTACATTATTTGTGCCAAAACATTGGTAGAAGAAAATTATAATAACTGTTGGACTTCTTAGAGAAAAAAAATTATTTAACTTTGATTTTCAATGCAAAATGTAAAAGAAAATAATTTTTGAAGAAGTTAAATCATCTCTGGTATAAAAAAATGCATGAATACCTAAGTGCCCAACTATTTTAAAAATATGCGCGTTAAATGCAGATTTCAAATTGGTATAACTTGTAATTGTATCTAGAGTCTGCAATACTAGAGTCAATTTAACAAAAACAAAAGTTTTCAAAATTAGCACAGTAGACGTGAAAATAATGCCATGCGTTGAATGTGGTAGATTTTTGATTGATTGCCTGTTTTTATGATGTTTTCCTAATGATGAATCCAAGCTTTTAACTTCCAGGGCTGTGTGCAATATTACTAAAAATATCAACAAAGTGCAAAAAACGGTTGAATTTTTGAGGTTGTTTTGAGTTATACCTCTTCAATTGGGCTTTAACAAAACCATCAAATATTTTGTATATAGATGAGATGATTTAACTTTTTCAAAAATTATTTTCTTTCACATTGTGCATTGAAAATCAAAGTTAAATAATTTTTTTCTCTAAGAAGTCCAACAGTTATTATAATTTTCTTCTACCAATGTTTTGGCACAAATAATGTAACATATTGCTTATATCTTTTCTTGTGGTTGGGATAGAACTTTTTTTATCAGTTTTCAGGACGGTCATAAAGTCTACTATGAGGCATTTCAGGGTTATCTATTACTTACGGGGCACCCTTTATATAATTATTTTCTCAATTAAAAATTTAAAAAAAGTTCTAAGTTCTTGGAGAACGATAAATTCACCTTTAGCGTGACTACAGACAAGCGGCAAATTTGATTGAAGATACAATTATGTCTAAAAAGATTGGTATTAAACCATATTTATGCGATTCACAGAAAGAAAAAGAAAACATTTTACGCCTAATCAGTATCATTTCTCAAACCACAAACAAACGTGACGTAAATTTTTAAAGACCTAAATAATATAATTATTGTGATTTACGCGCGCCAATTTGATTAAATTTTCTTTGATGATTCAAGATATTTTAATTTTTACTTTTTTTTTAACAATTTATCAAACACAAAAGGGAACAAAACTTTGTGTTACCAAAAATTGAGTGATTCAGTATTATTAGATGGAATAAAATATTTTTTTATTTTCAACCTGAATTCAGATGCATTTATTTACAAGACAAAAATGACTATCGATTCAGATGCAGACTTCAGTATCTTCGGCAACAAGATGTGGTTGGAATATGAAATTTTGTTTGTAAACATTATTTGATTTGCATTAAAATTCCTTGACAAAACTTCCTCATTCCTTTGGCAAAAGGTTGTTGCTCTAAAGTCCGACTTAATCGTTGCTCCTTACAAGAAGATGGACATTTTTTTATGTTTTTCGCTTTTTTGTTTTATATTTTATGAGATTTTGTGCGTAGGTACACATTTTATTTATTATATTTTCAAATGAAAAAGATATAAACAGAAAAAAAAAACATTCTTTGAATATTAATTTATTGCACATATCACGGTGAGGGCGGACAGTTGTTGAAAATAATAAACAACGGTCATTTATAAGTTATATGTATGTATATATGTAGAGACCTTCATGCTTCACCAATACATAGTAATAATAACATCTTTACATATTTTCATAAAAGAATAGAACGTCGGTTATTTTATAGTTTTATTTTTAACCCTAAGACTCTACAATTCGTATTTTTCGTATAACCTAGTTTATAATTATTCCAATGTGTTCAAAGTTCAATAACAAAGTTCTAAAATTACAATTAATTCTACAAAGAAATGAACTACAAAGAACTATTTAAATAATTATCATCAATTACCTATACAGGGTGTCCCATCGTCACCGACCCAGAAGAAAACAATGGGTTCCTGAGTTAATTTTAAGTCGAAAAACTGAAGAACTAATTTTCTCGTTTTCACTTCCTTTTCGATTTATAACGGCTTTTACGATTTTTAATCTTTTTTTTTTTTTTCAAAAACACCTTATTAAGGGGCATCTTTTCTATTTAATTATGAAAGCCCATTTTATTTTCTTAAAAATACTTAACGTTTTTTTAAGAAAATACAACATTAAAATTTATTAAGAAAAATAAAAACAGAAAAAAAAAAAACAAATAAAAGGAAAGTTCAAAAACATTTAAATATTTGAATAAAAACGAATAAAATATTACGTTTGAGCTAGATGGAAGCAGGCAGGAGTTTTTTAACACCTTTTGTAGGTTACTCGCTACAAACAAAGATTTAATTTTGATTTTGTGTTTTTCTTAAAATTTCTTTTTTTCAGTTTTTATTGTTTAATAAATTTTAGTGTTGTATTTTGTTAAAAAAATGTTAGGTATTTTTAAGAAAATAAAATGGAAAAAATGCCCCTTAAAAAGGTGTTTTTATGGAAAAAATGAAACCAAAGTCAAAAAACGACCTTAAAATGCCAAAAAATGGGTTTGATATTTAATTGTGGGAAAACCGTTATCCACATAGAAAAAAATTGTATGGCAAGTATAAAGTGCTTACTCTCCTTGTGTAAATAAAACAACAAAAATTAAGAATCTGATGCAGTGTGGCAAAGTAAGAGCTAGTTAAAAAAAAAAGATCAAAAATCATAAAAACCGCTATAAATCGAAAAGGAAGCGAACACGAGAAAATTATCTCTTAAGTTTTTCGACTTAAAATTAACTCAGGAACCCATAGTTTTCCTCTGGGCTGGTTACGATGGGACATCCTGTATTATAAGATAAGCGGTGCTTAGGCCTTTTGTTGTGACACCCAGCCACGTTTTTAACCGACTCAAAGTAATACGTTGAGAATAATTACTTCTACCTACAAAATATTCTAAATTAAGCGAGTACAAGATCGGTGATTTTTTTGTGTTTCTATTTAACGTAATTTTGTTAAGCACCACACCTTGCGCATTAACCTTTTTTGTGGGTTTTCCTTGATTTGAAAATATCTTTCTTTTTTGTTTTAATTTATCAAACAAAAAGAAGATATCTTTTGTGTTGTGTCCAAAACAAATACATAACTACAAATAATAACATAAATTAAATTGTATCGATTGTAGGTATATTCAAGTTCACATTACTCAGAGTCAGTGTGATATTTTTATTTGCTCGTTAAACATTCCCAGAAGTGCGGCCGATCAGTCACACAACAGAAACCGTTCAACGTTATTTTTTTTATTGTTCAGCTTCTTTCTGCGAACGAGCCGTAAAAAACAGACAATAACTTGCGTAGATATGTATTATTTGATGACATTTCGTTTGAACATTAACAACGGGAATGCCAAGTTGCATTAAACGCTTTTTCAATTCAACTCGATCCTCTTTTTCTTTTGTTAAAATAACAAAATGTGCTTGCAAAAATAACAGTTTTATGTACTTAACGTGGATGTCATGCACGAATGTGTTGAACAAAAAAAATTAAAAAGAGTCATCTTGAGCAGTAAAAAAGATCCTTAGTTGGGTACACTCGATAACAATACTCTCGGTCGCACTCGAATCAATGCATACTTATAAATGCGTTCACACCCCACC
Organism: Melangyna quadrimaculata; assembly: GCA_949320155.1. Lineage (NCBI taxonomy): Eukaryota > Metazoa > Arthropoda > Insecta > Diptera > Syrphidae > Melangyna > Melangyna quadrimaculata. The sequence goes on along the minus strand of OX439485.1, from coordinate 2,289,527 downwards.
CACACCTCCTGCGTCAGAAAATTCGGAACAATCAATTTCGTGCAACAACATTCGAATGCGTGAATTGAATCGCAATTGCCTTCACTTTCATAGAGTGCGGCTGCCTCATATCGGCCTACCTCCTACCATAGCGCTGACAGTTGTTGACGAAGTAGCTGCTGCGGTGAGGCGGTGCATTATATTCGAGGTCAACAATCTTTACAAATTCGCACAAGTGCAAGTTGAAGGAAAATCCTAGAATTATGATGAAGTGCAGGGGTGCGAATAAAAAATGATTGTTTTCATGTTTGCATTGTCGTGGCATCACGGATGAAGATAGAATAAGAGTTAACACGAAGTGTCAATGAATGCGACTTGTTGTCGACTTCCAAGAGTTAAACTATGTTCTGTACCTAGCATGTCTTAAGTTTTATTTTAGGTAAGGGGCGAGTTATAGCAATCATTGGAAAACGTCATTGAAAAAGTTGGCTGTTGATTTTGAGACCCTTCGTAAGTTTATTCATTAAATATTTTAATGCAGAAAGATAGCTTACGACTTCAAAATTATTTCTCCTCCAGAAAAAAATTCATTTGACCCATATCTTCCCCATAACATAACTTTTAATTTATTCAATGATCATTGGTATAAGGTATATCATTGAAAGGTATATCATTGAAAAAATATAAGTCATTTTATGAGAAAAGTTGTGCCAAATTGAATTTTGTTTTACTAAAAATAATTATTAAGTCAATTAGCTTTACTTTGGCATCAAAATAATCATTTATTTTTTCTTCAAATATCTCAAAATTGACAATTAATATTTTCAATGATGGTTTTTAATGAAAGCTATAACTGGCCCCTAAGTCGCATTTGGCGACCCATATACTGCTGTCCTAAGAAAAAGACCGTACGCGTTAAACAGTGTCTTATTTTGTGTAAAAAAATCATAATTCCAACTGGAAATGGCACAGTAAATCGCATTTATTTCAAAATTTATATAGTATTACTACAAACAATTAATTACGACGACAGTATAAAATTATTGGCTTATAGAAACTATACATAACAGTGTTGTTCAGAATGAACTACATAAGTTTACTGAAAAATTAGTTGGGAGTTACTTTATTTTGGGTTTTGGCTAGCCAAAAAAACCCGGGATTCAATAGTATTTGTATGGATTTGTATGACTATTGCAGTTGTCATGAACAATTGAATATTTTTGGGAGCATATTTTGAAAAGTCGCAACGTTCTTAAACGAATTCTATTAGTAGGTACTTAAAGTTAAATCTTAAGTCAATTTTCATTGGAAACCAATGTTGACCGATCCAACTTTGTGAACTAAGAAAGTACGATTTTCGTTTTCTCGAAAAATTTCATTGTTTAGGATTATAGAATCGACATCATATTTAAAATATCTCAATATTTTTTTATTAATAGTACTGTAGCAATAAATTCCAAAGCATTTTTTTAATTATTTGGAAAGAAAATTTAAAAAAAAAACACCAATACTTTTCACACACGAAAGACGACACTTACTCGCCTTCTAAATGTATTCACTTTAGATGGACCCTCAAAAGCGGAATAAATCAGAAACTAATCCAGTGTAAATTGTAAACAACTTCCCATTAAAAAATAGCTAAATAAATTGAAAGTTTTTGCCATCTTTTTGGGAAAAAATTATGAATACTTACAAAATTATGAATACTTACAAATTTTAGCAGTTGTTTTCGAATTCTCAACATTTTTGATCACAGAATCGCTTGTGCTTAAAAAGTCTTCATCCTGTGTGCATTCTATCTCTCAAATAAAAGAAACATGTGGTCTTGCCTTTCTTCTGAATGATTGAAAGACATTCTATTGTATTTGAATCAAATAAAGTATTATATTTTAGAATATTAAAGTTCTCTTTTTCCATTTTTTAATAAAATAAGGTTTTTACAATGTAAACATTTAAATATTAAAAATATATCAACAAAATCCACCCGTCTCATTTCATTTGCCAAATCTTCTCAATAATTAATTATGCAGACTTAGATACAAAGCATGAATCACATTCTATAATAATCTTAAAAACATTTTACATTATTTTTTTGTTTGTTTTTCATGGGATCTAAGTATATCACTCATCCACTTATCCCATCCGACCAAGTCGTATTTCTGTTCCACTTCCCACAAAAATGAACCGCTTACTTCAATTTAAAATCGTTTTTTGGATTTTTCCAGAGGTAAAGTGTGAATCATTTCTTGTACATTATTGACATAGATACGTTTTTTTTTAAATTAAAACTTTTAATTTGCTGAGTATTGCAATTTAACAATAATTCCCTTTGGATTAATCAATGATTTGTGACTGATAAAATGGGGATAATTAATATGCACACCTGGTTATAACCTATTGGTTTTTGGGGATTTTTAGTGACAAGGAATAACACATTTTATCATTCATCATTTTGCACTCGAAATTCATTCCAATTTGTGTTGTGAATATAAAATAAAAAAGAAATTCTATCTTTTCCATTTTTCGTTTTATTTTTAAAATTTTCATTATTTGTTGTAATTTCTTATTTTCTTTAATGAAGATGACGATGACGGCCGCAATGCTTATATTTTGCCACACTTTTAAAATGTGAATCATAGAAGTAGACGCCAAAAAGGTGTGGAGAGAGCCTTCATTTTATTATTCATTCAATTTTTGATGATTTAGCAAACTCATCGCCATCGAGGTATCTTATTCAGGGGCGTACGCAGGATCAAATGGGGGTACTGTCAAACATATTTAAATTATGGTATTTTGTAAACATTGATATCTGTCGTCTCGGGATAGTCGTAATTGATAAAATACCCAATACAATATTACATATTCATCAATAACACGCTATGACTTTTTTTTGAAGCAGGAAATTAAAAGTACCTTCTCAAAAAATATACAATATGTAAGCCACGTGTATATGTATATTCATTGATGTTGATAAGACAATACTGCATTATAAATTTGATTACAAAAGTTATACCTTTACTTCCTCAAACCTTTATAATTCAGGTTATCTGTCCCTGTCAATAAGCGTTACAAAATAAGTGAGAAAATTGCACCCAAATTAGGGGAAGCTAACAATTCAATTACACTAAATATGCCCCAAGCTCTTGGAATATTAATTAATTCGAAACCTTATGAGCTCTTGCCAAAAATAAAAGTATATATTACTAATTAATTTTTATTTTCAACAAAACTACAGTCAAGCCAAGTGTCATGTCTATTTCATGGTAAATGTCAACTCAACGTCCACACGCCAAAGTATTGAAATAACATACGACAAAGTTTAATATTTAAAGTCGGAAAAAAATACGAGTAATAATATAATATTCATAAAACGGATTCCTATTGTCTGTGATCAAAACAGCCATGAGTACTCATTATGCTATACCTATAGGCGATTTGTGTGCGGCTATCGGCAAATTTGTTGCGCGATTTTTGAATTGAAGCAAATATCTTGCATTTCACATTTAAGTGATTCATGGATTTTTGGAGAAATGGAAACTAATAAAACATTAACTTTTATTAAATATTTATCAACGACTATTGCAGGAATAAATACAAAATAAACTGATCATCACAATCTGGTGTTTGAATCACGCATGTATCATTTATAAGTATTGAGATCATTCGCATGACATTTGATGTTAACAATTTATTTTGTACGTATTTTATAAATAAATTAAAATCATTTAAACCATCAACATAAATATAAAAACAATGCAGAGTCAAAACTGAATTTAAGCAAAAAATAGAATATGACAATGTGCAGGAAGTTGATTGCATAAGCGCTCAGTTGACTGTAGAATAAATTTATGATATTTTTTTATATTTTAGACAGTCTGACTGACGAAAATGACTTAATGTAGAAACAATACTATTGAAAAACAAGGGTAACACCCACAATATTCTCGTATAGCTTATCATGAACCCAGAAACCCATTCTAGAAATTTCTTCTTTAAATAGAGTTATTTTAATCGATAGTTTTTGAGAAATTAATTTCCATGAGTTTACAGAACCATGGAATGAGAGTTAGTCCATGGAATAAAATTTCCTATTAATAAAAACAAAACGAAAATCGACTACAATAAGTAGATCACGTTACCAAACACATCTATTAATTCTGTCAAAGTTATTATCATTGGTTTGACACGTTTGATTTTTATTCCTTCCCTAATACTTTGTTCCCACTGAACGAAATTATTTTGCCGAAATCATCTTCGAAATTGCACAATTTCCCATACAATGACGCAATTTCAAAATCATCTCAAATCACTTCAATTTCCATGAAACTGCGTACGAAATTGGGTTTTATAATAGTTTATACCAATTTTTTCGATAAAGTAAAGAAACAGAACTAACGTGCTGACAGCTTCTTTTGACTGTTCTGTTAATTTATGTTGTCAAAACAAAAGTAATTTTTGGCTTTGTCTGGTTTGGTTCCTTTTAAATTAATAAATTTATAAAAAAATATGTCCATGCTTCCGTAATAAATCTATCGACTATCATTTTTGTAGCTGTTTTTTATATTCTACTTCATAGACTCAAGAGTCAAGTGGTTTATTGGAGCATAGAGTTTTTAAAGCACTAAATTCTACGCGTTTTTGTGGTTCAGCATTTGGACAATGCAGTCCTAATCAGAATTTAATGAGCTAATCATACCCTATCGTTGTAATTCCACATCCAAGAGGATATGAATATAAAAACGAATATGAAAAGCTGAGGGTACTGTAGTCAGAAAAGTTGTTTAATGGTTTAGATTAGAAGTTTTGCTTATGGAGCCGTATTATCCCTTAACATTTTATTAAAGTTAAAATAACCAATTCAATTTAAATACTTTGGGGCATATTCATAGTCGCAGATAGACCAAGGTTTAACTAAACTACAGTTTAAAACAATTTTGGCTCAATGAATACAGACCGATTTTAATTACAAATTGTTGGTTTTATATTTTTATAAGATAATTAACTTGGTATACTACACAAATAGCTTCAAATAATTTGAAATGATAATCTTAAAAAAATAGAACCAACGTCCGAAAATTCAACCAAAGCTATGTTTAACTTAGACCCAGGTCTAAAATGACTATGAATATGCCCCTTTATCTTTTTAGCATCACCCTAAAATCGCACTTATTCTATATGACAATCTGACATTTATTAATGCCAAAATAGGTTTGTTTTTAAATGTTTGCATGAAATGTCACTGTTGTAGACGTGTCCAACTATGGATTATTAAGAAAATTATTTTATTATGATACTAGAAAGAAAGTGTTAAATATTTAGAAAAATTTAAGTTAACTGCTTACAAACATTTGGCTGTTAAAATTGTTCTAGAGTCTTAACGGTGAATAATCTGCTTCAAATTTGGTACAGAAAATTGGTATGTTATCGATTTCCTAGAATTACAGCTCTAGCTCTAACGATTTTGATCAAACTTTGTATTTATAGAATAAATAAAACATTAGATATATAATTATGTATACACTAATGCCTCTCGGGTTTCTAATAAAAACAGACATAACGGAAACATACCTATGTATACATTATACATAGGTTTTCTGCTAAAATAGTCGTATATCACTATTTTCATTGACAACGCAATGAGTTTTTCATTTAAATTAACGTGATAGACTAGGTTAGGTTAGGTTAGGTAGATGGGCTGCCGGTAGATCTTGTTCCCGTCACACTTAGATCAATGTTGATCCTCTGTGATACCCCGATGGATTGGACCATCCCTTTAAAATAAATAACCTATGAAATCCTATGGAGCATCGAGCCATTTCGAGGCGTTGATGAAGTTCATTAAATTTCAGATGTTATTATCTGTTGACTTCGAGATTTCTGCTAAATCGTTGAAGAAGTAGCTACCCAAAAATGTTGTCCTTATGTTGCAGAGTGCCGGACAATGACCTAGGAAGTGAAGGGTGTCCTCCTCTACTTCTTCATCTCCGCAGCCTCTGCATAGGTCTACATTATTTAGTCCCATTTTGTTTTTATGATACCCTAAGAGATTATGTCCTATTATGATTAATTCCTATCAGAAGATGCAGGGATCTCTTTTTCAGGTCCATAATTTTGTCTGTTTTTTTCTTATTGTAGCTGGGCCACAGATTCTTTGTAGTGGTACAAGTTGCAAGTGAGTTCCACCTGTTATTGGTAAGTTCCACTATTTTCTTGTTAATCGCCTGTTTAATGGAACAGGGTGGAATTTTAACGATGGAGTCTGTAAGGCTTGTTTCTAGCGATGAACCAGTCCTTGCCAGTTCATCGGCTTTTTCATTACCTTCAATTCCACAGTGTCCAGGGAACCAACAGAGTCTGATGTTGTGCTGTGTGGCAAGAACTCTTAGCTCTTCACGACAGCATGAAACCAGTTTGGCCTTGATCGCCGCCTGGCTGTCAATGTTAAAAGTGATATCAGCTCGTGGTATCGCCATCATTAATATTTGCTCGGCACCCTTAATCACTGCCAGAACCTCCGCTTGGAAGACAGTGCTGTAGTCGGTGAGTCTATAAGATTTGGCTAAATTGAGGGTTTCGGAGAAGAATCCCGCAACTACACCCGTATCCATCTTCGATTCATCGGTGTATATTTCTACCACCGGTTCATCTGATTGTTGTAAACCAGCATCCCATTCCTCTCTTGTGGGGTTGAGGACAGAAAACGCTTTTTCAAAATCTGTACGGGGTGTTGTGTAGTCTGTGCATACATACCCCTCCGTAAATTTATTGATAATTTGTGCGTGACTTACCGTGTTTCTTTTACAGCTATTGGTTTGGCTTAGTCTTAGGGCGCTGTAGGTCACAGTTTCTTGTACAAGTAGATCTAGGGGCTTTAGGTTGAGTATCGTGTGATCGACTAAGGAAAGCACTATACTAAAGAGCAGTCTGATGATCAGCTTGGTTAAGGTAGCCGTGAAATCTGCAACTATTTTTGTAATACAAAATGGCAAATGCAACTGAAGTTATTTGGTTTACTAGCATCGTGAAAATAAAGAGCTGAAATTTGTTCTACAAATGCAAATTATGATAAAATTTAAGATAATGAACTTGTTGATTCTAGCCTGCTGGCCAGTAGCGTACGCAGGATTTTGTTTGGGGGGAGGGGCTCAGTCTCAATTTTGGTGAAATTTTTTTAAGGTATCACAAAATAGTAAACAAAATTAAAGCCTTTCGTATTATCAAAAAACACACAAAATACTCCCTAGTTATGAAATGGATTTTACCTTTCCTTGTAAACAAATATTTTTTGTAAAAATCCACTTTGACAAAAATCCACTTCATGGACTCAATTTAAATAATGTTAACGGTAATAGGGGTAGTATAGGTGAAAAGTGTATTCCCATTTTAATAAACAAAACGTCCGTTTTTTCTTTCAGTAAGCTCCCAACTAACAATTTAACTTCTGTAAGGGTCTTTCGAAATTATTTCCTAATCAGCAAATCGAAAGGCTTTCAAACAAGCATTTACAGGTTTATTGGAAGTACTCAATTTATTTCGCTAAGGCCTTATAGAACAAAACTACACTCAAACATTGCAAATATAGTAGTGTAGTTTTGTTCAAGTGTTTCGATAGACACACTTGAAAACCCTTATAAAAGGCTTGTCGGGGCCTAGGAGAAGCCTTATCGAAGCACAGTGCCAAACAAAATAAAAATAAATTCTTTACTTTTATATCTATATTTTCTCCTTTATTTTCATCCAAGTAATGATTTTCTTCTGAAACTTAATACACAATAATTATTTATATCTGAAAAAAAAACACATTACTTACTTGATGAATTTTGCGGGAATTGAACCGAGGATGGTTGGGTTGAGAGTCGGGCATCTTAGGTATCGAGCTAGCCTGGCACATGAAAAATGAGTGCCAAATTGGAACCACTTGAAACCGAAACTAGCTTCCTAAAAACTTCCTTGGGGCTTCCTGATGAATTAAACTAATCTAAAAAATTCAGGTGACCATTCGTCTGTTGCTGGCAAGGGAGTTTTTTTTATTTAATGTTTTTTTTTTTTTTAATTATTAATGTTTCCATGATTACTTTACTAGAAAAAATATGGAAGTGGTCACACAAACATACTTTTTGTGAGACAACAAATAAAACATAAGTTCGTTTTTCGTTGAAATCAATTGTTATTTTAAAAACGAAATGCTTTGATTTGAGAAAAAATATAAAAACTCTTTCATGCCTCATAAAATATGTACTTTTAAGTACGAACACAAACCGTTTACTGACAATTTTAATTTGTATCTTTTTTAAAAACACTAACTTACCAAAATAAAAAACATAAACAATAAAAACCATCATTAAGTTCTTTTCAACTGAAAGTGGCTATGTATGTAGTATAGATAATAAAAACGTTTAAAATGTAATAAGAAAACTACTAAGAAATGAAGGCTTCATACTAAGGTAATTTTTGAAAACATTCGAACTTCTTAACGTGACAATATTTTTTACCGATGAAACAGGAACTATACTATGGTCACCTCGTTTGTGAATAATTCAGCCGGCAGTACCTTATTTTCACATCAATACTACTTCCCATGCGAAGTACCAGCTTTTAATGCTTTCATGTTGAGTGTGCAACCCTTCGCTAAGACCAAATAATCGGAATTATTACTTCCCGCGCATGCGCCTGAGAGGATGATTAAATATATGTTTGCATAACCACCTCTTCACAGGTCTTATAGAAACAAATTAGGCTGACATCACTTCGCTGAGGCACATTCATCGAAATAAATGCTTCTCGCGCATGCGTCTGACAGAGTTCACACAATTATTATGCTTGTGTCGGGCTTGTGTTTACTGGGTTATAGATCCAAAATTGGATGTCATGCTTAATCAGAGTTACCACTGCGATCAAATTTAATTCTGAGAGAATCATTTTTATTGGTGGGATCCGGGGTATTATTTTTTAATAAATAAATTATTTGTATTTGTAGTGCAATTCTGAATATACATAATTATAGTTTTTTTTATCAAGTGAATTTAAATTGTTTTCTTTTACCATATTTATCTCACTGCAGAAAATAAATGTCTGTTCCGTTTTTGCTTTGCAAAACACAAACGATTTAATATTTGAGCATACATCTAGTCAATGAATCGGTTTGATTTAAATTTTCAAAATGATACAATTTTTCCTATTTTTCTCTCTCTCAGCAGTAGAAACATCGATGCGCCGACCAGTACAGAAAATAATGCTTGTATCGGGCTTTGGCGCAGGGGGCTTACACAAACAAAATAAACTGACATAATTCCACTTACTTTCGTACACATAATAGCTTGTTTCAGGCGTTTGTAAGTAGGCCCTTCAAGAGCTCTTGGCAGTGCTTCCTTGTGAAAGCTTTTTCTTTGCTTTTATTTCACATGCCTATCAAAACTAATTTCTGGGAAGCCTTACTAAAACTATAACCAAATTGTAAATATTCAGGCTTGCAGAAAATTATAGATTCTGCCTGAAATAGCTTTGTAGGAAGCTGAATTAAAAAATATAGCTTCGAAAATTAGCAACTTCGATGTCCAAACTAAATAGAAGCCTTGTAGAAATAATAACTTAGAGAAATTCAAAAAATGGACCTTATAGAGGAAAAATTGTTAGTTGGGCTCCTAGCTATTATTATCCGTGTTTTTTGAGAGAGTGAATAGCAACTCAGCAAAATGTTAACAATAACAAAACAAATTGTTATAGAGAATTTTGTTCGTGTTTTCGTGTAAAACTTTTACTGTCTCAAAAAACACGGCTAATAACATTTATTAGGTCTGTTCCTTTACTTTGAGTTTCTGTGATTTTCTGTGATGTTTAGTCCGAGGTCCTGTCAAGTTCATATAAAAAAAATGAAATTGACAGAACTTGGGAAAAAATGCACTCACAGAAATTCAAAGTAAAGTAACAGTAGCTATACCATGAAAAAAATGGTAACATTTTTCAATGGAATTCTCATAATACAAATTATTATTGGTGTGTTTTCCTATTGGTTTAACTAAACTCATGTTTAACTTAAGTACAGTTTAAATAAGATAAATTATAACAATTTATTCCAATTGGATTTCTGTACTTATCAAAATAGAAGTTTATTAAATTATTGAACGTCAAAAATAGTGCATTGACAAAACTTTTTTGAAAAGATTGTCTACCTCTGATACAAGTTAAAGGCAGTTTTTCGAAATGTCATCTTAATACCTTATTCTTAATGCCTTATGTCGTAGCAATAGAAATAACACTCGGTTCGGCTAAGAAAGTATGCAGTTTACAGATATTTAAAATTATTTTTTGAATGTTTGATACATTCACTGAGCGCGAAGATACTGGTTAAAGCATAACAAAAGCATTTGACCACACTAAAAAGCAATAAAAAAAGAGAAGATACTAAGAGAATTTATTATCTTAATAAGTGCACTGCATTCGTTATTTCATTCCGGTTTTTTTTTATGGGAAAAGAGGGAAAAAATTAAATGTGTGAAATCATTTTGCGAATTTTGACTGTTTGCAAAGGAATTTTGTTTGGGTTCCTATAAATAATACTGAGATACGTTTGAAATGTCTAACAAAGTCCCCCCGGCGTACGCCACTGCTGCTGGCTAATTGCCAGTATATACTGACATAATAGCCGTGTTTTTTGAGAGAGTGACTAGCAACTCAGCAAAATGTTTACACGCGAAACAAAAACAAAACAAATTATTATAGAGAATTTTGTTTGTGTTTCCTTGTAAAACTTTTAATGAATTGCTAGGCACTCTCTAAAAACATACGGCTAATATCCAAATGTTTACAATTAAAATATCGATTTCTAAATTAAGTAAATATCGACATCTTGAAAAATCAATTCCGTTTTTTTTCTTCTGATCAATAGGTCGGTAGAGATAATAAAAATCGAATTTATAGAGTAAATGGTTAAAAAATCGAGGTAACAGCAAAGTTGAAAGTAATGATATGTTCATTTAACGCACCCAAAGCTCAGTTAAATTCAGAATTTCAGAATTTATTTAAGTTTGAAAGTTTCCATAAAGGATAACTGTGGATATATGAGGAAATAATTAAGAAAGCTGTCGGAATGTGTGATAAAAATGGTACCACAAGATTTTTTAAGGCTATTTATATATAGATAAACATTGAAATCCGTATACCATCATTCAAACTACAATGTTGCATGGATTTTAATTTCCATACTATCTTTTAGTACTCGTACTATAATGCGTAGGAAGTTCATATTTGGAGTTTCCAAGAATGAACAATTTTAACCTTTTTAGATTAAGAATTTTAGAACGACCCCAAAGAAAGTTTGGCCGACCAAACCCATCACCACCACCATTTCAAACAAACAACATACATACGAATATAAGGTGTGGTGATTTTTACTTATTTACTTATGTTTCACTAAATATAAAATTAACCACAAAAGGCATACCGCATTTTCCTACAATATATTTGTAAGCCGATCGATATACATACCTATGTACATATTGTAGCGGCAACAAAGCAGATATGAAGGTATGTCAAATTACTACCCCATAACAAGCTTGTGTAGAAGTGCATTGCAAAGAAGGACACTGAAAGGTAAAGAACAAATACCACCCCTAGCCGCTGTATTTTATTATTAAGTTCCAACTGACCAACTTTTTGTGAACAAAGTTCAGTTCAGTCACTTTTTACCCGGGCGGGCGTGCGGTGAGATTTGTTGGAACTGCTAACGCGGCAGCAGGTTGTGCTTGTGAGCCCTTGGCTTAGTCATCTCTGTTGTTTTGCCGTCATTTTATAATTTCTCGCTTTACATGGAATAAAAATGTTAAGAAAGGTTAGGAATTGGATATCTTGAAGAATGGTGAAGTTAACAATAATAATGAACAAACTTAAGAATACAAATTAACCTCAAAACAGGAGCGTTTATCTCTTGCATTAAGTGTGTTTATTTTCTCATTAACTTGGTTGTATAGTCAGTAATAATTATTTTTGACACGGTCTTCTTGCCTATAAGAACGGTCAGAAGAGTGCCCTTTGTCTCGCGTACAAATATTGTTGCTCCCCCGCCAAGCCTGTTGTGTGGCAATGACTTGTGCATTTAAAGGTTTCGAATAGATTGTATTTTGTATACTTACACGTTTACATATGAAGATGTGCATCGGGAGTGTATGGTAAATTTTAAACGCCTTATAGTCCTGATGCACTTCAAAAAAAAAAAAAAAAAAAAAAAAAACAGTCTGAGTGATGTTGGTGAGACGAGAGATGTTATTCTCTATTTTCGAACGCTATTTTTATATTTAAATATAACGTGACGGATTGTTTTGACAAAAGGCTTTGTAGTTTCCTTTATTCTTTGAAGCCGCAAGCTATTATTATAAGTTGATATTGATTCAATTGAAAGTTATATATATGTATGTATAGAGATGGTTAGTTGCATTTCCGTGTATAGACAGATTGTTCTCTCTATTGCTCTTTTAGCAGTCTTCCAGGGTATTATGTATTTATTAAGTTTTTGAATTTAGCTATTTTTTTCAAAATTCTGCATTTCCATGCAAGCTTTTGTAATTTTATTTTTCTAAATATTGAGATCTGAATTTTGAAGACGCTAGTTCAGATTCTGGTTAACATTTTAAAAAAACTGTGTGTCAAAATGCTGCATAAACCAAATTGTAAAAATAGTCGAAAAAATATTCAGCAACTAACATTAAAAACTGAAACAATACATGGGTAGTTCTTATTAAATTTCGGTTTGAATTTTCATTTAAAGTTTTGCAATAAAAAAAAAATATATTTCCTGTACCTTTTTGCATACAAAAAATATGATAGTCCTGTAGTGAGCTCCAGGTCAGTTATAAAAGTTTTTAATATTTGTAGCTGCGACGTTTAATATATTTCTTGGGGCAACTAAAAACAAGATAATTTATATGAAATAATTCTTATTTTTTTCTTGTTCGTTTTAAGGCCTGGGAAAGGACGTTAACCTTATTTTTGCTTGTACCCACTTACCAGTGTGAGCTTTGTATGGAGGTATTTGTTCGAAAATAAATATTAGGCAAAGGTAGTATAATGTATGAATTCTTATAAATGCACCTAAATTAACAATCATATCGTATAAAATAACCACTATTTTGACCTTAACTAAACATACCTATATTAAAAATTTGCTCAAAAATACATAACTCCTGAAGACGATTGGACCAAAAAACATCCTCGCGAAACACCAACGGTTTATTTTCAGAAATCGTTGTTTAATTATGAAAATTCCACTTTAAAATTAAGAAGAACATTAAAATGTGTCTGGCACTGTTAAACCTTGAAATTGGGAAATTCTAGAACTGACCTAACGGTAAAACTAATTTTTGAGCAAATTTGTTAAAAGTCTGAAAATGTCTGAATTCATGTACCTAGTCTTGTAAGCATACACCCAAGGTACTGTTTTCCAAGTAATACATATGTTGATATAGGCGCCTGCCTGTTGAAGGTAAATACTCTAAGCGGAGAAACGGAGTTGAATAGACGGAAAGAGGGACCTAAAAGGGAGCTTAAATCCTTGATGAACAAATTGCGGAAGTCTAAAACCCATTTGTGACTAACTTTTATTTCTTTTTTTAAATTATTTTTAATATTATTGAACATTTAAAGAAACTACTAGCTGATTGCAATAATGGGGGACATTTTGAATTATAAAATTTCCACATACCAATAGAAGATCATTCTATAATTGCCATCAAATCCTGACATTCTCAAAGTATTTTTTATACATGGCCATTTTTGAGATAAACTTGGAAAAAATCTTAAACAATTTTATTCCTCGGAGTTTATTCTAAAATTGATATGCCAAATAATACTCGTATTGAGAAATGAGTATAGAATCTATATGTACAAAAAAGAAATTGTGGTAGGTACGATTTGCTCAAAACCGATTTCGATACATTTTATATGGTTGGAAAGCCATATAGGTGCGGAGATGTGCAGAATATACCTGGGTTACGCATTTACACACTGTGGCCCATTTTTATTTTTGCACTGCCGACCACTCTGTATAATAAAAAAAAGGTTTTGTAATTTAATTTCAAACAAATAGTTTAACTCTAGTCATGTGAATGTGAGTTTTGGTGGTGGAATTTCGGCCAGCGACACTAGTGTACCTTAATCTCAATCAAAGATTAATATTTTGCCCAGAAAATTGTAAACAATCTTCCAAATATCCATTTACACCTAACCACTATCTACGTACATATATCTGATATGTACGTACAAATATACTTATATGTACATACATATTATATACATATGTATTTACATACATACAAAATACTTTTATCACCAAATTCAAAACCAGTTACTGATAACTATCACGATAGCTAAATAACACTTGACTTCATTTTTCTATTTAACAATGCTGAAATACTTGGATATGTTCCAATTCAACTTGACATTGAAACAAGAAAATCATCAAACTTTTTTTGCACTGTCCTTTCTCGAACAAAAGACGAGAGGTGGGCAAAGAAAATAAATTTTCTCAGTTTTTCATTTTTTTTATTTTTTTCCCAACAAATGGATTCCGGTCTATAAGTTTTGTCTCAAATTGCAACAAAAGTCATAAATTGTCTTCAATTTCAATCAAACCACAACTAATTAGTATTCATTTTGTGTGATTTGATAATAATAAAGAATACATACAATTAACCCGCATCCCCGTTTTCTTCATCATCACCATATATCCTGAGCCTGACACAATAAAATTACACTTGTCATCTACTATTGTAAAAAAAAAACAATTTCTAAGCAAAGTCAGAATCATCGTTTCACCTTCGTATTAGAATGTCATTCTTAGAGTATAAAAGTATTTGAATTCCTTTCCGATATGTTCAGTCTGTGTCACTATCAAACCAATCGCGATCGCTGCGCGATTTAAGTTTTAGCGAAAATAGAAAGAATAATCTACAAGTTTGAAAGTGAAATAATAAGAGTACAAAGCTATACTTAGTTTTACATTCTTAAGAGCAATGACTAAAAGCTCTTTTGATTGAATTAGAACTAGCTAAACCTCGAGAAATTTCATCCAGAAATATAGAAGCTCAAGGCACATCGTTAAAGAAAAAGTGTAGGTAAACAAAATTTTGGATTTATTTTCTTCTTATATTATCTCCATGACTATATGTGCTATAAAAACATTGCTTTGCACTTGCTCCGGATCCCGTTAGTTCATATACAATGTTATACATGTATTAATAACAATTGAAGTACTTGTTTTGTTTCGCTTTTTATTCGCTGAAACAAAACTCAAGTGAATCACTCACTCGATTATGCCAAGAAAATATCACAATCCAGAATACAGAGACCAGATACCAGAACAGAATTTAAAATACCACAACCATCATAAAGTCCGTGTTAGAATACACTTGCTACTTGCCACCGACGACGACGACCGTCATCACTGGAGTAGGTATTAGTATTAGTACGTTAGTCGTTCATTATTCGTCCTAAAGAAGCTAAATAAAGCACCCTCTTGGCAGCCAGAGAAGTTTTGTTATTCGCGTGACTTCGTCGAGAATAGTTGTAGACACTGGCACGGACTACACTCGGGAGAGAGTCTTAATCGAGCCGCGAACACCAGCGGTTGTATGTTTATTATTTTTGAATTTTCATATTATTTTTTTCGTTTAACTTTTGAAATTTTGATAAGGAATAATTCTAAAATAATCAACGAGAATTCAATTTGACTCCTGTAGTGAGAGTTCAACCACAAAATGGTCAAAGGATAATACTAAAAGACGTTCTAGTTTCATTCAAATTTTCGTCGTAAAACATCAAATTTGCTATTTTTACGGAGATATTTTGCAATCAGTTTAAAACAAACAAACATTACTTTTGTTCAAATTTCTAATCAGTGAGAAAAAAAGCTTTCAAGTGCGATAACAAAAATTAAAATTATCTATTGCGTTTGTTCACATATCAGAATCGCGTATCTATCTATATCACAAGACACAAGAACTGATAAAAGTTTTTTTTTCATAACTCTTTTATGTACGTTAAGATATCGTTCGGCTCAGTTCTAAGTTGTTCCATTGAACCCATTTTTGTTTTGTTCAAAATAAAAATTATAAATGGTAATTGTGCTGTATTTTGTCAGCTCCAACTCTAAATATTCAGATTCGTGCTAAGGTTTGTTTTGATAATTATATCTCTCAAACAAAGAGAGCGGCACTGGTTGAACTTCTTAAATTAAAGGTCACTACAAAAATTATAACTGAAATAAACAGCAAACGACACGTTTTAAACCATATGCAGGTGAGTTGAGTTGTGCATAATTTTTGGAAAGGATAGCTTTTTTTTGTGATCTGGCTTGTACATTGAAAATCTTAGTTAGAAGATCAATTGCGATTTTGCAAAATAAGTGAATGTCGTTTGTTTAAGTATGCAAGAGACAAGTAAAGCCATTTCGCAGAGGACGTGCTAATATGGGGTTGCATTGTAAATATTATATTTGTATGTTTTAAGCTGATAGAGCATTTTTTTTTATAATGATGGTCGAAGATGGTCCATAAAGCTGGTACTTGTTATTTTTCTTATTTTAACTTTGAGGAATAACAATTAATAAAAAGGTTTTCTTGCCATTAAGTGTCGTACTATATATGTATGTAAATATGACAACAAATTTGTTTTAAAAGAATCGAGTTAATATGTTGATAAAAGTAGACATAGCTTATGTTATAAAAAAAACAGTTGATGTATCTGCAATATTTTCTGTCTGTCTGTTGTCACTTGAATGCAAGAATTAGATATCTTGATTTTTAAAATTTTAGAGATACCAACTTTGAAGGTACCCATACCTGCCTGCAAACGAAACATATTCTAATTTTTCTGCTGTTTAATTTCATATTTTGTTGAACCGGAGTTTATTTAATAATTCTAAAAAAAAGGTGTCATACCTTTTTTGTATTATATCGCTATAATCTCTCTTCAAAATGTCGAGTTTAATTTTGTTTGTACTGCAAAATATGCCTATACTTTATACACCTACCTTATGTACCTACCTATAGTACCTAATACACAAAAATGCAAAAAAAAAACAACAACATTCGTATTCGTAAATTCTTAAATATAAGAAAATAATCCTTTCAGGTTTTCCATAACCTTTATTTTCACCAAAATAAAAAGTCTCGTTTTAACGAACGAAAAATTTCGTTTTTCGAAAGAAATTTTAGGAATAATGAAAACCGATTAAAAGCTATTTTTCTTGCTTCGAACGAAAATTGTATAAAAATATTGCCAACAAAATTACTACCAACACACAATTTTAAGAATAGTATATACATATATATCCTGTACTGCTTATCCAAAGTCCCCCAAAAATTTCATTATTGGCTACTTGTATCGTCGCATTCAAAGAGGTGGAGAGGGATGTGACAGTTGAGTTTAAAGTTTATCAAACTGCAATATTTATTTGTACGATATAAATGTAGAATATGACACATAAAATTAAGGTTCTTTTACGATTTGGATGACTTATCTCATGAAATCAAAATCAAAGAGAAGAGGAATTTATCAAGTCTACCATCCTATCCGTTCGGAGAAACCTACGATCGGAGAAATGTTCCGATCGTAACGTTTATTTCCTTCACGATATCTGTTAAAAAGAAATGCGGGTGTATTTGACGTAAAGGTTTATAAATAAATTAATTCAGCCGGTCGTACTAGTTATTTTTTGGTTTCTTTCTAAAATAAACAAAAGTGTACATTATGTAAGTATTGAAGCAAAAAAATGTATTACTTTCAAGTTCCGCAACTATTCGACTGTCGGAAAGAATCGTAACAAACGCGTGCGTTGCTTAAATTTTGACGTTTTAACGCATGCTTTGTATTAATTCGGATTCTTCTAATATTTATCTATCCGAACGGTTACGATTATAGAAAATTATTACAGTTCGTACAATTCGGAGATAATTTTTTTCCGATCGGTTACTATGATAGACTTTTTGTTTGAAAAGAAGAACATTACCGAATTTCCTTTGAAAATATGTAGTACTTTTTCAAACGTTTGGACTAAATGTTCTTTACTGAACACTCCCATCGCAAGAAAGTGTATCTTAAGCATAAAGGAATCGTTTTTCTCATTAGTTTTTTAATGTACTGCTAGGATATCTTAATACAAGAGGTGTAGTAGATACCAAAAGAAATTCATGACATAATGGTGCATCTGACATAAAATCCACTAGAGGGAACTCTTATTAAATCAATTATTAAAATAAATTCAGTTTTCGTCTTTGCTAATTTTTTATCTGAAGTTATTTAAATATTAAATAATATATCTACACCTCAAATAACTAGTTCAATACATGGTTGTTTAGAGGTAAACATATTAAATATTTAATTAAGTAAAATGAATAGTCGATTTGTGCGAAAGGCCATTTTACATTAATTAGAGAATGAATAATATGCGTAATCCTTTATACGAGTATTCACTCTATAGACCGGTTGACATTTGAAAGCCTAAAATCATTGCGATGCTTATAATGTTTGTATGCATATAAGTTTTTTTTATCTTAGACAGTTTTACAATAGTAATCTTAAATTTTTGCAAAAATATTTTAGAAACGAATGACCCTTAACAATTTGTTTTATATTATTCAATACCTTGTTTAGAACTGTGCTTGCGTTCATTCGTATTATGTTCAAGGGGTCAAAAGACTGAATGTTCTGTATCTGATATACTATATAATAAACCAGAAAGATTTTTCATATATCCATTTATATAATGACCACTGACCTGTTAGAAATTTTGTAAAAGTGCGTCTCAATATAACAATGGTATAAAAATAAGATTATACATAAAAGTGTTGCTTAAACTACAAAATTATGTCATCTTTTGAAAATTAAGGTTTTAATAGATTAAAATGCTCAAATTTGTTTCGTCATCATTAGTATTCAGAACAAATTTTTGTCTTACTACACGAGTTCTAAAAACCTATAGCAAGTTATACGATACCTTAGGAAGAATACTTAAACCCGTTTATCCAAATTTCCAGTTATTTACGTTAAGGCAATTTTACAAATGATTGAAATATGAATTCCATACTATTCGTATGTCTGTATCTAATATGCATATTATTCATTCATGAATGAAAGTCACGGGTAAATTGTTCAATATAATTAAAACAATCTATCTTTAATTCCTGAATATCGTAAAGATCAAAGCAGAAAGTAAAGGAATTTTTAAAATCATTATTATTTTCCGAATGCATTGAAATTAATTTCTCTGAAATAGTATGTGATTCATCGCATTGGAGATATTATTTTTCATTATAATGATCCACAATTTATTGAAAAGATACACGTTAGCCAGATTGTGGTTAATTCCGCTTGTGGGTGACGGTGAATATTTTTAAAACACCGGAAGTTGGTTACTAAAAAAATAAAAATGTAAACTCTTAAAAGTGACACATAAAAGCTTTAAACTGATTTAGTAAATTTTCAAACAAACAAAAAAAAAGCTTTATATGCAGTTCAATGAAAAGAGGCATAGGAAAATATTGTTGAACCAGACAGCGGTACGAAGTATAATTAGTTTTAGCTGGAACTGTAATCTCTGTTTAACAAACATTATTAAGCTGATTCAATCATTAAAAACTATAAAATTTGTGGAAAATAAACATTTAAAAGAAAATATTTATTGATGACTGTTAAGAGGAAGAATCGGAAACAAAATATAGTTATTGATTTTGTTAGAAAACAATGGAAACTTAACATTGTATCTGGCATTTACTGTACGATAACACCTGAAACAATATTTAATACTACTGAAAAAAAAGTACCTAGCTTCTTTAATTACCTACTGTTAATCACTTGTTCACAAAAAATAATAAATATTTATTCAGTATTTTTCTGGCCATCGTACTTAATTATTTAAAAAAGTATTTTATAATTCTATTTACTTAGGTAAAAGTATATGCAAGCTTTTCAGATCTATTGCTGGAACATAAATTTCGTTACTTTATTCAAAATTGAAATTCCAAAAAATCCTGTCGTTGTACTTATGTACATATGTATATAGATAAATATAAACTTTTAAATCTATAAATTACCCATAAGGTCTGGGCAATGACTGTAAGTGAAAATATAGTTATCACCAATATTAAGCAAAGTCGATATTAGGTAATATCGTTTTGTTGTATTTAACACACATGCGTATTTTATAAATGAAGAACAAAACGAAAGTTGGTAAATATTTGAAAAAGAAAAATCATACAAGGTTTCATAATAAAGTTTTATATAGTAGGTACCTACTTAAAATTACTTGCAACTTAACAAAATCAATTTTTATCTAAAATAGTTTCAAAATTATATAGGAACAACATTCATAATTCCGTCCACTTTTTTTCTGAAATGAGCTAGGAAGAAATTTTGTGTTTTAGTATTATAAATTCAACTTACTTCTTTTAGTTTTACTCTCAACTAGTTGACCCGACAGACATTGTCCTGCTTAAATTTTGTTTGCGGTAGTTCTTATGAATTTGTTAAAAGCTTTGAAATGTGAATACAAAATAAAAATTAGAAAAAACCCTCAACCAACTGATTTATTTTCCTAACCTGATGATTTATTTTCTTCAATTAAATTAGCATAACGATTTCATAGCAAAACCAAAAAACAAAGCCATTTGATTGTTTAATTTTGAACATCACCATCACCATTTTTCGTGCACTGCAATTTTTATCGGTACGCACAGATATAAAACTTTATAATTAACTGACCACAACACCTCCTATCAGTCAATTGTTTAGTTTACACGACATAAAGAAACTTAACGTGCAAAAACAAATATTATAATCTCTTTTTAAAGTTTTAATTTCAATAAAATAAGAAAAGCGTATACGCCAAAGTGTACCATCACTGTTTCACCGCCGTTTTTAGAGAGAATAAAACTATGGAATGCCTAAAAGGCATAATTTGGTAGTTTTTTTATCCTCTGGACAGGGTTAATTATTATTTTTTACTTTTTTAACACTAAACAAATCGAATCTTAAAAAATTTAGTATTCGCTATAATAATAATTAAAACTCAGTTAAAAATGTGAGAAAATGTATGTTACTTGAAGTGCTTCGAAAACAGTAAAAACCGAAAATAAGAAAAGAAGAAGTTAGATTATGGGTAACCCCTTGCGGCCATCTCTGTTTCAGATTCTCTATTCCAAATAATTTCATGTTGAAATGCAATAAGTGATTGAACAAATAGTCAACCACCATATTGTACCTACTATGCGATTTTTGAAGAATACCTACAATCTCATATACTTAAATATAAATCTGTATTCAGGTGACCAGATTTCATTCCACCTGATCAAAAGAATAAAAATAAATCCAAGACAGCAAATACGTATCTTATTGTAAAACTCACTTCAGACCTAGCGCGAGTCATCGCCAACACCAATATCACAAAGAATACTGACATTTAAAATAAAAACAAAATAATGTTTTCCTTATGACAACTTTTTATTTCCAAGAATCAAACTATTATTCATCCTCAGTTCCATTCCAAGCAATATATAAAATACAACATATAGAGAGAAAGAGGGAAAGAGAGTGAGAGATCTCCAGACAGCTCCAAGCGAAATGTACTTCATTGTTAAA
Source organism: Melangyna quadrimaculata (assembly GCA_949320155.1). Taxonomy (NCBI): domain Eukaryota; kingdom Metazoa; phylum Arthropoda; class Insecta; order Diptera; family Syrphidae; genus Melangyna; species Melangyna quadrimaculata. The sequence goes on along the minus strand of OX439485.1, from coordinate 2,267,924 downwards.
CCCCCCTACCCTTATCCCGTCCCTTCCTGGTTTAACTGAGAGGAAAAATCAAAGAGAAAAACATAGCTTTGCTGAGAAAAGAACAAATTAATGCTAAACAAAAAAAATATCTGCACCACACAAGCCCCATTCATTCGAAAGATACACTTAACATTGCTCGATCATTTTATCTATCTTTGCGTTAACACAAGAATAACAAGAACAAAAACACAGTAAATGTATCTATAGCTTAGCTATATGTAAATGTGTATGCCTTGCCTATCCAGCCAGCAGATATTCCAAAATCAAGTGCAAAGCTTTTGTCCGTTTTGCGGTGAGCTTTGATCGATCAGTTGCTAATTTAGTCGCCGACCGATCAGTTGAGTTTAAATTATCTCGGTTCTCCTTCGCAAGGGTTACTTTTTTTTGGAAACTTAAACTGATAACGCGAAATTTATTAGAAATACAAATTTTGGGTTTTCTCATCAAAGTCAACTAAATAAACAGATTTGATTTATAAAAACAAAATAATTACCAAACAGTTTATATTCAAAATAAATTACGAGTATACTTTTTTATAAAATAAATATATTTACAAAGGCGATTATTTTTATTTCCTGGTGAAAACAAGTGTTCAGAGTGCATTGTGGGATGATTCGGTTTTTGTGTTTAATTTCTTGAAAGAAAGTTCGGTGATCTTACCAGGGACTGTCACTTGGAATTAATTTTGTGAGAGCGCTGCATATTAGTGCCATATAGAAAATACAAAGATCATTGCAATAATGAAATGGTTATAAAATTAAACAGAAGAGAAGGAGATTCCAGCAGCTAACAGTGCTGTACTTTAACAGCGTTGTCTTGTTTTGTAAGTTGCTTCCTATTAGACCTTAGATGGAATTACAAGTTAAATAGCTTGGTAGGAATTGATGAAAGAAATTATACCAGTTTCAAGCAGAAATACATTTAATTGTGCGTTAAATTTAACTTTATGAAGGGCCTTTGTCGTTTTTTTGTATATTTTTAATTAATCATGTAGATATTTTATTCAAGTTTAATACCAAATTTATAAAAAAAAACGTGACTAGATTGCATAGGTTCTAATAACGATATCGATAAAATTTCAAATACTTAAGAATGAAAATGTGAATAAAAACAATACTGAAAAAGCTTTTATTTGGTATAGCAAAAGGGTTAAAATCGTATCAATCAATGTAAGCTTTTGATTAAATCCATTTTCAATTAACTACTTTTTGTTGCAAAATTTTTAAAATATAAGAAATTATAAAGATTAATTTCGCCGAAACAAGTGAGAAGCTACAAGAACGAACTTTTTCAACATCAGACTTCATTACGAGTGGTTTTTAATTTTCTTGGTTTTAAAACTCGTACATTGAAGAAATTAAAATTATTAAATTTTGTATTTTGTTATTTTTGTTATTACACAAAAATTATATCGGGAGATTCATAGAAGCAAATAATTAAACAGAAAATAAATGTTTCATAAAAAACGTTTTTTTTTAAGTATATTTAAAATTTTGTTTTAATATTTGATTGTTTAGTTTCTAAATTTCCACTTCGTTAAATACAACAGTTCTATAAAATATGTAGAAAAATAGAAATACTTGTCAATTAACTCTGTGAATATATTATTGTATGAGTTTTCAGACTTTTTTTTTAACACTATGTTAAATTTTGCAAATAAAAAACTACATAACTATCTCTTCTTTTCGATGTTATTAAATTTAAAAATAACAATTATGAATATTTCACTTTTTACATTATTTAGTTGTTACTATTAGTAAAGAAATAAGTTGTTAAAACTAAATTAGTGCAAAATTTTAGTCGATGTAGTACAATTTTGAATAGATATTATAGGTATTAGATATCTATAAACACTATTTGCTATTCTCTTATCTTAATGCCACAGCGTAGAATCCTATTGTCTTACTTACTGCCCCTATCTTCTTGCGTGTTTTAGTTTTAGAACAATATTTCTAAGATGAATTTAACTCAACAAAGACACAAACAAAAAAAATCAGTTAACATTTTGTTTGAAATAAAATTTCATGAAGTTCTCTCAAATAGGTATATTTAAAAGTAAGTTTTATTTGTATAGCAAGGAGCTCTAATTACGACATCAGCACCAAGTTTTGGTTACAGCTTTTACAGATTTGTATTCCATAATTACGTTGTTAACATTGAACGAATAGTGGATAAGCATATAATTAATATGTTGCTTAATTAAGACATCATATAATATCTATTCAATGCAATGACAATGAGTAAAGCTTTAAATGTGTTTAACAAAAAAGTATCTATGCATACATACATATGTAGGATTAAAAAATAAACCAAAATGTGAAAGTTTTTAAGTAAATTATTTTAAATTCATATTTTCAGAAAAAAAGGAGACTTTTTTGAAATATTTATGAATAATCTTTCTCCTTCTCTTGTGTTTATTGATGTACCTATCTTTTTTCGGTCTAGCGCTATAAAAAAATAATTCAGATTTATTTGACATTATTTTAGTAGGTAATTCAAAATGTAAATTTGTTAAATGCACGTGTCGAGATGTTCTCTTGCAGCTAAAAAGACTTGGAATTGTTAAGATTTATAAATTATAGTGTTTTCAATTACAAAAATTATCTGTTTCTTTAATTCAAATAAAAACATGTCTTATTGCCAATCAATTTCTTAGCATGCAAACAAAATTTTTTGGATAATATATCATTACATACTGTACTTGTACGGTATGTGCAAGCCCATTTGAGTAAATGCAGGCCGTCAGATTAAGGTGGAATTTCAATATAATTTGTTTGAAAAGCATTTTATTTTTCGCTCGAGATCTGTAAAGTTATCTTTCTTTATTTTTCTACATATATTAATTAAAACCTCGAATTTATCTTGTTTTTATTTTAAACTTGATCTGTTTTATTCAAATAAACAATTTATCTCTGTTATTTTAAGCCTACTGTATACGTACATCAATGCAAAGTAAAATCAAAATTAAACTGAAAAGTCACTTCGTTTGGTTGTACATACATATACTAGGCATTATACTGAAAGAATGTCTCCCGTGTAAACATGTTTTCATATAACTGTATAGTATAAGGTACATTGTATCAACTTCTTTATTTTTTTTTTTTTTAATTGGGTACTTTTTTGTTCATATTATTTAAAAGAATTTTCCATCCATTTCCCATCTTTCTAACTATAGTGCCGTTTAGTGCTTTCCATATTAAAGTAATTTGAAGCTAACTTTCCTGCCATTTTCCATTCTTCTAAATTAAGTGGCGTTTAATCAAAGTTGTTCTTCAAAGGTTTTACAGATATTATTTTTGAGCATACAATAAGAATATATAAAGTTGAAATTTGTATTATTATTATTATATTGCTAGAGTAGAGTGGCTATACTGTCGAGAAAATACTTTTGCTACCTTGACGCATCAGCTGTTCTTTCTCGTCAGCTTATAAACAAAAAAGAATTAATGAATTTTATTTACAGTTCTTAGAAAGGTGATAAAAATTAAGCGTGTGTCACCTCTTGTCAGTTGGTAACAAGGAAAAATAATCATACACTCATCTCAAAAGTAGATAACTATGTATGAATTGTATATGTAGAATTGTAGATCCGGCTGTATACCTTCATATATGTTTTTAATTCTAGAAATAATAATATACTGACATAATTTTTTAATATTATTTATAAGCAAACAAATTCATTGCCATTGTTGAAAATTTCATTTAAAAGCTAAGTACATTACTCTTAAGTCATTAATTTGTTGCTTAAATTGTATATAATATTTGTTTTGTCTTGAAGTTAAGAACATTCTACCGGCCTTAGCCACAAGGAAAAGTAAACCGTTTCTAATTCAATAATTTACCTTTTATTTACTTAAGTACTATGATAATAGTATTTTTTAACTTTTTTCTTGCGAATATTATTTGTTTTATTTTTCATAAAAAAAGTGTGTGGTGCGTCCTCTAAAAAATAAACAAAATATATTTGGTTGTGTGACAGCTCGTGGAGAACTAGCGCCTTATTATTTACAGCTCCCAACAATTCCTGTTGTGTTCTTTGTCAGCATGAATGGAGGGGATCTAAAATATTCTTTCGTATCTGAACGACTTATCTGAGAGGCACATTTTAAGACAAGAGATACTTTTGGAAAGTTTTTCACTTCCTCGCAAGAGGCAGTATCCATGGAAAAAGCATTTTATAGTCGAACAGGCTAATAAATGGTCCTCAATACCTTCAGCGTGAAATAAAAGCAATTACAATTTTGCCATGAGCTTCTTTAATAACACGTATAACTACTAGACAAATAAACAATCAAAGGAAACCAAATTTATTTATGTAAATACGGTTGTTAACGATTGTTTGAAATCAAAAATATTTAAATGAACGTAGAACAACGTAAATTCAAAGTCGTTTTCAACTTCGAATCAAATGTGTTTAACATTGTTCTTACCATGAAGCATAATAAATGCTAATGCTTTCGAATTTGATTAAAATATTTTGCTACGCTTTGTATTTTTTTTATAATCTGGTGCCTTAATTTAATTTCAAAGTGCATGGTGAAATTTAAGTTGAAGCAAGTCAAGATCGAATGCATTTACATTTACTATGCTGCATGGTAGGTTCAAAATAACATAAGAAAAATAAATACAATTCTTCAAAAGGGCTTTGAATTAATGCCGTTTTACTTTAATTAAGATTTTACGTCACTGTGCAGAAATTTTTAGTATATCATGTTCAATTTATTTTAGTTTTATCTCTATCTTCCTTGAGAAAAGAAATTGAATTTTAAATTTTTGTATCTGAAATGCTTTGTTTGATGATTTAGGCAAAGAAAAAACATGAAGCACTTATTTACAGAATATACGTGCATATATACAGAATAGACAAGTGTTTTCTTTTTCAATTTATTGACAACTAGGATAGCAATATTCACCCTTTTTAGCATGGTCCCCTGCTGGCCAGTGTATCATGGAAATTCATCAATCCTGGGTTTGTACTTCGCCTCACATATATGTAGGTACCTTCGTCCTTATTTAATGTGTAGGTAATTTATGGCCTGAAAAAGATTTTTTGCCAATTCAAACTTATTATTTATTAGAATTCAATGAACTCCGAATGCTCCCTTCATCTGCTAAAGACCAATACAAAAACTACAGTTGATAGTAAAAATAACTTGTTTTTCAAGGTAGCAACGTACCTACCTTGAAAAACATAAAAGCGGACAAGGAAAGAATTTTCCATTAGGAAAATTTCAGGAATTTTGTATTTCCGGGACAGAAGTTTTCAATATACATATGTACTTCAAAACAATTTTCATCATTTTTGTATGGGCAAAGACAACAAAAAAACAATATGTATGTTTATACGATAAGATAAAATAAATCTCATGGTCAAATGGTTTAAAATGAACAACCAACAGGCTTTAACATTCTTTTTTTGAAGTATTATAACTTAAATTTTCAACTCTTGAATATAGTTCACGTTTAAAAATAGATCTGACATGAGTACTTAACAATCTAAATAATTTACCCATATTTGTTTTGTGTATCGAGTTAAAATAAAATAATTTTTCTTAAACAAATTAAAAAATATGACACATACGTTATTTATACACAACACATATCTGAAAGATATGAATGAAATTGTTGATTATGAAAATAAAAATTACAAAACAAACCTTTTTTATCACACAATCACAAATTTATTTTGTTTAAAATAATTTCAAAAGGTTTAGATAGTCCTTCTTTTTTGAAGAAAGGTGCCTTTTCATGAAAGTTTTGTCTACTATGACTCTTACGAATTTGTCAACACACCATTCAAATAACCCTTCAAAAAATGTTTCTGTTATCATTTTATTAGAAATTTTAAGTTATAAATCAACCTTGCACAATGAACCACATTTTTGTTGAAGGCCATGCGATATCTATGTGATAATGACTAATCTTCATGGCTGTTTTCTATTTAAATTTAATAAATTTCACTAAGATTTCTATCTGAAAAAAGTGTCAACATAACAAACCTACGCTAACATTTTTGAGTAATATCTCTGCACTTTTCAGGACTAAATATTGATTAAGAAAATAAATATTTCTTAATCATTCTGTATTTGTGTATAAATGCATACATACCTACATAATAAAATTGAACCTATTCCAGAGGTTTTGTTTTATCAATAATTCAACTGAAAAATACACGTTTACGTTTTTAGGGCTATGAAGACAAATACAAATTCGGCTGTATGTTTCTCATGGAAACAACGAGGGTAACTCCTCTTAACTTTTTATGTTAACTTGGAAAATTGCTTTTAGGCCAACAAAAAAAATGGGAAGTGGCTGTGGATGAATATTTTAATAAATGTGTGTACGTACATAAATACATTATGTTTATGAGAAAGTTTTAAAGCTTTTGAGAGAAATTTAAAACTTAAGACAAATGATATATAGGATATGGCCTTCTTAAAGTTGTCACGACACATTATCATGGAATGGGTAATTAAATTCGGTGGCGCGACATCTCGTGAAGAACCTTGGTCAAGTAATTTATAACTCTTAACCACCCCTGTGTGTGTGTATCAACTAGGAATTGATGATACCTAACCTTTTTTCCCGAGTCCTAACGGCAAAAACAAGATTTTTAATTTTCAATTGGTGATCATAAAGTACCTCTCATATTAGTCGTTTAAACTCGGCAGAAAATTGAAGGTACCCTACATTCCTGCGACTGACAACGCGCTACGCACAGACTGGAATAGCTAAAAGTGTAAGTCCCTTAACCCTAGTTCTTTTCTTACTAGCAGTCAAGCCACTAAATGGTTTATATGAAATTTGAATTTTTCACACTCTTTGCCTTCAGAATTAAAAAAAAAAATAACACTAGTCAAAAGTTGGCTCCTTCAGACAAGTTCAGCGCACAAAATATTTTTAGGCCTTATTGGTATCTTTTATAAAGACATTTTCCCAAGACTGATTATAAACATTATGCATTATGGCATTTTCAATACAAATTCCAACACTCTAATTAAAATCACCACATCTTTTTTTGTTTCAAAATGTATTCTTAAAAAATGAAGTTATTTCAAGAACACAAAGGTCGATGTATACCTTAAAACATAAATATATGAGATACTTAAAGTTGCGACAAAGAAATAAATAAATTTATTACATTGCTTGTAATAAATTATCATATTCCACATTGAAGTTATATACATTCGTACCACAGCTTTATCCACATCCAATCTAATTTTAAAATACAACAAACACACAAAATGAGGTTATAATTCCAAGGTGGTTCCGGAGAATGTATCTAGGCACAACTCTGATGCACCCTCTTCCTTTTGCTTGCCCTCCCTCACACTGGGCTCACACTCAATATAATCTCAACCTCAATCTAAAATACCACAACCTGTTGGCATTTTCCAGTTTAGCCTGACTTGGGCTTGGGCTATATGGAAACATTAATAGGTAGGCATGTAGTACATATCTATATATTCCTTGACTGGCTCCTCATGACCACACACTATCGTCACTCCACCGAGTGCATCCAAAGAATACGAGCTGTATAGGACTTCCATTCTTTTCAAAGAGAGAAAGAAGAAGAAGCAATGCAGTTTGTTGCTTCTCCGGTTTTCTATTTTTGAAATCAGGACACTATACAGTATATACACCAAAGGAAGAACCTCCAACCCATCTGTTATATATACTTACGTAGAAATAGGAATCTATTTAAATGAATGTGCTAACTTCAGGCAAATGTTTGCCCTTTAAGAAGCAATGAGTTGAGGGAATGACAGTTGATATTTAGACAGCAGCTGATTATGGGATTGTGTTTGGTATTTTTGGCTAATAAATTGTTTCTTGTTTATTTTCAGGTTTAATTAAGCACACGATATTAAGAACTTAAAGTGTTACTTTTAATAACATAAGGATTACAAGATACACCTTTTTTTAACGAGAAGCAATTAACTTCAACATAACAGTGATAACTATATTTTACAAGAACGTTAATATAACCTGCATAAAGCAATCAAACAAGAGGAGCCAAAATGTACGAAACTGAAGATCAAAGTAGAACCACTCCTCGGAAGATGCCAGCCACAATTAACATCTCCTGCCAAAGTGTTTTCATAGTTTTAGCGACGTTGCTAATATCAACAGTTGCGGCAGATACTGCGCCCGTACAAACAACGTCACAAGCTGCGGTAAGTTTAAAGAAAAAATGTTTAACTTATTATTTTAATTTCATAAGTTTTGCCAATATTTTTAACCGAAGTGTGGTAGTTTTTGTCTTCTTCCGAAATCAAACGATAGATTTTTATTAAACCTGATCTACAGAACAGTAGTTATATAATTAATGATATTTGTATTTGTTTATTTATATTTATTTATTTATATTATATTTGCAATATCCAGTGCATTTTGACAAATAAAAGTCTCCTGACCTGACATTATTAACAGGCTGAAATTTTGTCTAAGTGTGCAAAACAGTACCCTTTATCATATGCGTAGTTTTCCAAACAAAAATTCCAAGTGTAGTTTGACTACCACATATTGACAAAAAAAACAAAAACAGTTTTTTAGCTTCTTTCTATAAATGGGGTTCTAAAAGTGTCATTAAAAATAAGGAAATGTCAGAAGCTAGCTTTCAAGCTGCAATAATCTATCACGAAATAATATAAGAACGAAATAAGCATAGCTATCTAAAATAAAACAATTTTAGACAAAAAGATTATAATCGCGACTTTAAATTCGCGTCAAAGATTTGCTGTTTTTCATTTCCTGTTTTTGGAATCCCTGAAATTTTGCTACAAAATAGTGAGCAATTTTGTCGGAGAATTAGTTCTAATTTTTGAAATTACGGAGATTTCTAGATTCCAAGAAATTTGCACTTATTGCTATCATGAAAATCTGTATTAGGAAATTAGGATACAATCACTATTATTTAAGGCAAAATTAATCTTAGTCAACATTTCGAATGAAAATAAAAAAAGAGCATAAAAAAAAGATTGCGTGAAATTTTCAACTTCGTGTTTCTCGAAATAGAAAAAAAAAAAAAATACTTTAATTTTCCACCCTTATTTACTTTTTCCCTTGAGATAGCATGTTACCAAATTCAAAATAAGACCTGAGAAAATTGCGGACATAAAACATTCTACTTATCAAAATATAATTTTGAACCTACAAAGTTGAAAAAGCTTATGGAAAATGAAAATGTTTAACAATTACCCATCATTTGACTGTATTATAAAGTGTTAAATTTTGAATGTTCGAAACCAAATAACAATTTTCATTTTTTTTTTTCAATTGAATTTATTGCTCGTCGTCGTCTTTTTTGAGTGAACATTTTATTTAAAATTACGAAGGACAATTTTCAGATTTTTGGAATATTTACATACTCTTTATTGAAAATAAGAAAAATGACAATAATCTATTTACCTGCACCTACATACATACATACTTACATACATTTCATATACTCGAACAATACATTTTAATATTCTCATAAGTGAAGACTGACATGAAATTTATAATCTTTGACAGTGATGCAAATTTTAGATCGTTCTAGAAAACTTTAACAGTATACCAAGTTATGTACATATACACAAAATGAACTACCTTCCAATCTATCAAACCAAGCATATTCAACACTGACAAATTGCTATTAAATTATGACCTAATCACCTTTAGTTTAGTAATAAAAAGCCCGCCCAGATCTCCACCTAATTGAAATAGAAATGAGCTCTGTCCACAGATAAATTTATGGCACACTGCAGCCAACTGTCAGACATTTTTGTTAGCAGACACTGTTCTTTTGTGTTCTGTTCTGCTCGTCATTGTCATTTAATAAATTACTTAAAATTAATTTGTTTACCCCTAACTCAATGGTTCCATCAGTCATGGGTGTGTTATACTAATAAAAATTCTTTTCATCAGTGATTAATAGCAACAATGATGGGCTTAGAGAGTTTGGAATAAGTGAACAATGATCTCTTAGCATTTGACAAAACCAACACAAAATATTAAATGTTACGCCCTGATAACCTTATCTGTGTGATCATTTTGTAATTATTATTATTACTATCAGAGACGTAACACCACCATTTTAAGTTTGAGTGTGGCATTAGAGTTGATTACTCAATGGAAGCATTGTTTATTGTTCCGAAAATAAATAAATATTTTATCTTACAAAGTGTTGATTTAAATGAAAACAAATTTAATATTTTGATGACATAAACCAAGCTTGCGGCTGGTGGCGTGGCGGTGGCAATAAACAAGAAATAAACCATGATAAGATATAGTCAAATTACTTATGAGCTTTCAGTTTAAGAATCCGGTAGGGCGGTAGCTGCTTAAAGTATCAGGAAAAATTGAGTTTGTACTGCTTTGACTACCATTTACCTACTATACTTTTTTTTTTCAAATTTTGTCTCGTAATCGAAGCTGTCTGATTGTCTACATATAATAAGATGACTCATATCAGTTAATAAATACCGGAAAATGAATCATCGTAAAGTGTCAACAAAAAATGTGCTTTGAAGCATTAATTCACCCGATGACGTTTGGTATAGTGACTGGTGGAGGCAGTGTGGAAGTTTGATTTTTGTTTTGGTTTAACTATCGAAATCGTCATGAAAGTGATTTGTCATGTCTGTTTTTTTTTGAAGCACAAAATCTTTTCTTAAGAAATTTTAAGTGGATTGATATTGTGAATAAAGGGAAAGGCTCATGTCAGATGTGTCAACTGAAATAGACACTGATCTCTTAATTCGTGACAGCAATACACCCAATTTCTTTTGGTTAGTAATATATATGTGTAGTCATTAAATAAAACCTGAAATATTGAGTTCAACAGCTCTGACAAAATTTGGTTGATTATGTGAATTAAAACAGTATTGCTGTAAATTAAACAGCATTAAAGATGTTTTTTAATGAATACAAAGAAAAATTAAGAAAAATATACCTATATCAATTCATAGCATCCAACTCTCATAGTTCATAATATAAATATTTGCAAACAAAATATCGGGAAACAGATGTTTAAAAATAACAAATTTAATCTAAAAAAATCCCCAAGAAATGGAATGTGTACAACAAGAGTTAACAATATCCTGCAAATTCAAATCACGTTTACCCCAAAGACAAGTTGATTCATTAAAAAATAATTGCTGTTATTATATCTCTAAAACAACATGAGCTTAAAATTTCTTATCATATAATATGCCCCACACCCTATAGTATCTATTATTTTTAACATGAATATGAGAAGAGGAAAGTAGATATAGTCAGGGACAACAGTTACTTTTTCTATTCACTACAATAGTAGTATAATAACTTAATATAATTGTTCAAGGCCCTCATCACGTAAATTAACACCATTTTTCAAACAATTTGAATATTTATTTAAGAGTATAAGATTTTTCAAACAATTTGAATATTTATTTAAGAGTATAAGATGTGTCATGAATTTTTTTCTGTTTCGTTATATAGCTAGTTTAAAAAATATTTTACTACCTTGAGATTTTTGTTTTAAAATTTATTTGTGCAAAACTACTTTTTACGGTCAAAAACATGACTGAAAAAAAATATTATCACCACAATTAATCATTTCAACGTGTTTTTTTTTGCAGAACCTTAGAAAAATAAATGGTTCACTCGGGCGTATACGTAATTTTTTATCATAAAATAAAACAGACATTTTGCGATAGACTTTGGGAGGTCTATTGAAAGCAGGAGGGCATAAGGGATCTATCGTTAGAAAATTTTCGGCCACAGATTTGAACAATGTAAAAGTCGTTTATGCATGTAGTCGTTTATAAAGGTAACGTTAGTTTGAATTGATTGTGGTTTTCGATTTGTATCTCTTAATGGGTTGAGAAGTCTGAGATGTTGGAGGGTGATGCATATTACTGTTTTGGATTTCAGAAAAACAAACTAGATTAATTATCTAACGTTAAGTGGGCAAAACTACGGTTAAACATTAGTGCTTTAAGTTATAAAATAATTAAAATTGAGTGCGAACATTCATTTTGTTGCAGTTCAATGAAAACTACCTAATTCAATTTTTTTCTAAACGATTATTTTTTTATAAAAACATTACAAATGTAAATTCTGTTAAGGCTTTCCACATCCTCTATTTCTAAATCAAATTTAACAAAATTCTAACATTTAAAATTTGTTGACAGTAAAAAGTCCATACAAAAATGCAATTGAATTGAAAATTTGGATCCACTACTCTTGTTTTTGTTTTAAGTGATGTGATCTCTGAATATCTTTACTTTTTATCTCACGTGGACATTATATAAAGCGTGTGGAATAAACACTTTAGCTATTCATAAACTAGAGAAAGCAATCAAGCTAATCCCAAACCAACCACACCCGACCCGCTGCAGCGGGAGTGAGTTGACCGACCGACATACAGTGGCAGCAATCATACTCTCATTTGAATATGTGACCAGCTCATGAGTGGAGTGAGCCTATGCTTGTGAATTCAGTAGCATGTGGCATGCAATGTTTTTTTTTTTATTGAACCTCAATGTGATGTTTTGACAAAAAATTACACATAACACATCTCTATACCGAGAGGCTTCGATGACGGAAGTTAAGGCGTATATATGGAATTAAAAGTGATTTTCTAGGAAGTGTGAATATAGAGAAGTATCTCTCTGAGAATTTTATATCTATTATTTAATTAAGCTTACAGTTTTAAATTGGTAATAATTGTATTTTGTGATTTATATTATAGTATAAAACGTTAACTGTTTAACCATCAAACAGACTTTGTAATTTTTATTTCGCTGATTCATTACAAAAAAGCAAACTAATTGGTCTTGATATTATAGCAGCAGCTTTAAAATTATAATAGGAGGTATACGAACAAATGAAGTTTTTCTAGGAATTAATTAACAGTAAATGCACCCAGGTTGGGTTCAAGATTAATTCGTTAATTGACTGTTATTGAATGACCGTTAGAACAACAACTAGACGAGCAATTTCTTTTTTATAATTGGCAGTAGTTGTTTTTTGAACTGCAACTGGAAATATTGAGTAGATAATTTGTATTTTATTGATTGAAAGTTAAAGTATTAAGTAGACCATTAGACTTAAATGTAAAACTATTAACTTAAATGTCATCGGAAAAAAGCTGTCAATGTTATAAAATACCTAAAAACAACTTTAAGTTCCATTACTTCTATTGTTCTTTGTTCATTGAAACAAAAACTCGAAACCTGTCATTTAAAACAAGTAGATGTTATGTTTCATGACAACCAACTATTTATATTTTTTTGAACATTATTGATCCATAATAGTATTTGTATTCTTTTTTTATCATCATCTTTTGAAATAATTGTTGAACAGAATATAGTATTAAATTGTGTGCAAAGCTGCAGCAAAGTAAGTTTTGGTTTGGGAGCCAAGGTTTGAGAATTAATTTGCAAATATGTACATAATTTGTTACTGACCGGACTCAATTTTATAAATTTAAATTGAAAATAAAATTACAGATTGGAAGGATAAAAAGGATTTACATGGTATATACATGTCTTAAAATGAACTATACAACAAATTTAAAGAAGCCTATTTGAAAATTTTATAGAAACTTTTTCCTTCATTTAACCCTAGAAAGATAACCCTATTTTATGTCCCATAAGAGTTACATGTAATTGTTACGTCGATTCGACTTAGGTTATCTTTCTAGGGTAAATAAAACGGAGTACCTTCTCAAACGTCAACTTTTTGGAGTGTGAATATAAATTTAGTATATGAACAAAATTCTTGAATGCTTACATTTTCATAGCACCTGTCTAGCATTTTTATATGGAGTTCCTGTTCTGAGCATGTGCTCCGTTTTATTTATTTTACACAATTAGTGTTATGCACGTGTTTCAAAAGTATCGTTTATGAAATATTACCATGCTAAATTATTGTATCGAACTTCCAGTTAATGCATTTGGTAACATTATTTTAACTAGCTCAATAAATAGGAAAGTTATGGGTTTTTCGCCAACAAAAATTGTATAAAATCTAGCATTACGATGAAAAGTCCTAAAAATGTGTATGTCATGATGTCTGTGTATGTCTGTGTATGTCTGTGTATGTCTGTGTGTCTGTGTAGCATCGAGCTTGTTTCTAAACGGTTAGACCGATTTTATTGATATTCGGTAAAAAGCATTTTTGTGACCCTTTTAAGAGGAGGAGAAATTCGTATTTTTGTTTTATCTCATCTAGAAGGGCTAGCTGGAATTTTTTGAAAACGAATTTGAATTGACTTGGTGCCTATTTGGTTTTTGTTAGCTGTACGAATTGTGTTTTCACAAAAATCTATAATAGCAAAGCATTTTTTTTTTCGTTTTTTTAAGAAATCGCTTAATTATTTCGTTAATTGTGCATATCTTTTAAATGGATGAACTAATTTTGTTTCAAAACTACAAATTTTTGAGAAATTAGACAAAAATACTTGAAATTTATCTTGAAAATACCTAATAAAAGTTTGTGTCTCAATTCGTCTGTCTGTCTGTTAGTTTGCACCAACAGCGTTAATCTTAAAGGATTTTTTTTTAGATATTTGGCAATTATAACCGCTGAAAAAAACTTAATTTTATCAGCTTGCAAAATTGAAATGAAAATTCATATCTAAGAAACCGAAAGCCTTATTTGTCTTCGATCATCAAAACTTCCAAACGCCAAGCCTTCTTCAATTTTAATTAATTATATAATACTACCTATACATAAACGAGCTGAAGCCACGTTTCCGAAATTATTACGTGCTTGTTTGAAAACAAAAAAAAAAATATATCACATTAATTCTTTGCAATCTTAATGCGTATCCTAGAACTATGTCTCATTCGTTAACTGATCTGTCGACACTAGACATTTATCCACCCGCAAAAAGATCATTGCCAAAGATCATTGAAGACAACTTGTACCAGCTCGCTAGCACGTGACTACCACACCCAATCATGAAACATTGGCGCATGCATACTTGCATGCAATTCATGTCTTAAAACTAAGTGCCTATTTTTTCTAATGTTGTTTTGTTTTTTAACCCCCTGTTGAAGGTAAATAAATTATGAACATGAAATCAGTGTAATTCACCTGTACAATAATTTTGAACGATCCTACTGTCAAACTATCTGTTAAATTCATTCAATCTGCATCATCTACCACCATAACCGACACGACGCCATCTACATATACGACGCCGCCGACGCCAGCGACTACATTCTTTAAGTCATTTGTTTGAAGCCAAGAATTTATGCCAAAGACTTTCGAAGTTTTAGGGAGCTGGTGGCAGTTTTATTACAAATACTATTTGTAAGGGAGTTAAATAGTGCGCTCTTTCAGAAATTAGAATTAGCAGACGTAGCTTTAATTGTATTGATCTAAACATACATTTCAGCATATAAAACGAAATATCTTCACTATTGTAGCTTCCTTTTGTTTTACTTAACTTTTCCTAGTGAAAAATAAGTTAATTCCTAAATCCTTAAATCAAGATATCGAAAACATTAAATTCATCATCCTCATACATGATCTTGAATGTATTTTGCTTAAGCCAAAATTGTCACCAGCACTCTTAGACTTTATCGAACAAACCTAGACGGTGTTGGTCTTCTATGAAACGCCTAACAATGCAAACCGTTCTGAAGAACAGTAGAACCTATCTGAGATTTATTTCCTGCCAGTGTTTGATAGAAGGAATTAAAAAAAAAACATCATCATTCAACCAATGTTACTTCCAATAGAACAATAGAGACTAATTGATATGTGAAACCACGATGATCAGCTTAGAATTTAGCAAACACTTTACTAAAATGTACAATATCTACTTGGCGGCTTTGTCTATGTCTGTCTATGGCTGGTTCTGATCAATGATCATAAGTATGGTCACTCAATGCCATCGGTCACTATTGGCATCGAACTAGCACTATAGCAATAGCACCCCTCTCGTTGTGTGAGCGTGTAAATAGTTAAAGTTGTTGCTTACGCTTCAGAAAAGGGGGAAGTGCTTTTGACATGCACACACGAGCTCGCTCAAACCGTTTTCAGTTAGATAACTTATTTCCTTGAGTATTTTTGAGAATTGGAGTTTTATTTTTCCAATTGTAATTATTTACGTAGTAAATTAACTTATAGGAGAAAACAAATGGAATATGATTATTTAAATTATGAGCTATTATTTTATTCTTTTGTTTAATATTTATTTTTATTATTTTTGCGAGAATTCACTTAAAATTCACATCAGGTTTGAGGTTGTGTATGTGCGTGCGGTTTTTTTTTACTACATCGCGTCGCCAAGTTGATTAAACTAGGAACAATTTTAAGTACGTGCAATATAAATCTTGGTAGGTATAGGTACCTATATATATATTAACCTATACTGCTATATGTACTCACTTGTATATGTTGTCTATGGCTACACTTCTATGTTTGTATGTAATAATTATAATTTTATTTTATTGATTGCAGACAAGAGTAGAATTTTTAAATTTTGTTTGTTAATCAAGGTTAATTTCCGCTATTTTTGTTTTATGTTTTTGTTTTGTTTTTTTTTTTGTTATTTATATTTTTCTTTAATTGGTCACAAAAAATTTGATCTGATTTAGTTTTGATTGACAGACATTTATGGAAGCATTCTGAAAATGATGGATATCAAGTAAACTCGAACCGAACGGTCATTGCTTAAAGCAATGAGGTTGCTGAATTATTTGCTTATACCTATTGGAATAACAGTGGTGCCAAACGATTTGGTCAATTGATATGGCCTTATCAGTTAATTTAGGTTCTTATGCTATGACAAAGTGAAACTTGCCTATCACACTTAGGTACTACCAATCTATGACAATACAATTGAGATAAATATGGCCAACAAAAACAAATGTCGTATATTAGTAACTGACTGCCACATGGACAGTAAATGTAATAAGTCACTTAGAGATATGGAGTGTATGGCTCCAAGATCATTGATTATGTGGCATAATAATATCATAACTATTCCATGCAGTTTCACTTTGACATTATTTTATAACACGATTGTAATGAAACACGACAATAGAATAATATTTAAACATTCAAAGAACTATTCTCAAAGCTAATGATTATCAAATCTAAAGGTACATTACCATTAATACATAAGTTCTACTTGTACATCGAATTTTAATAAAGTTAAATTTAAAATTAACTATGTATATAGTAATTATTGAAAATTTAAGGAAATTCGAGAATTGTTAGTATTTTTCAGAAAGACTGGTGAAATTCCTTAATGTTTTGTTTTCATAATTCATTTCGTACTGTTATCAGTATATGTTCTGTGAGTGGGCAACACAAGGTACTATTGCCCAAGAAAACTATTGATATTGGTGCTTGCCTGGCGAATTAACATACACTTAGTGGTTCACTGAAATTATGTGAGTGGGACATTGGACCAAAAAAAGGAGTTAAAATCATTGGAACCCGTGAGACGAGTAACTCAAGTTAATGTAGCCAAAAAACAACAATATTGTAAAAGGTCCCGAATGAAAACTTTAATTATGAAAACAACATCAATAAAGACAAATTCTATTTCCAAACCACTAAACATAAATAATTCAAAAACTAACCCCAAAACCAAATGTCTCTAAGGAACTATTAATTAAGGAAAATCATATCCGTTGTCAAACCACCCTTAAGTTTAACCCAAACTAAGCCTTCGTGGAATTTCTGTGTACCTATACTACAAAAACGATTTTCTTATTTCGTAAATTATAAAACGTCCCAAATGGGTCTAAATGTCATGTATTTTTAATAACATTCTTTCATGTTCGCTTACAATTAAACCCCATAAAAATGAACGGTAATTGATTTAATCAGTTTCAACAGGATGTTCACCTTTTATGCCAAAAAATGAGAACAGTAAACTTATATTCGTAATTTAACCACATATAGAAACAAAACGGAATAAAAAAAAATTATATGTAGGTACTTAAATAAAGAATAACCAAAAAATAATTAATCAAGGTATAGAAAAGAAGTAAACAAAAAAAAAATACATAACTTTACCCACCTAGTGACCGGTCAAAGTGGAGCACAAACTTCACAAATTCATTCCACTGACTGAGTGAAGGTTGTTTGTTACCATGAGCCTATTTCTCCGTTTTTATTTTTGTTAGGGAGTACAAAATACAAATTCATAAATACTAACAGGTAAGGTAAGGTTTTGTCTAAGATGACCATCTGTTCTTTTTTATATTTAAAAAAAATTAGTTTAGTGCTAATTTGTTCGACTGCATTAATGAATTCTGTCATCGAATAATTATTCCGTATTTCATTTTTCAAAATATCTATGATTCAATAAAATTATTATAAAAAGTTATTTTTGATTATATGGGAAAGTACGACAAAAAAATATCCCACCTACATAATTTAAAATACAATAAGTCAAATTTAAAGCTTTTGTATCAGGAAAGCCGATTTATACGAGTAACTTTATAAACTATACAAATTTCAACTGCGGGTATAAGGAGTTGTAGGCAAATATACAATTTTACAGAAATTAAAATTGTTTTAGAAAAGAATATGGTCTTCGTCTTTTTCAAAACGTGAAAGGAGTAAAATAACCTTAGACAATAATTGTTGCCAAGTGGCCAGTTACAGCTACTGACATGGCGTTTAGGTATGCAATTGTGCAATTTATTGTGGCTTATTAAAATCCAGCGACAAGTACTTGCACAGCCGGCAAGTACCTGTCGCTGCATTTTATTTTTGTAACAAATATATTCCTTAGAGAAGAAGTGAACAACATTTAAAAATTATGATTGAATATTGAAGTTCAAACCTGATTTCTTGTTTAATAAAAGCTATAAGGTAATTGCAAATGTCCTAGAATATTGTGAAAATAATAAAAAAAGGATTGTCTTTAAGGAACAAAATAAATAATTTCTAATACACAGTCAGCTTTCTGAAATATATGTATTTGCTTAAGTTATTAATAGGTAGGTGTATGTAGAATGTACAAGGTAGCACAATTTATAAAAGTAAAATGTTTGATAATTATTTAAAGAAATTTTTCGCGTTTGATGTAAAATAATATAAATAAATTATATTTTTTTTTCAGGGTTCTAAAAGGTCACTTAGTTTACTAGAAAATTATTAACTTTTTAACTTTTGTTATAGGTATAATTAATATAAATAAAATGAAAGAGAAAAGAAAAGATCATTAATGTGATTAATAGGTCACTAAATTGTCTAGTCTCGCCAGCCAATGATTTTACTAAATAACTGAAAAAAAAATGCTCTTTTTCATCTTTTTCATCCAATTTGATTTTAATTTTATTAAAAAAAAAAAATTAAAAAATGTGTGCCTAGGATATGTAAAATGTAACAAACCGGAAATAACTGCAAGCTAACTGGTTAAATAATCATTGATACTCCATACTTGGTACATAAAACTAAAAACAAAACTGGATCCCTCCTTGCAAAAAATTTCAGTCCATAAATAGCTTAGCACTCTCAATCTCTAACTCAGTTGTTATTTCTTTAGACCGGTTTATTGGCAAAGAGTAAAAATGTTTATAGCTATTAACGAGTCTTGACTACTTTCTTCCCCACTTTCTGTTTACCTTTTTTCCACTGAAATGTCTAAGGCATGACGTAAGACATGTGATTTCTTTGTTTAACACGCAATATTTCCGACAATATTTTATAAGAAAAGTGAAATGGAGAACGATTTTAACAAAACGGGGTCAGTATAATATTTGAGAAATTATGACTCACGTGGGGCCAACCTATAAAAAAAAGTAACGCATACGCCACCCACTCAGTTGAATGACCCAATAATGTATACCAATCCTAATTTGCTTCGCTTGTTGTTGATTGTATGTAAATAACTTGGTATTATATCCTTTGCCAAGAGTCCCTCCCACACATCTTTTTTTTGGGAAATCAAGTGTATATTTCATTTAGAGGTTGCTAACAACTGTTAATTACGTACCATAAAAAATGAATCCCAAGTTGAACAAAAAACGAATTCATTATTCACAGTTTGGTATTAAACGATGTGGGTCAGGATAAAATTGAGACCAATTAGCAGGAGTTTCACTTTCTTTCGGTTAACTTATATTTAAATGGAAAGCTCTAAATATTGTAATATTTGCTCTGTTACTGAATTATTGTTGAGGTGCGTTAATTATGCAGTTGAATAAATAAAGTTTTGTTGGTGTGACAATTCGTTGGTAACCGAGGCCTAGTGGCTTACATCTCTTAACCATATCAATGTACGTGTTGTTCATGTGGCAGAATTGGTGGGGAACTACAATTTTCTGGTGGCTTCATACGGTAAAGGTGAGAGTTTCTCTTCTATGCCGAGAGATACTCCTTGATGATTTGAGACATCCCCGTGAGATGTGCAAAAAATGTTTATACTTCTGACATAATTAACAAACAATTGTGTAATAAGGGGAGATAAATTAATTAGTTTAATTTTTAATGAAAAAAGTTAGGTGCACGACGACAAATAGTTTTTGTTCGGAAAGTTTCTGAGATTATAGTTTAAACTAGAATCTAAGGATTTTTCAACAAACAAAATTTAAAATAACTTAAAAATTCGCATTCGCTGTTTTACATATCAAAAATAATGTGTCTAGAAAATAATATTCACAATCGTACATTAAAATGTAAAGTATTTGATTGTATTGTTTAGAGATTTTATCTGGTCTTTTTGATGAAATGTAAAGTCCCTAGTTATAAACTGTGATAAACGGAGATTTTAGTGTTTAAAAATTTTGTAAAAACAAATCAAGAGTTTTCGATTATATGAGCATCATGATCGCGATAAATAATTTCATAACACTCCCAGAAAATCGTTAATTTGTATTGATTCTTAACAACTTAAAATGAAAAAAAGAATAATTAGTGTTAAGAAGAATAGTTATCATTTGATGAAATAAATTATAAAATGTGTCTGCCTTCTTTAATGTCATGTAACAAAGTGAATCTCATTGGAAAGTTTCTATTCACTTCGATAAGTTAAAACAATTATACATCTTTTTTTTTTAATTTGTTTACATCAATATCACATATTGATCTAAAAGATTTCTGTGAACATAACCTGGTAATTAAAATCGATATAATTATAATAACCGATTGTTTGCACAGAATTACTGTAAAAAGTTTTATTTTGTATAATTAAAACGGGTTGTAGTTAGATTTGTTTTTTATAGATACAAATTGATGCATATAGATGTGTTTTTATTTAAGACAGAGTGATTTATTATGAATTCGTTTAGATGCGGTTATCATAAATCACGATTTATAAGTAATCAATTGACCACGAGTGTACAGTAGGGTGGTCCTTTTTTTCGAAATAAAATTAATTTCTATTCTCTCAAAGCTTCATAGGGTTCGAAATAAAAAAAAAATATCCAGGTCACAATCCTCTTAATATTCACGTCGATTTCGAGCTAAGAACTACTCCGTCAGATAAGGTTTTTGAGATTTTCCAGTTTAGAAATGAAAAACAAAAACCTTTCGTATCGTCATTTTTTATGTTATGATTATGATAAATTTAAGCTGGTTTTGTATAAAAACAAAAATCAACTTTATATTCCTAAATTTATTTTTAACATATCTTTGTAGAGTTTCTCAAAAATTATATCTTGCTTTTCAATGAGCTAATATTTGAAAAAAAAACATCCCTACTATCTACCCCTTTCTAAAAATAAAGTTAAAAAGCTCATAATTTGTGTTTGGTATCATTAGATAAAAAATATTTCAAAGCAATATAACCGTTGTCCAAAAATAAAGAATTCTTTTCAAGCTACTTTTGACTATGTTACTGCAAACTACGTGTATTCACAAAAATTGGGACATTCTTCTGCAGTTCCTAAAATCTGTTCGTCTTTCTATGATAGCATTCTTGCCATGTATTTTAAATGAATTTAGAGGTATTTAACAAAAAGAACAAGTGTTTTATGTCATTTTCCCTGTTGCCATAAAAATTTAATAGCTTGTTTAAGAGCGTATTTTGTTTCGTTACGATTTGTAATCTGATTTCAGAGAAGTTGCAATCTTAACAGCATTATTTGACAAGTATTTTTTGTAATGTATAGAACACCAGTGTTTTACTTCCCGCCAAAGGATTACTAAAAGTCTCTTTTATAGTCAGATGCTGAGTATAACCTCGTTTAAAAATCATCTGCAGAATACAAATCAATTGCGAAGAACGGAAAAGTCATATATCTTAGTCGGATATCATGATAACGAAACACGATTATTGGATTTTAATTCCGAAAAAAAAACAAACTGTCCATTTTGTTGTTATATAACTTTCTGGGCACGATACTTTTTGATCGCATCATTCCTGATGGGCTGATGGGGTTTGTTAAAACGACAAAAATCATGTTAATATTGGGAACGCTGTTGGAAATTTTAAGGTGACTTTCTGTTCACGTTGCTCATACTAATCAAAATGTCTTGTATATTTCTTTTATTTTTTTCCCACTATTGACGTCTTGTCCATAGATTTGCATACAGTTTTCTGATTGATATCAGCTGGTTGGTGGTAGGTATAACCAATTCAAAATACCGCCAACACCTCAACAAGGGGCGCGCACATTCAATATTGTTTAATTTTTTCTGTTTGCTATTTCTGTGTGAGGAAGTCTACTGGTTGCCGACAGAATAGTTTATAGGTGTTTTATTTTAGGTTATAGGCCTTAATTCCCAAGTAGGGTAATGAACTACGAATGAATGACATTCGATGGGTTTTTGCTTTTGGTGATATTGTTTGCATTGATTGGGTTATGGATTTTATTAGATATGAACATTATTTGCCTGGAGAGCTGTTTTGTTATTAAATTGTTGCTTATAATTTTGTTTTTGTATAAACTTTACAGCACATTAATGTGCTGATATAGAAGCCTATACACATCAATAACCACATATTGGCAATAACCCCATATTTCATAGAACAACGCACAGTTATAGACCAATTTTTAAGGTGTTTTTGTTTTTCAACGTGAAATTTACAACAAGATTTATAACAAATCGTAATAATGGAACAGTGAAATTTCAAAAAATTCTACAAATTCTTCAAACGTTTTAAAATTTATGTCGTATATGTTTGTGTTATTTTATAACACTTTATATATTTTTTTAAAATTCGTAACAATAATTTCAGAACAATAACTTTGCATGCTTAGAAATGAATGATGCATTACTCTGAAATTTAAAATATGTAACTACATAATTAAATAGTTGACATAAAACTAAATTTTCAATTTTTCATTGAGGCCAGTAGCAATCATATTTATTTGTAAAAAAAGGTTACTGCTCGCATTTTTCTTGCAGTTATTTTATGTCATTCCCGTCATATACATTTTTTGAACTTGATGTCTAATATAAAATGAATTTATGAAAAACCCAGAACATGTGTGTAGTGTGTTTTCATGCAGTTTAATTAAATGCTTGTTGGTTCAAAAAGCAAAACCTGCTGAAGGGTGGTTTTAATATGTCATAATGGCGTGTGGCACGCAATTTTAAACAAATAAAGTGTTCTTAAACGAAAAATCAATTTCTTCTGATGAGGTCAGTGGTGAGGTGTGACACTGGCATATTTTTAAATAAACAATTCTAAAATAAGAAGGTTTTTATTTATATTTTCGGAAGAAAATGTTTTATTTTTGGATTGGAAAATATTTCAGAAGTATATAAAAAAAACATATTTTGAAAAATTAGAACATTCCAGAAGCATAAAGAATTTAATGAAATAACAATTAATTTAAGTGCTTTTGAAGGCTGTCATTATATAACTGCAAAATACATAGATTAAAAAATACTTTTTAAGTACCTAAAGTCTGAATTTTTCTCATTTGAATATTTCGAAATTTGTATAATCTCCAAAATGTTAAAGAAACAAAAAAATTAATTAATCAATTTAATGTAATTTTGTTATTGAAGTTAATAAAAGTTAAATTACACAAAAATGAAAAAAAAAAACATAATTACGAGTATAAATAGATTTGATGGGCATGTACTTGTTATTACATACATATCAAACATCCCAGCTTAACTGGTTAAAAACTCTGGTTTATCTATAGAACTTGTTTAATAAACCTGTTACAATCTACACAAACATAGGTCGCGAATTGCCGAGTTAATAAATTTCATAAAATACTCTAAGCCTTTGGACAATGCATTTTTTTATTTCACAAAAAATATGCCATCCGAAACAAATTTACTGCACGAATCATCAGTTAATGTAATTTATGTTTTACGTTTGACAGGTTATTTCAATTGAAATACTTAATATTGACAGTCAAGTGCAAGTCCAAGGTATATGCGCGTTTTTATTGTCGTTCTCGTGGAGGTTGACAAATATAATGACATAAAAAAAAGTATAAATTACAATTATTTCAAATCATGCAAATTAGATGAATATCACACGAACATCATACTGTATTATGTATGTAAAATGTACAGATACTGTATATTAAAAATATCATTAGGATAAAATTTAAACCATGTCACAGACAGATGAACCTGATAATATATAATTTTTCATTTTGCATTGAGTCTGAAAAGTGTAACCAACCCGTTAACGAACTTTTTTAACAATTTGGTTAAAACAAACTTCGTCCGTGACTTTTGTATAATATGTTCGATGACATGAGATTAAAATGTAATGCTGTTTTGGGTATAGCTCAATTTGACACTTCATTTCTTTCAATAACGTACAATTACAGATAACATAGTGACAAACATATATGTATGTAGATATTGAATCCAGTCAATAAATCAATCTTTAAGAATTTTTTTGCAGCCCTTTCTGATAAAAGTGGGTCATATTGTTGTGTTGAAAAGTGATGACAATGAAAAATGATAATTTTTCTTCCTCAGCGATCTAAAATTTTGTTGAAGAGACTGTCAAATTGAAATTTTAAAATTTATATTTATAAATACTTCCAAAAGTATGCAAGTGTTAAAATTCATAGATAAACAAAAAATAAAAATCTATTTTACCCAAAATGCAAGGTTCATTCAAAATTTCAATGGGCTATTTCAAAATTGGCAAGCAGGGTTTTATGTTAATACAATATAATAATAATAATTATATTTATTGAACTGAAGTATACGTATTGGGGCGTATTCATAGTCATTTTAGACCTGGGTCTAAGTTAAACATAGGTTTTGTTGAATTTTCGGACGTTGATTCTATTTTTTTAAGTTTATCGTTTCAAAATATTTGAAGCTTTTTGTGAAGTATACCAAGTTCATTATCTTATAAAAATATAAAACCAATAATTTGTAATTAAAACCGGTCTGTATTCATTGAGCCAAAATTGTCTTAAACTGTAGTTTAGTTAAACCTGGGTCTATCTGCGACTATGAATACTGCCCAATGTATACAATTGGCTCTTAATTCTAGTTTACATTATATAACATTGATATTTGAATTTGTTTTGGCGCATAAGGGGCCTAATTTTATACATTGTTTTTATTTTTATTAAAATTATTTAAAAAGTTGTCTTTGATTGTCTTATACTATTTACTTAATACTAGATGGTTCATCTGGGGTTGTTCATATCCGGTTGTTTGAGGGGTACGGGGTGGCGGTGGTTTCTAGCCACGGTTGAAGTTTGACGCTGCATCCTCGTTGAATTGGATTGCCTCATCGTCATTGGTATAAATAATTCTGTTGTCCTGTTAGTGCTTTCACATCTAGGTATCGTGGCTCGGGGTATCTCTCTTCTCTGGTGATGGTTCTCTGTTCTCACTAGCGGGCTCGGATGATTGCTTAGGTTGCACGTCAATCTCTTAGCACTGATCATGTCTTTGTCCAGGGGTGTTATTCCGGATGCTTCGTAGAGTCTCTTGTTGCTGAAATGCTTTCGTCGCCGTTGGTCAAAGTGAAGTCCTTTGCAAATCCTCAGAATTTTCCTTTTGGACAGTTCAAGCTTTCGCATGCTGGTTTTGGAAATAGTTTATGTCAATACAAATCCGAGTTTGGTTCTCTATTTGTCAAAAGGTGCTTTTCCAAAACGTGTACGTGACCGTTTTGAAACTTGCATTAACAGTTGATTTGTTTCACGGATGTCCTGGATCTGTATATCAACACATTCCGTATGTCCATCAAAGGCAACTATATTTCAAATATATGTTTTGAATACTGATGTTATTTGAAATACGTTTCCAAAATCATAGTGATGCATTCTTCAATGCCTTCAGAACTATGAATTTGTTTCAAAAGATTCAAAGCTCTAAGTATAAGTGGTTATCAATACGGAAGATCTCTACATACGTCACATTTTTAATAAGGCTACTGACTCCATAATGAAGCTTGTAACATAACTGTAGATATACATATAATTAAAAAAAGCTAATATCCATTTACAAAAGTCAAAATCATATAAATTGATATCCATATAAGCGAATCTCCTTCTATGAATTATAAAAGATAGAAACAATATTAAAAAAATTGCAAGGTGAATCACACTTGCGAGAAAAATAGTATAGGTTTCTTATTTACCTACGTAGATACGTCTTCTTTTGCCAGGTGATAAATTATGAATTCACAAAAGAAAGATACAAACAAAAAAATATTAATCGATTCATAATTTCATGTGTAGGTATGTCCATAATGATATTCTAAGCAAATCGATATTTAAAATTCACAGTTCGTCCTCCTTTTGGAATACACCATCCAACGAAACTAGGAAGAAAAGTGTGTGTGAGACGGTTGCTACAGAACTCTATGATGTACTGTACATAGTACATACATTATATATACCGAGTTTTGTAGATTGTGCAAAGATTTTAGAAATATTAAAATTAAAAAAAAGACAAAAAACCCACAGTGCATACACACGCGAATTGCCTTTTAAAGAGAAATGAAGCCATTGAAACGATTGATTGACACGGAACGGAATGAATATTATTTCATATCTTTTAGATACTTTTTGTTTCTATTATACAAGAGATCAATACTATGAGCTGGTGGGGATGGAGACAGTCATCTAGGACAAGGAACTTTTGTACATAAAAATGAGTAGGTAACTAACAGTAAATATTAAATATTATTTTTTTTTTGTGGACGGAACATGTATTTGCTTGACGTGCCGAATCTATTAGTTGTAGGTATTCATCTTTTTTGTTGTTTAAAAATATAATTACATAGCTTCATTCACAATTGCAAGAAATATCTTGATCACGTTTTATTTGCCGTATGGTGCACGTGAATGTTATCTCTTTACTAAAGAGATATTTGTGTGTTGTATTTTAAAATGAATGAATGAACAGAAATACCTACACTTAATCACCTACACATGTAAAAATAAGCAAATTAATGGCGAAGGGATAGTGGCTAGTACCTACCTACTATATTATGAATGTTGTAAAAGCCGATTTAAGTCTCTCCCAATCCAACGCCGATTATTCGCTATGCAGGGCATCGTTGCCAACCCGTTTAGGTAAACTCATGCCTCATTTGAAAAAAAATAATGCCTTTTTCGACGAAATTATGCCTCACTGGATGTTTTTTTTTAGTTGTTGAAGAACTTTTAAGTAATTAACAAAAGATGTTCAGATGCATAGGTATAAAGTCAAAAATAAATATAATTTTAAATTTTAATTTAGGTCGTCGCATCCTGATCCCTAAAATCATACATGGATTTTTGAAATAAAGATGTATGGGTTTCTTGTAATTGAAACTCATAGCAATTACCATTTCTTAAAAGCGTCTTTGCATGAACAATTCCACTCAATGTATATATATCTATCTTTTATATGCTGCTGATCTTCGTTTTGTTTAAATTAATGCACGAAAAAAGTCTTACATCTGTATCCGAGGAATACAGCAGGAAAAGAATATAGGTAGTAAACTATAGTTTCTGAAAAAAAGGAAATGTTTTAGAACCATCTCTCTTTTCACAACAAAATGTTTTAGAAAATTAAAAATAAATTTGTTTAGTTAAGATAAAATCATCTAGTATACCTAGAAGAAATGAAAAAAAAGCCTTTTTGGAAAAAATAAGCCTCAGGCAATGAAGAAAAGCCTAAAAGGCATTAACAAGCCTCAGTTGTCATCGCTGATGCAGGGTGAATCATTCACAATGATAACAAAAATGACAAATAAACAATGCTAAACAGCAAAAACTACCTTCGGCAAATGTTCCGCGCCTTTTTCGCCTTGGTTTGGGAGAGCCTTTGAATGTAAAAAAATATATATTTTTGGTTTCACTTTAAAACTAAGTCAAATTTATTGAAATTTACATTGCCTATTTGAAACAACTATTTTTCAACGTTAAATTAAATATGCTTCAGAGAATTTGATAACAAAAAAACTAGTACCTATCACATAAATGATCAAGTTCATTTATAAATACATTTTCCCTGAATTTAAAAATGAAATGATTTATTACCCGTTAAACCTACATCTTAACATATTAATACTTAATTTAGCGGTTAGATCTTGAAATGAACAAAAAATAATTATTTCCTTTCCTTTTTAGTCATAAAAATGATTACACGTGGCTTTTTTGCAATTGCTGATTGCAGTCAAACCCTTTTTAATCTCTTGCTACAATTACCTTCATGTTTGATCATTCATATTTGAACTTCTTTTAAGCGCCAAGTACCTATTTGATAAATTTGGATTTCATATAATCATGTAATTTAGTTCAAACCACCACTTATCATTGTTCGTGATGTGATTTATCCAACGATTGAGTCAATAAACTTTTGTGGCCTCACTTTAAGATACAAGAATCAAGCTACCAAAACAAGTTTTATTGGTTCTTATATCAACGAAATTAGCTTCTGCTAAAATCATTGTTTCGGTAGTTCTTTTGATAAGGATTCCCAAATATTAAAATCATCATTGGCCATTTGGCCTCGAATAAAACCTAGGTTAAATACCTACAAAAATGTACCTTTTCAGAATAATTCAACAATGCAAATGCAACTATACTGAATACACTATTTTGAATTTTCGCATCACTGCCATGTTCCGAAATTGCATTATATCTATTTATTATGCATTCTCGCGATCATCATCAAATAAAACATTCGCCAAAACATATTTTCGATATCAACAATTTACATATCATCGTATAACTACTATAGTTCCAATAAACCTAGAGTAAAGTATTTTTTTCCTGTCGTGATTTAAGCGATCTCATCAAATTCGTCCTTGTCGGTTAACGAAATCATGACAACATGTGCTGGCCTATGGTTCGTGTGCATTGCATGTTAATTGACTAAGCCGATAAAGTCTCCATTTCCAGCATACTAGTTGATTTTAGTCTATTATTGATCAGGTAACGCGTCGGATCGCTTATTAGAATTTTGTTGATTATTAACTATGAGGTGTTCATTATGGATTCTAAGATTCGTGTATTTAATTTTGAGTCTTAGCAATTTCAAATATGGAGTCGACGCCAGAGCAATGGTTATGAAATTGTTTGACATTATTCAAGGTTAATTAAACTCATTTTTTGTCTTTTTCTTTCCAGATATACCTTTCACAATTCGGCTATCTTCCAGCGACAGCAAGAAACCCTGCCAATGGTGGACTTTTAGATTCAAGCACATGGACCAAAGCTATTCAAGATTTCCAAGGATTCGCCGGAGTCAATGTGACAGGTGAATTGGACGATGAAACTTTGCAATATATGTCATTGCCAAGATGTGGTGTTAAGGATAAAGTTGGTTTCGGTACCGATAATCGCTCCAAACGATATGCCCTTCAGGGCAGCCGTTGGCGAGTGAAAGGATTGACATACAAAATATCCAAATATCCCAAGAGACTGAAGAAGGCTGATGTTGATGCTGAAGTTTCCAGAGCCTTCAATGTGTGGAGTGATTACACTGATTTAAGCTTTACTGCCAAAAAGACTGGACCAGTTCATATTGAAATTAAGTAAGTCAAGTTGACATTTCGGAATGGCAGATAGTTTACTTTGTATATTTTGTGTATAGATTTGAAGAGAGTGAACATGGCGATGGAGATCCATTTGATGGTCCAGGTGGTACATTGGCTCATGCCTATTTCCCCGTCTATGGAGGTGATGCTCATTTTGATGATGCTGAGTACTGGACAATTGGTAGTCCTCGCGGTACAAATCTGTTCCAAGTAGCAGCTCATGAGTTCGGTCATTCCCTTGGGCTTAGTCATTCCGATGTACGATCAGCTTTGATGGCTCCTTTCTACCGGGGTTTTGATCCTGTTTTTAAATTGGATTCAGATGATGTCTTGGCTATTCAAGCACTTTATGGAAAGAAATCAAGTCAAGGGGGTGGCGGAAGTATACCGAAAACTACATCAAAACCATCTATTATTCCAACAAGACCCCATGATGATTCAAAACTGTGTAAAGACCCCAAAATTGATGCACTTTTCAATTCACACGATGGCCTTACGTACGCTCTCAAAGGTCAAATGTATTATAAGCTTACAGAAAACTCAGTTGCTGATGGATATCCAAAATACATATCAGAAGGATGGCCAGGGCTTCCAGGTAAACTAAAAAGAAAAACTAAAATATTTTATTGAACACATTTTTGAACTGTTTTCAAAATACTTAAAGGTGACATCGATGCGGCGTTCACATACAAAAATGGCAAGACGTATTTCTTCAAAGGCACTAAATATTGGAGGTATTCTGGTCGACAAGTTGATGGTGATTATCCCAAGGAAATTAGTGAAGGCTTCACTGGTGTTCCCGATCATTTGGATGCTGCTATGGTTTGGGGTGGTAATGGCAAAATTTACTTCTACAAAGGAAGTAAATTCTGGCGATTTGATCCATTGAAGAGGCCGCCAGTTAAGTCGACGTATCCGAAACCAATTTCTAATTGGGAAGGCTTGCCAAATAACCTTGATGCTGCGCTACAGTATACAAATGGTTACACATACTTTTTCAAGGGTGATAAATATTATCGGTTCAACGATAGAACATTTTCGGTAAGTCTAAACAAATAAGTTTGTTTAATCTTGTTTGATTCGTCCGAGACGACATCTAAAAATACACTGAGAAAAAATAAAAAAAATGTATTTTCCCTTACATATAATATGGAAATACAAAAAAACTTAGGCTTACGGAGCTTTGATTGATTGAAGACGATATGATTCTCTTAAACCAGCAATTTCATGTTTATCCTCGTTTAAATCTTAAATAGTTAAACAGCCATACATTAGTCTGGACAAATATAAATTATAGCTTTTTTTTGTTTTAATTATTCAATTAAATTGGTCGTCGAAACTTTTGAAATTAACTTTGTTCAGTGTATATACAGTCCCTATTGCTATTCACATATCTTTCCATTATTAATTTGTATGATAATTTATTTAGAAATTATAATTAAAATATTATAATCAATATCTTCTTATTTTTCAGGTTGATAGTGCTGATCCTCCGTTCCCCCGACCATCAGCACATTGGTGGTTCGGTTGTAAAAACGTCCCATCATCGTTTAACTCATTAGGTAATTTTATCACAAATTCCGATGAGACTGTTGTTGATCACAATGAATCAAGTAGCTATGATAATGATGATTTGAATTACGATGCAGGTGAGTGGAACCGACCACACGTATTCTTTTAAACCAAAAAAAGTTTATTTTTAGTATTTTTGTTTGTATTAAAATTGAAACAAGAAAAATATTCTTTATAAGAATATTACATTAAACACAAGTGATCTCTTCAAGTTAAAAAAAAAAAAAAAAACATCAACAAATATTTTATAATTTTAAGTATGTAAAGATCCACTTAAGAATCTTATATTCAGCATTAAATTTAAAAAAAAAAAATAGATTCAATGGTATGTTACGTTATCCAATCTTTCTATGACACTGTATGAGTTCGACATTGTATGTTTTCTTACAGTAAATTTTGTGTTTGATATAAACCTACCTACATTTTATACTCGTATGTAAAAAATATAATGTTTGTTTAACTTTTAATACAATATACTTATTTGTTTACACATCAACATCTTTTTGTATTTCTCATCATTACTCGCCTCGATCATTTCTGTTTTTACTGATTTTAATTTGCATATTGATTTTGTAGCATTTTTATTTACTTGGTGATTATGAAAGTTTGTGGTAATTTAAACAAAATTTGAATCGTATTTTGGTGAAAAGTAAAAATTTTAATAAAATTCGAATTTTTAAATGTATCGCCCCATTTTTCCTCACTATCTCTTACACGTTATACATTCCAAATATCATATACCTATTTGTTTTTGTGATTTCTTAAAGCCTTCTACTCTAGACTTTTCTGTCCTTTTATTTGATTTCAAGGAATAGATTAGTCTATACAAAATGAATATGTAAATAAACACGGTAAGCGTAGTGAAATATGTACAGTCCATTCATAGGTATGTGTAAAAAAACAACAAATACTAACATAATACATAACACACACTAATAACAATTAATGTCTAAAATATTCATCTTGATTCCGTATAATTAATATATTACTAATTTTGAATTAATAACAAACATTTTCCTGTTTTATAATAGCATACCAATAATTTGAAAATATTTTATTTTACATTAAATTAAATCAATAATAATTTTATTTTCTTATTTTTTTTTTACCAAAATTAATTTTACAAACTAAGAAAACTGGTCGGTTTCACTAACTAGCATTAGTTAATGAAAAAAAAAACAATAATAACTAAAATAATCAAGGATTACAACAGGGATTTTAATGATAAAAAAAATATTCAAAATGCACATACTTAATGCACTAATTAAAAAGTAGTTTTTAGATTTAATTCTTCTATTTAATTTACTAACATCCAATAAACGGTAGCTTAATATTGTTTCTTAAACACCTATTTTGGTTGAGGATAATGCATTTATGGAAACTTTTTTTTTTAATAAAAGCACTTTTAAACCCTCTCATTTTCTTAAAAATACTATTTAAGAGTGTTGTGGAAGTATAAAACAAATAAATTTATTGTTTTGGATAATTCAATTATTGTTAGTATACCTGTATTCTAATTTTGTGTATATATATTTAAATATTTTATTTAATACCTATAAATCTTATCCCATCTGGCTGAACGTAGAATACCTACATTTTATTTCTTTTTTGCATGTTTTTGTTGGCAGATGTGTTTCTCTATCTTTATATACCAAAATTAAATTTTTAGTTGATAATACCAAAATTATAAATTAAAATTAAAATTAACAACGCGACTATTTTTGTTTTTGGCAATATATAGTGACGCTGTAAATCTATTGCTATAGAAGATAATAAAAATTTCACTATTATACGCTAGTTAAATATTTTGTAAAATAATAGAAAACCTACCTAATAATAAAAATAAAATAAAATAAATCATATAAACCAGCGATAACAAGAAAACTGTCCCTAAAAAGAATCTTATATGATTTTCATAAAATTCAATGTTGTTTTATATCAAGACATCTGCTAGGTTTAAAAAACCATAGAACTGTTTTCAACTAGAACGCTCTAACGAAGACAAAATAATATGTAAGAACTTTCTTTATAACACCTCGCGTCGAGATTTGTATTCCCTTTTTCTTTCTTCGCCCATATTGGAAGCAACACATTTTCAGCGAAACAGAAACTTCTTTCCAAGCGTACACTAAATTCCATATAAGGTTCACTCGGAAAAGTTAAAAACGCTAATTTTATATTTGATTTTATGTTAGAAAAACCTTAAAACATAATGGGCCCTACCAATAATCAAATTTAGTAACGACTTAAATATTTAAGGAAAGTAGACCATAATGGTATGGACTATAAAAAACGAACCATGCATGTTATGTAACATATTTTAGAGTCCATACCATGATATATTCATTATATAGGGTCCACCTAAATATTTAAGTCATACCATGGTTGGTTTATTATTTAGAGCCCATACAATTATGGTCCATTTTTCTTAAATATTCAAGTCGTTACTAAATTTGATTATTGGTAGGGCCCAATAAAAATGTGTTTTTTAATTTCTATTAAGTTTCAACCTATCAAATTTGGATTTCTAATCATCTCCCGAGGGGAGAAAACCTAAAACACGTTTTTTTTTTTTAATCTTACAAAAAATGTTAAACGAAATTCCTTCACGGTGTTCTCTGTAACCTAAAATATGGTGAATATTCGTTTTTAATTTAATATTCTTCTGACATATGTAAACTCGTACCTCAAAAATTATAATTTGTTTTCTTCCATTTGTAACATCTAAATGTTAATGTAACTTATTTTTTTTTTTTTAATTTCGTAAAAGATTTGAATGTTAATATATATGTATTTTAATTTTGTTTTTTATCTAATAAATATTGAAGATCCTCCTCCAGTCCTTAAAAAACCCTTAAAACAAACAAAACAAAAATTAACAAACCCGTCTAAATTTTTTGCATAAGATTTGTATTAATGGTTTTCATTTTTTGGCAAATAAAATATTTTGTGGTGCACTTTTTTCTAACCAATATTAGTAAATCTACCTACATATTTGTTTACACAAAACATCCTTTTCAATAAAATGTTTGCACGTTTTTTTAAATAATTTTCACTATGACACTTTTGCACATCCTTTTATACTACAACAAACACAAAAAATCTCTCTCTGAAGCATGTTTATTTGTTTGTGTATAATTTTTAAATGTTTAATTTTAATTACTATTTATGATATTTTGAAAATATGTTTTGCAGGCGTCAGATCTCGGGGTTGAGAACATGTAGCTTAACGCCCCCTCAATCTTCCTTACCTAGTAGCAATTAGCTTCTTTTGTAAATTGTGTAGCTTCCAGCTTTTAAAACAAACAAACAAAAAAATACTGCGCACGAAAAAAAAACATCAAAAGTGAATACTTATATTTTTTTGTTTTTTATAATTTAAAAAATAGTTTTTTTTTTAACTTTTTCTTTTTTTTATTGTTTTGTTACTTTTTTGTAAAATCGTACATGCGTGTCTGTGACAACATTGAAAACCAATAATTGCTATAAACTTATCGAAAACTGCAGTCTACTATTATTTTAATTAATCGAAACGAGAAAATTTTGCCATCGAAAATTTTTCCGCTGAAGAAAAAAAATGCCAATTATACCATTAATCTGTACTATGTAAATATGTTAAAAATTGACGTCACTACCAACCAAAAAATAAAATCTGATTGAGCCGTAAAAATAAATAAAAAATAAGTCTTCACTGTAAATTACATCAGCAAATCAGATTTTGTTAGGAATAAAAGCAAATTGAACGTGCGTAGGACAAAAAAAAGGACAGCTTCTGGCAACAATATGAATTTTAGCCCAAGAATTTGAGAAAACATTGCAGCTGCCAACAACAACACGCTTAACAAGATGTACGTTCAATTTATTTTATTTGAATTCTTCGTTCAGTGTGGTTTAAGTAAAATATAATTTATTTAAATAAATTTAAATTTTTATTTGTTTATTTATTTATAAATATTTATGACAATTTATTTTCTTATTTTTTGATGTTGTGATGCATTAAATTAATGTGTGGGATTATTTTTGTCGCCTGATGGTAACTAAAAAATACTCAATAAATAAAAAAAAAACGCTTCATCTCAAGACATTACATATAAGAACTTAATAATCATGATCACAGCATGATGTAAGATTTATGTACAAATTAAAAAATAACAAATAATTTCATTTACTAAAATAAATCATGACTTTATAATAAGGAGCCCTTAGTTCAATTTTTCAAACATTGTCGTATTGCGCTTTAAGGATTCTTTAAATTAAGTTACTTTCATTACCAAAACATTTTAAATCTTAAAACATATACATAGTCATTTTACGGTTTCTAACTAAAAATCAAGCGAAACTAAATTTTTAAAGATTAATTTCTATGGCTTTTCGGAAATGTTTAAAAATTTTCCTTCATGATCTTTTGATGACATAATTTAAAAGATTATCTAATTTAAAAAAACATTCTATTTTCTCCCTTAAATGTAGGTAGATATTTGATATTACATGTATCTTCATTTTAGCCTAGGATTCCTTTACAAAATTGTACTAAATCTGTTAGAAATTGTCAGTTTTAGGAAGTAAAACCATACCTACAAATTTATGAAGATGGAAATATTCGGAACGTTTAAAAATTTAATATCAAACGACACATCGTAATAGACATAACAATTACATATATTCACCCATATCAGTCGTATTTTGTCTCGTACTCGTACTCGAACTTGAACTCGTATCGTATGAAAATCGTTATTCTTTAAGTCGTATACGTTGTATACGAGAAGCTAAAAAAAACAACGTATATCGTTACCTGTATAATATTTGTCAAAATCATTTAAATGTCATAAAACAAATTATTTTAGTACGAGATTTGTTCAACGATTTTCTAGAAGTGTTTTATACTGCTTCATATTTGGTGGATATGCTATTTGTATCAATGCAAACCGGATTGTCCACGATACCGCGGACCTAAGACCACCAAAAAAAAGAAATAAGTTTTTTATACAGCTCCAAATTTAAGCAATATCATGTCGTATAAGACCACTTAAATGCACTGTCAAAATGCAATAAAAAAATTGATGTTTGTTTTTGTATTGTATTGTATGTATTTATTTTATTTGTATGGTATTTATTAGATTTAACACATATTAGAATCTCGCTATCACTGCCAGGTTGATTGCATATAGTTTCCACAGAGAAGAGATCTTTTTTTGCGGTGACCCTCGCAGGTTGATAAAAAAATAGCAGGAATATTGAAAAAAATATCAACATTACATGCATATTGCATGCACTATGTTTTTGTCCTTTTTTATCTGAACAAATATATAACTCGTTTAAAAGATTTCACACGACGAATACACAACACAAATAGGACTTTAATTCGAATTAATACTAGACTCGGAATAATGATAAAATATGAACAGTCCTATGCGATTTAGTCCGTTTGTCAATATTCGTAGAAGTGAAGTCGGATATACGACTTTTGGAATACCAACATACGACTGTAATCGAATACAAGTCATAAATACGAGTTTCAGAATATGGGTGTATTATTGTTCTCGAATTGTTCAGAAATGCAGACTTGAATTAATTAAAATTTAATTCTTTTAAATAAAATAGTCGTACTCTCAAAAGTGAGAATTAAAAATGTATCTTAGAGGAATAAAAATAAATATATAAATTGGGTGGCGCAACGACTCGTGAAGAACCAGGGCCTATTGACAAACAACTCGCTACCATTCCTGTGTGCGCACGTCGACAGGAATGGAAGGGACTTACATTTTTATGCCGAATCCGAACGGCTAGACGAGGAGCACTTATTCATGAAAAGTCATACTCTTGGAAGACTTGTCAATTCCTCGCAAGGGGCCCTAAGCCTAAGCAAGCAGATTTCTTTAGCTTATAGCCAGTTGCACCAAAATGCTCTAAAACCAGTTTTTGCTAAAACGCTATTTCAATTTATAGACACGACAAATTAATCTGAGTTGCACCAATCATCATCACAGATTTTTTAGCTAAATTGAGTTCATAAACCATCGATGCATTTTAGCATCGCTTTCAAAACTGAACGAAAAAGTTCCAACTAGTGCAACTGAGATAGCAATACGAGAAATGTCAATGAAAATAAATAAACATTGGGATGTGCTACGTTCAAAATCCATACAAACATAAATATGTTGGTACATGGCACATGTAATGCGAAAATAAAAAAAGAAATTGTGAACAATATGTTTGTTTGTAACTCGGAAGCTTATTATTATAATTTTGGCTGGGTTTCAGTTCATTAATATATTATTATATTCCTTTTCATCAAGTATTGTATGGGGTTGTTTTCCACTTAACTGGATGAAAATAATGGAACTTTAGTTTATTTGTTCGTTTATTGGCGTTTAAAAATTAAAAGTGGGCGGTGCAACCGATAAATGTCATTTTAAAATCTAACGAAGCAATACAAATTTAAAAGAGCTTGGTGCAACTGGCCATTAGATAATTTAATTAAAAGTACAAGTGAACTGAACTCCAGAAAGAAATGAATCACTTATGTCGTTTTCGGTTGGAGGTTCGGAGTTACTCCTTTTTGACTCCGCTTACTCCAAAATTATTCGATTGGCTGTTCCGAGTAATGTTTTCGGAGTATTTTTCTGTTCCGGAATTAATAAAGGAGTAGACCCGGAACACACATATAATAAACCCTTTCATCGGATTATTTGTCAAATTAATTTTACTCGACTGAACGTGCAAAATATACATAAATATCAGACAGTTTACGCACATACACATAAATATTTCACAAATTAGTCTCGGAAAAGTAGAAAATAATTCGATTGGAATCAAAAAGGAGTAGTACTGTTCCGAAATCCAATCGAAAACGACATTATAATAGCCGTGTTTTTTGAGAAAGTGACTAGCAACTCAGCTAAATTTTTAAACGCAAAACAATAACAAAGCAAATTTATATAGAGAATTTTGTTTGTGTTTTCCATGTAAAAATTTTACTGAGTGGCTACACTCTCTCAAAAAACACGGCTAATATAAGCCGTGTTTTGTTGAGAGAGTGACTAGCAACTCAGTAAAAGTTTTAAACGGAAAACACACTCAAAATTCTCTATAATAATTTGTTTTGTTATTGTTTTGTGTGTAAACATTTTGCTGAGTTGCTAGTCACTCTCTCAAAAAACACGGCTATAATTGAATTAAAATTCAGTCACTTCATTAAAAACAGAAGTAATTTTAATTTCTTCACCTTCATTATTTTAGCATACATATTTATTTTCCGCTTTTTACTTCTTGCAAAAAGTAGGTCGCAGTTAAGCCTTTAATATGACCCCTTTAAACCCTTGGTTAAATCAGAGAGCTATTGACTTATTTATTTATTTAATAATACCCCATTTCATACAAGGTTGAAACTTCAGTCATTATTTTTAGTTTAATTTAATTAATAAATAAAATTTAACCTTCCGAACCGTTGTGTATGATTTGCGTTTTTATATTTGATGGTCATAAATCTGTCTGTAATTAAAGTCGGTCCTTGCTCTCGGTCTAAAATTTTAAAGTCTGCAACTATTATATTTTTATTTTTGTTTTAAACTCATTCAAAAAATTAATCAACAAAATTGTTTGTTTGATAAAAATATGGTTTAATTCGGCCCCATCTTTCGGAACATTAAAGTTAGGATCTTTGCCTAGAGATATTCTTCAGACAACATGTCCCTCAGAGCAAAAATCCTCCGATTCGTAAGAAACTGGATAATTCTAGCCCCACGGCTACTGATTGTTGGTAAACTAAGACGGCTTTCACAAGGAAACTGAGTTGCCAGAAACTGGCTAGTTTGTTGGCGAGAAGGGTGTGAGGGGAGATTTGTTGTCTTCCTTTTACGCCCTTCTCACCTACAAACTCCCAGTTGCCGGCAACTCAGTTTCCTTGTGTGAAAGGGGTCTTATTCCTTTTTTCGTGACCTTTTTGATTGCAAATAAGATTTCCCTAAAGCCCACTATAGAGGGAAATCTTATTTTACTGATTGTTGGTGTTACTCCATTTTACTTTTAGGGTTAGGACGCTGAACTCTTCCCACTGAGCAGTTATAACAAAGTTATATTAAAAGTATTATTTTTTTTACTGTCAATGGTAGTCAAAAATAATCCCTCATTAGAATAAATAAATTTCGAATATTTTTGTTGCATTTTTTGATTTTTTAATTTTTTTTAATAACACTTTTGATTCACCGAATTAAACATCAAATTATTTTAATTAGGTATAAACCTATAGCATACTTATAAATAATTAATATATTTTTATTAATTGGTATTCAGGTACGGATGATCATCAGGCACATGATGAAATCCCAGGCAGAAGCTCCAGCACAAGCATATCGGCGACAACGATGAGCACAGTATACGCCCTTCTATCGACAGTGTTATTAGTTGCATTCAAACGAATTATTGTCAGCTAAAAGCGGAATCTAATGTCCGCTGTACGAAGAGAGCAATTTGTATTTAATTTAAAATAGTTTTCTTTTTTTTTGTTGTTTTTAATTTTATTTTTATTTCGCTTATTTTATTATGATCGCACAAAGTCACAATTTAGTTTAGCTATATCGATACACATTTTTGTCCTTTATTTATATTTTTTAATACTGTATATGTATGCATTCATTAGTAAACAAAAAAACATCACTCAATGACGGATTAAAGCTCAGTGCCTTCTCTGTAAATAAACAAATTGCATTAATTCTATAAAATAAGTTTTTGCAAACAAAAAAAGTAAATTACATACCTAATTTTTGTTAAATTATTTGACTTTTAAAGAACTGTCCACATTCCACACACAAAAATTATATTTATTTTCCAAATGAAGTAAACTTTCGACATTGTTCCAAATTAAAAATTTGGCAACTTTATTGGTTTGTGTTTTAAATTTACATTTTATTTATAGTTAACTCTATGATTCATGAGTGAATCGTAGTTTCTTAAGCGCGAAAGATAGAACGAAACTATTAGAATACTACGTCATCAAACTTAGCATTAATTTTAGTTTTCTTTATTATTTAATTTAATTTTTTTTATTTAAGGTTATCGTCAGATTTTTAATTTGTATTATTATTCCAAAGTGGATATATGACTTATATAAATATAAAAAAACATGAATTGTCCAGTTATTAATATTAAGAAATTATTATGTAAATGTTTCAAAACAGAGAAAGAACAAAATGTTGTAAAATATATTGTAAAATAAGAACAAAAAACATATTTGATAATATTCGGAATTAATATTTAACTCCGAATATTAATTTTAGGTAATTTTTTAATAAATGAATGAAATATATATATATATGTTTTCTATTAAAGCAATAAAACAAAATTTAAAGAAAAAAATATTTTTGTTATATGAAAATAGGAATATAAAACAAATACACACTAACCCCTTGAACACAATGGGATGCAGCTGTAGCTTAAATAATCGCTGTAGTATAATCTATCAATAAAAACGCTCACTTATGTAGCAAAGGACGTCTACAATGATTTAGCGCATCATCACATCTGTTTTGAATTGTAAATTTATTCGAGACGTGTTCAACGCATACGAAATTAGTATTTGAACTGAATTTTTATGATAGCTGACTATAAAAAAATTAAAAAAAACAGAAAAAACTTCTCAAATGCATTGAACGTTCCCAAAAAAAAAGTGAAAAGTCAAAAAATTACATGGGAAACCCATATATCTTCTCAAATGCAGCTTGTAGCGCCGCCAAAAGTTAAAGTTGAGTCAACTTTCGCGGCAGACAATTTTCTTACTACAGCTACAGCTACCCATTGTGTCGATGTATACCATTTTCGTATCTTTCAACTTTGACAGTGCTACATGCAACAGCTACAGCTACACCATTGTGTTCGGCCAGCGTGGCCATTTGTGGACTGCAGCGGAACTGCGATTCACAATAATTTGTATGAAACTTTATGAAGTTCAGTTGCCACTTAGGGCCAGTTTGTTCACAGTGGGTAAAATTTAGTATGTGACTTTCATAGGCTTTAATTAACTAAGGCTATAATCAACCAAAATTGGCTGATTAGTGAAATCCATGATTAGAAACTCATACTTTGAATTTTTTAAACAAAATTTATTCAACAAACACATTTGAGGACTTCCCAGCTCCACTCATCATGGATTAACGATAACCAGCTGTGAACAAAGTGGCCCTTAGTGCGATATACCTATAGCTCATACAATTTCATACAAATAATGTTTTGCCGCGTCGTGAAGTGTAGGCCCACTGCAGTTGTGTGCGGTCTAACCTTAAAGATTCAAATTATAAAGCCTATATGTAGCTAAGTAGGTAAGTACTGTGGTGACTCATTTTTGGGGTAGCCCATCATACTTCTTAAGTACCCGTGTCGGGAATTCAAGAAAACGCTCAATTAAATCTTTTGCCTTTAAATATTCTAAAATCAAATGGGCCCTCATCGTAGCTGTAATTATAATCTATATATAATGTACATCACGATATTTACTACTTCGGCTACATGAAATATGGCCTCAATGAAAAATGGCCCCAAATTTATGTTTTTTTTTTCATATTGGGGCATATTTATAGTCGCAGACATAGGTTTATCTAAACTACAGTATAATACAATTTTGGCTCAATGAATACAGACCTAATTGTTGGTTTTTTATTTTTAAAAGATAATTAACCACATTTCATTGGGTCCAAATTTCCTGTAGCCTACTACATCCTATAGTTTTACATATAGGTGTGGCTTTCTTTTCTGTTCTTCACTATTTAGTTCTTTGATTTTAATTTTCGAAATCTAAAAACACTAAAAAAAAGAAGACACATTTGAAAAGTCCCTTATCCCTTTGAAATTTTAAATTC
Organism: Melangyna quadrimaculata; assembly: GCA_949320155.1. NCBI lineage: Eukaryota > Metazoa > Arthropoda > Insecta > Diptera > Syrphidae > Melangyna > Melangyna quadrimaculata. Next base: position 2,225,612 of record OX439485.1, on the reverse strand, counting down.
ACCAGAACGAACATTTCTTTAGTTCCACTTTATTTTGTATTTAAAATGGAGCGGTTTTTAAAACCAAAACAAGCTCTTATGGCCAGTTGTACCAAAATGCTCTAAAAACAGTTTTTGCTAAAAGGCTATTTAAATTTATCGACGTGATAAATTAATTTGGGTTGCACCAAACATCTTCACAGATTTTTTACCTAAAACAGTGTTCATTAATAATCCCTGCATTGAAACATCTGCTTTCAAAACTGAACGAAAAAGTTTCAACTAGTGCAACTGAGATAGCAGTACGAGAAATGTCAATGAAAATAAATAAACATTGGAATGCGCTACCTACCAATCCATACAAACATAAATATGTAGGTACCTGGTACATGCAACTCAACAGCTTATTATTATGATTTTGTCTGGATTTCAGTTCATTAATATTATATTATTAGAGGTATGTTCGTTATAATTAAGTATTGTATGGGGTTGTTTTGTAGGTATTTAAATTCCAACTTATGCATCTTTGTTTTTCACCCTTCCACTGTTTTTTTTTTTTTTATTTATTTCTGGATTCTGCCTAATAAAATTGGTTTTAAAATTTAACTGGAGGCAAATGGAACTTTAGTTTATTGGTTCGTTTATTGGGCTTTTAGAATTAAAAGTGGTCGGTGCAACCCATAAATGTCATTTTAAAATCTAACGAAGCAATAAAAATTTAAAAGAGCTCGGTTTTATTCGGGGCGTTGGGATTCCGAATTTCGTGTGAAAATAGCCGTTATCCACTCAGGACAGACTTGTGAGCCAGTTATGAACGGCTATTTGTTCTTGTTCTTATAACAAAAAATTAGAACAAGAAAAACGTCAGAACAAGGGTCTCATCACGTAAAACGTAAGGACGATATCGTTTTCAATATTGCTATCTCTATCACTTCAGTAGAGAAAAATAAAGACAGCTATCTGCAAAACGTGATGAGGCACCAAGTTACAACGGAAAACGGAACTTCATTTGCCAACAAAAAAACAAAAAAACTAAATCATAAGGTTTCATATCGACCAAAAATGTATGCGCAACACAAAAAATAAAGTAAGGTCCGATTCCGATCCTATACTTTGTGCACAGAAACATACCCTATGTCAAATTTTGGAGAGCCAAGACGAAATTCTCAAAAATATCAAAGTACGGGAACGCGAATTCACACAATGTGCCAGACAAGTAAAGACTGATTCACATCTGTGTCATGTGTTGTGTTGTGGAGTCGTGTGCCGCTATCGCTACAATCACTGATCTCTATAATACTGATCTCTATTAGAGATCAGTGGCTACAATGTATTTCATATGCGTAGAACCATATTTGTCTCGTGTGTTGTGTTGCAGTGTGGCGCATAAAATTATGTAATGACAGCGACACACAACTCCACAACACAACACACGACACAGATGTGGATCAGGCTTAAGGCACGATGTTGTTCCAGTCAAAGTAAGGCACTATGTTTGGGTTTCTCTCTTTCTCTCAAAAATAAATTTTAGTTGCGCTGTGATTTTCAGCCCGAAGAAATTTCTCGGACAGAAAATCACAGGTAGGGGAAATTATTTACTCTCTCGTGAGCGGTTTCTTTTGTCAAAAACAGTCAAATTTTTGAGGACAGGAATGGCTTCTGACAAAAAATCCTTTGAGTATATATAATATGGAGTGCTCGTTCCTATCCTTAATGCATTGGTAGTACTTGAGCCTGTGATAGGGGGCGTGATTTCAATATAGAGAGTATATTTTGACAACTGCAGCTGTGAGGGTGTTGTTGTAAAAACCCTCTCTATATTGAAAATTGAATTACTGCATAGATTACTGCGGCCCCTATGATGGTTACGTTTCTGGAATGTAAACGAGAACTCCATATTATATATACTCAAAAAAAAAATCACACAGATGCACAGGAAATCACAGAAATTTAAAGTAAAGGAACGGACCTTATAATTAATTTCATTGTTGTCCCAATTCTGATACAAATCACATAAAAACTGTTGAATAATGAATTGGAATAGAAAATCCGTCATTGAACATTAAAAAGTTGTATCTTCCTCGTCTGCTTCCACACAAGGACACTGAGCTGCCAGCAATTTTAAGTTTGTTTGCGATAAGGACGTAAGGGGAAGGAAACAAATCTCCCCTCACACCCTTCTCGCCAACAAACTAGCTAGTTTCCTTGTATGAAAGCGGTCTTTCTCTTCGAAACTTATGTCGTTTTCTGTTGCAGGTTCGGAGTTACTCCTTTTTGACTCCGCTTACTTCAAAATAATTTGATTGGCTGTTCCGAGTAATGTTTTCGGAGTATTTTTCTTTTCCGAAATTAATGTCGTTTTCGGTTGGAGGTTCGGAGTTACTCCTTTTTGACTCCGCTTACTCCAAAATAATTCGATTGGCTGTTCCGAATAATGTTTTCGGAGTATTTTTCTGTTCCGGAATTAATAAAGGAGTAGACCCGGAACACACACATACACATATAGACACTTTCATCGGATTTTTTGTCAAATTAATTTTACTCGACTGAACATGCAAAATATACATAAATATCAGACAATTTAAACACACACACATAAATATATCCCAAATTAGTCTCGGAACAAAAGAAAATAATTCGATTGGAATCAAAAAGGAGTAGTACTGTTCCGAAATCCAATCGAAAACGACATAATAAAGGAGTAGACCCGGAACACACACATACACATATAAACACTTTCATCGGATTATTTCTCAAATTAATTTTACTCGACTGAACGTGCAAAATATACATAAATATCTGACAATTTACGCACACACACATTAATATTTCACAAATTACTCTCGGAACAATAGAAAATAATTCGATTGGAATCAAAAAGGAGTAGTACTGTTCCGAAATCCATTGGTTGGAATCAAAAAGGAGTAGTTCTGTTCCGAAATCCAATCGAAAACGACATTAACGAGGTTGAACAAGGCTCCGATCATGTTTATGAACACTGCCAAGAAATGACAGTTTTTTTTTAATTTCGAAGCGCACTCTAGAAGTGAAATAGATAAGCTTTATTTGTAAACAATTGTTTTTTATTAGTGAATTATTTTTCCTTTGATTCGTTACACATTTCATAAAACTCCGAGGGAGTTTTGAAGTAATCCAACAACAGAAGCGACGTTTTGTTCTTTATTCTGTATGTAATAAGTGACCACGGATTCAGGAAGTGCTTCGATTCGCTTACTTGTCCTTGGCTGAAGTTGAATCGATTGACTCCAAATGGAAGAATTCCTTCATAAATCGCCAGGTAGCTAACTCACAAATAGAAATTAATAAGTTATGTTTATAATCCATTCAATCCAAATCCAAACTACCTTTTATCTTTTTTGTATATTCTCAGTGGATATTTGGTGATAAAAATCATTATTGTCGCATTAATGGCGATGAATCCGGCTGCCATCGGCCAAATATCTGAATCGTGTGCCACTAGAGGACCTAGATTCAATTCACTAGTGAGTTGCATGTATTTATTGTCGGTTGCGTACTTAATCAACGCCAGACTACCCATAAGAGCAGCACTGCTGGTTGAAATAATCTTCGCAGCCTTGATGTAATATTCCATTGGAGCACGGTAGATTATTTTAAAGCCTTCTGGAGCTTTATCCTTATGGGCGAACTGTTCTTCTTTCATAAAACGTTTCAGTGGGATGAGCGATACCAAACGGGTGGAAGGTAACCTTATTTTTGAATGAGAATTTTTATTCTAGTTCACGATTTAATTTTATGAAAACAAAACCTTTGCAAACTTATTTGAGTATTGAGTAGTTTTCCATTTATACTTTTGCATGACAAATTATATAGACGCATTAAAATCGGCATAATAAAATATTTACACAGTTTTTAATTCAACCACCACCAGAAAAACCAAAGTCAAAGACAAAACGTCAAATTTCATCAGCTGATTTTAACTTTGACATTTCACAAGGAATTCAGCGAATTATAGTAAGTTTTATGGGAACTGAAATACAGATTCAGCCAATGGAAGTGTTCAGGAAAGTCCCGGTCTACATTGAACGATTTTTTCAGTGCCGACAAAAAATTGTTGTAATCGTGTGCGATTGAGAGGTACAGCCGATATTATCCTTCCAGTTTCGGCAGATTTTTCCATTCAGCACGGGAAAAATCGTTCAATGTAGACCGGGACAAAGTGTTATTTTGTAAATTTTGAAAGTCCCGGTCTACATTGAACGATTTTTCCCGTGCTGAATGGAAAAATCGGCCGAAACTGGAAGGTTCATGTCGGCTGTACCTCTCAATCGCACACGATTACAACAACAATTTTTTGTCGGCACTGGAAAAATTGTTCAATGTAGACCGGGACAAAATTTGTTTTGTATCACCACTGTCAGTAATAAATCCCTGCAAACCGAAACTGTCAAAAAAGGGGATGCCAAATACGAAATGTATACTTGTTAGATAGAGAGAAAAGATCAAAATGCAGAAGAACTTCGTTTCTGATTTATAGGAAAGTCCCATAATGCAGAAATGAAGACGAACATGTTCTTCTTGATGGTTCTCTTTCACTCGCTCGGATTTTTTGTATACATCTGTCCTGCTCTACTTTTCTGCATTTTGCAGATGAAGATACATGTAAATCCACCATAATACTGGATTTACATGTATCTTCGTCTGCAAAACGCAGAAAAGTAGAGCAGGACAGATATATACAAAAAATCCGAGCGAGTAAAAGAGAACCATCAAGAAGATGAACATGTTCGTCTTCATTTCTGCATTATGGCACTTTCCTATAATGCAGAAACGAAGTTCTTCTGCATACTGATCTTTTCTCTCTATCTAACAAATATACATTTCGTATTTGGCATCGCCTTTTTTGTGCAGAAACCAAATGCAGATACATGTAAATCCACCATAGTAAGCCTTGAATCACAACCGCAAACAAAACACATTCTATAAATGTGTGTGTTTCTATATTTACCAAAAACTCTCCCCGTTTCTCCTAAAAAAAATAGAACTTTTCTATAGATCCCTTTGCGAATCTGTCAACCTCAAATGTAACAGCCAGCAATTTGTGGGGAATGTCAAACAAAAGGAAATTGAAAAAAAGAAACAAAAAAAGCTTGATATTAAATTTTAATGAAGCTGTGTTGATAAAGGAAAAGTGAAAATATGGCTAAATATAAAATAAATAAATTTAAAGAAATATCTAAAGATTTCACAAGATTTAAAAGTTTTTTTGATTTTATTGAAATAATTTTACACAATTTTTTTTCTTTGTCTTCTTTGTTATGGCATTCCCCACAAAGTACCCTTCAAGCAAAATCACGGACCCAAATTTCTCGGTTCACTTGGGACTCCAAAAAAAAATGAGTGTCTCACACACAATAACAAATTTTCTGTGTAACCATGTAAAAAGAACGAGAATCGAGAGTATTTTAAGCAACGAGAAATAGAGAGAGTATAGGCGAAGTAAAGTATACAATCGTTTTGCCTTAATTTCCACCACTTTTTTTTTAGTTCAGTTTTGTAGGTAGCGTGACGAAGACGGTTGCTTTTTTATCTCTTTTTTCTTGTTAAAACTTTGAAAAATTTCCAATCAGAAATGCAAGTTTCTATTTATTAAATGTAAATTTATATTTGTGGAAATATGTCATGGTTATTAGTGCAAAAAAATCTTTAGAAAACCTTTTATGAATGATAAATAAAACAAAACTCTTGAAATGAAAAAATTAGTTTGTTTTATTTTTGTACGCAATGGAGAAACTGGACTAGATCGGAAGTTTTTTTTTAATACATTTGGGTTGGGTATGCCTCAATTCATTAATTTTTTTTGGGAACCGTTTAAGATTCCATTTGGTTTCGGTTCTCCGTGTATGGTGATTTGAAAAACTCTCTCTCTCACAATACATTCACATAATGGTTCCGTGGTGATTCTAATTTCCATACTAATTTGAGCCGCAAAACGCAGATTTTCGATCCGTATTTGGATCCGAATGCGAAGTCGTCCATACGTTGTTTGATACGTTTGCGGACCGAAAACGAGCTCGCTTGCTTGAAGGGTAAAATGAATGAGGCAGCCATATGTTGCCATTTGGTAAAGAAAAAAATAAATAAAAAAAAATTGGTAAAGAGCTCTATCGTTAAAGGGAAGAAAGAGTGCGATGTATATGATGCACAACATTTTGTCTCATTTCGTATGTGCACAACATGACAAACAAAAGTAGTTATTTTATGGGCGAGCGCATGTTATAAATGGAAAGAAATTATATTTACAGCCCTATTCTGCCGTTGTGAGGCTCACAGGTCACGGTCACAATTTTGTGTGAGTTTGTTTTTGTATAAGGTAGTCACAATTTCGGGTACTGTGGAAGCCCTCATAATAAACCTCACAAGAACAACGTGAGTTGTGATCTGCCAAGGAGCAGATCATAATTTTTAAGTTTTTATGAGGCGAGTTCACCACGAGTTATGAGGTTATTGTGACTTGTGAGGCATCAGTGAGGTTGCCAGAATAAGGCTGTTAGTTTTTGTAATTAAATTTAAATAAAAAATACAAATGTTTTTATAAGTATTTTATACTTTATTGTTATTACAGCTTTTCAGATTCATCAGGGTCAAGGAAACCATTTTCGACGATCGTCGTGTATTTTGAGATTGTTATAGGTACAGCAAATTGTTCAATTATTCACTCGCAATAAACTGGTGAATTTGTCCTTTATGAAACTAATGTTTTTTTCGATTGGATTACGGAACAGTACTACTCCTGTTTGATTCCAATCGAATTATTTTCTGTTGTTCCAAAACTAATTTGCGAAAAATTATGTGTTTGTGAGTAAATTGTCTGATATTTATGTATATTTTGCATTTTCAGTCGAGTAAAATCAATTTGACAAGTTATCCGATGAAAGAGTTTATAATGTATATGTGTGTTCTAGGTCTACTCCTTTATAAAATCCGGAACAGAAAAAAACTCAGAAAACATTACTCGGAACAGCCAATCGAAATATTTTGGAGTAAGTGGAGTCAAAAAGGAGTAACTCCGAACCTCCAACCGAAAACGACATAAATAAAAAGGCTCAGTTTCAGAAGAAACAAACTACTTCTTTTACGTACAAGATTCACCAGTTATATACTTCTAGATTCGCGAACTCAGAAATTGTAGTAGTACGGTAACCGGTGAAATGTATGCGCATAAGAAGTACTTTTAAAGGATAAGTTTCAGTGCTTTTGCTATGGTTTAAGAAACTACTGGCGAATAAACATCAGAAGTACTTCCAATAGTGCTTCGCTGATATACATTTGAAGTACCTTTGTTAGTACTTTAAAGGAGGGGAAATTCACTACATTTCGCATGCTAGAAAGAGATAGCTGCTTAATGTATTCTCATGTAAAGGAGGTATATAACTGAGTTTTTTCCTGAGCCCCTATCTTTTTTCAGTGGAAAAGAACTACTTCTATTACGTATATATTTCACCGGTTATTTATGTAGTTCTACGTTTGCTGGGATGTATTTCTGTTTTAAAAATCATAGGTTAAGCTGGCTTTAGACTTTCGGTGTTATCATCGGTGTATGTTGTTCGTTGTTCTTCGTACGCGCAACAACGAAAATTTAAATGATGAAACCGAATAACGAACTAATACTACGTTTTCATAGGAGACGAAATGAGGTAATTTCGAAATTAGCTCATTTGGAACGTCAAATTTGTATAGGAAACGACGTTCCAAATGAGCTAATTTCTACATTAGCTCATCTCTGCTCCAATGAAAACATAGTATTAAGAAAATTTTGAACTTTTACAGTTTTGCAATGATACTTGTCCAATTGCATCGAATCGGGAATACCCCTAATGTTTATTTGTAATTTTTGTTATAATTGTGATTAAGGGTATTCATGCAACGTCGGAAAATCATCGTTAGCGTCGGAAAATTAACGACGTCGTAAACGAACTGTCATAATTTGTATGAAAATTCTTTTACGATAAATCGTAAACTTTCTCACACGAATTTGTGTCGTAAACGTCGTAAATGAAAGTATAGTAAACGTGGAAAACTTTTTATAAAATTATTATGACATTTTATGTATCAAAATTTGACAGCAACAAATATTTCAGAACACAGAGCATTAAAACGCTTAAACAAAATAAATTAAATCCGCCGAACTTGTTCACCGCATCATAATGCAATTAGATAAAGGGGCGTTCAAGAAACGTGTGTCGGAAACTTTACGATTTTACGACGTCGGACAGTTTCCGTCATTGCATGAATACCCTTACCCCCATATTAATAAATGAAGCTATCTTTAACTCGCGGATTAGGAGTAAGATTTCTGCCACTTACGAGCTAGCTAATACACCAAGGAAGGTTTAGTTGTTTGTCCTAGTTAATCCTTCGCTAAACTACCTTCCTTGTTGGATTAGCTAGCTCTTAAGTGGCAGAAATCTTACTCCTAATCCGCCAGTTAAAGATAACTCACCGCTAGCTTCGTTTGTTAATTTGGGGTTAATGACTTATCTCACTTTTTCTTGGTTTGGTTTTTGTTTTTTTTCGCATTGAAAAGTAACAAAAACTAATCCGGTATCGAAATTTACCACAAGAATTGATTTTTTTTCTGTAGAAAGGAAATTTTCATTGGGCGCATTCAATACAAAATTTGACAACTGCTGAAAATAAAGTACTTAATATTTTGTCGTTGAACGTAAAATTATATGAAATGTCAGTTTTGTATGGAGAGCCTTTTTTTATAGAAAAGCTGTCAGCTGAATTTTCAGTTGGGAATTTCTTGCTGAAAATTCAGATGAAACGTAACTAAACTTCACTAAACGTAACTAAATGTCAGCTAACTTTTTATGACAGCTGGCCAATCAGAAGCTCCATCTGAAAATAAAGTACTGAAAATTTTGATGCGTTGAATCCGGCCATTGTGTATGTGCACTAAATATGCTATAAAAAGGAAATCTACATCTGCCAACACTGCTGTCTAAATGTCCACGTGCAATAAAACGTCAAAAAAAGAATCAAAAGTTGATTTTTTCAGAAACTACGAACATTTATTTTGTATTTATTAATTTGCAATGGAACTTACAGAAGAAATAGACCAACAATCAGGTAGCAAGTTATCTGAATATTTAAAGTTCTTTCTTCTCTAAAACCAATATTCTACCAGACACAGAAGTGACCCAAGAACCTGCAGCCAAACGAAAGCGTTCCAACCCATTCAATGTAAATCGCAAGGAGGAGAAGGAAAAACGTCGCCAAAAGCGAGCCAGAATCATAATTCGTAACATTTCCTACAAAGCCACCGATAAGTCCCTGAGAGAGCACTTCGAAAAGTTGGGAACAATCCAGGATGTAAATCTATTAAAGCGTCCCGATGGTAAACTAGTCGGTTGTGCATTTATTCAGTACGAAACAATCAATCAGGCGGCGGGTGCTATTTTGAAAACATCCGGCAAAGAATTCCTGGGACGGACAATTTTCGTTGATTGGGCACTGGGCAAGGATGAATACACGAAGAAAAAAGAAGATAAAGGTGGCGAGACTCAGCCAAAACTGGAACCAAAAGATGAACCCAAGGATGAAATAAAATCGGAAGACGAGGATGAGGACAAGGAAAAAGAAGAAAAACTGAATGACGAGGAGGACAGTGAAGACGAAGATGAAAAAGAAGCTTCAGTTAAGTCTGAATCCGATGCCGATGAAGATTCTGAAGATGAAGGTCACGATAGCGACGATGTCAAAGAAGAGGATGATGATAATGAAGACAAAAAAGACATCAAAAACAACGTGAAGGTCTCAGTAGAGAAACATCTGTCTAACGATGTCAAAGAAGGCTGCACTGTATTCATAAAAAACGTGCCTTTTGACGCCGATGACAATGATTTGCGCAAAGTTTGCCGCAAGTTTGGCCCGGTTTATTATTCCATCATCAACAGAGATCCAGTGTCTGGTCACTCGAAAGGAAGTGCCTTTGTGAAATTCAAAACAAAAGAGTCTGCTGATCTTTGTCTGGCTTCGGGTACAGAGTTCGTTTTAAATGACACACCTCTGGATCCATTTCCGGCATTGAGTCGCGATGAAGTTAAGAAGCAAGCCGACAAAAAAAATGCCAAGGAAGAACACAAAGATTCGCGAAACCTTTTCTTAGCAAGGGAAGGGCTTATCATGACAGGATCTAAATCTGCAGAGGGTGTATCGCAGTCGGATATGAATAGGCGGCACAAGCTAGAACAGATCAAAAACCAGGTGTTGAAGAACCTCAATAGGTGAGTTATTCAACGAATCTAACCAAGAAAGATATATAAAAGATTTACATACCATTTCCGTTTTTAAGGTTCGTTTCTCGGAATCGTCTTTCCATCCATAATCTGCCGCTGACGTACGACAACGAAAACCTTCGAAACATGGTCATCACTCACACAGGATTCAAGCCACATGAATGTCGGGTTATGCGCGAAAATAAAATAACACCAGATCATCCAAAAGGGAAGTCTAAAGGATTTGGTTTCATGTCGTTCACGACACACAAGGAAGCCCTCACGGCTCTGAGAAAACTCAACAACAATCCATCAGTTTTCGGAGATACCCATGTAAGAAGCTTATTCCAAAATCCATTTTTTTCTTAAATAATAAGAGAAACTTCCTATTTAGCGTCCAATTGTTGCATTCAGCATAGAAGACCGTGCTGTGCATAAGATCAAGGAGAAGCGAACGGAGAAGTCAAAGATCAATAATCCAACGTATAAGGAAAAGCTAGAGAAACGTAAGGAAGCGAGGAGAAACAAATTGAAAAACAAAACGAAGACAGCACCCCCACAAGAGGACAATAAGAAAAAAATGCAAAAGCACATAAAAAAACTGGAGGAATCCCGAGCGGCGTTGGTAGAGAAAAAGTCCAAACCTGTAACTGTTATGGAAGATTTTGTTGGTTTCGAAGGCAAACCAGGTGCCTCAGTTGGACTGCGATCCAACAAAAAGATTATGGAACAAGCTCAGGAGCACAAGAAGAAGGTTGGAGAAAAGAAACGCAAAGAGAAGGCAAAGAAGCAAAAGATAATGCATCGGATAGAGAAAAAACAAATCGATAGGACGAAACAGAACAAAAAGACGAGCAATAGAGATGATTTATCGCATTTGGTCAATAAATATAAGACTCTGATTGATAGTAGAGCGAATGATGGTACTCCAGGGGCTGCGATGGGAAAGAAAAAGAGTAAGAGGACGAAGTGGTATAAGGAGTAGATTTGTTTTTGTAAGAATTAGGCCTATACTCAAATTAAAATATATATCTGAAGCTAAGATCGAAATGTGTTGTTCTCTTTGTGAATAAATGATAAACGTCGCGTCAGAATAAAATGGCAGTCAATTATGGATGACTCAATTGAGTTTAGTAGGGACAACGACATCAAATAAAAAAGTAGGTATTAAAAAAATGCAATGTTTTACCACTATAATTTAAAATAGTAGTGTGAGACTACATAGAAGACAATAACTACTGAAATTTGTTTGGGTGGTAAGAGCTCAGTTGAGTTTTGACCTATAATGAGCTTATAGAGTATAGTTTAAAGATCAATTTTGTTATCTTTTTGGTTTTGATCGATTTTTGTGATGTGGAAGTGGTTTCCTTAAAGAAAACATTGTGAATTCTTCGGAAAAATTGCGTGTGTATTGGATACAAAGATGTATGAATTTTCAGAAAACCTTATCAATATTCAATAAATAGGTAATATTTAAAAAAAAAATCATTAACGTTTAAACGCTTAAAGAGACGCAAAAACCACTGCATATTCAGCCGTATTGTGAGATTCACTCGGAAAACATTTCCCCCGAAAATCGTTTGTTCGCCTGGATTTTTAAAAGCTATTGCTAGTTTCACCCTCCATTTTACAATAAGTATGACCTCGTTCGCCACCAAAAATTAAATGGAAATTTTGCTCTAAATGACATTAAGTATTTCACACGAAAAAATGATGTCAATAGTGCCAATAAGGGAATTTTTATGAACAAAGAACATTTTTCGCCCGAAACTCACAATAAAGCCTAGTACGCTGCTGATGCGAAACGAAACTTTCCTGTGGTCTCCAAAAAGACAACGAAATGCTAACGAAAACACAGCAGAAAAATATGCGGGCAGAGTTTCACAAATTGCAAATAAATAAAATAAAATTTACCGAACAAAATCAAAGAAAAGCCATGCTGTAATGAAAGAAACAACAAATAAAAACACGAACAAACCCAAATGTCATTTTTCCGCACACAATTAATGGTCCGGGCAGTTAATTCTATGGTCGAACAGCGTACCACAGAACGAAAAGCCCAACGAAATTTTTAGTTCATGATTTCGTCAAGTCATTTTTGTATGGGATTTTTCGTTTCACATCAGCAGCGTACTAGTCTTAGGCGAAAAGTAATTTTTCGGGGCGGATTTTATTTCATGCGGAACTCACAATAGGGCTGATTATCAGGCACTGTTTTGGAAATTGGATATAATAATTATTCCTTTTTAGTGACCTTTTTAAATAATATTTAAATCCTAAGTGGATTTAAATATATGTAAATGAAATTGGATATATGTAGTTTGAAATTTGGAAAAGGTATGGGAGACATGCATTGAGGCACTAATTGCGAGAAATTACAGCGTAAGAGGAGGCAGGCTTTTTACAACTCTGAGGCTATTTTATAAGTAACTTTTTTATAATGTTTTTTTTTTTTTTAATGTGAAATCCCTGTTCTGTTCCGCTTCCCTTTGAACAAATGTCCTGTATATGTAGAGATTTCTTTACAAACAATCTACTACTATATTCTTGATATGTATGATTCTTGAGTGTATTCTAAGAACAAAATTGTTCTACACTAAGGGCCTCAATTTTGATATCATTTATCGGGGATTTAAGAAGTCCTACTTTGGTGTACCCTGCCTGACCCATGTTAACTGTTAACGGTAGTTGCGCTGTTAGGAGTAATGATAGAAACTTCGTTTAGGCCTTTATAACTGCTTTTCAATAAATTTGATATCTTTTCTCAGTCTTAAGATATTCAGTTTCTAGCCTGTTCCATTTTTCTTGCCTATGCTAATTTTTTAACTTTTTTTCTCCAAAAAATGCGTAGTCAACATGATGTTTTAATAATTTTATTGAATGTATGTAACAATACGTACTGCGTTATGATTTATCAGAATTATTGGAGGACATTCCGTTGGTTCAATTAGCTTCATCTGATTTCTAACTTGATGGTGCTTCAGCCCGCTATGGTCGAGAGGTTAAAAATTGAAAAGAGTACGCTGTAATTTTTGGATAGGAAAAAATAAGAACAGTTTAATGGCCTTGTAAGATCGCCTGACCCTACAATATTGGAGGTTTTTGAATGGGAAGAATGAAATAAATCTTTTATTCAACCGAAATAGCAACGTTAAGTGAATAAGAAGAGCGCCTGCTGGAAGCGTCCTCAGAAGTGATGCAGTAGCTAGGATCATTAATATCAATATCAGTGAAATACAAAAACGGGCTCTAGCATGCATACAAAATCAAAGAGGACTCATTTGAACACCTGTTATAACTGTTCTAGTTCACACATAAAATCAAAATTATCGATAACCACACATATAATTTTTTTCATCATTCGAGCGTTAAGCAAAAAAAAAACCTTTTTATTAAATTTGACCTGCCGCTGGTTTTCCAAATTATCATAAAATCTATGAATTTGCTATTAACTTTTTAGTCTAAGAGCCCACAGAAAATTTTGGGAGTGGATTGATAACCAAAATATGAGTAGGGATGAGGCTTTGTAGGTACATATATCGTGGTATCGAAAACAACCGTCTGGCAGGTTCCTTTTTTCAGCCTTTGGCGGGAGTGGGGGTTTGAATAATCTTGGCAATCGACCCAATAGAACTCAAGATGTAAGCTTTTTAATAGGACATTATCGTCTTTTTTTTGGAGAATTATAAAACACAAAAAATCAAAAAAACAAAGTCTCAAAAAAAAAAAAAAATCGATTAAGGTTCGCTTAAAAAGCTAATATCTTGAGTTGTATGACGTATTGGAAAATCGCTGTTTTCAAACCCCCACTCCCGTCAAAGGCTGACAAAGAAACCTGCCAGACGGTTGTTTTCGATACCACGATATAGTTTCGTTTAGTTTAGTATCATTCCACTCCCGAAATTTGCTGTGGCCTCTTGGTCTATTTATTTTTAGTGTTGTTACATACATTCAAAAAAATCATGTTGATTAAGCATTTTTTGGAGAAAATTGACCCCAAAGTCAAAAAAAGGAAAAATGGAACAGGCGAAAAACTGAATATCTACTGACTGAGAACAGATATCAAATTTATTTAAATGCAGTTACAAAGGCTGGTATTTCTTCTAAATGCCTAAATAAAGTTTCTATTACTAGTACTAACAGCGTAATTACCATTAACATGGGTCAGGGTACACCAAACTAAGATTTTTTTAAATACCCGATAAATGATATCAAAATTGGAGATAGACCCTTACTGTAGAACGATTTTTTTCTTAGAATATACCCAAGAATCATGCCCTAAAATACAAAATATAAATTGACGAATTAAGGGACACCCTGTATAATTTTTTATAAATTTGTTATTAAATAGCTAAAAAGCCCATTTAAAAGCCCAACAAAAAAGTAATCCATATGTGATTTGTTTAATAAATTTAAATTTATGAAAAAAAAAATTCAAGAATCGTTGCAGCGGTTTTCTTAAAAAAATAATGTTGGATACATTTTTGAACATTTAAAAAAATAAAATTTGGTATGCCAAAATTTAGTTTCTTATTAAATGCAATTTTGCATAAAATTTTGAATAAATTCACTGACCCGTTTTCAAGATATTGAATCCGGTAACACAGTTAAGGAGAAATTTGAAAATTAAAAAATCGATTTAATAAGAGGTACCTACCGTTAATAACCTTTAAAAATAATTTTTTTTTCTACCAAAATATTTGCTATAGCTACCTATTCCTTGGAGTAACTCGTCGTTTTTGAATTAAATCAATTTTGTATATTGGTTATATGACAGGTACCGTTATTTGAAATAAAAAAAAAAATTGGGTGGCACAACGGCTCGTGAAGAACCAGGGCTAACAACTCGCAACCATTCCTGTGTGCGCCTTTCGACAGGAATGGAAGGGACCTACAATTTTATGCCGAATCCGAACGGCTAGACGAGGAGCACTTATTCTTGACAAGTGATACTCTTGGAGGATTTGTCAATTCCTCGCAAGAGGCTATTTGTAGCTGAACAAATTTCAATTTTCCCTAGAACCTTAAGTCCAAAGTTCCTAAGAACCTTAGTCCAAAGATTGAAGAAAATCGCTTCAGTGGATTGGCTGCAGTTCGAGGTACAGACAGATAAACAAAATTGAGGGACCCACTTATTTAACAATAAATCATCCACTTCTGCTGAGACAGATATTTAAAACTACATCGGATAGTTAAGTCCAGGAAAATTAGATTTTTACTTTAGAAAAAGTGTCAGAAAGCTGAATTTTGGTATATACGTTCTGTGAACCTTCATTAATAAGCCAAGAAAGTTCCGCCACGGTATGTTGGATGCTCGCTTTTTTATAACGGTAAAAAGGCAACAAAAATCGTTTTTTCCCAAAAACTAAATATATCTCTATTTCTAACGGGTTTTCGTCCAAAACACTTAGGTTCCAAATTAAAGAGCTTAAAAGTTACAATAAAAAAATCTATTCAACTTTCCTTATAGCTATAACCGTTTTAGAGTTATTAGCCGTTAAAAATTAAAGTTTTTTTCTATTTTTTCTATTTCAAATTTTTTCTCGTTCAAAGTCTATTGAAGTGCATATATAAGTAAATTATCGTCGCCCGAGAATTGGTTTGTTCCATACGCCATTGGCACTTTTTCGAGAAAAACGCAGTTAAAGGTTTGCGTACTTGGTACTCCGAAACTGTGTTATAGGATTTTTTTTTTATTTTTTTAACTTGAAGTTAGTCTTATGAGGATTTCACCTACCAATTTTCAAAGTGTTTAGCCAAGCCGTTAACAAGATACGTTAACAAGCGTAAAAGTCCACTTTTTTTGACTTGTGTCCCACCTCCTACATTCTGAAAATGATTTTTTTTTCTATACACGTGGAACACAAAAAAATGGATATGGCACAAAGCAATTCTCATCAAATGTATATTTGAAAGGCAAGAAAGCAAGGAGTTGGATGATAAAATTTGAAAAGAAAATTGATTACATCTCTTTTTTCAATAAATGTTTTATTTAACAAATCCAATAAACAATAAACACTTAACATTCTTCTTAAAAAAAAATCAAACAAAACAACTAAAATTAAAGCAGTTTTACTGCTTTGTTTACTTGTTTTTGACGTTCTGGGGATTTTGCTGTCACAACTACTGTCAGCTGAATAATTTAGATCAGCTGTTGAATTATCACCTTTCGGAAAAATAACAGTAAGCATAGAATGTGTTACCTTGAAATAACTGAGTAAGTTTTAATTACTTGAAAAGTATCCCGACGACGAAGAGGAAGAACTAAGATCCTTGGGCAATAATTCGTCATCAAACATGCTTTATTTAAAAAAATGGAACAAAACAATTCTCACAAAAAAACTGCAAAAAATTGTATGAAAAAGTTGTCCCAAACGCCAAAAATGGTTTATGGCACAAAACAATTCTAAAAACTGTTGATTTTGGTGGATATGAAACAAAATCGATGTTCGATATCTCGGGACTGGAGAGACATAGCGCGAATCGGATCACAGATTTAGAAAGAGCATACAAAATTATCATAGAATCCATTCCTAACTCAAAAACGACAAAAGTGGCGTGTGGAACAAAACAATTCTTAGGCGACGTTATGTATTTATATTTATAAATATTATCGTATCCCTATGCATACATACATGTATTCCTGTACATACATACATATGTACATGCATCCGTACTTACATGAGGGAATGACCTAGATAGATTTATGTGCATATATTAAATATGCATATCAACTAAATTCAATAAAAAGTTTGAAATTAATTTTTGTTTATTTACATAATAGTCCAATAACCTTGTCGTTTGTATGTAAGGCACCGTTTGCGTCAAATCTGGTATTTCTGCTTTTTTGCTGAGTTGTTCAGGATAATGTCCTTGTAAATAACCTAAGTTTTCGCCCTCGAGCGTCGACCGCTTCATGGTCAAAAATCGAAAAAACGCGATTTTGTCGCGCTTTTTTCAGTTATTGGCGATTTTAGTCCTAAAGAAGTTATTTTCAATAAAAACATTGTTCTACGATTTCAAAGTAGGTAACCTACTTTGCTCCAATTGGAGCCCAAAAACATCTTTGTAGACCGAATGGTTTCCAAAATACAGCATTTCAAAATTAAGCGCTAAAAAAAAATATAACAAGTAGTGTTATCAAACAATATAATGGAAAATAAAGAATGGTTGACATGAATGCCTCAAAGCAAGAGAGCGTGTAGGTTGTGCCAAAATAATAGGACAATCATGCTGGAAGGGGGGGTCGATATACCCCCGTTAAGATGGGATGGACAATTATCTAAAAATATGACTTAAGGTAGAAACAGCACTATTGAAAAACAATGGTAACACCCACAATATTCTCCTATAGCTTATCTTGAA
Organism: Melangyna quadrimaculata; assembly: GCA_949320155.1. Lineage (NCBI taxonomy): Eukaryota > Metazoa > Arthropoda > Insecta > Diptera > Syrphidae > Melangyna > Melangyna quadrimaculata. Next base: position 2,208,006 of record OX439485.1, on the reverse strand, counting down.
CCCAGAAACCCATTCTTGAATTTTCTTTTTAAATAAAGTTATTTTAATCGATAGTTTTTGAGATTTGAGGATTTTTGGTCTTGTGGGGCGTCCGCCATCTTGGAAAGAATTTTTTTTTAATTTTGAGTTTGAAAATTATTTTCTGAAAAACTGTTTGCTCAAACAACTTGATTTGAAAAGCTAATTTAAGAATAGGTTTTTTGCTTTCAAAAAAGCTATACCATAACATTTTGAGTGTTGCCGTTGATTTTTAATAATTTTTTTTATATTTTAAGTAATTTTTTTAGAAAATTGCCCCTTCTACCTAAACGGGGGGAAATAGACCTCCCTCCGCATACGATTTTTTTCTTATCTTAACTCAACCTACATGCCACAGCCTTTTGTTACACCTTTAATTTAAGACTTTTTTTTATAAAAGTAATAGCTTGGGAAGTTATTTGTTAACTAAGCCTGTAGGGCCTAATTTTGTACTCGTTTTTCATTAATAACTTTTGAACTATATACACCAGACAAATAATTTATATACCGATTTGTAGGAAATTTTAATTAAAACAGAAAAGTATTTAACATTTTTTTTCATAAAAAAGAACCGGAAGTGAGAACAACGCAAATTATCAAAAGAAGTCGTTTTTCCAAGATGGCGGACGCCCCTCAAGTCCAAAAATCCCGCAAATCTAAATTTATGCTAAAAGGCGACCCCACTTTAAATCTGCATTCAAACTTTTCAGACGTCAAAACTTTTTTCTACTACTACTTCCACTTCTTCATCACCACTCAATGTATGTTCACCTTAAAATTCATTGTCAGTTTCTTGAATAGGAATATCTTCGTCGTCTTCGTTTTCAGATATTTCTGAAGAATGTATTGGCTTAGCATTAAAGTATACCTGGCCATGACATTTGCCACAAATAGGTGAACAAGTCAATCCAGATTTTCGGCAGCTGCATTTAGACCCACAACCTTTAAAACAATTGCAAAAAATGAGATTTAAAAGAGCATCTGGAGCAGGATCTTCTCTAGTTTTTGTGGCTGTAACACTGAATCTTGTAACACAAAATAGTCTAAGAGCCGACAGCAAATTTTGGGAGTGGATGTATAACCAAAATCTGAGTATGAGGGTTAAAAGGGGTATATTTTGTGATATCGAAATCAAAAGTCTGGCAGGTTTTTTTTCTCAGCCTTCAGCGGGGGCGGGATGTTGAAAATAGAGATTTTACAAATTTCTGATCGGGGGTATTATCCTTTCAATAATTTTTTTAAAAATACATTATGATGCTCTGTCATTTTCCCTAAATCCAAAGACCTTAATCTTTTTGATCCAACCAATAGAACTAAAGATTAAAGATAAAGAATCGAACCTCATCCGTTTTTTCTTGGAGATTTATAAAACGCAAAAAGTCAACAAAACAAAGTCTCCAAGAAAAGACGATTAAGGTTCGCTTTAAAGGCTTATATCTTGAGTTCTATTAATCGGATCACCAAGATTAAGTTCTTTGCACTTATGGAAAATGACAGAGCACCATGATGTGTTTTAAAAACAATAATTGAAGTGATAAAACCCTTGAAAAGAATTTTAGAAAATCTCTATTTTCAATACCCCGCCCCGCCAAAGGCTGAGACATAAACCTGCCAGACTTTTGATTTCGATATCACAAAATATGCTCCTTTAAACCCTCATACTGAGATTTTAGTTATACATCCACTCCCAAAATTTGCTGTCGGCTCTTGTACTAAAACTTTTAGAATGTGTTATTTGCCAAACAAAAGTTATGACTTTTTTTTTCATACGACCCACCGTTGAGAAGATATCGACATTTCAAAAAACGTAAAATGTCAAAAATAGTCGTTTTTCACGTATAACTCTTAAACGGTTCAAATTTTTGAAGACATCTGAACACAAAGTTTGTACATTATGTGAATCCCTACAAAAAAAATTATTCTGTTTTTCTTAAAAAGAACTGTTTTAAAGATATAATTTTTTTAAAAGTTTGATTTTTCAGTTTTTTTTTTTTTTTTTCACTCTTAAAAGCACAAGTTGTCGAAAAAAATCTTACGTTCACTTTAAAGATGACTAGCATCGCCAGTGGCCGAATATTCGGCCAGCGAAACAAACACCAAATTAATAGATACGTCATAGATTATCTGTTTACTACTTTATATAAGATCCATGGCAACTTTGAAAATTTTAGAAAAGCAAAACTAATTAAAAAAAAAAATACGGATACGTACATTCCTTTAGCATTCGTTCAAATTTTCAATAGTAAACCTTAATTCATCTATAAAGCTACTTTATTTTCTTAGTTAAACCAAATTTTGTTCTGCTTAAATTATGAAAATATAAATTTCTAAAATAAAATTCGAAATTAAGTACACCCTGGCATATACGTACTTTTTTTAAATTTTTAAATTAAATTAGTGGCCAACTGTATACATAGCTTAAAAAGATATGAAAATACGCTCCCGCTTAGTAAGTTCAAAATGGATGGTTATAATTCACCTAATTGTTTGCCTTTTTAAAAGTACTCAAGATAACATTACCCTTAATTTAAGTTAAACCAATCTTTGTCCTAATTATGAATTTTTTTGGCGAGTACCCACATACCAAAAATTCAAACAAACATTGCTCTTTTTAAAGCTTAAAAGAATTGCGTGAGCGAGACAGAGGACACATAAAAGGAGTTAAAATCCCCGGAACCCGTGAAGCCACCTATGGTACTGATGTCCAAAAAAAAATGTTAAACGTTCAAAATTAATTATGAAAACATAACATTTGAGACTTTTATCAATGTTGCTGGAAAAACTCTAAGCTTTACAATAACATTTTTTGCAGATCTCGATCGAGTTTCAAATAAGGTTTATAAAATAACGTATCCCGAGTTCGTGAAAATAAACGTCCTGAATCACTGCCAAATTCAAGCCCTATTTATGAATGTTACTCTTTTAGAAGTAAAGAAAGAAAAAACCTAAACAATAGAAGTTATATTGTTTTTGTTTTTATTTTAGTGGACTGTATTGAATGAAATTCAATAAAAAGTATTTAAGCGACCTTTAGTCCAATGCGTTTCGGTCCTGATAACCATTACAGTGGACCTCATCAGTTAGAGCTGTAATTGTTACCTTTCTAAGACGCAACATTTTAGTCGATGGCTACCGACGTTTATAAAATTTACAGCATAAACACACTGCAAATTATATTTTTCTAGGGGAACATGGTTACATTCAGACACCTAGATATAGATATAGATATTATGCCCGTGGTCTGGCAAAGGTAATAAAGAAAGAAAAAACCTAAACAATAGAAGTTATATTGTTTTTGTTTTTATTTTAGTGGACTGTATTGAATGAAATTCAATAAAAAGTATTTAAGCGACCTTTAGTCCAATGCGTTTCGGTCCTGATAACCATTACAGTGGACCTCATCAGTTAGAGCTGTAATTGTTACCTTTCTAAGACGCAACATTTTAGTCGATGGCTACCGACGTTTATAAAATTTACAGCATAAACACACTGCAAATTATATTTTTCTAGGGGAACATGGTTACATTCAGACACCTAGATATAGATATAGATATTATGCCCGTGGTCTGGCAAAGGTAATAAAGAAAGAAAAAACCTAAACAATAGAAGTTATATTGTTTTTGTTTTTATTTTAGTGGACTGTATTGAATGAAATTCAATAAAAAGTATTTAAGCGACCTTTAGTCCAATGCGTTTCGGTCCTGATAACCATTAAAGTGGACCTCATCAGTTAGAGCTGTAATTGTTACCTTTCTAAGACGCAACATTTTAGTCGATGGCTACCGACGTTTATAAAATTTACAGCATAAACACACTGCAAATTATATTTTTATATTTTTCTAGGGGAACATGGTTACATTCAGACACCTAGATATAGATATAGATATTATGCCCGTGGTCTGGCAAAGGTAATAAAGAAAGAAAAAACCTAAACAATAGAAGTTATATTGTTTTTGTTTTTATTTTAGTGGACTGTATTGAATGAAATTCAATAAAAAGTATTTAAGCGACCTTTAGTCCAATGCGTTTCGGTCCTGATAACCATTACAGTGGACCTCAACTCTTTTAGAAGTATTGATGTTTGCTTTCAGAAAGTTTAGCAAAAATGTTCATTAAAGTCTCTCCCAAACCAACGCAACCAACAATAATATCAAAAATGACAAATAAATTATGCTTAACAACAACAAAAACTGCGCCGTCGGTGAATGTTCCGCGCAGCTTTCGCGTTGGCTTGGGAGAGCCTTAATAGTAAAGTTATTTCGCGATTGTTTTACCATTGATTCTGAATGTTTACTTTTATGAAGTCGGGGCTCAGGGTTATCTGGCAATATAACTCGTATCTAGTGGCCCTGGGAAATACAATAACAAATTGAGAAATACGATAACAAATTAACTTTTATTTCACACAAACTCACTTTTCATCAAATACTGTCAAACATATGTATGTATGTACAGTGCTGCCAAAAACATTCCGGATTTTTCCTCAGTATAATGTTTTTCTTAATATCAAGTAGAAAACTAATAACTTTCCATAGGTTTTCCATTATTTGTAAAGGGTATGAGACAATTTAATAATAACCTTAAAAATATAATGCTACGATGACAAGAACAATAAAAAAAAATATTTTATAAAGTTATTCAATAACATGCATGTGCAAAACTAACCGGATTGCAGGGAGATTGCGAGTCTTGATGTTAAAGTAGCGGTTTTTTCGAGTCTTTTGACTCACGTAGATTAAACAGACTTTACAAGTTGAGAGCTGTGTAAGTTGAAATTATATAGTGCAGAAAATGGCTAAAACACGTTATAGCAACGCGATTCGATACAAGGTAATAGAAAAGTTTCAAGCCGGTACAAAACAAAATTTAATATCTGAAATATTGCAAATTCCAACGTCAACGGTTTGTGACATCATTACAAAATTTAGAAGCGGGAAATCAGTAGAAGCAGATCGTTTTGGTGGACGCTCTTGCAAAACAACTGTTCAAACTGATAGGCGCATAATGAATTTTGTGCTTAAAGACCCTTTTGCACTTCAAAGATAATTTGTGATGAACTAAATCTACCTATAGGGCCAAGTACGGTAAGGAAGCGTTTAAGAGATTTCGGTCTTTTTGCATTTCGACCAGCGAAGAAACCTCTTCTTACTGCTAAACATCGTAGAAAAAGGTAAGCCATGAAAGGTGTTTGGAAAAGACTTTAAATTCCTAATCAAAATATTTAACTCAGGGTTGAATTTGCAAAAAATCATCTTAACTGGTCTTTAAGCAAATGGAGGAGCGTGCTTTTCAGTGATGAAAGCAAATTCAACTTGTTTTACTCCGATGGTGCAAGGACAGTAAGGCGCTCAAAAGGTACGCGATTAAAGCCTGCAAATACTCCCTACAGTTAAGCACGGTGGAGCCTCGGTGATGGTTTGGGGCTGTTTTTCAGGCGCAGGCTGCATCCAATACACCAAATCACAGGAATTATGGACCGTTGTCAATATAGAAACATTTTGGAGTCAGTAATGCTTCCATATGCAGAGGAAGAAATGCCTTTGCGTTGGGTTTTTCAGCAGGATAATGACCCCAAACATTCTTCAAAGCTGCTAAAAGAGTGGTTTGCGACTAAAAATATTCGTGTTTTAGAATGGCCGTCTCAATCACCCGATCTAAACCCAATTGAAAACTTGTGGGCCATTTTAAAAAGCGGGTTGGGAAAAAAAGCACACGTCAACAACTTTTCTTTTTGCAGCCTTGAAAAATGAATGGGAGAATATTCCTCCTTCTATTTTCGAAAATTTAATTCAGTCGAGCTGTGATAAAAATTAGGGGTTACTGGACAAAATATTAAATACAAAATAATAATAAATTATACAAGATAAAATCCGGTAAGTTTGTCACATTAAAATTCGAATCAACTTTAATTTTTGACTATTATTTTTTGTTTTAATGGATAATTTACCATGTTTTTTGTTTAAAATGATACAATTGTTTAATAAAAATGGCGAAAAATTACAAATATTTGATTTGTTCATTTTTATCTCACAAACCAACACTCAATGCAGTTGACCGAAAAAATCCGGAATGTTTTTGACACCACTGTATGTATGTACATCGTACATACAAAATATTTATTTTTTTGATTTTAAAGCTTAGTCTACTATACGTCAGTTAATTTTGGTCAAAAATATATAAAAATGTTACTTTCTGTGCTAAACGGTAAGATATGGATGCCAAATTTTCCACCAAAAAATCCAATTCAATAATGGTCATCATCTCCCGATATTTTAGACTTCTAAGCCCAACCCTTAAAATGATAAAAATGATTTATCTGGAAAAATTCAAATGTCCATTAAATGCTTTAACAGCTACATTAAGACATAGTTTTTGATTTCTGCACATCTGTGGGGCAAAACCTTTCCAACGTTATATAACTTATGTAGTTCCGTTGAGTATTTACAGAGAAAAGTGTACCGTTAGGTTTTGCTTAGGTTTTGCTAAGCGTATTAATATATAGATAATATTCTCTTCAAAAAAATATGACACTTTTTTCAATATACGAGTCATAGGTCGCAAGATATTGCTACTTCAATAGTATCAACTGTCAAAAAACCGTTTTTTCGCATCTGGGCTTAATCGAAAAATTATATTAACAAAATTTTTATATAATGTAATATTATACAAAGCATGAATTATCAGTTTGGTGCCGTGACATTTGGCCATGTGTCATATGGCCATATTCCAAAATATGGCCATATGTCACATTGCGCAAGTGTCAAATGGCCATATTCGAAAACATGGCAATTTGACGCTTTTTCAAAAGGTCATATGGCCATATTTCTTTGTGACTTTTGGGCATATGGTTTAATGCTCGAATAACCACTTATGTGGGTCAAAACCCAATAAATAAATAGTGGAGCTTTGGCCCACCCTGATGTGCCAAATGGAAATTTTATGTAAATTATATCATAAAACATTATTTAAGAACAAAATTAAAATTTTTCAAATCAACTTTTTGAAAACGTATACAAGTATTTTTCAAAAATTCGCGCGAATTTAATTTAAAATTTAAAATACAAAATTAAAATTTTTCAAAACAACTTTTTGAAAACGTATACAAGTATTTTAAAAAAATTCGCGCGAATTTTTTAAAAATACTTGTATACGTTTTCAAAAACTTGTTTAGAAAAACTTTAATTTTATTTTTTAAATTTTATGTTATGTAATTTTTAAAATTTTAAGGAGATCTTTGAAAACAAAATTAAAATCTTTCAAAATAACTTTTTGAAAACGTATACAAGTATTTTTAAAAAAATTTAAAAAAAAATTTGTTTTAAAATACTTGTATACGTTTTCAAAAACATGTTTAGAAAAACTTTAATTTTATTTTTTAAATTTTATGTTATGTAATTTTTAAAATTTTAAGGAGATCTTTGAAAACAAAATTAAAATCTTACAAAATAACTTTTTGAAAACGTATACAAGTATTTTTTAAAAATTCGCGCGAATTTTTTAAAAATACTTGTATACGTTTTCAAAAAGTTGTTTTGAAATACTTTAATTTTGCTTTTTAAATTTTATGTTAAATAATTTTTAAAATATTCAGGAGAATATCTTAAAAACTAAACTAAAAATTTTTGAAAACGCTTACAAGGTTTTTGTAAACACGTTCTTCTGGCAAAAGAATAATTTGAAAGTGACATATGGCCATAATGGCCATATGACACTTTGTAAAAGCGACAAATGGCCAAATCTTGAAATATGGCCATTTGACGCTTTCACAATGTGTTACATGGCCATATTACAAATTATGGCCATATGACACATGGCCAAATGTCACGGCACCATCAGTTTTTTTCTATAATCCATAATTTTTATGACATCATTATTTAAATAAAAACGACATCAGGCACGGATCCAGCAATTCAGTTTGGGGGGGGGGTCGCATGGTGCTTAGAGGCAGTCATATAAATAAACATGCTGTACCTACATACTAATAATAATCGCAATACAAAATGCAAATCTTTAGAAACAGTTAAACAACAAATAACTCTTTATTCTATACATTACGCGTACATATACATATATGTACATTGTACATTTGTTTGTATTTAAAAACATATGTCTTTTATTTCTTTAGAATTTATGTTTATAACAAAATCAAGCCGTCTTTGTTTTGTTCTGGGCAAATCATAATTATTTCATCGACATCGATATCTATATCTCGATGAACACAAGGCCGTTGAGGCGCTCTTGTCCCATATTTGCTCGTAGCTTTAACGCACCTAAGAGTTGAGAATGACCGCTGTTGCGACACTTACAGGAAGTGAAGCCGGTATTTGCCACATAATAAAGATGTTTGAATATAATGCTGCATCACAAACATCTAAGGTTTTCGGTAGAGTCTCTGTCCGACCTTCTCCAATTTCTCTCTTCCATCTTTTAATCCATAGCTGGAATTCTTGGACAATCATTGAAATAGGGGGATGATTTAAAAGGTGGCTGTACACTTTTGTGATTGCACGTACAAATTCCAAGTCAGATTCTGTGCAAGTAGTTTTTGGCAAAAACACTCCCAGCTAAAACTCCCAGCCCGGAAATCTCTACTGCTTCTGAATAAAGATTTTCGAAAACAGAATTTGCACCTCGTCGTTTCTCCTTCAATACGTTTACAACATCACTTATTGCATCCGTTGCTCTCTTGAGGTCAAAAGAGTGTTTCTGAAGGAAACGGCTAAGTGATACGGGAACGCCTGGCAAGAAAAATAAAAATAAGTGATATGTTATGGTCTAAAAATATTTGCAATTAATCAAAATAATTTACCTAAGACGTCACATAAACAAACAGATGCAATGATAAACTCTGAACTTCTTAAGGCCTGTTGAATGCACTAACCATCACTTGCGGTCTTGCTGTCTTCCAAAGAGGAAATTCTTTCAAGGCCATTACAAACCTTCACCAAAAGTTAGTTCACCCTGAAATTGCAAGTGCCCATTATCCCTCTCTACCCACCGAGTTTCACACATTCCCTTCAAAGCCGTCCCTTCAAGTTCTTTCTTGAAAACTTTGTGGCTTTTTGCTGAAGCATTGGCAAAAGCTACTACCTTTTTCATTGTTGCTGAAGCATTCCGGCAAAACGTTACTTTTGAAGACTTTGCCAAAGGAGTTGTTCAGGGCATGGTTGTTGCATGGACAACGTTTATCGTGAGTTGCTTTTTTAGATAGTTCGTGCACTGCACCTTTTGTGCACCATACTAAGTCGATGTCAAACTCGTAGCAAAGATCTTCCACTATACGTGATAATGCACACTGAATCTTCTCATATGCGTCGCAGAATGTTAAAAAATCCCTTCTGATAATTCCGTTATGAAAGCAACTCAACTGCGTGGTATGTGAAATGTCGTTTGTTTTTAATCGAATATTATAGAAAATATCTTACTTAGCTTCTTTTACTTACGCATTTGCGTTGGTTCGGGAGAGGTTCTCCATTTAAAAATAACTTCGAAATCTGAACACGTATAATTTTCGACTTGAATATTTGACGTTTAACGAAAAGCTGATTGTGTTGTTGTAATGCCTAAAGAAAAACCAGCTGACGAACCAAACAGCTGATGTCAAAAAGAAATCTAAAGCTATCCCAAAAATGTTCGGATTTGTTTGGATAATACTAACAGCTGACATCTCATCTGTTTATTTTATTGGTTTTGTTTGGTTTGGTTACGTATCCAGTTCTGGTCGTTCAAAAACATATCAGATTCTAACGTATCTCAGCTACGAATCTGCTTAAACCCGAACGTGGCCAATAGGTCATTCATGCAAACTTTTGTGTAAACTTATCATTTTACACAATTTGTATTCATAACTAAAAATATTGTTTGTGTCTCTTGAGCTCTGAGGGGATCATGACCCCATGACCTCTCCCCTCTGGATCCGTCACTGAACGCCATAGGTCTAAAGTACCAGTTTTTGGCTATTTACCTATGTTGCAGATTTAAATATTCCCTAGAGGAAACATTATCACACTTTTTTGCGTATAACACATCAGCTGAAAGATATTGCGACTTCCAATATAAAGACAATTGCGTTTAAAAACCTTCACTTGGATTTTTTTGGCGATTGGCCATTCTTTTGTACATTTTGCCAGGGCTACAAATAGTCAGTCCCCATTTAGTAGATGAAAGTTATTTTATTTTTTGGTTCTGGCGCATAACATATCTGGGTAACTTGAAAGTAGGTACCAATAAACCAATTAAACTACATAATCGTTCGCAAAGGCGGGGGGGTTGTCAAGGAAACATAATCAGAATTAACAGAAATATGAATCAACAGTAATCAGACAAAAAACGTAGCGATTTGTTACCAAAAATGTTCTGTGAAAGCCTAATACTATATGTTAATTTCAGATAACCTCTTCAAAAACTACGCGGGCAGCAAATTAATTTACTCGTAAATCTTCAAATAAGACTTACCGACAAATTTTTTTTTAATTGAATGGTTTTATCAGTATGAAATCGGAGAATTTTCCCTTAAGCCGGATACTCCGCTAGGGCAGAATATTATGTAAGTATATATATAAAAAAAACAATATTTTTGTTCTTCTTTGGTTTTTAAATATTTATTTTTAGTTGAAGATTGTCTGGCCGTGGCGACATCTGAGGGGTGAGGAATTTTTTCCGAAACAAACAACATTTTTATCACTATAGATGCTGAATAAAAATTCACTTTAAAGGAACTCTGTCCTACCAAAATTATGAAACTTCTCTCAACAGTTCTCATACAAATCAGTTTATAATAAGAAAAAAATATAACAAAACAAATATTGTCACAGGTTTACAAAATAATAATCGTGGCCTTGGCTTTAACAAAACGTTGAATGTTTATACCTACATACATTATGTTAATTTTTAATTGAGGACTCTTTACTTTCTGTGTTCCTTATACATGGAACTTTACAGAAACCTCTTTACTTTCAAAAACGTTTTTCCATTCAACTGCATAACTGTGGAAATCAAATGATGATGGTTCATCAGTAAGAAAAACGAGAACAAAAAAAAAAAAAAAAACAACAAACCACATAAAGAAACTTTTGTTTTCCAATACAAAAACGGGACTAACAATGACACTGAAGGCGTCAAAAGAACACAAACTGGGTAAATTCTATAAGCAGGCACCAACAATTGAAATGTTCACAAAAGCCATTCACATCTCCACCAGATGACGATTTCCCTTTACCACTGATTGCGCTCCGTTAACAGTGATTCTGAGCGTGACACTAGAGTGACAAGCGTGTGAAGTTGACTGATTTTTGAAGTTTAATATTCATTCCCGTTGTTTAAAGAGAGCTTGCGAGCTACCGCAGAACCGCACCGTCAACGACAGTGATAATGATCAACACTATCACAATTTATGACAAACTTTTGTCCGGAAATAATGAGATAACAATAGCGACGGAAATAAAAGTTTCCATGCTCCATTTCTGCAAGAAGGTCACACGCTCATTCCTTTCGTTGCAAATGTGCGGAAAGGATAAGCGCGCGTCCATCTATGTTGAATACTCTTGAGCATGATAGAATTTTATTTGAGTTTTGAACTTTAAATTAATTATTGAAAAACATTTCTCATAACCCTCCGACTCAGCTATCTAATTTAATTCCTTATCCCTCCACCCATGCTATATCGCAACGCACAATGACCTTTATAGAAGTTGAAGAAACATTTTCGAAGGAAGTATCAACACATTTCTCCACAACTCCTATCAGCAAGTATTGATATTCTTGCGCAAACATTTGTTCGGGACCAACCCCCGGCCCTAATGTCAAAAGGTTGTGATTGCTTAATTCGAAGGTAGTTCCTGAAGTGTGTCCTTATAATGGTAGAAAAGATGAAAATTAATTTTCCAACAACTGAATCCCTCCTGGTGGGTCTAGGCTATGGGGAAAGAGAATTCGCATTGAGAACGATTTATAAAGACTACAACTATACAGAGAACAGAGCACAGTATAGAAGGATGTGTGTGCATTTTAAAGAGCTCTGTGGGCTTCTTAATTATTAGACTGTCGGCCAGCATATGAATTAATATTTTTCCCAAGCAATTTTATAAAATTCAGCTTGAGTGTGCAAGTTTGAAGAGATATTTTAAATATAAAGCGAATTACGGAAGGATTTAAAATTTACATAATAAAATACAAATAAAAAATGTTTTAGTTTGAGCTTCGTACCCATAAACAAATGGGAAGACTTAAAGGTTAGTTGTCGAGAGGGTTTCGAGGTAATATTTTTGGATTGGGTTAGGGGACAAGTCTTTCTGTTCGCAATAATAGTTTTGCAATGTGTCATCTTCGAATTTATTCATTTCGCATTAAATTGCTTGTATGTTTTTGTTTGGCAAGTTTTCTACTTCGCTTTATGTTTATCAGATTTGGTCTTGATTTGAACATGATATTAGAATAAACAGAAACACAATGAAAATAGTGTTAGTAAAGAGTTTTCGCACTCTTAGGAAGAAAAAGATAATTTTATAGGACCGACCACTGGTCCTCAATTAAAACACAATTGGCAGTTTATAACAATCTTGATTTATTAATACCGCACTCGGTAGAAGTCCAAATAACAATGACCAAATTCTTCTCCTATTATTTTATTCGAGGTATATATTTTACTTTATTTAATATCTAGTTTGCTGATTTGCACTTCCCATGCAAATCCAATGGCATCAGATTCCACGGTGGGAACAACCTGTAGAACGGAGGCGCGTGTGCATCGTCTGCACTTTTTGTGAGTCAGGTTAATGACTGACCGTGATAACTTGTTATATGCCCATCTCTGTCTTTCTTATTATTCATCTATTCCTTTCTTTGTTGTTTGTTTATCACTTCAAATCTATCTAATCGCCAGAGTAAAAACTAATATTTAGAAAAATGTAGTAACGGTATGTGATAAGATTGGTTTCGAAAAAAGCTGGATAGTGAATTGTTTTTGTATTACATGTACTTTCGTATGCAAATCAGATCCGATTTGGATTTGGGGAAAAATAAATTGCAGCTTTTAAGACAGGATAGGGTCAATTTTTTAAAAAAATGAATTACAACAGAAAAAAAAATATTAAAAAACAACGGTCATCTTTATCTTTCTATCCAGAAATTCTTTCTCATTATTTATTTTTAAATAAAGTTCTTTTGATCCAAAGTTTATGAAAAATTAATTTTCAAATTCAAAATTAAAAAAAAAATAAATAAATAAAATACAAAATTTCTAACTATTTTTTTTTTTCAGTTTTAAGTTATTAAGTACCTATCTCCTTTTTTTGTTTTCAAAATTCAATGCTCTTATAAATTTGAAGTCAAATCTCCGAAACCTGATGTTTCTACGATTTTTACTTTTTGAGAAATAAAAAAAAAACGAAACCAACTTCCAAGTAAAAACAAGAAAAAAACGAAGTTGTTGATAATCAACCGGTTGCTGAAATGATCATTTAGCCGAATTCTTCTTAAATTTATGAGAAATTTGGTTCATTTAGTTTTTAAGATCTTGAATTTTTAAAATTTTGAGTTTGAAAATTAATTTTTTATAAACCGTTCACTAAAACAACTATTTAAAAAGAAAAAAAAAGCCCCGTATAAGAATTTTGACCATACCAAAGAGCACTTGCTCTGAAAAACTGATTTTTGCGAAGGTACTACGTATCGTCCATACCACCCTAACCCCATTTATTAATAATCGACACATTCATATATTGAAAACAGCTCTTAACAGTGAGACAGATTAACGTATAATATTTGGATTTGTTGAGGCTAAATTTATTTGAACGTTTTTCAAAAACCCTCTTGAATACTTTTGCCAAGTTCATTTATACAGCTTTCGAGCTGTGCTGGGCGAATACAGTGGGTGTTGAAGATATTTACGATCGTATTTTTAAATTCTCCGAAGCTTATGGCCTTGTCCCATATCATCGCGAACACTAGTTATTTCAAATTAAAAAAATCTAAAAATTTGTATGGCATTGATTCGGTCGTTTGAAAAGTGGTACTAATGTCAATATCTCAAAAACTTTAAATATTGTGGGAGAACCGGTTTCTCTGTGTTTTGCGTATAGTCAAAAAAAGCACATTATAACGCTTAAACAAATTTGAGACCATAAGAAAGTCGACCACAAAAGAATAGCTTAAAATAACCCTGAAAAAATAGTCACGCACTCAGTGGCGGACTAAGCTTGTTGGAGGCCCGGAGCGTAAATGCTAAATGGGGCGCCTTGTATGATCAGATATTTTTTTATCTTAATAACGTCAGCTTTTAGGACAGAGAAAACATAAACCATAGTAATTACAATACACTCTTTATTCTAATCTTTATTCGCTGATTGCAAATGAATTTTCCTATATTGATAGTGTCGTTTCGAGTTACGAAATTGTTATTTTTAATTTTAATATTTTATAGAAAAGAAAAACTTTGTCCGTTTAGACATCACAGTCGTACGTCAGGTGTTATGGCGTGAGAAACTATAACCAAAGAATATAAAGTTACCAAGAAGAAGCGGTTCCAATATTGCGAACCGCTCTCAGAGCTTTTGCTTTTATATGGGCTTTTCAATAATTCTCTCAGCGCTTTTTCAATGAAATACCACACATAGTGACACAGCCTGCGTTTATGTCCTTATAATACCCATCTCCTTATAAACATTGTATGTGTTGCTTTTGCTTGTCAAAATTGTATGAGTAAGATCTTTTCTCTCAAATATTTTTGTTTATTTGTTTTATTCTTCTTTAGAAAAGCTTGATTTTATTTTCAGATGCAGATAATACTTCTTGTTAACTTTATATTTTTTTGTTATAACCCAATATGGCGATCTGGAATCGAAATTAAGACCTACTACAGTGATAAAAAATATTTAATTAATGTTTGCTTTCCAAAACTTACTTATATTTTTAGACTTGTACCTTCGATGTTTCAACAAGCCTGCGCCCCTTTCCACACTTCCAAGTCAGGTAAAATCAAGATTTAGAATACAAAAATGGAACTTTTACCGGGACCGCCCCTTAAACTTGGCTTGCACTTCGTTGAAAACGTTTGGACCTGGCTACTTCAAAAAAGTTTTTGAACTCAGTAGACATTTTGAAGATGATGACGTCTTAATAGAAGCTTCCAGTGATGACTGAGTCAAGATTGGTCTCGATTATTTAAAAAAAATCTGAATCATTCAATTAAGCCTTCTAATATAGAGATTTTGTCACAAAATGTAGGCCATACTCAAATATTCAACAAATATTGAAATAAGATTTTTATATATAAAAAATTAAATATTTTTTTAAAATTTTGTTTTTTTTGAAAGATTTCTCAAGTGGCCTCAATCAAGTGAGGCAAATATTTATGCCCTATTTTTGTAGTTCCTTAACAGAGCCCGGCAGATTTCGATGGGGTTTTCTGGTTACCCCTTCGATTTGAAGTCATTAACTTAGAAAAATATGTTCTTAAACATAGCTTGTAAACTTTTCCGGGAAAAATTATCCAACAAAACATTTTGGCGAAAAAAATATTGAGAAAATAGTGCTACTAGAACAGGCCCAGAAATAAGGACAACACATCAGCATTTATAGGCATACCAACCAACATGTAAAGTGCAAAAAACAATAAATAGAAAACGAAATAAAAGCTTTTATTCAAAACTGGCGACCGACCCCCTGCTTTGTATAGGAAACACTTTTCTTAAACCAAACAAAAAGTCTGTTGATCCAGTTGGGCTAATCTGAAGATTTCCTGAAAATTTCATCAAAATCGGTCTTGTCATTTTGAGTCTATATGGAACGTACTTACTTACATCGATTTTTGTATATTATGTACATAATGGGGCGTATTCGTAGTCATTTTAGACCAGGGTCTCAGTTAAACATAGGTTTTGTTGAATTTTCGGACGCTGATTCTATTTTTTTAAGTTTATACATAATTTCAAAATATTTGAACCTATTTGTGTAGTTTGAATGTAGTTAATTATCTTATAAAAATATAAAACCAACAATTTGTAATTGAAATCGGTCGGTATTCATTGAGCCAAAATTGTCTTAAACTGTAGTTTAGCTAAACCTGGGTCTATCTGCGACTATGAATATGCCCCAATGTCTTTATAGAATATATGTAAATAACTAGATGTTTATTGAGTGGAATGTGCTCCCGTCAAAAAATTAAGTTGAACAAAAAAAAAATTTGAGTTCGAGATGGGGGCCCCATACAATTTTTCTTCATGTGTGATATAGAAACATTACGAAAAACAAAATATAATTATAGTCCGGTCAGGAAAATTAAACCCGTGCGTTTTTTGGGGGGAAGTTTTTTTTATGATTGAAATTTATTTATGACATGATTTAGGTGAAATTTAGCCTGGGAGTCATTTCTGAAATTTTGGCGTTTAGCCGCAATTTTGAAAATGGCGCCCAACGTTCCTAATATGAGAAAACTGTCAAACTACTTAGACAATTTAGTTTGTGTTTAAGGCGTCGTTGTGTTGGTCTGACAAAAAGACCATGACCCGCTGCCCCCCATTAAATAATTATTTTAATAAAGCATTTTTCATACAATTTTGCTCTTTTAAAATCGCTACAAAAGTGACTAATGAAATAAAATAAATACTATAACGATACTTTACGATAGTTAAGCGTTCCAAGTATGCGTACAAAAATTTGCGTCAGCTTAAACGTCTAAATTTGGCCACAGCATTGATGCAAACATTTCGCGGTGCACTTATTTAACATTACCTCTCATACCGAATCCATTCCTGTCGAAAGGCGCACACAGGAATGGTTGCGAGTTGTTAGTCACTAGGCCCTGGTTCTTCATGAGCCGTTGTGCCACCCGATTTATTTATTCTCATACCGAACCAATCAGACCGATTTGAATAGGGTTTCAATATTTCATTTTGTAATTCCCTAGAGTATCTGAGTCCACATTTACAGTAAAACTGGACCATTTTTTATCTGTCAGTTTAGCGCTTCAAACTACTCTGTTTTTACAGCTTTTTTCTGACGTCAAGGCTGTATAGCACCAAAAATATAACACCAGAAAGTTTTAAATAAATGTCTTTTTGTGGAGAATTTTATAACAAACAAATCTAGCTGCAATTTTTTTTTCCTAAGATGCATGTTTCCAAAGTTATGTAGGAAAAGAACAAAAAACAGGGAGTGAACAATGCACTTTCTTGCACGTTTTGATTTTTCCTGCAAATAGCACACCTTTTTGAGCGGGAGCAATCTCATATTCTCTTTGTTTAAGTATATTATTTCTCATAGAATACCACAAAAATCTAAGATACTATATGTTACATACATGCAAAAATCTAATTTGCCTGGACTACTGTTCATTCAACAGCAGTTGTTTACAATTAGAATTCAGCTAGGTTACCCCCTGACGAAGATGCATTTAGGCAAAATTGCCTGCGAAGCCACTTGCAGGCTTATGAATATAAAAACGCAAGACTTTTAAAATGCCTACTTCCAACTGACATCGGATGGGAAATTATTACCCACACCACAACCTCATATCTAACTGCAATCCAATTGCCTCAATCCATTGAAACCCTTGAAGAGGAATCTTTCGTCGAAGCCGAGGAAGAATTTAATGGGGTTCTCTATGATACATCCATTGAAGATAGCGAAAGAAAATATAATTAATGACTGATTACAAGATATGTAACGTAGCTTTATCTATCACATTGATGTAATTACAGTAATTCAGCATACAAAGTATGTCAATCTCATTATAACTGCTTAAAATAAACCAATTTAAAAATACATCTTTAATTTTGTGTATGGTGGTGGGGGGGGGGGGGTATGGTTGGGTGGAATGGGGGGGGTCTTTTTGTTAGACCAACACAACGACACCTTTAACACAAACTAAATTGTTTAAGTAGTTTGACAGTTTTCTCATATTAGGAACGTTGGGCGCCATTCTGAAAATTGCGGCTAAACGCCAAAATTTCAAAAATGACTCCCAGGCTAAATTTTACCGAAATCATGTCATAAATAAATTTCAATCATAAAAAAAACTTACCTCCCCCCCAAAAAAAAAAAAAACACACGGGTTTTGGTTTCCTGACCGGACTATTAGTAGGTAGCAGGTTCATATGAACGTATTTTTCTTAAAATCTTAAAATATATACCTATGTAATGTACATCCATTCTACACATATTTTGTTTCATTGTTCAATGAACAGTTAAGGAGGTTGAATTTTATTTGGGGGCCCCCGGACACCGGAGGCCCGGGGGGACCACCAGTGCATGTTTTTAAGAACCCTAACCCTTAATTATTTCTAACTACCGATCATTTTATAACCCTTTTTATTTTGAATAATTTACTTTAAGCACTATACAAACCAAGTTCATATAAGCTGAAACCCTAAGCTCTTTTAAGATTAGCTACTTTGCATGACTTATTTTGATGTGAGATTCATTTTTTTAAGTATAAAAAGCAATAATTAATATTCTTCTACAATAATAGAATAGAAAAGAATAAAATTTTTTCATTTGGGAAAGAAATTATCTTTCCCAAATAAAAAATTCTATTTGTTGTAAACATTTTCATGATAAAATCTTAAATTGAAAAAAATAAAACAGGAAATCCTTTGAGAAATTATACAGCTACAAGAAGATAAAGCGAAGCAATTCAGCAGCAGATGAACAGTAAAAAGTATCCTCATAAGTGGTGATAATAAAACTTTCATGTACTCAAGTGTTGTGTAAATACCTACACTATACGACTACGGCGAGTATGTGTAGAAACATCATGTTGTATCTGGTACTCATCTCATACTACGTGCTTCCAGTGCCCTTGAAATACAGTCTGATGATGGTACTTTGCTTTGGCATGCTTATTACCCCCAAAACTCTCTGCTTTAAATTTTGGAACTTTTTTTTGTGTTTCAATTCGGCGCGTCGATGCTATTAATTCTAGAATTAGGAAGGTATAGAGAAAGACACTTTTTCACTGACAGCAAAAGGACACAGAAGCGAAAGATGTCTCCGTAGAACTTATCTTTTTTTTTCATCTTTCTTAAAGGACACCACTCTAGCATCCCACCCCAAACTTAGCCCCAGGTCTCCATGACACATACTCTGTAAATTGTCTCTATGCTCGGATGGTAATGAAGGACGACAAATTACTATTAGATGGTAGCACTTGTGTCGGTTTAAATGAGGTAACTTTATAAATTAGGGTTCACACACGCGCTGGCATGAAAAGTGAATCCTTATTGAGGGAATTTTGACCATGAAAAATGAATATGAACTTTTACCTCAATTTTTCAGGTTTTACTGTGGAATTTCTTTGGCTGAGGATATTTCATGGTTATATACGTTGAACCTTGTATATATATTGATGGCTGTGGGTTCAGATTGTGACGTAAATATATGTATATTATATACGATACCACCAGACCAAACACAGTCGGTATTCGGTGCACTTATAGGATGAGAAGAGGGAAGCTTTCTAAATGCGTTTGCATTTTAAAATCTGTATGATCAATCGTTAATCATAGCGGTGACGGTGTTGGTGTGAGTTGTTCTACTTCGATAAATTTAATTTCTCGCAAGAGGAAGCTAAAAAGGATATAGAAGGATGAGAAAATGAAGTTAAAGGATGCAAAATCAGAAATTGTAATCTTTGATTTATTTCCTTGAACTCTGCATTTTGCTCTGTGGTGTCCTCATATACATTCAGTTGAGAGGAAAGCTTTGATTGGGGATGAGGGAGAGGAGTTTGAAGAACAATAAATCTAAGTTATTGTGCTTGACTGCCTTATTGAAATAAGAAAACTTGGAAGAATAGTTAAACGGCTGAGAAGGTTCGTATTAGCTTTTAAAATGAATCCATATAAATTAATAATGATAATAAATCTTTGAAGAAGTCTTTACTCCAAAATTAAAAACATAGGCAAAATAACTTTTGATGAGATTTTTTCTCAAAGGTTCTTCAGTGAATCAGCAGGCAAGTTTAAAGCTAAATTAGCTTTTATTCAAAAGGTGCACTTTTAATGAGAATATAACCTCCTCCTGTGATTCACTAATTGATGAAGCAAATGCACTCTGCTTTATCCTTTTGAAAGAAAAAAATAATTTCAAAATTAAAATAGATATAAAATATTTTGCGTGTGATTATTTTATGAGATTATTGAAGCCAGTAGTTTGCTGTTGGCATATTGTCGACTATGATTGACGCATTTTGTTATGTAAATAAACTTATCAGGAAATTATCGTTAAAACTATACTAAGTTTGGGTAAAGCGCGGCAATTTTGACACCGGGCACATTTGACTTTCTGATTTTCGGTGTGAACGCAGCCTTTAAGAGGAAAAGTTGGGATGGTGAACGAAGCCTCAATTATGTTAATTTTAAAGAAATGGTTAGAAACTACAAGAGAAAGACAAATACAGATGATGAGAGATTGGAAGTCGGACATTATGTTCTTGTGAAATTTGGTGAAAATTCTGAGAAGCCATTTTATTATGCGGGGGAGATTTCAGAAGCCCAGTGATTCTACTTACACTGTTAACTTTCTACGAAAAGCATCATTAGTAGGTTGGATTTTTATTAAACCAGCCGCTGAAGATATTTTTTTGACGTGAGTGTGAAATCAAATTCATACTGCTACAACCCACAAATCCAGCCTCAATTTCTGGCTGTCGTCAAAAATATTTATTTGACGTTGATTTCGGCAAAATCTATATTAAATAAGATATTTAAAACTGGTCCTTTGTCAATTCTTAATGACTTTATGGACTGATAGTTTTTTAAATGAAGTGCCTAATATTTATGTTATTTTTTTTTTTAAGAAAATAGATTTATTGATTTACATACATATCGCTCATTAAAAAGAACAACGTCATAACGCAAAAAAACATTCAAACTCATTTTCTATAAACTATTTTCTGGCAAAACGTCGTTTCTAGGACTTGAAAATTAAACGCTATATTTGTCGTTATATACACTGTCACTTTTAAATGTTTTTTTTGTGACAATACTGTATTTTATACATTAACGCAGGGACCTTTAAAATGAAAACAGTCCAATAAATATTTTAATAGTGACATATTTTGCGATAAAACTTTAATTAATGGCTCTACCAAGAAAAAAGAAAAAAATCGATACAAATGAAGATGATTATGAAATACAGCAGTGCAAACTTTAAATTGCGATTTCTGAAGTTTGAGGTTTTTTGAGCTATGACGTTGTTCTTTTTAATGAGCGATATGTTAATTTATATTGTTAAAATAAATCGTTTAAACAATGTTTGACTTTTCTTTCCATCCAAACAGCAGGCAGAATAGACCCGTTGATCCTTTTTTTGCATACGATCATGAGTTAAAACTGCAAATGTAAAATGTTTTCCGTGTAAAGTCAAAGGTGCCCCATATCCTCGGGGCACTTCTGACAAAATGACTTTTATTTTAAACATAATTATAAAAAAATTGATAATTAGTTATAAAAGTAAAATGTATCTGTATTTCTTATCTAGAATAGTCAATGCATCATATTAAAAAAAACTTTAGAGTTCATATAACAATACGATCACCAGAAACGCCCTCAAATATAAATACTTATACTTAAGGGTACGGGAAATAGGTAGTTTCTAAGTCAGTATTTAAACATCAAAACTTTAACCCCCTTATTTATAAAGAAAAAATAGTTATTTAAGATTCCGTATTTAGTAAAACTACACCATGGAATAAGAATGTTCCGGACTCAAATGGAGCAGTAACCAATTGCCTTTAATTTGAGTCCACAAAATTCTTATTCCATGGTGAAGTTTTCCCAAACACGGGAGCTGAAATAACTATTTTTTCTTTATAAATAAGGGGGTACAAATTTAGCGAAACAACGCCAGCATGGGTCTCCAAGTTAACAAGTACTTACATTAAAAAAGGAACGCAGGCCTAGTCTTAAAATAAAAAAAAAAACTTCTTCATACATTATTACACGTCTGCTGACGTCTGTCGAGAATAATAAAAGAGCAGACTTTATAACTTCAATTACAACACATACAATTCAACGGGCCGCAAATGTCCTTGAGCACAATTATTATAGAATCAAAGGACTTTGAAGCTACCGGATAAAAACAAAAGGAAAAAAAGAAGATAAACCAGAGTGTCCAAGATTCTACTGCTTACAGACACATAAATAGACTTTGAAGACATTTAATCTTGAATGACACATTAATAGGATCATAAAAGGAATAGTTCTTTCATGTTTTCTTTCTTATCGTGTTTTTTTTTTTAGCATGCAAAGGCCAAGGTCACAAGGATACTTATTTCCCTATTTGGAGGCATACGCATAGAATAATCGTTTGAAAAGTTCCTGGTGGGTGCTGTAAATTATAAAAGCAAAAATATATAGGTACATATACCTATCTATAAACCTTAGTTATGTTTGAATGTTAGGTATGTTCTTTGTTATGAAATGAGCTTGAAGCGTGAAAGCGTGGGACGGATGCAAACCTATAGCGAACGGATTATCATCCAAGCAGGATAAAGGAGACGTCGCACAATTTACTATAATGTAGGACACCATCTGCTTAGGCAGGATTGAAATTTATGCATGGATTTAAACGGGTAAATTATTTCCACGATATTTGCTAGAATTTATTTTTATTATCCTGGGTTCACTGCTGTAAGGATCAACTGTTTTATAGTAAAACAAAAATATAACAATGTCTATATAGTGCTTGGTGCTGCTCCGCATCCTTTTCCTTCTCCTCCTACTAAGCATCAGCGGTAAGTTGTGGTATGGCTTATTTCTGATCACACTTTGTACGTGCAATTGTACAGAAGTATTCTGTTTCATGTTGCTTTTCTGGAAAACGGATTAAATCAAGCAAAATGCTCTGTCAATGGCTTGACAAAAACAGCTGTGGGTGTCCTTATTGTCGTCATCGGCATGCAGCAATTGAAATGTGCTACGTTTGTGAATGGGACGTGTTTCAGAAAGCGAGATATATTTATTAGTACCTATGGATATACATACTCTACTCAAGTATATCTACATACGTATTTATATCCTTAACCGTCTCGAATACACTCCGCTATGAAAGAGGGTGTAGCGATGACTGACTACGTGGCAGTGCTTTGTATTGTTATTGACTTATTTCGTCCGTTTCGTTGAATAGCTTAGTTTAAATGGATCATGGATGGAAAATGCTTCAATGAATTCAAATTATGAACGTTATAATATGATTTGCACTATCTTCTGATTTTCGGTTGAACGCTTTTGTGAATTATAGATGGTATGTGAGTGTGTGCAAGTCAGGTAAGATTAAGCTTAAAAATGGATTATATTGTTTCTTCCTATATTAACTTTGTTTAACTTTCAAGGGAAATTCTGCTGATGGCATGGAAGGTCACGACTGACTGTTCAGTTGATTGAGGCAAAATCATGAGATTATGATGTAGAGGCAGGTGAAAAAAGAAACTAAATAAAGGTATGTAGGTAATATTAGAGCAACATTTTTCACCCATCAAACTTTGGTTAGTTACAAGTTCTTCTTGGATCTGAGATTATGGATCATAACAGTTTTCAAAGTTTTGATGATGGAGGATGAAATATGAAATATCATCTAAGTTGATTGAATAAAGGGGGGTACATTTTTGTATGATGTGGAAAATATGTTTGAAAAATGATTAAAAAAAAAAGAATAGGTTAAGATATTTGCAGGAAGTAGTTTAGTCATTGATCCGAATTTTTTTTACTTTGAAAAAATGGAATTTTTAAATTTTCTTGAGATGTATTCTTTAATTTCATCATTCTTGTTTGGTGCTAAAATTCCTAAGGGTCCAATTTTTCAATAATAAATTAAATCCGAGTTGAACTCACCTGATGTGAGTTTCTGATCCCATGAACATGTTCTTTTATCAAAGGGATATAATATCGGTGTATTAGTTTTTTAATACAGTTGCATTGTTAAAAATTAGTCTTTAGTTTTTTGTTTATGCACTCCCTGTCACTTGTTGAGGCCATTATTTTCATAACAGTTTTTTTACGATAAACACCTGTAAGCAATATTTTTCCTGGAAATGTTTGATACGTGTGAGTAGGTATATATATTTTGCAATAAAAAAGGATAAAGTTAAAGAGTTAACTCGGAAAATTGATAGTAATTTCCCAAATTATGTGAATGGACTGCAAAAAATAGATATAAAAAGTTGCGTCATTTGATTGAGGCCATTCCAAAAATTGCTTGGCAAAAGTTAACATCGTCTATTTTTTTCAAACAAAAGTTTAAAATATTTAAGAAAGGATAGAAAACTATATTCTATATTAAATTTCAAGTTAAAATGGGCTTTGGAAACAAGTCGTCGACAATAGCAGGAAGAGGATCAATAGATGCTTTAAAGGAACTGGAATTCTCAGGCCAAGAAAAAGCTAGGCGACCGAACAGAAGTAAGACCATTGTCAACAACTATCTAGCAGACACTGAAAACTATGGAAAAAAAACGAAAAGGACGCACAGCTCAAGCAACAACAATCCGATAAAAGCGACTCATTCAGCGGTTAGCTTCAAATCCCACATTATCAGAGCCTAAAATAAGGGCAAAAAGTGGGGTATCAGCCAGTATTTCGACGGTTTTAAGGCTAATTAAAACCTGTGGTACAAGAGTATGAAAATCACAAATAAACCGGTTGTACGGCAGCTACATAAGGAACTACGGATGAATTTCGCCTGGGAGCATGTTGCCTGTAGAAACGCATGAAAAGCATAAAAGACGGACCCGATGGTTGCAACTTTTATTTTCACGATTAAAGAAAAGAAGAACTTATTTTGTCAATATATTACAGCCGTACATCAGGTGTTATGGTGTGGGGAGCTATCACCTATTATGGAACATTTGAATTGGAATTTATAACTACAACAATGAACGGAAATAGTTACAAATGCCTGCTGTAACGGGTATTTCCAAAGCTAAAGAATATTCTCGAACCTCTACCTTGGATATTCCAACAAGACAACGCCACACTTCCTGGGTAGCTAGTAGCTGGATTCAGTTTATTCACCGGGCCACCCTATTCACCGGGCTCAAACATCATCGAAAACGTTTGGGACTGGCTATCTCGAAAAGTTTCTGATGCTGGTAGGCAGTTTCGAGATAAGGGCGTCTTGGTCGAAGCTAACTGCGATGCCTGGAGCCAGATTTTACTGGATTATTCCAAAAAACTGTATGATTTAATTCCAAACCATCTAATAGAGCTAATTTCAAAAAATGGCGGTCATACTCATTATTAATTGACAAAAACATAATACATTAATGTTTAAAGACAAACAAAAGTAAGCATTTTTATAATTTTTTTCATTTTTATAAGATTTTTCAAGTGGCCTCAATCAAGTGACGCATTTTTGTATACCCATTTTTGCAGTCCACTCTTATAATTTGTGAAATTCCTATAGAATTTCCAAGTTACCCCTTTAAGTTTATTTTTTTTTTGCTAAATATATTTACCTACACACAGGTATCAAAAATTGCCAAGAAAAATATTTTCTACAGGTATTTATCGAGAAAAAACTGTTGTGAAAATAGTGGCCTCAAACAAAAGACAGGGAGTGTATAATTTCTATAAAATTTTGGAATGCAATATCGTTACTATTTTTTCTTGTTCTATAGGACAAGTGTTAGTTTCGTTTCAATAAAAAATGTTAAGGTTTTAATTAAAACTTACATGATGATAATGGACACTTAAAAGATAAGTTCGACAAGACGTCCGTCGGTCGGTCGATCTTTTTGTCTGTGCGGCTATGCGTCCTGATGTACATTAAACTTGATCCTTAATGGTTTGACATATTGGCTTCAAATTTGATGTGAACCATTTTTGTATGTGATACACTAGAGTCCACATTCAAATTGTTGTCTTAACTCATATGAAACGGATAACTGCCATAAAACTATTTCGGTTTTATCTTGTTTAGGGCTAGCCACGAGACGAGACTTTTATAAGTCTCGTCTCGGTCTCGTTAAAATCGAAAACTTTCAGTCTCGTCTCGTCTCGTGTCGGTCTCGTATAATTAAACTCTCGTCTCGGTCTCGTCTCCGAAAAATACGATTTCCAACTGTTTATTATTGGAACGAAGTATTTTTGTTTATAGTTTGAATACGTGCAGAAGAAAATAAATATTTAACTGAAATTTAATTTTTTTAATTTATTAGACTCTGTAAATTTCGCTCCAAATATCATTTTTTCAAAAAACACAGCTATTATATATATGCACGTAATTTCTAGAACAGTTTACAAATATTTAGTAATATAAATAAAATAGTCAAATAGTAAAATAAATTAAATTAGGTTTTTTTTAGCAAATTCCTTTTTTTTCATATTCTCGTCAATTGCTTCGTCTCATGGGGCCATCACACACTGGCTCTATTTTGAGCTGAACTAAAGCCAGACAAGCTTTTCCTTCAATCACACACGAGCTCAGCAAAGCTGGCTGACAATTCTGTGTACATGAACCGGCTTTAATTGTATTAGTACTCAGTTTGAGAATAAAAAAAAATAATAATTTCCTTTAAAATGTTCAGTTTTGCATGACAACCGATTTGTTTATTTTGCCTAGAAACGAACAACTGTGTATGTTTAGTAATTAAACTTTGTTAGACCGCTCGAAACAAGGATGAACATTTCAGCCGTTTCTTTCCTCACACTTCACCTCCCTTGCCTACAAACTTTCATTTCCCCAGCTTAGTCTAGTTCAAAATTGAGCCTGTGTGTGATGGCCCATTTGTCATAACTTTGTATTCCACTAAATCTTAGTTATTCGAAAATATTGGCCCTTAGTTATAAACGAATGTTGGGTCGAATTTATCCTTAAGTCGAGTTTACTCCATACAAAAAAAATCGAATCTAAGCTAGATTCGACTCGAAATTCGTTTATTACTCAGAGCCATTGAAACTATAATTAATTACCTATCCACGTGAAATTTCAGTCCTCAGTTTGAAACTTTTTAGTTCTTACTTTGAATCAAAAAAATTATTTGATTTATCTGACAGCTTTAACAGAATCTTGAAATGCTTGAGAAGACTATTTTAAATCCATAGTATGATTTTTGACAGCTTTAACAGAATCTTGAAATGCTTGAGAAGACTATTTTAAATCCATAGTATGATTTTTGACTTGTCGGTAACACTTAATATTGAAAAATAAACGATCATAAGATCCAAAATAATTCTTAATGATTTTTTATTCAATTATTACAACTTTTATTTCAATTTATTGACAAATATCACACTTTTCCACACTTCAATTATTTTTTCCTAGTGGTCGTACGTAATGAAATGAAAATTATGAAATGAAATTAATTTTGAACCGGTTCATATTTCGCTTCCACATTTTGGGTATGAATTTCATCGTTGTGAAATGAATGTCACTTTTATATAGAAAAAATTTCATTTTCACTTGAACTGAGTACTAGGCTTTATCAACAAATTTCAGAATTTTTATTTTAAATAGTTTTTATTATTTGATGAATATAATGAACATTCATTATGAAACCATAATTTATTCTCCACGTGAATTTTCAGTCCTCAGTTTTCTAATATACGATACTCACTTTGAATAAAAAAAATATTGATTTCTATGACTGTCAAATTGAAAGAATTCTTAATTAAAAAAATAACGAAAACTGTATTAATTCCAAAGTTTGTTGATTTTGGCCTGTCGGTATAGCACTAGCGATTCAAAAATAAGTTGTTGTCAGATCCAAAATAATTCCTTCGGCGTTTTATTAATTTTTTTTTAAATTTTATTATCACCAAAATAAATTAATAGACAAATGTCACACTTTTCCACACTTTAATTTGTTTTCCTAGTGGTCGTACATTGGGAAATGAAAATTACGAAATGAAATTGATTTTGAACCGGTTCACATTTCATTTTCAAATTTAGGTACTCACCTCTCGTTTCGAATTCCATCGTAGTGAAACTAGTGTCACTTTTATATAGGAACTTCATTTACACTCGAGCTGAGTACTAGGCTTAACAATATATATAAAAACATTGTCGAACCATTATTATTCACCGTATCACCGTCAATGTATATCAACATTCTTTGTTAAGCCTAGTACTCACCTCTGAGTGAAATGAAAAATAAAAGCGGTTTGAAATTCACGTGAATAAGCTTTGTGAAACCATATTTAACTATCCACATGAATTTTCAGTCCTCAGTTTAAAAATTTTTAGTACTCAATTTGAATGAAAAAATAATTTCATTTGTATGACAGTTTAACAGAATCTTGAAATGCTTGAGAAGACTATTTTAATTCCATCATTGTCTGGTTTTTGGCTGGTCGGTAGCACTTAATATTCATAAATAAACGATCATAAGGTCCAATATAATTCTTTAGGCTTTTTTATTCAATTATAAAAACTTTTATTTTAATTTATTGACAAATGTCACACTTTTCCACAACTCTATTATTTTTTCCTAGTAGTCGTACGTTAGGAAATGAAAATTATGAAATGAAATTAATTTTCAACCGGTTCATATTTCGCTCTCACATTTTGGGTACCCAGCTCTCGTTATGAATTTCATCGTTGTGAAATAAATGTCACTTTTATATAGAAATTTCATTTTCACTTAGACTTAGTACTGGGCTTTAGCTACAAAAGCAAGTTCGTGCGATCCAGTCTTAGGTAAATATGATTTGAACAAAAGAAGAAGAGATATTGTTGAGTAGGTAACCGAAAAATTATTTAATTTTCTTACAACCCTTTTTTCCATTAATTGTTTTTTGAAATACAGTTTCTTGCAATTCATTAAAGAACTATATGCACGAAGTTGAATAAAAATAGTTTAAGTCATTGTAGAGAAATTTAAAACCAACTCTTTTTAAATGAGCTAAAACCAAAACTCGAAATTTGCCTCCAGATAATCAAATACAAATGCTGTGTACCAAATTGAAAACAAATCGGTCCACGCATTTAGGATCTAGCTCTTTTTGTAGATGCAACGGACGAACTGATGCAAAAACCTATATGGACGGCATATGATAAAAACTTTTTTTCGTTATACAATTTTTGATTTTATTAAAGCCTCGTTTTGCTTAAAACGAAACCTTTGGCTTATAGAGCAAGAGAATAAAGTTCATTCAACACACTTCATACTACAAAACTGGGCCATAATAATATTTTACATTTCTAGCTGTAGGTGGTACCACTGGTTCAACAAAAAATGGCATCCATTAAGTTAAGTCTGGTGTTCTCTTAGCAACTCGTTTTCCCGTTTACTCAAACGATATTTTTAATTCGAAAATCGAAAAAATGGTTTATCTGTCATGTTCCAGCAGTTATTTTTTCCAATCATAATAAAATGTGTGCTATTGTAGTCAGTAGCGGATCTAGGATTTGGCTGTGTTTCCTAGTACAAAAATGTTTTGTATGTACAATTGCCTTCGACCTTTCAAATTTTGAAATCGTAAACCGAAAAATTTCTAAGCGCAGCCAAGGCCGTAAGAAAGAATTTCTGTTGTATTAAACATTTACACTTAACTTGACATTCCGTTGTTCTCCTATGGTTTAAGCCTCAACTGCGTTTCTTTCGGTAAATTAGCTTTGTTTTTAGTGTAAACAGTTGGGGCATTCGACACGTTAATGTTAAGCCCCGACCATTTTTTATCTCTTCAAGCCTTAGCCCCAACTTCGGACTTTGACAGTCCCTAGACTTGAGCCCCCAAAACTCTCTGGAATTAGGTTAGTTTTTAGGGAGTAAGTTGCTTAACCGTGGCCAGGTTTTTTGTCCAAAATTCTCAGACCTTATTGTTCCAAAGCTGGTTTTTTCGTCCCAATTTTTTAGGTTTTATTTTTAGGGAAAAATTGTTGTTGCATGAAACATGTCCATATTCATAGCCCCCATTTTGGTTTTTGTCCAATTCGCTTCAGGCTCTAGCCCCAATCTTTAGGCTTAGAAAAAAAAATTACATAACTTGACGTATGTAAATAGGTCAGCCCCAACCACGTTATTTTGTCCATCAAATTTCATATCTTAACTATATTTTAGACGGAATATAAAATTCTACACGTTGTAATGTATTGCTTTCTAAATTTCAAATTATTTTATTATTCGGCTGTGGGAGGGGCTTTAGTCCCTATAGCCACCCGCCTGGATCCGCTACTGATTGTAGTTATTGTGTATTGGGTAGGTTCAGAGGACTTGCAAGTAAGGCAAATTGCTTGACTGTGATTGGTCAGCTGTCGAAAAATTGTTTCAAATGAAGGGAACTTTCGACAGCTGGCCAATCACAATCTTTAAATTTGCCTTACTTGCAAGTCCCCTAAGTCATCTGAACGTACCCATTGTGTTTCACAATTCGGAAGAGCTTACTTAAAAAAAATAACGCAAGGTACAGGTGCTATTGTGCATAACTTCCCTTTCAAGCGAATAGGATTCAGCAAAAAATTCAAAAATCAATCCAATAAAAGTTTTATTTTTTCTCTTCCATGTACATTTGAAAATTAAAAGTTCTTCTTTTACTTAGATTCACCTCTGCACTTGTGTCCTATATTTTTGTGTGTAGATTTGTATGTGCGAAATTAAGTTATTTTGGGACATGTTTGGGATTGGTGCAAAATTCAAATTTTATTAAATAAAGGTACAATAAAACGATGTAATAGGAGACAACATGGGTGTATGTATACAAACGATTGAGCAATTTTGAGAATTTTAATTTTTTACTAACAACTCAACCAATTTAAATGAAATTGTACGAGAAGATAGTGAAACAAGCGCCGGATACTACTCAATTGGATACATTCCGTTCGACCCATCCGTGACCTTAATTCGAAATGATTTTTACCTAAAAATTTATCAATAATTTATCAATGTATGATGAAATCGAATAGAAAACTTCCTCTTAGCTTTCTTTTCTTTGCTAACCTCAGTCGGAATACAATACAATACAAGCAAATCCAAAGGACACATCTGATTCAAAAAGCACCGTCTCGGTAAAGTATCAAAGTGTTGACTGCAGAATTTGTGATATAGTTTGGTTGACGTGGTTTGTAGCTTCTCACAAAACAAGTTTGAAGCCTTCAAAGTCACTAAGGATTTCATTCTATTCACTTGTGGGCTTGTGGTTGAAAGAAAGTTTTTATTTTAAGTTTTTCTATTTTTGTTTTTGGCTGTATTGTGGAACTCTTTCTCTTGGACAAAATCGTGGATTAAAAAGAAATCACTTTATAAAGTTCCTCAATCGAGGGTGTCAAATTCCAGTGGTGTATTGAAGTAATGAAAAAGTTAAGCTAATTGAAAGCTTAATCAGGTTGATTTGCAGAGGTTCATTGACTTTTAGAGAGATTAGTGTTTTCATTATTTGCCTTAGTTGGGGAGAAGAATGTAATTTTACCATTTGGTGAATTAGTATACTTTGAAGTGGTTTTTCTTGTAAGTGGTAGTGGTACAGAAGTTCGTAACAAGAAGCTGAAGTGTGCATGCACGAGCCAACATAAATTGGAGGAAATGGATTTTATATCTAATTAACAGAAAAGCACTTAAAGTATGTGAAAATGGTTTGTACGCGAAGAATATGTAAAAGGGAAGTCAGAAGTTTGCCACCTAAGCACTTATGTTGGAAGTGATTGGGTACATAAACTTTTGCTTTAAGAATGATGCATGGGTACCATTAATGTAATTACAAACTAATTTATGGTTGCTTTTGGGAAATTTGGTACACGAGCCGAGTATTGTATTCCTTTCTTTATAATATGTTTAAAGCTTAATTTGAAACATTATATGACGAGGACGAGTATTTTATTTTCATATACATTTTATACCAATTCGTGATCAGGAGTGTAAGGGTTGTATCATTTTATTTTTTTTTGATTAATTAATGATGACGTAAATTTAAGAAACGAGAATGTCAAGGATGTGTTACTGCAGACATCCCGATTATTAATATTTATTTATATTTTAAGATTCGGCTTAGATCCAAAATTCTTATCAATATAAATAATTTCAAAAAGTTGTTGAAAATACAAAAAAAAACTGTAAAGCCTTCAATTTATATAAAAATAACTTTTTATATTTTTGGATTGGATTCATTCATTAATTTATTCTCCACTTGAATTTTTAGTCCTCAGTTTTCTAATATTTGATACTTACTTTGAATGAAAAAAATATTGATTTTTGTGACTGTCAAATTGAAAGAATTTTTAATTAAAAAAATAACAAAAACTGCATTAATTCCAAAGTTTGTTGATTTTGGCCTGTCGGTATAGCACTAGCGATTCAAAAATAAGTTATTGTCACATCCAAAATAATTCCTTCGGCTTTTTATTCATTTATTTTAAATTTTATTATCACCAAAATAAATTAATAGACAAATGTCACACTTTTCCACAATTTAATTTGTTTTTCATAGTGGTCGTACATTGGGAAATGAAAATTACGAAAAGAAATTGTTTTGAACCAGTTCACATTTCATTTTCAAATTTGGGTACTCACCTCTCATTTCGAATTTCACCGCAGTGAAATCAGTGTCACTTTTATATAGAAATTTCATTTACACTCGAGCTGAGTACTAGGCTTAACGTTCGACCACTGGGAAAAAATAATAGAGTTGTGGAAAAGTGTGACATTTGTCAATAAATTTAAATAAAAGTTTTTATAATTGAATAAAAAAGCCTAAAGAATTATTTTGGATCTTACGTTTGTTTATTTTTGAATATTAAGTCTTGCTCACAAGGCAAAAACCAAACTATTGAATTTAAAAAGACTTCTCAAGCATTTCCAGATTCTGTAAAACTATCAGATAAATCAAATTATTTTTTTCATACAAAGTGAGTATTAAAAAATTGCAAACTGAGGACTAAAAATTCACGTGGAGAATTAATTATGGTTTCATAATGATTATTCACGTGAATTCTAAACGGTTTTTATTTTTCATTTCACAGAGGTGAGTACTAGGCTTAAATAAGAAAAAAAATCGATTTTTTGGTATTGTTGTTTATTTTAACTCATTAAAAAATGTATTTAAATTTTTTAAATAGGGCATCTCTACAAAAAAGGTTTTCAAAATTTTCTCGAAATTTTGCATGGTTTTCAAGACATATACTGCCCGCCCCCTCTCAAAATTGTACCCCCTCATTTTAAACACTCCGTGGTTTTCTCATCTTCAATGACCCATCGAACGATTTTTACAACAAAAAGCATTGAACGTATTAGTTCCTTTCTGTATGACGTGATCTATAGCCTATTATGCTCGGTCTCCACTTGTCATTGAAAGACGCAAATTGACACACTAGGGTGTCAGGAAACCAGGGTGCGTTTTACCAACACAAAAAGCAAAGAAAGCAGTAGGAGAGAGCAAGTAAAACTCACTCTTTCTTGTCAAACTGTGTCTTTCAGTGAGAAGTGGGAACCTATAGCATTAATGGTCTCCCGTAATATGGCATATAATTTCATCGCACTCTAGCCGCTCCACTTTTTCGTCAATTTAAACGATGAAAGTGACAAATTTTTAGAGAACTTAATGCTTTTTAAGCAGAAACTTAGATTTTCTATAATTTATGGGCATAGTTACAAGCTAAAATCTAACCAAAGAACTGTGTTTTCCAAAAAGTACGAATTGTTGGTCTTTTTTCACCGTACTTCAGCTAATTGTAAAAAAAATGTAGGCCCATTTTTTATAGAAATTGTATGTCCTATAAAGTGTAGAAGGCAATTTTATACAAAGTCTTTAGTTTGTTGACTTTTGGACAAAAAACTAAAAAAGGTCGAGCATTTTTTGCGATTTTCGCTGTGAAGTCATATTTGTAAAGGAAGTAGCAAAGTTGAATTTCAGATTCAAGAAACAAAACTTATGTATATATTTTTTTCATGAAACTAGTATTTTGAAAATAGGTTTAAAATGTTATACCATAAATCAGAAGCATTAAGCTGGCCATGAACGAGCGCGCCGAACGACTTGCAACCAATTTAGTTGGTGGTTTTCCGACTGGTTGAAATTCCAAATGGTTCGGCGATGAACCTTTTGTCTCCAAAGCCTTCTTATTTCCCATCATACATGCATCATAAGCAATAAAGGATGATGTAGATGGGCAAATTTGTATGAAATCTGGTCGTTAGACCAACACAAATGAAATTGGTATCATATGAAAGGTTATGTTGAGCTTCTTATATAAGTGCAATATTTTCAAAATTCTACATGGGAAATCTGAGATATTTGAGCTTGAAGTTGGCGATTGCAAACACCATATTTCAGTTCAGAAATAACTGTTCAATACTATTCATATAAAGAATGTAGGAATATGATTTTGTTGCCTTATGAAAGGTAGTTATTTTATCAAAAATAATAGCAAAATTGTTATGTTTATTTATTTATATATTGCTTAATTCAAGCGTTCTTAAAATTAAACATAATTAAGTCTAAGTAAAATGGGGATTAAGAATACTAGGAACGGTGGGTGAAATTAAAGAGGGAGGTTTTAAGGGTATCTTTATTGAAGTGGAGATCAAATGATTGCAGCATAGTATTAGTTATACGAAGCATGCGGTTAAGGGGTTCGTTATTACCATAATTAGTTCGGTGAAAGTTAATTTTAAAAAGAGAATCCAGTCATATATTTCTAGGGTTGGTATAAAGGGGTATTTTTTTGAAGAAGCGAGGGGCAGTCAATGTTAACGTTTTCCAAGGGATTGCATGTCGAGTAGTCTGAGGAGGTCTTCATAGGGTGGGAGGTTTAATCTATCACCCCAAGGAAGTGAGAAGGGCAAAACGAAGAAATCTACGTTGCACCGCTTCAATACGTAGGGAGTGAGAAAGGTAATAAGGTGACCAGACTTGACTAGCATATTCTAAAAGAGGTCTTACAAAAGTAATGAATAATGATTTTGTGATATAAGGATCAGAAAATTCCTGTTACTTTCAACACGTTTGGAGATATTAAGTTTTAAGGTCTTGAATAAAAACTTTTTTAGCACTGCCTTTGCACACCAATTTCTTAAACAATTCAGTGGTGACGTATACTTTTTTTAGCATTATTGAGAAGCTGTTTTTACGATCTTTAATTAAATATATAAAAAAGTGTCCTTTGCTCAATAAATACCTGCTTATACACAAAAATTGCTCCAAAAGATACCTTATTATGCTTATAACCGGTAAAAGTAGATCCTAAGTTACAAAACAAAAAAATTGTACAGTATGAAGACTGTTATCGGTGTAAAGTTTTACTCTTCATTTTAATCTACCTGATTCATTTTAATTAATTTGATACAAATACACTCTGGTTCGGTCGATTAAGTCATTATTTATTAAAAAAAATTTAAACATCTACTGAATTATTTATTTAGAAATCAAAAAAAACGTCTACCGAACCGAAGTGTATGAATTAAGTTTTTATGTTTGATGGCCATAAATATTTCTGCGAAGAATCAAGATAAAGATCAGAAGCAAGATAAAGATCAGAAGTAATTGTATTTTTACCTACCAACTACTACTGCTACTACTTTTTCAGTTTTTAAATATTGTGTAGGTAAATCTACCAATTATAATGATTTTTTTTTGTCAATAGATTGTGTAGATTTTAATATGTTTTATTATTATTATTTTTCTTTCAATTTTTTTTTTTATAAATCAAGTTACTCAAAATTTGTCCTTCATATTTTTTCCTCAGCCCATTCCAATTTTTACGAATTCATTTAAATCGGTTAAAAAGAAAATTAAAGTAATAAAATACTTTTGGTTCACGTAAATGTGCAGGTAATACAAAAAATTGATCTGGAGTAGGGAGGTCCAATAATCATACGTTCTGTATCTCTCTATATCATCAAATTGATACGAATACAAATCAAGCTACAAATGATGAACATACATACATACATTCATTCAATCAATACAAATTGTATAGAATTTATGAATCTTCCAAAGTGCCTACATAAGGCTTTGCTAACCTATAAATTCTAGCAAATTTATTCATAATTATTCTGATGTGTTTTCCAAGGAACATCCTTTATCTAGCTCCAATCGTAATTTGTGAACATTTGTATGCTAACTTGTGTCATAAATTTCTTTTCAACAAACAGGAACCGTTTCGATACAGTTTTCAAATTAGATTTTTTAATGTTTTTCGTATGCACATATTTTTGTTTCGTTTTTGTGAAAAATCTACAAAATCAATGCCTCACGTGAAAAACAATGTGGCATTGCTTAACTGGGTTGTATGTCTCTGCCTGATGATACCATTGCATATGCTTATGAACATATATTTTATGTGAAAGGTTTACGTTTTGATATCGTTTTTAACCCATCAATGATGATGCTGCATACCTACCTTGTGACAGAAATTTTGAACAACTTTGCAATGAAAATTGGATCATTCAATTTAGTATCCCCAGGGATATCTATGCCAACACGACACGACTATGTGAAACTTCCCTTGTGTGCATGTGTGTGTTTTTTTTGTTGAATGGAAAAGTCCTTATTCACCTTCTTCCGGTATGTTTGCATCGGTTCCATGCTGAAATAATTGACTTTACAGATTGTTGCTATACATTCAGTTGACAGAAAATTGTCATCGGGCAGAATGCTTGCCCGACATCCTTATGGATGGAGCTGGAGCCCGTCTGTATATCGGAGCTACAACATCCATGGTGAGGTTTGGTTCTTTTATTGGCATTTTCCCATCCAATTTGCTAAAACAAAATGAATCAAACTTGCAACTGGCAATTAGTATGAGAAGAAGTTCTACAATCTACATTTACCTACACAAACACATATAGAGAGATACTGCACGTTCAGCTAGTATTTGTATAGCTACATTGTATTGAGATATCTTTGATAGGTACACATATGATAAAATGGATGCATTTGGAAAATTGTCAATCACTTCAGGTGCATTCCAATATCTTATAAAGAGACCCACTTTAAAGGATACAATGTTCTAAAGAACAGCATCAAACTTTAGTGAGAGACAAAATGGTGTAACACTAAATTTACCTACAATGTATTCCTTTTAAAGTAGATCCATAAATATTTTTACTTACACTAATTAAAGGTAAGGAATAAGTTTCGAGGTTTCTAACTAAGTAGAACGATGATGAAGAACTCCAAAAAGTGGTGTTTGGTTTACCGCCCCTGCTTCATTTTGTATCTGAGGCGCTTTTCCTGCATCTCTACTGCAAGATACATATATTACAGGTAATATCATTAGCATGTTCATTTTTTTTTTCAGTTCTGCGCATGTTGTCAAAATCAATAGTAAGAAAATTGAATTTCAAACAATCAGAAGATATTTGTTTTTCGTTTACTGTGTACTTACACAAAGGGCAGCCGTCTTGAAATTTGGAAAGCTGCGCCTGATAATGGTGCCGTGACATAAGGCCAAGTGTCATAAGGCCAAATTTCGGAGTTTGGCCTTATGACTGTTTACGAAAGTGACATAGGGCCAAATTTTAAGAGTTGGAATTATGACGCTTTATAAAGCGTCATAAGACCAATTTGGTCTTATGTCCCTTTGAACTGTTTCAAAACAAAGGAATTAATAATTCTAAAACCTCCTGAAAACATATAAGAAAAACAAGAAAATTTTGTATGTGTGTTTTTATAAATAAATATAATCGAAAGTACTCTAAGTTTTTTTAAATGGTTTATCATCGATTTTCGAATTTAAAAAATCAAATGACAGTTATATGTCGTCCACTTTTAAAAGCGGAAGTACCAAAAAACTGTATTAAGAGGCGGTAAGACTTAGCTTCTTTACTTTTGTGCAGAGAATTTACAAAGTTAATAATTATCGATGGACTTTTTTTCTTCAAGCTTGACAAAAATTAAACCAACATGTTGTAAATTTTGCTGTTGGAAAGAACGAGTTACAAACTGTTTTTAAGAGCCTTTTCATAATACGTTACAAATGATATGGGGTTGAAATGCAATATGCGCATTCCTTTCCTTACTAATTTTATTTTTAAACTTGGTTCGTACCTACTTTTAGTTGCGTGGAGTATAAGTAATTTTAGTTTTATAACAGGAAGAGCAAATAGCTAATTGCAATAACATTTTTTTATATTTAAAGACATATTTAAAGACGAAGGTTGCCTTCTGACCATGTTTTAAAACAAAATTTCACATAAATCAGCCTTTAAATCTGGAACCAGACATCGGTTGGTATCGCGGAATAACTCGTTGGATTAAGAATACTTGAAGCCATAGGGATATGTTCATTTTGTACTCCTCCTTCACCCTTGTACGCGGGAGGATCAAAATACCCTCGGCGGATAAGGGTTTTTATTTGTCAGAAAATAGTGGTTATAGAATGAATATTCATAAAATTTTAAGATGAGCGTCGACGTAGATTTTCATGTTCTACAGCATATCCGAAGTCCATTTTTGTCCATGTATTAGCTTTTTGTATAATCGCTTTCAAAATGGGGGAAGGGGAAGGCTGAAGTATATCAAACCACTATATATTCGTCTTGGTATAATCTAAGCATATGGCACATGACCTTAGGGTAATTTTTAGTGCCCACTCTTATGCAATCAAAATAATTTCAATATAATCGCCCTAGAAAAAGTTATAACCTTTTTATAAAATGATGAATAAATTTTCAGCGAAACGAGCATAGTTTTACCAAATTTCAATGGTATGGTGATGAAACTTGGCACACATGTCTCATTTCTGGTAGGAAATAAGAATCAAAAGATGCCCTAACTATTAAATCAAATCTTAATTAAGAAACAAAAAATGTTTTCTATTTTTCGGAATGTTAGTTTTAATCACTATATTAACCTAACCATAACTCCCTTTTAGTGGCTTTTTTTCTTATTAAGACGTTCTTTTTCTTAATCAACGGTTAAAATTCCAATAATGTGCTATGACCTACCTTGCGTATTATATCGCTTTTTGGTGACTCTTTGCCGAACCAATAAATAAGTATTTTATATTTATTATAATAACAAAACAAAATGTAAATAAAGCTTAATTTAATTTGCTACTTATAAGCATCTGATCATTAATGTTTTTTCTCCAAGTTTTTCAACCAAAAAGAAAGATTTTATTATATTCGGTTCTTTTTGTCTGATACAAGTAGGGGTAAAAATTAATACTTTTATCAAATTGAGAATCATATTTTCTTTATTACAAGCCAATGTGCCTAAGGACATATAAACACAAAAATCTAAAGAATGATCACCCTCCTTCATAATTATTCCACGAAGAGGACATTTTTGCAACGTTAACGGTTCACTGAACTTTTCATTTACCTAGACTAAATACAACGTTTCACTTTTCAATGTACATGATCCTAAAAGCACTTCCGTCCCATGAATGAGAGCAAAAGACATCGTTGTTGAATACTAGAGCTGAACTCTTAAAATACACCCACTATGACATTTAAATTATTTGCCTCTGAAGGCTTTCATGAGAAAATAAAGTTCAACAGTCATTAACTATTCAAAAGCCTGCCCTATGGTGCATGCCAATATCAGATCCACCGAGCAACGACTAGACCAATGTAAATTAGCTAGCTATGAACTATGAAGTTGATTGCTGATATACGTATGTATGTCTGTAGTTGTAGGTAGGTACATAAATAACATAATATTTCAGTTTTATTTTATGAATGAAAATCTGTAGTATGAAGTTTGTGCTTTAAAAGGATGTAATGTTAACTTGGAATTTAGGGCAAGTTTTGCATGCGTCTGAAATTATTATTAATGTGATTTTCTTTCAACTTAACGGAAATTAAGATTTTTAGGTGATTCGGTAGAAGTTTTTTTTTTATTTTGTACGTGCATTCAAGGGGTTTTTAATATCCTTTAAATGTTAGATTAAACACAGTGCGAGCGTTAGGAAAAAAGGGAAGGTTTAAAGAGTAGATACCGATGCACATTGGTTTAGAACCTTTGAATATCGAAATGTAAGGGAAAAATAGAGCCGGGTAAAGCATTCCACATTCGGGTAGTGCGCTAAAAAAAAGAATCTCTATACCTGACAGTTCATCCGAAATTGGACTCGAGGGTAAACTGATGATGATGAGCATTCCTAGAAACACGAGCATTACGGTTGAATTGTTTTAGGGAGGCAACGTAACTGACTATTTCACTAAAAGACTGTTTGTAAAAATAACGGTCAAATAACGAACATTGACCATGTTCATAACATAACGACAATTTTGCGGTGTTCAAGAGGTGAAAATGCAAGTAAGCATTTGTCTCTAATGATAAAATGTATCTGCCTTACAAAAGTTAAGAGAATTACTGTTTTTCTCGATAACGACAAATACGATTTAAATAAAACAATATCTGTTCACTAAAGGTATGGTTTGGTTTTTCACAAAAAAAAAAAAAAAAAAAAATACTATTATAAACCACCATTATTACCGACATAGGTACCTCTCAAATAAAATGCTTTTATTTTCCACTATCTTGTCGATTTTCATCATATCATTTTGTATACAGAAAGTGATTAAAAAAATAAATATAAGGGAAAAATATTATTTCTTGGAGTTTAAATAATTAAAAAATGGTTCATGAAGCAGTACATTTAAATTAAATGTAAAGAAAAAGTGTATACCTAATAGCAGTGGCATCGCGTGGATCATTTGTACGGGTTTGCAAATCGTGAAAATAATATAATTGTTTTTAAATATCAATAAATTGCGATATTGGCAATAACTTGCATAGAAAAATTTCCTATTTATTGTTTTATCTATCAAAATGAAATCAAAATAATTGTTTTTTTTTTCGACATACGCTTTTTCTAACAAACCATTGACACGATATTCGTCTTCTCTTTCACTCAATGTTTGTTTTTCCTTTTTTCTTGAATATTAAATAAAAACAATCGCATAAAAAAGTAAAAGACCCGCACCAAACTGTAGACACTTAAATACTAATACACAAAAAGCAAATTAAATGATAACACAAAACAGAATAGAAGCTCTGGCTGAAGTGCATAGATATCCTTCGTACGCGTAAACAACATCAATTACACAACCCATAATAAAAACCTCCTAAGACACAGCCTTCCTATATTTTCTTTTTCCAAATTCCTTCATCGGTGCGTGAAAATAAACAGAACAAGTAAACCCGTACGAAATCTCACTGTGCACTTATTCTGTTATATTCGTCAAAAAGCCCAGTCAAAATAGACATACAAATCTCAAATCCTGAACAAAATTCCGATAACGATTAAACTTGGTGGGGGCCTTCCAGTTACTATAACGCAGCAATGACTAAAAGTCTCCGACGATCCGACAGGAGCATAACTTTTTAGGCATGGTAAAGTGTCGAAAAAATCAGTTTTTAGGAAATAACTTTTTAATGGCAAATGCTATCAAAAACAAGTTCGAGTACAGTTTGTTGATTATAAAATTCTCTATAAAAAATGCCTATTTTTTTTTTCTACGACCAATAATTAAGAAGGTATATCTTTTTAAACCGTCAATGCTATCACAAAAAAGTCTAAGAACATTTTGTATACTACATAATTTTCTATAAAAAAGATTAACAAACTTTTTTTCCTACGACCTATAATTTACAAAATAGACCTTCTAAAAAAACAAAAAATTGACGAAATTATTGTTTCTTTGAGAATAACTGCCAAGCCGTCAATGAAATCGAAAAGTAGTCTAAGTACAGTTTGTAGACCACTAAATTTTCTTTAAAAAATATAAAACCTTTTTTTTCTACACGCAAGAATTTAGAAAATATAGCTATTTGAAAAAGAACATAAAATACCAACAATATTTGTTTTATGGGTATTCCTATTAAAGCGTGATGATGCATGATGGCTATATGGCTATAAATGGCACTTACTGATCACTGAATATTTAAAAAAAAATATTATTTAGAGAAACTGAATTTTCAGATTGGTAAAAGGGTATCCTTTTAAAATTTCTCCCGGAACTTTGTCCCCTGTTCACCTATATGCACTCAATTTTCAAGGCAAGACCTCAGCACCGATGCTGAAACAACATATACGACGGTTGTTGGTGGTACTTTTGAGATCCAACGTTGAAAAAAATTTAAGCATTAAAACCAGCTCTAAATCACTTTTAAAATGGGAGTCGGCTCTAAAAACTCTTTTTAAAGCGAGAGTCGACTCTTTCGTAATTTTAAATGACATGAAGTATAGTTTAACGTTAAACCACTCCTCTAACTTTAAGAGCAGCAAATCGCTTGTTTAACTTCTTATAGTACACTTTTACCACTTGAAAATAAGTTTATAATAACAAAAAAGCGTACATTGGTAAAATTAATTGCGCCTTTTTTTTTTAATTTTTGTGCTGATGAAAAGTAGGTATTTATTAAAGAATTTAACGAGCTCGGCGGCATTAAATTTTTGTCTTTTTCTGCGAAAACATGAGTACAAACATCAATCACACAGCCACATCAAGCAACATACACGTACATAGTAACCTACAAAGATGTCTCAACTTTGTCAATGCACTTGAGTTTTTTTTTTTTAATCAGGAACAATGCGACTAGACTTCTTTTCCACTAAATAAAGAACAAAAACATTCAAACAAAACACAATCATAAATCTATATAAGTGACACAGACATATTTAATTATATCAAAATTATTTGTTCTGAACTTGTTTGTTTATTTTAACATTTTTTGTTTTGTTGTGTTTCTTGTCTTCATCTGGCAAATTTGTGCCTGTTCAACCTTAATTTGTTTACGTTACGTTGCGCAGTCCACTTTGGTTAGATGAGTTGTTTAACGTGTTTAAAATTACAAAATAGATAGACAAGGTTTCACAACTAAGCAACTACGTTAACTAGAAACGGTTTTATTCCTTAAACGAGCAATGTTTAAAATTTTGCGCCAATAAGTGCACAGTGAGATTTCGTACGAGTTTACTTGTTCTGCTTATTTTCATGCAACTATGAAGGAATTTTGAAACAAAAAATTTTGGAGGTGAGTATTAAGGGTTGTGAAATTGGGCATATTTATTTGTGTGTATTATTACATAACCTTCGATGAGGATGAACAAAAATGAAGGATGCAAATGGGTAGGTTGTTGGTAGGTTGTATAATTGTGCATGTTTTTGAGTAAAATTAAATAACATTCGGTAAGGGATTTTTTGTCGTTAGATCAGGGTGTGCAATGCACACCTTGCAATGACGCCACTGCCTTATAGTAAACAATGAAAATTTAGTAAAGAAAAAATAAATAAAATAATTGCGTTTAATTTTTTTCAAATCCCAACATCATAATACGAAATTCGGTCGTAGGGCAAAATCACCTACTTTTAATTAAGCACACCGCACTGACAGAGACATTAGTACATAGAAAATAAAATGCAAGATCACATGAACTTACTCTTGGGGTTCTTGAACTATAATGTGGCTTTGCAGTGTAGACATAACGTAATGATTTTATTAATACAATAATTGGATGTCTATGGAAAATTGTGAAAAAAGTCTAACAGAAATTTGTTGTCCTGATTTTCACACTATTCATTTTTTGAATGCGATATTGTTTGAACCATTAAAATATATTGGCTTGCGAAAATATCCGGTCATTTAAGAGATATGGGGGAGAAACCTTAATAAAAAAGCCCTATTTTCGGTCAGTTAATTTTGTATCAAACACCAAAAATGTTGTTTGTTAACAATTTGAAGCTATGTTGACAATTCCATGTATGAAGTTAAATAAAAAACGTAACTTACAAATCAGAAGTTTAAGCCGTTTTCGAGAGATTTTTAAAACAACAGAAGTTTTGTTTTCGAACAAATTTCGGCGGGGGGGGGGGGGGGTTTAAACTGAAAACTCAAAAATTAAGAATGATATTGTATAATTGTATGGCGAGGAAGTTAAATTCATACATTTCGTTCGCGCCTGGTTAACTCGGATTTAACTTACTGAAAACTGGCCGTAAAACAACCACCCTAGGTATATTGCCAAATAACATAAACAAAGCTTCAAGATCATGTCTTTATAGACTTTGATATAGTTTAATAAATATATCATACAAAAAACACATTAACCTACCTTCACAAAATATCAAAAACTTATCTTCAATAAAAATCAAACAGAAAACACAAAACTACGAGTATTGGTCTATCCATAGTAGAAAAAAAAATAAATATGTTTAAGGTTTAACCCCTTCTTTGTCTATAAAGTTTACCAAAATGAACGGACCCAAGGACTTCATGCTGGTCGTTGTTAAATTAGAAAAAATTGCAAGGCAATATAGAAGACATCCAGTGCTCTTAACTCCATCTGTTGTCAATACGATTGTCAGCAAAAGAATCGATTTTAATAACCTTAACTACACTTGAAAAAATACAACAACAAGACAAATTGTACAGATGCAAGTATTGGTTTCGTGCAAAAATAACTGCACTTTATTAATTTCAAACAAAATAAAACAAGTCGCGTTTGCTTGATGTTGCATCTGCCGCTGAATACGTAGCATATTTCATGTTCTAGTTCTTGCAATTAGGAAAGGATATAGGGGTACGGCACATTCAATTCTTAAGCGTTGCGTGTGCTAGCAAACAAATGCAATTAATTTCAGATTTATGTGGAACGATTATTATTTGCTCGCGTCCCTAGTGCAATTTCATTGATATATTTTGCTATTGTCGAGGAATAAAAAATATAATGGGGCGTATTCATAGTCATTTTAGACCTGGGTCTAAGTTAAACATAGCTTTGGTTGAATTTTCGGACATTGATTCTATTTGTTTAAGATTATAATTTCAAAATATTTGAAGCTATTTGTGTAGTATACCAAGTTAATTATCCTATAAAAATATAAAACCAACAATTTGTAATTAAAATCAGTCTGTGTTCATTGAGCCAAAATTGTCTTAAACTGTAGTTTAGTTAAACCTGGGTCTATCTGCGACTATGAATATGCCCCAATATAGTTTAGAACCCATACTTAACCTGTAGCTGTTAAGAGTTGTCTTTAACTAGCGACTTTCTTACACCACTTATTTTTTTGTTTAATTGGCTAAGAATAATTTAAAAAAAATACATATATAAAAAATATTT
Organism: Melangyna quadrimaculata; assembly: GCA_949320155.1. Classification (NCBI taxonomy): domain Eukaryota; kingdom Metazoa; phylum Arthropoda; class Insecta; order Diptera; family Syrphidae; genus Melangyna; species Melangyna quadrimaculata. The sequence goes on along the minus strand of OX439485.1, from coordinate 2,163,045 downwards.
GTTAGTTGCGAAGTGCATCACTTTGTTTGAATTAAATAAAAATATTTTATTTTCAATTTTGGTGTCAGACATTTTTATTAAGCTTTTATTATATGTGATCTACGATTGAGCGTCATTTTGGGAAACTATTCTAGGCATACATATTGTTGGTTTTTCGTCTCCAGTTGTGTTGTTATTAAAAACGATTAAATAAAAGTACAAAATATAATTATTTAGTAAATGTTATTTAAAACATAGTGTTTAGTTCCTAAAGGCCGAATATGGAATTTAATTCCGAAACGCGTTGCCGTAATTTTTAAAATAAGTTATGTAAAAACTTTTGAAATAAATAAAATTTAATAAATGATAATTATGTTTTGTATTTTTATTAAATTGTTTTAAACTTTTATAATTATATCAATTTAAAAATGCACAATTGTTGTACCTATATTTATAAAAAAAAATGCTATCCATTAACCAATGAGCAACTACATGTGACCCAAGCATGCATTTTATTTTATTGCAGCAATAACAATATTTGTTTTCGAATAGAAAAGAAAATTGACATGTTTACGATGAGAAGAACGACGAGGACAAAAAAGTAAAAGCATGAGCTGAACTGATGGCATTCTTGTAAAACGAGAACATCCCGCTTAAGGAGACAAAACGTAAAAAAATGATTCGTTTACTGAAAATTTCCCAAAGGACAATGCTGTCGGGTTGCCTGTAGGTAATAGTAAAAAAATGTCAATGGTTATCTTGGGTTATATTATATTTTCTGTATTATTAATGATTGTGAATATGTTTGCGTCAACAAAATAATAATATGATCATATAACCTTTTTTATATTAAAATGAAAATCAACAAAAAGCTTAGCCCTCACTACAATCCACAATCCTACGGCTTTCTCTTGGGTATGAAGAAAAATATCAACATTAATATCTGCAACTCGTTTTGGGAAACAGAATAAATTGTATGCTTTATAGATGATAATCAGAATCACAGAGGAAACAAAAATAAAGTACCATGAACAAGTGAAATTTCAGAGAGCAGATTTAAATAACAAATGTGTAAAGTAAATTAAAATGAATAGTTTTGTTTTGAATACTAAAAATAAGAAATTATGTGTATCAAAGACTACAGCTGAGCCGTATTACACTCTTAAATACACGTATTTCAGACGTATTTTCTGACACACTGATATAAAAAAAAACATATTTCTGCTTTTTGATACCTTTCGAGTCCTTGTCATCAAATTATGGAATTATTCTAAAGCATGTCTCACATAAAAAGACTGATTATTGACAAGTATGCTTTTTAAAAAGGTTCTTATGCGCAATTTGGTGAGTTAAAGGTAATCACACCAAAGACAAAGACGAAAATGTTATAAACGAAGCCATGCTCTTCTATATACGAAAACCTTTGCGTAACAAGTTAGTCGTAAAAAGTGGTGTGATCTAAAAATACGCCAAGTTCTAAGGTTTTATTCATGTTAAATATCAAAGCACCTCAAAATTATCAGAGAAGTTGGTTTACTAGTTGAATTTTCGTTTCAAAATTGAGTAATTAGGTAATATAAGAAAACTTGCCAAGATTTACCGCTCTACCAAATTCCATCATTCTACGACGATCAGAAGTGCTCCATATAATTGATATCGATTCTATGGAAATCTTTTTGGAAATCTTAAATTTTCAGTTTGTTCTATATGTACTCATTTTTATATCACTCATAAGGTCCTTCCTCTCTACCAAATTTCATCATTCTGCAATAATCAGAAGTGCTCAAAATAATTTACGTCTGTGAAAATGGGCGGGTACCACGCCCCTAAATTGAAAATCTTAAATTTTCAACTTTTTCTTTCATATGCACCACAAGACCTACTGTTGTGCGAAATTACAAGATTCTACAATGTCGGGAAGTTTTCTTTAATTTTGATGATCTGTCAGTGAGTCAGTCAGTTGCAGTTTTTGATATTTTTGCAGTCCTATACCTGATAGGTACGCCTTACGCTAAAAAGTTCAGGCGCACTGTTGCGCCTTTTTGCAAAAGTGCTTGCAACATTCAATTTTCGTGTGTGCTTAAAATCCAAAACTAATTTATTAACTGGATTAGGGAATATTGGAAGCTTCAAAAGCCAAAAGAAATTTTAAAATCGGTCAAAGGGTTCGGATGATACAGGTAATCAAAGTATCCTTATTTTTAAAATCAAAGAAAAAATATTTTTTGTATGGACAGTTTCAGAGATTCGGCGTTAAAATCTAAAAACCTAGTTTCAAAATTATATTTTTTTTATTTGTGCTTGTAAAAAGGACCTTTTATGTTACAATTATGATGCATTTTTTTTTATTGCAAAATTTTAAGATTTTCAGAAAACTGTTTTTGACTAAATTTTTTGACTTTAAGTTAAGTTTTAAAAAAACCCTTAAGAGTCCTCGGCCTAAACTCAACGGAAATTAAATCTTTGAGTATTTCTGAAACATTTACTAAGAAAATCAGCTGCCAGTTTTTGCCTATTTGCGGTTTAAAGAGATTTTATTAAAGAAGGTTATTTTTATTAATTTATGGCTGAAATTGGATTTTTTATATTATGTCCTTAAAAATGCAAGTGGTCATAAAAACATTATGTAAACATGTAAAAATGTATTCTTAACTACATAATAAATATTTTATGGTCCTCCGGTTTTTTTTTTATTACCTCAAGTCATATAAGTCAGGTAGTTTTTGTGATATGTAAAAATTTACTCATTTGTATGACAGATCAAGTACCTGTTGTATTCTTGTAAACAACGAATTATTTTTAACGATGATTGACGGAAAAGTGTTGAATGAAATCACTGAAACAAAGTCGACACGGTCATGTCCCATTTGCAAAAGAACACAAAAAAACTTCAATAAAGAAGAACAGTCAACAAATGATGAGCATAATGACGAATATAGAATATCTCCATTACATGCCAGAATCAGATCCATGGAATTCATTTTGAAACTTGCATACACTCAAACAAGATGGAGGAAATATTGATGCAAGTATTGGAATTTAGGGGGCAGAAAAACAAGGAAGCAAGATATCCAAAGGAAATTTCTTGAGGAAATGAGACTCGATGTGGATAAACCAAAACAAGGATTTGGAAACACTTACGATGGAAATACATCGAGAAGATTTTTCGCAGAACCAGATGTAATAGCTCGTATAACTGGCGTCAATATGGAGGTGATAAGAATGCTTTAAGTAATACTTAACGTTTTAAACTGCAGAGAAAATGTTGACGGTTCAAAGTTTGGAGTTTATGCAATGGAAACAACAAATTTATTTAAAGGAAAGTATCCAGAAAAGCAACTTACACCTACACTTCATAAAATTTTGGCTCATAGCCAAAGTATAATCGAGTATCAGTCGTTACCAATCGGAGGACTGTCAGAAGAGGCTCAGGAATCCAAAAATAAAGACTACAAAAAATATAGGTACCAAAATACGTGCAAGGTTTCAAGGATGCGAAATAATGAACACCTATTTAACATGGCTTTCAGATCAGCCTCATCGGACCCTCTTATTTCTTCGTTGAGGCATGTCAGAACTGAAAAAGACCTCAAATCACGATACTCTCCAGAAATGATAAGTTTATTAGAAATTACATCGGATTTTTTTTGTCATCTACTCTTTCAGTTGAACTAGTTTTTTAATACACTGCAAATACTGCAAACATCAACATTTGAGTTTTATTCTAAAGTAAAATACTACTTTTACCTTCTTAGAAAAAAATGTTTTTTTTTTTTAACATGAACTTATGGAACACCCTGTAAAGCATTTTGCTTAAATTTTATTATTTTATAGCACTTTACATACTATCTCTATACCTAGACTTAAAATGTACCACTGAAGTAGTATATTTTAATTCTAATGTTCAGTAAAATAATAAATAAAGGCTTTTGGTACACATTGAGAAATATTTAAAAAATGTATAGTTCGTTTACTTTTATGCACCACTGTGACTTTGTTTGACTTTAAGGCACCCTGTTCTTACTTCAGTTATTTACTATTGACATTTTTTGAGGTAAAATATTTAGTGCATTTCCTATTGGGAGAAAGTCGTATTTCAGCAGAAAATTCTGAAACACCCTGTAAATATTTTTTCTTAAAATTCCAAAAATGTATAGCTTTGGAATTTTCCTTCAAGCTGAAAAAAAAATTATCTCGATATCTTTATTTATTTACGAGCTATGATATTTGCAGCCAAAAAAATCAATATGCGCCACTGTGAGGCGTCTGTGATTGATGAGCTTAGCAGATACTGTTAACTTGTAGCTTCTAACTTTATTAGTAATGAAGTTAGAGGGGGGTCGAAAAACTTCTTAGTTTGATCCTGTAAAAATGGTGTAGGGCCAGAAATTGGCTGGGCAGTACTGGCCACACAATTATTGATCAAAATTATAAGTTAAGGGCAGTGTTGTCTCCCCGCTTTTATAATATTATGGCTGTCAATGAATAAACCATGTTACACATTCACGAATTGTGTGGTTTTATATAAACATATAATAGGCGTGCTTTGTTTCTAGTGTCTGGTGTCTAGCCGTACAGTCTTAAAAAAGTCATTCCAATAGTACCTACCCAACAACAAATCTAATGAAAAATAAAACAAAATGCTATAGAAACATACTATAGACTGGATGAATATCAAATCTAACGATAGTTTCGTTGCTATAGCATTTTTTTTATTTTTCATTAAATTCAATAAAATATTGGGTATGTTCAGATGACTTAGGGGACTTGGAAGTAAGGCAAAATTATAGACTGTGATTGTCCAGCTGTCGAAAGTTCCCTTCATTTGAAACAATTTTTCGACAGCTGACCAATCACAGTCTAGAAATTTGCCTAACTTGCAAGTCACCTAAGTCCTCTGAACCTACCCATTTTGTATTCACACTAAACTCAAATGTTTTTTAAGACTGTATAGGCTAGGCCCTACGAGAAAAAAAAAACACGCCTTAATATATTCATGTTTACTATTTTATGATCATCAAAGAAAAGTAGCACTAAAACTAAAACTTAGAAAATATATTAAAAATTAAATTTTTAGAAAAAAACAAATACTATTCTTACATTATAAACTTTGTAAAGTCCAGAAAATAAAAACATCAAACCTTACGAAAAATCGGAGAATGTTCTGAATTTGATAATGTTCTCCTTATGAATAATTAAAGTATAAGAAAAACCGCAGAATCTTATTTATTTTTCATTAAATCTTCGCTCTGCTATTTTAAAATAATAAAATGTGCTGCAATTTTAGGTTAGAACCATCTTAATGCACCAAATTGAAGGTCTTTAAAATATAGTAAATTTGGATTATTCATAAGCAAGGACAACATCATAAACAACTCCCTTTCAGGCGACAAGACTATTGAACTAATATCTTCAAGGTGAACATCAATTTGTAACTTTTTATACTTATACTCGTTCTTCAAAAGTTTTACGATGAAATAGAACGTGTTTTACTTGAATAGTGAAGGTACAATTCAAATTCAATACAAAATCAAAATAACCTGTTCTTAATCAATTTGCACTGTGTGTACGGAATAGTAGGTTGCAGATGGAGATTATTGTAAACCGTGAATATTAAAAAATGATCAGGCGAAGCATTAAATGAAACTTAAATAAAGCTATACTACGTTTCCACCAGACACTAAACCGAGATTTAGCAAGATTATCGCAAATCTCCTTGAAATCTCGACGATTTACCATACAAATTTGAATCTCCACAAATGAAGATTTTAAATTAAATTCATTCAAATCTACTTGGAAACATTAGTTTGTCAAATCAAACAAACATTTTTTTTCGCAGAATAATTGTGGAACCGAACCATTTGATCGCCATTTTAGTTTGTTGAGAGATGGAAATGTAAACAAAAACTATATCTCACTTCCACTTCATATCAAAAAAATGAAACACCATTTAAATGTTTTGCCATAATCCTCTTTTTGATCTTTTTGTGCAGAGGAAACACCAAACAAATCTCATTTTTAGTGGTTGGTGGAAACGTAGTATTAGGCGGTAGTATTTTTTATAATTAGATGTATTTTCTTCCATTTTATATTACTGATGAGAAATGTCACGAACTACGAGAAGGACTAAAACTTGGACATAAGCTTGTTTTTATTAAATTAAATTTTAATCAAAATTTAAATTGCAACACTGGCAGATCGACGAAATGAGGGTTGCCTTCTTACCAGCTTATAACAACGAAATTCCACATAAATTGGCCTGAAAATTGAGAACCAGACATCGGACGATGATGCGGAATGTCTCGTTGGATTCAAAATACTTGAATCCATAGGACCATATTACTTTTTTGGTCCCTACCCACCCTTGAGCGATGGGGGTAGAAAATACCCTCGGCGGATAAGCGTTTTTGTTTGTCAGAAATAATGGTAACTATATACATTCATAAAATGTTCAGATTAGAGTCGACGCAGAATTTCACACTCTACAGCAAATCCGAAGCATACCTGAATCCATGGATTTGTTTTTTGTATAATCGATTTCAAAGAGGTGGAGAGGGGGGTGGAAGTTTATCAAACCGCTGTATATTTGTCTTGGTTCAATTAAGCATTTGGCTCATAATTTTAGAGCCGTTTTGAATGCTCAATCTTATGAAATCAAATCTTCACTTTGGAATAATAATATTTTTGCATATTATTTACTTTTATTACTATATAAATGTTATAGTTAGGGCGTTAAGGGAGCCAACATTGCACTTCATTCTGACGGGATGAGCTTTGGTACACTAATAGTCCAAATCCTAAATTTACTTTTAAGAAGTATTGCCACGGTGGCAACACTGGCAGACCGGATATATAAGGGTTGCCTTCTGACCATGTTTTAACATAAAATTTCACATACATTAGCCTATAAATTGGGAACCAGACATCGCTTGATTTTGTGGAATATCTCGTTGGATTTAGAATACTTGAAGCCATAGAAATATATGTTCATTTTTTTGACCCCTCCCCCACCCTTGCAAGCGGGGGGGAGCAAAATACCCTCGGCAAATAAGGGTTTTTATTTGTCAGAAAATAATGGTTATAAAGTGAATATTCATAAAATTTTAAGATGAGCATCGACGTAGAATTTCATATTCTCCAGCATATTCGACGAAATTTTTATCCATGTATTAGTTCTTTGTACAATCGCTTTCAAAATGGGGGAGGGGAAAGTGGGAGTATATCAAACCACTATATATTTGTCTTGGTATTATCTAAGCATATGACACATGACCTTAGGGTAATTTTTAATGCCAATCTTATGCAATCAAAATATTTTCAATATAATTTCCCTAGAAAAAGTTATAACCATTTTATAAAATGATGACTAAATTTTCAGTGAAACGAGCATAAGAATACCTAATTTCAATGGTATGGTGATGAAACTTGGCACACATGTCATGGCCTTAATGCCCTTACTATTATTATAAAATTATTGAAATTACAAATTATTAGTTATAAGCAAAATATGTGTAGATTTGAAAAAAAATAAATAAATTAAAATAAATGCAATAAAACTATCCTAGAAACATGTTTTTGATTTTTTATGAAATAATGATTAAATTTGCAGTGCAACAAGCAAAAAAGTTCCAACGGTACGGTGATGAAATCTGGAACACATGACTCATTTATATAAAGAAACAAGAAACAAAAGCGTCCATGACAATATCTGGGGTCAAAGGTGTTTTTTTTTGTATAAAAGGGAAGAGTGTAAAACTATTACCGGTAAGCCCCTCCCAAAACTAGAAAATAAATATTGCACTGATAAAACTTGAGCATAACGTTCTTACGCCATTACAACCAAAAATCGAAAGGATCCGTGAAAATATATAGGTTCCGTGGGTGTTTTTTTTTTGAGGCGGAAGGAAAATATAAATCTTTAATCCAACATTTTATTTTTTGGGTAATCGAGAAGATACTAGCATCCTTATAGAAGTAATCACCTTTTTTGAAGGGAAGGAAAATGACTGGTATTTTTTGAATCGAGCAGTTGAAACACTGCCCCTCAAAAACCACGTTTAGACCAAAGATATGTATGATCTGTTTTGATGCTTGGCTCTTATACAAAATGAAACATTTCTACAAGCTTTCATCAACATACCAGTTTTGTGAGGGGTTTACTGGTAATAGTTTTACGCTTTTCACTTTCACTCAAAAACACACCCTTTCACCCCAGATATTTTGATGAATTTTTTCTTACGTAAAATGAGACATGTGTTCCAAGTTTCACCACCATACCGTAGAATTTTGGTAATATTTTGCTCGTTTCTCTGAAAATCTAGTCATCATTTAAAGAAAAGGATTATAACTTTTTCTAGGGAAGTTGTAGTGTATTTATTTTGATTTCATAAGATTGTACATTCAAAACTGCCATACAATCATGTGCCACTTGCTTAATTATACCAAGGCATATGTATATAGTGGTTTGATATAGGTACTTTCACCTTCCACCGATTATACAAAAAAATAATCCATCGATTAAGGTAGGCTTCGGATATGCTATAGAATGTGAAATTCTGCGTCGACCCCATATTACCATTATTTTTTGACAAAACAAAAACCCTTATCCGCCGAGGGTATTTTGCACCCTTAGTGCTCAAGGTTGGGGAAGCGGACAAAGATAGTCCTATCGCTAAGTATTTTAAATGGGTTGGGGTCAAAATACTATATGGGTCATAATACTGTATTTAAAATACTGTATCTCAAAATACTGTATTTCAAAATACTGTATGTACAAAATACTGTATGATCAAAATACTGTAAGTCAAAATTCTGTATTTCAAAATACTGGTTGGTCAAAATTCTGCATTTCAAAAATCTGTATCTCAAAATTCTGTATTTGAAAATGCTGTAAATAGGCTGAAAAATAAAAATCGTTTTGATAATGTAAAAAAGTGCGCACTTTTTTACATTATCAACACGATTTTTATTTTTCAGCCTATTAACAGCATTTTCAAATACAGAATTTTGAAAACAGAATCTTTTTTTTAAGAATATACAATACATATCATAATAATTTTTCATTAGTATAATATTCTGATATTCCCTTGAACAATAACATGTACCTATGATAATTCATGTCTCTTGAATTTATTAAAACAAAAACAAAATAAATGGCATCTTGTTCTCATTTTCACTTTCTCATTTTCACTTTCTCATTTTCTTCTTCTTTATTGTTTGTATCTCTCTCACATTTTTACATGAATTGTTTTGATCATAATCAACAATTGCATAAATAATTGCACCAAACTAATTGGTCTGTCAAAACTTCCACGTGTTCATGCATTTCGTTGAAGTTTAAGAGCTTTTGCAATTTTAAGTGTTAAGGGTCCTACACATTATTAATTTTTGTTGACAATTATTATTGAAGATATTTTCTGTCAAAACTAATTGATGAAACGTTGCAACCACACGTATCAATGAATATTGACAACTTTTCAACAAATTGTCTTTTAAATTCGCGAGAATTGAGTCGAAAATCACAAATTTCATTTTTATTTGTTTTTGTTTGCCTCCAACAACACAACACAACCGAAACATCGATAAATACCTTGATGCTGCTCATAACCCATCCTGACATTGACACTTACATTGATGAAAACCAATCGATCAATCAATTTTCAAATCAATTTTTTTTCTCATCAATGTGGTCGATGTTCATTGACAATGACATTGACAATGACAATATACCCAGCCAAAAATGACATTTTCAGCGAATATTGACAACAAACATTGATCGTCTGTAAGGCCCTTTAAGTGCTATTTTTTATATTTATCCATATACATAAATCGAGTTCTGTTTTTTGTTTTTTTTTTTTATAATGGAAGTTTAAGAACGGAATTATGCAAAAATAATTTTTTATTATATACAGAACTTTGAGATACAGTGTTTTGCTGATACAGTGGACTCTCGTTAACTTGAACATACGATAACTTGACACAATTCTGATAACTAACACATTCTATACCTTGAACAGACCATTTTTAAGACTTAATACCTTGAATTTTTCCCCTAAGTACTCTATAAGTTGAAAAAATACAATTTTTGCTTGAACAAAGTTTAATATTGAATTTCTTTATTTTTAAATTTTCGCAAGATACCTGGGAACCTGGGATATTAGTACAGAATGCAAACGATTTTTGTTAAGAGGAATCCCAGGAAGTTTCTTTAGTATTTCCTTATAAGGTTTTATTCCTCATAATTGGTGAATTTCATTCGAACACGTGCGTATTTAGGAATCGAATTTTTGAAAAAAGTGAAAAATGGATTTAAAAAAGCCAAAAATTAAGAATGTTGACACTAAAACAAAAAGCTGCAATAATTTAAAAAATTAAAAACGGATTCAGCATTAAGTCTTGTGCAAAAGAATTTGGTGTTTCAAAAGGGACAATATGCAATACTAAGCGCAATTAAAAAAAATAACTGAAAGGATTGCAAAAACTTTTTCTAGACCACAGTGTACAGTTAAAAAAGCTGAAAATCTAAAAACTGAGAAAGCCCTTTACAAGTGGTTTCTTAACCAACGTAAATAAAATTGACAATTAACTCCAGAATCTCCGCGAATCTGCTTTTCAAAATATGCTGCGCAAAGCTTAGCAGAGTAAAATAAAGAATTCTTTTTTGAAGTCATCTTAAAAACGTTTCAATTTAAATTATTTATTTATAATATCATTATTTAAATTCTAAAATCATTAAAATTAATCATTGTTAAAAAAACAACAATTTTTTAACTTGATCCAGTAACTTCCACAACCCTATAGCTTGAACATATCTGGTTTCGTACGTGTTCAAGTTAACGAGCGTCCACTGTATTTGAGATACAGTATTTTGATCATACAATATTTTAAACATACAGTATTTTGAAATACAGTATTTTGAAATCCAATATTAACCATTCAGTATTATGACCATACAATGTCATACAGAATTTTGACCATACAGTATTCTTAAATACAGCATTTCGACTCGCTCCCATTTTAAATACAATGAGGTATTCCACATCATCGTCCGATGTCTGGTTCTCTATTTATAGGCCAATTTACGTGGAATTTCGTTATTATTCGTAAGTAGGTAACCCTCATATCGATGATTTGCCAGTGTTGCCACCGTGGAAACACTTCTTAAAAGTTAAGTTAGTTAGTGTACCAAAGCTCATCCGTCATTATGAAGTGCAATGTTGATGCCCATAACGCCCTAACTTTTAAAAGGTTTCTTAAAAAAATGTGACTTTTTGTTGAATTGGGATACCATAAAAAAGAATTAAGTATTTACTTTTAAATATACGTATACATGAACATGGATGACTTGGGTATATATTTTTGTTAATTTAAACTGTGAAATGAGATGAGAAAAAAAACTAAATTTAAACGTTTTGTAATCAACAATTAAAAATAAATATTTATATTTTACAATATTTATTATTATGTAGTATGTCAAATTTTGCTCCATGTATACGTACTCAACATTTCCAATAAAAAAAATCAAATCTTCCCTACACACTTCTGTCTCATTGACTTATGTATATCCTTAATAAGTTTAATCTGTAATAGGTAAACGTACTTAGAAGGTTTTATATTTTATTAATAAGTTGAAAAGTTTACATTACTGTTAGTATATTTTTGGGAATCAGCAGACGTATGGGAATATACTCGTACCTACATATGTATACATAATACATACTTAAGCTAAAGAATTATGATTTACATAAGTACAAAATTGAAAATTGAAATAATGTTCTAAGCTTTCTTGAACTGATTAATATACATACATATTTTGTACTAGGGTGGTCCTTATAATGGTCATTGCTGTAATTTTAATGATAATGCAATACCTTATTTATGTCCGACCACCAGTTTTGTAATAGTGTAGGGCAATCGATAACTGTGTTCCTTTTCGACTATTACCTATATTTACGTCAACCCGGCTCCCCAATGTGACGGAAGTTTTATAAGGAAAAACACATTTTTTTTTTTTTTAATATAACTTTGAATTTGTACAACATTTAATTATATTTTTACGCTCATCCCTCATATTTACTGAATGACTGGTATAACGCTGCAATGCGATTGAACAAAAAAAAATTATCTTTTATACAAAAACAAATTAACTTTTTTACAAAAAAAATTAACTTTCGAAAAACAAATAACTTTTTTATAAAAAAAAATCGACGTTTCAAACGTGGTAACGTTTTTCTTCACGTCTAACTTTTTTTCTTATAAAAATAATATCAATGCTTAATCCTCTTTTGGTTGTATTTTTGTTTTTGAATGCAATTATTATTCTTTTTAATATTAAGAAATGTCTTGAAAAATACGTTTTTGTAAATCAAAAAAGAAAATTCTTTCTTCTTTCTTGGGTCTTGATTAAATTGGGACAACATGTTAATATTGCAAGAGATGTCTGGGAGACTAAAGGTAGAAAGATGTAAGAGACTTCCGATGAGCTCCTGGTATGACTGTTTATCAACCGACTGTCTTTCTTCATCGTGTGAATGCTCTTTTTCCATTTTAGTTTTTGGTGGCATCGGTATTGGGCTTGCAATTAGAGAGATTGTATTTTGTTAATAAGCTTCTTATGGACAAAGGTCCTTTGGCACAGTCCCGTGATACTTCTAGCCCAATAGTAGCACGTGGTTCACCTAGATCTCGAATATCAAAATAAGGTTTTAAATTTGATTTAAGTTTTGAATAAGTTATGTTATCATTTGGGGCTACGATCAAATCATCTACATGCGCAGCTATGAAAGTAACTCAATCACTTTTGCGAATGAAGTGAGATGAGTCGGCCAGTGAGGCGGGTCATCTCACTCGACTCGCTAAAATAGCTAAATCCCAGCACAGGTTAAAGTTATATAATATAAACAGTTACAATGTTACAGGGGTTTTGTTTGTTTATTTGGATTAAATTAGGTAGGTGCGTCAATCAAAATAAGACAATCACCTTTTTAAGGACCACCCTTGTATAAATACATATAAACATACATATATAGGTACATAATATACTGCCATATTTTATTTCAGATTTTATTAAATAAAATATAAGTTTAAGAACCTTGCCCTATGGGAATAAAATACTTTCATGAAACACATTGATATAAAATGTATCTTATGCAGATATATATATGTTTGTATATACCTTTACCTACACAATAAAGGTAAGAAAATAATTTTCGATTGTCAAGGTTTTATATTTCTCTCTTTTAGGTACTCTTTATATTTCGTACATCGATTGAATACACCTTTACCTGGAGGGTGAAAAATACAAAAAAAAAATCGTTCCGACATATACTCTTCTCAAACACAAAATAGCAGGAATATATCAGTTATTTTCTCAGGATTCATTTGTCAGTAAGTATTCGAGGAGTTATCTTTATACAAATAGGGTGTAATCGTGTTGAAAATACATCAATTTAAGCAATGATGACAAAGCTTTTCTGATTATGCTCTATACTGTTATGCTGTTTCTTCAAAAAATAAGTCACATTGTTATAACAGTACGCATGTACATCTAAATTCTGCAAAAGTAACATAATATAGAGGCACAGAAATATTCATTTGTTTTTGTAATTTACGAAAAATTCCTATCTTTAAGAATTTATTCAAATTCAAGACTGAGTGCAGGATTAAACGATTGACAAAAATCATTAAATTGCTTTAACTTTTATTCATATTTACCCCATTTCTGGGATGTGCATTTGCGAAAAAGCGCAATCAATATAAGATAAAGATGTAATGAATAACACTTATTGTTTTGACTACATTATGCAGTGCCCGATTTAGTGTAATTGGAACCGTTTAATCAACCATGAGCCTCATAAGTTGGTGCCCGTACGAAAAGGTACCAATTTTTTTTTAACTAACGACGAGGTGGCAAGGCATGGCAATCTTATATAGTATTTAAAACTGAAATTTCGTAGTTCCATTTTTTTGAGTACTGGATTAAAGTTTAGCCCGAGATAACTCATAATTTTTTTTTGTTTATACCTACAATTATTCTTTTTCACTTGACATAAGGAATTACGTATTATTGATCCTTACATCCCTTTAGGCTCTAGCGCAATATATGTTTTGAGTAAACCGACTTTTTGGACTTTTTCACAATCATTATAATATTCAACTTTATTTAAACTTGTGAGTTTTATGTTTCTACACAAAAAAGATAATTTATCTCTACAGTAAAATGAATATTGTGACATACCTTAGTAAATAAACCAACTCACCTCCTCGTTTCAGCGTTGCAAAATAATTGCACACATATCATAAATTAAGCTTTCATCAGATAATCATCCCATCATCATTTAATTATAATCGGCGCGGCGGAAATATCACAACACAAAGTTGGAGCCAAATTGGTTTGAAATTATGGAACTAGTTTCCATCAGTACCATCAGACATCAGTCTGATAAGCAATAAAGGATATTGCTTTTATCACTGGAAGTGACACATTGCAGAGGTTTTCTCTACTTCGTTGATCCTTAGTGGGAATCAAAACGCCAATAAATTGATTGGTGCTGCATTGGCGGGATTATAAGTTATGTCGGGAAGCATTTTGTCCATACCCGTAAAACTGTCATTTGCACTGAAGGAATTTATGAAGAGTTGTAGATATGAAGGTGATACGTGTACGTATGTAGAAGTATACATATATCTCACTCCATAGAAGGATGTTTTTTTTTCTCTTCATGTTTTCAACTTCAAACATCTGTATAGGACTTAGTGTTTCCGTTTCCCTTTGATGTCCCACTTCAGCACCTATGTTGAGACAGATTTTATTAAATTTAACAAGATACAGAAGACCCACCTCCTATAAACACCCTCACGACCCACGCACCCCTCACAGCATGCATATCTCTTTTCCAGAGTACAGAATGTGTCACACAATTAACCATTCAAAACCCTTGACTGCCATTGCGCGTATATCCGAGATCCGGGCCGGGCTCCATTGCTCCTTGTGCCACAATAGAACGATAAATTCCCCACGTAAGCTCTTTATGCGGGTGAAGGCTGATATGCGGTAAGTTGTACGTTCAGCGCTCGTATGACTGAAACTGTATAGGTGTATATTTATGTATATGTATGTCACATCTTAAAACGGATGAGACATATAATGGATGGTTACACATATTTTCTAAAAATAAATTTCGTTTCCGGATCAGCAGGTCGCAGGGTTGACGAGGGGTTTGTTGTTTGTAATGATGTAACAATAATAATTATACTCGTTACGCTGTGGTAATCTGTTCAAGTATCAATTCAACTGAATTTATATGGCTTTCTAGTCGAATTTTTTGTTTTCTCATTTCACACACCACCAGTTCAACAATGTACCTACACCTTCATAATAGATGGTGGGCATGCAAGGTCGATGCGAGGACACGTTTCCTAGATGCCATAGATGATATCTATAGATGGATTGGCGATTGCTTTGAATGTGTCAATGTGTGTGCCGGGTTCACGTATTTGATTTACACCTGTCATTGTTAAATTCAATTTTCATTATATTGATGTTGACATTTCGTCCTTTTCCCCGAAGTTCTGAGGTTGTGCCTGATGATGTATACCATCATAGCATAACTCAGGAGGAGGTCCCCATTTAATTGATTCGGAATTGACAATTAATTTATTACGGTAAAATGGATATGGAATTTGTGGGTTGCCATATTGAAGGCAAGTGTTTTCGAAGTAGATACAGTGTTATGTTTGGTAATTATTGAAATATAATTAATTTGTCAGCATAGAATTTGGGTCCAATGCACAGGACCGGAGATTGGAGAGGGTGAAGGCTAGGACAGGTTATGTGTGGTCCACATTAAAGAGGTGTCAATTGATTGTAGATATGGAGCACATGGGGACAACGAGTATGACCACAATAATAGGGGCAGGTATATGTATATGATGGAACGATATGGGGCAGAGCACTTGTGTGGTCTTCATATGACATGGTCGATGTCATGTGGAATCGGCCATGTGACATGGTTTTGTGCTATACCCTAACAAAAAGTGGTCAGATATGTGAATGTGTGTAATGCAAATATTGTGATATTTGGTTTTTGATAGAAAACAAGTGGCTTGGAATGCTTCTGATGTGTGATGGAAATTAATTCGTTGATTTTACAATCTCCAAGGTAAAGGTTAAGGAGATATAGAATTATCTGATAATCCGATTGAGAACATTCAGACTCAAAACTAAGCATCAGTAATTGGGATATTTATTTGGAATGTGCTTTATTGTGATATAAAAACATGGAGCAGGATATTTTAAAATATAAAACATTTTATATTGAAGTATATGTAGACACCTATATAATATTGATTATTAAAAAAGGACGAGTATGTTAATCAGACAATGATTTTGGAATGAATAGGTATATTAATAATTATAAGAGATAGTTTAACAATATATGTGTAAATATACACTCCGCTCCACTTGAATAGAAACAAACTTTTTTTTTACTGTCGGAAGGTGTAGCGCTTTGGTAAATTGATAGATTCACCTTTTGGGTTTAGTTTCTATAAGAGGGATCTATTGCGAAAAAACTGCTGGGACAGAATAATTAAGGAAAATACCATTAGGTTATTTTTACTACTTTTTTAATTACTTCATTAAATACAGTGTTTTTTTTTGCACCACTTGAATAGAAACATTCTCTTAAATAAGAAAAAAAAAATTGAAAAAATTCAGTAAAAGAGGGTAGTTTTTTATTTATAATCATAGTTTTATAATGTGCTCGCCACCTTTATTTAAAATAACTTCAAAAACCCTGTTCAAAAGTGTATCATGCAGTTATTATATATAATTTAAAGAAATTGCACTTCATGCTTCTTTGATTGTAGCAGTTAGTGATTCTTTGTCATCATATGTCGGTCAGAACCTACACTCTAGGAACCATCCACCCCCTTACGTTTAAACTCCAGAGAATACGGTGGCCATTGAATTAAGGTAACATTTTTCTAGGATATCCAACTGTTAATGATCCTTGCATTGTGCAATGTCAAGTTGTTGTGTTGAAATGTTCATGGTATTGGTCCAAGGACATCGGTTAACTTAGGGAAAGCTTCTTGCAATATTTCTTTGTAGGAGTTTGCCGTCATTTTCAATGTTGGAAACTCCAAATCAATTGCTCCAAACCAGTTAATCGCACCCAACACCATTACACCGCCTTCTCAGCTTTCTTGGAGATCCAGAAACCTTGGTTCCTTCTTCATAACATAAAAGTAGTAATTTTATCTGTGCGGGCCATCAAAATTAAATTTTGTTCATCAAAAAATACCACCTTTGTACACTCTTCCTTCCACGTCATATTATTCCTGCAATAATCTATTCTATTGTGTCTTCGTGTTGGATTTAACCGTGGCTTTTTCTTCAATTTTAGGCGCTTTTAATGTTGTGACCCACGAATAACACGTCTAATAGTATTAAGACTAGCTGTAATACCACTCTTCGCCTTTATTTAAGCAGCAGAGTCGCTTGAATTTGAAGCTTGAAAAGTAGCATATACAAAAACCTTTGCGTAATAGGTCAGCCATAGAAAGTAGTGACATCTAAAAGTACGGCAAGTTCTATTAGTTTATTAATGTTAAATATCAAATATTTTAAGTAGAGTAGCTAATATGGAAGAACCTCAAAATTATCAGAGAAATCTGTTTTCTGTTATTTGAGTTGGTTTACTAGTCAAGTTTTAATTTCATAGTAAAGTAATTAGGTAAAAGAAAATTTACCAAGTAAATCAACTTATTTAAGTCAGTAATCGTTAAATAACAGATTTCTCTGATAATTTTGAGGTTCTTACATATAAGTCTACAATATTTGATTTTTTAACATTAACTTGGCGTACTTTTAGATCTCACTACTTTTTACGGCTGACACAAGATGAGAAAAGTCTTGGTCTCCGTCTCGGTCTTGCATAGGGCTGGCCACGAGATGAGAAAAGTCTCGGTCTCGATCTCGCATGACGAGACTCAGACAATACTGCCTTTTAAGCAATCGAGACGAGACCGAGACGAGACGGTATATTTGGACCAAAATTTACAGAAAGTCTAATAAATTGAAAATATTTATTTTCGTCTGCACATATTCGAACTATATTTGAAAATATTTCGTTCCAATAATCAACAGTTTGTCCGGAAATCGTATTTTTCCGGGATGAGACTTAATTATACGAGACCGACAGGAGACCGAGATGAGACCGAAAAGTTTTGATTTTAACGAGACCGAGACGAGACTTACAAGAGTCTCGCCGAGTCTCGTCTCGTGGCCAGCCCTACTGGTTTTGGAAAAGTGGATAGAACAAAGCCCAATGAGAGCCTCTAAGGAAAAGTAAGTTTTTAATGTATGCCTTTTGTATGTACTCCAAGCAGAGATCAGAAATATTAATTTTCAATAAAGGTCACACTATAACCTTTATTCCCAAAAAACAAAAATATCGGTTAAGGGCTAAGAGAAACATTTATTTAGCTTTTTTCTTAGGTTAGGTCAGCCACTAAGATTTATCTCTGAGAGAAAAAAATAAATCTCATCTGCAATTTTATCAATCAGAATGCCCGTTAGTATGATCATTAGTATTTTGAAAGCACTGATGAATGCGGAAATGCAAGTTATTGGGCTTTTTCGAAATTGCATTGGTTGTACTTGGCGTCCCAGTAACTCAAGTCTCAGTCGAAAAAGCATTTTCGTCTTTGCATTTTATTTTAAGCGATCATTACTTACTTACTTACTTAGGTCCTCGGACCTATTACGTCCGTGATGTTTCCCTTACGGGACATAGGGCCTCCACTACACCTACGCGCCATCGTGTACGATTTCTTGAAATATATGTCAGCTCTCTCCAACTTTTCCCCAGTCGTGCCGATTCCTGTTCGACCGTTCTTCGCCATGTACTTCTAGGCCGGCCCACTTGTCTTCCCTCCTGTGTGAGCGGGTTCCACTGCATTGCTTGAGATGCAATGCACCGATCGCCTTTTCGAAGCGTATGGCCAATCCACTGCCACTTTCTTCTTCGTATAATGGAGTCTATGGGCTCCTGACCCGTTCTCGCATGAAGTTCGGCATTGGAGATACGGTTGGGCCAGAAAATCCTCAAGATGTTTCGTAGACATCTATTAACGAAGGTTTGCAGCTTTCTAGTGACAATTTCAGCGACTTTCCAAGTGCTGCAGCCGTAAAGCAGAACGGATTCAACATTGGAGCGGAACAGTCGTAGCTTGGTCTTTAAGCTAAAAAGAGTTGTTTCTCCATATTTTGGACAGCATTCCGAACGCAGCCTTTGCTTTTCTGATTCGGCTGTTTACGTCCAGTTCAGTTCCGCCACCCGTAGAGACAATACTCCCAAGATATTGGAAATCCTCTACCATCTCTACCGGTTGTCCAGAAATATTTACTTGGATTGATGAGGAAGTTCCAAGGCTGATCCTTTTAGTTTTTGCCGAGTTGATCTTAAGCCCTACGATTTCTGCTTCTCTCTCCACCCTTGTTTTCATTTGATGGAGCTCCAGGATCCTATGAGAGAGTAAGCATACGTTAAGCGATCATTAGTAAGACTTAATACCTTAAATAAGAAAAAAAGCTCATATGTGTTTATTTTTGAAAAATAAACGTGTTCTCGGCAAATTCAAAATTTGTCTGTATTAACCATTTTTGAATTATTTTCAGCGAAAAAGGTTAAATGTTGACCTTTTGCATTTTTTTTTAGTAAAAATCTTTGGACCGAAATTTACAGAGAGTCTAATTAATTGAAAAATCCAATTTCAGTTAGATATTTATTTTCTTCTGCACAAATGACAATAGAAAATATTTCGTTCCAATAAAATCGTATTTTTCGGAGACGAGACTTAATTATACGAGACCGACACGAGACCGAGACGAGACTGAAAATTTTCGATTTTAACGAGACCGAGACGAGACTAACAAAAGTCTCGCAGATCAACCGATAACATAAATTTTTTTTTTTTTTTTAATAAATCTCAACCTGAAACCAAAATCTTTCTTAAATAATGTGGTAACTCTCTAAGTGAAACCAATTGAAAATAAAGGTTGACAGTTATTTCTGATCTCTGACTACAAGTCCTGACCCTCTACTAATTTCATAAGTTAGTGCTCCATTGAAATGATAATAATTGATAAGTGGGTAGATAAACGCCCCTGCATGAAAAATTTCATGCATTTAAACTTTTTCTTTGTATACACGATACACCTGAAAGTTAACCGCTTTACCAAATTTCATAATCCAGCACCAATCAGAAGTGCCCTCAATATATTTCATATTTATTCTTTGAAAATGTGTAGTTGCCACGCCTACTGAATGTAAAATCTCAAATTTTTAATTTTCCCTTTGCGTGCATGTCAAGTCCTATGGTTCTATCAAATTTTATCATTCTACGATAATCAGAAGTTTTCTACATAGTTGATATAAACTCTGAGAATATAGGCGGTTGCCACACCCCTGAATGGATAAATTAAAATTTTTCAATATCTTCTTTGTATTGAGCACATGATCTACCAGGCTGCCAAATTTTATTATTCTACAACAATCCAAAGTGATCCATATAATTAATAACAATTCTGAAGAAATGGGCGGATGCCACGCCCCCTCAATGTTGAATATCAAATTTTAAAACTTAGCCTTTGTTTGCAGTTCAAGTCATACCACTTTATAAAATTTTATCAATCTATGACAACCAGAAATGCTCCATATAATTGATATTAATTCTGCGAAAATGGGCGGATGCCACGCCCTCTGAATGTAAGATCTCGAGTTTTAAAATGTTTCATTTGGTTGCACTTCTAGCTCTACCGTTCTACCAAATTTCATCATTCTCTGACAGTCAGAAGTGCTCCTCATAATTGATATCAATTCTTTAAAAATGGGCGGATACCACGCCCCCTAAATAAGAAATCTCAAATTTTAAAATTCTGCCTTTTCCTGCACTTTGCCCTACCGCTGTACCAAATTTTATGCATCGACGACCATCAGAAGTGCTCCAAGTAATTTAAATCAATTACAAAATTCTACGATGCCGGGAAGTGCTCCATAATTTTGCTGATCTGTCAGTCAGTGTGTGAGTCAGTCAGTGAGTCAGTTAGTCGGTTTTTGCAATTTTTGCAGTCTGATATCTTGGGAAGCACTGATGCTGAAGAATTAAAATTTGGTAAGTTTCCTAAACCTGATGATCCTGTATCCTGTAAAAAGGATGTAGTGCCAGAACTTCGCTGTGCACTACCTTACCCTTTGATATAGTTGTGGTTTCGCATTCGGCATAACTAATCAAAATAAGAAAAGTGACCCAATAACGTCTTAAGACCCTAAGGAAAGCGGTAATGTTGATATACATACATATGCATGTTTGTACATTTTTAAATATTATAAATTATAAATTATAATATTTATATAAACATAATTATGTAGGTACCTATCCTAAAATATTTGCATCACACGATAGAAAAATTTGTCAATTTCGTTCTCTAATCACCACATGATAGAAAAAATTGTCAATTTCGTTCTTTAAATTTTCAAGGACATCCTTTTTGTCACCAAACTAAATATTATATTTATTTCATTTAGGTAAATAGATTGATTTTTATTGTGTACATCAAAGATAAAATACAATTTGTTTCTCCATTAACACACAAATAAAAAAAATAAAGCATGGCTGTGCCGTCTGCTTGTTTGACAATAATTGTTTAACACCTTAAGCATCTTATTTAAATTATATTACAATATTGGCGTTATTATCGAATACATAAATTTTTTTTTATCAAGATGGAATTCTCTTAATTTGTTGTGTTACTTAAAAATGTTCGTTTTTTATTTTTTCTCTGTAGGCTAAGGATATCTGGCAATACCGGAACAAGGTTGAGATGTTAGCATCATTTAATAGGACAAGGACATTCTCTTCGGACAGGAAGTCACTTCCTAAAACATGTCTCCTAATTTCTCTTAGTGATGGGCACTTACCCACAAAATGAAATGTGTCTTCTCTTTCTTTCGTATTACATATATCGCTTAGTATGGGTAGATCATCTCTGTGTGGGATAAAGTTCAAACTTAGCAGTTCACCGCGAAGTTTCGCAACCATGGATATTTATTCAATCTTGTTTTCATCTCGAAAATAATTTTTGGGGCCTAAGTTATGATCCAGTCGACTGTATATTGCCCTGTACAGATAATTGGCCGCTTCTGCTTGAAAATTACTCATGCACTTTTCATCTAATTTTTCTAGTAGTTGGTATAAGCTTCTTTTTACCTCAATTACATCAAGCTGATCTATATTAATGTGCAATCCACAGCTATCTGCAAGATCCAACCACTCACTGTACCAGCTATTCCGACAGTTGATTGCTTTAAGAGCAGCTTTTTTCGTTAGACGCTCATTAGGTAAGCTCAACACTCGCACAATATAATCTACTTGCATTTTGAACGTCTTGATGAACAGAGGTGATAATCCTGTTTCTAACATAATGAAGTAGTTAGGAGTTGTTTGTGGCAATCTAAACAATCTTTTAATGAAAAACCGGAGTAGTTTTTCGACTGTATCATAGCTTCTGTGTCCCCATGTTTGAGCCGCGTAAAATAAAATGGATTCAGCAACTGCTTCAAATACTTTAAATTTAGAACTATGTGCCACATGTTTGTTCATAAAACAAGTCCTCCACGTGGAATTTATCGCAGCTTTAGCTTTGGTGAGTTTTTCCTTCAAATGCGTTTCCATGTTCAGATTGCTGGTAAAATACACACCAAGGTACTTATACTGTTTAATAGTCTCGATATTTTCCCCATCTAATTTCCACTTTTCGTTGGCTGCACTCCGTCCGCCTCCTCTTCTGAATATACGTACTTTTGTTTTGTCCAGATTTACTTTTAGGTTCCACAGTTTACAATACTCGTTTAATTTACTTATCATGAGTTGAAGAGACTCGGGGGAGCTAGCTAGCATCACTATATCGTCCGCAAAGAGAAGAGCCTTGATACGCACTCCTGCAAAGTCAATACCACCTGGGAGAATGTCCACAATGTCCTCTATGAAAAGTGCAAAAAGTACTGGGCTAAGGGTGCATCCTTGTCGCACTCCAGAGTTGGTACAAAACCAATGTGACTGCTCTTCACCATTCCATACTGCTGCCTTTGTATCCCTATAAAGGTTTTCGATGATTCGGCCAAACTTTATCGACATACCTAGTCCATATAGAATAACGCGTTTCGGTCTACGGAATCAAATGCAGCCTTAAAATCGACGAACAGGGCATACAGTTTCGTTCCTTGCATCTGAAAAGTTTCTACCACGCTTCTCAACACAAAGAAGTGGTCGACTGTTGAATAGCCTCTTCGAAAACCTGCTTGAAACTCCTTGAGCAATTTATTCTCATCTACCCATGAGATGATTCACTCTTGCAGGACTGCTGTGAATATTTTATACGAGCTGTTGAGAAATGATATGCCTCGGTAGTTATCAGGATCAGTCCTGGCACCCTTTTTATGAATGGGGAAAATTAAGCTCTCGCTAAATTTGTCTGGAATTACTCCGCTTTCCATAATCGCATTAAATAAACTTGATAGATTCTTAATTAGATCGGTAGTTCCACCTTTGTAAAACTCTACCGGGATTCTATCAGACCCTGCAGCCTTCCCATTCTTCCGACTCTTGAGAGCATTAGAAACCTCATCAACAGAAAAAAGAGCATCTAAAGTTCTATTTGTGAAACCTGGCGCGGCATATAAAGGGGTCACTAATATAACGGCTGGGTTAAGCAAATTCTCAAAATGTTCACCAAGATAGCTGAGAGTCATATTCATACTTATAGTATATTTTCTGCCATAAATTTTCCAAGCCAGCTTCCAAAAGTCTGCTGCATTGCTGCACTTAGACATTTTCTTAGCTTCCTCTTCATAATATTGACTCTTTTTTGTTTCGCAGAGTGCTTAGTAAGCACAATTCGCTGCTATGTAACTATTTTTGTGAAACTCTTCACTTGATTTTCGAAACAGCTGGAGCCACGAAAAAGAAACTTGTCTCGCTCTTCTACACTCTTCATCGAACCACGGGTCTTTAAATTGCTCTTGTTTTTTTCACTTGGTGCTTTTAGGACAGAAAGCTTTTATTATTAGTGCCAACTTTTGGAAGTCTAAGTCGTGATGCAACTGCATGTTTGTATCTAAAAAAATTCTGTATGCATCAGCTTTTTCCTCTTTCCATACCAGTTTCGGTAGAAGTTTCATGCTTCGAACCTCCTCATCGTCAGATTTGCTGAACTGGAATGTCACCACTATTGGTAAGTGGTCAGAATAAGGGACATGTTTAACTTCAAAATCGTTCACATATTCATTCCAGTTGCCACCCAAAAGACTATAGTCGATGACTGATGTGCCTTGTCGGCCAACAAAAGTGAATTCTCCATCTGAATCGCTTTCGCTCGTACCATTTTGAACCCTCAGACCATATGAATTGCAGAAATCCAACAACTGTTTTCCTTTTGAGTTCAAAACACTGTCTTTTGATTTTCTTCGTATTCCAAATAACTTGTTTTCCACTCCTTCTTCCTGTCCAATTCGCATTTTAGCATTTTTATAGATGTTTTGTAGCCAAAATAGCTAAATATTATATTTATTTCATTTAACAAGTTGTACTGACAGTTGTGAATTTCTTAATTATCAGTTAAAATTACTAATCGATACTTCATTAGGCCATCTCTCAGAACTTGAATCACTAAGCAGTTGGACCAGAATAGTCGACATTTTGGTTGTTAACATTTTTAACAGATTATGGTTTAAGGAATTGATGTTAACAAGCGCGGGATTGTTAACATCGTTCCCTAAACCATAATCTGTTGAAAATGTCAACTATCAACATCTCGACCGCGACGGCTGAAGTCTCGATTATTAGAAAGTCGATTACTTTCGAAAATAAAATTCGAGATTTTTAAAATCGACATTTTTAAATCGATACAGTGCTTTTCCGACAATTTGATCAGTCGGTCTTTTAACCAGTCGACATTATTTGTTTCGAGATTATGAAAGTCGGACTCTATGGAGTCGATGCTTTGAAAGTCGCCATATCGTACCCAATCCTTAAATTAAATTGATAGTGGGGATTTTAAACGTGTTTTTTTTTTATTTTATTTTATGAGTAAAGAAATTGCCACGAAAGATACTATAAACGACGAAATAGCACCAGATGCCGATATCAATACTGGTTTTCAATAAAGATTCCGGCTTTATTTCCAAAATTACACCAAATATTGTTGGTCGGTTTAGTGATGCGCCAATCCGTGTGAATAATTTATTTGAGGAACACTTGAATAAAAACAGCTGTTAAAATGTGTGTCTTAGATAAGTTTGACTTGTACCCACAATGCAATGTTGGCAAACATAATTTTTTAATATGTATTTACGTGCCTGGAAATTAAAAAGCGATATAAAACTCAATATTCTCTCTGTGTTAATATTCGGATTTATACTTTATTTGTGTGACTTCAAAACTGAAGGCAAGGAAATTGAGATGGGTGGGAAACAGTGGAAATCGAGACTATGAAGAAAAGAAAGTTTAGATCGAAATGCTATTAAAAAATTTTAATTTTTTTAAAAATTAACTAATTTTCTCCCTTTCTAACTAAAAAGTGGGAGTGAGACAAATTTCATAGAAGTCAAAAATAGTCGGAAGAGTCAGTCCAATGTGAACACCGTCATAGTTAGATATTTTTTGACTTGAATGTAATAATTCCCCTGATAATTCAAAGCATTGGGTCTGTTCCTACACTTTTAGTTTCTGTGATTTTCTGTGATTTTTAGTCCGAAGTCCTGTCAAGTTCATATACAAAAAATTAAATTGACAGAAATTGGGACTAAACATCACAGAAATTCAGAGTAAAGGAACAGACATACTAAGTTATGTTTTGAAAAGTTATTGAAACACATCAGCAATCATCAGCTTATTCAATTAATTTTGTTGTTATTATTTTTTCTGACCAAAGAATACACGGTTATTTTTCTAAAGATCCTCCAACCGAAGTTATTTGTTGGTGTGAATATTGTGAAAAAATGTTTCAGGTATTTTTTTTTTCATTCGGCTAAGCAAAACGTACCTACAGGTACAGGTAAACAAAATTATGGTTTAGTATATTATGTATATGTACCTCCCATTGGCAGAATTCCTTAGCACCATCATTATTATACTCACTTGTATCCTATGTCGTATTAAATCCCATCACCACCTACTCTCACACCTTCGATAGAAAGTCATTTCCAAAAATAGGCGTTAAATGTAGGAATAGTTAATGGTATATACAAAGATAGCCTTTCGCATTTCTTCCTTTAACTCTTCCCAAACATAATGAATTTTCGAAAACACTAAACACATGCCATCCATAATGTTCATCCTTAAAGAGACTAAAGAATTCCTGAAGGCTGCAACCCACATTCACAACAAAAATTACCATTTTCATTTCTTTATGGATTTTCGTTTGTATGTGTATATGTGTGGTTTTATGTGAGTATCGAAATTCCTTTTTTTGCGGCTTAGTATTAGGGAAATGAAATTAAATAACCCAAGATAAATACCTAATGCTTTCTACATTACGGTCCATATGCTTCCACCTGATTCCTTGTTTTGTACACATAGTCACCTTGAACGCGAGGAACGTGGTTACTTACCTATATCGGCCGTTGTCAAAAGGACTCTGGCCATGATGTTGGTTACATTTTTTTCGGACAATCGCATCCAGATTTTGTGGGCTGATAAAATGTACTCCCAGCAGCCTCCTTTTCTTCTTTGGTTGAAACTTTGGATCAGAGTGTTTTGGGGGTATGGTTGATGGGAGAGAATATCTGTAAATAGGGATTCTCTATTCATTTTCAATGGAATATTTCAGATGCCTGTGTTGGCAA
This sequence comes from Melangyna quadrimaculata, assembly GCA_949320155.1. Lineage (NCBI taxonomy): Eukaryota > Metazoa > Arthropoda > Insecta > Diptera > Syrphidae > Melangyna > Melangyna quadrimaculata. The sequence continues at coordinate 2,136,157 of OX439485.1, read as the reverse complement.
AATGACTAATTCACCAAAAACCAATAGATAAGGACATGAATGATTCTTCTATTTAACCATTTTTTTTTTGTTGATAAAATACCTATGTTTATTGGATGTCCAATGGGGGTTGGGAACGTTCATGACTCAACCTGGCCCTTTAATATCTACTTTCTACTCCATCGTAAGCTGACAGGAAGAAAAATGACAATATCCCATTTTAAACTTGAATTGTTAATTTTTTTTAAGCACCTACATATAGAAGAAATTGGTAAAATCTAATAGCTAAAATAAAATTTGATACTAAAAAGTAAAAATATTTCGTTCCTTTGGCTATAGGTATAGCACCATGCACAAACGGTTTGACGGATATTCATAAAATTTGGTGTAGAGGAAGATTATCTACGGAATTGAAATGTAACGAATATTTATATTAATTTACATGATCGTACGCAGACGATTTTCGACCTCCCCCTTTAATACCAATAGAGTAAGAAACTTAAAGTTGCATCATTTGCTAAGCTCCCCAGGTTCAGACAACTCACCAAGTTTCAACTCTTTAGCATATAAGTGATTACTAAGATATAAACTGCGAAAATAGCAAAATGACTGAGACATTGACACATCATCAAAGTCGTAGAATAATTTAATTTTGTTTAACTGTAGGCCTTGTGGTGCATACAAAGGGAAAATCGAAAATTTAATAGTTTCCATCCAGTAGGCGTGGTACCCGCCCATTTTCATAGAATTGATATAAATTATTTGGAGCACTTCTGAGCATTCCAGAATGATGAAATTTGATAGAGCGGTAGGGCTTGAAGTGAAAGCAATGACAAAATTTAGTATTTTACATTCAGGTTGTGTGGCATCCGCCCATTTTCACAGAATTGATGTTAATTATATGGAGAATTTTTGTAGAATTATGAAATTGTGTAGGAGGATTGTGTAGGGCTGAAAGTGCAAACTAAGGCAAAATTTCAAAATTTTGTAATTTTTTTACTCTCAGGGGGCGTCCGCCCATTTTCCCAGAATTGCAATTAATTATTTGGATCACTTCGGATTGTTGCGGAATTATGCAATTTGGTAAAACGGTTGGTCTTGTAATAAGTACATATACAAAAATGGAAAGTTTGAGATTTTCAATAGGTAAGGGGAGATTTTCATAGAATTAATATAAATTATTTGGACCCCTTCGAATTGTCGTAGAACTATGAAATTTAGTACTGCGATAAAGCTCGAAGTGCAAACAAAGGACAAAAATTAATTTTAGATTTTCTATTTAAGGGGCGTGGCATCCGCCCATTTTCACAGAGTTGAAAATTAATTATAAAGATAACTTTGGATTTGTGCAGAATGATAAAATTTGGTCAACTGTGGTCAATACAAAGGAGATATTGAAAAATTTAAAATTATCCCTTCAGGGGCGTGACTACCGCCCATTTTCTCAAAATTGATATCAATAAAATTAATTGATATCAATAACATTGAGTAATTGGGTAATAACAATAACAGAAAACTTGCCAAGTAAAACAAACCAATATAAGATTACTTTTTTGTTGAAGAAATATATTTACGTTACTAAATTTATTTAATAAAATACAAATTACCTGCTTATTTAAGGTTTCATTTTTTTGTTCTGTGTTATTTTTTGTTCGTCTCACTGTTTACCTTACATTGTCTCACTGATCGCCACCACTCGCAAACAGTGAGACAGTTTGACTTTTACAGTTTGTTGTGATGCTGTCATCGATCCTTTCACTAAAATTTCTTTTGGAATATTTATGTAAATTATGCCATAAAATATACTCCAAATTTGGCTAAGATTGCTTGAAAACATTCAAAAATATAGGTACCAATTTAAAAGAAAAGTCTCTCACTATTCGCACCTTTCCCCTAGATAAAAGTCAAGGTAGCGTTTTCATTTTTGTTCAGATCTGCGCATGTTGTCAAAATCAAAGAAAGTGTGCGGTATGGTGCTTTTCTCAATCATAATATTTAATAACAACTAATAAAACACACATTAGTATTTGAGTTGTATGCTATTAATGTGTATTATTGCTTATACTGTCTTAAAACAAAGAGAAACTTAATTCAATGTCAAGCAATTATCACATACTCGTATTTTTGTTTGTATAATTCAAAAACACAGGACCAGTCATTTTCAATTTCTGACAACCTGCGGAGTATCATACCTTTGGATTAGGTATGTGTACTGTAGACAAACGTGATTTTAAAAAAAAGTACATATAATAGCAAAGCGAGAAATGTATCAATATATTTGTATTCCTCCAAATATAATATAATATAATATTTGAATAAAAAATGATTTCAAGACATAGGATTAAAAAAATTTCTTGGAAAGCATTTTTTCAAGATTCTTTTAAAATACTATCAAACAAACCAAATTATTTTGTTTTCATTCAAAGTGAGCAATTCAAAATTAGCGAACTGAGTACTGAAACTTCACGTGGAGAATTCAATATGGTTTCGCAACGATAATTCACGTTTATTTTGAACCGTATTTATTTTTCAAATCATTTCACAAAGAGGTGAGTACTAAGCTTAAAGCCTTTTCAAAAAGAAATTCGAGTCGGGTAAAGCATTCCACATTCGTGTGCTTCGACTGAAGAAAGAATCTCTGTACATTACAGTACGTCCGAAGTTGGGCTCAAGGGTAAACTGATGGGCATTCCTAGAAGCGCGAGTATTACGGTTGAATTTTTTAAAGGGGGGAATGCAACTGGCTATTTCACTAGAACGCTTATTATAATAATAACGATAAAATTGAGAAAGTCACGAAACATTACGGCGCGGCGGTGTTCGAGAGATGTAATTGTTTCTGTTATAGATCTGTCACCTATCATTTTTAAAGCTCTCTTCTGTATTCTGTCCAACAAACTCAAGTGAGTTTTTGGAGCTCCTGCCAAAACATGAGAATTGTACTCAAGTTTTCGACGAATAAAGGCTTTGTAGATCATAGCCAGATCAGAAGGGGAGACAAATTTCTTGCATCTACGGAGAAAACCTAAACATTTAGCAGCGTTTTTGGTGACGTCAAATATGTGGTCATTCCACAAAAGGTGGTCTGTGACACACATACCGAGAACTGAGAGCTGTTCGGTTTCCTCGATGCAAGTGCCGTCCATGGATAGCGGCACTGGGGGTGGGTTTCGTTTAAGGACAGTAGACAGCATTGAGTTTTTGAAGCATTAAATTCTACGCGGTTTTTGATTCCCCATTTAGACAGTGCTGTCGAGATCAGAGTTTAATGAGCTTATCATACGCTGCCGTTCAAGTTCCACATCCAAAGGACATGGATGTGAATCTGTAAACGAATATGAGAAGCTGAGGGTACTGTCGTAAGCGAAACATTTTATGGATTAGAAGATCATTTATAAAAATGACGATGGACAGAACATATTACCGTTATCACAATCCATGTACCTTATAATTTTGTTTGTCACCAAAATTTGACAACTTTGAACCCACCCCAATTAGCCTCTGAATCGTGTTGGCAGACGTGCATACACAGAGAAAAAAACAACGTAAAATCAAAGCAAAAAACTTTGATTCTAAGATTTTTCGGAACTATTTGGCGCCAACGCCGAAAATTCTTAAATCAAAGTTGAGCGACTTTATTTCAAAGTGATTCCATACTTAAAAACGAACTAGATTAACTACGTTTATATGTTGATTTAAAGTGGAATAATAGGTAAATCAAAGTCATCCATCTTTTAAAACAACATTTATGTACTTCGAATCAACGTAGACTGAACTTCGCTTGGTTAGGTATTGATTCAAAATGGCTACCCACGCCACACTTCATTGTATATTTATGCTCAGATCATTTTATTTTTGTGGTGAATCATTTATTTGTGACGAATTAAGTGAGTCGTATAATGCTATGAGAAATGCATAGTACTAAATATAGGAAAAGTAATTTAATATTGTTTTTGGATTATATGAGAGTGAATTTTGAGTGCGCGTTTAATTTGTTCACAAATGTAAGGGAGCTACTTCGAAAAACCACAACGCGCTCTCGAAATTCGTTGTATTAAGCTTACAAATACAATCAAATTGAGGTTTACTTAACTATGCAACACTTTGAAACTACGTTGATGACACTTTAAATGCCACAAAAGTGGATCGCAATGTAAAATGTGGATTTTAATGTAAAAATGAATACGTTTCACTTTGAAACAAGGTTGAGCGCACTTTAAATGTCGATCTCAATTTAAAAATGATAATGTTTCACTTTAAAATAACGTAGGACGGATTGTAAATGTACAAAAGTTGATTTCAATGTATAAATAAATACGTTTTACTTTGAAACTAGGCTAAATCTCTTAAAATAACGCGCATATTCAAATGAACATTGTTTCAACTTAAAAATGAAAATGCTCCACTTTATTTAAAATACTTTAGATCAAATACGAGTGTATTTAATTTTAGATCGCCTTTTTTCCCTCAGTGTATTTGTGTTCAGCTACTCTGAATGATTCTCTCCAGTAAAAATCAATCGTGTACCGATGACTCACTTTTTTTTGTAGCCAGCTCTTAGACAATATCTTTTGGTGTGGTTTAGCGCAGAGTCATATAGTGCATTTGCCATGAATGAAAGTTTTTCATTAAGTTTTGCTCTGTTTTATTAAATAGCAATTAATAAATTTATTTTAATCAAAAATTCATCAATTTCAATTTAAAAATTGCTAAAAGTTTTTAACTTGGCTGATTTATTTCAGTAGAATATCTCATTTTATACAAAACACAAAAAGTAAGCTTGTAATTTTTGGGCTAATGCTCCAAGCTCCAATAATTTACTTTTATACTTTTTAAATAAGTAAAAGTACTCCTAAACATTAACACAGGTACCCAACATATAACTTAAGTATGACCTCTGTGGTACTAGCAAGGAATTTAATTTCTTGCATTTAACAGGGTTTACTTACGTCACTGGCAATTTATTACTTTCGTTGTTGCACAAACATAACGTTCATGTGACCTATTTATTGCACGTAATCTAAATGCATTTGAGTTAATTAAAAACTTTGACTATAACATTTTACATCCTTTAGTTCTGATCCTGGATGTGTAAGTTTGTGCATTTGGATCCACTCAGTTGTGTATTCCAGAAAAGGATGTTTTAGACGAAAGTATATGTATCTACCTTGCACTCAATTTAGTCCCTTGGAGTACTATATGGTACAATATTATATCGCGTAGGTACACTCTTCAGTTAGCTTCCTACGTTAACGACGTGCAATCTGCATATTAGATTGCAATTTATCTCATTTGGCTCAAATGAAGCTGAAATGTCGCTGTCAGTAGAGACTGGAGAGACTTAAAAGCAGCTACCTCTGCTGGCTGACAAACTCTGCCAACATAAAATAATTGCATTGACAAGCGAGCATCACGAAGCACCAATGAAGTCCTCTTGTTTATAGCTCAGCTCCGGAATTACAAATCTGGCAATGGGTTAAGAATAATTTGAAAATAATTAGAATGTAATCAAAATTCGCTGATGCATGCAAATAACAATATTAGGTTAATTTTAATGACATGCTTTGTGAAAAATAAACAAACAATACCACCATCAGCATCGTCGTCGTGGTATTACATCAGGACTTACTATATAGTTACGCTGTGGTAATTAGAACGCAAGCGAACGGTGGTAATTGCATGTAATTCACCATGGGCTCTTGATGGGAAGCATTTTGAAATTATTGTTCTAGGGTCAATGAATTCCGCAAAAATTAATTATTTAAAATAAGAAACGTTTTATTTTAAGGGGTTTTATGAACATTGTTAAAGTTAGTTTTTAAGATTTTCTGCACAAATAGTTCTCAATGTTTAATATGAATAAATTATAGATTTGAGTTGGACATGATTTCACGAGGAATATGATAGAATCCCGTTTACGGAAGTGTTGCTATCTATAGAAATCTTAATATCAATGATAAATATCAACTTTCAAAATCGCCCACGTTGAGGCTTCAGAGAAAAATTGGTTGCGCGGCAGTTTCACACAACTAGAACAATACAAGGAATACCAATAAATAATAAAATAAATGTTAATGATGCGAGTATGCTTATTTCTGCGGAATGATGTTTTTTTAGAATAGACCCAAAAATAGTTTCCCAAAATATTCTTGACAAATTGAGGACACCCGTATAATAAATAAAATATAAAAACAAATTAGAAAGAACTTTGCCCATCTCTATTTTCTTAATGGCTGCCTTGAAAGAGTTTGACCTAAGACAAGTAATATTACGAATTTTAAGAGAAGTTTATTTTATTTAAGACTTTTTCGACTCCAAAGAATTAAATAGATATAAGCAATATTTTTTTTTTAATATAAACATGGACAACATTTTAAAGGAAACTGATTTTTGAGTTACAGTTTCTTACCGAGATTTAAATTTGAGTGATTTTAATTATGTAAAGGTATAAAATACCACACTATTTCATACTTATCCTCTCTTTCATCTAATCGAACTTTTTCGTGCCTAAATCCAAAGTCTATGAATTACCGAAATCAAGAAAAATAAAATAAGTAGATATAGCGTTATACACCAGCATTGATTATCTTATCAGCTGCAATTAAATTTCAAATTGTTTATTTAAAGCGGATTCGCTATGAAACTACGCAATTCACATTCATTACACATATTATTTCATATTATTTTATTATTTATATCTTAAATTAGTCACACACAATTAAATGCACACAAACTTCAAATTAAAGTTTTTTTTATAAACTTAAAATAATTCAAACTTAATTTTAGTAATAACTATTGTCCTGTCGATTCGGCTCGATGGTAACTCTTGCATAAGGACTGTTTGATCCAACTTTTCTCCTCATCGAAACCCTGTTAGACCTCGGTCGTAAACCTATAACCACTAAACTTATTCCAGCAACACAAAGTATGAGTGTAAGCAGAATCAAACAACCATAGACCCATCTTGGCCAGTGGTCGCATGAGAAGTCTTTCTTTCGTACATCAGTCAGTTTGACTCCACGTAGTCTTGACGGAGTTATGCATCGACCATTGGTTTCGATATTTAATTCCTTTATCCAAATCATGTCACAATCACACCTTAATGGCATTCCATTGAGATCGATTTCTTTCAGTTGTTGAAATACTGGCAGTAGTGTTTCGTTAAAGGAACGTAGAGCTGATCCTCGGAATGTCAATACTTCCAAGCTGCGATTGGTTGCTTCCTCTCCGAACGCATACTCATGAAACGACGAGAGCTGTCGACAATTTTGGAAACTTAAGGCTCGCAGTTTTGTTAGATGTGTCAGAGAATTGATTCCAACTGTTGTAAGCGATGGCATGTCTTCAACGAATAGAATCTCTAGGCCAGTAAGTTTATTCGTTTGGCTTTCCAAAAGACTCTCCAAGGGATTGCCACTTATGTCAAGTTCTTTGAGGCCTAATGGCAGTACGGTGGGAATATTTTCAAATCTATTATCCCTCAGGCTTAGCAATGAAAGTAATGCCTGTTCCGGTAAATTGATATCACTTAGACCACATTGTTCTAACTTTAAAGAACTGAGTTTCAGGGAAACACCAAATTGCGAATAAAAGTCGTGTTTCTGAAGACCATTTGAATTGTTAAAATTTCGGTTCCATGAAATATCCAGCTTATCCAATGAGCTCAAGTAGCTGAACACATTAAATCCAATTTGTTTGATATTGTTATGTGACAGATCCAGCACTTGTAGATATTTCAAGTCTTCAAAGGCATTTGCCGAAATCGTTTGAATGGCATTCCAACTAGCATACAGCTCACGCAACATCGTTAAATGCTGAAAGTTTTTCTCCACAAGTTCGGAAACATTGTTGTGCATGGCATTTAAAATTTTAAGACTGTCACTTTCAAAACTTGGAACATATTCCAGTTTATTCCAAGATATATCGAATGAATCTGAATACAGAGGAAGCACTTCACCCGGAAAATACGAGGATTTCAAGTCCTTAAAGCTGCAGTCTATTTTCAACGATGGAAGTCCCCAAGGTGATTCATTTTCATTATGGCACTCACAAGTTTTTCGCGAACGACGTTCGGTCGGATGGCATAACCTTTCCAAAAGAGCATCTTCTTCACCAGAAACAACCGAAACAAAGAGAACGGATTTGAAGAATTAAATATGGCAAAATCATAGCAAAATCGTTATTTTTAATATTTGACTTTAATTAATTAATTAATAAACAAGTCGGACGATTAATATAGGAAACTTAAATGATTTCAGAATGAACCACGACTACGAGAAGCCGCAAAAGCTGCAAAACATAAGGTAACGAAATGTTAATCTAATCGTATACTACAGAGTTTGATAAGATAAAAAAACGAAATACCGCCGCCATATCAGCTAAATGAGTGTAACACAGTTCTAAATTGAGGGTTGATTCAAAGGTGTATTTTTATTATCTCTTGGAATAAAACTTTGCTCATATTTTTATTTTCAAAATATTGATTCAACTGCGGTTTGTTTCGTATCGTTAGTTTTCATTTTTGGTAGGTATGTCGTTCCATTAATGGTGGCCAACCCTAGTTTAAAAAAATGTCTATGGATTCAAATGATTTTTTTTAATACATATATTAAAAGTGTTTTTTATTGTAAAATTATTATGGGCTAATTCCTAATCATTTTTAACTACAAGAAAAAAAG